>OX438838.1:4763403-7200069 GCA_949315975.1 Eudonia truncicolella | reverse complement strand
TGGACTGCCGTGGAAAAGTAGCCTAAGTCTTTTGTTTTTGATGTACGGAACTCTAAGTCATATGTTTTTATTGTAGCCTCGATATCTAATTAACGCTTACTACTAGCCATAACCTAATAAAGGCAAACCATCTACGGCACATTGAAAGCCCATCTACCGAAGTGTACATTTGGTCACGTCCCTGGAACACATGGTTCGGTGATATTTCATGGAGCACCTCCATTCGATCATTAGCCACGCGATTCACTCAGCGAAATGAATTCGATACATCAAATTTGCTACTGCCTGCCGTCAAATTACACTCATGCATACAATACTATACGCTCATGTCAATTTGGTCACGCACACTGGCCTTTTGACAAATAAGAAAGTAGGTACCTATATCGTGCAGGCAAACTGTTTGACCACGGAATAAAATGTATTTAAATAAAAATCATTTTATTATTTGATTTTTGCATTCGCAATGCTATATTAACAGAAAATATTTTATTAGAAAAAGCAACCAGGCTCAAGAAGCTCGAGTGGGAATCGAATTTTATCTAAATTCAATACATAAAGTACGAAAATAGGTGCATAAAAATATTTTAAACTAGCGACTGAAATGGCTCTACTCAATAAGCTTACGCGAAAGCCATTGCCATATTTTTTAGGGCATATTTTTTAGCGCACATTCGTTTGAGCTTAAGCACTATTTGTAGAAATAAGGTTAAAACTTTTCAAATTACACATCCATGTATTTTCATGAAATCAAATTTACAAACTGATCGAGTAAACATGCGTTTTACGTTGACGGCTTGTACACAGCGATCAACCATTACATTTATGACTTCGTACTAAAATCTTATGACGTATCTAAACGAGAAATGTATTCATATCCTATTTAAACCATAAGTAGTATAAGTTTCTAATACAAACGTCTTCGAAGAGCACGAAGACGCAGCGGTTTGCGCGTTCCCGTTGCAGCGATCGGATGGGTGATCAAAATTAAAAAACTGCTTCTGTGGTCTAGCAGTTAAGACCATCACCGGCTTAGACCAATCCAGGGTTCGATTCCCAGCGGGAGGTACATGATTGTGTACTCGGTTTGGTTGGTGGTAGGACTTGATTGTCCGCCTGTCTAGCTACCACCATCTTATCTAAAGGTGTGTAACATCAATGTTTGTAGCATTGTTGTGTTCCGGCAGCTAGAGATAAGATAGCCAGTGCCTTGCCCTTATCATCACTAAACATCAGGAGAGATCAAGGATTTGCGCTTACTCGTAAAATATATTTAAAAAATATTTTTAGCTTCTCCATTATTCGGAAAGCACGTTCAAAAACAACAAACTTGTGTTATATATAACAAGGAACTGGAGAATAAAACAGCTCTTGTCAAGATTCGTGCGGCTTCTTCTGGGTACAGGGTCTCCAACATATTGTTAAGAACTCAGCAACAAGCAACGCAGAAATCGAAAAAAACAAATCGTCCGTTTCATTTGTAATATTTTGATCGAGTTAGGTATTAAATAATTTTTGGATCACCCATTCTATTTCTCTTCCGATTTCACAATTGGTCGCATAGTTTTAAAGTTTCGCAAAATATAAGCTGAAAAAGTAACTGGTTGTTAACAAATAACGGTGTATAAAAGATGAAGAAAACCGTTTAACATTCCGATCAATTATCGATGGGTCAACATATCGAATCATATCATAATAATCGGAGTGCCTATGCCAGTTTCATTCGCCATTCGATCACGAGACATGGCAAACTTTTAATTCTTCTCGTTTTTTTTAATTTTCAACTGTTTCGCACTAGCAACACATCTCTAAAAAGCAAAATAGCTGAACTAACTATATTTTCTACCTTAGCTGTCACACTCACGAAACGTTAGTGTATTTTTTACCTTTAGGCAGGTACTACTCAGGTAATTGTTAGACTTAGAACCCTTTGAAAACAATTTACGAACACGTTCTTCCTCTTTCTACGCATACGTGGAGGCTTGCTTTTAAGATAGCCTTAGATCATTGTTTCTATCTATAGGTACCGTATCTATAGGTTCCTTCCGAAAAATCCTACTAATATTATAAACGCCAAAGTTTGTAAATATGGATGGATGTTTGTTACTCTTTCGCGTAAAAAACTACTGAATGGATTTTAATGAATCTTTTCTCATATACAGACCATGACCCAGACCAGCATAAAGGATATTTTTTATTTTTTATTTTTTTACTGTAGTCTTCGCGAACGTAGTCGCGGGCAACAACTAGTACATCATAAATTATTTGACCAAAGTATGGTAAAAAGCTTCAGAGTGCGAGTGCCTAGTGCAAGTTTAATTCGCCATTCGATCACGTTTTGAATCGTTTAATTTTGTTTTTTCATTAATGTGACCGAACGGTGTATGAAACTACACACTCAGTAAGACTAAGTAAGTTTGCCTAAGCGACTAAGACTTTGTAGACTTACCTAAGCGTCTACCAGACTCGTCGTATTATTACGCCATCGCTTCCGTATGTACGTAGAATAAGCAAATAATAATTGTAAACGGCCACCTTGAACCGGCTCTTATATCCCAACGTGTTTAGGTAAGCGGCCGGCAGCCCGGCGTAAACACACACTGATTCATACCACAACATAAGGAGATTGCAGATGGTATGCTTCATACAAACGCGCTCGAGCAACGCACACATAGACCTCTTGCATGGACATGCATCTCGGCAGGTTTATTATCGAAAAAAGAAAGCGATTTGTGTCCGTTATACCAATTTGTCAACTGCAACTGGAACAATCGCGTTGTAATTGTACAATTAGACAGCTTTTTTTCGGTAATATAATAAAGCCTGCGGAACAGCCCCCCGACCGCCTAACCGATCGTTTTGGCTACGTGTATAGTTTATGACGTCATCTTGTCATTTCGTACTACCTATGGAAGCAATATCGAAAGCTATAGGCTATAGCTATAGATATATGCCTATACCTATTAGCTAGATGACAAGATGACATCATAAACTATACACGTAGCCAAAGCAATCGGTTAGGCGGTCGGGCCCCAGGCCGAGCGCAGCTGTTGCGAGATGCCGCGTCCGTGAGACTTGAGTGGTTGTGTATGTGTGCGTTGTTCAAGCGGTGTGTTTTAAGATTACCTTCTGGGTCCTCCTTATTAAGTGTTCATACGGCCCGTTTACATCGCTACAGTCACTGTAACAAACTGGATCTTTGATAGGAAGCGCGAGGGAACTGATGTTACACTCGTACTGGTATAACACAATACAGACAGTGTGTATAAATTTTTTGGTTATTTCATCATCATCATCATCAGCTCATTTATGTCCCCACTGCTGGGGCACGAGCCTTCCCTATGGATGGAGAACGGGTCATAAACCACCATGCGGGCCCAGTGCGGATTGGTGGTTTTAACGACTGTTAATGCAGCCGGGACCAACGGCTTAGCGTGCCTTCCGAAGCACGGAGGAGCTCGAGATGATAAATTATTGAGGAGCTCGATGGCGCAGTGGTTAACGCGCCCGGTCTGCGAGTGCTAAGGTAAAGCAACTTTCGCAAAAGCCGGTCATCGGATGGGTGACCAATAAATTGGTTATTTATACATCTGAAATTCCACGAGGGTATGATTATCATACTATCGGCAGTATGATTTTGTAACTAGCAATCAAGAAATTGTCGTTATTTCCGTAATTGCCGCTTCCAAACACAAATTTGTAAAATAATTCTTCATTACATAAAAAAAGGTTTTAGTAGAAATAAAGATGTTTTCGTTATTTCGGACAGTTAAATTATTAAGCACTTCTGGTTTCAAAATGAAGGAACGTTAAAGTGGGATCGTGGAATTGTACGGAATTTTGTATATTTAGTGCTTTGCAAATAAATAAAGAATAAGGTCCGAATAGTTATTCCGTGTTTTGTCTCTTTTACTCTAATTTGAAATGAAGTTTACATGACAGGAACAAAACACGGAATAACTATTCGGACCTTATTTTTGGTTTATTCGTAAGGGGCTTACAGTTTTACATTTCACCCTATGTCCTAAGTGTCACAGTAATTTAAATATGCGTCTGTATAAAAAAAGCTACCACTATCGCCACTCGATTTGATTTATTTATTTTTTAATTTATTAAGGTAACACAACAGACACTAATCACATTTTGAATACTTTAAATTAGCACAGCAGTGTTTTAACCAGATCAATGTCCTCTACGTGAATGCACAGTGAATTATTTTAGCGTAAATTACAGTATTTTACACAGCACAAATTTTTTGTTAAAATTTACAAAATGAAATTTAAAACACAAAACATTAAATTAAAATAATTTTAAAATAAAGATGCAGTTACATTCTATTAAATTCATTTCAAGTATTATTTTGTGGACTGGTTGCGTTGCTGAGGATGGCCAGCACTGATCTTTTATATGAGCTCGCGTTGGTATCGAATACATCTAAGTTTTAAGTCTAATTGACACTGCAGTGATCAGTTATACATGTATGTACTAGATCCCCGATGAGCGCTTGAAAGACGGTAAGCGACTTTGAGGCCACGGCACAGAATAAATAATAGTACTATGAGTACGTAGCCACGGAGCCACAATGACGTTTGTGGCGTTGACAGTAAATATTAAGTACAAAAATTTTGCAACACTAATTTCATCTTTATTCTTAAGACTTACGGTTCATAGTAAGCTGAAGTTGATGCTATCCAATGTTTTTTTCAGGTTTTGTTATTCGGTATGGTAAGAGCAAACAGGACCACTTTCGAGATGCGTTTTTGTTCCGGATCCTTTATCTAGTACATTATTGATCGAAGTGTATGCGCTATATTGTTGTAAATTGAACTCGAGTTTGGCAATTCCATCAAACGCCCGGCTCCGCTGATACACTGCAACGCGATTATAGCCGTGTGCGGGCGAGCCTAGTGACAGCCAGCCTTGTCACTGGAGTGGACTATAATTCTCTTATCGGTTGATATTGTGCTCGGGCAAGTCTTGAACGTCGCGTGGCGCGTAAATCTTTATTTAAATAATCTTCTGTGCGTGTGTTTGTAATTGAACTCCTTCTAAACGGCTGGACCGATTTTAATTAATTTTTTTGTGTGTGTTCAAGTGGATTCGAGAATGGTTTAGATTTACAATTGGATCCGGTAGGCGGTAGGTGGCGCTGCAGTAGGGGTCCATACGGGTGTTTTCAAGCGGACGAAGTCGCGAGCGGGCCACTAGTAGTTTATAAATTACATTACATATCCTTTGTAGATATTACCCCCCGTCATTGTAGCTTATCATTGTGTATCTCATTGTGTTGATATTAGAGTTGATAATGTGTGGTGTGATATAACGTTTGTTGTTATTTACAATTTAGCTTGTGTGTTGAGGTTGAAACAAGAATACCTACTTGCCTGTTGCGTTGTTGTGTCAATCAGTGACAAGTGCGTTATTGCCAAATACTGGATTTCAGAGTTGCGTATGTATTTTGATTGGATTTAAAAGATTTTATTTTACAAAAATATGTAACAATTGTATTTCTTTTGTGTACCTGTGTAGGTAAGCAGCCTTCTACTAAGCTTTAATTTAATTTATGTTCAAAATTCTTTTACATTTAATACCGTAAAATATGTTGATTTGTAGTTATTATTTTTACGCGATATAATAAAAAGTTTTGAAGAACACCATATACAAACCCAATAACCCGTGAGAGGCAAGCGTGGCTGGTGAAGATTAGTGAGTAAGTGAGTTTTGACGTCTCATTAAAACTAGTGATGAAACGATTACGATTTCGATTTATTGTAATCGACGATTACCTATTGATATTTCACGATTAACCGTAATTGTCTAATCTATCGATTATTTAGCGATTTACTTCTGACATTTATATTCCTCAAAAAAAAAAGTGTTATTTTTTTATTATTTCTCGTTAGTTCGCTCTATCTTCAATTTTTTTATTACTTGAATCATGATTTTATTTAAAAAATAAGATTATTATTAATGCGCTATTAACACAATTAGCGCGATTGATTTAATATCCATTAGTTGCGTAGCGAAAACGTGATTTCAATAATGGTGGTTTTTGCCCTGCAGTGGAATAGTATAATAATATAAATTATGTACTAAGTAATAAATGCTGTGCATAATGAAATGTGTGAGCAAAGAAACAGCTCACAACGCGTCTGTGGTCATTAAGCCACAACGCGAAATTCGTGTTGTGGCTCTTATAAAAACCGCCATGACAAATTGTGGCAAACACAGAAAGACTACATAGCGAAATTCGTATCGTAGCTATCAAGCTTATTGACCACAAGGCGTTATGGCAATAAAGAATCGCGTTGTGGATGTTTGTTTGTTCGTGTGATCACGACACTTTGTGAGCAGCTGTTACTTCGCTTAATGAGCGTGTGAGCTTAACATATACAAAAAACCTCCCGCAACGTTGAGATCCCTAGTGAGGCTTACGAATTTATATGACATTTTTGCCATGAGTACAAATTCTGGTTTTCGCTAAAGAAATCATATAAAGCCCGCATGAGACACCCGGGTTGTAGATACAGCAATAACCGTGGAAAGTTACAAGCTCCTCCATTTTGTAATTGAGTCAGCGTTTCCGTGATATTGAGTGACGTTTCAATAGTGATGTCTGCCCTAGATTTTAACGTTCCAATGTGCGATGACGAAATGCTACCGTTCGCCGTCGTAGTAACACAATACCAGCTTTAATAAAAGACGAGCTGTAAATAATCTCGCTTTATATCAGTTTATATCAGTGTTAAGTAAGGTTCATTTCACATTTCGGTGTCCCATCAAACTATGAGCGGAGAAAGAGAGAGACAGCCAGCAGTGGACTGAGATAGGTTGATGATGATGATGATGATGATGATGATGATGATGACACAAACTTAAAAGCTTTAATTATTTACATCATTTTATCAGGTTTGAAATTTGAGGTGGCTCTTAAGCGCTTTGTCTTTATCGCACTTGGTGGTTAGATACGATAAATAAGGTCGAAGGTAGAATCACTTCACCCGGAATCCTCAGCTACAGAGGCACTGGCTATCTTATCTCTAACTGCAGGAGCAGAACAATGCCCGGAACGTAATTTTTTTCGGAGCGAGTTTTTTTTTGCTTCTTTGTTTTTCTTTGCCAACGTCACTGGACTTTATTGGGGGCGGCGAGAAACTTAAAGCCATGTTTTTTTTTTATATACCTGGCTCGGCAAATGACTCCACTGTACCTGGTGTTAAGTCGAAACGGAGTCTAGACGCAAGGACAACTGGTGCAGCGTGAAAACAACGAGCATCAGTCACCTTCACCCTGCCGGCCCACACGGTATGAAACGAAACACCGTCAGAGGTTTTCTGGAGGGAATGGCATCACGCGCTATTGCATGTCCCCGTTCCCTACGAGATTATCCGAGGGTACGGATCGGATCGGGAGCGGAACAACTCGAGTGCACCTCTAAAGGCTAGGGCCACGGCTCGGGTTGACCGGGTCGTGGGGGTGAGGAGAAGCGCCAAGGTACATGTCAGTACCTGGTATAAAGCGCGTGTTCGGCTCGTCGTACCCCTTTTTCACGAATACGGTGTCTTGGACTTAAGCAAGTGTGCATGTTTAGTTTATTATGTAAATGTGTAGTGGCATTTAGAGGATCGGGCGGGGATTGTTGTTGCTGTATATAAGGACACATGATACTATTGGTATCAAGCATCCATGGGCTACTGTGGCCGTTTTCATCAGGCGGCCCGTATGTTCACGCATGACCCTAGCCTTTATTGATGTAACCTTATTATATAAATAACTACTTAATGAAAACAAAAACTGTCTTTTCATCATACAAAAAGGTACAACATTAGGTATACTCCTCATTAGTTTCCAAATCTTATGTGAAAGATATTCGTAAAAGGAAAAGTACAATGCTCGCGGCTTAAGACACATATTTTTGACTTCAGACATATTTTTTAATGTAAATCTCTTGTCAACGGCACATGTACTCGTGCCTATTCATTAATTAACCGCCAATTTAAGGTATTCCCCAAAAAGATACTTGTGCCGCAACTCCGCCCTTGTTTTTTTATTTGTTTTACATAATTTTCTTTATAAATATGTTGCAGCCGCTCACACAAAATCCTTTCAGTTTTGTCAATGGCGTCGGGTGTTATGTAAACAAAACTGCATTGTGAAAATCGTAGCCTCATTTCACTTGTGCCCCAGCTACAACAAAATGTATTGGCAAAATTTTTGATTCGTCTCAAAATAAGGAAACCCAAGAGCGCTGTTACGATATTCCGTATCCGTGAAAGGCTGTTTATGTGTGCGTACATTTTTTGGAGAGAATTTGCTGGTTGTTGACGGCATATTCAGCTTGTTTAGGGGCGGCGAGAAACCGAAAGAGTCCCTCAAGCCGTCACCTTCGGAGGTTTTTAGAGGGAACGGCATCGCGCACTAGTGCGCGTCCCCGTGCCCTACTAGATTCTCCGAAGGGTTCGGATCGGATCGGGGAGCAGAACAACCCGAGGGCGCCTCTAAAGGCTCGGACCTCGGCTCGGGTTGACCGAGCCTGGTTAGGTATTAAAGTTCACCAATAAAGATTATTGAAGTCTTCAATTCGTTTTTTTACACTATTTTATTACCGTAAATTAAGCTTTACGTCCTTACAAACAAATCACACTTAATTATAATTAACGCTTTGTTTTTAACGTGAATTCATTATTCTTGCACAAACTCTCAGCGTTTTTGTGAAAACAATTCTTTTGTACCTAACGTAATTGCTCTACTTAGCGAGGAAGACAAAGATTTTCTTTATTATTTCCATTAGAACGGAGCTTTGTGGAGCATTTTAGCTGTATAAAACATGTCCAATTAGTTACAGAGAGAGGCGCTAAAGGATAAGAAGTGCTGGTACTTTTGAGAAACTAAACTATATATACCTTAAGTATAAAAAAAGTTTAATTATTCTGAAAAACTTGATGTTAAGTGGGCTGTTAACCCATACGGAAAGCTAAGTTTTATGTCACAGTAATAGTACAAATTTAAAATGTATAATACTACTAATACTATTAGTACCTGTATAATACTACTAATACTATTACCTATTACTAATACTATTCATAAAGAGGTAACGTTTGTGACTTTGTTTGTTTTTTTGTATGTCGGAGTTAATCTCTGAAACTACTGGTCCAATTCTTAAAATTCTTCCACTGTTAATTGCTATATACCTACCTTGTGGGTAACAAAGGTTAAAATATTATGATTTGATAAAAAAATTTTCTTTACTTAAAGCTCTAGATAGACGCCTTTTAGCTACTAATTTGAAATCGACGTGGCCAAAGTCGTATTTTATAAATTGCAATGTTGTGTGACTTAGATTTCCACGAATTTAACTCCTAATTCCATTAACGATGAAACCCTTAAAAAATCGCATCAATAAGCATACACCTAACCCTAGTCACATGATGTCACATCGTCGCATCGTACATTTAATAATTAGCACATTAGCTCACCTACTAATTACTATAATTCTAATGCAAGATTCCTATCAATTAGTCGGCGGAGTGTTTGTTTGTTTGTGTTTGTGAGAAATTCAATTAGCCGATTGGCCTTCGTGGCGCGTCCTATGGCCTCAGGCCTGAGCCTAATCGCATTAGCCATCGGCCCGGGGCTTCTAATTCCATTGCAGAAATGAGATTCCACTTTTTGATTCCGATGCAATGGCCCATGTGACTATTGAGAGAATACGTGACGTGGTATTTGTACATTCCGTCCTCCGTAATTTGACGCGTTAAAAGAAAGGGAGAAAATATAAGCTTTTGCCGAGTCGTTAGACGACGTGCAAGCTCATTCATTCCTTTCTTGGAGGAGCTCTATGCCCGATCTGCGAGAGCTGAGCTTAAGCAACTTTCGCAAAGGCCGGTCATTCATCGGATGGGTGACCAAAAATTTATCATCTCGGTGCTTCGCAAGGCACATAAAGCCGTTGATCCCGACTGCATTAGCAGTCGTTAACAACCACCAATCCGCACCGGGCCCGCGTGGTGGTTTATAGCCCGTTCTCCTTATCCATCCGCGAAGGCTCGTGCCAATAAAGTGGGGCATAAAATAAGCTGGTGATGATGATGACTTTCTTTTCACGTCCCAGATCAGCATGGGATCAACAATAGTTTTATTATTATATAAATAGTAAGCAATACATATTGGTTGTCCAATTATATAACTACCGCAGCAATTTTAACTTCTACGAAAAACTTATAGAAGTGTACTTATCGTGACATAATAATGCGTCAAATATGAAATACAGAGTAGTATCAACTGTCTGTAATGAGTTGTAATCATAAACACTAACGTGGTGCCGACACGAACTAGTAATTAAAATACACAGTCAGTAGGACTACACGACATATTAATTGCAACATTGTCGCCGCGTTGAGTCAATCGTGAGAAACTGTGTAACTGGTAACTGGAAATATAATATCTCTGACATCTAAAGTGATAAATTGAATCCATTTTAGATTTTCAACTATTTCGCACTAGCAATACATCTTTAAAGTGCAATATAGCTAAAAAGTTCTATAACTAAACTGGCCTGCACACGAAAAGTGTAATGTATTACAATATACTAATTATTATAATAACAACATACAACAACATAATAACAATACATTGTTATTTTGTACACAAAATAGGCGGCCTTATTGCTGACAAGCAACCTCTTCTAGGCAACAATACATACAACAATATAATTACACTTTTCACAAAATGTTTTTGTTTTGTTTATATAATTTTAACGCACATTTTGTTGCGAAACAAAAACATTTGTGTTTTTGTAATTTGTTTCGCAACAAAATTTGCGTTAAAATTATATAAACAAAACAAAAAAATTGTATAAATAGCTTGCTTGCTTCTTAACTGATCTTTAGTATTTGTAAAATATGATATGAATGATGATATGATGAATACGATCAGATGTTAAAAACGGTAGTTGTTGACATTGAATTGGCGCCTTTGGCTTTCAAAGTAAAAAAGTAAATAGTGTTGAATAATTTCGGCGGGCTGGTTAGAACCACGATAGCTCAATTGGAAGAGCACCTGACCCGGTATATCGGTATATATATAACATTTGTGTTTTTTACACTTTTTACTTTACATAAAGTATTATAATAATGTAATATTTACCCTTACCCTTTGATTGTTAGAATTCTTTCAAAATATTTTTTTACACTTCTTCTTTCTACGCATACGTAGGGATTATATTCCTTCCAAAAATAAAATAAATAATAAATATATCGTACAAGGCTTCATAGTGCCTAGTGCGAGCATCATTCGTCATTCGATCACGTTAACGAAGACATACGTAAACATACAGACATACATAAAAGTCAATTAAGATTAAAATATTTTAAAATATTTAAGTGTAAGTACCATTTACTATTAGTAATTTACCATCTTAATTTGAAATAAGATCACAAAAGAGTGTTTGTCAGAAAGCGCGGCTTCAATGCCATATCAATTCATGTTTTGGTTAACGTGACCGAATTATAAACAAAATTCGTACTCAGCACTCGACGTAACAGTGCCAACTAAACTATGATATTATGAAGTTTCCGTCTTCACGAGCTCCGTTTTTTTACAACATTTTATTTTGGATTACGAACGTAACATACAATTTTTTTTATACCTTGCTCGGCAATTGACTCCTCTTCATTTGATGTTAAGTGGAGACGGAGTCCAGACGCAAGGACAAACGGTGCAGCGTGAAAACAACGCAGCATCAGTCACCCTCACCCTGCCGGTCCACGTGCCTTTTCACGCCCCGTTTGAAGGACCCCATGTCGTAGGAAGAAGAAGGAAAAACGTGTGCTGGTAGACTATTCCATCTTTTGAAAGTGCGACAAAGAAACGAGTCACCAAATTTCTTTGTGCGATGAAATGTTCGAGACAGTACAGCGGTGACTCCGGAGAGCAGCACGCGTACTCCTATAGAGGTGGGATAAGGTCAAAGAGTTCTTTCATACAATATCTTTTAAATGTAGCTAAATGTTTTTGCAATTAATGCTATTAACCCGTAGTTGGTGCCTAAAATTCGGTATACTCCTAGCTGCCATTATTGCATGAATGTATGTAAGTAGCAGATAAAAGAGACATCGGAGTACTAGGAACATTGAGGAATATCCCTATCAAAACTGAGCTGACCAGCCTTTTCGACTCTTTTGTGAATATTAACCTTTATTTTCATCCTAGGTTAAAACATGAATGTCTTGTTTGCATGTTCATGTGTAATAAAAATAACAATAAAATGATCATGCTACTGGGATCGCTCTATCATTACGGACAGGACTATTGTCGCCAATAACCCTGATATCGTGGTGGTTGACCGATCCCAGCGCCGGGCAATACTGGTTGATATCACCATACCTCATGATAAGAACCTCGTGAAAGCCAAATATAATATACCCAATCTCAAAGACATCTATCTACTAACGATGTCACCCACGGTAGGTTAAGTGCTTTGAGGTATAGAGTTTCAGACATATTATGTATGGCAAGCTGAGGCGATGCTCATCTGCCGAGGTGTGACAAAAGACCGATCTCACTTAATACAGTAACGTCCTACTCTAGTTACAGTACAGAGCAATTAGTTACAAGCTGAACTTTATGCAAATTGTAATTCGCAACAAAATTTGTGTTAAATTGTATATAACTATAGTTTGCCTAATTCTTAATTCGGATGTTGATGATGACGTGTTGTAGATATTGAATAGATTAATATGTCTTACAAAGTAACAGTAGATAGTGTTCATAAATGCGTCAATTAAACAAGTTGCGTTGCGTCAATTAAACAAGTCTAACGGCCGTACTCAGAGACGTCAATTAAGTTTTAATGACAATTAAGTCTCTTGCTGTCACTTTCTTATGTATAGTGCTAAATAGAGAAGGAAAGACATTTAATTGTCATTAAACTTAATTGACGTCTCTGAGTACGGCAGTTAGTAATTTTGTGCACCATTATCCGCTTATAACAGCTAGTACCTACTCGTCCAAATACCAATAGTAGAAAAGAAGATCGGTTCATAACCCATCATGCTGACCCAATGAGTCTTGGTGGATTCATTATCATCATCATCATTATCATCATCATCATCATCGTCAGCTCCTCTCGACCCACTGCTGGGCATAGGCCTCTCTTTATTTATTTTTTAATTTATTTATTTCTCAAATAACTTACACTAATTTGTATGTAAAATTAATTGTTAATACTAGAGAAATTAGGAAACCTTTATTTATGTTGCTTTTGTGTCCAGAGCTTGTACGTGGTCTGTATATGTTATGGGTTATTAACTGCTATTAACGAGACTTAACATGCCTCCCAGTGTAAGGAAGGGCTCGAGATACTTGATCCGGCATTGCGAAAGTTTAACTTGCGAGTTTGCAACCCTATCGCGATAACGTTGCGCTATCGAGCTTCCCTTAATTCCTATTACTACGAGTATAAGTCTACTACTTGAAAAAATAGATCGGTTCTGTTAGAAACTCTTATTCTTTAGCTGTCACAGCCCTATGCTGAATTTAGGCTTCTCCTTTTACACGCCATATCTCTCTGTTGGTCGCCATTCCAAGCCAGTTCTCTCCAGGGGGGCGATTAACAGTAATGATATCAATTAAAAGTACTTCTTTTTCTCTTATTCAGTCACTGGTAAATTATTTTTGACACCGAAAATTCTCGAGATGTATCTTAGTAATCAAATTGTAAACAATGTAATAATAATTATATTTCATGTCACTTTTGACTTCGAGTTCACCGGTGCGATTCAAAAATAGCTTCCCGGCAACTCTCTAGTAAAGGTTTTAACATTTTCCTTCTATTTCATAGTGCCTCATCTCGTGTAATTGTGCCCTAAGTCATCTTTCCATCGAGTCGGTTGTTTAGTGTGCTTTTCTACATTTGTACGTCCAGTTTTGAGTTTGTACGCTGAGTTTCTTGCTAGTTCTTCCTAGTGAAAGGCTCACCCAAAATCCGAAATGGTAGTAGATTCAGTAGTTTAGTCTAAACTATTTTTTCAGTTTTTTTATTATTATTTGGATTTCAAAGTTTTGACGTCAATAAGTGCCCGTGAAGGCTTATGTTGAATAAATGATTTGACTTCTTTGACTTTTTTTTTAATAAAAGATAAGAACCTTTTGGGACCAAAACTTTTTAACGCAAATTTTGATGCGAAAAATATTACAAAAACACAATGTTGAAAAAATTTCCACGAGCAGGATTTGAACCTGCACCCT
The DNA here is from genome assembly GCA_949315975.1 of Eudonia truncicolella. NCBI lineage: Eukaryota > Metazoa > Arthropoda > Insecta > Lepidoptera > Crambidae > Eudonia > Eudonia truncicolella. The sequence continues at coordinate 7,185,825 of OX438838.1, read as the reverse complement.
TCTGACCTACCGGGTCAGGTGCTCTTCCAATTGAGCTATCGTGGTTCTAATCAGCCCGCCGAAATTATTCAACACTATTTACTTTTTACTTTGAAAGCCAAAGGCACCCATTCAATGTCAACAACTACCGTCATTAAAAATTTTTTCAACATTGTGTTTTTGTAAAAGTATCTGTCTTTGTCTTTGACACGGCAGTACCAACTAATCACACTAACAACAATTTTCCATTGCCCTAGCAATTTGTAAACGCAAGTATTTGTGGGAAATATATCTAGGAAAGCTCTTTGCAGTGGCAAAGCTTCAACTTCAGCCGACCTCATTCGGAAAGTTGTATACTTTTGTACTTGCTTCTGCACAGTGGGACCAATCTCCGAAGTTTAGTGCCACAGACTATCCGCGGTTGGTGATGTGTTCGAACTAATAAAAGAACACTGCCAGCGTCTGATATTCGAAATAAGACGAGAGCGGAGGAAATTGCATTATCTGAGCACATATTCGTTATATAAATACACATAATATGTAGATGATTTTAACGATATACAGTCCTTGTTCATATATCAAATAGTTGAATCTGGATTGTGCTTTGTTCTAAGTACCAACTGGATTATATTCCTCTTGCGAAAGTTTGCAAGCAAATAAAGGTTGTCTCAGAATTTTTTCTTATTTGAAAAACAAAAATAAAAGTCTAAACTCATATTAATTATAATAAAATTTACTATCAAATTAAAGAGCAAAAATATTTTTTTTATTTGGAAAACAACCATTTTTAAATGATCGCCATTAACTTCCTCGCATTTATTTAATATAGAACTGAAATTTTTAATCACACGACTCAACATAGGGCGCGGTATCGCATTGATTTCGTTCCTGATTATTTGCTACAATTGAGATAAAGTTTGCGGTAATGGATTATAAACCTCGTTTTTCTTATGGGGCTATCTCAAGAGCGGCTATCTTAATGGCGATCATTTTAAAATGGTTGTTTTCTATAAATAAAAATTTGATTTTTACTCTCTATTTTAATATTAAATTTATTATAATTAATATGAGTTTAGACTTTTATTTTTGCTTTTCAAATAAGAAAAAGATTCTGAGACACCTTTACAAATATAAATCTTTATTGCCTGTCACTTGGTGGTAAGTTGAGAATATATAATTAGGTGTGACGCAATGCAAGTATAAGTTTTAATGATACGAAAACCCTTAAATTCAGTACACTGGTTTGTGTATATTTTACTCAACCAATGAAACTAATTCTTACATCGATATCAATTACGATTTGTATTCATTACCAAATATTCTTAATTCTTATACTTAATTCCTCAACAAATGCTGACTCGCTCTATCTCTCAAGTCACCGCTCACAACTATGACACTGTAAATTCTCAAAACTATGTAACAGTTAGTAAACAAATGATACGTATTTCGAGAATGTTTTTTTTCCGTCTTGTATTTTTCTCTGATTTAACATCACGGGTTACAAACAATTTACTCCAGAAACATTTTGTACTGCTTCGTCAAAGCACAATAGGGAAAGTTGCAAACCCGTTTTTCCTCATAACTTTTCCCTGAAAGCCGTAGTAGTAATTGCTCATGCCACAAAGCCATGTGACCTGCCCCTCGGACCCACGTGTTCACGTGACAGTCTCCGAAGGCTCCACGTGTTTTCAGTATTTCAAAATTATATAATCGTCTAGAATTTTCCAACGATCCAAAGCAGACATTGTTTGCGTACGTTCCGTTTTATGTGGGCGTTTTATGGCTCAGTTATAATGACTTAATCGTTACATTATTGTCACACTGTGCCTTTTATTTGTTTTGCTAAACAAAATGACAAAGCACGTGGCAGTCAAAATGTTTTGTTATTGTAATATGTGTTTTATATTTTATTTATTTTTAAATTTGCCTCCCTCGCCTCGGTAGCTCAGTGGCAATCGGCTCTATATCCGGAGGCTCTGGCTTCAATTCCCAGGTCGGACAAAATGTGTTTCGAATTTTTCGATCATAGCCCGGGTTTTAGATCACCAACTTGCATTAGGCAAATGTGATGGTTACCAATACCCATCCATTGTGGCGATGATGCCTTGATTTCATGAATTTTCTTGTACGATAGTACGAGTATATAAACAAGCTAATATTAATTAATTTGCTTGCGGCGTGGAAGTGTTATCATTTTCAGATACTTAACATGAAGTACACCACAAATTCTGTGGCAAAAATAAATAAATAACGATTTCATTACAATAATATACCTACTACTATTCGTACTATTCAGAGACTTGAATTTTAAAACTATTTGCATTGTAAACTTTAGGGATGCGCTTACACTCTACATACGTAACGAATCAAACCCAGCTGACCGTTTATTTTATCGAAGAGTAGCAGGCAAATGTTTCCGCTCTACGAGGGTGCCAAGTGCGAGTTTCATTCGCCATTCGATCACGTAAACGAAAACGAGCATTAGTATGGCAAAATTTTAACTCTTCTCGTAGGTATGGCGCCAGGAGGCGCTGTTTCAATGCCATGCTAAGTTTCGTTTTCGTAAACGTAATCGAATGAATAATAGGATAATAATCGGATAGTTAACAAAACTCTCAATTAGGCACCCTGGTGTGGCCTAGGGCGATTCCAGATGCAAAGGCAGCTAGTGGACTTAGAACTTAATCTGTCTATCTATCTCATCATCACCAGCTCATTTTATGTCCCCACTGTTGGGGCACGAGCCTTCCCTATAGATGGATGGCCATAACCACCACGCGGGCCCAGTGCGGATTGGTAGTTGTAACGACTGCTAATGCAACCGGAAGCAACGGCTTTACGTGCCTTCCGAAGCACGGAGGAGCTCGAGATGATAAATTTTGGTCACCCTTGCGATGACCGGCCATTGCGAAAGTTGCTTAACCTCAGCAGTCGCAGACCGGGCGCGTTAACCACTGCGCCATCGAGCTCCTCTATCTATTAAATATTTATGTAGGCTAGAATACTAGTGTCGAAGGGGACGTCGATTCCTTAAAAAAGGTCTTATCGTTTCGGTATAGCCCTCTTAACTTTGTCCATTAGCGCGGTGCCACATTGCATTAGTAGAACTTCAAACAGCAAGAGTATACAGAAAACTTGCCACTCCGTCGACTCGAAGAGCCGAGACCTCATTCGATTACATAAAATGAATTCTAATACAACGTCAAAAGGATACTTTTGCTAAAGCCGGTGACGTAACGAACTTTGTTCCTCATAATTTCTAGGTCTGTGAAGTTTTGATTTCGTACAGAAACTTGTTCGTGAAGTCATACAATACGAAAAGGATTTAGAGTATTTAAATAAGCGTTAGCGCATTTGTTTTCATAATTCGCGAATGTAAGTATTTTAGTGTGAATAATTTGAGCTGTTCTACCTACTAGATTAGGGATTCAGCATTTACAGTAGATACCTTATTCATAATCATGATCAACTCTGCAATCTCTGTTTCATACGTTTTGTGTAATTATAATTATAAAATTATGGAATCATCATCATCATCATCATCTCAGCCAAAAGGACGTCCACTGCTGGACAAAGGCCTCCCTCAAGGATAAATCATTTTGAGGGGAATTTGCCTTAATCGCCTCGTTTGACAGGCGGGTTGGCAATCGCAGTAAGGTGAGAATAATCACAGAGAGACGCTGCTGCCCATCCTCTGGAATGGTGCCATAGTCGCCTTCTACGACACCCACGGGAAGAGATGGGGTGGTGCAATTCTTTATCCCCGGCACCACACGGGGAATGTAATGGGGAATTATGGAATATCATATTTTTATTAAGATTTCAAAGTTGGCATGGTGCAAACAACATTCAAACAATTATCATTAATTATCAATTTCAATAAGACAAAAAGTGTCAGTTTTGTCCAAGTATGTGTTATACATGTAAGTTTGTTATGCTCTCCTAGCGGCGGGTTCAAAGTCCGCGGTGACGCTGAAAATGACGCCAGAGAGATCAGCTTACTCTCACCTAATAAACAAGTCTCCTAACGGCGAGATTTCGTACGCTTCGGCTTATGTACACACGCCTGCACATCAACCTACCACAAACTGTCAAATTTCCTCAATTGACTTTGAACTTTATGCTTAGGGCATATGGTTGAAAATGTATTGAAGAAATTTAACAGTTTTGGATAGGTTGATGTGCAGGCGTCTGTACTGATCCTATGTTAGCCGTATCCCAAGAGAGCAAGATCAATGAATGGTTATACTTAACTTCTTTGACAGCTTTGGGATTATCTTTTTACGATAGACATTACTATGCCGTGTACCGAGAAGCCTTAATAGCCCTTAATCAATTTATTTCAAGCTTAAGAAACGGATGATAGAGGTTCTGAGCGAAAAGTCGGCCTAGTGAGGCTGTTTTGTCTAAGTCTTAGCTTCTATTTCGTTTGTTTAGTCTATGTCTATTGTTTTATTTTGCTATTTCTTAGCTGTCGCTTAGTTATATTTGGAATTTATGGTACTACGTACTTACATTATAAACGTAGACGTGACCTGCACCACTTGCCTAGGTGAGTTTTGATTGCTGTTCGTATTCATTCGATTACGTTTGCGAAAACGAAAATTTGTATGGCAAAATTTTAACTCTTCTTGTATGTCGCCAGGAGGCGCTGCTTCAATGCCACACTAATTTTACATTTCGTTTACTTTATCGCATTTCAATAAAAGTCACACTAGGCACCCTGGTTTGCTATAAACTATCATTCTCATATTTCCATCAATTGGGTAGTATATTTTTTAACAAAATCAGAGAAAAACTTTTGTAACTTCATATTTCATAAGTAATTTTTGAATTATATAACTTATTTATTTATTATACTGTACAATAGTGAAAACATTAATGATAAAATTGAATCTAATAAGCTATTTCTTAAAAAAAAATATATAATATAATAACTATCTAAAATATATTATTAAAAGGAGTCCCTTAAGGGAAGGTTATTATATAATTATATTATTTATTTTGTGCCTGAATACCTAAAAGTAGGTACCTGTCTGTCGTTATGCAGTATTGCACTGCTGTGTATCGATTTGAAGGGTGCTACAGTGAAACGGTCTAGAGGTAGAAAAACAATAGCTTCTTCTTCAAAACTCTTGGTGCATGAGATGCAGTGGTAACTTTCCATCAGGCGGGTCTCAGTTATAAAAAAAAGCCCATAAAACAGAATAAGCCTACTATTAATTGGAATTATTACAGACTTTTTGATTAGCGTACTTCGTAGATATGAAGCAAACGATATTTATACAGGACGGAACTCGGTGACCTTATTAGTTGTAAATGCAGCTGTGCTTGCCATCCATAAATTCAGTTACGCTGTAAAAGCAATCTATGGCCGGCAACAAAAATCTTTTTACAAGATCCTCACTGGTATATGCACTCAATTGAACTCACTGTCGCATCGCAGAACCATAACATCCAATTATAAATAGAACTTCGTCAAAATTTCAATTAAGTTTGTCCATAATTAATATGCACAAATATTTTCACCATTATCTACCACCAAAAATATCAAATACGTTTTAATGAACTACATATACCTATACATTTAAAGTTATTTTAGTGTTTGTGCGCGTTGTAATGGCTTGATAACATTTGTTGATAAACTCTGAACATGGCTCACAAATGGACGAATTAGGAATAGGGTAAAGCCACCAAAGAATACACACATCCAAACGTACATACTCGCACAGGCATATTCATGAAGTTAACATGTACTATGTACTATTGTGTGTATTATAAAATAAGAAGCATAAAAAGTAAGAAAAAGAAACAGTTAAATTTAAGACATAACAATAACAAGTTATGATTATATATATAAAAAGGAGCTCGATGGCGCAGTGGTTAACGCGCCCGGTCTGCGAGTAGTGAGGCAACTTTCGCAATGGGGTCAACGGGTCATCAGATGGGTGACCAAAAATGTTTCATCTCGATCTCCTCCGTGCTTTGGAAGGCACGTAAAGCCGTTAGTCCCGGCTGCGTTAGCAGTCGTTAACAACCACCAATCCGCACCGGGCTCGCGTGGTGGTTTATGGCCCGTTCTCCCTATCCATTCGTAGGAATGGCTCGTGCCCCAGCAGTGGGGACATAAAATGAGCTGATGATGATGAAATAAAAGATGTCCTCCAACTGTTATGTATGTATACTGTATTAGCTTTTATGGGGACGGTAAATTGAAAATACTTTAAATATTTACATGACTCTTCAAGTTAAATAAAAAACTATGAAAAAAGTATATAATTTAGTATATACTTTTTAGTATGTTAGTATGTTAGTCTGTAAGGTATTTATTATATGGGCCCCTTTGTGTTTTTACCATCTTGTACATTGTGTGTTGCCTGAAATAAATGACTTATTATTATTATTATTATTAATTCCATGCACACGTTAAATCACACAGATTGGCGAGAGTGGCCTTCCGATATAATAATATTAATTAGTAGCACTGCGTACCCTTTGGTAGTGAATACTCTGTACGTGGCTTTACCCTAAGCGTGTAGTTAGGACGTTTTTTGAAGCTTAGATGTGATCTCTGACATAACAAGAGATTCGATAAGATCTTAAGTGCTGCATTATTCATGCTCATAATGGTGTATCCTTGATCTAGTCATTTCATAGTCAATTTATGGAATGACTTAACTTTTTACACGACTGTCCCAATAAATAAGTGTTACGGTTACAGAGTCCATGAATGTACGAGTTCCTATAATCCACTATAACTCACTTTATGATATATTATTTTTATCACAAAAAAAATTGTCTTCACCTAATTACACCTACCATGTTATCTCTGCACTACCCTATGGTTGACTGGTAGAGAATGCCTTAGGCATTAAGTCCGCCATGTGATTTATGTTGCAAAAAAAAGATATATATATATAGATATATATTTGTGGTATCGTTAGAATCCTTAAATAATTTCGTGAAATATGTAGACTAGTGTAATTAAAAAGCCCTAATATAAAACAAAATATACCTAGAACTGGTCAAAAATAGTTAGTTAAGTTAGTTTAGTTAGTTTTCAATAATTTTTCTCTTTTTAATATCAAAAGCTCGCTCTGCCAAAATGACACATATAACGTTGCAATAAAACATACACAGACTTCAAAGTGTTACTCTTGACGTTTAAATATGTGCTCGTTTGCTTGATATATTCCCACGCATCTGGAAATGAAGTATCAAAAATTTCACATTTCAGGTCAAGGAAGCTCTCAGCTTTATTGAAAAGGTAGAATATTTCGTGATACCTCACAGTACATAATTGCCGGGGAAAAGTTCCAACGTTTGACAAAACAATCGGAACCTTGAATGGGGCATTCACCCTACTGCTAATATATGCCACTGGTTATATTCTAGAGACTGTTTGATCGTTTGTTTGTATTATGATTCTATTGTGTTATTTTTAAAGCTTAATATTGACTATTTTTATGGTGTACCTACAACGTTATTCATATGCAGCTTGAATTCAACTATTAGAAGGAAAATAGCTTAAGAGGTATTGACTCTCTGCTTTATTTTAATATATACCTTAACCAAATGTATAACTTTCTTAAATTGATTCTAAAGAATAGAATGAAGCAAGCTCAAACATGATAGCTTTACTATGAGTTACTTACCAGATACGAGTCAGGAACAAACATTGGTTCAAAATTTAAAATTCAAAATTCAAAATCATTTATTCAGTTTAGGCCCGATTTTTCAATCCTCAGATAAGTTTTATCCAAGGAACAAGATTGTCATTGTGACATATTTTCTAAAGAGAATCTGAAAATAAGTCAAATTATTCAATGAATAAACTTTAACTGACTATTGGAAAATCAGCCCTTAGGCTACAAGTAGCTCTTGTGAATGTCACTATGCCATCGGTTCGTAAGTCTACTCTAGGCGGGAGATCATGTACTGAGAAGAACCGACAAGAAACTCAGCAAGTGTCCAGCTCTTTTCTCCCTTACAGCGTCAACAATATTGGAAAATGCCCTATCATAGCAGGACACTTTCCATTACAAATAAACACAAAAAATATAGAAGACAACCTCAACATATAAAAAAAAAACAAAATAAAAAATCTAACTTAACAAATTTACATCAGGTAAAAGTTTCAATTTCCACAATGTCATACAGTACCACTACAGTACTCAAGTAAAAGTCAAAAATTGTTTAAGAAAAACAAAGTCAAACTATAGTGAATAATATTAAATCCTAATAACTAACTATACGATCTTCTCACATAACTATCAGAAATACGGGTTTATCCTACATCCATTGGGCCTTATTAATCTTCCATCGACCTCTAATCTCTGGGGTCATCACCGTGACCCAAGATTGAAGGTCAAAGATCTTAGCCAGCAGATGAACATATTAAGTGTTTTTTATATATTTTAGCGTTTTATTAACGCTTAAATATACTTAAGTAAAATTTAAACACTGAAAAAAGACGACAACCTCAGGCGGGAATCGAACCACGCACCTTCCGCATTCCGGGCGGCTGCCTTAACCACTTGGCTACCGAGGTCTGGCTTTCACCCGTCGAAATTTTTCAGTGCTTGATGCTTATGTTTTTTTTTTTAGTCAACATTAACAACAACATATTAGTTAACTACTTATCTAATTATCCATTACGAGTAAAGCACATCCTTATAACTTAATCTAGCAACAGTGCTAGAATAACAGAGTATTTGGACTTCTTGGCGGGAAAGTGAAGACACATGTCTGCGGTTTTGTTTTATTTTCTAAAATTTGTGTTATGTCAAATATTAATGTGAAATAATAGTGGATTATTAACCGTTAAGTGTTCGTGAGTGTGCATGAGTGATGGAAAATGAAACAAAACAGTGCAACGTCACTTTTCAAATTCTCTCAAGAAGTCCGCGTGAGGACTTAGTAAAGCCCCACATCTTTACTGAGATACTCGAGGGGTTGGGGGGTATATCATTCTCACTTCTCATTTCTATTATCATTCATCATCATCATCATACTGGAAGGAAATATTGTTTATATATGTATTACTTGCAAGAAAAATTACTTTGACACTGGCTAAATGTGCAAATCGTACGAAGTCATCAACTAAAGAAAAAAAAAACAGAGTATTCCCCCGTATAATAATATACATGTATGGGAGATTATTGGATAATTGTGTATTAATAAATGCCTTTATTATGATCATATATAAAATAGCATGCGACTTGTTATAGTTTTCCCTCTCAAATTATTTGAGCTTGGAATAATTTTATTGTTTTGTTTATCTACTGAATAACTACCTATCCAAAACTTATATTTAATGTATATGTTAGCGGGTTAGTCGTTCTTGCACTACAATTTTTTTTTCTATTCCCGTCTCATTTCTGGGATAATATAATATGTTATTGGTTCATCACATCATCACATTTTATGTGCCCACTGCTGGGGCACAAGCCTTCCCTATGGATGGATAGGGAGAACGGGCCATAAACCACCACGCGGGCCTGATGCGGTGCGGTGTTTGGTAGTGTTGTTTACTATCTGGTTTCCCCGGAAGATCAGCGACGGGGTGCCCACCAGGTATCCCGACATTATGCTGAGTGTCCTTATTGTTGTTAATAATAGTTAGATTAAGTGGTTATAAATAAATATTTTCTATTTCTATTTCTACTTTAAAATAAATATATGAAAAATAAATATCTGTCTCTATTTGAAAAAAGACAAAGTGTTGTTCGGGTCAGGTGCACTACTACCACTGCACCTGACCCGGCATGTCATGTTCGAATCCCGCTCGTGGAATGTTTTCAATTTGTAATTTGTTCGCAACAAAATTTGCGTAAAATTATATGTAAATAATCATCTGTCTCTATATTTAACGTATAACGTGTGCAGGTAGCTAAATTGCAAAATTAACCTCTTTTGTTTCCAGGAGGCCCTGTTACAATGGAATTGAAATTCTCGTTTACGTTAACGTGATCGAATGGTGTTTAAAACTCGCAATCAGCTATGAGAACGCCTCCCGGTTGCTAGGCTGCCATGCCAGCCTGTCACTACGCTGATCGGTTTATAATTAGATTGGCGATATACTCGTATATACCTACTTACTATTTACACGGGAATATTAACATCTGACATTTAGAAACAGGCAGCATTAAATTGATATAATATTGTAATATTGTATACTAGTTGTTGCCCGCGACTTCGCTCCCGACGACTACAGAAAAGAAAGTATCCTATATGCTGGTCTGGGTCATGGTCTGTATATGAGGAAAGTTTCATTAAAATCCATTCAGTAGTTTTTACGTGAAAGAGTAACAAACATCCATCCATACTTACAAACTTTCGCGTTTATAATATTAGTAGGATGTATCATTATCATCTCAGCCAAAAGACGTCCTCTGCTGGACAAAGGCCTCCCCCAAGGTTAATCCTTCAAATTATAGTTGTACGTAATTATATAAATATATAAGTTTTTTTAACGGTCACAGAGATACTTTAGGTACATACGAAACTACGAGTATATAAGTAACGTAGAGTCTATTATTACTTAATACAAAAATCTTGATAGTTAGTGTTTATAATAAAAAATACTCTTAACATTAGAACTGTTCGGTTTGTTTTTCTCAAATGTCAAGATATAACAACCATCCAACAAAGTTTTTTGTATTTCTCAGATACCAAGATATTTTTGAATGCTTAATAACAGCTTAATTTGATGCCATATGTTCGTTTTTATCACATAAATACGAAACTTTGTCCGATCGGACGCAAGACCTTAAGGGTAGTTAGTAGAAACACTACCGACACATAATTATAGACATGCCTACTGGTAATGGGGCTTCCGATGACTTTTCCTTAACGTAACAAAGATGAGACATTCAATTTAGAACCTTTTATGGAGCACGTGTGCTAATAGCTTCCGTTACGTAATATCGTGTTCTTTTCTTCCTCTGTTGTTATAAAAAACGCGTTAGACAACACGATATATTGTAAAGCAGTTTCTTAAGGACACAATGGTCTTTATAATTCTTTTATAAAATACTCGTCAAATAGGCTATTTAAAAAAAAACGCTGATCAATGGTTTTTATCATCATTATCATCATCATCGTCAGCCCAATAACAACCTTCTGTTGGGCTTAAGCTTTTCCCGCGAACAATACATGGGCATTTTTTTTTTGGAGAGACATTGCTCATTTCCTCAGACGGCATTTTCAGCTTCACCGGGCTTGTTTGGGGGCGGCGACGAACGTAAAGGGTCCCTCAAGCCGTGTGAAACGAATCACCTTCGGAGGTTTTCTAGAGGGAACGGCATCGCGTGTCCCCGTGCCCTACTAGATTCTCCGAAGGGATCGATCGGATCGGATCACATGGGCAGATAGGACTACAACCTTTCACACTGGCCCAATGGGTTTTGACGATGATTGATGACGATCTCTCATGGAATCAACCCGGCGGGCGTGTCTGCTGAGAAACGAAAGAGCTTGAGATATTTTTATTATTCTTAATTTTGCATTCACAATACTATATAGTTACAAGATAAAATTTTACTAGAAAAAATCAATCAGGAAGCTCGAGTGAGAATCGATAAATTTGAAATTTTACTAAAATTAAAAATTTACTTGACCAGCAGCAGGAAGCTAGTAAAATTGTATCTTGTAGCTTGAGATATTTTCATTAGTATCCTCTTTAGACCTCCCCCTTTTTCAAATCGACATTATCATGCCCAGCCACAATAACTTTCTCAAAATTACCCTGTAGCATGTATTATATTCGATCACTAGCACTTAACCCGCGTCTTCGTCCGCGTGGATTTGAGAAATTAAAATGTTATTTGTATTAAATTAAACTATTGTTTATGTCACCCGCAAGGAATGTAGCATTCTATCAGTGAAAGAATTTTTGGAATTGGACCAGTAAAACAATAATATATAAAATAAAAATAGCTTTATTTCTCAATTACATTATACATGGTATTGAGACACCCCAGTAAGTAATGTAATACTCGTATTGGGGATGACTCGCTCGTTCCCAGGACAACAGTTATCATTGAGAAATATATTTATAAATAAATAATAAATAAATAAACTTTCCTACACTCACACCAATTATCTAGCCCAAGAGAAGCTTCGTTATGAAACTCGTTAAATGGTTGCTAGACAACGGATAAACATACTTAAAATACTTAAATACATACTTATTATACATAGAAAACACCCAGACCTGACACAATTTAGAAAAACAACAATTTCTTCGGGGATCGAACCCGGGACCTCAGAGATGGCGACACCATGAAAACCGGTGTGCAAACCACTCAACCAAGGAGGTCGTCAAAGAAAAGAAATAAAGAAATATATTACGTACGTCTGAGAGGGGGTGTGTGTATTTACTTAAGATCTCAGTAGGTTTATTTGTTTAATATTATATAATATTATGTAGGTATTTATGTCAATTTCTTCGTAGGTTTGTTCTTTTAGCCACTCTGTTATTATTATTTTTTCATTCTGTTTGTGTTAAATTTCTTATAGCGTTATACAGCGTTATAGATAACTGACGATCGGGTAGTGTATATGACAAAGCAAAAACTGTATGAATGGGTCGATAAGGTGTTACATTGTATTTACGTCGTTTATTATGTTTTCCTGGATCAAATGGAATTTTTTTGTATACGTCAAGTATGAGTAGAAGAATATATAGTTTTTGGTCGATAACAGCCCACAAAGCTTATACAAGTCATTGGTCGAGTACCGGTAAGGCTAAAGTACATTACTTTTATAAGTGATCTTTGAGTCCTCTCAAGATAAAGAAATTTAGTCTTGGTAGCACCACCCGAAACAGGAATGCACTATGTTATGACTGATTGCGCCAACGTAATATAGATTTTATTAAGTAAATTACTTGGCATTACGTAACGCAGTTTTGTTTAAATTTAAATGAGTTTTCTAATTCTGATCGAAGTTCTAAATGTGAATGCCAAGATAATCTATAATAATCTATCATTGCTCCCTAATATTTAGTACAGTCAACTTTTTGAATAAGAGGACATACGCATTCCCGTTCTGGTCGACCATAACACCCATGAATCCTAAGACAAAAACCTTTATCTGGCTGTTATCTGGTTATCTGGTTTTGAGATGATATACCTTTGATCTGAAGTAAAACATATGAAGATAGTTTTTTCTATATACGCCAATCTGCAATTTTAGCCAAGCCAGTCTCAGCCATGGCTTGTACACCCTGCCAAGACTGTCCAGAAAACAACACCGCTGTGTCATCCGCATAACAAAATATCTTCCCCCCACTGTTCTGAAGTTCACACAGTTGGTTTATGTAGACTAAAAACAGCGTCGGGCTCAACACAGATCCATGCGGAACATCTTAACTAACAATTTGTTCGTCGTTGTTTATGTTATTAATGTTCACGACCCGAGCAGTGGAAACTGCGAGTTGTTAGCTTAGTGCAACGAAAAGTAAGCGAGCTTACAGCTCCGGTAACCTATCTGGATATTAGGTAGTGGACTATACGTGTCCACGGAGCAACTCGCTCGAGACACTAGTCCTAAAAGTACCGGATGAAGAATGCGCTTCGGCGCGCCCTGATCTGGCTATATGACCTGACGCAGATGGTCCCTTGTGCTTGCGCAAGGATGTCTGACACATAACTTTATGACCTAACGGTTGGTGGGGGGTGTCAGTATAAACTTCAAAGTCATGTGTAGCGGGGCTATTATTGCTTTGTAATAAGAGTCAAATTGTTTACAAGTTAATGCTCATGACTGTACATAGCTTAATTATCTTCATAATAAATTGATAAAATTTAATTAACAGAAACCTTTTTTTGTCCGCAGTGATAACAATACCAATGATGCCTGTCTTCTGAATCACCGAGAGACGCGGTTGGTGTGTGGTGCTGAAGTAGACCTTGCACCATGACGAAGAGGTTCGAGTTCAATTGGCAGATTCCAGTTCCGGAGCCCTTACTACAGGTACTTACTATATTCTCATTATCATCATAATTATTAGATCGCCTGTCTCTCAGATCTGATCTCTGATCAGTAGAAATAAAAGTATTAGATCACTGCTGAACATAGATTCCTTAAGCAAACAGTTAACTATGCTAAGCTTTAACACTGGAAAATAACCTGGGGGGCGGTTTTTAAATATACAAAAACACAAATGTTGAAAAAATTTCCACGAGCAGGATTTGAACCTGCACCCTTCTGACATACCATACCACATACCTCTTCCAATTGAGCTATCGTGGTTCTAACCAGCCCGCCGAAATTATTCAACACTATTTACTTTTTACTTTGAAAGCCAAAGGCACCCATTCAATGTCAACAACTACCGTCATTAACACCCGATCATAATATTTTTATTAATACTTAAGATCAGTTAAGAAGTTTTGTTCAACATTTGTGATTTCGTAATTTGTTTCGCAATAAAATTTGCGTTAAAATTATATAAACAAAACAAAAACATTCCACAAATATTTCAAAATCAAAATTAGCCAAATCGGTCCAGCCATTCTCGAGTTTTAGCGAGACAAACGCTTCTCTTCTCTTCTCTGCAAATAATTTACGTAAGGGAAGGAAAATGTTACAAAGTATTTTTTAGCGTTTTCTTCACTTTAATATCTTGTTTTACGTATTTCTCTTTCATTGCATACATTCCACTAATATTTAAGATAGGTACGTTAACGAAAACGAGAATCAGCTTGGCATTGAAGCAGCGCCTACGACATACGAGAAGTGTAAAACAATTGCCATACAAAGTTTTCGTTACGCCTCCGTTACATTTTGTATTATTGGTCTATGTCTTATGCTAATAAGAGAAGACAGTTAGTGATTCCGTCGACAACTTTATTGCTTAGACAATTTATGATCCCTTTTACGCCTCTTAAAACACTTTCAGCGGTAACAGACGGCGATTGGCGAGGTGTTAAAGTGCCGCGTTACTAACGCTGTTATATCACCATTTGTTTCTTTGCTTTGTTGTTGCCCTACAACACCTTTATCTGCTTCCATGCAGCATTGTTTTGTACATGAGGTTTATTTTATTTTATTTTCTTTATTTAAGGACCACTAAAAGTTGTTACATCAAAACATAATATGACACAAAATGTTTTCGTTTTGTTTATATAATTTTAACGCAAATTTTGTTCCGATACAAATTAAAAAAACACAATGTTGAAAAAATTTCCACACGACCACGACACCACGATAGCTCAATTGGAAGAGCACCTGACCCGGTATGTCAGAAGGGTGCAGGTTCAAATCCTGCTTGTGGAAATTTTTTCAACATTGTGTTTTTGTAATTTTATAATATGACACACACAAAAGTATATAAACAAAGATAAAAACAGAACTCACTGAGTAGCCATTGGTAATAATACATATAATATGGAATTTTTATTTCAATTTTCACACTAGTAAAATATGACTGAACAATAAAAGCAAAAAACTTAAAACTTCTCTGCGTAATCAAATCGAAAATCGAAATGAGGAGATCCGCAGAAGAACAAAGGTTACCATAGCCCGAAGAGTTGCAAAGCTCAAGTGGCAGTGGGCAGGGCACATCGCTCGATGGCCGCTGGGGCGGAACAGTTCACGAGTGAACGCAGCACGCAGTGTGGGCAGGCCTCCAACAAGGTAGACCGACGATCTGGTGAAGGTCGCGGGCAGCCGCTGGATGCGAGCAGTAGCAAAACCAAAGTGGAGATCTTTCGGGGAGGCCTTTGTCCAGTTGTGGTCGTCTTTTGGCTGAGATGATGATGATAAATTATGTGATGTTTTGTATTGCGGTGTTCCAGTTTAAAGGAAGAGTGAATTACAGAACATATAAGAACTTAATCGCGTCAACGTCCGCGTGATTCTATTCACCAGATGGGCGAATGCTAGTCAATGCTGGTTTACCAGTTTAATAACATCCTACTAATATTATAAACGCGAAAGTTTGTAAGTACTACTGAATGGATTTTAATCAAACTTTCCTGATATACAGACCATGACCCAGACCAGCATATAGGATAAATTTTTTTCTTACAGTAGTCTTCGTAAACAAAGTCGCGGGCAACAACTAGTGAAAAATAAAAATAAAATAAATCGTCTTATTGACTCATCTACTACTAGGTTATGTCAAAAAACCTGCTGTCAAAAGGTTTTCAGGCTTCTGGCATGACTTCCTCTTTATGCAATTAATGGTTGGTATCAAATCAATAAGCTAACCTGCCCAAAACAAGGAGGAATAGCCAGAATAAAATTCTGTTTCACATCATCATCTATAGTTTCACTTTTGCAATATTTACAAAGAATAAATATATATAGTTATAGAAAAAGAAGTTAGCTAAATAGGTACCAAAAAATCGTCAAATGAATTTGAACTTTTTTACTTTTGTTGTTTGGTTGAAAATGTATTAAAGAAATGTGTGACTGATGTGCAGGCATCTGTACCATGCCCTCAGCGTTTTCCTCGAGCAGAAATTTAAAAAAAACACAGTTATTTAATAGTTTTTTACGGTGATTCAGTTTCACTGCATCGAAGTAGGCTTTTAGCCTACTTTCGGTGGTATTTATACCACCTAATACTCGCTACTCGTATCTGTCCAGTAAAGTGAAGGGAAATGGGCAATTCCGTAGGAATAACGATCAATCTGTAAATAACGTGTCTCCGGGCTCATGGTAAGAAGGTCGTAAATTAAAGCGGACCGCTCGCTGCTGTTTGCCGGGTACCATTCACGAGAGGCGGCAAGGATGGGCGCCAGTGATAGCGGGTAATAGCTGTATTTGTTAATGGTTACAATCTTGAAGCAGATCATCAAGATAAAATTTTACTAGAAAATATCAATTATTTTCGGGAAGCTTAAGAGGGAATCGAACCCACGACCCTTGAATTACCAGTCCAATGATCCGACAGCTGAGCTACCGAGATCCCAGAAGACTGGTTGAATTTTTCTAGTACAATTTTATCTTGTAACTATATATAGCATCGTGAATGCAAAATAAAAATAATAACAAGTCGAACTAGATAAAAATACCGTAGGTATATTTTGAAAGGGCAGGAATCCTTCCATATCTATGCAGTTTAATTTTTTTTGGCACAAAATAGGGAATGTTCACCATTCAGCTATAGCAAATTTGTTGTGATTTTTTATTTTTTATTATTGTAATTTGAAAATTTTAATTGTGAAAATGTATAACCACAAAACATTTTCAAGTTGTGTTACCAATTTAAACATCATCTAAATATTAAGTTAAATACGAGAAAAAGCATGAAAACGACTGTTTTGTTGTAAACGAAGAGTTATTCAGTAAATAGCCGATGACCTCCATCATTGTAACCAAGTCATCGCTGCAAAGACTATTATGTGCTGATCACAAGATCGTTTAACCCGAAACACGCTTTACCGGACCTTGTAATTGAACTCAGGATCACTGCCCCCCGACCGCCTAACTCTATCGCTATCGCTCTCGCTATCGCGTTCTATAGTTTATGGCGTCATCTTGTCATTTCGAAAGCGATATAAAAGCAATATCGAAAGCTATAGCCTATAGCTTTCGATATTGCTTGGCGAGCGATGGCGATAGAGTTAGGCGGTCGGGGGGCAGGTTATCAGACCGAGCGCTTAGCCACTTGGCTACCGAGAGTTAGGTATATAATATTTGAACTCCACCATAATTTCCCGCTGTCAGTGGCCCCACCCCAGCATAGTTAACCTGATGCTCATTCCAGTCTGAAATAGCTTCAAATCTCCAGCGGCAAACATTCGCAATGCGTTATTTGCGACCTAAGATTGAACATTGCGGTGGCACAATATATAGTGACTGGAGAAGGTAAGTTGCAGCACCAAATGGGCCGGTTCGCCCGGCGTAATACCACCCACCCTCTCACAGAATATCGGCGTGAAACAATGGCACTCGATGCTGTTGTGTTTCGTCCGGTGAGTGAAAGTACCGGAGACCCATCTGTCACCCTTCCCCCCTCCCAATTCCTACTCCCTCCTCAAGATCCAACTCCTTCCCCAAGGCCGGCAACGCATCAGCGATTATTTTGGTTTTGCGGGTGGCCATGGGCGGCAGTGATTACTTTCCATCAGGTGACCCGCGTGCTCGTTTGCCTCCTTTTAATATAAAAAAGTAGTAGTAGTTGAAAGTGTGGGTTGTGAGAATAAGTTTTGCTAGGAAACTTGTTTGTGTAACAAAAATGAACTTTTAGAGCTTTTTCAGTTCAGTTGTTATCTACAGTGGAAAAATTTAATGCAGACGATATGGCACCTTAGAATAAATTTCCATATCTATACTAAAGAGGTAATGTTTGTGTCTTTGTTTGTTTGTTTGTTTGCGGAGTATCTCTGGAACTACTGGTCCGATTCCCAAAATTCTTCCACTGATAGAATGCTACATTTGTTAAGGGTAACATAGGTTATATTTTATTAAGTTGTTTTTCATATCATAGCCTCGCGGGCTAAGTTGCGGTTAAAATGCAATTTAATATAACTTTTAAATTGTATATAACTAACCTTACTTTGAGACTTCCCCATACTGATCTGGATAACCCACCCTGTGTTACTATACGTAGTAACACACATGAGACGCGTACTATAATATATGACGAGCATGCGTAGCGATTATCATGTGGCTCGGACGTTTGGCTGAGATTCAAATGTCGTTCACAATGCTGAGGAGCATCGACCCAGTCACCACACACTATGAATGAATGTTCGTCAGTCAGTGTCAACGTTTACGATCACGGCCAAGTTTATTTTATATGTTACAGTGTGGGAACGAGTTTCACTCAATATTTAACCACGGTAATGTAAACGGGACACGAGGCATTGTTTTAAATTGCAACTCACCTCGTGTGTCACCAGGATATATACTATACTAGCGACCCGCCCCGGCTTCGCACGGGTGCAATGCTCATACACGCAACCGCTATGTCCCTGCATTTTAAATCTGTAATATCTTCGAAAATATTCATTTAAAAAACATGCTGTAAAGGGCCATATTGATCTATATTAAATGCACAATGTATTTAAAATACTTAATTGGATAAGAATTAATGCTGTATTGCTTAAAATCGCTTCGTAAATAAGCCATTATTTCTCGTAAAAAGTAAAAGATAAAAAATTATTATTGTGTTATCCCTAAGAGATATACATATACCATCGCAGACTTTTTTGTAGACTTTTTTAATGTGTACAATACTGTAGTACATTATTTTGATCTATCTCGTAGGGTTCAGCCAGCGTTTGCAATGTAAGCGCAAAAAAATGTGAAACCTCTAAAATGATCAGTGTTTCTCTACTATATTATGCATGTATTTATACATATTATACATATAAACCTTTTTCTTGAATCATTCTATCTATTAAAAAAAACCGCATCAAAATCCGTTGCGTAGTTTTAAAGATCTAAGCATACATACATAGGGACAGCGGGAAGCGACTTTGTTTTATATTGGAGTAGAAATAAAACAAAATGTGACCAAGCCCAAATATGATTCCTTGTTTTTAAATTTTGTCTTTGTTAATACTGCGTAATTTTTAGATATTAATAATTATAACGTGTAAAATATCATCATCATTTTATTTATTATTATCAAGTTTAACTGTTTTGGCTCCTGAGAAATTCAATAGTCAACAACTAACCAGGGGCCCAACCGCCTAACCGATTGCTTTGGCTACGTGTATAGTTTATGACGTCATCTTGTCATCTAGCTAATAGGTATAGGCATATATCGAAAGCTATAGCCTACACCTTTCGATATTGCTTTCATAGGCGGTACGAAATGGCAAGATGACTTCATAAACTATACACGTAGCCAAAGCAATCGGTTAGGCGGTCGGGGGGAAGATCTATAAATATACTGTTGGCTTAACAAATAAAATAAGTATTTCGAAAAAGTCAAAATACTTAAACATTTTATTACTACCTAATAAATAAAAAGTATAATAAGTCGATGAACAGATGGTTTTTCTAGACAATTATTAATGTTCAATAATAGCTTAATAATAACAATTGTGATTACATATTGTTTTCTAAAGTTTACGGATCTAATATGTACTCGCGTATAATTTATACATTAGTTTTAATTAATGTTTATCCTGACGTTTCAAACTCTTTTCAGGGTCACAGGGAGACTGAAAGTGTCTGGAGTCATTTCATTTTAATTGTGATTAATTCATTTTCCCATGTAACCTGCAGATGATTCACTGTTAGCCCATAACTATAATTTCTATGTACTAACCCAAACTCTATCTCCTTAATTGAAACTGAAATATGTTGATGTTATCATCAATCTCTTTGCTAGCGATAAATAGATATTTCAGCGGCTTCTAAAACGCCTTAGAATAAGATGTCTGGCTTTAGGCCAACTAATACTTGGTATCAATCATAGAACGCGTGCAGTCGCTATTATAAAGACCGGGCCAGTTTAGTAGCCCTATTGAAAAAACTAAGTTCTTGGATGATGAATCAAAACTATTAATAATAAGATTTAATTAAAAATACTGCTATTCCAAAAATATTTTTTGGTTGTATGCTACAACGGCTACTATGCTATGCTACGGCGTATGCTACGCCGAATAGTAATAGAAAAATGCTCATTTAACCATATATCATTTGGTGATTATCGATGGGCTGTGCATTAGGTAAGTACCTGCATAGCAGCAAATTCTTAATCAAATGTCTGTTGGAAATACAACCTTCCGAAAACCGAACGTACTCGTACCTTTAAGTTTATTGTAATATAATATTTATTTAGAAAACCAGCGCCATTGCTAAGAAGAAACCGTTTTGGTATTTCAAACGAACGTCAAGTTAACGTTTTTATTTTTAAACAAAGAAATAAATTATTTATTGACGATCACACAGACATAACAGAAAAAAACAATTAATAAGAAAATATTTAAAAAAAACTAATAAAAATAATAATTATACAACAATAAGAAAGGATGAGTGTGTGTGAAGGCCAACTAGGACCCTTCCTCAGCTTGTGCCGTTGCGGTGCTTAGAAACAAACACCACCACAACGACGCTGGTATTCTGACAGGGTCTATGGTGAGTGATTGTGGTATTGTGTGTGTGCGTGTACATATAGAGATGATATAATATAAAACATAGTTACATACATCTTCTAATATATAAAATTCTCGTGTCACGGTGTACGTTATTGAACTCCTCTGAAACGGCTCAACCGATTTTCGTGAATCTTAGCGTGCATGTCGGCTAGGGTGGAGAATCGGACAACATCTATTTTTCATCCCCCTAAATGTTAAGGGTGGTCCACCCCTAAATTTTATTTTAGATTTTTGAAATTTTTCCAATACAAAATTATTTGTTTGTAGTGTTGTCATGGAAACTGTCAAAGCGGTACGAAGTCCGCCGGGTCTGGTAGTTATATATAATAATTCTATTCCTAATAACGTTTCTTGTGTAATTTTTATGCGTATTTTTTTTCTTTAAACACAAATTGACTTTCATGTGTGCATTTTACGTTCCTGAATTGCATGAAAAAATTTTCATTTCAAATTTAAAAATAGTCGGCTCGTACAACTCTTAACGCCGGGAATAAAAATGATATGCCTATATTGATGCACCCTAACACAACTCTCTTTACTCTTTTTTCTCTTTTACTCTTATTTGAAATGAGGTTTACATGACAGGAACAAAACACGGAATAACTATTCGGACCTTATTCTTTGTTTATTTGTAAGGTATTCTTTGTTTGTTTGTATTCTGTGTTTGTCATACTACAAACTATGTAGATATGTTATTGGGAAATAGAAAAACTGATTTATTATTTACTTTATTTATAGGTATACTGATTATTTATAAGATATTGATACTTCATAAGAGCTATTTGTAGCCTAAATTGAATAAATGATTTTGAATTTTGATTAACCGGTTTTTTTATGACCGATAATCGGACCGATTTTTTCGCCGAGGTTTTAGTACCGATTTTGTGACCAACTTTTTGTAAGACGTGTGCGATACAACATATAATTCCATACGTTTCATTTTCACCGACTAAAAAATCGGTCACCGATTATCGGACGTGGGGGGCACTTTTTAAACCCTTAGCAATTCTTTATTTAAAATGAAAACGCGAAAGGTTAAAAGTCTACAAAACAATAAAAAAATTGCTGCAGTAAAGTAAGATATTAATATAAGGACAAATAGATTTCCTTTAAGCGAGAGTACCAAAGGCCCACTTAAACGGTAGGTAGATAACTAACGCAAACAGCCTCCCTCCGCCATTAATTCCGCTCTGCTTACACTCGCCTCAATTCTTTATTGTTGAACGGGCCATTCGTCTCATTTAGTTGCACGTCTGCCCGGGGTTACTTTGGAAACTTACGGCGATTAAAAGGAAATGTTGCATATACACTTAGCGGCACAGAAAGGACCAGAGGGGCAACATCATCATCATCATCATCAACCCTTAATAGACCACTGCTGGACACACGCGGCTACTCTCACCCAGCTCTTGCCAGTCACCTTGCGAAGATCGTCGCTCCAGCTAGTCTGAGGGCGTTCAACACTACGTTTGCCGATGCGCGGTCGCCACTCGAGAACTCGTTTACCCCAACGGTTGACGGTTCTGCGACTAATATGATCGGCCCACTTGATTTTTGTTCGTTTTATGTTTATATAATTATTTAACTAAAAATCTTTTATATCTAAAATTCGGAGTGTTCGGGAGACTCACTCTAATGTTACTGAACATGATCGTTCAAAAAGTTATATGAAGCTACTGTATCTGTAATGTACCTTATCAGTTTTCAATTTGTGAATTTTCAATGGCTTGTAAAAATTGTCTTTGTTTTTTTTTTATATGTACGGGTAAGCACAGTGCCTTGATCTCACCTGATGTTAAGTGATGATAAGGCCAATGATGGAAGCGCACTTCACCCGGGATCCTCATCTAGTGAGGCACTGGCTATCTTATCTGTAGCTGCCGGAACACAACAATGCTACAAACATTGATGTTATGGTGACATATTTAGATAAGATGGTGGTAGCTAGCCAGGCGGACAAACAAGCCCTACCACCAACCAAACCAAGTACACAAATATATACCCCCTGCTGGGAATCGAACCCGGGACCTCTGGGTCTGAACCGGTGGTCTTAGCCGCTAGACCACAGAGGCGGCGGTTGTTAGTTAAAAACGTGGAAAATAATTTTTCTTCGTTTCTTATTTAGGTCAAGATAATGTGGCGCTGACTGACGGGTAAAATCAAAAGGATATATTCTGTGGAATATAATTTAAGTGACACCAATAGGTTCTTTTATTTACAAGATAAAATTATACTAGAGAACATCGACCAGTCTCAGTCTTACCAATAAGTATGATTTTGCTTAAATTTATGTCTGCTTTGAGACTAACTGCTGCATCATTAAGATTTTTCATTGTAAAAGGGTCTCTAAAACAAGGTCGTTAGCACTTTTTTGACTTTGACAAAAACAGTTTATGCTCGAAAACTACACTAGCTATATCGAAACAAAAAACACCTACGCATAGAGGAGAGTCTACCGAATGAATACATATATTATATTTTTAACCTTCCACCATTATTTCACATTAATATTCGACATAACATAAATTTTAGAGAATAAAACAAAACCGCAGACATGACTCATCACTTTCCCGCCAAGAAAAAAGCTTTAATTAATTTATTTATTTAAAAAGTACACATACAGGTTTGGTAAAGCTAACAACAAAAAACAACATACAAAGTTTTAAAGATGGCGACTTAAATATACATAATTTAAATTTGTTTCCATGTCACGTTGTTTCAGGGAGCTGTATTTGACAGATGGACGGAAGAGAAGGACAACACGGAGTTCGAGCAGAACTGCCTCTTCAAAGTGGACGAGTATGGCTTCTTCATATACTGGAAAAGTGATGGGAAGGTACGTAATTCAACATTTTGTAAATAACACTTTGAATTCATTGGTGTTTTCTTTTCGCCACAATAATGTTATGACACAAAATAAGGGACTGAAGAACGTAAGCTTCATACAAACGCGCTCGAGCAGCGCACACATAGACAACCTCTCACGGACACGGAATCTCGCAACAACTGCGCCCAGGCTGTTCCGAGCTGTTCCGAGATCCATGTCCGGGTCCATGGTGAGTTGCTCGAGCGCGATACCTATGTATTAAACTTACTTTCTGGATCCTCCCTACTTAATAATTATGTATAATAGGTTCTCCAAGAAGCGTGTATAAAGGGCCGTAAAAGTTGGTAACCCATAGGCAGCTTCCAGGTGCTACAGATATCCATTGGCTTTCAATCAGGTGGCTCGCTTGTTTGCCGTCTTGTACTTAAATAACATAAAACAAAAGATAGAAATGCAATTCGTAGTGTTGTTCTTCAAATTTATTTGCTCATTCAAATCGGACGTAGATGCAGCATGCTGGCAAGCAAATATATCCACACCCTATGCGGTTATGGTAACGATCTGGAGATTAATGCTACTGGTGAGTGCTTAAAAATCGTGGGTGAATTTAATAATTTCGAGCTAGGTACTCTGTGCTTCAGAATGCCGAGTGCATTTCGTGCAGGTTAAATGCGTATACAAATTTAATTTAATATTCGCCTAGATAGATAGATAGGTAAAACTCTTTATTGCACATAAAAAGTAAAACACATATAAGTACATAAAAAGTAAAACACATAAAAGTAAAAACAAACAATGAAATTTTTATATCGCGGTGGGCAAAGGCGATCTTATCGCTTAAAGCGATCTCTTCCAGACAACCTTTAAGGTATAGGACAACTGAAAGGAAAAAAGGGGACCTAGTATGTTATTCTAACAGTTGCCTCAAATAATCCTTACACAAACAGCTTACTCGCACTATTTTTGTGAGTGGCAACACTCGTAATAATTTTATCCTAAATCCCTATAAAACCACTGTCAGAGTTCCACCGCTTCAAAGATTTAATGCAGTCAACACGCGATATGAAAGGACGGGATAACAGCAATGTTGGTAGCACAATGTTATTTCCCAGAGGTTCTCAGACTTTATGCATGTATAATAAAGGCGGTAGGTCGAAAATACCTGCCGTTCATATGGGATAGACGCCTGTGGGGATTTTTAAATATGACGAATTTGGTAATAGCGGTCACACTGTACTGTTTCGCAGAATATAAACAATCTTGTTACTTTCACGTGTGCGAATTTGTAAGTTAGAGCAAACTTTCTGCCTTAGCATTTATGTTTTTGTAGACTGAATTATATCTCCTTTTTTAAGTTGCGTATCCGTTATCGGTATACTGTTGTTTCTAATTTTTTTTCATGGATTATCATCTGATATTGCTGTTTCTATAAATAAAAATAAAATAAAACATATTAGGAACGATTTTAGGTACATCGAGTATATAATTTATTAAGTTTAGTACCTACATTACCATGTAGCCCCTTTACTTAAAAAAAATGTAGTCAATTAATGCAATAGATTTCAGTAATCTTAAACTAATACAATATAATATATAATACACGAGCACGCAGCGCGATCAAGCTCTCCAAATACCATCACTGAAATTACATTTGACATTATTCAAACGGGCAGTTTTTCGCAAATTACATAATATTTCATTCATAAGCGTTTCCAACTGTCTCGGCCAGAAAGTCGGTCATTAAATATTCCCGGCCGAAGTCCACTTTTATTTCCCAAGTCCGTCTTTAGCGTTCAAACTTTCAGCTAAAAAGGATATTTAATTAAGGCGCCTTACTGCTAGTATTGGTTGAAAATATGAACTCTCATTCCAATTCCGTGGTGGTTATGATACGATAAGTTTAAATATACGTTGTATTGTTTGATGGTATTGCTTCTTCCAAATACGCCTTTAGGTCTACTTGTACACACGCCTACACATCAACCTACCACAAACTGTCAAATTTCCTCCATAGACTTTGAACTTTATGCCTTTACAATAAGGTTGAAAATGTATTGAAGAAATTTGACAGTTTTGAATAGGTGCTTGATGTGCTTGCGTCTGTACGTTGTTTTTCGATTAACAGTGTCTTTCTACGATAAATCAGAACATTCTCCCTTTCATTTGCATTAACAGAAAAAAGGGAGAAAAGAAACGACGTTCCCGATTTAATTTCAGGTTTTTCTCAGTAGTACAAGGACTTTCATCATTTTATTACAGCTATGAACCGTTGGCGTTGTGACTTTCTTAGTTCAAATATGTATAGTCTAAAAAAAATGTATATAACCTTTTTTTAAATATATAATACCTATAAGAATTATTCGCTTAAAACATAGACAAAACAATCCCAGATGCTTTAATTGTTAAAACGATGAAGCACTAATGGGTATTTAAAGCTAGTTCTCCGTTATATTCGACAATCAAAGTTTTATTCGTCTGAAAGCAAAGGTGTCTGGTCATGTCGACGAACCCATATAGTCGAACGTATTTTATAAAGAGATAGAGATTGCGAATATAGACACCCATTATGTCAGCTGTTAAACCCTTAGCAGCCAGAAGCATCTCAATTAGGCCATCCAAAATAAACAGTAGCACATGAAAATTGGTATTCCAATTAATAACCCACTACGCCGATCGGCTGATCTATCTACCCTTATCTGATTCTAGGGGGGCTCCCCTAGAATAGAATGATTATTGTAAGGGATTGACATAAATCAACGATACGTATAAATTACATTTATATCAATCCCGTACAATAATGATTATAATTGATTTTTATTCTATTAGCGTTTTGCCACTTGTCTAGGGGGGCAGGGCATCTTTTCTGTTTTTTTAAAACGTTCTCAATCATGTCTCATTAGCCTGATTTTGTAATTTTAAACTATGGCAAATTCTTGAGAATTAGGTACCTACGCTCCTGGGAAGCGATTGTGGATATCTCAAGTTTTGAAATAGCTGAATTACTTCCTGTAGATTCGCTAATCTAAAAAGATGACAAACGTTTATACCCGCTGGTATAAACGTTTGTCATCTTTTGACAACCATTATTACGTATATAATGCCGTCCGAGGTGGTACGAATACGTAGTACCTAAGGAAACAGTTGAATTTACTCACCCAGTTAGGATCCAGCATTTCCAAAGATTATCATTTCCCGCGATTGGAATACGAAGGCGTATGACCTCTCGTTCTTTCTGCAAGTCACCTCTTGCATTGTCCGTTTATTTTTTCTATTATTAAGTATCTATCTGCCTTTCAGGCTATTAATACATTCCACTCCCTCGTTTAACGAGCAGAACGTCTTTAGTATCGATCATAGACCAATTAGACATTTGTAATGGCTACAATTTGTCCAAGACGGATGCTAGATCTTCATTTATATTGTTTTAACGTTTCAAGAGAGCTTCCTATCGCGTAAGGTAATACCATAAATCGGGGTATCTTAGAATCAAGGAGAGCATTGACAGCAGCAGCGAACTTTTTAGATGCTGCTATTAACGGCGGTTTCCCTAAAGTTCTAGATTCGAAACCATGCCCGTAGACTTCATGGGAAATAATTAGAAGACAAAAACAATTCATATCCTAATTTTGAGTTCAGAAACAGGTACATGAATAATTAGGCAGGATGCCGAGCAATCCTCGTTGGGAGATATCCAGATAGAGCTATACTAGGTTTTTAGTGGGTTTTTTTTTCATGTTCTATATGCAATCAAAGAAATCAGAATAATCAGATACAATTACAGTCTACAGTTCATTGTTCAGGCGTAGGTAATACTGAGTTCGAGTACAACGTCCCTTACATGATTGTAATCGATTTCCGTGAATTACAGAATATATACGTTTCGGTAGCAGAGCTGTAAATAATTTGCCGCAAAGCACGATACAGGCCTGGAGCTATAGCCACATACCACAAAATGAGGAGACCCAAAGGGTAAGCTTAACACATACCGCGCTCGAGCATCAGCTCGGCAGGCTTATTACCATCTTTAGGTGACAGCCCACTACACACGACTTTAAAGTTGTTTTCCTTTAGTTTTGTTGATGGCTTCGAGCGATTAGCATATTTAGCCAGTGTCAAAGTAATTTTTCTTACAAGTAATACATAAATATACAATATTTCCTTCCAGTATGATGATGATGAATGATAATAGAAATGAGAAGTGAGAAATAATATACCCCCCAACCCTCGAGTATCTCAGTAAAGATGTGGGGCTTTACTAATTCCTCGGGCGAACTTCTTGAGAGAATGTGAAATGTGAAGTTGCTCTGTTTTGTTTCATTTTCCAACACTCATGCGCACTTACGAACACTTAACGGTTAATAATCCAACATTATTTCACATTAATATTCGACTTAACACAAATTTTAGAAAATAAAACAAAACCGCAGACATGACTCTCTTCACTTTCCCGTCAAGAAGTCCGACTTTAAAGTTTATACTGACACCCCCCACCAACCGTCAGGTTACCAAGCTAAGTGTCAGACATCGTTGACACCAGCACAAGCACAAGGGACCATCTGCATCAGGTCATAACGCCAGATGCAATTTATCGGGCTTTAACGAAATACTACTGACAAAACCAAGACCAACGGCTTCCAGTGCCTTCGGAAGCACGAAGGGAATCAAGCTATTTTTATTAGGTATATCCCTGATAAAAATTCGTAAACAGTGTTTCAAATATTTAGCGTTCGCGTAAACTTTACAAAATAATAACTAAATATAAGTAGCTTAAAAGAGGTTTTCCATTCTCGTATGCTCGTATTAATAATATGCTGTTGTTATGTAATACAATACGCCTACACATTATTTAGTAGTATCCTTTGTTGAGACGAGGGCTTATAGGGCTCATATATATTTCGTTACTGTTTATTTTTGAGATAAGAAGTCTATGATGAAAGGGTCTCTCCACACAAGGTGAGGTCTTTTCATAGGGAAATGTTTGGAGATATTGTAATAGTCCCAATGTGTCCAAACCTTTTCAATAATTACCTATATCTACATGCTTAAACATAAGTGTGAATAATAAATAATAAAAGCTTCATTTGTTCAAATAATACATTGAGTACAATAACAATAATGTTCGCGAATTGCTGCATCCATTAACAAAACTGTATTGCAATCACTATCGCCCGCCTCCAGAAACAGCAAACAAATTGTGCTTTAGTAAAATAGGATACCAAAAATGTAGGTACTTTGCCGATCATCTATAATTAGATGGGCCAATGTTCGGTTTCATTGTTTAGTAAGGCTTAATGAGATCATTATCGTGTTCCCCCTAAGTCTATTATAGTAGTCGAGAACGGAATTCTAATTCCGGTAGGTTGAGTTTGTAATTGCAATAAAAAGAACAAGTACTAGAATTTAGATACGTGTGATTTAAGTAAGAGAGAGAGAGAGAGAATTAAAAATTATGCCAAACAAGTTTTAATTAACGAAAGTTTACACATACAAAATGTGTTAATTGTTACAAAACAAAAGCATGTAACCACTAAATAAACTTATGCGACCGTCAAAAAGCTTTTAGGAACCATTATTCCGGAGTCGTCTTTATTAGCTATCATTTTCATGTAGCTATCAAGGTGTAAGCGCCACTCAAAAGCCGGTACGAACTGGAAATTACATTGGGCAGGTGCACCATTTTCCCGGAGCGGCAAGCGAATAGATTACGTAATATATTTCCGCCCTAGGGTTGTCATTTCGTCGTTCGCATAACTAACTGTTCTAGTTCATCTGTTAGTTGTTTTTTCTAGCTCATAATTTTTAAACTTAAACTGTAACTTATTGACGCGGACTTCGTAAACATAGTTATATACATGTAGGTACTTTATTTAGAAACTCCAATAAGCTCCAGTCGCTACAATAAGTTAGTTTTACAATATACTACTTTAAAACATTACCTATCACAAATAGAATTCGCCATATTTAAGGGCCCACTATTTATGTCTCATAACATTTTGATCTTTTACAAAGAGAATACATAAAAAAAGGGGCTTACTATTTGTGTCACATTTAATTAAATAATTAGTGATGTGGTGACCCTAATCTTAATGTGGCCCTGATCGTATCGCTCGTATCTAGTCGTAGCCATTCGTAGCGTGTCGTAGCCACTCGTAGCGTGTCGTAGCGAACATGCTGCACATTATTATGGTACGTTGGTTTTTTTGGAGAGAAATTGCTGATTGCCTCGGACGACAGTTTCAGCTTCACCGGGCTTTTTTGGGGGCAGCGAGAAACTTAAAGGGTTCCTCAAGCCGTGTGAAACGAATCACCTTCGGACGTTTTCTAGAGGGAACGGTATCACGCACTAAGGCGTGTCCCCGTGCCCTACTAGATTCTCCGAAGGGTTCGGATCGGATCGGATGGTACGTTGGATGCGAACGCTTCTGTTGCAAACGTTATTACGCCAATCAACGATACGTTGATGTACAGTCAGCAGCAAAAGTTGACGATCCAAACCAGAATACCAATACTAATGAAACAGTGATTTAGTACTATGTGCGTTTAATGTCTTTACGATGCCAACAAAAAATAATATTATAAAAAGTAAATACGTAAATCTTTACTGGTATTTAGTAAAGTTATTCAGCTCTGTTTGTTATTGTCAGTTCAAACATTTGATAACCCTTACTTAGAGCAATACAGGTTTTGAATATTCCTTTGAGGTATAGTATAGGGACTACGAGTCTTGGGCTTATAGCTTTATTAAAATTTACTATCAACGATAGGCCTGTGATGAAATAAGAAAAGGAAAATTGGAACCAAATAAAACAGGGAACGTCTAATAAGTTAGATTCTTTGGGGCGACTGAAAACCTTGCCAACCTAACACTGCTAATTGTAATAAAATGTCAAGCTTGCCAACACAACATCAACAATCTAGTGTCGCACCCCTTGCAGAAATATCGATAACAAAATGACTGAAAAATATATCACTTTAAAGAAGTCTGAAAATATAAAAATTGGATTTGTATATAATATATAAAGAATATGTCGTTTTTTTTTTGAGAGAGATTGCTGATTGCCTCTGCGGCATTTTCAACTTCACCGGGCTTAACAGAATATATCGTGAACTTAACTGAGTATCCAAATGTAAATAGGATCCTTTTTTTTCTAAGAAACCATACAGACACTATTGAAGTTAAATAAAACTGCTTTAACAAAAATCAAAACGTTTGAGGTTGTGTTTGTTTGGCTAATGCTTAAAATATTTTACTTGAAAATTCGACAAGATAGTGGTTGACAAAACATCGAAACATACAAAATTATGTTAGTATGAGTACGAATAACATGTTAAATTAAATCATTAATATCGATATGAATATACAAAAATTCAGTGCACTAGCTCCCCAAACATACATTTTACTTTTAATGGTTTTAGAAGTTATAGCAATGATTCAGGATTTATCGACAGTCATTAAATTCGTAATCACCATACCAACTCAGCTATAATAAAGGAAAATACAGCCATAACGTCAGGTAACATTCCACTTTTATCCCCAATTATATCAAAATATCTGAAGTTTTACGGTCTAAACCCTCATCAAAAGTAAATCGAACGAACCACCATCAACCACACCGAGCACAATGTTTAACCGTTGAGAAACGAACCTGGGACTCACCGTTAGAGTCCGGTTGGTCTTATCACTGGACTACATAGGTATGTAATTGAATTTGGATGACGGCAGGCTCTTTTTTACATATTCATCTTACCTGCCGGTAAGTGATGATAAGGTGAGGATGATGAACCAAACTTAAGACAAAAATATGTACCCTCACCTGGGAATCGAACCCGCTGGGTCTGAGGTTGTTGATCTAACCACTAGACCACAGAGGCGATGAAGGAATCAATTTTTTGCGACTTTCCTTTTTACTATCACTCACAACTTTAACGACGTTTGCTTAAGTTATGCAATTACTTATGCCAACATCATCAAGGGAAATTTATTGAAAGATGTCAGCCAACGTCATGTCATCATAAAGGTTCCGTCAAGGTTTTTCCGGCGTCACTACTTACGACTGAAATATTCCTAGGTGAAAACGGACGGCCTTAGGTCGGAGTAAATTCATATGTGAAAACAGCAGAAGACAGGCCCCGATTAACCATCGGTGCCTTGACAGGGCACTATGCACAAAACAAATGCTTCACAGAATGCACCTATCAACAAATAGTTTGTGTAGGGCATGTGGAGAGGAAACTGTGTGACTGCGACTCTCTGGCTAGGAAAAGAATGGGACTCCTGGGGTCGGCCTATCCGAAACCGGAGGACTTCAGGCTCTTCGCTCTTAAGGACATTGCCAAACGAATGGCATCTATCTTTACAGAGGAGGAAGAGTGAAAGGTTGGGGTTGCACAAAAGATCCCGATGGGTCAAAGTGTTACTGGGAGAGGGAAACCTCAGCAGGCCTCACTAAGATAAGATAAGATACAACTGAAATATAGTTAAATTTCCTCAACAGATAGAATATGCCTAATGAATATGGTTGACAATGTGTTGAAGAAAATTGTCAGTTTTGGATAGGTTGATCTGCAGGCGTGTGTACTACCTCTTCGCTAATTAACTTTTGATTTTGAGGCATTTCTCCTTCGATCAATAATGTACATACTAGATAAAGGGTCCGGAACAAAAGTGGATCTCGAAAGTGGTCCTGTTTGCTCATACCAGTACATTTAAACTTTGAATAACAAAATCTGAAATAACATTGGATAGAATCAACAACTTCAGCTTACTGTGAGCCTAAATATAATTATTAAAATATGGTTGCAAAATATTTGTAGGTAGGTACTTCATATTTACTGTTATCGCCACAAACGTCATTGTACCCTTAGATTAAAGATTGTGTCTACCGTTATTCAAGCGCTCATCGGCAATCTAGTACAGTCAGCGTCAAACAGTGACACTCAGGGTACTCAAATAAATAGACGCAGCCAAAAAGTCAATGTCAACAATATAGTCGCTCAAAAGGTCGAGGCATTTAAAATGTCTTATAAATCGGTTCAGTCAAACCGCCATAAATATGGTTATGGCCTGTCAATGATAGTGAGTTATTAATATTTATTATTTCGTATTTAATTTTACTTGTGTACTTACCTAATTAAAATGAACACATTCCGTATTAACGACAAAATGAGCAGTTTCGATCAAGTTACTTTCGAACGTACAGAGCACTAAATCTCTCAGCGGGTGTAAAAAAAACATTACATTTATAGCTTTAATTATCTTTATTTTTTACTAAAATTATGGGATGACTGTAACCATATATATGGCGGTTTGACTGAAACGATCTATATGACATTTGTCTCGACCTTTTGAGCGACTATATTGTTGACGACATTAAGGAAACTTTGCTTGTACCGATATTATTGACTTTTTGGTTGAGTCTCTTTATTTGAGTACCCTGAGTTTCACTAACTATATGACGTTGACTGTACATATAATATTGTTCGAAGCATTTTTCAATAATTTCTTTCTACGCGCTTAAATGTCGGTCGTTAGGGGATTCATTCATTCCACGAGCTTTTCGGAGCACGGTATGAATGGCCTAACTTAGTAGTAGTGTAATCAGCTGGTAAAGTATGATGTTATTTTTCTATTTTATTAACTAAATAGAATTGATCTTTCCCAAAAACTACCGTATAATTAATAACTATACGTATTAGCCTTAAGCTCGCATTTTAATTCAGGTTCACCGGTAAAATCAACATCAAATTGATTGAAACATAGGTACTAAATGTATAACCTAATCTTCGCTATGAAGTAATATCTTTTTTATTCTTGAAACAAAAATGTTGATTAAGTGTAACATACCAGTTAAGTATGTTTTTATTAAATATCAAGTGGGGTAGTTAAAAACAACAATAATTAATTCAAGTACATAAAACGTATAAATAACTTTTTTTTATTAGACTTAAGCATGAATTTCTGTAACCAAAAAATTTATTAATAAACACAGTTAGCCATTCCCTTACAATTTCGATTAAAAATAATCTTTTTGATAGTTGCTAAGAAGTTTCTCTATTGACTAATCAACCATCTACCCAATAAGATGCTGGCTGTACTCAATATATCCGCGTTCGATGTAATACAACCTTATTATTTTGTAGAATATATTATATGTATGAATATATAGGTTGGAAACTGATATAGCAGTAATATGGTTCGGCAATTTGGCGTGATCAATCAAGTTGCCCTAATTGTGATATGACGCTGACGCGGAAGCAATTGGTCGGTAGTACAGATGGCACCATGTAGAACGGCTACTATTAAGCTGGCGACTGACCGAAGCGTATCATCGTAACGTTTATATTCGCGGCGAACTTGATACGTCATTGCTGACTGACTGATAACAGAGCGGCGAGCGGTTCGGCTCTCTGTACTTACCAAATGCTCCTGTCAGTCACGACCTTCTTCTTCCTGCCCAGGTCCCAGCAGTGGAAACTGCGATTTGTACTCTAAATGCAACGATAAGTGAGCGAACTTAAAGCTCCGGTAACCTATCTGGATATTAGGTAGTGGACTATACGTGTTCACGGAGCAACTCGCTCGAGACACTTGTCTTGAAAGTACCGGATGAAGAATGCGCTTCAGAGCGTCCTGATCCGGCGTTATGACCTGACGCAAGTGGTCCCCTGGGCTTGCGCAAGGATGTGTGACACCTTTAACTTTATAACCTAACGATTGGTGGGGAGTATAAACTTTAAAGTCGTGTGTATAGTGGGCTGCCCTGGTCTCATATTACTTGGGGTCGGCGCAAAATGTCCGTTTCTTCCTCGTGCATTTTGCTAAGGATTTGGCATAGTATTTATGGCCGGCCACCTGCCTGATACCTACCCTTCATGAGAATTCTGGTGATGGTTAACCCGCCACCGCGCGGGTGACCCAGGGTGCTTTTCGATATGCATGGGGTCTTAATCTCCCTTAGTCGGTTTTTACGACACCCTCGGGAAGAGATGGGTTGGTGCTATTCTTTGCGTCCGACACCATAATAATACGGTCAGTTGACTAACTATAACTGACACACACACAAATGCACAGTGCAATCAGCAAATTGGGTAGTTGACTGGGTAGTCAATATAGAAACTTTTTAACAACTGTCAAAACGATTTTGAATAGAAATTGTATGGGGTTAGCAAACTATGACGTCACTATTTGTTCCGTCAATTGAGTGTTTATCAATAACTTTTTAGGTTACAGAAATTCATCACTCACTCACTCACTCACTCATATTTATACTGTACTCATTATTATACTGTGCTAGCATACAGCCCATTAGCTAGACACAGGACTTGACATTAGAGGGTGCATTTCACAAGCATTGCAAAACATTGCATAATGTACTACTTATAAACGTTTCGTAATGTAAGTAATGAATTGATGGTAACAAAATATAAACATCAAATAAGAGATCCTGTCGAACACGCAAGTTTTGAAATAGTGTATTAAGGAAAGGAGTTTTATTTCGCATCATAAAGGGTCCGAAATGGGAGTAAAAATTTAATACAAAGCTGGCCTAACCTATCTCCAAACACGGTAGAAAATTTTAGACCAACTTCCTTAAAAAAAAAACATTTCATAACACGCTAAAAACTTCAACATAGACTTCTTTTTCTTATATTAGAATAATAATAATTTAATGTGTAGCTGTTAATGATTTGGTAAAACCGGTGACGGTTAGTCGTGAGACTTACCGGTGTTCGCGCCCACAAAGCTTTATATGTCTTGCCGTTACATTTAAGAGTTGATTATGCACACCTAAGCAACGGGATCGTATTTCGACGCTTTCGCCCCACCTTTGGAAGGAGGGAGCGCATGAAAGTTTAAACACAACTCGATTCTGCTCGATCGAACACGCCAAGAGTGCTCGTTGATAGTCTCTACATGTATAGTTCAAGTACTGGTAGAGTTTCGAGTGTCGAGTGCTAGCTTTTATCTCTATTCTATCACGTTGACCTCTCCACCCCCAATACGCCTTTAGAGGAGTCCTCGGGTTGGTCCGCTCCCGATCTACAGCGAATCTAGTAAGGAAATTGTGATTTTATTTCCTCTAGAAAGGGGGAGCCTTTTAACCGCCTTTGTGGTCTAGTGGCTAAGACCACCGGTTTAGGCCCAGAGGTCCCGGGTTCGATTCCCAGGTAGGGCTTGTTTGTCCGCCTGGCTAGCTACCACCATATTCTCTAAATATGTCGCCATAATATCAATGTTTGTAGCATTGTTGTGTGCCGGCAGCTACAGATAAGATAGCTATAGTTCCTCAATAGTCGAGGATCCCGGGTGAAGTGCGCTTCCATCATTGGCCTTATCATCACTTAACATCAGGTGAGATCAAGTCACAGTGCTTACCCGTTAATATAAAAAAAACCCTAAAAGTCCGGTGACCCTGGAAAGGCCGCCTGAAACACTATAAAAAATACACATTTACGAAATAAAAATTCTAAGGGCTCTGTGACAACGTAATAATATTGTTTATTTGGTATAAAGGCATGATAATTAAGTCTTCAGTTAAACCGGGGCTTAACGCAAACTACTTAGTATAAGGAGCTTTGACATACCTATTTATACCAGAAGTTTCATAGGTAGTTGAATAAACAAAATTATGGTGAATGCAGACTCTACCTTAACAAATTAAGGAGTTACATCACAACAGCAAACAGCCCATTATCAAAGCCGGTGCAACTCGATCGAAACCTCGCGTTTAAATGGAGTAAGGTAAAAGTATACCTACACCTATACTAAGTGGTTTACGTAAGCCCCTTTGAAAACTTTGTTTAAAATAGAACGCGTACGTTTAAAAACGTATAAGGCTTCGGTAATGCTACGTGTACGTACAGACGTACATCAACCTATCCAAAACTGTCAATAAATGTTAAAGCGAATGGAGTTGTACCCAACATCACTAGGCTTTACGGGGGCGATTTTTGAACCGGTGACTAATTCTCACGCTATTTTATCAATTACGAATGCTACGTTTTCTCTTATTCAAAGTCACCGGTACTCGTAACTTATTTTTAACACCGAAAATTCACGAACGGTAAGTAGTTATGTGTTTCAATAATCATATTATAAATAATACAAAGAAATATATATTTAATAGTCACTTTTAATTGAAGATCACTGGTGAGATTCAAAATTGATCCCAGGGAGATCATGTGCTCATTGTTCGAACCGCTTGCTATCAAGCGGATCATGTGCTCATTGTTCGATTCACTTAGAAAACCACTAGATTAGGCAAAACACAGCTTAAATATCATTGTGCTCTGTCCTAACGTCCACTGTAGAGTTGTATGGGATATTTAATTGTAAAGGCTTCTTATAGACGATGCAAGCCGCCCTAAATCAATATCTCCTTCAGCTATAAAGCTTTAGCGTCCATTTCTTCTTCTAAAAACGTGGATAGTGCAGTCGATATTCCATTTCATATTGATGTAGCAATTTCCTGATGCGCCGTCGGTCGCGACATTCAATATGTAAGAAATATCCGGCGTACAATTGGGATTTGCTATTGAAGTAATGAAATCCTTTGTATGTTGTTCAAATCTAAATGTAAAAAAAAACACTATTAAATAGTTAAACTATCTTTTGAAAGTGTATATAAGCTACCTACCTGTTATATGAGTAGGTACAATTATGTAACCCACTCTGATGGGAATTCTATGAATTTTATACACACATAAACTAAAATTACACGCCACGACAGCATAGTTGGTAGTGCACCTGACCTTGCATGTCATGGGGTGCGGTTCGAATCCCGCTCGTGGAATTTTTTTAACACTTTCTTTTTTTTTTCAAATTGTAATTTGTTCGCAACAATATTTGCGTAAAATTATATGTAAACAATTATAAAATTAAACAAAGTGCCTGCTGATGTTAATGGAGAACCTAAGAGTTGTCTACATTGAAAAAGGCTCCTTTGGCTTACAAGTGTAGAATAGCGTAGAGATAGTATTGATAAATTTGCACGGATTGAACCCAGTATAGTATGTCAGAGAATGCGGTTATAATACTTTTCCTTATTTCCTTCGGAACAAAATTTTGCGTAAAATTATATACCATTATTACACATTCTTCTTCCGCCACAAAGTGAATTAGTCATTGTTAGGAAAAAAGTTGCAAGAACAAATTTTATTTTTTTTAGTACTTTGAACTATTCAAGATTCTAAAGCCCGTGTAAGGTCTGCTATAAATCGCGTAAGCTATTTTGCATTCTGTTCCTACAAACACCAGGCAATTTATTGGGTAGACGTGCTAGAACCTACATTACATACATACATACATAAGGGATGTAGTAAGGTACATAGTAGGGTATTAAATAGTGATGTTATGTCAAGCGATGCAGGTATCTTACTTAACTCCGCTTTAAAAATGTATGCAACCAGTAATTGAATGCCAGCTCTTCCCATTCGACGTGATCTTCGATCAATTATGTACTAGATTCCCGATGAGCTCATGAAAAATTGAACGCAACTTTGGAGACACGCACGGGGCCACAACACAATGGCATTTGTGGCGATGATGGCGTTTGTAGTAAATACGTATAAATACAAACCAAAGATATTAAATTAAATCTCTTTGATACAAACAAATTTGCTTATACAAAAACTTTGCAACCTTAATATTCATGTTTAAGATTTAAGGTTCACAGTAAGCTGAAGTTGTTGATGCTATCTAATCCTTTTTTAGAAATTTGTTATTCGAAATTTAATTATACATTTACCTGCAAACAGGACCACTTTAGAAATGCATTTTTGTGTTGTATATTATTGATCAAAGGACGTGATCGAATGGAGAATATCGCGCTAGGCACCCAGCCCCATGGCAGTAGATTAATATTTTTTGTTTATTATTATGATTATTAGACATTATTCTGTCATATCGTGACAAAGTGTTATTAAATGAAATTAAAATAAACTAGGAAAAGCCACCCAATTAATCAATTATCATCATTGACAAATCTTTTTTATTTCATCTATCACCACGATATAAAGAAAATATTTTTAAGGAAATATAAGATGTTCTAACTTTTAAATGACGTTGTTGCGTAAAAATATAAACAATGAATTTTACAAAGTACTGTTTAAACTCAATATTCATTTAGTAAAAATCAAAACGTCGTCTCAAACACCTAAGGTAGTAAGTCCGTTTTTACAATTTTTTTGAGGTAAAAGCAAAAAATAAATATTTTCAGTAACGTAACTCACAAACGCTAGTGTTTCATTATAAAATGCAATCAGCAATAACAATAACACGGGGCGTGAATTATCACGGATCATTTCACCGCCCGCGCCGCACCGGGGCAGAGATCATCACATCTGGGCCAAGGGCGCGCGGAGGCTGCGACGATTGCACTTCACAAGGGAATTATAACATGGCTATCGTTTACCTATCATATTAATGCAATGTTAATTAATGAAAATCAAAGAGGCAAGCGGTTGCGAATAATCATGAGAACTGGCGGGAAGGGGGCGTTTGCCCATTAATGGGAATATGGGATAATACGGGCTTCAACGATTAGTTTTTTCTACAGTTTCCAACTTCCTACTTACTTTTTATTACATTAGTAAAATCTGTAATTGGCTTTAATTTAAGATTGTAAGATTTAAGATTCACTATTTATAAACGCTGTTGGTTTTCTGAATAAAATAAAATGAAAAAGTAAAAACTGTAACTATAACCGCCTCTGTGGTCTAGTGGCTAAGACCACCGGTTTAGACCCAGAGGTCCCGGGTTGGATTCTCAGCGGGGGGTACATGTTTGTGTACTCAGTTTGATTGGTGATAGGGTTTGTTTGTCCGCCTGACTAGCTACCACCATCTTATCTAAATACGTCGCCATAACATCAATGTTTGTAGCATTGTTGTGTTCCGGCAGCTAGAGATAAGATAGCCAGTACCTCACTAGTTGAGGATCCCAGGTGAAGTGCGCTTCCATCATTGGCCTTATCATCACTTTACATCAGGTGAGATCAAGGCACTGTGCTTACCCGTAAATATAAAAATATATATAAGAGTAGTATAAAAGATAAGATGGAAAACGTGTCATTTTAAAAAGTAAAAAAATATATGTTGTAATATATGTTGGGACACAGATGAATGGAAAAAGCTACACGAACAAGAGCGTGGTTCTTAAGTTAAAGAACGAATTAATTAATGAATGAAGAGTTAATGATACAGGTGTGTATTAACAAAACTAAAGGCAAGCTGACCTAACTAGAAGACATCAAAATTGTAAATAAAAATTTGTAAAATAAGACAAAAAACCTAAAGAAAAAATTAAAATACTCTTATTCAATATTTACAACGTACTACGTATAACGACTACGTTCTATACGTCCGTAGCTCCACACATCAGTGACCTTTGGCCTGATTCATAACAAGTCACCTTAGAACCCTGACTGAGACTAGTTCCGAAGGCTTGACCTTCACACTAACGAGCGGCGCTCAAGAAGGCTGAGGCTCAAATAAGAAGACCCACAGAAGGTAACCTTAATAGACACACACGCCTGCACATCAACCTACCACA
Source organism: Eudonia truncicolella (assembly GCA_949315975.1). Classification (NCBI taxonomy): domain Eukaryota; kingdom Metazoa; phylum Arthropoda; class Insecta; order Lepidoptera; family Crambidae; genus Eudonia; species Eudonia truncicolella. The sequence goes on along the minus strand of OX438838.1, from coordinate 7,145,393 downwards.
TAGCATCTAATAAATCATTGAACTAGATTACATGTTAAAGACCCATCTACAAATCTCCCACAGTTGGGTAAAACGCCAGACTAAAATTGTGACGGCTAGAAGTTAAAGCTTTTTAGGTATAGTAAAAGATAAAACATTTGTCTATTTGCTATGAAGGTAGGTAGTATGTTCTGTACGTAATAATGAAAATGGGCTATTAGATATTTTTATTTCAAAAAATAGATGGAATGTGAGAAATCGTGGCTCAATCTCCATCATCATCATCAGCAGCTCATTTTTATGTCCCCACTGCTGGGGCACGAGTCTTCCCTACGGATGGTTAGGAAGAACGGGCCATAAACCACCACGCGGGCCCAGTGCGGATTGGTAGTTGTTAACGACTGCTAATGCAGCCGAGACCAACGGCTTTACGTGCTTTCCGAAGCACGGAGGAGCTAGAGATGATACATTTTTGGTCACCCATCCGATGACTGGCCTTTGCGAAAGTTGCTTAACCTCAGCACTCGCAGACCGGGCGCGTTAACCATGAGCCATCTGCGCCATCGAGCTCTTCAATCTCCATTTTTGTTAGACTACTGAGGTACCCATACCTGAAAACAAGCATATTAGTTTTTCTGGAGGGTTAACATGACTATTATTATAGTTTGATAGCGCATCAATAATATCTATAAAATCGGATTTACATTTCGTAGGTTAAAATTATTGATTAATTTAGGGCTACATTTAAACTCTTCTAAACGGCACAGCGCCAATGCTTCTTAAGCCTACGACTACGGGAGACTTTGTTCTGACAAATGCCAAGAGGAATCTCGGCAAGGGCGTTTTTTCTCTCCCTTTTTTACGGCGTCATAGTGGAATATGCCCACCCTATTTTTTTATTAGCTTACCAACGCTTGCTAGTATTGTCCTACTAATATTATAAACGCGAAAGTTTGTAAGTATGAATGGATGTTTGTTACTTTTTCACGTAAAAACTACTGAATAGATTTTAATGAAACTTTCCTCATATACAGACCATGACCCAGACCAGCATCTAGGATACATTTTTTTTTTACTTTTTTTTTTGCTGTTGCCTTCGCGAACTAAGTCGCGGGCAACAAGTAGTCTTATATATATATATAAAATTCTCATGTCACTATGTTAGTTGCCGTACTCCTCCGAAATGACTCGATCGATTTTTTTTTATGTAAGTATATGTATATTTGGTAGGTATGAGAATTAGTCGTAAAGTATATTTCATACCGCTACGTGATCAGGATGTCCCATCCAGAGTTTTTTTAAAAATGTATATGGAAGAACAACGTTTGCCGGGTCAGCTGTATATAAAATTATACAAAGAAAGACCGAAATAATTAAATGTAACAAACACTTAAAAGTTAGCACCGCATGAAAAAGAAACAACACTTAAAAGAAAAATTAAAAAGTACGTCATCAACATCCGATCCTAATATTCTTACAAATGTTGAAAAATCAGTTAAGAATTAGGCAAGCATATTTATGATTATTTACTATAATTTTACGCAAATATTGTTGCGAACAAATTACAATATGAAAAAAGAATTTGAAAATATTAGGATCGGATGTTGATGACGTAGTTGCCGACATTAAATAGGGCTCCTTTGGCTTATAAAGTAAAAGTAGATAGTGTTGATTAATTTTGGCTAGTTGGATTGAGCCACGATAGCATAGTTGGCAGTGCACCTGACCCGGCATGTCATGGGGTGCGGGTTCGAATCCCGTTCGTGGAATTACACTTTGTCTTTTTTCAAATTGTAATTGGTTCGCAACAATATTTGCGTAAAATTATATGTAAATAATTTTATGTAAACTTTACCCAAGACTGCAAGAAATTTAAAAAAAATGTTTAAATACTTTTCCATAAAATTATATGTACAAAATAGAAAAAAGACACAAAATAATGACAAAACTCATAATTTTGCAGGTAGTACTGCGACAGTTTGCCTACTTAACGAATTTGATCCCCTAATCATAAAACCTAAACAACATACAAAAAAATCGTCACCAGCTCACTTTTGGGCACGAGCCTATAAACCACCATGCGGGCCTAGTGCGGTTTGGTGATTATAAACGACAGCTAATGCAGCCGGAACCAACGGCTTACTACCGAAGCACGGAAGAGCTCGAGATGAGGTTTTTGGACACACATCCGATGACTGACCTTTGCGAGTGTTGCTTAACCTCAACACTCACAAATGGAGCGCTTTACTAAGAATACCTAAATTTCCTTTGCTTTTCAGCGTAGTTACGTCAAATGCTACAGATCTCAGGATCGCTTTTGACTAACTGCAGTCTGAGAACGTTCGGTCGAAGTTTGAGGCTTAAAAGGTTCTCAGTATGCGAGCGAGCTGCCGACGACTCGTCTCATTGATTTGTGAAACGGGAACATGCTCTAACTTAGTTTCCAACTTAGGTATTCTTGTTCATAAAGTACTTTACTATCAAATGTGACAAGAAATTCAACATGAGAAGCATAAGTCTTGAACATAATTATAGTTTGTGTTAATATAACATGTTATAAGACTTACGTGTTTTATATTAATTATTTTGACGCTACAAATCTTCGATCAATTTAATAGATCGAAGCTACAAATCCGTCATCTTCATAACACTATACGAATACTGAGATAGGTTTTAGTACTGAATTCGGTTTTTTTTTAAATCTCTCATCATTGTTTTTAGGCCTATTAATTTTTTCCGTAAACCCGCATTGGGCCAACATGGATAATGGCCCGATATCCTCATGTGATATTTACGTAGGAAGGCCAGAGCCCAGCCGTGGGACGTTCATATTTTAGGCTGATAATGATTATGGTATGTCTTCGACACGAATAACTAACAAACCCACGATTTTTTTTAGAAATTTGTTTTGTTACTCGTTCTTCATCAGCCTGCCTAGATACGTGTAGAAAGTTAGAGATGACGGTAGTGACACCAGTGATCGACAGGAACCAGTCATCAACACTTTTGCTTAAATTATTAAAAATAGGAGTTAGCAACTGATATTTAACTTTAGCAACAATAAAATAGAGATCACTTCATCCAGTAAAATTGAAATTAAATTCTTGAAAAAAAAACGTGGTGTTGAACACCGGTACCACAACGATATATAAATAGGTCCCATGCCGATGCCGAGGTAGTATAATTTACGCAAAGTCACGCAAAATAAAAAAATAAACAAAACAGAAAAAGCAGACAGAAGAAAAACAGATAACAGATATAAAAACAGAGAAAAAAAACGAACGAAATCTTTAAACCGTATTCTTCTAAAAGGAGACTTTAACATTTCGCTGTTTTTTTGTTTTGCTTAACAATATACGAAGACAAAAAGTCTTTTCGAGCGGCACTCACAGTCACAGATAAATAAGAATGAAATCAATGTAGGACAAAGCAAAACTGATTTTTTTTTAAATATATGACAGATTAAAGACAATTTAGATTATATGAGGTACCTCTATATAAATCGATTATCAAAAAAGAAGGAAAATAACAATTTTTTTTCTTTAAAACATTTCTGATGTCGCTACAACGTGTTTCCATAAATAATGAAAGATGTAGGAAAACACTATTGTTGTTAGATTTACTTAGCGATTGCAATCTCCCCTCCCCCCTCCCGTCAGGACCCGTCGAGTTGTTATAACAGATGCAACTGACAGCTGCGATCTAGATTGAAACTAGATATATCTTGTATACCTAGCTCCCCTAGTTCAGAACTGGGTCGCCTATTATGACCTGAGGCAGTGCTATTCAAGCAAATATTGATACAGCATCACGCATTTCAGAGTACCTACATAGATGTTGCTGGTTGTAGTACACTAGTTTGCCCGTGACTTTGTCCACGTCGATTTCAATTTTTTTACATAAATTATTTTAATTAATATTAAATATGGCCTATGTTGAGGGGCACGATGGCGGGTGCTGAGGTTAAGCAACTTTCGCAAAGGCCGACCATCGGATGAGTGGCCAAATACGTATTGGTCTCGAGCTCCTCCGTGCTTCGGAAGGCACGTAAAGCCGTTGGTGCCGGCTGTATTAGCAACCACCAACCCGCACTGGGCCCGCGTGGTGGTTAATGGCCCGTTCTGCCTATCCATCCATAGGGAAGGCTCGTGCCCCAGCAGTGGGGACATAAAATGAGCTGATGATGATGATGATAGCCTATGTTACCTACAAGGTAGGTATATAGTATTTTATCAGTGAAATAAATTTTGGAATTGGACCAGTAGTTCCAGAGATTAGCCCCGACAAACAAACAAAGTAACAAACGTTTAAAATTTTATTATATATTAGGATTCGTTGGAGCAGCGTCTGGCGATCGAACAAGCTAAACAACTTTCATTATCGATACGCTGGATGGGTAGCCAAAGTCATTTCACATTTCGGTATACCACATAAAAAATTAATGTGACAAAGCCAATTGTAGCGATAACTTGAATTCTATGATGGGGGCCTTTGCCCGGCAGTGGGATAGTTTATAGGCTACTTACTTAGTTACTTATTATTTACTTTATTTAAATCTCACACTCAATCTCCCACAACATCTCTGTATTCCACTAGCTAGAGCATAGAAAGTATTCTTTGAAATTTACTTAATGGTATGAATGAATTAGAAATTTGAAGTACGTATGGGGAACCGAAATGTAATAGAGCTCCTAATAACTTTATAGCTCTTTAGCTCGTGCTTCAAAAATAAAAGCATGAAATGATAACGCGCTTTTACAAACCCACATACATACCGGCGGTTTTCATACGGACTCTAGTTTTGGTTTTCCTTCTTACTAGATAAGCATCGTGAAACACGCAAGCATGGTTGATGCTTTTATATCTGGATACACTCAGTGGATTGCTATCATAAAATATAATATTCGGAGCACTGTGACAAGTCGGTACTTGAAAACTTATCGCAGACACATTTCCTTACATTTCTCCTCCGGATATTACTTATGTAGAATAAAAGTTTTATGCATTAGAAAACAATTTTTGATCCAATACGGACGGGAAATAGCCAGTCTCCCTGTGACCACGGACCACGGACCCTGCATAGGGTTCGAAACGTCAGTCAGATAAACATTAATTAAAACTAATGTATAAAATAAACGCGAGTAGATCCGAAAAAGTTGTTTAATTTCAATGGGTAGTGTTCGCGTAAACTTTAAAAAACAACTTGTAAGTTATAAAAACGTTCACGAAACATAATGCTAATAACCCGGTCAACCAGAGCCGAGGTCCTAGCCTTTAAAGGCGCCCTCGGGTTGTTTCGCTCCCGATCCGATACGAACCCGTCAGAGAGTCTAGTAGGGAACGGGAACACGCTCGCATGACGTCATTTCCTCTAGAAAATGCCTGGCGGTATTTCGATCACACGGCTTGAGGAACCCTCTAAGTCTTTCATCACCAGCTCATTTTTTGTCCCCACTGCTGGGCCACGAGCCTTCCCTATGGATGGATAGAGAGAACGGGCCATAAACCACCACGCGGGCCCAGTGCGGATTGGTGGTTGTTATTGACTGCTACTGCAGCCGGGACCAACGGCTTTACGTGCCTTCCGAAGCACGGAGGAGCTCGAGATGATACCTTTTCGGTCACCCATCCGATGACCGGCATTTGCGAAAGTTGCTTAACCGCAGCACTCGCAGACCGAGCGCGTTAACCACTGCGCCATCGAGCTCCTCAGTTTCTCGCCCCTCCCAAAAAAGTCCAGTAACGCTCAAAAGGTAATCAGCAAGCTCACTCAAAAAAAAAATGCTAATAGTGAAATTGAACAGACCAAGCAAGACCAGCTACTTTCCGTGCACAGGATCTCGAAGTAATTTCATTTAGGCTTTGGACTCCCATCCCATCCGATGACCCGATATTACGATAATTACTTAATAATTTAGATTTCAATTGTAACTACGTGTGCGACTAAGTAGCGTGTTATATGAAATCTTAATAGTAATTAATTAAAAACTAATTTCACTTACTCTTTTCAGAAATAGAATTTTCCGAGAACTAGTATTTTATGAACTCCATTAGCCATCATAAACAGGCGAGTCGTTTAAAAATGCTCGTTTAATTTCCTTTTTTCCCATTTAATTACTCCGTTGTAAATAGAAGCAGGCCAATTAACTTAGAAAAGGGGAAAAAAGCTAAACAAAAAAAACCTGTAAGACCCGGAAAACAAATCTCTTTTGCCCCGGGTCTTACTTAGCCTGAAGTTGTTTAAACAAAATTTATAGGACGCTCGTTTTTGAGGTAAGTAAATTCGCTTCTAGATTGGTGTAAAATAAAAATAATTAACCACTATTCATAGTTAAATTCATTAAGTAGAACTTTATTATTTTTAAACTAACTTTTATCTGAGTACTAATACGTTAACGAAAACGAGAATTTGTATGGCATGGCATTGAAGCAGTGCCTAGTGCGAGTTTCATTCCCAATTAGATAGATATCGTAAACGAAAACGATTTTTTATGGCATTGAAGCGGCGGCCTCCTGTTAGAAAACAAAGAGCATTACAATTTCATCATACAAATTTTTCATACAAATTTCCTCATACAAATGTCATCATACAAATTTCTCGTTTTCGTCAACGTGGTCGAATGATAACTATAGTAAACAAAACTCGCTCATGGCCCTCAGGTGACATAACAAATTAAATAAAATGAAATGTTGATTTTTTTTATATATTAAAAGGAGGCAAACGAGCAGGCGGGTCACCTGATGGAAAGTAATCACTGCCGCCCATGGACACCCAAAACCAAAGTAATCGCAGATGTGTTGCGATGCGTTGTTTTGTTTTTTTTTATTCTATCTCCCTGCTCGCAGTAGCTGTCGTCGCCGGTACTATAGTGCCGCGCGCGTGTAACCTTTGCGTGCTACTCAAGTCACAATTTCCATTCTTCAATTACATCCCGCGTTCGCATGCGTCTGCAGCCGACCTAATTTCCTTGAGAATATTGCAGAGGAAATTATTCCAACTAAAATCGATGCGTTTCTAGCAACTCGTTCTCGTTTCGCAGATGTTTTAAAGGAACTCTCTAGAATCGTCAACTTTACTCAACTTTACACAATTTCCAATGAACATTGGTAGCGACGAGATTTGCTTTTGTTCGCAGAAATGGAAAAATATTTTTATTGTAATCGAGACTTTCATCGTACAGTTTGAAGTACCTAATTATAAATTAATACAATTGAATGCTGTATCAATCGAAATTAATATTGTTTGTCCCTTAACCTCGTAAGGCCCAGAATCCGTATTGTTTTCTAAAGTTTACGCGAACACTACACATTGAAATGAAACAACTTTTACGGGTATCTCGAAATATGAAAATTAGTTCATAAATAATTTAGGTTTGAAAGACTAACATTTTGTTACTATATCGTCTGCTTACTGGTAAAGTATAATAAGTGTACATTTCGTTAAATTAAGATAATAAGGTTTAAAAGTTCAAGTCGATCTAGATATCTTGACTATCGTTAAATTGAAATAATTTTACATGTCTATTAATAGATTAAATATTCTACTTTATCTGTGTTAATTTTATGCAACATCACTTGCAGAGAATTTATCAAAAAATTAATATTATTGACCGAGGGCATACACTTATCTGGTTTTAGCTGTAATTAAAAAAAAGAGAAATCGAGCCTATATTCGCCACAAGATCTTAGTAGTTTGAATAAAAATGACAAGCTAATGATAAAGGTTAATAAATAAGTTTAAATTATTTTACCTTACCATAAACTTCATAGTTAAGTAGATACCAAACCTATAACGAAAAACTTAAAGTGACTTAACATCCCTCACTTGTAGACAGAATGCGGACGCATTGCTCGAATTCAGTGATAAGTCGATTTACTTCTGTTCAACAGAATGATTAATGGTATTTCTTGCCATTTACCATATTTTAAACGTACGTATCTTTGCGATGAACGGTCTTAGCGTTTATTCCATTGCACCAGTAGATAGAGCGTCGAAAATTACATACATCTGAATTCATAACCCATTTTTGATAAATATGTATTTATCATGTTTTGCTAGTAACCATCAGACGATATACAGCCAATTTTTTTTTCTTTTTATTTGGTTTGTTTGTTATTTCAGAAGACTATATCGTCATCATCATCATCACTCTATAACATCCTCTCAAGGACAGGCCTTCACAGATATGAACAATAGCACATGGAGAGAACGGCCCATTTACCACCACCACCACCACCATCACCATATCACCACGACAGCAACGGCTTCGTCACGGAGGAGCTCGAGTTTCTTCTTTGGTAATCCATCCGATTACACACCAATGCGAAAGTTGCTTAACTTGCAAGATAGCAAACCGCTGCGGTTTTTATATCATAATTGTTTAAACCATATCATCACCAGCTCCTTATCTATCCCCACTGCTGCGGAACGAGGCTTCACGCGAGTCTTTTTTTTTTTTTTTTTTGGAGAGAGATTGCTGATTGCCGCTGCGGCATTTTCAGCTTCACCGGGCTTTTTGGGGACGGCGAGGAACGTAAAGGGTCCCTCAAGCCGTGTGAAACGAATCACCTTCAGAGGTTATCTAGAGGGAACGGCATCGCGCACAAGTGCGCGTCCCCGTGACCTACTAGATTCTCCGAAGGGTTCGCATCGGATCGGACACGCGAGCCGAACCGTAAACCACCACGCGGGCCCTTTGCGGATTGGCGATTCTTAACGACTGCTAATACAGTACTTACATATCTCTTCTGTGATACAGCCGTAGCCGGAACCAACGGCTTTACATGCCTTCCGAAGTACGGAGGTACTCGAGACGAAAAATGTATGCCAAATCCAACCAATCCAGCCAGACCAGCCTTTGCAAAAGTTGCAACTGCGTCAAACGTGCATCCGCATTGCGTGCCTGTTTCGCGTAAATTTATAGAGCAGCGCTTTTTTTTTTAGAGAGTTTGTGGATTGCCTCTGACGGCATTTTCAGCTTCACCGGGCTTTTTTGGCCGTATGAAACGAATCACCTTCGGAGGTTTTCGTGCCCTACTAGATTTTGCGCTGCGTGAGGCGGGTCGCCCGTCGCACGCGGCGCGGGTAATTTACATGAAACAGCTGGCCGCGCGGCCGCCCTAACCACTGCGCCAGCGCCATTGAGCTCCAAACCATATACTAATGTTCCAATTTTATTTGTATAATTTGTTTAATCAAGAAATTGTGTCTTGTTACAGGATGGTGACGTAATCGAATTGTGCCAAGTCAGTGACGTCCGATCTGGAGGTGTGCCAAAGGTATGTAGCTCGGTGTGTGAATTGCTATAAGACGTTTTGTATACTAGGTACTATATGGCTGCCACAAATCTTGATATGTGGAAATTCAAAGATGGTTCCGAATGTTTGTTATAAAATACTAAGTATATATAATAATCTAATGATCATTTAATGTTTTTAATGTTAGAGAGAGAGAGATAGGCGCTTTTGAGCTGCTCGCTCTTTTTAAACTTAAAGATAAGGTTAAAATTGGGCTCTTTCTGAATGCGTTTTCGTAAGGATTTGAGTCGCACAAAACGACGACTGTTGACTGACACTGTGGGTTTGCGGTAGTGTGATGTGAAAGCGTTTGTACGAAGCACGAGATTCTGGTAGATATGAGCTCGCTTATCTACACTATTTCATATAAATACTAGCACTTTACGCGACTTTGTCCGCGTGTATTTGAGATTTTGAAAAGAAACTCTTTTTTTAAATAAAATATATCCTATGTTACCCGCAAGCAATATAGCATTCTATCAGTGAAAGAATTTTCGGAATTGGACCAGTAGTTCCATAAATTATTTTCCTCAAACAAACAAAGTCACTTTTACCCCTTTATTAATAATATAGATATAAATTACAAAAACACAATGTTGAAAAAATTTCCACGAGCAGGATTTGAACCGCCGAAACTATTCAACACTATTTACTTTTTTACTTTGAAAGCCAAAGGCGCCAATTCACTTTCAAAGTAAAAAAGTAAATAGTGTTGAATAGTTTCGGCGGGCTGGTTAGAACCACGATAGCTCAATTAGAAGAGCACCTGACCCGGTATGTCAGAAGGGTGCAGGTTCAAATCCTGCTCGTGGAAATTTTTTCAACATTGTGTTTTTGTAATTTGTTTCGCAACAAAATTTGCGTTAAAACTATATAAACAAATTAAAAACATTTTATAAATAGCTAGCCTACTTCTTAACTGATCTTTAGTATTTGTAAAAATATTATGATCAGATGTTAATGACGGTAGTTGTTGACATTGAATTGGCGCCTTTGGCTTTCAAAGTAAAAAAGTAAATAGTGTTGAATAGTTTCGGCGGGCTGGTTAGAACCACGATAGCTCAATTAGAAGAGCACCTGACCCGGTATGTCAGAAGGGTGCAGGTTCAAATCCTGCTCGTGGAAATTTTTTCAACATTGTGTTTTTGTAATTTGTTTCGCAACAAAATTTGCGTTAAAACTATATAAACAAATTAAAAACATTTTAAAATAGATATAGATAGAAACGCATAAAATTTTTATATACAGAATAGATTTGATATATCAATAAATTCATTCATATTGAAATCTTTGTATATTCGAACCGATATACACTCAAAGCGAAATGCCACTGACTGACTGACTAATCAAAAAATCCCATAAGTATGCATATGTGTATAATGTATATGGTTGTATATGTCTTTATCCTAGTAAAGACATCCACTTAGGAAGGACTTTTAAAGACGCCCCCGGGAAAAAGTTACGGATAGCAGCCGCTTGTTGTTGTGTGCTACGCACACACACACACACCCTCTGATGTAAAGCGTTCGAAACCTCAGGATAAAATCAATGAGTGAATTAAACGCGACTAGATCCGTAAAAGTTGTTTCATTTAAATGTGTTTTGTTCGCGTAAGCTTTAGAAAACAATATACGCCGTATACGCATTTATTTGACAGCCTCCGTAGCCGAGTGGCTTGCACGCCGGACTTTGGGCGGCGCTAACTCTGAGGTCCCGGGTTAGATTCCCGGTCGGGTCAATGTCGAAAACGAACTTTTCGATATTGTGTCGGGTCTGGGTGGTTGTGGTATCGTCGTTGTTTCTGATTTCCATAAAATGAGTGCTTTAGCTACTTACCTTGGGATCAGAACAATGTATGTGATGTTGTCATTTATTTATTTATTTATTTATATTTATTACGTACGAAAATGCGTATACACCTCACATAATATACACAGTGGGCTCAGCCACTCGCATTTAGCGTATACGTGATAAATGGTAACGATTTCATGACGCCTATTGACGCATGCCTCGTCGGCGTCGGGCGGCGGCGTCAGAGTCACAGACGAACTGTTTCCAGCGGAATGGAATTGATAGATAACGTTTGGGTCCATTGAAATGAAATGAAAGGAGTCGTCCAAATCGGTGCTTGAATGGCGCATTTGTATGTAAACATGCACAACATAAATTACCTTGTCTGGCTAAAAAATATTAGGGGCTTACAAATAAACAAATAACAAGCTTCGAATAGTTATTGTGTTACAAAAACACAAATGTTGAAAAAAAATCCACGTGCAGGATTTGAACCTGCACCCTTCTGACATACCGGGTCAGGTGCTCTTCCAATTGAGCTATCGTGGTTCTAACCAGCTCGCCGAAATTATTCAACACTATTTACTTTTTTACTTTGAAAGCCAAAGGCGCCAAAGCACTGCGCCATCGAGCTCCTCTACAGCGAATTAACCTGAATAGAAAATTATCAAATTACCTACTAAGGTAGATAAACACGTGTAAACATGTGCGTGGGAGATACACGTCAAAATATGAACAGACGAACTCATTGGTCTGGAACAGACGTTAGGCTCGTTGACAGATGAGACGACAGACGACGAATCGTAAGGTAAGGAGTGTAAACGATCAATTGCGAGCAAAAAGCAAGGTTGGGGGATTTTAGTCATCTGAAAGCGAGGTCATTTCATGGTGATCGATTATAGGCGCTGTTGCATCATTCATAACTCTTTGTGTAGCTTTCACGAAAATTTGACGATTATTATACCTACAGGGTGTCCTGGAAACGTCTGAAGCAGAGAAGAGATGGCTTAGTTCCAGCTCATTCGAATGAACAGAATATGACACTGCTGAAGAAAATATAAAAATGTTTGGGAGAAAATATTAAAGCAATTTCAATGTAATAAAAATCTACAACGTAATAAAATGTGTTTCTTCCTAAGAAAGAGATGATCACACGTTCTTTTTTCGATTGTCATTACGCCTCCAAGTTAAAAAATCATTCCCCGCATCAAGAAACAATATATAAATATCAGTGTTTTAAACGTCCTCTGCTGGGCTCAGGCCTTCCCACGTTACATGTGGAGTTTAGGGCCAATACTGGGGGCGATTTTTGAATCGGTGACTAATTCTCACGACGACATATCAATGACGCGTTAAACGACAAAGAATAAATGATACTAACTCATTAAGCCTTGTTCACTGGATTTCATTATGATTGTATTGTATTCTAATCTCATTCCTGTGTCGTTTCGGGTAGATACATTTACTCTTCTTAGTCGTTTCAGTCTTGTCAGAGTGGTCGTGGTTATCAGGTTCCGGTAGGTTGGGCAGCAGACAGTACCCGCCGCACGACATCCCGCCACCTCTGCCTGCTGGTCGTTAATCGGGCACATTCGTGCACGGGAGCGCCCACCGCAGCCTTCACTTGGTCCGTCCATCTCATTGGGAATCGCCCTCGTGGTCTTGTGCCATTGCACTTCTGCTCATAGCCATGCGTTTCTTAACTTCATATATGCAGCCTCCTTGATTTGAGATAAGAGCCCCAAGGTAAATGTAGGATTGTACGACCTCACAGTTTGCTATTTTGGTGTTGTTCGGCAAGTTGTTGTTAGCTCTGTCGACAGGCATCGTCTTAGTTTTACCGCGATTCATCTTAAAAACCAAACTCTAGGCTGAAACGTTCCATTTACCTTTGACAAATCCTGCTTGTTCTTGTTCTATTTCCTTAGATTGAGCTTTTCAGCCGTTTAATAAAGATGTGTAGCATGATTTTACTGGCGTGGGATATGAGTGCAATAACACGGTAGTTGTTGCATTTCTTGGTTGAGCCCTTTTTATGCATTGGAACAAATACCGTGTGAGTCCAGTCTTCGGGTCAGATATCCGTTCTCAATATCTTGTTACAGAGTCTGAGAAAAATGGATACACCAATTTCACGCAGAGCCCTTATGGTTTCTATTGGGATCTCATCTTTTCCTGTAGCCTTTCCTTTCTTCAGATGATTGATGGCCGCTTTGACTTCTGATTCAAGAATATCTGGCTGTAACTCGGATTCATTCTTGGACTTAGTTTTAGCATACTCCTCTGACTGTCTGACTGTTGTTTAAGAACAGAGACTGACAATAGTCCTTCCAGATATTCGATATGCTTTCTAGCTCACATTGCACTCTGCCGTCACTATCTTCTATGGCCCAGGAATTGGATGATAGGGTTTTGGTCACATAGCGGATTTTCTTGTATAGGTCTCTGGACTCGTTCTTATGTGAGTGGATGTCAATCTCTTCGCATATTTTGCTAAGGTAGGCATTGTGATCCCGCCTACACCCAGTTTGAATTTGGGCTGACAGTCTTGAACTTTTGCTCCTGATGCTTTCAACTTGCACCTCTCTTCAACGAGTTTCAGAGTGTCATCACTCATCCATCGCTGGCGAGCGCGTATTCTGATAGGCTAGTGGGATGTCCTCGCAGAGTTGGCTTGCTGGCTTGGTTCCAGAGGCTGTCCGACGTTTCTATCGAGTTATCTGCTTCAACCCAAGATTGCCAACTTTGCTTTGTGACAGCGTAAAACTTGAAGTTGTCTGTTATGTTGATCCTTCTTTGTTTCTTAGGATTTCTAGCACTCTTCAGTTTTAGCTTCATCCTGGCTATTAAGAGTTGATGGTCTGATCCGCAGTCTGCACCAGGTAGACAATACGCATTCTGGATGGAAATCTTCCATCGTGACTTGATTAGAATATAGTCAATCTGGTTCTGGTGTCTACCATATGGTGTAATCTAGGTCCATAGTCTCCGCGGATGGTGTTGAAATATTATTGACTATTTGCAATTACTAAGTCGTTGTCTGCTGTAAACTGCATTAGTCGCCCTCTTTTTACCTGCAGAGCTACTGAGCTAGTGTGCGTTGTTCCCAATTTTGGCATTAAAATCACCCAGTACTAATAATGATTCTCTGTTGGGAATTTTAGCTATAGTGGCTTCTAGAGTGTAAAAGTTCTCTATAGCCTCATCACTTGCTGAGCTTGTAGGAGCGTAGACCTGTACGATGTTCAGATTGACTGGTGACGCTTTTAGTCTGACACTCATGATCCTGTCATTGACTAGTTCATAACCCATCACACAGTTCCTCTGGCTAATTGGTGGCGCTAAGGCTACTCCGTTTCTGCTGCTGTCTGGGTTTCCCGATGTATATATGATGTGAGCCTTGGTAAGGAAATGTCCGCTGTTTTTCCAATGAGTCTCCACAAAGCCCACATATGTCTAAACCACATCTGGCTAGCTCTCCTTCTAGGATCTCGAGCTTACCAAGCATTAGAAGGCCTCGCACATTCCAAGTCGCTTTCTTCTGGGTATGGCGCAGCCTCAAAATCATTCCAATAGCAGAGTTTCCATGGGGGGCCTGGTTTCCTGCCAGCCCATGGCCGGTAGCCAATTTTACACCGCCTGCTTCTCCCCATAACCACGGCCCAACCCGAGTCGAGGTCCGAGCCTTTAGAGGCGCCCTCGGGTTGTTCCGCTCGCCGATCCGATCCGAACCCTTTGGAGAATCTGTAGGGCAAGGGGACACGCACTAGTGCGTGTGCCGTTCCTAGAAAACCTCCGAAGGTGATTCCTTTCAGACGGCTTGAGGAACGCTTTAAGTTTCTCGCCGCCCCCAAAAAAGCCCGGTGAAGCTGAAAATGCCGTCTGAGGCAATCAGCAAACTCAATAAAGAAAGGGGTAGGTAAGTATGAATGATGGCAACGACAGCCCATCAATGAGCAGAATCACTGGCTTGGGCCGACAAGGGAAACTGATGATACTGGTAGAGTAAACATCGTTTACGTATTTTGAAGCGTCATTCATGATTTCAGTTTAAATTCAAATCACGACCGCGATTCGGAACTTTCCGAGTCATCGAATTGGAAATCGTTCTCGCATCAAAGGTTTTATTCGATTCAATTCGGGCATGATATGATGTATACATTGAAAGCATAATTCTATTTGTTGTGTTATTATGTAATCATATTATACACATACAAGAAAATATTACTTATTTAAGTACCAACATAAGTTTTTTTTTTGTTGAACTAATTTTTTTTTTCTTTTGAACATTATTAAGTTTTCTTGTAAACATTTTTATACATCTTGTTGTAGTATTTCAAATTCCTCAAGTCCGTCTCGCAACAACAATCACACACGATTACATCACATTTTGCCATTTAAAAAAATGTCTAGCAAACCCACCCACGCTACAAATAACCAGCTTTCGATGTAAAAGCTGGAGTCATGCAACGATAATAGAACGTGTGTGGTACAAAAATAACTTTAATGGTGTAACAATTAGTTACATATTTGTGTGCGTTTGTATTACATAGTGTTATCGCGCTGTGATAAGAGGGAACGCGAAATCCACGTGACGTCATAGGCTTTCAATGGCGTTAGACGTTTGCAAATATTGTGTCAGAGTGTATAGTGTGAGTTTTGTTTTTTAGACGCATTCATTCGATTACGAAAACGAAAACAAAAATGCAATATTAAATATAATATAATATTATATGGCAAAGTGTTAACTTGTCGTATGTCGCCAGCAGGGCTAAGATGAACGCCGCGACATAATTTTGTCATCGCGTTATCTGTACGAGAGTACAGAATAGAGATATGTCTGTATGTCTATGGGTGTTAACATGGCAGCCCACCAAACTCGACTCGTTCTGTCAAATCGTGATTCGTAGTGATTGTTTTATACTTTGTGTTGTTTTAGTCGACAGAACTTAGGCGCCATAATTTATCTAATACTGACACTTGCAAATGACATGTTTATCGCCATAAAGACTATCCGCGACGTAAACTTTGTTTTTGATTTTCTTTTTCATCATGGCAGTGGCTTTTTTTAATTATTTATTAACGCTATATGAGGAAAGGGAGGCAAGAAAGATACAACGTCGGAGGATAAGAAGAGACTTGTGCGATCCATTAATTAACCTCAATGACGCCGAGTTCCAACCTTTGTGGTAAGTTTCGAAGCCCATGGCTTTATAGAAATTAAATTATAAATACACACAAATGTTTAATTTGCATTTTAGTACTTCGATTCCTAAATCATCGCAGAACATATAGAATAATTAAGTAAGTATAATCTATAAATAAGTTTAATCTTTGAGATTGGGATTATTTACATTACAAAAACACAAATGTTAAAAAAATTGACCACGAGCAAGATTTGAACCTGCACCTGTTTTTGTAATTTGTTTCACAACAAAATTTGCGTTAAAATTATATAAACAAAACAAAAACATTTTATTATTTACATTATACTTTACTTACATTTTCTTGGCACCTGATGTTGTAGGCGTTGTTTAGCCATGTTTAATCTAGATAGGGTACCTAACCACTGACTCAACTTACTCACTAGTTTTGTTTTTTTTTAAAGTAACGTTCACATCTTTTGTTGTTGAGATGTATTTTGCCAATGACGACTTTTATTGGTCACTTCGTTCGGAGAATGTACGATTTAAATAATTTTGTTTGGTTTTAAGTAAATAATTGGAACCTAAACTATTAACTAACTAATAAGCTTGTTAAGAACAACACAGACATAAAAAGACGATGTTATAGGATAGGAGAGAAGTTATAAACATTAATCTTTAATAGGTAATGACCAGGACAAATGGATATGGACATACTTTAATCTTAATCTCATGTTAGTTCAGTATAAAAACTTTTCAAATTTTCAAAGTTACTGACAACAATTCGTATCCGTCAATCAATCAGCGTCAAATAGCAAAGCGATGGCAGCGTTTATAAAAAAAGGTTGCGTTCATGAAGAAAAGAACGAATGGAAAGGAATGAAAACCGTTTTAATGGATTTAAAAAAATGGTAGTTTTCTCTAAACGGCAACATTGGTTTTCCGTGTCGACAAGCCGAAGTCATGACGAGATATTTCTCCATCGTGGTGTGCATGTTAAGCAAAACGACAAATGAATCGATATCGACAACTTTTCTCGTCTCATCCGCGAGATATGTCGCGGCATTCATCTAAGCCCTGCAGGAGGCGCTGCTTCAATGCCATACTAATTTTCGTTTTCGTTATCATGAAATTTGTATACTATCCGTATTCATTCGATTACGTTTACGAAAACGAAAATTAGTATGGCACTTGGCGCCCAGAACGTTTACCTACGTTATTATGACATACAGTATCATGGGGAGCTCGATGGCGCAGTGGTAAACGCGCTCGGTCTGCGATTGCTGAAGTTAAGGTTCTTTCGCAAAGGCCGGATCTTTGGATGAGTGACTAAATATATAAATAAATATAAGACAACATAACATATATTGTTCTGATCCCAGAGCAAGTAGTTAAAGCATTCGTTTTAGGGAAATCAGAAACAGCGACATTACCACAACCAACCCAAACCTGACATAATATCGAAAAGTTCATATTCGACATTGACCCAACCGGGGAATCGAACCTGGGACTTCAGAGTTAACGCCGCCCAAAGTCCGGCGTGCAAGTCACTCGGCTACGGAGGTCGTCAAATATATAATAACATCTCGAGTTCTTCTGTGCTTCGAAAGGCACTTGAAGCCGTTGTTCCAGACTGCATTAGCAGGCGTTTATCAATCCGCACTGGGCCTGTGTGCTGGTCCATAGGGAAGGCTTGTGCCCCAGCAGTGGGGACATAAAATGAGCTGGTGATGATGATGATGACGATACGTCGTGTTATCGCGCTGTCATAAAGCAGTACGTGAAACCGCGTTACGTCATAGGCTTTCAGTGGCGTACGACTTTTGCAAATATTGTGAAGGAACGTTTGCCTCCGTTACGTATGACAAACAGTATCATGTTATCATTGAAATCTATGTACTTGTAGTTATGTATCTAACAAGTATGAAAGCTCCAGAAGCTCGACCTCATTTGTTTTATTCTGAAAACCATGTTATTTCGAATGTTTCTATATTTTTCTTATACCTACAACATAACATGTTTCATATAATAAAACGGGCTACGGAATCGATTTTAGCAATTTTATACTAGATATTTATATCTATAATAAGTTAGTTATTATTAATAACAAAATAAAAACTGAGTAATCGTCCATGTAATCCAACCACGACAAAATACGTACACACATACACTCATACACGCACACGTCACGTTTACGTATAGTCGGAAATCAAATATGTATAGTCGGAATTTTTTAAATAAATTATATTTTCATTTGTTGCGATGCACATCAAAAGTCAATTGCGACCGTATACCGAGACCGTAATAATGACCGTAAACATTAGAGCATTAATGCTCTAAGCCGTAAACATATGTCATTAGCACTTTAAATATTTACTAGAGCAAAGTAAATCCTCTTTTGAGTTAGACATCTGACGAGTTCAAGCGAAAAGAGATTCAATCAATAAGAATTATTTATGTATACATTTTCCCAATTCACCTTGATGGATTACAGACGGTGTTAGTTAGTTACGTGTCCTAACAAATCTGATAATATTTTATACAACAATGTAATCATTACCAGCTTTATATGCCCACTGATGGGGCCTTCCCTATGAATAGTAACACCATAGGGAGAACAGGCCATAAACCACCACGCGCGCCCAGCGCGGATTGGTGGTTTGTAACGAACGCTAATGCAATCGGGACCAACTACTGTAAGATTTTACGATTTTACTATTAGATTTTATTTTACGGAAGTTTACGTACCTTCCGAAGCAAAATCTAATAGTTGCAACTAAACGGGTCAGGCACCCTACCAATTAAGCTGTCGTGCCAATATCCGGACCCCTCGCACCAGGCACTCTAAGTTCAGGTTCATAAATTAACGATGTCGAAGCGAGTTTTTCCGAAAATAGGTCACTCCCATCCTTTCAGTGAGTAAACGGGTCACTAGGAATTCGAAAATAGACAGGGCTATTAGGATGATGACAGGACCCACCGGACAAACGACAGACGATCTGGAGACAGCCATTTGCAATGAGCTCATCAATCTTTAGGCTTTCTTATCTCTCCACAACTCACCGGCAGCCAGCTTTTATAAACCATTTTTTTATTAAAAATACTTTTGGAAATAAACATTAGTGTTTTATGTTTAAACAAAAAAACTTACAACACTAGTAAACGAAAACTTAAAATGCCTATCTTTATTTGAAACGGTACTAGCCAGCGTTGTTTCTCAATGTTTAGTAATTACACCTTGAAAATCCTTTTTTCTTGGGCAGCACGGTTTTTTTACTACTATCCCGTCGCCCTTTTCCAGAGCAAATGCTAGCTGGCTGAGAGGGAAGAGCATACCCACTTGGGGAAAAGCGACCAATTAAGCTGAATTAACGTGGGATCCAAATGCTCCCACAAAACACACCTTGAACCTCCTAAAGAAAAATCTTTACAGATACATCACAATCGGTTAAGATGAAACAGGTTTCTAGTTACCCTGTTATTCAGTTTCATTCAGGAATAGTTATTCCGTGTTTAGTTTATAGAAATAGAAACAGAAAAATATTTATTTGGTACAATCACACCATACAAATTCAAAACACAGGAGCATCACTATACCACTCAAATATAATTTTGAATTTTATGAAGATAGACAAAATACTGAATATCTATTCCAAGCCTATACTCAGTTTATTTGTAAGGAGGATACATATAAAAAACTCCCAACCATCCAATGTAAACCTCATTCTCCTTCCACAGGACTCGAAGCTCAGTTTCAACTTGATGAACAAACATGGCGAAACGCTGGAAGACAAGTCGCTCACCATCTGCAGTGGCACCGACTACATCAACATCAACTATCAGCATGTAGTGTGCCCAGACGCAGCCACGGCTAAGGTCAGCTCTCGATCAACCTTTGATATGCGCGAGCGTCGATCAGCACCACCAAAATATTATATTCCCATTGTGTCTGTATTCGATGGCAGACGACCGACGGATTAATTAAGACAAGTGAAAAAGGCTACATTACGTTTAGTTTACCGCATTGACGTAAAGTAAAAAGAATGTAATGTATAATAAGAATGTAATCTGAAAGAAATGGGTAACTAAACGCAACTTTAGTAAGAGACTGCTTAAAATGAGGTACCGAATGGGATTTAGCCTGAAAAGTAAGCTTTATTTCTTTTCCTATTGTCATTTTTAATCAACAAAGTATATGACAAAACTAATAGGTAAGTATTTACGAGTACTTTACACTTACTAAGAAAATAACCGCAATCTTGTTGGTCCAAGCAACCACCAACACAATTGTGTAATGTTTTGTTATATTTAATTTGATCTTAAAATAATTCAACTAAATCTAATAAGTCAATAACTACATTGATGATAATATCTTGGAGACTTACAACAACGACCGGAACCAATCGCATAACGATTTTGAATTTATTTAAACTGGCACAGGAATCTTAAGCCTTGATTTATTGCTCAGTAATTTTCCAACAACTTAATTATAATTTATGACTTATTCAGAGCTGGATTAGCGATAAATGAAGACTTAAGATTCCGCCCAAGATAACAAAGTAGATTATACTAAGATCTTTTCGCAGTTTTGTTTCACTTAGGACCTCATACAAATCAAGCTGATGTTTTTCTCAAATAATTTGTATGTAAAACCGATAAACTTTGTTTAATATATAGTTACAATTATGTATTATTATGTCTTGGTCACAAACACAGACACGAGATGCGAACAAGACTTCAATTGTAGCATAGACACAGAAAGATGAACTAAGTTTTACGTTTCTTGCTGTGAATGCAAGGCTGATGGAAAACTGTAGTTTTTTTCTACTTAGAATTCTGATTAGCCCCACGGCGCAGTTTTGCAAAACGGAATGAATTCTGCACTATGTATGTGTATTCTACCCGCGTATTTACTCAAAACGGAAAAATTCCTAATGAATCCACCCAACGGGTTATTCGGTTATGTTTTTATTCATTAAGCACCTTTTAAATTACAATTTTGTTGAAGAAGTTGCGATTTTTAAGACTATTAACGAGAGTCGACCGGGAAGTTGCTCGATTAACTTAACCGCCGTTATTAACTTAACACTACATAGAGTATCTTTTGCTAGACTAGTATTTTAATACTTTAAAAAAATACTATAAATTGAATAGTAATTCAATCGGTAGTATTGCTCGATCCATTTTTCTATGTCTATCGCCGAATGTTGTAGTGTATTGTACCACAATATCGTACACATAAAACATCACAAAAGCGCATAAAACTTTATAATGCTTACATTATTTTTTTTATATTGTTGAATTATTTAGTATACTTATCAAACACTATTTTGTTCCAAATAATGATTGCCAAAACATTTTCTGCTCGAAATTGGTAATGTTCTTATGTTGCTTTGACTAAAAGTAAAACGTTAAACGTTGTGTTTATAACGTTTTACCCAAAAATAAAAATATAAAATGCCCACTCGAAATTAAATTCATGTGTTTCGTACCGTGTGCAAATTCGAAAAGTCATCGGTGATATGCAGAAAATCGATTCCTTATTCGTGGATTACTTGAAAAATACTAATCGCCTCTTAAAGATTTGGTTAGATCGTTATAGAACAACTTTTCTCAAGGAACACTACCCTATAAACACTACACTACACTACATTAAATGACGCTTTATTAAGAATTAATTTCATCGGCCTCATTATTGTCAAATGTTTCAGGAAGTTGCTAAGTATCACGGCCTAAAAAATCTCTGCGAGCGAGGTAGTTCATATTTTTTCTTTCATTTACATTATTAAATAATGTGGTATTAACACATTAAAGATAACAAGTCCTCTTAACCCATCCAGAAAGCTAATACACTTGTATTAAGAATGGGTGAGAATTGAACTAGGAATTCTCGCTACGGTTCGGCTACTGATGACGACGCTCCAATTTTGAAATTACCACACATACAAGGAAAAACATTGTAACTCGGTTTTTGATCCATTTGAGTGTGCTCAAAATAGTCAAATGCATCAAATTTAATAATTTTGAGTTACAGTTATGTTCGTTTTCCTTGCAAGTGTCGGAAATATGAAATGAAAAAACAAAAAAATGTTCGCATCTCGTCCTTATCCGATGTGTGCGCCTTTTTTTCTCTCCCGATGTATTATGTTACGTATGTGCCTATAGCGCCTAAAACGTTTGTGTACCCCTAAAGGTATGGTTGGAAGCACTGAGGAGGATAACCCACAATGTTAAAGCGAACAACTTCTGTCCCATGACGTGTCTGAAGAAACAGTAAGTCGGACCAGTTCGCAAACAAAGCATGGCTTTGTAGAAGTCTAACTGATTAGTTTAATTGTCTTTGTTCCTTGGGTGTTAACGATTTTTGATTCGCTTTCTATGTGTTTTTTATTTTTTTATTTTATTGTTGGACTTTGCATTTGACCTGTGCATATTTTGACTTCTTTTGAAGTGAAATAGGTTTCTTAAGTAGATACTGACTATCGATTGTAAATAGGTACGATCTTTGATGGTAGGTACGTAATTGGTAAAATATTTTTCGAAAACTTATATGACACATATGAAAATTTGTGTTATTATTTGTCCTAATTTTATGCAAAATTCTCCATACCAGGAAATTATTCATTAATTTGGAATTTAACAAAAATTTAAAAAAAAATTTACATGGTGAAATTGTCGACAATTTAAAAAGTGTACCTCACATGAAATAACAAAACGTACCTGTACTACCTACATACGACGAATACAACCATCGAATTCTAATATGTCATTGTTAAAGAAATTTCTTAAAATCAAAATGTGCACATAAGTTGGTTAGTTTATGTTACCTACTGCATGTTTATTCGTTCGTTCCTTTGCTTTTTGCCAAGGTATGGAAGGAGAGCCTACGAGCAATCACACACAACAACAAAATCAGCAATGTATGTCCGAGAACCACTCTCATGAAACAGTACGTACGCCATGCTTGACGGGAGTAATGAGAAACGAAAACGACGAAAGATGAACTACGCTATCTTGCGGTCGAATAATGAACTAGTTTAACGTACAGCCTGCACATCAACCTATCTAAAACTGTCAAATTTCTTCAATACATTCTCAACCATATTATAAAGGTATAAAGTTCCAAAGTCTATTGAGGAAATTTGACAGTTTGTGGTAGGTTGATGTGCAGGCGTGTGTACCTAATATCTGTTGGAAAGTTACCTTAGAAATAGTTTTTTTACTAAATCGATGATAGAAGGTTCTTGCTTGCCTACAAATGCAGCAGGTGAAACTAAATCATTTTAGATTAAAGGTTTTTTTTATATTTTTATTTAATAATGTTGGCTTGTTCATCCGATAAAACTTATTCTAAATGTAATTTCTATTATAAAATTGTTTACTATTTTCTCGTCAAGCGTCTATCAACTCTATGATGCATGTTATTTACTAATTTTGCACGAATCTCAATTGGTATCTTAGGTGTATCACTACTTTGATTATTTATAATATGTTGACACTTGCAAGGAAAGTAGGTTACAGTCATATTCTCACTAAGAATAAAATTTCCTAATTTTGAGTTACCTACAATGTTTTTCCATGCAAGTGTCGATGTTAAAACATAAGGTTGCCTTTAGTAAAGTCAAAGATGCTACCAGTTTCGGGTTAATATGTGCGTGACACTAGTAAACTCACTACTATTTTGCAACTTAAATAAGTTACAAAAAACGTGTTGAAATAACAACAACGTTAAAGTTATAATTGCGTATGTTTCAATTCAATTATTGGCTATAATATTTTTAAAACTGACCTATGGAAAGTCACAATTTTTTTGTTTTATCATTTTATAACTACAAGGACACGTCATTTCTTGTACAGTAAAATGTCCTTATTTAAGGTAATGTCAGACGAGGCAATCTGGGGCTCTATTTATTTCTTCGCCTCGAGTCGAGCATTTGTTTTCTACTGATTTTCGTTCGACATTTGACTTTCCATATTTTTAAATCGCTCGACCGCAACGAGTGCCCTCACCCACTCGTTGTAGTCGAGCGGCACAAAGCGATTGATAGAATAACCGTCAAAATCAATGCGTAGTGTTAACGATACAAAAATACGGACAATCGGCGTCATGCGTCTACTTGGAAGACGAGTGTGACTTAAGTTGCATGCAATGTCATACGTGCGATTTAAAAATAGATCCCCTGGTCTGCAAAACAAAAGTAGAGTTCTTTTGGCATACAAGCAACGCAATTCAAGATAATAATATACATAATCAAAGTACATAACTATTAATAACTATTTTAGTTTCTTGGGCCCTTATAATGGACTGACACTCATGCTGAAGTAGTACCTATAATTTACAGCAGTACCGGCGCTATAATTGGTCGAAATCTAAAATTAAAAGTTCAACCAATTACAATTGGTTACAGTTACAGTCCTACTCAGCACGTATTTTCTTGGTTTGAGTGTCGTTCTTTCGTACGGGTCTCTTTGTTAACTAATAATAACACTATTTTAGTTTATAACTGTACCTATTTGCAAGTGTTTTCAAATCTGTGACACGTATGTTGTGTTTTTACAGGAAAGTACATTTTTTAAACTTCCCATTTGAAGGTAGTACTCGTAAGTTATAATGAGCGTATACAAGGTATATTGGAAGATGTTGGTGCATTTATTGTTTGAAGCCATTTTTAATAATAATATAATAATTTATTTATTTAAAACTTTTGCAATATAAATTACATGGCGGACTTAATGCCTGAGACATTTTCTACCAGTCAATCATAGGGTGGTGCAGAGATGACATGGCAGATAAATTATAATAAAATACTTAGATATACTTACTTTGTTTTTTAACCTATTTTAGCGAATTAATATTAGATTACGTTATGCTGTCCTATGGCATGAAAATAAAAAAATCATAGTTTCTCCAATTAAATATTATTATTTAATTAACTTATGTTTAAGTTTATCCGTGTGGTGACGGAGAAAGAATACTATTCACCGCCCCTCTCCTCCGGTGGGTGTCGTTAGAGGCGACTAACGGATTTTCGAGCTTCCTACTGCGTGTTAGGGCTTGGCCGTACGCATGTAAAACCCGTCAAGTGACTGCTTGTCGATCGCGTTTCGGGATCAGCCAGCGTATAACCAGAGCTCGAGTGGATGTTGCTGCGGTGCATTTGGTCTGTGGAGGCCCGCCGACAAAGGAGACCCGTAGAAACGGCTGTCCCGCTGGCCACCCGTGGCACAGTACAGGGGCCCAAGCGAGCCTAACCAGCTCGTGAGGCTGCCTCACCATGCCACGCATAATCTAGAGGTGAGCCATCTTGACGGTTGGTGACCGGAAGGTGGAGTCCCGGCGGCCAATCCCGAGGGTTCGGGGGCCCTTCCGTTTGGCGGGTTATTAATACTCATCTGTAGGCAGATCCCTGGTGAAACAGGCCGCCACAGTTTAACCATTTGCATCGCGGTAGCATTTCCTTGATTCACGCCTTTTCTCCACCATGACAGCACCTAACATTTAAATTAACATTTTAAAATAATAATTCTTTGTTATGTTCGGAAATGTAATCGTTCTGTCAGAACATTGTCGATTCTTAGAATTAAAATATTAATGTATTTAGCATTTGATCCTTTTTACTGATAACGTGGAAGAATATTATTGTTAGGTACTAGGAACTCTAGAGGCTTAAGTAGCACCACATATAATAAAATATAATGTATATTTTGAGTCCGATAATTAAAAAAAAACATTAAAACTGGTCTTACAGCGGTGCAGACCTCCGCCACAACCTTACCGTTTCAGGTCGAGTTCGCTAACATCCGCGGACTCCATGCAAACCTCAATGCCGTCCACCACCATCTTGAGACGGCATTGCTACCTGCACTATCCGGGCTTTGTGCTTGTAGAATCCTTCAGAGCTAAAGCCAGAGTTTGCTTATTCGTTCAGAAGGATGTTTGCTGTCGCCATCTGCGCTGTCTGGAGGACCCTTTCTTTTCCCTCCTTGTGGGGTCCTTCAAACGAGGCGTGAAGAGGCACCTTGTAATGTGGGCCGGCAGGGTGAGGGTGACTGATGCTGCGTTGTTTTTACGCTGCACACGTTTTCCTTGCGTCTGAAGTTCTGGACTCCGTTTCCAGTTAACATCAGGTGGAGTGGAGTCATTTGCCGAGCAATGTATAAAAAAAAGTAAAATTGACAAAGTCAGGCCACCGACAAACCTGTGGGTGCTTTAAAATTGAAATAACGAGGCCATAAAACCACCAACGTCAGAAGAAAATACCTAGTAGGTTTTATTTAAGGCGCTGACATCTGTTAAACGCGATCCAGCTATTTTAAAATTTAATGCCTTAAATCAATTAGCATTTAGCCACAATTAGCATCCTTTTTGCTTGTATGCAGTGGCAGTGAGTGCTGTTTCAAGGTTTTCAGCGCCTTAAATACAACCGCACAAAGTTACAACACGTTAAGCTCCTTTTGGATATAAATAAATAAATATCCAACATTGCACATTATAAAAGCGGTACAACGATCTCTTACAATATCTCACACACGTTAAATCCCACATGCGAGCATAAAGATGAAAATAATACCGTCTGACGATTATCTCCCCGCTTTATTCCCCCCATTTAATATTGCAACCCTGTAGAGGCTCCATTGTATATTTCCAAGATTTACAACGCACGAAGGTTGTTAACTATAACGGAACAGCTTTTATTTTGATTAAAACCTTCGGGCGATCCCTTTGATTACTTCGCAGGAGTATGTATGTGTATGTAGTCAAAGCTTTTGTGAAGGTTCCGCAAAAGTGATCAATATGCTTATACCGAATGAAAGGTACGCTTACCTGTCCCATCATGGAGGTTTTATTTTTTATACTTAACAGTGTTTGATCGAAGCAGTGCCATTTAGATATAGTGACAGTGAAAAGTTTATTGAGTTTATTGTGAATTCAAAATCTAAACTACGGCTCCGTAAAACCTACGGCGGAGACCTTGTATCGAGAAGAAGCCGCAAGAAACTCGGCATCCGTGTTTTCTTTTTCTGGTTCAGTGTTCAGTTACGTCTTTAACAATAAAATGCAAATTCAGTAAAATAGGAAAAAAATATATATTATTATCTTTGTTAAAATATTTTTTGTACTCTATTATGTGTTTAAACTATGTCTAATTATTTTTGTGATGAATATTATCAACCATTTTATAATAGACCTATACTCATACCTAAGTATATTTACACAAATAGTATTAGTATAATTTAGCTGGTAAAGATATTTTCTAGTATCTAATGTATTAAAATATTTCTAGAATCACCTTTTTAAATTCAGGGGTAAATAACCTGTGCCCAAATTATCCACAGTCCACATTCGATTCAATGACACCTCAATATAGAAGATATTTTGGTACTTATCTGTACTCTTTATCGGCGCAATCCAATTTTCTATATTTGCCCAACAAATATTGGACTTCATCCACCGCCTATTTGTGTGGGGATAGCCGAGCTGTCAAAGACTTAATGCTGGTTTTCATTAACGGTTAATTAAAATGGGTAAACTAATCACGGTCCAGTTGCTACGTAAGAGAGCTGACGTGGTCAGTACAAGTGGGTACCTACGTAGGTACTAGTAAGTAAGTGCCAAGAGGTAGTCAACAATGTCGATTGCGGTCTACACAATTGCAGCTTAATTTTACAACATATATAATTGTAGTGGCAGAATTAGATGAGAACTTGAAGCGAAAACGTATGTGGACAACCCACCGCGATGATGATAACTCCTGGAAGACCTACTAAATTTGAAAGTTTTGAGGCCTCAGTCGGCTTTTTAGCGACACTTGACTTTTTCGGGGGCAGCGTGAAACTTAAAGGGTTCCTCAAGACGTGATCGAAACACCGTCAGATGTTTTCTAGATGGAACGGCATCGCGCAAGCGTTTCCCCGTTACTACATACTAGATTTACAGAGGGATTCGGATGGGATAGGCAATTAGTGAGTTAAGTAAGTAGTAGTAGTAATTAGCCATTTCGCACTGCTGGGCAAAAGCTTCCATCATTGAAATCAAGTCATCGCTACAATTGATAGGTTGGCTACACCAAAAATAGCGTCAAATGTCAAATGCGAGTTTGTGATTAACAATCCTAGGCTAATCACCGAAAAAAGCAACCAGTTGTTAATTGTACAATTGCAACGCGACTGCACTAGTTGCGGTTGATAAATTGGTATTACGGAAATGTAATTTTTTTTTTTTACTTTATTTAATAATATTACAATGAGATTACACTATAAAGCAAACCATAAATCACGGAGATTTGTCCGGTATGCTACAAATAAGTTGAGCTCAACATCTACACATAACATCAACAAAATTCATATACAATAAAAGTTAACATAAAAGTTAAAGTTAACACTTAACATTAAATAAAATGTGATACAAACGAATCGCGTCAGCAGGCCACCTGCACTACAGAAAGAGATAATAATATAAGCTAGCTAGAATGTTCGCTATAGTTATACCGTGCTATAGTGAAGTCTGCCCGACCGAGCGACAAAGCATAAGATATGTGTGCATAATAGAAACTTTTTTTGCGTTAGCTACATACAGGCTGTTCAAAAAATGCAATTTAATGTTTTTCTTTTTATTATTTTTTGTTATGCTATTCAAGAATGAAGGATCAATGTAATCGCCAATGCGCTAAGGGAGCGATCTTTGAGCGATTTGCGTCCGTAATACCAATTTTTCAACCGCAACTAGAGTTGCAATTGTAGAATTAACAACTGGTTGCTTTTTCGGTAATAAGCCTGCGGGGCTATTCATCGATAAATCCGAAACACATTTAGGCCGACCTGGGAATTATACCCAAGACTTTCGGATATCGGGCCTAGCCTAGCCATTGCCACTCCTAAAGCATCCGGCTTAGGTGTGCTGTTGCGTGTATTTAGTGGGTATGTAGGTACAGCACAATCTTATATTGACACTCACATTGTAGTATGCCTACGTAGAAGAGACTTGAGATTGCCCCAGTTTCTCAAGTTGTTATAAATTAATTTCGCTTATGGCCGCCTACATAACCCAGTTTCGTCGCAAAGCAAACTTATTCCATACTAAGTTTAGGGCTAAAAGCCTATTTTCCACTTCGAGGTTACATATGCCCGGCGAAACACGATGACGTCTACAATATTTGGAGCTTACAGAGTTACAGACAAGGACAAGGAGTTTGGCTCAGTGTAAATTAATCTGCGTGATTAATGATTAGCGCCGACTGACGGGAACTGGGTCAATGTTCATTTTGACAAAGCTACGAATAACCGTATGGTAAATTAAGGGTTTAAACCCGAATCAAATCCCGCTATAAGAAGTTATTGACCAAATTTAAATGTTTCCAGAAAAAGAAAATTGTAGGTATATCTCACAAGATACACAAATGATTTCGTACCACGTCTCACTAAACATGCTTTCAAGCCATTATAAACTGTGAAAAACTTATCAAAACACGCTGAAACAGCGTCTGACAATATCAAAATCCTGTAAAATGTCATAGAAGTTCCGAATAAAAACCAAAATTCCGAATAAATACCAAAATTTTCATAATAGCAAATTAATTCATTTTTTTTTTTTACAAAATGGTGTAAAATTTATTAAATTGTACTTTATCGACTTTAAAAAGTTTTATGTTGTGTGTAAGTTCTTATAACAAATACTTTGTTTCCCTTCCTGAACCTAAAATACGTGTTCGCGTGTACTTTAAAAAAAGATCTAAATCTTTTTAAAAACCTTTTAAAAAATACTAAGTTGGATGGTTCGATGTATGATGGTGTATTTAATTTTCGACTTGTAGCGCACAGTCACCAATATCCAACACAAATATGAAACTCGCCATAAACCAGCCGTGCCCTCATAAAGTCACAAAACTGATAGGTATTGATAGCCATTAGCCAACCAATTACTAAGTGCACCGCGCCTTCTAGTCTAATCTAAACACTGCACCGGACCATCCCTACCTCCATCTATATATACATATAATGACTTGTCCTGACTGACTGACTCATCATCCCCGAGCCTAAACCGCTGAAGCTAATTACATAAAATTTGGACTGTAGTTTAATTGAGTGATGTAACCAGCCACTAAGAAAGGATCTTACGGAAATCAGACCTAAGGGGGTCAAATAGGGAGTGAAAGTTTGTATGAAAGTCCGTCAGTTTTGAAGTTAAATACATGAAGATTAGTATTTGGGTTCTTGAAAAGAATTAAAGATTGAAAAGTCTCAGGAATTTCGTTTATTTTTCTTTAAATGAGTAATAAAGGGAAAAAGGTTTTTTTGGGGAAATCGTTATTTTTAAAGTAATAACTAACAAAATGAATATTTTAATCGATCTTTAGATTTTTCAACAAAAATAAAGAATGACAATACAGATTAAAATTATCATTTTTCGCTCACATGTAACGTTAAATGTTTGAATTCGTATTATTGTTATTGTTATTGTTATTCTAATACGAGGCAATCTGTTATACGAACAGGATCCATAAGATACCCAAATAATATTAATGTCATAAAATGTCTGTCTGCCTCATTTATTTTTGGATTTATTGATTATATATTTGTATGTTGTTTTTCTTCTTCCTTCACTTCAAATCATACACAATTTGTAATCAATATACCTTCTGGCAGCCCTGCTCAACTAAATTGTAGCTAAACAACGTGACAAAGCAAGCAAAGCTATAAATAGCGTCCATCCTTTGACAGGACTACACTTTATTGGACTCGGCTTCACAGGATAGGGATACGTTCGTTTCCTTATGAGAAAAAACTCAAAGAGGAAAATGCTAGCGTTTTTTCCCCCTGTAGGTATATTATAGCCGCATATTAGCCTCAAAGCATTTTTCAGTAGAGATAAATCTTTGTGCAAACACTACGCAGAAAGTAGGATAATGGCACCGGTGTTCGACACTATAGCCCATTGTTTGACATAGTTTCGACTAATTTTTTCTAACCAAATGAAACGCTCATTATAACTTACGAGATTTACAAAACAGTAAGTGCCTTACAAATAAACAAAGAATAAGCTCCAAATAGTTATTCCGTGTTTTGTCTCTAATTTGAAATGACGTTTTCACGACACGAATAATTATTCGGAGTTTGTTCTTTGTTTATTTGTAAGGCACTATAAATTATCCTTTCCCTTATCTAAAGAAACACCTTAATTTATGAGAGTAACAATATTTAAAATTAATTTCATTTCACAATGTAAAAATAATATTTTCATAGGAAAAAGCCCTTTGCCGAAGTTAATTCACTCTTCAAAAGAATGAACATTTCTAAGAAGTAGTTTAACTTACCACGAGTGTAGTAAGTAGCCCAACTAATTCACTGTACTATTCCAGTTGGATGCGACTATGTTTCCTTACGGACCCTCGCGGCAAAGTCCCGGTGAAGGTTGTGGCGAGAACCTTCGCATCAGGCAAGACTGAGAAGCTGGTATACCAATGCCTGTCGGAGCTGGGGTTGCCAGCCGGCAAAAATGAAGCTATGGAAAAGGAGGCCTTCACATTTGACAAATTCTACGCGCTTTACCACAAGATCTGCCCGAGGAATGACATCGAGGAGCTGTTCCGATCAATGTAAGTGTTGATACGTCGAAGGTTGATACCGAACTTGTTACGGAGTAAATACTCTTTAAATAGATTTTTATTTTTTAATCTAATCAGTCATACTTATTTTTCTGTTTTTAAGTTTTTAAAAAACGACGACATTTAAACGCAGAGTAAAAAAACAGTTGACAAACTAGGAGAAATATAAAAAAGCATTTTAATAAAGAGTATTTACTCCGTAACAGAACTTATTATTCTTCTTGTTGGTGTCTGAGGGCATGCGCATAATGATGATAGTTCGAATTTAGATAACGCTCTCGGCATATTGAATAAATTTATTTTACTTGAAAATGTATTCGACAGTTTGAGATAAACTTCCGTTACGTTTAAATATTCAATGTTTACCTACAACATCCAACTCGGAATCTAAAATAGTGAGTTTACCGTACGTACGTGTGTGCGTACGTACTCTGAATAATTTCCATTGAATTCTGACAACCTAAGCCTACGACGCTCTTCATACAAGCTGAATTTGATGTTTGTAATAATTCGGTGTTGTCTAAATCCAAGTGCAAAATGTATATCTTGAAATTGCGTGTCGTTTATTGGAGTCCTAATATTAATAATAGAACTACGAGTATAGAGCTTATATGCGAGAAATATGTGCAAGTGTCCTGCACTAATTGCAGACCTACAGAAAGATATGCAAATAAAAATTTGCATATCTTGTTGTACAATGGTTTTAGATATATAAGAGTTCAAACTAGTATCCCGATTAATTAGTACATACACCTACACATTAAAATACCACAAACTGTCAAATTTCCTCATTAGACTATGATCTTTATGTATATAGCATATGGTTGAAATTTGTCGGTTTTGGATAGGTTGGTGTGCCATGCGAGCTGGCAAAAATACATAGCCAAAAAAACACCTATGAAAACTTCCCCTTGACAGCACCCAAGGCAAGTCGGACCGCATCAGCCTGGATCAGTTCGTGAACTTCATGAACGAGAAGCAGCGTGATCCCCGGCTGAACGAGATCCTGTATCCGCTGTACGATGAGAAGAGAGCCGCGGAGATCATCACCACTTACGAGCAGAATGAGGAGGCCAAGAATGACAGTATGTTGACTGTTTTACCCAACACCCACAAATTAAAAGGAAATACTAAGGTCGACTGATTATAATAATATGAAAAGTAGACAAAATCAACCTCATCCAAAACTGAACCGATTTTATTACTTTTTTTATTAAAAATTAAAGCTTTAATGGCTGTGTCCCTATGTTTTGGTTTTTTTATATAATCTCGTCAAATTTGTTTGCTGGAAGTCTGAACACAGCGAAAATCTGCCCAATTTTTTAAGTTTTTAAAGGTACATATCTATCTTAATTTATGAAAAAAAGCAAAACATAGGGATACAGCTTTTCTTTAATTTTTAATAAAAAAAATAATTAAATCGGTCCAGTTTTGGAGGAATCAGGGGACTACGAAACGTTGATTTTGTCTACTTTTCATATAATCAGTCGACCTTAGTATACCCTCTTAAGGAGAATTCAGAAGGTAAGCTTATGAGCGTGGCTATGTATATGTATGTAGCTTACCTTCTGGGATGTCCTTGTATTGTGCTACACCGGTGCTCATGCTTATTGACCTGAACATGTATCGATACGTACGTACATAATTACTAAAGAAATATGTATAAATTGAAAGCATGTCTGAGTTTTCTTACCATCCCTTGTCGGTTTAGCAAAGGCTCTCCCATAATTTGAACTGGTGGCATAAATTCAGTTTAAACAAAATACTAATCTTATTCTTATCATAATATCTTAAAAATTTAAAGCCAGTTAATTATGGACCAACTTCACAACTGGATCTTACAATGTCTTGCGTGTCCAATACAATAATACCTTCAGGGCCCTATTGAGGCTCCCGCGCTACTGCAGCGCATCGGGTATGTTTGCGGATGCTGGTGTTGATGACTTCTACGCCATCATGCGCAAAAAGAGTGCCTCGATAGTGCAAAGGTTGCGGGGGAGCTCCAATGGGATCCTGAAGATGATAGCTGACAGAATGGACGCAGCAGTGTTCGGGCGGTTCACGGACTTGCACATTCGTTGTGTTGGCCGGTGAGCTACACACAGGGTCTGTTTTTGTTTTTGTTTTTTGTACAATTATGCATTTTTATTCCCATAGTATATGTGAGACTAACATAGTTTTTAAGATTAATTAATTTGTACTAACAATCTATGGACTACTTTGTCTGATAATAAATGATTTTTATTTTTATTTTTTATTATTTATTTTATAAAAATATGTTTCATCGTCATCATCATTATTAGCTCATTTATATTTATTATAATTATTATCAAGTATTATTATCACTACATAGTAAAAAACAAAGTCGCATCTCGCTGTCTGTCTGTCCCTATGTATGTATGCTTAGATCTTTAAAACTACGCAACTGATTTTGATAGGGTTTTTTTAATAGATAGAGTGATTCAAGAGGAAGGTTTATATGTATAAATACATGCATAATGTACTAGAGAAATTGATAATTTTAGAGGTTTGCACCCGTGCAAAGCCGGGGCGGGTCGCTAGTCTAATATATTTGTATTATTATAGTTAATTATTATTAACTATATTTGTATTTGTATAATTTTCCCCACTGCTGGAGCACGAGCCTTCCCATGGATGGAAACACCACAAGGAGAACGGACCATAAACCAACCCGTAGGCCCAGTTTGGAATGGCGGTTGTTAACGACTACTAATACAGTCTATGAAGATGAAGCGGTTGAAGTGGCCTTCAACTTAATCTCATCGAATTGGTAATTTGCTTCCAGAATGTCTCACCAAGGACGGTCTGATTCGCTACTTGATGTCGGATGAGAATGCCCCGGTGTTCCTGGACCGACTGGACTTCTACATGGACATGGATCAGCCGTTGGCTCACTACTACATAAACTCCTCGCATAACACATACCTTTCGGGCCGACAGTTTGGAGGCAAGAGCTCCGTTGAAATGTATAGACAAGTCCTTCTCGCGGGATGTAGGTAAGAAAAAATACCGACATTAAATTTTAAGTGCTATCGATGTCATTGTTTATACAGGATGTTTGGTAATACCTGTATAATCCCGAATATGGCAGATAGAATACCGTGTTTAGAACCATGGAAAATTATAAACATAATTGAAAAGCACCACACGAGATATTGAGGTTCTTTGTTACTAAGTAAAACTGTAAAATGACAACCCTAGGTGACAAACAGTAACAGAAGTCGAAACATTGCAGGAAAGAACTAAAAAATTTAAAAAACAAAAATTTGAGTTTTTTTTATGGAAAATTAAATCTACCTTAATATGATTTTGCATGTTATCAGTGTTCTCTATGCTTGGTTGGTTGCATAGCTATGTTTGGGGAATATACAACTATTACCAAACATTTTGTATACAGGAGGTTGACGACTAAGATCAACGTATCAGCTTGACCTAGGGTTGTCACTTTACAGTTTTACTTCGTAACAAAGAACCCTCAATATTTTGGACATGTGGTGCTTTTCAGTTACGTTTATAATTTTCCAGGGTTCTATGACCGGTACCCTATCGGCCATATTCGGGACCTGTAGAGTGGCACCAATGTTCGACAGGAACCATTTGGAGGAACCACCATTCATAACATCAATGTTTGTAGTATTTTTATGTTCCGACACTTACACCCGTTTGCACTAAACTTATGAATCGCCTAAGTCTTGGCTTAACTACTTCCCGGTCAAGTTAACTCAGCACTTGGCTCGAAAACGTCGCTTACACTCAAGTGCCTAGTTAACTTGACCGGGTAATAGTTAGGCAAAGACTTAGGCGATTAATAAGTTTAGTGCAAACGGGTGTTAAAGAAGCCAGTGCCTCAGCAAACAGACAGTTTTACACTTATGCCTTTTAATCATTGAAAGCAGGGGTCAGCAACTGATTTTGGATTTAGCAACAATTTCATACTACCTTACTGCTTTCTACGTAGCTGTCTGTCATCCAGTAAAATTTTAATGAAATTCTATGTTATTATTTGACGACGAAATCTAGTGGTAAACACTGATGCCACTTCTCTAGTTATGATCGTTGAATTTGCTTCGACGTCACATTAATACCTTCATATTCATATTTTACACGTACCACAACTACACCACACCGTCGCGACAAAAGGTGGTCAAGCAGTGGTTACCTACGTGTTAATAAAATATGAGACAACATCACATACATTGTTCTGATCTCAAGATAAGTAGCTAAAACACTCGTTTCAGGGAAATCTGAAACAACGACGAGTACCACAACCACCCAGACCCGACACAATATCGAAAAGGTCGTTTTCGTCATTGACCCGACCGGGAATCGAACCCGGGACCTCAGAGTTAGCGCCGCCCAAAGTCCGGCGTGCAAGCCACTCGGCTACGGAGGTCGTCAAAATAGCGTCGCTGCGACTTCTTGCGATTGCGTTGAACACTACAAAACTGTTTGCGATATGGCCGGCCGCTAGTTCGCGGTGTCGCTGGTGGTTGCGTTGTGGTTGCGACGTGGCTGCGATGTAGTCGGTATCAAACACGCCGTCGATAATGACGGCAAAATGTAGCCCGTGTGAATTGAACTATTAATTTTCATACAAATTAGCGCCCGCTTACGTGTTGTGGTTGTGGTGTGGTTGTGGTACGTGTGAAACAAGCCTAATACGCAACGTAACGAACGTACTCGTAGTACGCAATAAAAAAATAGAATTTGAATTTGAACCTTTAAGGATTTTTTCCCACGGCGTTGATGTCGCAGGGTAAAGATATCTTGATCATGTTAAATCTTGGAAGCCGAATTATTTAGACTTCTGTATGCAGCCATGTTAACATTTATTAATACAAGTTGTAGTACCAGGGCTTTCGGGTCAACAACGCGAACTCTATTTTATGCTAGTATAAAACTTGATTAGGTAGTTAAAACATACTTGTTAATTATTATTAAAAAGAAAAGCATCATCTTCATAAGTTTAATATGCAAACTAAAAGCTATTAACATAATAAAAAAGGTCTTAAACCTTTTTATTACGACCAAAATCATTAACTTAAGAACATTAACGTAATTAATTATAAGGCAATTTCTTGCCAGCGAACTTTTAATCTGGCTATTAGGGCCACTCCAAAAAAGGGCAAACTTTAATTACCTAATATCTCCTTCATCGGCCGGCATGGGAATTCTGAGCTTTACTACGTAAATATTAGTCTATTTAATGAGTTTGTCCGGTTTTATAGTTCAATCTGAGTAATTCCGCTCAGTTCAAGTACCCACATTTTAAGTGAAAAACTAAGTAACTGCTGCG
Organism: Eudonia truncicolella; assembly: GCA_949315975.1. NCBI lineage: Eukaryota > Metazoa > Arthropoda > Insecta > Lepidoptera > Crambidae > Eudonia > Eudonia truncicolella. The sequence continues at coordinate 7,108,263 of OX438838.1, read as the reverse complement.
AAAGGATGAATTCGAGAGCCATGTGTTCAATTCAATTGCTAAAATGATCGATGCCTTAATATTACGAAGCTTTAAATACCAAATGTAATGAATAATTAAAAATCCAACTTTCGGTAAGTTGAATTGTCGATGATTAGTTATCTACTTTGTACTTTCTTGCAGTGACATGACGACCGACAACTTCTTAAGTCGATGTTACATTTCAACATTATAGTCAAATAAAGATTTACTTAAATATTCATAAAATTTTATAAAATACCGAGACCGTTTGGATAGATGGCGCTAGTGCTGCTAAAAAGCACTCTAAAACAATAAAATAGCAGTGACAAAATTCAGCGCTTACGTCAGCCTTCCCGGTAGCATAGCGGTCACTGCAGCCGCCCGGATTGCGGAAGACCCAGGTTCGATTCCTGGCTGAGTCGGGTGGGCGTTTAATTTTTTCACTGTATTTTATAAAATTTTATGAATATTTAATTTAGCTTCAGTGCAGCAATTAGCACTTGAAAATAAAAAAGTAAAAAGATTTACTTGATATATCTAAGATAGGTTCTGTACAAATGTCATTATTAATTTAATATCTTAATATCGTAACCGGTAAAATAAGGCGCTCCGTGCGCACTTTTTTATATAGAGCGTTCGGCAAACTTTTTTATGCATATGCACGGGTTTGTTAACAAATGTTTACCAATCCGCATTTGACGAGCCTATAGTGATTAATACCCATCAATTATAACGATGACTTGATTTCAATGATGGCCACGGGTATAGGTAGGACAGTAGTATAATTGGTTATAACTACTAATTCTTCTTCCATTTTCCTTCGATAACACATCGGTACTGCATCATTAAATGAGCTACAAACAAATACTTACAGATGCGTCGAACTCGATTGCTGGGACGGCAAAGGTGAAGATGAAGAGCCAATCATCACCCACGGCATGGCCATGTGTACCGACATCCTATTCAAGGATGTGATCTACGCCCTCCGGGACACCGCCTTCGTGACCTCAGACTACCCGGTGATCCTGTCCTTCGAGAACCACTGCTGTAAGGCGCAGCAGTACAAGCTGGCCAAATATTGTGATGAGATTCTTGGGGATCTACTGCTGAAGGAGTCTTTGCCTGAACACCCGGTAAGTAAAATTGTGATTGTGGTAAGAAATTGTGAAATTAAAATTGTGTTCAATTTCTGCGGAAAGACGGTCAGACCCACGAAAGCTTAATTGAATGATCCGATTGGAACCGAACCCCTCGGAGAATCTAGTAGGGAAATGGGACACGCTTGAGTGATGTAATTTCCTCTAGAAACCATCTGACGGTGTTTCGATCACACGGTTTGAAGAAAAGAATAGAATAGAATATGTTTATTTGTATTAAAAGTGGTTAGTCACATATTTATTTGATGGTCATACAAATTCTTGTATATCACTTTCAGACATGCAAAATTAATTAACGGTGACCCTGAAAATGCCTTCTGTCTGATGCCATAATAATATCAGCAAAATCTCTCTAAAAACAAAAATTAAATTAAACGACTCACGTGAAAAATATTTCATTACTTTTCCGAATTGTAATTTGAGCAATAAAATCAGCGTAATACATTCTCTCTAACAACCATTAACAACTAAGTATAGCTTGCCCAACTGATCATTATAAGCGGGGGAACGCTCACTATGGGGGTTCTAAACAGGGAAACGTCGGTGGCTTAAAAAGGTTTATTTTAACTCGGGTTTACCGTTGAACACCTTTGTAAATTACAGTATAATCAGCGCGGGCGCGCGAGTTGGGGATACGCGTGCCTTGTTCTTCGCGGTCTCTCAGCGAACTGGCGCTCGATGCGCGTACGGAAACTTATGGAACTAATATCCGTTCCGAATCATGACACTAGGTGTACGGCGACACGCTATATCATAGATTTTTGTGATCGTATGTTGATGACGTAGTTCTTCACATTGCATAAAGCTCTTTTGCCTTACTGTTGTTGTTTCTCATTATACCATTGATATAAGAAACCTTACTTAGAAACTTTACTTTACTAAGTAAAAGTTGGGAATTAATGCCGAAATGCTTAGTATATAGTGCACCTGACCAGGAATGTCAGAGGATGCGGATTTAAATCACGCTCGTGATTTTTTTTCAAGACTTTTCCGAATTATAATTTGTTTGCATCTAAATTTACCTAAAATTTACACATGCCTATATTCATAATTTTTTACTGTTTTCTAGCTTGAACCAGGCGTCCCGCTCCCGCCACCATCAGCTCTGAAGCGCAAGATCCTTATCAAGAACAAACGCCTGAAGCCCGAGGTGGAGAAGCAGGAGTTGGAGCTGTTCCGTCAGGGGCAGTTCGTCATCGAAGATGAGGAGAAGGAAGACGCCTCCGCTTGCGCCATTACTGATAAAAAGGTATGATTGGTTTTTTATCTTTTTTTTTCTGGCACATATGAAACTTTTCAGTTTATATTCTCTTGTTTTCAATTAAAGCCCAAGTTAGATTGAGATGTGTACTCGTAACACATTATTTTTGATATTCCAAAACTAAACACATGTGTAATAAAATAAGTGTTTTTTATATATTTTAGCGTTTTATTAACGCTTAAATATACTTAAGTAAAATTTAAACACTGAAAAAAGACGACAACCTCAGGCGGGAATCGAACCACGCACCTTCCGCATTCCGGGCGGCTGCCTTAACCACTTGGCTACCGAGGTCTGGCTTTCACCCGTCGAAATTTTTCAGTGCTTGATGCTTATGTTTTTTAGTCAACATTGCTTCATCAATCTTAGAAGTTTTCACCTCTGATGAAAACTCTGATGTTGACTAAAAAACATAAGCATCAAGCACTGAAAAATTTCGACGGGTGAAAGCCAGACCTCGGTAGCCAAGTGGTTAAGGCAGCCGCCCGGAATGCGGAAGGTGCGTGGTTCGATTCCCGCCTGAGGTTGTCGTCTTTTTTCAGTGTTTAAATTTCACATGTGTAATGTTTGCGATTTTCTTACATATTTTATTCGCACGCCGGTTTCTGATGTTGCCATATCCGAGGACCCGGGTTCGATTCCCGGCCCGGTCAATGTAGAAAAACTAACTTTTTCTATATTTTCTCGGGTCTGGGTGGTTGTGGCACAGTCGTTGTTCCCGATTTTCATAACATAAGTGCTTAACTGTCTTTGGAGTCAGTGAAATGTATGCGATGTTGTTAAAGTCAAAGTCAAAATTTTTTATTCAAATTAACTTACGAAAAATACTTTTCAATCGTCCATTTATTTTTTACCTACCACCCATTCAGGACGTCTATTTTGTCTAATAGGTATATATTCTAAATCTGAAGAAAGCTGCAAGGCATTTTATGTTAAATATTGATATTTAAAATAAAGCATTTTGAAACAATGTAAGTGTATAATTTAAAATATGAGTCCTAGTGGATTTTGGACGATTTTACCACTATTTGTTCATGGTAAATAAATACAATTAAAATGCATTAATACCTACTCTTATCGATAGCAGACTGCATTCAGTGCCGAAACCGAACCGTTGTTGCGTTGTACAATCGAAACTCTTTTAAAATGCTTTTGAGATTAAGGTCACTTTTTTTTTTCTTTACCGACCAGCCCGAGGAGGTAGTGGCAGAAGCAGCCACAGTGGGTGACGACGCGCCTCCCCCCGTGGCCTACACAGGCTCAACCACCAACGTGCACCCGTGGCTGTCCTCCATGGTCAACTACGCGCAGCCAATCAAGTTCCAGGGCTTCGAGGAGGCTGACAGTGAGTACACAACACACTCTTCATCATCATCATCATCATCAGCATAGGCTGATGATGACGAGTATAGACTCGTCCACTGCTGTACCTCTCCAAGTGCACGCCACCGAGCATGATCGAATCCACCAAAAAATGGAATGCTCTTTTATGACTAGTGTTGCCAATAATAATTTTGAAATTCTGCTCATATTGTCAAAAATCCGTCAGAATTACGTCACACTACAAAATTACGAGGTCACACTCACACTAAAACAAACCACATGAGTAAATACCCGAACGTATAAACATAGTGACATAAGTAACTAGCTGTCGCTGCACAAGTTTCAGACTAAATCTTCTAAGATACCTAAAAAATTATACCAAATAAAATAATATTTACCATTCGGTCATTAGACGAACAATTAGTCTGTTTTTACCTAATAATCCGTCAAGTTGGCAGTATTCCCTTTTTTCTACATCATGGGGTCCTTTAAACGAGATGTTAAGACGAAACTTGTGAGTCGGCAAGGTGAGGACGGCCATCGAACACAATCTTGCTCCACTAGTTATTTTCCCATTTTAACTCTGCTTTTGCTTTTAGGACCAGATAGAATGGAACAATTGCCTACACTTTGTTAGAAAAAAATACAAAAAAAAATACAATTCTATTTCGAATATAAGCTCCCGGTAGCCTGCTCTTGACCTACATGCTAGTAGATAAAGTAGCGATAGGTGGAGAACTACAGTAGATTTCCGTACCTAACATTTTCTGAGGTACCTATTCTAAATGTTATGTACTCTCTGGCAGAGCGCAACATCTACCACAACATGTCCTCGTTCGCTGAGACCACCGGCATGAACTACCTGAAGACGCAGGCCATAGACTTCGTTAACTACAACAAACGGCAGATGTCGAGAATATACCCCAAAGGCACCCGAGCTGATTCCTCCAACTACATGCCACAGGTTTGTATTAATTATATTATTAAAGCATTTTCTGAGGTTCGTCTTATACACCATACGCCAGATATTGAACAACTGGCTGGGACCTGCTACGGCTCGTAGTTAAATTACGAATTTGCAGATGTTCGTAGCAATGCTACACAAGCAACACAATGTACATTTGGTTTAGGTAAAATACATCATTTTAAACAAAAACAATAACAAAATACATCATGTTAGAAAACTTCAAAATTCGATGTGGATATAATTTACAAAACTATAACTATGATTGATTAAGAAAACTTTGTAAACCGAATAGTTAATCCATGTTTTATTAATTGGGAGTTATTATTGTATGTTTAACATATAACATAATAAATTGCTTTAGGACAAGAAAAATTTAATGTGACCAGCACCAAACCGGTCGTACTTAAGATCCTTAGGTAGGCTTTTGTCCAGCAGTGGATGTCTTTTGGCTGAGATGATGAAGATGAGTCAGTGTAAACATCAGTTAGTGTAACATCATAATTATTATTATAAGCAAGAGGTAGCCAACGAGCTAGTACGTCACCTGATAGGAATCACCGCTACCCATCGACACATAGTTAAAAAAGACAAAGTGATGCCATGACATGACCCGGCATGTCATGTACTGACATTGACATGACATTGTGAAAATTGAAACTTTTACCTGAATGATGTAAATTTGTTAACTTAGATTTTTTATTTTGTTTTTTTTTACATGTTGTGGTTGCCTTCTATATTTTTGTGTTTATTTGTAATGGAAAGTGTCGTGCTATGATAGGACATTTTCCAATATTTTTTACGCTGTAAGTGAGAAAAGAGCTGGACACTTGCTGAGCTTCTTGCCGGTTCTTCTCAGTACAAGATCTCCCGCCCAGAGTAGACTTACGAACCGATGGCATAGTGACATTCATGACATGACCCGGCATGTCATGGGGTGCGGGTGTGGATTTTTCTAAACACTTTGTCTTTTTTCAAATTGTAATTTGTTCGCAACAATATATGCGTAAGTTATATATACCATAATCATAAACACATAGTTAAAATTAACAAGTCAGTTTCTTAGTTATGTCTTTCCTATTCCACAGGTGTTCTGGAACGCCGGCTGCCAAATGGTCTCCCTAAACTTCCAAACGTCCGACTTGCCCATGCAATTGAACCAGGGCAAGTTCGAGTACAACGGTAACTGCGGGTACTTGCTGAAACCAGACTTCATGCGGCGCGCGGACCGCAGCTTCGACCCATTTGCGGACGCGCCCGTAGACGGAGTCATCGCCGCCTCGTGCTCTGTGCAGGTCTGAACCATTATGTACCTTGAAAGCGCAGCAGAAAGCGCAGAAAGCGCAACGCACTAGATTAATGTGGCTCCTTAAGAAGAGAGGTATCTCCCCAAAACTAATCTTCTCAACTGGCGTCGGAAATTTACTGAAGCCAGATTGCATACGGCATGCGGACCGCAGCTTCGTTCGACCACTGACGAGCCTGTCGACGCTCTGTGCTGGTCTGAATTGTAATGTGCCTAGTGTGCTCGTCCATAGTGAGGGACTAGCACGGTGGCGACGGCGGGCGCGAAATATCGCACATACGAAGCCTAACGCGACGGGCTTGAGCGAGATAGCACGCGGAAATTTCGAACGTTTCTATCCGCGCGTTATGGCCGTATTACGGGCCTAGGTAACAAGCGATCTAAAGCGCGGGTGGGTGGCAGGGGTATCAAAATTAAAAAAAAAAAACAAAATTCAAAAACATTTATTCAGTTCAGGCTACAAGTGGCTCTTGTGAATGTCACTATGCCATCGGTTCGTAAGTCTACTCTGGGCGGGAGATCTTGTACTGAGAAGAACCGGCAAGAAGCTCAGCAAGTGTCCAGCTCTTTTCTCACTTACAGCGTCAAAAATATTGGAAAATGTCCTATCATAGCAGGACACTTTCCATTACAAATAAACACAAAAATATAGAAGACAACCACAACATGTAAAATAACAAAATATGAAATCTAAGTTAACAAATTTACATCATTCAGGTAAAAGTTTCAATTTCCACAATGTCATACAGTACCACTACAGGGGTGTGTAATGTATAATATAACAACATCTCGTATAATGATCAAAACATAATACAATCAAATGATATAGTTTTGTTTAATATAACACTTATTTAATATAATGATGGAATGGTATAATTTTAAAACATATTCTTTTGAAACGTATAACAAACGATTGAGCTAAACTTATTTAATATAACAGCCGTTTAATATACCATTTACATGATACAATAATTAGAACAAATAACATTTATCTAGTATAAGAACATTTTGTATAACATTCATTTACGATAACACTATTTTTGTAAAATACTTAAAACATATAATGATTACTTAATTAAAATCCAATTCATTTAATATATATAGCAACCACTCAAGTAGATAATGCATTATGCAAGCAGACATGCTGCAAGCAAGCATGCATAAAGCAAGCATGCAGCATGCAAGCAAGCAAGCAGAATGCAAGCAAGCAAGCATGCAAGCAAGCATGCAGCCAACATAGTTTCTGTCACGGCTCCGGCGCTGCGGGGCTCTGGCGGTCCCACGCGAGCTTATCGTCGCAGATGGTTTTCGCTCAGCACCGCAGCTTCGGCCGCCTCGCCCCTCCGCGCCTACACGGGTTTAAATTACACTCTAGCGTAGGGCAGACAAGACTACGTGGAGTCGGTTTTGCAGCGATTCGTTTCTGTCACTGACACTGTATACCAACAAATTATTATGTCAATTGATTGTTATACCAAGTGAAGATTATATCAATGAATCATTATTTGAAATGTTATCTTAAATAATAGTTATATAAAGTGACGCGTATATCAAATAAAATTATATGAATTGAACGATATATTAAATGAGTTTTATTTTAAATGGCATTATTCGTTAAGAACGTTATACTAAATGGTATTATATAAAATGAAGATTATGTAAAGTAAACGTTACGATAAATAAAATTATATGAAGTGTTGGTATAACAAATGATTATTATATAAAATGAACGTTATTAAAGTTCAATTATATCAAATGTTGGTATATCAACTGAGACGCTCCCCTCCCGCCCAGAGTAGACTTACGAAACGATGGCATAGTGAGATTCATAAGAGCTATTTATAGCCTAAACTGAATGAAATGATCCTATGACATATACAGACAGCAACAACAAAAGATGGCTTACTTAAGATGGTGGTACTCCGCGCTTTGAATCAAACCCGTCTAAGTTTAACTGCCGTACTCAGAGACGTCAATTAAGTGTTAAAGACAATTATATGCCTTTCCTTCTCTATTTAGCACTATACATAAGAAAGTGACAGCAAGACATTTAATTGTCATTAAAACTTAACTGACGTCTCTGAGTACGGCAGTAAGACAACTGGCCTAACCACAACACCACAGAGGCAATTAAAAGGCATTGCCAACCGTTATTTACAAATCATAATTAATTGCACAGGTGATAGCCGGTCAGTTCTTGTCGGACAAGAAGGTTGGGACGTACGTAGAAGTGGACATGTACGGGCTTCCTACAGACACCATCAGAAAGGAGTTCCGAACACGCATGGTGCCTGCCAACGGGCTGAACCCGGTCTACAATGAGGAACCGTTCTTGTTCCGTAAGGTAAAGTTTATTTTGAATTAAAGAAACAATATACACAGTCAGGTCATAAGTATTGTCACTCAGTAAAAACTTTTCTTTTAGAATGCTGACCACAAAAAAGTTTATTGAATTCGAATTTCGAATTGTTCATGAAAATAAAAATGTATACTTTTTAGAATTTTACTCATTTTTAAATATGGAGTGGACGCTTAAAGAAGACCGTGTTGCAGTTATTAGGCGTTAAGGACACTTTGAGTTTTTAATTATCTCTGAATAGGTATAACTCTTAAGTTCTATCTTTGACAAAGAGTACTAGAAAATGTATTCAGACCTTATTCTTTGTTTATTTGTAAGGCACTAGCATATGGTTGAACATTTATTGAACATAGCTATCTATTTTGGATAGGTTGGTCGGTGTACAGGCATCTGTACTTCGTCGCTCCACCTCGCCGGATGGCGTCCGTCCTACACTACTTTTGCCGAGTCGAGGTCTCCAATCCAGAACATGTCTACCTCAAAAGCTAATACGAGGAATATGACGATCCCACTGCCTTTAGCTTGCCATTCTTTCGAGCTTTGAGGTTTTAAATATGCAATAGTGATATTTAAAAATGTGTTCTCTTGGCCAGGTGGTGTTGCCAGATCTGGCTGTACTCCGTTTCGGCGTATACGATGAGAGCGGCAAACTCCTCGGTCAGCGCATTCTTCCCCTGGACGGTCTGCAAGCGGGTTACCGTCACATCTCGTTAAGGACCGAAGCCAACTTCCCCATGTCGCTGCCCATGCTGTTCTGTAACATTGAGCTCAAGATCTACGTGCCTGATGGCTTTGAAGGTACGTGTCATAGGTATTTGTTTTTTCAGTTTCATGTGCCCGTTCTTCTCCACATCTTCCTGAATAGGCGTAGGTAAAACATTTTTATGTGACTATTCAAAAGAGCTTATTTTCTAAGTGAATTTGAATAAAACGATTTTGCTTTTTGAGCAACGAATTGAGGTTTAAAGGTTAAATTAGGGTTCTTAACTACTTGCCTGCAGTAGCTAAACGCAAAAATACCAATGCTTTTTGTAAAATAGTTTTTAACTAAGCTTTAAACACCTACCGGTAAGGCCATAAGTTTAAAGTTTATAGATTTTAAATAGGGCAATCTCTCCTCCAACAGACTTCATGGCAGCGCTGTCAGATCCTCGCGCGTTCATGGGCGCTGCTAAAGAGAGAACCGACAACATGAAGCAGATGGGTATCGAAGAGAGCGGCCCCGAGAAGAAAGTCCAGATCGAAGAGAAGAAAGAAGGTAAGAACAAGCCATATTGTATCTCTACGTTACCCCTCGGCCACACCACTAGCTTTTTGGAAGAAAATGCTGTTGTCCGAATTTGGCCTTCACTAAAATTTCCTCAAGCCGTGGTGATCGAACATCCTCAGCGGGTTTCTAGATACTCCGAGGCGTTCTAAACACGAGTGTGCCTCTTAAGACCTCGACTCCGATTGACCGAATTGTGGGGTCATGTGTTCTGTATTTCTATCACCGTTAAGAAAGACTGCCGAAGTACAACGTGCACTGAATTAGAAATTCGATCGCTGGCCTATTGAAAGATTGCTGGCGATGAGATACCTATAGGTACTTGAGTGCGAAAGTCGTATCATCGAATTTTGTATCTCAAAAAACCTTCCAACGACATTTCTATACTGCGACGCCTTGTTCAATCGACGTCTTGTTATACTGCGATGTTTCGTTACATCGAAAAACTGTACTTAATAATTAAGTAATTGTAATTGAATTGGCTTTCAAAGTAAAAAGTAAATAGTGTTGAATAATTTCGGCGGGCTGGTTAGAACCACGATAGCTCAATTGGAAGAGCACTCGACCCGGTATGTCAGAAGGGTGTAGGTTCAAATCCTGCTCGTGGAAATTTTTTCAACATTTGTTTGTGTGAAAACATGTGTTTTTGAAGTCAAAGATGAAATAATTATGGAAATAACAATACCCAAAATACTGTGGGTGAGAAATTGGATAAATAGAAGCGCGTCACTACACTTATGCATTTATCTAATATTGTGCCTGTCCAAACGTGTCAAGTGACAAGCCCCGTCCACCAACTTAACCGAAAAATAGACGTTGTTAGCTAAAGGAGAATTACCATTTTACTATGGGAGTTAGGCTAATTTTGCGTAACTATGCGCTTTAATGAAATCAGTAGTAATCAATAGCAAAATGGTTCTGGATTAAGAGGGAAAAAAATCAGTTTAATTTTAAGCGGGAATTTGTAGCAATCTTTATTTTTAGCAGGTATTTTGAGGTTATGACAACTGTATTAATTTGTCAAGAATTATTTATTTAAAATGTATATAGGTCGTAATTATATCAGTCTTTTCATTATGAATTTATTAAATACTTTCTTAAGTACTTATTTACTTATCTAATGCATCTTTAAGAAATAGATAAGTATGAGTAGAATATTAATCGAAAATAGAAACAATCAAATAAAGCAAATAGGAACAAATATTATTCGAGGCAATCGATGTTATAGCATCGATGATATGTATATATGTATGTATAAAACGTTGATGCCACGACCAAAAAAAATAATGCTTCGATGTTTTATCTAGAAACAAGAAAAGATTGTTCAGCAGACCATATAATAGACTCTGTCTGGTCTATGATCATCATATTCACTTTAATAATCAGTTCAGCGTTTATTTATAATAGTTTTGAAACCCCGCATTTTTTAAACTGAATTTTTAAATATTGAACACCATAATTTAGGACAATTTTTGATGCAAATGCTTTAGACGCAATGTAAGAAAAAAATAGCCTGGTTTTGGTCATTCTCCATTAACTTGCAAGTTGCTACTAAATTCTGTGTTTACATGCAATTAATCACTTAAAATTTAGTTACCAATTAACAACTTGATACGTGTAAATTAGTCTTGAGTCCCATCTGCGGCAGATATTACCTATATTAATTAAATTTTATAACAAACACGTTGTACTTGTGAAATGTTACATTTACTCATACAGGTACGGACGCCAGCACTATTACCTATCCAAAACTGTCAAATTTCCTCGATAAATGTTCATAAAGTTCAAAGTCTATTGAGGAAATTTAACAGTTTGTGGTAGTCCGTGTTGCAGGCGTGTGTGTGTAACATTGATAATAAATCTTCTCAACAAAGATATTCAGCGCTCGGTTTGCTCTAACATTATATTGAAAATGATAATTTTAAACATCTACATGTTTACGTTAAAACACTGTAAATAGCGGGTGCGCCCGTAATACAGATAGCCAGTTTACGCGAAACTTATGAGCCGGCCAACTAATGCCCCGCTTTGACAGACGTAGATATTTTGAGAATCATAATTTTAGTTATTAATAATACGTCTCGGGTGAGACTTGAAAGCGGAGCGATCGGAATTTGTTTTTTTTTTACCTTTTTAAACGAGGAATCAGTTGTTTTTGTTTATCGAATACCTTCGCATGTTTAGGCAGTCACGGCCCCGCAGTATTAGTAGGTATCTATACTTCTTGTATTACCATGACCAGCGCATTGCGCTACTAGGAGTATTAACTGATGCGACGAGATTTCATACTTTTTAAACCGGGACAATCAATGTAGGAAAACACTGCTTGGCGTTAATAGCGTTAACATTTTGTCTTGCGATTTCGGCAGGATCCGAATTTATAAACAAACTTTACAAGTAATAATAATTCTACAAGTAGCGCTTTTCCATATTAGAAAGAAATTGGTAAAATTACACAATACCTATATTAATCATAATCCATAGCGAAATCTGCAAAATAGACCATCCTCCAGATTCCTTCCAGATCCTATGATCTGGAAGGAATCTGCTATCAGTCATAGTTGACACTATGTTACAAGCAAAACCACAGAATACTTAATGCAAAACATAGCAGCTGCTAAGTATATCTATTTCTAACCGTGGTATGAATAGATTTAGCCACTCATTCTACATGCTTAGGCTCATTTCATTCACACATCTAATATTAACCACCCGCTCACGCAAAACATACCATTTTGGTACGTTTCAAACAAGTATTACAACTGCTATACACTTGTAAGACAGGCCACAGAACACAACTAGTCAGAAATTCATTCGCTGCACTGGTTACTTCGCGTCGGCAGTCCATCTTTGAAGTATATGTTTGAGCGAAGTCAATTTGTAATAAAATTTTATATGCACGTGAAAGTTTCAATGAAAAATGGATTATTCAATGGATTGTTTATCATCAGCAAGCATAGCAGTGGTGGGTAGGTAATAACTTTTGTGTTTCTAGTGCGGAGATATTTTAATGTATCATAACTTTCTTTGGGTGCCTGTCGTGTTTTCAGCAGTGTTGTGTTGGAGATAAAACAGTGTTAAAATGATTAGGCGACAAAGGATTATTAGAGGAAATAGTATGTACTTTTGATTGTTTTGATTTTTTTTAACATTTTGAGGTTTCATACAATTTTGCGACACTATTTACTCATAAATAATAGGTTCGGGTTCGGGTTCTTTTACTTATAGGTAGTATCTTTTACCATAAAATAAGGTGTTGGTCAATTAATCATTCGTAGGGCAAGTACGATTGGCCAAATAAATAGCAAACTTTATTTAGGTAAGTTTGTTTGTTTTTGAAAATACTAAAATTATAAGCATATGAAAATATATTATTTATTGGTACGAATAGTAATTTAAAATACAGACATAATAATTGCAATGAATGAATGAGCAATAAACTTAATTAAAAGTTTTAACGCACATTATAAATCTTGAAACACTTAATATGAAGAAACTATTTGTACAACCAACTTAACGTGCCTTCCGAAGCATGGGGTGCTCGAGATATTATAATTTTGTCACCCATCCGATTACCTGGCATTGCGACAGTTGCTTAACTCGCAAGACCTCAACTACACTCGGCGTCAAAGAAATCGCACCTTTTAAAAAACGTTCTTCTAGCGTCTCTAAACCTTATTTAAAATCAACGTGGAGAGTAATGTACACAACATTACCCTAATATATACAAAAAAAATATATAAAACTTTGCTTAAAACTAATTTAAAACCTAGTGTTACCCCCCTTGCCCTGATCATGGCTGCCATACGCTCCTTCATGGACCTTACCAATTTCAGGAGCTCTTCTTGTGGGATACTGGCCCATTCTTCAATAACGGCCTTGTTGAGATCATGGAGAGTCGTGAGGGCGGAACCACGAGACCGAATCTTGCGTTTGAAATGGTCCCAGTGGTGCTCTATCGGGTTCAGGTCTAAACTTCTCGCTGGCCACTGCATAACAGAGATCCCAACCTCTTGAAGGTAGTCGCGCACAATTACTGCAGCGTTAGCGCGAGCGTTATCGTGCATTAATGTGAACCTCTCGCCAACAAAACCGGCATATGGGAACTTCCAGGATCTCTGTGATGTGAGCAGTAAGCAGTCAGCGACCCTTGCCCGCGAGCACCTCGAGCCATGGAAACGCTAACAAGGACAGTTTTGTCAGAACCACCCCCGTATTCTACCCTCTCCTGGATGCAGGCTTGGGTGAAACGTTCACTCTGTCTTCTGTACACTTTTTTGCGTCTATCGTTGCAGAAAAGACAGACTCTCGTCTCGTCTAAGAAGAGAACATATCTCCATTGGTCAGGGAACAATTTCACGTGATCACGAGCAAACTGCAAGCGGACTCGCCGAAGCGCTACGGTCAATTTTGGACCCGTAGCAGCTCTACGAGCCGCTATCTTCTTCTCCCTCAGTCTTCGCCTAACCGTAGACACGCTCACGGTTGTTCTGCGAGCTGCCTGGAGCTGGTGTTGCAACTCAACAGCATTCGAGAACCGATTTCTCAAAGACTGCGACACAATGAATCGGTCGTCTCTCTCCGAGGTGCAGCGACGTCTACCAGAGCCATGCCTCCGGACGCAGCCACAGGTCTCCAGGAACCGTTGGTAAACTTTTCGAACTGAAAAACGGCTTAAGTTCAGTTGCCGAGCGACGTAACACTTCCGCATCCTTCTTCTGAAAGATGTTTTCGTATGTCCTCTTTAACGGTTGGATAGCGATGACCCCCATTGAACCTGTATTGACCCTTTTATACCCACAAAAAGTAGCGCAACTAGCGGCCCTTTTGAAAAGCAAAATTGCCATTTTTTTTGAAGTCGCATATGTGGTGTTAAGTTTTTGTTTGTAATAAACTGATATGTTTTTTTTTTGTTTTTTTATTAGGCTTTGAAATGACATTAATATTGATGTGAAGCTGGTTACTAACATTTTTAGCCTAGCGGCTAGAAACGGCTTATTTGGCTTATTATCATTTCTAGCGATAACTAGCGGCTGGAAACGGCTGCTTACATTTTTTACATTTTTTACATTACATGACATAAGCAATGACATTTGCATCTGTATTAACTGCCGTACTCAGAGACGTCAATTAAGTTTAATGACAATTACAATAATGACAATTAAATGTCTTTCCTTCTCTATTTAGCACTATACATAAGAAAGTGACAGCAAGAGACTTAATTGTCATTAAAACTTAATTGACGTCTCTGAGTATGGCAGTAAGTGTTAAAAAGTGTTAAAAACAAAATGTGACAGCAGTGGAATAAGATTATTTAAATAATTTATTTGTGAGACATGTTTAAATAGGTATTTATCCATGAAATAAGTGTGGACAGATACCTAGTAATGGTAAGCATTAGTAGGTATTAAAGTAAAAACTTGTAGGTGTCTTCGGTGTTTATTTAAAAAAACAAACAAAAAAAGCAGAACATAAGTGCTACTGTATTACAAAAATAAGAGTTTTACAATAAAAAATGTAATATAAATCGTTTTTTTTTCGATGCTCAAGTCGGGTGTCTACCCGGTATCAAGCGGCTGGTTATTCGTTTCTAGCCGCTGGTATCGGTAACTACCGGCTTACAACTATAATGAGGTTACATACGTGGGTTAAGGGTTGATAAGACTTGAAAATTATTTTCGAAGAGGTGCGATTTCTTTGACGCCGAGTGCAATGCTTCTATTTGTTTCTTAAATACTTTAATTCGACTGTAATTTGTTTACTTCCCCAGAGCCACCGCTAGTGTTCGAACCGATTACTGTGGAGTCTCTCCGCCAGGAAAAGGGCTTCGTGAAGACCGGACGTAAGCAGCAGAAGGACCTGGACGCCATGAGGAAACGGCACGCTAAAGAGAAGATGACGCTGCAGAAGCAACAGTGCAGCGCGCTCGAGAAGATGATCAAGGGCAAGAAGTTAGTAACCACCGCGTATTTTAATCGTCTATTTGTTGTTATGGTTAGACCTCAGACGCAGACCACATTGAGTTGAGATTTGTATGGCATCAAAGGAGTTCCATGTTAGTAACACAGACAAAAAGAACTTTAAACTTTCATTAATTGTGAAAAAAAAAACTCACCCAGAGATCGCCTGGTCGCGTGAGTTCGATTCCCAGGCGGACAAAGAGTACCTATTGGGTATGCAATACAGAAAAACAAATGGCCTTTCACTCTACGCGTGTAGAACGAAGCGGCCGTCAAACAAAGCCCTCTTTTTTTTTTTTTGGAAAGCCTACTTTTTTGTTCGTCATCCTTTTCGCAATACTTCAACTTACACACCCTTGTATTACTAGTGTCTAGCCTAAACAAAGTTAATATTTTTTATATTATGCCATGATCTGATGGTATTCTGTTCGTGTACCTAAATTAAATATGAAATAAATATTCTTTATCACTTATTATTATTATTATTTATTAGTCACCGCCACCGGTGACTTCCATTTGTGCTTACGATGATAACTAACATTTCACGGCAACAAATTCTCACCTTCTAGCAAGGACCAGTTAAGCAACGACCCTACCTTCCGCAAGCTAGTCAGCGACCAATCCACAGCGTGGAGCGAGCTGGTGGCTAAGCACCGCGTGGAGGAGTGGTCCAGCGCCAGAAGCCGGCTTAACGAGCAACGGGAACTGCTGAAGAAGATGATGGAGCAGACGCAGTTGGCACAGATGAAGCAGATGGAGGGCAAGCATGAGAGGTAACCTGTCTAACCAGCCGATAGTGTTAGTAATTCTACTAACGTAAATTTAGTCAATAAGGCTTGTACAACCTCATATTTAAACTAAGAGGAAAGACAAAAGCCAGCCCGAAGGCAATTAATATTGTCCATCAAAACATACAGGGCCTACATGCACCAATCACCGAGTTTACCGTTCTTTCCCTTAAAGCATGACTTGACATAGCTTTTACGTCTGATATTTAGTTATATGTTTTTGCAAAAATACTTCGCCTTTTCTGCCAGTGGAGAACGAATTTTCAAAGCCATTAACCCAAATGCAGTTCATACAATAAAAACAGCAGCTTTCGCATATAGTTGAACGATCAGATTAATGTTTTCAACACCTCAGACGAGAGAATGGTGGATTCATAAACCTTATGTCTTGTTGAATAAAGTTGATTTTCCTGTCCAATATAAGTTGTGCTTTCTAAAAAAATAATTCCTTTTCGTGTTTGACCTACATCGCCTTATCAGTCAACGACAGCATGCTCTCATTCCAGCCTCAATATCTAAATATCCACCAACGTTTGTACATAGGGAACTGAAAGAGATGAACGCGCGCCAAGCCAAAATCAGTATGGAGACCAGCAAGGAGGTTGCCAACGACAAGACCCTCAAGACTAAGCAGGAGAAGGACCGTCGCCTCAGGGAGAAGAAGCAGAACAACACCAAGAAGTTCATGGATGAGCGCAAGGTGAGAAACCATCATGAAAGTTCATCAAGTGTCAACATTGAAAATAGGATTAGCCTACGCGTATTACTCAAAGATATCAGAGTACCTAGTGTAGTGCGAGTTAGACAGAGGCGCTCTTAATGCCATACAAATTCTCGTTTTCGTTATCGAATGGCAAACAAAGCGCACTAGTCACCTTTAGCCAAAACTAAGATATTTTGCATTTACAATACCATATTCTTTATAACTAAACTGAAGATAGCACGTAATCCTTCGATCAACACTTAATCTTTCGGTACATAATTGATTGAAGACTTTGTAGTCTTTTTCAAGGACAATACCTAAATTAAAGTCCGGTGACGTTGACAAAGCCGTATGATCAAACTCTCAAAAACTCTCTTTTCTTATGGCATAATTAATCTTGTGTTTCAGACGCAAACGATCAAACACAACCGTGAAAAGGAAAAGCTGAAGGTGACTCATGACAAGCAGATGGATGAATTGTCCAAGGATATTGATAATGTGGGTAAATCTAATGTACTTTAGCGTTGTGAATGAATGAGTGATTATCTTATAAACGCCTACTACTGGGCCTTGGGACATAGACAGTAGGTACAAACAAGTTACAGGAGTTAAATGATTATGGACAAATTATATTATTGAACAGTGACTCCCTAAGGTTTCCAACCTACGAACTAATGCAATCGGCGACAGATTTTCAAATAAGCTACCGAGATTTATATTTGTGGTGGATGCTTTTTTAACAGTTAAATATTTTCATCTTTATCTTGGAACTCAAACTATATTTCTATTGCGTGTTACAGCTCATTGAGATGTACAAGATGGAGGAATCCGAATTCGACATGGCAAGTAAGGCGGAGTTCTTTGCATGAAAATATCCCGACATAGCTCCTCTGTTGGAGCAAATGACTTTAAAAAGTGAGTGTTAAAGTGATCTCTCTGTTTTTTAATAGTAACTATTAACGTTTCGAACATTGTTTAATAGATCATTATAAATATTGTAAGTGGCTAATTGCCTTAGAGGTGGTTCAGTCAGTTCGCCAGTTGTGGCAAGCAGCCGGTTATTTTGGCTAAGAATTGAACCCGGGTATAATATATAATTTATACTATTATGGCTATTTCTGGGAGTAAATTTTTGAATATCATACTAAACTAAAATTGTCAGCGCACCTACACAAATTTCAAATTTCTCTATTTTTAGAATTCATACCGGTTTCTTATGAAAAAATAAATTTAATATTGATATTTAATTTAGTTTTGATGTGATAAATTAATTTAAAATTACAATGTACTGAAATGGTCATATAGTACCTAGATCAAACACGCATGTCAAATACACACAAACCGAGACCGATTCTAGTATACCTACATAAAATATTTTTTGCTTAAATCTGTTGACTGGCAACTGTTCGAATGATGAATAAGACAAGAAAACGTATCTATTCAAACGACGACGTTCACGTGTGAACGTGTCTCATATGCGAATTTGAAAATTATAGGTGATATTTAGAAATTAACTCCCTAAGGCTCGACTAACGAAGTTGCCGCATTAAATATTTATTAACTATTAACAATGTATTTAGGCAGCTGAGTTACTGATGAAATGATGCGATGCTCTAGTCTAGGTTTTCATGAGACTCGTTTCATCTTCATTCTCTGCCCGCATTAGAACAATAAGAACTTTAAAATAAGTAGCAAAACTGTATACTAAACATAGTGTTATTTAAGTATTTATTTTTGTTTTGTCTAAAGGATATAAATAAATTACATACACAAAAATATCTTTAACTGTAAGACTACAAAGGGATTTTAAAAATTACGGAATTAATTGTATTAGTCAAAATGAAATATATACCTTACTATAAGTATCTGTTCTACTAGCCGTATGTACGGTAATCTCATAAATGTAAACCATTCTAAATTAGGCAGTACATATAGATATAAGTTTAAACTGTTGTAAGTACATAGTGCAAACATATGAACAATGGTGAAATGTATCAAAATAATTAGCCTTGTCGTACTTTGAGCGATATTATTTGCAAACCATTTTTAATAGTCACCTATTAGTTAGGTACGTACCATGGTTTATATACTGTATTTTAAGCTTAAGGAATAAATCAAAAGAGTTTGTGTGTTAAAGTATAATACCTAGTTAAGTAACAATTCGTAATAGGTAGTACTACCAAATTATGGCGGTATTCGTCAAACCAATAACATAAGAACTATACCACTTTAATGTTAAAAAATATTTTTTTTATAAGTATTGTATCCTGAAAAACTTTCCCATTTTGTTCGTTTCAAATTTACTTTATTTATTTTAAATTGTTTGACGTTTGTTTTTTTGCATTCAATATTTATATCTTTATATAAGTAGGGAAAATGTTACTCTACTAATAATTATCTTTACACCATTACCTAACTAGTTAAAGATAAGTAAGTAAGTAATTAATATTATATGATAATCATACAAGAAAAAGTAAAATTATTTGTATCGAAAAATTGGAACGAGTATATACTAGAAAACAATTGAACTGAAAAGCGGAGTGATTTTTTCGGCCTTTGGAAAAAATATTTAAATGGTATACTTACATATTAGATTAATGATTGTTTATTCTATTAAATTATTGATAAATATGTATACTTACCTTAATGCAACACTAATAATTACGTTCTATTTACGGGTAAACGAGTAAATTTATTATTTATTACTAAGTACAAGTACCCAATTATACCATACAAGTTTATGGATCGACACGACTGCTTAACATTTGTCAGATACATTTATCCATAACTTTGAAAGACAAAAAAAATATAAGCTATCTGTTTTGATACATATTGCGAAGTGGTTTATATTCCGGTTATCGAATAAATTACGCGTATTTACTATCAAACGGGTATCTAACAATTTTTACATTTAAAAATCATTGTTAATTTTTATTATTTTTTAAAGACAAAATCCATAGTTCTGCAAAATTATTCGATTTTGATGATAAATTAGATAAATGAGATAAATTTAAAATCAGATGATTTTGATGATAAATTGAGACTATTGACACGTGGTTGGGGATTTATCGCGCAATTTATCGACCTACACATACATCACAAGCATATTATGGAATGGAAAAATATTATGATATAAGTATGTAATCCCTTTAAATATGTAAATTTTACTAAAATATCTACAAATTAAAGGATTTCATTCAGTCAAAACACTAAAATAAAGAAAAATAAAATCGTCTAGTTTCTTTATTTTGTCGGTTACATTTCCTCTACGAAAAGATCGCAATTAAGTTTTGATTTCATCTCGGTTCCTGGCAAAATTGAATGTATATTGTAATTTATCACTAAATCAACGTATTTTTTTTTCGCGGTATTCATAGTTTTTGTATTGGATGGATAAAGACGAAGTTTAAGAAGGGCTGTGTGTCGATTAAACTATAGAATTAAATGGAAGAGTATATCGAACAGTTTTCAGTTGGAAATCTCTAAAAATGTTTACTAAGTATATATTTTCTTGGTACCTAATTGTACTTAGCATTAAAATATAACTAATAGAAAATCACTTAGTCGCCTCATATTAGAATAGATAGGTGTGCTGTCAAAACATCTAAAACATTTGTTATCCTACTAAAATTTACAAATACTAAATAAAGTACGGATATTTGTTTGCTCTTCTTCAATCAATCACATCAGAAGGGCTTGATTTGGATGAAATTTTTACACATATATACCATATCTTAGATTGACACATATAATACATCCCGAGATAATATCTCATTATACGTGTTTTCGCTAGTTAATAATAAGTATGACTCTGTGACCCTTCAAAAAGGTTTCTGCTAACTTTTCCATATTTATGTTTTTATCATTTAGAAAAATAGATAAGTAATTGAATTTAAAAACGAAGCGGAGACCTCACTGTCCGATGGTCGTCAATTGCAATGTATGCGGTGCAATCTTAGTGCAGTTCTAAATAATATTTATGTAAATGATTATTATATTGATTTAATCGTCGTAAATTAATTATCTGTACCAGATGTATTACGTACGATATATTTTATACTTTTATTCAGCTTAAAAACCTTATAAGTGACATTAACTCCTGCGACTGAGATACTATTAATAATTGTAACTATTACAAATAGTTACGACTGATGCCAATAGTCTATTAGTTATTAAAAGGCAAGATCCTACCCAAATCCCAGCCAGTTACATCTGCAGTGAAATTTATTAATTTATATTGGATATTGTTTTCTAAAGTTTACGCGAACACTACACATTGAAATGAAACAACTTTTACGGATCTACTCGCGTTTATTTTACACATTAGTTTTAATTAATGTTTATCCTGACGTTTCGAACCCATTGCAGGGTCCGTGGTCACTGGGAGACGGACCACGTCGAAACATTAATTAAAACTAATGTGTAAAATAAACGCGAGTAGATCCGTAAAAGTTGTTTCATTTATATTGGTTACTTTATTTTCAACTATCTATTTAAACAAGACATAACACTAAATATATAACTGATTTCAACTGTTACTTGTAGTATTTTTATAGATATAGAAGTAAATATCTGTATCTAATCAATTAAAAAAAATATTAATTAAGTATATGTATTTCATTCCATTAAAAAATTATACTATTGCATTCGCATTTTGTTGTTAGTGGACCAAACTTTACTACTTCGATTTCATATAGTTATACTTAAATGACTTAATACCAACTAATTAGTTATAATGGTCATTATAACAATAAATAAATACAATTCACACATCTATATATTAAAAACCTATTTCAGAGTAGCAATTAAATGTATATTATATACATATATATATATATTAGAATTGTACTAAATAGGTAAATAATATCTTACCAAAGAAATTTCTGTTGTCTGAATTTTAAATTATTAGACATAGAAATTATGTAATTAAATTGTAAGTTGGTTTATAAATAACATTACATGACTCTTCTTGTTTATATTATTAATTATAATTAAAAGTTTGATTATAATATTGGCGTTCTGAGATGTCAAGAATTTTATAAACTACCATAGTTCAATATTATAAAATCTAGTCAATTTCGTCATAGAATTTATTTCCAATTAATTTAATGAAACATTGTGTACTACAGTATTGCAGTATATTTATTTTCAAATACTATTTCAGGTTGGCTACTTTAAAAGTTAATTAGCTACATGAGTGTAATACTTTGATATTATTCTCATCACACATTATATTTCTTAATAAATAGAATATTATGCTTATTTTATTATAAAATAAAAACAAATAAAAACCATTTAATAGTTTACTATAATTTTTGTCCTTAGAATTAAAAAAGATAGTGAGAATAAATATAAGTGTTTCTTAAATGTGTATGATCAATTGATTATATTTCAAAATAATAAAATATACCTATTAATCGATGTGTTGAAAATTAATTATTGGTAAAGCACTTTATTGACTTTGGATAATAAAATTATTCAAATTATTATATAACAATGTATAACCGAAAGATTTTTTAAGTTACAGAATATATTATATAAAAAAGAAAATCAATATTTGGCCTACCACATTAATGAATTGAGAATTTAAGTATTTTTAACTATGACGTAAATGCAAAACGAAGGGCCACGTCCTGTTCAATTTGTAGTGTTCTTTTAATTAGTGGAGCAATATTATGTTGATAATTTAATAAGCACAGTGTTCACACTTATTGTCTTTATATGGCACATTTCGAAAGAGAATGTAATATGCACTTCATGTATTTTTAATTGCGTACACATCATATATTGACTGTTTATCATGGTAACCCATTGTCGTCAATTTTATAAAGAGCATGATCTTCTACATTTGAATGGTGTTTTTAGCGCCTGACCTCATATATTCTACGACAGACATTATTTTAATAGGGCTTGCAATTTAACAAATATATAAATATTTGTAGTACATATAAATGTACTTAATATAATAATATCTGTTAAATATATATATTTATCTTTGCTGTGTATAATTGTCGACAATTTGATAGCATGCTTAGTATAAGAATATTGAAAGAAGTAAAGCATATATTCTAAACTCATTGTATTGGCATTAAATAGACACATTGCTCTAATAAATCAATGGAATTTGGTGTGAAAATTTAGTAAACAGTACTTAAAACCAAATTTCATGGTTTGCTAGTTACCTAACATAGTAAAATACATGTATCCAAAGATTTGTTTATTGATTAAAGTACAATAATTAAATTATAACATTTTAAATATATCTATGTGGTATTATTTCTATACTAACTTCTTGGTATTCGGTATATAATTATATTTACTATCTATCCAACAGAGATTTTTGAAGATTTGATGCTCCGGATTTTCTTTCTTTCTTTGTACAGACTCTCATGTTGTACTGAAAAAATACAAAAATATAAATTTCTTAGATAAACAGCTTGGTGGCTGAGTGTGTGAAGCATAAAAGTTACACATAATAAAGAATTAACACATTAGGTTCATTAATAAATAACCTGCCTGATGGTTATTAAATAATATAATAATACTCATCACGCATCTAGTACGTAGTTCTAACGGTTGGAAGTGTACGAAAGGGTGCGCAGGACTTACAAAAATTTTCGTTGAAAATTTTGATCCTACATAACACCCTATTTTTATCATACCGTTGGGTGGGCCGGTTCAAGTGGACCAACTTTTTTATGAACACTTTACTCTGAAATCATTTGAGAGCTGACTTAAGTATCCTGCGGCACGAATTTTAAATCCAAAAAATATACTCGACAGTTAATTAGATATTTAGATACCGAACGCTAACAATATGGCTTGTAGTGACAGAACAGAAGGGCCCCCGCCATGAGAAAAGTGTAAAGAGTTCATTAAGTCAGGTTAGGTTAGTATGGTGACCAAAAACGCGCGAGCCGAGCGAGCGGAGCGAGCGTGCCGCGGCGGCGGCCGGCGAAGCGCCAGAAACACCGTTTTTGTACGTGCGACGTTCTCTTACATACTACCCATTTTTAGTGCGCCCTTTGCGACACTCTGACCATTCTAACACATCGTTTTAAGTGTAGTAAATAAATTATCTACATCACAATAAACACAAAATATAACTATGTTTTAAAGCCTCAATGTCTTAAAGCTTTCACATTGCTGAAATAAGCCCAGTGACAAGAAACAATCCAACCTTAGTATAGAATTCCAATTTCTTAAAAATAAACCTGTAAAATAGAGTAGGAAAGAAAGAAAGAATAATATTTGTTGACCAAGCATTTTTAAAACTAAAATTACTTAAATTATACTAGTTGCCAACTTTTATAACAAATTTTACTCACTGTAAGGATCAAATTTTATTATTTCAAGCTTGTCTGCCAACCTCTCTCTGAGTGCATTAAATTTGTGGCCACTGACCACACTCTCCATCAACACCATAACATGTCTGAAATTATCATAATGTACATGGTTTACAATTGAAATGATATAAACAAACTCTCTTACAAATAATCAAGCATCTACACTAATGTGAATCTGGATTTGAATCTCAGATTCTGGGGCCTGTGGTCGAACCACAATCCCACCGAGTTTAAAATAAATTTTAAATAGTACAAGACTTGTACTCTGGAAGAATATTTTAGCTCTATGAAAAGACTATGGAAAGGGAACTGGAACTATTTCAGTGCGTATTATTTTAACTAAACTAATTCCACCTCTATTTATAATGTTTCCTTTTGCGGGCCTGCTGGAAGGTATTTCAGTACTGAAATAAGCAGCGCCCTTGTACTACATTCACCCGTATAGCTTATTTTGTTACCCTCATAAGTGTGTACATATACTTGTAAATAAATAAATAAACTTCGTACTCTAAAAACACATACCTAATGCACTAACCCAGTATCTAGTTTAAACCAACCAAAGTGTATAATTATTTTTCTAAACGCCAAAGATTTACACTCTGACCCGTATTGGTAGATAATATTTTCGTAGTCGGTTGTACTCACTTGCTTTTTGCCTTCTTAAGTAAGACATTAGTTATAAACATAGTTCCAAAAGAGTTAATTAAGTCTCAAATTATTTTAAGTTTCAATAAAATTATAATAAAGTACCTACATAACCTCTTCGAATATTTCCATCTTTTTTTTTTTTAAGTTTTGTTCTTTCCTTAAGGAACCGGCTAAGGTCATAGACCATGCTGCCATGTCATTAGTTTCTTAATTTCATTGTAATACATAAATAAACAATATTGATGATGATGAATGATAATAGAAATGGGAAGTGAGAAATGATATTACTCCCCAACCCCTCAAGTATCTCAGTAAAGATGTGGGGCTTTACTAAGTCCTCACGCAGACTTCTTGAGAGAATTTGAAAAGTGACGTTGCACTGTTTTGTTTCATTTGCCAACACTCATGCACACTCACGAACACTTAACGGTTAATAATCCACCATTATTTCATATTAATATTCGACATAACACAAATTTTAGAAAATAAAACAAAACCGCACACATGACTCTTCACTTTCCCGCCAAGAAGTCCGAATATTTTCAATTTTACAACTCAAATTTCAAAAGCTATCATTGTAAATTTTTTTTTTTACTTTTGTCTGTTTGGTGAAGGAACGGATCTAACCCATACAGCCTTTTTTATTTGTACTTAAAATAAGGTAAGTTTTAAAATTAAATTCACAGTCCTTTTTTGTTTTAATCTAAGTTCACAGCTGGTTTTCGCTACAAAATGGTTGTTCCAAAATTTATTTGTATTTTTAATCACTTTTCAGTTCATATTCGACTAATATTTTAGCAAAAACATACCGATTGAAAGTCAATAGTCCTTCACTATTTTCTTTTCGAGATTAATAGAACTTGCAGCACCCAACTACAAAATAAATAGTACCACATAGACCACACTCACTATTTCTAGTAATCCAAAGTATTCGGGCAATCTAGACAGAAATACTACTAAAATCTATATATATAAAAATCAATTGCTGTTCGTTTGTCTCGCTAAAACTCGAGAATGGCTGGACTGATTTGGCTAATTTTGATTTTGAAATATTTGTAGAAGTTCGGGGAAGGTTTAAGCGGTGAGAAACATAAATAATAAGAAACGGAAAATACTAAAAATTGCAATTTAATTTTCCAATACAAAATGATTTGTTTGATTTGTTGTCATGTAAACTGTCAAAGCGGTACGAAGTCCGCCGGGTCAACTAGTCTGAAATAATGATGAGATGATAAGACAATTTTACTGTCATATTCGATCGAGGTTATTGACAGTCGCTATATTAATAAGCGAGCAAGTAATATATATCTAAAACGAACTGTCAGCTTTTAAATCATATTTTGACATTTCATCTCATGACATTACAATACAAAAAATAAAAACTAAGTGTCAACCACGACATTTGACCAATCACGAGAAATCATGCGGGTAGATATTATTTTGACATCCAACAGCACTTTCCCAGTAAACCATGTTTTTTTAAGCAGGAACTTCACACTAAGTATTTTGAATTGGACACGCTTGCACACCAATTCATCTTGCGAAGATCAGGGTACGGGATAGCTCCCTTTGTGATTGTGGGTTAGATGAAGGCTCAACTGACCACATATTTTTTAACTTTCCAAAATTTTCCTCCTCTCTCTACGATTCTCTTACCTCAAAATATACCCCGTCTTACTAATTTTAAATGTATTTTAAGTATGGTAAATACTCCACCTGTTTTAAAATCTTTAATATCATTTTTGTCAGCTATAAATAACTCTTGTGCGTGTGTATTATATTTATTTATCTAACTGTTCTTGGTTTGCTTAAAAACGCAAAATTATAATTTATTGTAGAAAAGGCGCAATCAAACTGCAAGCAAAAAAATTGTTTGATGTGACATAATAATGCATGCTTGCATGGTTACAAGTTTACATACTTGTTTACATGTTTGCATAAAGACGTGTTTCCATGTTTGCATGTTTGTATGTTTACAAAATGTGACACATGTTTGCGAGATTGCATGTGTACATGTTAAATACTTTTAAACAAATATTACACATTGACTTCTTGGCGGGAAAGTGAAGAGTCATGACTGCGGTTTTGTTTTATTTTTTAAAATTTGTGTAATGTCGAATATTAATGTGAAATAATGGTGGATTATTAACCGTTAAGTGTTCGTGAGTGTGCATGAGTGTTGGCAAATGAAAAAAACAGTGCAACGTCACTTTTCAAATTCAATCAAGAAGTCTGCATACTCGAGGGGTTGGGGGTATATCATTTCTCACTTCTCACTTCTATTATCATTCATCATCATCATACTGGAAGGAAATATTGTATATTTATGTATTACTTGAAAGAAAAATTACTTTGACACTGGCTAAATGTGCAAATCGCACAAAGCCATCAACTAAAAAAAAAATTATATACATTTACATTTTTACATTTTTTAGTTAATTATTTACTTAATTACATATTTTAGATCGATCATTCCTAAAGTTATGTCTGGGATAAAGTTGTAATGTTATTATTATTGTTTGTTTTTTTTTTAACTAGTTTTAAATTAATTTCAAATTAGTTTTGGTAGTGGCCTAACAAGATAATGGCCTTTTTTGTTTGCTATTTGTTTAATTGTAATATTTACTTAGTTTTTCTATAATAGAAAAAAAAACTGGCTGTCATTAAACATAATGTTTAGAAATTTAAGAGAAATCTGTTATTAGCTTTACTTGTCTGTACGCTGTTGGTTTCTTTAATAAATAAATAAATCCATACGAATCCTTCCGTGAAATGGCTGTCTACGTGATATTGGCGGAATTGTGTTCGGCTGTAGACAAATAACATGCCGTAAAAAAACCCGCCTGCGTAAAAAATAATAAATAAATAGAAAATCAACTGAAAAGGCCGGAACAAGATAAAAATTCAATAACTACATACATAAAGCCAGCGAAATAAAACGAAACAATATCGAACATAGTACTGCACCCAATTAAAAATATCAATACGGCGGCCATTCACGGGGGGGGTTCAGGGGCCCTTCCGTTCGGCGGGTTAAGTGCATCATATCGACTCATACGGTCTTACAAATCTTACACAGGAAAACATCGTGACGAAACCTGCATATATATGGAAGAATAAAATCTGAAGCTTCACATAATGTGAAGTCTGCCAATCCGCAGTGGGCACGCGTGGTGGACTGACGCCCAATCCACCCTCTCTAATGAGGGTAGGTCTAAGCCCCTGCAGTGGGGCATAATTATTATAATCGTTGACTGGTAATGTATTATTTTTTTAGTATTACGGTAATGATAATCATGATATAGCTTTTCGAAATCCTTGTGTTGAGCCCTCTTATTTGGTACCCATGTTGTAGTTTTCGAAAAAAAAATGATTTTCACCAAGCTCAATGGCGTCGCACAGCCGCCATGTTTGTTTTTTTTAACGTCATTTATCTAAGAACACTCGGGCAGCCAAGATGAATCTAACGATACCTCAATTATGTAAATCCGGTCAGCGGTTCTGGAGATATGAAGTGATAAAGAATATTACATACATACATACAAGATACGCGCAAAAAACAATACCCTTCCTTTGCAGTCGGGTAATAAAAGAAGAAAGTTTGTCGCACTCCAACCTCCTTTTCTAGCCATAAGATAGAACGGAACTAAACCTATTTGCACGTTTTTTATTTTAACCTTCCTTCAAAAGCTTTAGTTATTCTAATTAATTAATTAATTATCTTAATTAATGGCTTCGCGTTTAGCATTTAGCCAATTTCAAGTGTTTTTATTTTAGTAGTAAGGGTACAATTTGTACGGTAGATAGAAATTAAAATGGAGTCTCACAACACGTGTTATTTACGGAAAGAATTCGGGGTAAAACTCCTAGTTATTCTAATATTCTGAGGAATAAACGAACATCACTTCACCACAGAATATAAACTTCAACGGCAACTGTCACGGAAAAAGCATAGACAAACATTTTAAAATGCCACGCAAACAAAAAATTTACGAAAATTACATAAAATTTTGACAACTTGAGCTAGGTACTAAAATATTTTGTCACGTGTGAAATTTTCATTCAGTTTTAGGAAATTTATAGAAAATACTTTATAAGTGAGAGAACCTATAGCGACGAGCCTTTACGATTGTTTTATGTATTTTCGAATTCAAGGGTAAATCCTGGTAACATTTTGAAAACAAACTTGTCGTGTGATGATGAACTTGTGAACCGGCGTTGGTTGGCGTTTTCGTGTGACTGAGTTTTTTGTGTTCTTTATTTGTTCATTATTCATGACGCAAATGAAATAATCTCCGATATAGCGTGTGAGTTTCATTAGTATTTTGTTTTCTGTAGTGTAGTTTTCACATAAAAAGAACAATGATAAAAAACGAAATGGAGAATGGCGGCGGCGACGCTAATTCCAATGTGTCACCGACGAAACTCATGGTCAATTATATACCCGAATTGATGACGCGGGACATGATGTACGCATTGTTCTCTGCGATGGGAAAGATCGAGAGCTGTAAGCTTATTGCCAACAGAGGATACGGATTCGTGGAATACGAAAAACACGAGGATGCCGAGAAGGCGCGGGCGGCGTTCAACGGCCTTCTCATGCAAGGAAAGACGCTGAAAGTCTCGTTCGCACTGCTGAACCCAGAAAACAAAGTCAGTCACAAGCCTGATACCGAATCAAACCTCTACATTAGCAATCTACCTCCTGATATGACGCTAGAGCGTCTAAATACCCTGTTTAATCAATTTGGTAACATAACCAACAGTCGCGTTTCACAAGGAATCGGTTTCGTGTGCTACGAAAGTCGACCGCAAGCCGAAGAAGCGATTAAACACATGAATGGTCAGACTCCGATTCCCGCAGCGGGTCCAATAGTCGTAAAGTTCGCGAACAAACCAAACATGAATAAGAATGCTCCTCGTCCTACGCCGCGGGTCGGGGTAGGAGCCACTCCGCTGCCGTACAATGGCGCTACCGCAGTCTTCAACGGTACGACGCCCTCCGCATTTAATGGCACCAATTTGAGTGCCGCTTTTGGAGCGCGGCCGACGTTCGCGCCCGGGTTTCCGCAAGCTTCCCCCCCGCCGCTGTTGCCTTCGCCTGGCAAAGCGCTGCCGTTCATCAACAAGGGCCAGCAACGCTTCAACCCCATGGCAGCTGCCAATCACGCTCCTCTGCCTCTGCTAGGGGCGCCTGCGAGCCCTGTGCCGCTATTGGGAGCGCCTCCAGCACCACATCAGACGACTGTGTATGTATACAACATTGGTGAGGACACCGAAGAACTGGCATTATGGCAACTTTTTGGCCCATATGGTGCCATTGACTCCATTAAGGTGATCAAGGATCCGGAGACAAAGAAAAACAAAGGTTTCGCATTTGTTAACATGCGGGAGTATGATGAGGCTGCGTTGGCCATTCAGGCACTCAACGGATACACGCTCAATGGACAGGTTCTATCAGTTAGCTTTAAGACTCAGAAAAGAAATAATTAGGATGTGCACGGACGTTTAAAAAACGCCGTCTTATTTTGTGATCGTTCCCAGGCCGAAAGCTTAAAAGAAAGATTTCATTCCAATCTCAAAATATTTTTGTAGTCAAGAAGCGAGATCCTCTATGTGCATTTTAAATTAGTCGCATAAGTATTTTTGTAAGATTTAACATAGTTTTATATTCGCGAGAGCGCGACATGACTATCTGTGAGTTTAGTTGGCTTGACAGTATCATATATGTGTACCCACTTTTTATCTTATGATATGGTATTATATTATTGGACTTATAGACCTGTCGCACTATGTATATCTGAACACGCTGGGGGTTCGGGGCGCCCGCCTAGGCTAGTCGCGAGCCGAGCCCCCAGCATAACCCTCCAGGTATATTATTTTGTGTAAAACAAAGCATTGTATGTTTTTAATCTTTAATAAATTTCATGTTTAAATAGATCTATTGTATATTTCTCTATTTTTTTCTATATTATTATTCCCCACCCTGTTTTGTCCTTATTTACTTACATAAATATTCATAATAATAATACATAATATAATTATTTGTGGCAGTATGTAGTTTAACATGTACATAATATATAATTGTGTGTATTGTCTGTGGGCGGCAGGTCAGCTGTGTAAATCTGCTTCTATTGCATGTTGTGTAGTGAACAACCAAAAATAAGTTTTTTTTATTTGTTTATGTTACCGCAGGGTTTATAGCTGTCGTTATTGTTGTTTTCCGTCATTAAATAGTTTTCAATATTATTTTTGGCGCAAGTCAGGCCTTCTATCTACAAAAGTCATATTATAAAACGTAAATTTAATATTTATTTTCGCTGCCGTCATAGACGAATTAGAGATAGCTTTAATCTATATTTTTCGCGCGTATCTTATAAATATAAGGCTTTGAGTCAGTCCATTAGGCTAGTATAGTACAAGCGATATCTAGTATCCGACCTACATCATGTTAACTACGCGAACATTATACATTTACGAGGATAGCTATTATCTTTAGGCGCGTCCGTAGGATATAGGAAATCGATAAGATAACTAACGATTCCTGCTGTGGTCCAAAATGCCAATCATGTAACTATTATAAAAAACAAGTGATTTTCGAGACTGCCACAAATGTAGATTAATAGCACTAGGTTCCCTCTGCGTAATTAATTAAGCATTCGATGCCTCGGTGCCTCTTATTTGAGACAATTATATACCAAACTACAGTTTTAGGAGTGAAAGTAGAAAGTAAGTATTTACGACGTGACATGTAAACGGTAAGTACCTAATACTGTATTTTTTAATAATAAGATTAGATTATAGAATCGATGTCTGTACATTCAATGTCTAGTCCGTTTACGAATATCGCTGATAACCTACAAGATTGCAGAAACTGCATTTTTCCTTGACATTGTTATAGTTTCGTTATTTATACATATATGCCTAATAGTATAAACTTTCATGATACGTAAAATAAATTGTGTTGGTAGTGCAGTCATTCAATCGATTATTTGTAGTTATGAGCTTTATGTAATCGTAGATAGCACGGTCTATTGGATTGATAAATTAAGGCGACCACAATGTTTTTTTATGAGTAGTTAACTCTCCTAAAATGTTAAAACGTGTACATCAAATTGATAGTTGCAACATAAGCTGTCAGAATATTTTGGCATTTAGCAGAAACAAACCTTTTATATGTTTTTGATTAACACTACCAACATTTTTGATTGAACTGAAAACTTATGAAAACGATTGCCTAAATGTATACACCTTAGACCGTTTAGTAGGTACCTATGCTTTAATATTTTGACGCTATACATACATGTACAACGTGTATGTGTATATACCTGTACATACGTGTAGGTACATAGAGAGATCGATATTACAAAAAGCTGGCGATTCGAATGAACCTATCTCGCGCGCCGATAGTTGCCAGGTCCTATAATAAAAAAAACCGGGCTCAGCGCTGTATTAGGCCGGACATTTGCCCTAAATGCTGGACATGGTGTTTGTGGAAAGCCCAACACACTATTTTAAAGCCGGACAACAGTTTTACAATAAAAAAACTCTGATGAGGATTAAGGTTTTTAATAATTATTATTTATGAAAACTTATAAAAGAAAAAAACAACAATTTTGAAATTTTGCCGCCACCTAGCCTTGCTCGCTCTCGCCGCCGCCGGCACGCACGGTGGGTAGATACTCGTACTGCGCCACACTGCACGCATTCGCTTACCTTCGCCGCACGATGGGACAAAAAAATACCGGGCAGGCCGGACACGACCGTAAAAAGTCAAACATGTCCGGCTAAAGCCGGACACCTGGCAACCCTACGCTCGCCGGCATCGGCATGCCATGCGGCAACCCGCCCGGTCACAAAGTTAGCAGCAGTGCCCTTTCTCAAGGGCGCCGAGCGTCTGTAAATATTTTCGTACAGCCATGATACAAAGACCTTTCGACCGGCTTGTGATCAATTCAATGCTCGTTGAATTTTGTCTCCTGCGTAGGTATTTTCGTAAACACGATTTAAAGATCCATTGAAAGACTTGCTATCTGTTATACCTATAGGTAGATATTTTTGCTTTAAAAACATGCGTGGGTGAACTTGTAATATAATCTGGGGTGGCGGGAACCTGTCAGGCTTCCACCCTCTGCGCAATTGTGATGATTTGGGGACACAATTTTAACGAAGTTTAGAATTTCCAACAATAATTTTTGAGACTAAATTTTGAACTGGGAAAAAAAAGCGTTATTTTTGATTGGTACCGTCCTTGGATCTTATATACATAATCACTTTGCTGAAATTTATACATAATGAATGACATAATTTTTTGATAGGAGTGAATGATTAACTTATACTTAACCAGTTAAAACGCTCGACTCTTAAATCCAAATTCTGAGAAGCTGATAAACGTAATTTGCGTAAAGTACACGCTTACCCCCTGCTCACTAATTATTTGTTTAATTGCTTGAAAACAGATGTGAATAATCAGTAGCAATTGTAATTTACATAATATGAAAATGCAAATACAAAGCAAAGTTAAACTTTCAACCATTATCTCGACAATGGCGTCGAACAACCATTTCTTACCGGTGTAATGGAAGAAAAAACGATAAACGCGCCCGTTAAACATTTTGTTTCAAACACTAAATAGTATAATAGATATAGCAGTTTATTCATAGAAAGTAGCTGGGATCCTAGGCCTAGTTTTGCCCTATCTGGATGCATGACAGGACGAAACAGACCTGTCTCTTTTAACCTGTTGACCTGCCTAAAAGTGCAAACTGGCTAAATCACAATGAGCCGCCAAACAAAAGAGTCGATTATATCTGTCTTAAATATTAAAAGCTAAGAGAAAGAAATGCATCATGACTATTCGGTACTTTTTTCGAGGAATGTTAACAGGGCAATATCTATTTATTTTAATTTAAGTTATAAGTATTATAGCGTTGTTATTGGCTTCTTCTGACAGAGATACGATATAGCCAGTTCTTCAGAGGTTAATGATTCTGGTTGATGTCACATTCAATAAAAGTGTAGTGCGCTTTAATAAAGGCCAAAAACGCTTTAATGAATAAAACGACACAAATAGTTATTAAAAAAGTGATGTTAATGTAAAAAAAAAGAACAGCTAAAGGTGTAAATCGATGACATTATCACATCATCCATATTGCAAGGCAGGTATCAAATTCTCATTTAAAAAAGTAGAAACAATTAAAAATCTCTGCGCTAAGATAGAATTTGACGACCGAAGGCTAGAATAGAAATTACATTAGAAACGTGGCTGAAAAGGTTTTAATTAACTTTACGTTTTCTGTGTTCACGGTAGCATAGAGACTGTGATAATAACTTGTTTGCAACAACGAACAGCTCCAAACTGGTTAAATTTTTTATCGCCGTTGCCACCTGACTGATCGGCGGTCGTCCGTACAGGCATCGTCTATTTACAGATATTATATTGTTTTTTTTGCGATTTTTTTGCAGTATGGTTAATCACATTGCAAAAAAATGCACTACGCATGTTTTTAAAGTTACAGTACGTAAACGTTATGTTCTACATTTATGTCTAAATTAACATGTGCCACGTTGAGATTTTCTACATTTCGTTTCCTTCAGTTCAATATTTTTCAAACCAATTAGTTTTCTAATGGAACTAAATATGAAATCTATCTAAATGGACTCCTTTCAATAAATCTGGTGTATGAAATACCTACCCAACTACAATAAAGCTGTAGCTTTATCAGGACTGATAAAGCTTATAAACGCTCACTTTAGTTACTTTTTCGACCTTTACTATGCGCATTGCATTTATTTTAGTCATGGGAATCCCATGGAATCCTCAGGTAACGAGGAACTTTATATCAACTAGCTCACTTTCAATAGAAAGTAATGGCTTTTATAAACATTTGTGACATCTGTGTAAACATCTGTGATGGTCACAAGGCCATCTTCTCAACATACCATATTAGGAGATTCGCACTAACTTTTAATACTACTATTTATTTATTTTACTTTACTATTTATTTTAGTCATGGGATAATACCATGACTAAAATAAATGCAATGCACATAGTAAAGGTCGAAAAACTAACTAAAGTGAGCGTTTATATTTTTCGGTTTTTAAGAAAAAAATAAAATAGTAAACATGTGCGCGTTCTGGCATTTAGAAGAAATCTTAGCATCAACAACATTAATCCGCAAAATTAAAATCAAACTACTACTAAAACATACTTTGTCGTTTTCCTTAATTTACCGAATCTACAAAAATAAATGTTCGATGGATACAACCAGTTATTATTATAATTAAATGTCAGCCGAATAGTTAATAAATAACAAAAGTAGTATTAAAAGTTAGTGCGAATCTCCTAATATGGTATGTTGAGAAGATGGCCTTGTGACCATCACAGATTGAACTATTGAACAATAAAATGTTTATAAAAGCCATTACTTTCTATTGAAAGTGAGCTAGTTGATATAAAGTTCCTCGTTACCTGAGAATTCCAAGTCAAGTACCATTTCGGCCTAACCACCATTGATAATATAATCACTACATAGTATAAAACAAAGTCGCTACCCGGTGTCTGTCTGTCCCTATGTATGGTCAGACCTTTAAAACTACGCAACGGATTTTGATGAGGTTTTTTTATATAGAGTATTCAAGAGGAAGGTTTATATGTATAATACATGCATATAATTGGACCCGGTAGGTGGCGCTGCTTTAGGGTTCTATTACATACATGTCTTCACTCAAGCGGACGTAGTCGCGAGCGGGCCGCTAGTTAATAATATAATAATATCAGGTAAAATGTTTTTGTTTTGTTTATATAATTTTAACGCAAATTTTTGTTGCGAAACAAATTACAAAAACACAAATGTTGAAAAAAATTCCACCAGCAGGATTTGAACCTGCACCCTTCTGACATACCGGGTCAAGTGCTCTTCCAATTGAGCTATCGTGGTTCTAACCAGCCCGCCGAAATTATTCAACACTATTTACTTTGAAAGCCAAAGGCACCCATGCAATGTCAACAACTACCGTCATGTCATGACCCGGTATGTCAGAAGTGTGCAGGTTCAAATCCTGCTCGTGGAAATTTTTTCAACATTTGTGTTTTTGTAATATCAGGTAAAACGAAAGCAAAGCACCTACTACACTGCTGTTTTTCCTAAAACAGAATCAGAATGCAATGAACACAGTTAATCCAAAAGGCTTGCTCCAACCGTTAGTAATTTACAATACAACTAGATTTTTTGTTTGTTGTTCTGTCATGTAGTTATTGAAAATATCTCTACACTCGAGAATATAAATAACACAGTTTGTACCAGCCATAAGCCGCAGTAAGTGCCGCACTGAAGTCAGGTTGAATCAAAATCAATCAAAGTGGAGAGTCGCTAAGCATGAATAATTTTTGTTCTGAGTCGTTCAAAACTTGAGAACCACTTTGACGTCGCTTCGTGAATGGTGATGTTGTAATATCACTCGATGCATGCCACGCTTGTCACGTAGACATACATTACTGAAGAGTTTGGGGAAGAACATGTTTTTGTCTTGATTGATATGATCTATATAAGTAAAATTTGTTAGTAGGTCGTCAAGGTAGACTGGAATTTCAAATCAACCTTTCTCATAGGAATAAGATACTAAGCTTATCCTAAATCCTGTTCCTGATTATGTTTTATTGGAAGTAAATGACTATCGCTTTTGGTTCTTTTTATTCAATATTAAGTATTATAGTTTTTTGACACTGCTGTTACAACTATGATATTATTGGAATGCTTTCTTAAGATCTATCATATACATTTCCTGTTACATATCAGATATTTTATCAGGTCATTTTGAAACATGCTAGTTGTGGTCAGCAAACTCCTCCGTCCCATGAATCGTAGTGATTCATAACAATCGATTTTCAATTGTTACAATTCTTGGACTAAGCCTTTACCCATCAATTGTATGGATAATAAAGACTATTTACTTTACTACTATTTCTACGAATTCTTGGACTGTGAATCTGTTAAGCTGACTAAGTGCGACAACTACACTGGATTCTGTTCTGTTACTACTCGTGTTTTTGTATGCGTTTATCCTGATTGAATAACCTGCCTTTTCTTTGTGCACGTATCCTGACAAATGGTATATGCTATTGTGAAACGGTATCGCCTTAGTACGAACTATTTATATCCATTCTCCTTGGCCTGGTAGGTAAATACTTATTTTCTACTCGTGAATAACAATACCTTTTCTACTTAATTGGAATAATCTAACCGAGCACGGCATTTTACACGAGTAACGAAATTTTATTCTTATTTAAGAAGTCTTAAAACAGAGTACTTGGTTGGCCGGACAATTAATTTGGCACTTTGCCACTAGTGAATTATTTATGCCATTATAAACGATCAACAATCAGCATTATGGGATTCGTCTTGTCAAGGAGGGAAGTGTGTGTTCTACCTAAGTATGTAGGTATGTATCTTTTGTTTGCTATGGAAAAGACATGAGTAACCCTTATGCTACTTGTTCACTGTTAAAGACTGTTCCAGGCAGAAGGATCTACAAGTTTCTGAAAGTTTTGCAATCACAGAGACGCTCACAGAAAGTGTTTAAAAAAAAACGTAATTTCGTTTAAACTTTTTACAAAACTGCCTATAACTAAACAATGGTAAAAGTAACGAGTCACCAAACAAGAAATATAACTACTATAAAAATGCGCAGGCCTTATTTTGGCAGATGATGGATTTTCATTATTGCTAGCAAAAAAGTTTTCGGTTAGTCAAATCTATTCGTGAAACAACATCAAAATAAGTCGGTTCATGGCTGAAAAGTGAGAAGGGTATAATTGGGGCCCGGGCTCTGCTAAAAATGCACGTTGTTGTATAAAAACCGTTTGCCTGGTGGAATAATTCCTACTGTCATAAAACCGGCTAATAATTAATTTCACCCATTTACCACCTCTAGTAAACTTACATTATATCCGCCCGCCGCGCCCGCCGCCGCCGCCGCCCGTGTCGATTTCACTATACGCTATACGGATCGGTCTATTGACCTACTAAAATGCATGTGGATACTAAACTGTGGTGGGTCTTAGCCGCTGCCGATGGTAGGCACACAATCTGGATAGCCACTGTTCTAGGACCTATTTCTTGGGTCCAAGCATCAGAGTTCTACATTGACGTTTTCCGGTTTGGATGACGGAGTCAGTAAAATTCTGGGGTAGAGAGAGAGAGGTATCAAAACCAAGATTCGGGGTTGGTTGGCTTTCTAATCTGGATAAGGAGTCTCGAATGACCCGGAGAAATTAGTAAGGTTCCATATACTTTTGGAATGGTAGCCCATAAAAGATCGCAGTGTATGATTCGGTCCGTACGGCTAGAAGAGCCAGGAAACTCGCTGTCAATTACTAGGTTACGGTGGGCGTTAAACAATAATATCAATAATAGATGGGGGAAACAAAAGTATTATCAGCCGCATGATAAAACAAAACTAAGAAAACTCCACAATAAATAAAATAAGTCAGGAAAGGTGTTCAAAATTATTCCTTATCTACTTTTGTATACATATTTATAAAGTGTGTAATTTACTACTTGTGACAAAGTTCCCTAAATGAGTAACCAGCCTTGCATATTGAATAAACTAAAGTCAGGTGTAGTAAGCATGTATCATGCTGACTGTACCCTCGTAGCAGCAACGTAGGTACTTTCTTTTTACTGATAAAAAAACATATTATATGTTATCAGCGTATTCACAGTGAGCTCAGAAATACAATTATCATAAAGTTTTGTACGTAAAATACCTAGGTACATTACTATACTTTACAATGCCTATTGCAGGCTCGAAATTATCGTTTCCACTAGTCATAAGTATATATTTGATGTAATAAGCATAAGTTTCTTAATAAAACATTGCGTTGTAAAATAAAAAATGAAATTATATTAAAATTGGATGTGATATTTTTTTGGTAAGCACTGAGGAAGTTGTTGATTTGAATAGGATTAGATCTCCGGTTTTGAACCTAAATTATTTATAAAAGGGGTAATGTTCACTTGGGGTTTAACGCAAGCTCTTTACTATAGGTATCCTAGGCATATAATGTAAAGAAAGGGGTATTAAGACCACAGTATCTTTTTTTCGGTTTTGTGCTTATGCATAATGATTTAATATGATACCTATATTAAAGAGTTAATAATGGAAAGTGAATGTTTAAAATTGTCAAAACAAGAAATTTTGGCTACTAATATAGTAGATGGAAGTAGTATGTTGAATGGAATTTAAGCAAAGGATTTTGATTATGGATTTATTAGTGTAAGTTTAGATTATGATTTTCTTTTTTAAATCAACTTTTTATTGAAGTTTTCATTTTAAAACAGCAAAGCGTGTTGAATTGCTTCATTGGTTTCAAGTAAGCAAATGTAATAAAGTTTAATAGGTTCAATAATTATATCGACAGAGTAGATCGATAGTGTGGTCTTCGCGACTTCGTTCGCGAAGACTACACTATCCCACCTGTTCCCGGAAAAAAATGTATCCTATGTCCTAGTCCGGGTCATGGTCTGTCTATGTGTATAAAATTTCATCCGAATCCGTTCAGCCGTTCTCGAGTTTTGCGCTTAGCAACATTTATTTTTATTTTTATAGATTTGCTTTTATAGACTCAAATCAGTTGTTGACCTATATTTAATTATTAAAGAAAAAATGTCGAACACCTGTTCAGCCGTTACCTACTAACTAGTTACAAACATTCCAAACAAAAAATAATAATTTCTAGGATAAAATAAAATGCAGCAATTAGTTTACTATAAGAGACATCATTCGCGAATTTGCGCTACATATTGAAAAGTATATTTTCTATTTTTGTATGTATCACACAAAAGTATATTGAGGGTTAAAATGTAAATATTGTTAGTGGTTAAGAGCACACAACTTATGTTTTAAAGTAATGCACGGATAAACTATTTTACATTGTCTACAGTATTGAAGAATAAATTGTTCGTTTTATATAAAAAATACTGTTGTTTTCTTTTCTTCCTTCCACTATAGGTACTTGCGGTTATTTGTTTATTTATATATTATATTGCACACTTTCACATAATACATAAGGCTATAATAACTAAGATTATGTCGAAATAGGTATTTATAAAGTTCGATTCTGTTTTAGTTCTAGTTAATCTGCTTACAATGCATACAAGTTTAGTACCTATGTGGAAATCAAAAATATAAGAGACAGGGAAATAAGTTTTAGAGAACCATGTCGTTTTATGAAACTTCAAGCAATTTTATTAATCAGAAGCAGTTGGTTTCACAATTTCGTCACAAGATGGCGCTGCTTCTTCCACATTAAATTGTGTTAACATTTCTTGTTCAAATCATCATCATTATCACCAACTCATTTCCGTGCTGGGGCACGAGTCTTCCCTATGGATGGAAACACCACAGGGAAAACTCGTTCGATTACTTTTTTAAAATTATAATTAGGCTTGCATTTGACTACTATCTAAAGCTGCGTTCCCACGGCCTGTTTTTTGGCAGGCCATATCGTGCCAGACCAGGCCAACAGGCCGTGGGAATCGTCGCATCCGATGAAGCCTGGTCTGCCGTGGTCTGTCGTCGACTGTCCGATCCATCGGGAGTCGGTAATCAAAGGCGCGCGCGGCATGGCGCGACGGCACCTGTTGGACCTGTACGGGCGCGTGTGCGCGTCGCTATTCACACATTTATTTCGTTTGCGGCCATAGGTACGTATGTACGCGCACATGATGGAGTGGACGAATGAAATAACAGCGTCTTCTGCCTTCTTTTTGCTTGGTATATCAAATGTTGACCACTGAACAAAACCACAGCGGCTGCACACGCAGCAATGCGCTCCGTATCCATGTTGGAATGGCGACGAACAGGCTGCACCAGGCCGACTCACTCCGTTTGGTTGGTAAGTAAGACTTGTTTTAAGCCCACCTGGCTCGCTACCGCCCGCCGTCTTATCTAAGTCTGTCCCCATAACGACAATGTGGCCGCTCTCAGTAATAAGATTTCGGGTGAATTATTACGCTACCACCTTTGACTACATTCATTAATCTTAAAAAGTGGGCATCGTCTTAGAACTTAGACTCTTAGACTTCTTGGCTAGATAGAAACCGCCTGCACATCCGACTACTTGCCACAAACTGTCAAATCCCTTATTAGACTGAACTTTATGCTATGGTTGAACATTTATTATAGAAATTCGACAATTTTGAATAGGTTGATGTGCAGGCGTTTGTACTCTATGAAGACAAGTACCGGTAAACGGGGTTTTAGATGCTTATAAGAACGCTAAGTAAGTAAATTCATTTTCAATGTTTCCTAACTATTCGTCTCATTATCTTTGTTCGGTGTTGTCCAAAAAGAAAATTAAAATTCATTCAATTTTTTTTAGTATTACAGTTAGTAGTACAAATAAAGCTGTACATAATAGTAGTTAAAAACACTTGTGTAAATTTGTATAAGTAATGACAACTTAAAAGTGCTGTGGTAATGTTTGTTGTCAATAACTGTGCCAGCAGCCTTCCTTCTATCAATTATTTTGCGCATAGTTTCTTAACCGCATTGAAATAATAATGTGTGTATTGTTTAGGTACAAACGCCTGCACATAGACCTATCCAAAACTGTCAAATTTCTTCAATACATTTTCAACCATATAGTTAAAGCATAAAGTTCAAAGTCTATTCAGGAAATTTAAAAGTTTGTGGTAGGTTGATGTGCAGGCGTGTGTACCTACATTGCAGAGTGCAGGGTGCCCAATGCAAGTTTTATTTGCCATTTGATCACGTTATATAGCGACAAGAATTTGTTTTTCCCTAAAGTTTACGCGAACACGTAACGAATCTACTCGAACTTCAAACATCTACTCGCTATAAAACGACGATCCATACCGATTTTATGGAATCTCATGACACAAGTTACTGTATGATAAGACCTTGAGATGCGTTTCCTGGTGACAAACGAGTAGAGTTACAATTATTTTGCCTCACAAATTTTAGTTTTCGAAATGGTAGGTAAATAAATAATCCCAATCAGTATTTCCTCCCGGTCATGGCTTTTCCATGACAGCCGACTTGCAGCTTTTCTTCTTGTGTCAGTGATTAAAAAAAGGCAGTCAGTTTTCTATTCATTCTTCGTTCGAGTTGAACTGCAATTTGTATGGGATAAAATAGAGCAGCGCTCTA
The DNA here is from genome assembly GCA_949315975.1 of Eudonia truncicolella. Classification (NCBI taxonomy): domain Eukaryota; kingdom Metazoa; phylum Arthropoda; class Insecta; order Lepidoptera; family Crambidae; genus Eudonia; species Eudonia truncicolella. The sequence goes on along the minus strand of OX438838.1, from coordinate 7,066,006 downwards.
GTTGGTTTAACTAATTCGTCACTAGATGGCACTGCTTCGGTGTACACATCAATAACATTTTTGATACTTCCTTTGGTTGTACAAATGAATTATTGATGACTCAAATAGTCAAAAATTTGTCCAGTTCGTGACAAATAGACATTATGTAGTTTCGAAGATAAATAAGAGAATTTGTGGCGCTGCTGCTGGGTTGACGTCAAGTCCTGCAGCGCTTCAGCTGGAACTTTGTAGTTATAGAAAACCTCGAAAAACTTGTAAATCGATGAACTGTAATGGCCAATTTCACTGGTAGAGGCAATTTAGATGCCACCATAATTTGAACCTTATGGAGTTGCAATAGATTAGAAAGACAGTGAAAAATATATTATCCTGTTCCAGTCAAAGGGTAAGTCAACGGAATAAACACTATATTATTACTATAAATGCATTTTTGGTATAGTAATTATATATATATATATATATATATATATATATATATATATATATATATATATATATTTTATATATATTTTTGGAAAGAAGTGGTCTCTGCCTACCCCTACGGGAAAGAGGCGTGATTATATGTATGTATGTATAAAATTTAAAATATTCGTTGGGCTACCTATAAGTGTAACTCCGGTGATTGTTAATGACATCATCCTGGCGACACGGCGCGGAGAGAAATGCTTGTTTTTAGTGGGTATGCCCTTCTTTGAGTCTTGAGGGTATAGGGTCCCACATCTGCGTCTCCACGGCGCAGTGGTATGCATAATGCATTGTTTCCTTTATAAAAAAGGGAAGGCTATACGTGGATTGGAAATAATAAGACACATTAAAAAGCTTATTCTAGTTTTTATTTGTCGACTTAACGTACAGATGTAAGGCATCCTCCCACCTCGTGTTATTGGCACACAATACCATTTTTCACATTCGACTTCTGAACGCTTTAATTAATGAGCATAAATTACTTCATACAATAAACTAAATGGAATGTAAGGTTTACATAAAAATTCATGGAATGCCAAATAGTGTTATTAACACAAAATTTTAATTAATTAATTCAGAGTACGTTCGCCTATCGTCCGTAAGCGAACGAATACTAGCCAGATATTTAAAAATTAAATAAAAAAAATTGAAGACTAGAGTTTTTTAAGTAATCGCGCCGTGAATCCCGGTGCTTATATACAAAATTGTTAAAATTCATTGACTCAAGAGACGATTTGTGACTCAGATTCTGAAACTTAAAAGAGATTCTTATAATAATTTGGTTGTGATTTGGTTTGTACTAAAACAAGAAACTTGGGGATAAAAAAACGTTGTAAAACACTGGATATTGGCACTGATTCAAGCTAACTTAATAAATTATAGACTACACATACATATATTACAGTATATTCTTTCCCTTTAGCGTACCTACACATTACAAAATAATTATTTAGCATTAGCGAATCTTGAATACTGCGATAAATACTGTTAAATTCACGACGTTCCAAATAAAGATATAAGAAAAATAATATAGGACGCAAATGATTCCACTTATTGCACAAGTAATATTTAACATTTTAGAAAAGAGAAAATAAAAACTTCGTACTGGCCTCAAACAAAAAACAAACTAAACATTTGTTAATCTTTCAAAACCACTTTTCCATGTAATCTCAAATAACACTCCAGCAAACTTTAGGCACTGGGTTCAGCTAATAATATCAAAGCTAATTTTTATAATTAATTTCCGATATAGATCTTACATTAAATTTTTTTTATGCTACACGTGAGATAATTTCAAACAACTTCCTTTTGTTACATAGGCCATTCTATAAATTAAATAAACTATGAAACATGGTCGAGTAAATTTAATCCAGTGTTTTGAGTATGAGAGCATTATATCAAATACAATATCATTAATAGCTGGATATGCGATTTCTTATATTTTGCAATTTCCGACTAGTTAGTGTAATTTCACCTAATTGCACAATTCACTGTGGGATACAAAAGCTGCTCTTTACACACCTAATATTTTTTTAGTATAAAATATCTAACATTTGATCATTATTTGTACAAAATGCATACAACTCATTATAAACTCGATATACATTTTAGACTCCATTCAAGTTGTTAGTTCAAATATACAAGTTATTATTTACGTCAAAGTTAAAAATATATTTTTTTTATTATAATATTACGAACGAACGTATCTTTCGTAACACATTCTTAAAAATACCTTTGTACTATTTATAATTCAACAAAATTAAAAACAAATATCAATTTCAATTGCAGTAACAAAAATAAATGCTGGATAGAGAATATTAAAATATACATTTTCGCTGTTGCACGTAATATTTACATAATTGTACACATGGTTCAAGCATTATGTGGCGGTTATTGCCGCGTAGTGCTGGTGTTCAAAGTTGTTTGTCTTGTGTCTCGTGTCCGATTCCAATACTATTCAAAAGCTATTTAATATTTCGGTATCTCGAATACAACTTTAAAGCTCTTATTCTTTTCAACCATTAATAAAAATTCTTAATGCTTATGGAAAATGCATAGGGTTGACACTTTTTAAAAAAAAGAACATTTTATCAACTTATTATAAGTGATTTGAAACTTTCCATAACGGGCTTTAAACCCGTGATATGCTTTGTCTCGAATCCTGGACGCCAAACAATTAAAATTCTATTATGTCTGTACTTACGGCAGAAGTTTAAATCGCATAAATTTAATTATGCTAAAGATTTTTTTTAAAGTATTCTATTTGAATCGGCAAACGTAGTGTTGGACGCCCTCTGACTAGGTGCACTAGGTGACGATCTTTGCAAGGCTGGCAAAAACAGGATAAGAATGATGTGTAGGCTATTAATAGGCCTGCACATAGGGTAAACCAGCTGAGTTATTGCCCACTGACAGTGATTGCCCGCTTTACGAAAAATATTGCGAGGAGGTACCTTTGAATCATTCTAGTTCGATTAGAATTTACCAGATGGCTCTGTGGTCAATGTATAGTAGATTTAAAATTGACAATTGGCAACACTGCAAAAAAAAAACAACAGTAATGGCGGATTTTGTCAAGACGTTACGTGTTACTCAAACAGGTATACATTTTAGCAAATTTTATATGGAATTACTTGCTTAGAGGTTCGTTTTTATAACATTTTATTTGATATTTAACTATTGGTGTATAGTTAGGATGAAATCATATGTATTTTCTCCGTTTTTAGGGTTCCGTAGCAAGGAACCCTTATAGTTTCGCCATGTCCGTCTGTCTGTCTGTCTGTCCCCAGCCTAGCTCATAGACTCTTAGTACTAGAAAGCTGTAATTTGGCATGGATATACATATTAACCACGCCGACAAAGTGGTGAAGTAAAATTTTGAAAAATATTATTTATTAGGTGACTTCCCCTACACGTGAAGTGGGGATGTAATATTTTTTCTTGTCTACCCTTTAGTGTGGGGTGTAGTTGGATAGCAATTTCAAAAATATTGCGTGTTTCTGTTTGCAGCTTACCTTATTAAATAAATAAATAAAACAAATAAATAAGAGTAGCCGCGGATCGTGCTGTGGCGTGCACTTGGAGAGGCCTATGTCCAGCAGTGGGCTAGTGTAGGCTGATGATGATGATGATGACGATGGTGATGATGGGATACCGAAATGTAAAATGGCTGTTGAATAGTGTTCGAACCGTATATAAATAAAATACACTATACTATTCTTGTGTGGATAACATACAAAATAATAAATTAAGGAGACAAATAAATCGGATTTCTCTACGCACAGGCACTGTATTGTCTGTCGACACATACTTAAATTAACTTAAGAGTAACGGTCCTTGTCGCGAAAACGCTTACCGCGAGATCCATTCACTATTCGACAGTTACACGTTATCGAGAATTTGTATGATATCTAAGCATTCTTTTTATAAAATTAACAGTCCTGTTAAACCATCTAAAAAACTTGTATGCTTGTGTTTTGTATGGGTTCACGTCAGTAGTCTAACAGCTGTATGGGGATTGAATCACATTCAATCAATCAACTCGTGCATCTATCTGCTCTGCTACATTTATTTTTGGAAAGAAATTGCTATTGACCGCAGACGTTCTTTACAGCGAACCGGACTTTTGTTGAAATCGGAAACGAAGGTTCCTCAAGCTGTGATGATCGAACATCTTAAAGGTTTTCTAGAGGGGATCGCATCACACAAGCGTCCCTGTACCCTATTACATTAACTGAGGCAATATCAGGAATAGAGTCTGCTACAAGTTAGTACAAAATTTCGTCGCTAGATGGCGCTACTTCGATTCCATACAAATAGTTTACTATGCTCATTCGAATAGTGAATAAAAAAAACCTCGTACACAGCACACCGTCCACATCGTAATTGTACGCCGCTATAATATACATAATGTACATTGTGACTACATAATTATTTTAAATAATGAACACAACAATTGCATTTATACATAGCTTATTGCAGTTCTTCCGCCGATTAGAGGGGATATGGCCATAACATGCGTAAGGGCTGATTCGCGTACTTTAAAAGGTTCACAATCGTGTCTCAACGGACTGGGTGCCTAATACGATTTTTTTTGTGTTTATTTGTAATGGAAAGTGTCCTGCTGTGCTAGGGTATTTTCCAATATTTTAACGCTGTAAGGGTGTAAAGAAATGTCCCTGCTGAGTTTCTTGCGGGTTCTTCTCGGTACAAAATCTCCCGTCCTGTTTAGAATTAAGAACCGATGGCGACATTTATAAGAGCTACTTGTAGCCTAAGCTGAATAATAGATTTTGAATTTTGAAAAACTCCCAGTTTTTACCAGGAGCCGCTTTCTATGGCATTTCAATGACATAGAAATCCCAATTTTGAATATCTCGTTACTGATTGATAGTTAAAATTTCAAAATCAGGGCACTGAGACACAATTATGAGCGTTTTAAAACAGCAGAATTGGAACCCAGGTAAATCGATTTCTCGTATTATTCTTAAAACACGATGATGTATCAATAAACAGTCAGTGGTTACAATATAATTACGACTAACCGCTTAATCGAAACTTCATAACGATTATCGAAATACTCATTACAAGTTCAAAATCGTGTGCCTCAACTCAATATCTTCTAATATCAAAAAGTTTTCAATCGTTTTCTTTTCAATTTAAACATATATTTTAGCATAAGCTGAAGCGTTCCACGTACTACCCGCAAGCGTATATACAGTCTGAAGCATTGGCTCACCTGTCTGACTATGGTAAGTCCTTTATTCAACAGAATACATATATCCGCAAATAACCCTTTAACGGGTTTAGCATGTAAAATGTTGTTTTTGGTTCTCGACCTTATGTTGTGAAAATAAAGTTAGGATTATGGTGTCCTAAAAGTATCGACAGAGCCTACTAATTGGATAGCGTAAATGGATCACATTTTTATCATCATGAAATAAAATGTTTAGATTTAAGATCTATAACGATGTACGAATCAGTGAAATTACAAGGAACAACAACTGAAGCTTTAAGGTCGACATCGCGCGCGTGTAACCCTTAGTTTTGCAAGCGTATACTGGCTGCTTTGGTCATTTTTCTAAAGGCGAACCGTATTCTCATTAGCCGGCTCAATACCATTAAAAATACTAAAACTAAGAATATATAGGTGCCTGCTAAATGTGGTATCCTAAAATTCAGTCTTGCAACTAATAATCAGTAAAAACGAAAACTTTCAAACCGTTGTTTAAAGTCAGCACCATACTATAAGGAATTGTGTCACATACAGTATTCTTGCTTCATACAAAACGGCCGAATCGACACGCCTCAAAATCACGCATCATCAAGTAATACGATTCCTTATACTGTTGCACCATAGTCAAAGAAGTCAGCCAACAAGACCCCTCCGCAATCAAACGAGGTAGTCGTCGAACTTCTTCAGCCTTCGCTACGAGTGTCTAGACGGCCTGCGCTCAGGCAAAGCGCCCTCCATAGTCTCCGGGCTGAAGCGGACGCGCGACGCGGAGCCGCTGGAAGCGTCCCGCGCGGACACGTACGAACTGTCCGTCTCACTGGTCAAACTGTCCGGGGGGGTGGGGTTAGTGGGGGTACCGCCCCCCGAACTCCCCCCGGACGCACTCGACTTCTTATTGTACTTCTTTAGACTCGACCTGAGCTTCGTAGGCGCTAACTCCAAGCCTAAATTCGCAGGTCTTTCCACTTCAACTCTGTCTTGAGACTCTTGCCGATAAAAGTCTCTTGGTAGCGAGTAATCGCTCGTCTTCCGAGGGTATTCCGCTTTAGCTGTTCGGAAGTCATCCCGCCTCTCCTTAGGATACTTCTCCGGCCTAAACTGTCTTGAAGGCGAGAATTCTTCTGCATGAGAGTTGGAAGCTGAGGAGTTGGACGGCGTCCGCCTGTGTCCTAGATACTGCGCCGGCGGTCTATAGTCAGGCGTAGGTTCTCTATACTCAAACGAGCATTCATCGTAACCGTAGTAGGGGGGATGTTTTACCACATACTCGGCAGTCCTATCGTACGCATACGGTTCGCCGCGGTAGAAGTAATCTCTGTCCTGGGACGGTGAAGGTTGGAAGTTTTCCCTGTAATTATGGTAGAGCTCCGCTATATGGTCCGAGGTTGATGATGAAGTGCGTCTGGGTGAAGGCGTGGGTGGTTGTGTGGAGGTGTAGTTGGTGCCGAGTCCCGAAGTGCCGGAGAGAGGTTGAGCGGAATGGCCGTAGCCGGACGACGAGGACGGATGAGCGTAGTGCGTAGGGGAGTCCGTGAAGCGTATCGGCTTTTGCTCATCCGCTTGCAGGCTTGATATCTGTAAAATATTGTATTGTTACTGTGTAATAAAACTTTATATCTACAAATTTGTAGATAGCTTTGTCATAAATGTTTGATTATTTCGTTAGTTTTCTATCTCACCTCAATTACATAAGGTTAAAAATATGGTAGGTATATACGGTGGGGGTCTCGAAGGCTTTACCGGTTTGAACAAATATTCGTGTGCACGCGCATTGCCGCCGCGCCAGTCACGCCGATAAAAGCGAGCGACGCGGTGCACAGGATTTTCGCCTTAGGACCGGTAAAGCGTTTGTGGCCGCCATAGTACATCCCACTAGGGTTAGTGTTTTATGAGTTTTTATACAGCTGTACCTGTAACCTATTAAAAAGTTAACACTGAATGCAACAACTGGTATTTTGGTCAAATCAATACATCTATATAAATAAAATCAATTGCTGTTCGTTAGTCTCGCTAGGACTCAAAAACGGCGTGACCGATTTGAATAATTTTTATTTTGTTTCGTTCGCTCTAATACAAAGATAGTTTAGAGAAAAAAATGAAGAAAAACCTCAAAAAACAACTGAAAAGTAGAAAATTTTAAATTGCTAATTTTGTATGGGAATCGCCTCTTTAAATGGCTATCGTGGCACATATTTATTAAAATTTAGACAGGACAACGTCTGTCGGGTCAGCTAGTATACAATATATTTAACTTTAACAAACTTACAGGTGATCCAGTGATGGCGTTTAGTGGTGCTCGCAAGTGTCTCGTGGGTCCGTGGTAGGTGTTATGCGCAAACCCAAAGCCTTCGTACAATGTTGAACTCATAGGCTCAGATTCGACCTCGGGCCTGTAAAACGAAAAACAAATAATAAACCACAATTTTATTTGATATTAAATACTAGGCCAAGCTTTATGATCCTGAATATTCTGATGATGAATATTCCCCAAAACACTATTAACGCCCCGTTCATCATCATCATCTCAACCAAAAGACGACCACTGCTGGACAATGGCCTCCTCCAAGGATTTCCACAACGACCGGTTTTGTGCTGCTCACAGCACCAGCCACATTAAAGATGTATGTCCTATAAGGTAGCAACCTTATAGGACATTTTAATGTCCTTTTATCTTCATAATTGTATCAGATAAAAACATAAGATAAAAGGGTGTTTTTTTATCATGTTTTACTTTTTAAATTTTGATGTTTTGTTTATTGAATGAAAATGTAAGCCTAATCATAACCTAATCAAAAAAATTCAATAAATAAATGGTCCCCCTTGCGACCACGAAACCTGTTAAGAGTTTAAACAGCATAATAAAAAAACCGATGTGTAAAATAAACGCGGGTAGATACGTAAGTTCATCATCATCAACATCATTATCAGCTCAGTCCACTGCTGGACATACGCATCTCCCAATGCATGCCATTGAGCCCGATCTTCGGCTATTCTTATCCAACTGCTGCCGGCCACTTTGCGTATATAGTCGCTAGATGTTTCATTTAAATCTATTATTTTATTATGATATTAGTCAATAAGTGCCTGTAAAGATTTATATTGAGAAAAAAAAAACAAAAACTATTTGACTTTGAATTTATATGACAAATGGTGTGTAGTTACCTATGCGGCTGTAGAGTGGGGTGCAGCGGGCTAACGTTGGAGACTCTGACGTCATATCCTGCCGCCACGCCACCCAGCAGCGCCGCCATATTGTAAAGCACCAGCTCTATTATACTCGGCTTCTTGTATTTACTTCCTAAAATGTAGACAACTTTTTACAAAACTAGTGCAATAGATTCAGCCTCAATGAAAAATATGAAAGAAAAACCTGGGTTCAATCAACATCAGCCCAGCCAGCCCACTTATCCATGCTATTAATTGTAACACGAGTTGTTGAGCGAATCAAAATGAATCAAAACACATTATAATTATTCTCAATGACAATAAAGATCTTAAACCTATTATTCCTTGCAGAGAATTGAGAAAAAAGACCTACAGAAAAATTATTAAATTGATTTCCAAGCTTTACGCGAAGAAAACATAACAATTCAATACGATAGACGCCACGAATCTTCGATGCTGAAGAGATTTATATCAATGAGTCGTTAATAGAATGATGTGGATTCTTGTAAGTATCAGGAATTATTCGTCCAATGAGCCCCTTTCTTAATAGTTGATATGATAATTATGATTATTGGAATTACTAGTTTCAAACCATTTATACATACAAAATGATAAATAAATACTAGGTCTGCAATAAAAATTTGTACATACAAAAGCTGTATGGTCAACAGGACGGCACCTTTCAAAACGATATTCTAATATATAAACATAAAACGAACTATGACGTCACTATTACATTATATCAATTGAGTGTTTATTAACACAATTTAGGTTATATCAATTCAAATTATGTTTCAATTATGACGTGATCTCATTTGTACGGATATGCAAATGAAAACTAACGAAATAATCAAACATTTATGACAAAGCTATCTACTACCACTTTAATTATTTTAGTGGAATAAAGGGTTCTTGAATTATAAATATTATACATACCTTCTGTACTATATAAAGTCGGCATCGGTATTGTATATCGGGACGACGTGCTCAAAGGATATTCCGGGCCCCATTCCTCAGGACTGAAGTCTGTGTAAGGAAGAAAACAACCTATGTGAATGGAAACATAGGCGCGTTAGTGTGAGCATGTGTGCGTGCGATGATATGCAACATCCAAGACTCGACTTTGATGTGTTTTCAACTGTATTTATAGCATTAAAAAGTTCACTTTCGCGTATATGTTTTTAATGTTTTCTTTTAACTGAAAATTATATTATAATGGAACCCACATCAAAGTCGAAAGTCTTAGCTCATAGGCATATGGAATGCTTATTACAATAATGTATAATACACTGTCAAAATGTATAGAAGATCATTATAACATACAATATCGATTGCATAGTTAAAATTTATAAAACAGTGAATAATTATAACAGGAATAGTTAACAAAATTAAAAGAAAAAACTAATATCATAGAGATATTAAATCCGATATTATTACATGCAATAAAGAAGTGCAATAAAATTATCATCCATTAGTCTACGCATGCGAAACAGTTCATACATAAAGGAAAAAGCAAAAATAAAACAAATGTATATAACGAGAAATCTAACATACTTACATGTGCATATTGTAACTTCATGGCAGCACTTACAAACTTAATTTTAATTATCATTTTGTTAATAATTTGTTGTTATTGTTTTATTTCCCGTATTGTTCCAGAGTGAGATGAAGCGGAAGCGATGTTTTTAACTTTCTCATTATCGGTTCACCCTTCACCATTTTCCATTCGGAATCGTCATTTCAACTTTCAAACTATAATTCACATCGGCTCGTTTAAATTAAACGTTTCTGTTCTTATAAGACTCCTATCTATTTAGGGTATATTAGTAACTATCAGATTAGTAAACCCATGTTAAAAAAATACACCAGCATTGATTTTATGGAAAAGGTTTATTTGATATATAAGAAGGACCTACGTATATAACTATAAAGAACCAGATCACCAAATAGCATCTATATAGTTGTCGTTTTTACACATCGAAAGCAGAGCAGATCTCAATTGGATAACACTCTACAGATAACATTATTTTTGACATCTGAGCCTCTTGAATGTTTTATGTAACACTAACCACCACCATTGTACCAGGAACATTGTTACTGCCAAATGTTACAGCGGCTCTCATGTACTATACAAATCGTTTACTACACCCTAGCATTGGAAGTCTATGTGACTGTATGTATATACTTATTTATGAATATAAAACGTCAGGCTAAGAATTCGTATTAAAGGTTTACGTCACAGGTACACAATAAAGTTTGAAAGAGACATCGTAGAGCATTACATAGACTTCCACATAATATACATCGGATATTAGAAAGAACATAATTCATTGTAAACATTTGGAAGCGTGCCATATGACATGGTGAAAAAACAAAGCAAAGATCATACAAACTAACAAATAAGTAAGTACAACAAATACATATAATAATAATGTCTTACGCCTTATCGTATATAGCATAAACTATGAACTGCTAAGCATGCATAGCGCTTATGTTTAATTAATGAAAACATATTGGCTGAAAGCAAACAAATGCTTACAATTTACATAAACAAATTGTGTGTCACAAATGTCAAAATATACTTACCATCATATTTGAATATAAAAACGTTCAGCCTTAAACCTTAATAAACATTAAACCTACTTGAGTTATTGTTTGTCTCTCTCTTTTAGGTTATATGCAATGTTAGAGAGAAAACGACGAAACAAATTAACTGCAAAAATAGATTTTATAAGGCTTTGGACGTTTTTATGAATATATTATGATGGCAACAATACAGCAAAAAAAACTTTACAAAAACATCTACAAATCAACTACATTAAACACGCACAAGACTCCTCTGAGTATCACACATAAAAACTTAACATTCATTTTTACAGTCAATTCCATAGTTACGAACTACCAAAATTATAAACTAGACTTAATGTTTAATAAAAATATGTTCCCTTTATGCCTGCCATGTAACGTAATTCGTGAGAAATGTTATTAAATTGAATGGGAGAGTAATTTTGTGATACATACATAAACACGCTCTATTTGACTTAATAAAAAATGTGCTAAGCATATTGTTTTCAAACTTTACACGAACACTACACATTGAAATGAAAGTGCCGTAGTGCGGAACGGTAAACAGTCAGACTGTTCTTAGAAAGCGATTTGTATAAAAATACCTTGTAAACTCTTGACGAGTAATGTTTTTCTAAAAGGTGCCAATTTACATGTAAGCTAGCGATTATTACAATAACAAAAGTTTGTATCGAAATTAAAAAGCCGGAACATTTATACACTCTAGTAGTATTTTTTGGTAATTAAAAAATAGTAGAGCATAATATATTTTGTTCATAAATATATTTATTTTTATTAAATTAAAGTGTAACTAAATAAGCTTAGAGCGTGTTTATCTAGTAAACAAAATATTTATACTTACAAGGATATAGTAGATTATCCTGAGATGTTCCTTTAGAGCAGCAAGAAAAATAAAAGTTTCATCATTAAATATGTATAAAAACAATTTGATTTCTCACACATTATCTGTACACTTGACTAAAATTCATTTGATCGCAACAAAGAATTCGAAATGTAAAAAATGTCAGCCGCATTTTATATTTTTTCTTAATTTTTTTATTGCCAAGTTTTTACATAACGATTTGTTTGTTGTGTTTTAATACAATTTGGCAAGATGTTAATATGTCTTCAGTCGATACATAATTAAGTCTTTAAAAAAATAAAATTACTATATTTAATTAACTAAAGTATCTAGAAGTAGAAAGTAAAATTATCTAATTTAATATTGAGACACTTGAAATGCTTATATTTAGAATATCAAAATGAAACATTTCACTTTGATGTTGTATGCTATCTAAACCAACACTTAATTTTTAGGTACCGTGAATGATGACGTATAACAATTATTTTTTAGAAGTAAGGACAACAAGTATTCTTCAACTTTGTCTCAAATCAGATGGTGTGTTGCTTTTTTTTTACTTTATTTAAGGTATCACCTTCATAATACATTGTTATAGAACCATACACGCAATGAGGCAATTCGATTTTAGTTATTTCATTGTGCGTCTTGAGTTTTATAAGTTGATATTAAAAGAGTCAAACATATTGATCTTTAATAGAATTTGATTACGCTGCCTACGCATATGTTATGTAAGCGGCAATGGATCCTATTTTCGTCTAACACAGTAAGATTGACACTGGCGCATGGCGTTAACAATTCTTTTAAGAGACAATCTAAAAATAAGTATTTTTATATATTTTTGTTTTGAATTTTCTTACGCTAAACTTAAGCTATCAAATCCTTGGAACTTCATCTTATTTAAAACTTATTTAATTAAATGCTCATCCGGGAGAGTAGTGCTTCGGAGAAGTTAGTCGATAAATCATTATGACCTCCGTTTTAGGGTTGTAGTAGTATAGTCAAAAATAAATGTAAATAATGACATATATCGGAAAATTCGATCGCTAAATTATCGGTTTCGAATATGTCAAAAAAAAAACAAAACAAAAGTGTCAAACTAAAAGGAATGTTAGTAAAAATGATATGTAGGTATTCAAAATAATATGGCAACACTTTTGTACATTCATCAACGTCACTCAGGAGAGTGTGTCGAGTCGCGTGAAATATGGCGTTCAAAATATCGAGCGTTCGTAAAAAAATCGCGGTTTCGATCGGTCATTACAATTCGGCTAGTCGTCGCGCAACAGTTCCGCCGTGTCCGAAGCGAGCCCGCCCGCCAGCGCTAATACACCAGCCAGACTATTCGACCTTAGGGTCTTCAGTAGGTTTTTCTTCGCATCTTTTTTCTCCGGTACATCGAAAACGGTGTCATACCTATCGGGGATGTCAGCGTTGGCCGCAAACATTGGGCATAGGAAGAATCTGTTGCGTCTCGGTTCAGCGTTTTCGTACAGGTCGTCGTGGCTGCCGGTGCGCTTGCGTGCGAGGCCGGCGTCGGGGGCGGGGGCGGGGGCGGGGCGCACTTGGGACTTGGCCTTGCGGGGGCGGGGCGGGGGGTTACCTGGGCGGGGCGCGGGCGGCAGGTCGGGCGCGGACGTGGAGAAGCGGGGCGCGTGGCGGGCGCGCGCCAGCGCCGGCAGCGGCAGGTGGCCGCGCGACCGCTGGTGCACCGACGAGGGGCCCCACGTCTTGCCCTTCACGCCGTCCGCTGGCACTGTGACACGAACACAATATTTTTAGTACATTTTCCGCTCGACGTAGGATAGTCAAAGCAATCTGGCACATACAGTCTTGTCTTTAGTATTTTTCGTGAATGAATGGCGATTAAAGTCTAATAAATGATGGATGGATGGACTGTTTGATTAATTAAACATGATACTTGACTTTCAGACCTCATACCGTCTTTTCGAGATTATTTTTTTTTTCCTTTAGTTTATGGCTTCGTGCGATTAGCACATTTAGCCAGTGTCAAAGTAATTTTTCTTACAAGTAATAAATAAATATACAATATTTCCTTCCAGTATGATGATGATGATGAATGACAATAGAAATGTGAAGTGAGAAACGATATACCCCCCAACCCCTCGAGTATCTCAGTAAAGATGTGGGGCTTTACTAATTCCTCGGCGGACTTCTTGAGAGAATTTGAAAAGTTAAGTTGCACTGTTTTGTTACATTTGCCAACACTGATGCGCACTTACGAACACTTAACGGTTAATAATCCACCATTATTTCACATTAATATTCGATATAACACAAATTTTAGAAAATAAAACAAAACCGCAGACATGACTCTTTACTTTCCCGCCAAGAAGTCTCGAGATTATTTAAAGTGACGTCTTACTGTGTGTACCACCACCTTTTGATTGCTAAGACCGGGTGGAAACGAACTACATCTCTCGAAATTTTCAAATGCTATGGACATTGCTAACTTATGTAAATAACTATTTCATAACATAGCAGCTATAAAAACTATGCAGTTTCTTGCACCCTCATGACAGCTAAAAACGTCCTAAATGGGTAGTAGGTAAAACGTTTTCTGGACGATTCAAGAGTACTTTTATCATATAACTATGGCATCTTTATAACAGCTAATCGGTCAATCCACTCACGAGCAATAGCCCTCATGATGGCGGGCGAGCCGGGGGGCGTATCCTTAGCGACCGCCACCAGCTGTTTGACGCTGGACTCGTCGTCCGACGGCCGCACGGTGAGCGTATGCCGGAAGTCGAGCGGTGACGATATCGTGTCCTTCTTCACCAGTTTCATTTTGCTAAACTTGCCTGTAAATTGGAACGCGATAATTTGTTACTATTCATTTATTGGATAGTTGGAATAGTTGGGATTAGCGTAACATGGAGGAGGCCTATGCCCAGCAGTGGGTAGATACGGGCTGAAAATGATGATGATTCAATAATTATGAAAGTTGATTATTATACAATTGGCTGAACTGATAATACATTATTGTTGGTTTGAATTACTATCCGATATTCGTAAGCGATAAGCGCAATCTGAAAGAATAGTAAAACTACCACCATGAATTTTTTTTAAATGACAAAGTAGAAACAAGTGGGTAATAAAATGTAAGGGAAATAATTTATTTGTATTACAAAATAAATATTTGATCAGCAGAATTACACAATCGGTCAGCACAAGAAGTCCTTACTGTTGGTTAGGTTAATTTTTTTTCCCGAGCGATGCGCAGCGTAGCGGCATAAAACTGCTGTTCAGAATGATATAAGTTGCAAAATGATTTAGAAATATTTGCTGACCATAAGTTGCTGCCCAACTAGCTTTTTTGCTGCCCAACTAGCATTTTTTTGCTAACAAAAATACGAATACTTTGCTAACCGTTTAAAAAACACCCAAAATGTAACGTAATAATGGTAGACACCGGAACCAGTTTGACTATATTCTAATTAAGTCACGATGGAAGACTTCCATCCAGAATGCGTATAGTCTACCTGGAGCAGACTGCGGATCAGACCATCAACTCTCAATAGCTAAGACGAAGCTAAAAATGAAGAGTGCTAGAAATCCTAAGAAACAAAGAAGGATCAACGTAACATACAACTCCAAGCTCGCCAGCGATGGATGGGTGATGACACTCTGATGCTCGTTGAAGAGAGGCGCAAGTTAAAAGTATCAGGAGCAAAAGTTCAAGGCCAAAACAGACTGTCAGCCCAAATTCAAACAGGGTGTAGGCGGGAAAGACATTGACATCCACTCACATAAGAACGAGTCCAGAGACCTATACAAGAAAATCCGCTATGTGACCAAAACACTATCATCTAATTCCTGACCCATAGAAGATAGTGACGGCAGAGTGCAATGTGAGCTAGAAAGCATATCGAATATCTGGAAGGGCTATTGTCAGTCTCTGTTCTTAGACAACAAGTCAGAGGAGTTTGCCAAAACTGAGCCCAAGAATGAATCCTAGTTAGAGCCAAATATTCTTGAATTAGAAGTCTAAGCGGCCATCAATCATCTGAAGAAAGGAAAAGGCTACAGGAAAAGATGAGATCCCGATAGAAACCATAAGGGCTTTGGGTGAGATTGATGTATCCATGCCACTAAGATCATGCTACACATCTGTTGCCGACCGACCAACCAACCTTTTTACTTATTTTTTTGTATTTTTACATGTTTCTATTGTTTTTAAAATAAAAGAAAGAGTCACCTTTGTAAATGCCAAACAGATATATATAATATATTAAATTATTATTCTCAGAGTTATTGTCGTGTTTGCTTACGTTATCATACGTTTCAACATCCTTAATGAACGACTGAAAAGCTTCCTATCTAAGGAAATAGTACCAGAACAGGCAGAAAGGCAAAGGTCAAGGAACCCGCGAGCAGATTCTTATTGTCCGCCAGATCATCGAGAAGTCTCGGGAGTTCAACAAGCCAACTTACATCTGCTTTGTTGACTTTTGAAATGTGTGTGACAGTGAAATGCCCTAAACTGTGGGACACCTTATTGCAAATGGGTACACCAAAACATCTAGTGCATTTGCTTAGAGGCCTCTACGAAGACGGAACTGGGTCAGTGAAAACAGATGGAATCTTCTCGGACAGCTTTCACCCTAGCGCTGGAGGATGCATAATTTTACCGTTTCTGTTTAATACACGGAGATAATTATGCGTATAACCATTGAGGACTAGACGGACGGTGTAACCATAGGTGGATACAAAATTTCCAATCTACGATATGCAGATGACACTACCCTTTTTGCCTATAGTAGTAGCCGCATGGAAGAACTTCTCCTGAAAATGGAACGTGTCAGCCTAGAGTTTGGTTTGAAGATAAATCACGGTAAAACTAAGACGATGATTGTCGACAGAGCTAACAACACCTTGCTAAACATCACCAAAAGAGCAAACTGTGAGGTCGTACAATACTACATTTACCTTGGGGCTCTATCTCAATTCAAGGAGGCTGCATAGATGAAGTTAAGAAACATATGGCTATGAGCAGAAGTGCAATAGACAAGCTAAAGAAAATATGGAGGAACAGAAACATAACGAAAGCCACAAAGGTTAGGCTCGTAAAATCGTTGGTGTTTCCCATATTCCTGTACGCCGCCGAAACATAGACCCTACGGCAAACCGAAACTCACAAGATAGACGCTCTGGAGATGTGGTGTTAGAGGAGAATGCCCGGGGTCTCTTGGACCGAGTTCCGAACAAATGCCTCCATCCTTGATGAGCTTGGCATAAAAGAGCGCCTATCCACCCAAGTGCGCAGTCGGATCCTGAAATTCTTTGGGCATGTTAGTTGGAGTGGAAACAACTCCACAGAACATCTTGTCGTGTAAGGGAAAGTCGAGGGCACAAGACCACGAGGGAGATCCCCAATGAGATGGGCGGACCAAGTGAAGGCTGCGGTGGGCGCTCCCGTGCACGAATGTGCCCGATTAACGACCAGCAGGCAGAGGTGGCGGGATGTCGTGCGGCGGGTACTGTCTGCTGCCCAACCTACCGGAACCTGATAACCACGACCACTCTGGCAAGACTGAAACGACTAAGAAGAAGAGAATAACAGCCTATTCACTATCTCGTTGCTGGGCAAAGGTCTCCATTATTGAAATCAAGTAGTTTCTACAATTTATGAGTATTGTCTGAATCAATGCGGATTGATCGAAATTTGGAAAACACTGCTCGACTTGGGAATTAAACCCAACGCTATGCCAGTCAGCCACTAAAGTGTCTATAAACGCATAACATATTACTATATTGCTTTATATATCTGTCAATTGCTTAAAGTTGTTTAAGAGACAGATTTAATTTAAACATGGTTATCGGATGAAATAAGTGATTTTGCACAATAATTACTAAACGTAAGTAAGTAAGTACGCCACTAACCTTTTCTCTTGTTAGGCTGCGGCGGTTGGTTGTGCGACATGTTACTAGCGAATATCAGTATATGCAGCTCTCTGGCCGCTAAGTCTATCTCCCTCATTTCGAGCTCTCTTTCCTTCTGCGCGAGATTCTGCTCCATCAGCCGCTGTTGTAGTTGCGCTCGCGTCAGCTCTTCTTCCCGACACCGCAGCTCCTAGAACGATCGGGATAGTACGGTCGCGGGAAAAAACTCTATTGTCAGCATAAGACAATGTGGCGTTTTAAAATAAACAAACATTGTTGTAAAAAAATCTCAATAGATGGCGTTGTTTTGTTTGAAATTACGAGTTCTGTCAATATGATTAGGCGCAGATAATGTTATCTTTCTATTTACCTACAATTGCAAACAAAATAAAATATTTTGACAATTTTGTAATAACAAAAAAAATGACGTAAAATTTAGCTAATCTAGTAATTGTATTCAGACAAGTTCCTATTATAAACAAAATATTTTTTTAAGTTTTACGGCTCATAGGGCGTTGACCGACCCAAAGGCAGCTTAACTTTAGCAATCTTTGAAAATTCAGCAAGATCACTGCACCGTCTCTGAACAAGAAATATCAAAAAGATAGTAACTTTGTTTGAGATCCGTTACCAAATGAACATAAGGACGAAGTTTGACTGTTTTGATTTCAGCGGTAAAAGGTTGTTTTGTCTATCGTATAGGTAAAAAAGGATATTATGCAACTATTACAAAGTAAGTGTTTAAAAGCATAACTATTATAGACAACACTATGTGCATAACTAATACTAAGAACTATTAGCACATAAAACGTATGGTTGTTCCATACAAAAAATATGCAAATGATTACGAATGTTTTGTATGTTAACCAACGAATCGAAATTAGTTCTCGGAACTCATAACAATAAGGAAACAAAACTAACAACATCAATTATTGTCACTAACCTCTTCTATAGTTTTGCATTCCTATTAGCAAGCGTTAAAATGGAAAACAAATTTCCTCATTAGTATTTTAGGTATTGGTACAAGATAATTATACTTAAATAAATAGAATACTTATCATAATCTCTAAATATTTTTTTATAAATAGAGTTAAATAAAGCTGTTAAACAAAATAGTAGAATCTAAAAGCAAATTAAACAGAAATTTATTTTGATGCTTCTGTCTTTTAACTAGGTTTTGCATTATGAACACACACAGAAAGACAAAGTTTTAAGAGACATTAGACTATTATATTAATATTAGACATTAGGATATACCTACATTAAGTCTTCGCCATCATTGAAATAAAATTATCGGTATAATTGATGGGCATTGGCTTAATCATTGGTGATCATGGATCAAATAGTTCGAAATACTTGGGGATTAAAAACCCCGAACCTCCGAATACCGGGCCGAGCGCTCTTCCCCTCGGCAAATAAGGCGTCTATTGAAGTTTTTATTATTATAATTGTCCCACCTTCTCTTTCCTTCGTAGGTCCCTGAGCACTTCCTCGATCTCGAGCCGCCAGCCGTCCTGCATGGTGTGGAAGGACTCGTGGGGCGCGCGCGTGAATTCAGACTGCCTGATGCGCTCCAGCTGCTCCAAGATTTCCGGGAAGGAGGGCCGCTCGCGAGGGTTGGAGCGCCAGCATGCTGGTGAAACCAAAACTTGGTACTAATGGAAAGTTCAAAACTAAAACAGCAGTAGCATTCATGTTACAATCGGTTCGATCCGATCCGAACTCCTCGAACAATCTAGTAGGGAACGGGGAAAACTTGCGAGATGACATACCCTCTAGAGATAGTGTTTCGTCGTTCGATTAATATCTATTCAGAAAGGTAAATTATAATTATTGGATACATTATAAACATCATTGATCATATTATTATTATGGCCAGCATCAAATTGATGCACCTGCATCAAGCATCTGCAGCACCTGCATCATTCCTTAAGTTTAAGTTAACATTAAAGTTGATGATGGTGACAAGAACGAGACCTAGATCTAGAAGTCGTAGCCCCCAAAAAATGGTCGGACTAGATCTCCAAACGTCTATAGATTATATCCATCAGCACCGCACTCCACAACCAACGGATACAGATAGATAGCAAAATGAAACAGGGTCACGCTCCTCATCAGCAATTAGGGAATTAATAAGAGAAAAGGTTTTATATTAAAATTCAAAACACTTTTTGCAATGATCAATTTGTTGCTGACTGTACATAATAAATATTGTTACCTCATGTGCACCTAACTTTACACTTGCACTATTATTTTAAATACCCAACACAACATATCTGTTCATTGTTGCATCATGTGATTTACTGATTAGAATTTGAACAATTGTCTTAGACGCAGCCCCCCACTAAGATACTTGAACCTATTATATCCACCTTGGTCGCCCACATCCGTCGTAAACAGTTATGAAATGGTTCAGTACCGAATTGATTGACAGCACCTACTATCATTCAATTAATATTTGGCACGCGATATGAAAAGATTTTCGAGCGCATATGTGGCAGAAGTTTGTATCGGATTGTTCAGTTATGATGAAGTTGCAATAACTTATGGGCATAGACAAACATGAAGATGCCGTGTTTAGGACAAAGTTTTAGCATTTGTCGTGACATTGTTTCGAGGATCTTGCCAAAAGGAAACGCATTCGAGAACTTGATAATAAAAGTTTCGCTTAATATCATATTTAACTACAAAAATCAATAAATCCTTATACAAAATGGTGACCATCAGCTATTTAAGTACTTCTACCTACGTTACTTTGGGTTAAACATTAGTGTATGAGATATAACTGGGCTTTAACTTTCGCATTGCATTTTGTGACGATGGCAGAGGCTGAATTTTGGATTTAAAGAAAAGGGCAACTATGTTTAAAACGTCAAAACTGTAAGTATAATTAGTTTGGTAAATATTTTTGTGGGTAGATTTTGATTAAGGTGTACGACCTGCCTTCTATGTACCGCTTACGGAGTGAAATGTTTTTTTTTCCACTGTATGTTTAAACATACACGATACACGATATAACGAGAGGTTAACCTCTCGTTATCCATAAAACCAGAAACAATAGACATTCAATTGTTCTATGGCTCTATATGAAGTCACTGGGAGCTAAAAGATTAAAACTAGAATTGCATAAAACAATTAACATGTAAAAAGGGTTTCGAATGCATTATCTTTGACAATCAGTCAGGCCTAGCTCGAATATTATTAATGACTAAATTGACTCCGTGTCGTAGAACTCGATAGCGTAAAAGAGAAATATTTCGGCGGGCTGGTTAGAACCACGATAGCTCAATTGCAAGAGCACTTAACCCGGTATGTCAGAAGGGTGCAGGTTCAAATCCTGCTCGTGGATTTTTTTTAACATTTGTGTTTTTGTAATTTGTTTCGCAACAATCTGCGTTGCGTTGCAATCGCAATTTGCGTTAAAATTATATAAACAAAACAAAAACATTTTATGTTGTTACCACTGAACGTTTACAAGACGATTTCTAGAAGCTACAGGGCCGTCTCTGTCCCGACCCGATCTGATTCGAAACCCCTTCGAGAACCTAGTAGGGAAAGGGGACTCGCTTGCACGATGGCATTCTTGAAACCCTGTGTTCCGATCTTGCTTGCATCAGGCTTGAGTGACCCTTTCAAGTTTTTCGCAACCCCCAAAGAGTCCGGTGATGCTGAAAAGGCTGCCTGATGTCATAAGCAAACTCTTTAAAAAAAAAACCGGCCAAGTGCGTGTGTAGGGTTCCGTAGCCCATCTCAACAATGCGGACTCTGAGAAGAGGGCTTTTAAGATTTTATTTAACGATGGCTCATATACTTAAATGTAGATACTACCGCATACCGGTTTCACACACCTGACAACCTTATTTAAGTAGTTCCCAATAAGGAATTTGTACTGCGCCAAGTACATTTTATAAGTTCGTTGACTGTTACTCATAAACTTGTCAAGCCTACTTAGCTGTGATAGTTTTACTTTTAACTTCATCATATATACAACTACTGTAAAAAATTTTCACGTATCCAAAAACAACCATTTGGCTGGCAGGGGGGGGGACACTTGACTCGAACAAAATTTTGCACTTTAAAGCTTAGTAGTTCACAAATGGATGCCTCAATCAAAAAACTGTTTTCACAAACCCCAAATATTTTTTAAATTGCTATCCAACAACATTCCACACTATGGGGTAGACTTCACATAGGGGAGATAACCTAAAAAAAATATTTTTCAAAATTTTACGTTACCTCTTTGTCGGCGTGAATAATATGTATATCCATGCCAAATTACAGCTTTATAGTACTACTAGCGACCCGCCCCGGCTTCGCACGGGTGCAATGCTGATACACGCAACCGCTATGTCCCTGCATTTTATAATTTGTAATATCTTCGAAAAAATTCATTTAAATTACATGTTGTAAAGGACCATATTATATCAATAGCTTGATCGTGGTGGATATCCTCGGGCAAGGGTCAGTTTTTAACCTGTCATCTGATGTGAACAGACACAATATATTTCAATTGTTTAGGGCACTGATCAGTGCTCGCCTCGGGTAATGCCTCAGTTTTTACGGACGGACGTTTAGTGAGCTCACCTTCCATCAGCACTCTCCAGGGTTCCGGGCAAGTGCTCGGTATCGGCAGCGTCAGCTTGTTGACAGCCACCCCGTACGCCACCGCCAACGCGTCGATCCCCTTGTAGGGCGTCTCGCCCGTCAGCAACTCCCAGAGAAGCACCCCGTACGACCACACGTCTGATGCATGCGAGAAGGTTGAGTTTTTTATGACCTGCAAATAACAAGTAAGAGTTTTTAATTCCAATATAGATCAAACTGTTGTTAACTTAACAGTAAACATTTTTTTAAACCTATTTATCTAGCACATAATTTTAAAATAAGTATGATTTTTATAAAAAATCATTAATAAAATAATTATGTTTTTATGATTGAATCTGAAGTGACGTCACCTGCTTGTTTACAGTAAATGTCGATTCAATTCAATTTCTTGTAAAATTACTCTCGCTACGATTTAGCCAGTGTACACTCACTGTCACTCGAAGTTTTGTATGGTGTGATTTGACAGCTAAAAGTTTGTTTACAAGCAGGTGACGTCACAACATCACGTGACCTGCATGCATCGTTTTTGCGGCTATTTTATTTATTTGAATTTTAATGACGATTTTCATAAATAATAAAGAAATTCACAACGAATTAATCAAATTGCAAATATATTATGTTATAATGAACCATTACACATATTTTTCTAAAACCTGTCAAATACCCTATTTTATCTGATAGTAGATGGTAAGCTGAAGTGGTCTGATGAAACGGTTTAAGATACTTCGTCAGGAAACCTCAACCATTGAGGAACTGGCTATCTGGCTGACGGAACATAACAATAGGTAAATGGCAATAAACAGCCTAACTGGCGGTGCACGTGACCCGACCCGGTATGTCGAGGGTTCAAATACAATTCGTAGAGTTTGGTTCAAAACTCTTCCGGGTACTTTGTTTGCTACAAAATATGCGTAAAATTTCTAATACCGATAATCTTGTGATTGTGGTGAGTTCTTAAAATTTTATTAACACTACGTACTCTGCCTTATCTTTATCACAAACATGATTTTACACAACACTGAGTTAAGCTAATAGTCCAGTAAGTGCACGATTTAGACATTGCCAATTGAATCTGTAAGCCCCGAAATATTTGGTAGCGATAAGTCAATACATACGATACTGAATTTACCTTACCAACAAAACTTGAAGCCCCGAAATATTTGTTACTGCACTGAATGCTGCATTGCAATTTGAAATTGTCAAAGTTAAACTTTCCTCCCACAAGCAACGACAGTACAAGGCAAATTAATATTAATCGCGACTCATTTCCGAATCGATCAAAATCTCTGCTCAACTACCCACTCGGCGACGACCGTGAACTACAAAACGTATTAGCATCTAATTAATCATGACGATCTATGATGTGATAAAACTATAATATGCTCTATTGACGTTTTAATCGATGTAAAAAATTGGTTTGTTTCCAATTTGAGACGGTTGTAAGTTAATTTTCTAATCCTTTTATACAAGGTTGATGCTAAATACCTACTAAATCATAGCACGTCAGCGTGATAGGCATATATTGAGTTTGAAAATGTTTATCATCAATATCAACGCGCAACGTAATGTCAACTAAGTCCAAGGGGCTAAAGTTCCGGTGGCCCGCTTCGACTCTTACCTCACCCACTAAAAGATTATACCTTGCATGTCCAAGAAGTACACCAATTAAAAATAAATTGTAATAATCTGTAGCAGGTGGCTCTGTTAAATAACGCGTATCGTTGCGAATTGGTCAATCAAAGAATAGGACGTATAGGATACATGGGTGCAAACCCCCCGCCCGATCCTCTAAATGCCACTACACATTTACAGAATACACTAAACATGCACACTAGTTTAGGCCCAAGACACCGTACTCGTAGAACAAGGGTACGAAGAACCGGTTCACACGCGCTCTACACCAGGCACAGACATGTACCTGTGCGCTTCTCTCCTCCACGGCCCGGTCAACCCGAGCCGAGGTCCGAGCCTTTAGAGGCGCCCTCGGGTTGCTCCGCTCCCCGATCCGATCCGAACCCTTCGGAGACGTAGTTCTACGACGTTCTAGTAGGGCACGGGGATGCGCACTAGTGCGCGATGCCGTAGAGGGACTAGAGGGGTTCTAGAGGGACTAGAAAACCTCCGAAGGTGAATCGTTTCACACGGCTTGAGGGACCCTTTACGTTCCTCGCCGCCCCCAAACAAGCCCGGTGAAGCTGAAAATGCCGTCTGAGGCAATCAGCAATCTCTCTCAAAAAAAAAAGGGTGCAAACCGTGCAAACCGTGCAAAGAAGTAAGTACCTAACAAATGTGTGCTGTATCAAACTGCCACGCGATGTAACGTTCTATTGGTGGATTACGTCAGCTGATCCCAGTGTCCAAAACTGTTTAAAGCGACATTGCCTGCAAACTTTGTAACAAAACAACTAGTTCCGTTTTACAACAATTAATTTTTCATGGTCGTCAGTATCTTATTGATAGGCTGTACCAAATACCATGAGACGTACGCCAACAATAAGCGCTAAGACACAAAATAATAGAAAAGAAATCGTGCTTCATTATCTTATCATGTATTAAATGATAAAATAACTGAAGGTTTGGTCCGTATTTGCCTAGATAACGTTGTAGTAAGAATGTCCCCTAGACGATTTGTCTGCCCGCTTGGAGCGCATATCACTTGCGCAATAACGAAATTATCACATCAACGTGCAAAGTACGTTGCTGTTGCTACATTACTACTATCAATAAATGTTCATACGCCGCAATGGGCTGTATTGCTGGATAAATATTTCGCATTAGTTCAAGAAACAGGAGCTGTTGGTCCCATGTCCCAACTGTCCCAACCATAAAGGCAGTCGTTAACATCCACCAGAACGCTCCGCTAGATGGGCGTGATACTTCCGTCCAGGAAAACCTTCGAGGTTGTTGGACCTAGCTTAGGTAGGCTTAAGGACCAATATAGTGTTCTTGCCGCCAACTCAATAACGTCACAACTGTAAATGCCATCAGCGGCATTCGTACAACAAAACGTATCCAGTTAGCGTGGTTTCAGTAGAAAATTCATACTAGTGCGCTCGGGTTATGTAGCACTCTCCTCTGGACCTTCGCACACCTAAGCGAACGGAGGGCCACTAAATTTCCTTCTCGTGCCTTCCAATTCCAATAAGTTGCAAGTATTCTATAGACAACGTTATTCAGCGTCAGTAACCCAGTTTATACCAATGCGGTCCGAAACACAGGTCGTGAGCTGTAACGAGCGTGTGAACGTATTTACGATTGGTTCCAAATTAAATTACGGGACCACTTCTCACTATCATGAATGAGTATTGATTAATGTTGTGAGAGTGTCTTGGAACGCACAGTTAGCATGAAAGGCAATCTGACACTAACTAATCAGAAAATGTCGCAATCAACATAAGATTTTTTTAAGCCAACTAAAGCCGTCATCACAGCTTATAGTGATTGACGTTTGTGACACCACGGTAGTCCCGTGTCATTCATGCATGAGAGATTCGGTCATTTGAACCTAATCGCGTAAAAGTATATAATTGCAATGATTCGTTTTGATGACATCTTGCATGCGTAAAATGTAACGGAATGTCACTATTCAAATTCACCCAAAAATTCCGTAAATCATATAAACGAACGATTGGAATGACCCGGGTCGTGTCAGAAGCACGCATGAGGCAATACTTGAATGATCGAATCATAAAGAATGAACGATTGACATAGGAATACCTACATCACGTATGGGTAAACCTTGACTTTATATAGTTATGAATCTCCTGCAGAATCGTGCCAGAACCCTACTACCGGCTATTTTGACAAGTTTTATAATTGAAAATTAATTGTATACTACCTCTGGTGGCATCCAAGCGTAAGTGCCGGCTGCAGACATCCTCGTGGTCTTGTACACCTCCCGCGCCAGGCCGAAGTCTGTGATCTTCAACGTCTTGTTGTCGAGGTTGTCGTCCGACAGAATCGTTTCACTAAGGAGTACTGTAAAGAAGAAACATCTATTTGTAATCATTATTCAGTACAAAGTAGCATCTTCGAAAAAGACGTTAAATAATTGTGGGGAGGTCCAGGACTCGGGAGTAGGAAACTAACGGCTATTATAATAGGTAATTTGTACTTGTACACTGTATCCTTGATTTTTCTATCTTTTATAGAATTCACCTAAGCAAAAGACCATTCACAAACCTGACTACTAATTAATCGAAATTGAAGGAACTAAAAGTCTACAAACTTTAAGTTTGCCATGATAATTCCTTATATGTCCTAAACATTCGCCCAATAAGATTTTTAACACGGACAAAGCTGCAGGTAGGCCGTTAGTTATACATAAAATAATAATCTCTAGCATTTATTGGTAGAATATATAGGAATAAGTTTATAAACTTAAATTATATATTCCTTCATACATTTCAAACAGTTTCATTTAAAACATAATATAGTTAGAGAGAGAAACATATCTTCAGTGGTGTAATTAACGGTCAGCCGACCAGCTTGCAATGTACTTATCGATAAAGTATAGGAAATGTCTAAAAAGGCGACCGAGGTGACCTACTTTTATAGCTCGCCAGTACACAGGACGAGAGTTCAAATCGGGGATGATGATTATGCGTAAGTTAACTTAATTCAAAATAAATGTATGCACTGCACTTGCATAAATGGTAGTGTGGGTCGAATTGCTCGCAATTTGTTAGCGGCTGCATGACCTAAGCATATGGAAGTGTCGTAGGAGTTCCTAACTACAAATTAACCAATGTCTGAATTTTAATTTATTATTAACATACGGGCTTAAGGTCTATTTTGAATATTTATAATTTTAGCAAATGGCTAAAATCACGGCTTATTATTAGGTACGTGCTAAAAGCGTTTATGTAAAATGGTGTTGAAGAAAGTTATTGCAGTTACAGATTTAGGGTAACACAATTATCATTGAAAAACACTTCATAAATGTTTTAGTCACTATGATTAATATATATCTTCTAGGTTTATGGTCTTAAGGTGATGGTGAAAAAGAAGAAGTCATATCCTATCAGGCTGGGCCAATGCTAGTTGATATTCATAATTATAGAAAATTACCTTATTAGGTACTATAATAAAATATTGCTTTGGGTAGGATATGAAAACGAAGAAAAACTATTAATTAAAAAAAACACGTGCGGGATTCGAACCCGCACCCCATGACATTCCGGGTCAGGTGCACTGCCAACAATGCTATCGTGGCTCAATCCAACTCGCTGAAATTAGTAAACACTACTACTTTTACTTTAATAATTTGATAAATTATAGTAGATATAGACGCTATAAATTATAAGGAAACTATAAATTACGCTGCTAAAAATTTTATTAATGTTGTTTTTATTTCAGGTACGAAAATTATTTCATCTGCATCTATCCATAGTGAAGTAGCCTAAAATTGTTTAAGACCTGTATAAAATACGGATGTTGTAGCGACTTCCTTTTGTACAATTTAGCAAAGTCCGAAATGTTATCGATTTCTGCTTATAGCACAAATTATGATTTTATACTCGTTTAATAAGTACCAGGCAAACAAGTAATTAAAAGAATCTTGATAATTATCTGTTTCATTTATCCTAAATAAATATTGAATTTACATTAGAATAAGGGGCAAAGCTTTTTATTATTTAAAATGTTGTGGTCCAAGGCCATAAAGTTTAATTCCTCTTCAATAAAAAACAAACTTTCATAATAAGTAGGCTTTTATTCGGCAAATTTTGGTTTATGGAAGTGAACACACCATTAATGAACAAAGAACAAAAAAACAATATCAAGAAGCAGTGGCTATACGTGTAACAATCGTGAATGTAAAATATGAGTAATAATGATTAATGTGTTTAAGTGGAGACAGAAGAGTAAGTAGGCGATACCCGTAAGAAGTTAAAAAAGAGTAGGAAGGCAGAGAGAAAGAGAAGAAAAACTACAAAATAATACTTCAAGACAACAAGTAAGCGCCGACAAAAGAATCAAACTAAAAACAAAATTACCATATCGCACACAAATCGTCAAAAACAGTCTAAAAGTACCGTTAAAATTAACATAACACAACATAACATCAAAATATAAACTTGCGGTGTGGACAACCCCACAAAATGGTATAGTGTGGCAATGGAAATAACCATAAGATTAGCATATGAATATTAAAAGCTCACAATACCACCGATATGGCCATTGACACGTCCGAAACTGCTTGTCGCCGAGACCGCAATTCATACGTCGATCATTCTGCGCACAAAGGGACAGGGGGGCCTATTTCGATAACCGAGTTTCGATTGATGTCTTCGTACTCAGCGTACAGTTTAACACGTTGCATTGCATATAATTGCAGTGTGATATATATATATTATATAAACAATTAATTCCTTATATATTCGGCACTCGCCCAACTTCGAGTATCATGGGAGTATTTATGCTGAGACATGGTCCTAATGGGCCTCAAACGTCATCTATTTTGATTTGTTTTATATTTGTTTTTTATTGCTCCTTTTCTGTATTGTAGACGTTATTCGTATAAAATACCTCTTGTTTGTTAAATTTTAATGTCACTTTTTGTGTGATTGTCAATTTATGTATGTGTGTTAATTAACTGTTTTCTATTTTATTACATTAAATTAAATAACATGCTATTTATATATCACTAAATAAGCTAAGACGCATTAATATAATATAAAAATATTGAAACTAAAGCCCTATTTTTTACTGTAAACAAATAATTTCTACTTGTATCGTTATTATAGCATTTTTTTTAATAAATAGTAAGTTGTATGTTAGTGCTAGTAATATAAATTCTGATTGAGTCTTTATAATTTAAGTTATAATAAACATTGAGCCCACTTCCTCTCTTCTACAAAGCTTTGTTGTGCTTGACATGATCCCATTATCAATCCTATACCATCCTTGTATAATTTTATGGAATGGCATTAAAATATAAAGTACATTTTTTATATAGAAACATTGATGTTTATTTTTAAATTCCTTATTCCTTTCTTTGCTGTGTATCGTGCATGGGTTCTGTATCTGTACAGTTAAAGTTCGATGCATCGGCTTACGTTATAATTGGACATATTGTTATTGACACAATGACGCTTCGAAATACCGGAGAATTTTGATAATCATTAAACCAATGAAGCATTGAAAAGGTCATGGTTAAAAGGTATTTAAAACTTTCAAATCATTTTACTTAGAAAGGTTAATTTAGAAGTTGTAGCCTAGTAGCAGACTTATAAATACAAACGTGACTTTTTATTTATTACTAATGGTCGCCCAGTGGTCGAAATTCGGAGTTATTCCAATCTGATCCTTTAAACGGTCCATTTGCAACAATTATTATTAATAACATCCGATCGGATGCATTGAACATTTAGCATGTTCGATCAGATCCCTTACCATTAGCATAGGTAAGTACAGTCAACAGAAAAAGACTGTTCACAATATAAATATTTTAATATGTTAATTAAATTATCACAGTAATAAAAAAACAATAAACATTAAAAAACAAACACATTTTATTTTAATTTTAAAAGGAGGTAAAGGAGCAGGCGGGTCACCGTAAGTAGTCACCGCCGCATAAAACGTCACATTTATATAACAAAATCAACTATATAAGAAAACTATAGTTTTTCAACTAGATTAATGTAAAAATATTAGGTCCTTACATATGAAATTGGCGTTTTGTCGTACTGGCCACTTTGATCTCAAATATCTCTTCTTTGGTTAGGGATTCCAATTTCAAATTTATACAGCTATTTATTCATACATTTGTATTTCGAAAACCGTAATTCATTTGTTTTGTCCTCGTTTGGTTTTTTCTTTGCGTCACGCAGTTTACAAAATGGAAAATTTGAAATATCGCGTTATTTACGAGTACGAGTTCCACCGTGGTACCAGTGCTGCAGAAACGGCTCGAAGGATTAATGATGTGTATGGCGGCGGTGTCGCAAAAGAAAACACAGTGCGTTTTTGGTTCCAACGTTTTCGTTCTGGAAATTTCGACCTGCAGAACAAGCCCCGTGGACGGCCGGAGACTAAAGTTGCTAATGAAGAATTGAAAGCTATTGTGGAAGCAGATCCATCGCAAACCACGTCCGAGTTAGCTGCAGGCTGCGGTGTTAGTGATAAAACTGTTTTAATCCACTTGAAGCAAATTGGAAAGGTGAAAAAGCTTGAAAGGTGGGTACCTCATGAATTGAGTGCAGCAAACCGACAAACGCGCGTCAACTGCTGCGTTACATTACTCAACCGGCACAATAATGAAGGGATTTTAAATCGGATCATTACCTGTGATGAAAAGTGGATCCTGTACGATAATCGGAAACGCTCATCGCAATGGCTGAATCCTGGTGAACCAGCCAAATCCTGCCCCAAGCGAAAATTGACTCAAAAAAAGTTACTTGTGAGCGTTTGGTGGACTAGTGCCGGTGTCGTTCACTACAGCTTTCTTAAATCTGGCCAGACGATTACAGCAGATATCTATTGTCAGCAACTGCAAACCATGATGGAAAAGCTAGCTGCTAAACAACCGAGGTTGGTCAATCGCTCTAGGCCACTGCTGCTTCAGGACAACGCTAGACCACACACTGCACAACAGACGGCTGCCAAATTAGAGGAGCTTCAATTGGAATGTCTAAGACATCCACCGTACTCCCCGGACCTGGCTCCAACAGATTACCATTTTTTTCGAAATTTGGATAACTTCTTGCAAGGGAAAAAATTCAACTCCGATGGGGCAGTCCAAAGCGCCTTCAAAGATTTCATTGATTCTCGTCCTAATGGTTTTTTTAGTAAAGGGATCAATGAACTACCTATGAGATGGCAAAAGTGCATAGATAGCAATGGTACATACTTTGATTAAATAAATATATTATTATTAAAAAAAAAGACTTTATGTTCCTCCCTTACAAAACGCCAATTTCATATGTAATGACCTAATATTTTAACAGTTTATTATAATATCCTAGTAAGAAACATTTATCAATCACTTTTTTGTCAAAACTTTCACTTCACGTACCTACAACACTTCGTCGCAAAAGTAAGTTAATGATTGTGACATTGTCTTCTCAGTACAAGATGGGCAGCCCAGACTTACGAACCGATGGCATAATGACGTTCATAAGAGCTATTTGTAGCCTTAACTGAATAATAGATTTTGAATTTTAGATTTTATGAATTTTGACTTAATTCCGGCAATTGAGCCGTCGGATGGTACCAACCAATCGGGGAAGCGCGCGCCATTTGATTTGACGAATAAGCGCGCGGTAATGCATTACTCTTAGTCTCAATTAAATAAAATACAATTTTCATCAGAAGAATTATTCTTTGTTATGAAAAATCATTTCAAATAATACCTGACCCATTTTTTTCAGAATAAAATGTGAAAATTGCCTATTACTAAGGTGAGATGAAAATGAAGATGAGATGTTAATTTATGACTAACAAGTAGTATTAGAGCAGGTAGAAAAGTAAACACATTGCAATTTTTAAAAGTTTAGCCCTCGTATCTCGGTACAGACTGAGTTTAGAAGAATGTGTACATAACAATTTTTACAAGATATAATAAATCCTAATCGAAGTTCAGCAACTTATTACTGGCCGCGAGAAAAAAAGACAAGCTACCCCCATACATAATGGTCATTGTCTTTTGTACTGGAGCTACTAGAGAAACTTTTTTGGTTGGTCAACCGAATGGGTGCATTCGGTAAGCCGACAATGCGAAACTTGCTTAACTTTGAAGATCGCTACCTAAAGGTGCTATTTTATATCTACCAGTTTATCATACCCAGTTAAAATGTTTTAGTTTGTTTATATAATTTTAACGCAAATTTTGTTGCGAAACAAATTACAAAAACAAAAATGTTGAAAAAATTTCCACGAGCAGGATTTGAACCCGCACCCTTCTGACATACCGGGTCAGGTGCTCTTCCAATTGTATGGAATGTCAGAAGGGTGCAGGTTCAAATCCTGCCTGACATTGAATGGGTGCCTTTGGCTTTCAAAGTAAAAAGTAAATAGTGTTGAATAATTTCGGCGGTCTGGTTAGAACCACGATAGCTCAATTGGAAGAGCACCTGACCCGGTATGTCAGAAGGGTGCAGGTTCAAATCCTGCTCGTGGAATTTTTTTCAACATTTGTGTTTTTGTAATACCCAGTTAAGTTAGTCGTGCAAGTATTAGTCGCATTGCGCACCCGGTTGGCAGTTGGTACTGTTGAATAATTCAGCAGACATACCCAAGGGAAGTGGAGGAAGTTGGTCCTAACAGGATACAGATCCGGTTCCTCTAATAGTATTAATATTATAAATTAAGATTCGAAATTACTTTACTAGAATGTTTAACCGATTTCTTTCTAGTATGTTTCAATGAAAAAAATATATTTACAGGTTCACTGTAAAAAAATAAAAAACAATGTTGTAAAAAAATACAAAATTGTTATGTGCAGTGATCAGAATAGACATTAATTTAACTAAAGCTGTGGTTATTATATCTAAGCCCTAATCTGACATTGCAAGACCAAAGGATTACTGTAAAACATGAATCGGACCGCACCTGATAATAAAATTAGGCAGTAGCATGTTGTAACATTAATTTTGGGACTATCAACGCCTTATTGTCCTTGTGACCACGGCCACGAACCTAAGAAAGGATTCGAATAAAGATTTAGATTCGATGAAATAATACGTAAAAACCGGCCAAGTGCGAGTCAGACTCGCGCACGAAGTATAATATATAAAAACGGCAAAAAAATCATGTCTGTTGTATGGGAGCCTCACTTAAATATTTATTTTATTTTAATTATTTATTTTTAAAGTGAATAATACAACTCAATATTCTGTGAATATTTCAAGCGTTGCACTTGCTACTTTTTGCCGTTTTATCAATATCGAGCAAAAACGAGCAAAAAAAATTACGTTTGTTGTAGGGAGCCCTGACCCCCCTTAAATATTTGTTTTATTTTAATTTAATTATTTATTTTTAAAGTGAATAACTAAATATTCTGTGAATATTTCAAGCCTCTACCTGTTGCCGTTATCAATATCGAGCAAAAACGACCAAAAAAAATCACGTTTGTTGTATGGGAACCCCCTTAAATATTTATTTTGTATTTTAGTATTTCTTGTTATAGCGGCAACAGAATTAGGTACATCATCTGTGAAAATTTCGTTTGTTGTATGGGAACCCCCTTAAATATTTATTTTGTTTTTTAGTATTTCTTGTTATAGCGGCAACAGAATTAGGTCCATCATCTGTGAAAATTTCAACTGTCCAACTGACACGGCTCATGAGATACAGCCAGACAGACTGACGGACAGACGGACAGACGGACAGACGGACAGACGGACAGACGGACAGACGGACAGACAGACAGACGGGTACGGTTTTACTCTTAGGGTACGGAACCTTAAAAAACGAGGTAGATCTGTATTTACATTTTTTTGACTTAGCCCTATTTTGTCACACAGCTGGGCTAAGGTACTCTCTATATGTCGCAAACTTTGGCGGCCTCCCACCAAAAAACGTGTTTCATTTCAATCAGTAAAGCATGTTGTTGTTATGAAATAATAAAAAAATGCCATTCTCGTGTTATTATAAAAATAAATACTATTGGTTCGGCGCACGTATATTCGGCATATCGCTTCTATCAGATCGTGTGACTTGAATCCATAATGTATTCGTTTTCCAACCACAATCTGCTATCGGAACAATGTATCAGCGGGCATTTTTGTCAGAAAACATAATATACATTTATATGGCATTCAAAAAAGTTTAAATTGTTTTATCAACAAACGTTAACGTTGTAGTTAATTGGTTTGATCAATTTAGTGCAGTCTAACAGTCTTGTAGTATTTTTTGGCTTGCCTGATAAAAAGCGGTCACCACAGCTCATAGACGCTTCCAGCCCTTAACAACTCTAACTATATTAATATTTATCAGAACCTGTAATACCGGAACAAATCATAGGAAAACAATACTGCGTGCTGGCAGATATGGTCTTGTTGCCATATAGTCGAATTCTGGGCAGAATCCTATTAGCAGTCCCAATTAAAACATTTTAAACGAAATAAACGATGGTTCTTCAACTTCTTTCGAGTCAATGATCGAACCATTATAAAGTTTTTACTCACTATACTAGCGACTACGCCTCCGTGGCCGAGTGGGAAAGCGTTGGCCCGATACCCGAAGATATCCGGGTTCAATTCCCAGGTCGGGCAAAGTGTTTTTCGGATTTTTCGACCATAGCCCGGGTTTGCGATCACCAACCCGCATTTGGCAAGCATAATGATTAAGCCATTACCCATCGATGGTAATGATGTTATAGGCTATTTACTACCGTAGTCGGTAGTAGCCAAGGCGATGGCCGTAAAAAGATCGCCAATTTTTTTTTGGATAGAGCATGTAAGCAAAGTAAGACGTCGAGCAAGTAAACGAGCAAGTGCACCATCGTTTGTATAGATGCACTGCACTTACAATATGTCTGTGCAGGGTCTATTACCTATGGGTATTTGTACGATAAGAGGTTTTGGTATATATACCATCTGGCAAATGGGGCATCCATTTGTACAAAAGGTATTAAGGGAACTATGCTAAAGGGTTAACAAAATGTTTGTCTCGGTCATGCGGGACCACAAATTGCACAAACATGCGGTATTGGCCGGTGGGGGGTCGTTTACATAAGATAAACATTCGCTGCCAGCGTCAGTGGGTGAGGGTGAAAAATAAACACGGCAAATGGTAGTGTTTACGTTTGTACACAACAAACGACTATGTCCAACATTTCGGACTTGTTAAAGTAAATCGTACCATCCCATCCCATAAAAACGTAAAACTTTTTTTGTATTTATTTAATTAATACCTGTTGTACGGCATGAAGAATATATGTTATCTATACATATAAAATGCTTTGTCCTGAATGACTGACGAATCAACGCACAGCCTAAACCGCTGATCGTAGAGACCTGAAACTTGGAGGGTGTGTTCTTTGTATGACGTAGGCATCCGATAAGAAAGGATTTTCCGAAATTATACCCCTAACGAAGTGAAAAAGGGGGGCAAAGTTTGTATGGGACAACGTGATTCCTTGGTCTAATCTACTTCAAATTTTGCATTAACCTTTTTTAACAGAATTAATGGAAGACGTGTTTCGTATTTTATTGAAATTCATGCCCTAACGGGGTTAAAAAGGGGTAGAAAGTTATTTTTGGCGGTGATTTGCTTCGAAGTTGATATCAATACTCGTTAGTGCTTGATTTAAATTACATTTTATTTTGACACGTATGTTTGAAAACTCAATCGGTTGAATCAAAAAGGAGGTTGAACTCACTTAAAAACATAAGCAACTCTACTTATATACTTATACTCTTTAAAATTGCTGTTTGTTTGTCTCGCTAAAACTCGACAATGGCAGGACCGATTTGGCTAATTTTGATTTTAATTTTCCAATACAAAATGTTCCACGATTTGTTTGTTTTGTTGTCATAGAAACTGTCAAAGTGGTACGAAGTCCGCCGGGTCAGTTAGTGATTACATAAAACCTCCGTGCATGTTAAAAAACTCATCTCATTATCAGAAGTCCGAGAAAAAAAAAACACAGATGCGCTCAACTCTTGCTGGAAAACCGAAACCCGACAATACAGATTTTCTTATAAATTTATTAAGCTGTGTTATTACCAGCTACTGAATTGGTCAGCTTATCTAATAGAATACCAAATAATCCCTTGACAGGTTGGTTACAAGCAGACAACTTGTCAACACTTACACGGCCCGCGCATACCAAGAAATAATATCGTCCATAACCACAGAATACGTTTATAAAACTGAGTTATTTATGCTCCACGAGATCCGTCCGTTAAAGGTATTTTATAGCGAACCCTGTCTACCGTGGTATACTTTTACGACAAGTTGCAAACTTAAAATTCCTTTCTTGCTATTTTTGTAAGTTGCTCCTGAATATTTGAATTAATGCCGCTCTAAAGACTACTACTATGTTGTTACTATTTTAAGGACCATACCTTAAAATAGTTAGTCTTTAGAGCTAAACGGCATCAATGTATTCATAAATTTATTTAACTTAACATTTCAGGCTGGCGATACCAACCTTTTTAAAACATTTTAACAACATGTAAAATACAATTATTTTGTTAACTTTCTGCAAAATCAAATCCTTTGCATACTCACTCCACTATAGTAGTTGCATCAAACAGTTTAATTTCTTATATGGCAGTTTACTTTACAAGATTGCGAAATCAAATCCCGTATACGCATGTACGTACGTAGGAATCGGAAGGTGGATAAACCAAAGTTTGACGTTGTATGGCATACCATCCACTTTTATGAAATAGTTGAATGTGAGCCGCGTTACCCGCGTTACACCTGCCCATAAGTGGTCTCAAAAGCGTGATAGGTACTCGAAGATTGCATATACCTACCATTTTAGTTGAAACATAAAATCAAAAGCCATGAATGAAAATAACATAATTTAAACGATTTTTAATGTAACAATTACTCAAATAAACGCTTTAGACATACCTACTTTGAAAAAAAAAACTGCTAAATGAGCTTTCACCTTTTAAATAGGAAGAAGATTTTTTTTAGTATAGGTATAGTGCATGACTTTGGCAAACCAAGTATTCTTGATCAACAAAGATTGCGGAATAAACATGAAATCCTCACAAAATAAATTATGGCGTGTCCCCCGTCCATACCTTCCACAAACTTCTCATTTCAAATTCCGTTTCTTCAGAATCCTAACGTAGCTTTAATAATGTAACAAGGCGACTAAAATCCAAAATTTATCACGACAGGAGAGAGCGCGCCCTCGCTGCCTCTTAAAATTTCATCAAGCCTCGAGGAAAACTAGAACAAATGGAAAGAGCTGCTAAGTTGTTTACTCCAAGCAAATTGTGTCTTCTATAAATATATTACCAAGCCACGAAAGAAGTAAAATGCTTTTGTTATTTGCAGGAAGCTATTTACGACGATCACATTGACTATACCGATGACTATTTTATATGAAAGTAATTTAAGTAAATTATATATTTGTTTCAATTCGACTCCTTATGATAATTTTATCACTATATTAGCAAACAATAATAAACTAGATACTTTTTATATAGCATTGTGAAAGCAAAATTCAAATTAAAATAGGGGTTAAAGTATGAAATTGCCGTTTTATTGTATTAGGTACTTCGAATTGACATAGAACCTTCATGGTTTGAGATTTTTGAGTGAAACTTTTTTCACATGGTACCTATGAAGTTCTTCTTTTAAAAATGTGCAATATTCGATCATCGACTTTCAGATGTTTTTTTATTCAGCTTAGACAAGAAAGATGGATACTTCGAAAATTAGAGTTATTTTTGAATACGAGTTCCGACGCGGAACTAACGCGGCAGAAACAGTTCGCAATTTCAATGTTGCGTTTGGAGAGGGGACTGCTAATGAACGCACCGTGCGATTTTGGTTTAAACGCTTTCGTGAGGGAAACTTTGATTTGAAGAACGAACCACGTGGAAGACCGCCCACACAGGTGAATAACAATGAATTGAAAGAGATGGTGGAAGCCGATCCGAGCCAAACTACCCAGGAATTAGCGGCATGGTTTAACGTTACTTTACCAACAATATTGACTCATTTGCGTCAAATCAATAAAATAAAAAAATATGAGAAATGGGTGCCTCATGATTTGACTGATCTGCAGAAAGAAACGCGTGTTGAAACTTGTGTTGCCTTGTTGAATCGATACAGAAACGAAGGAATATTGGATCGAATTGTGGCATGTGATGAAAAGTGGATTCTTTACGATAACCGTAAGCGAAAAATGCAATGGCTGACCCCAGGTCAAACGCCGCAACAGTGTCCTAAAGCAAAGCTTACCAATAAAAAGGTAATGGTAACTGTTTGGTGGTCTCAGCATGGTGTTATTCACTATAGCTTTGTCCGATCTGGCTAAGCAATAACGGCAGATGTCTACTGTGCCGAACTTCGAACAATGATAGCAAAACTAGCAGTGAAACAGCCCCGACTCATGAATCGATCTTCAGCTTTATTGCTCCATGATAACGCGAGATCTCATACAGCATGAAAAACCGTTTTAACTCTACAGGAACTGCAATTAGAAACCATTCGTCACCCTCCGTATTCGCCAGACCTTGCTCCAACGGACTACCATTTTTTTCGTGATTTGGACAATTTTCTACGTGATAAGAAGTTTTCTTCTCAGGAGGCAGTACAAAATGCTTTCACACAGTTTGTCGAATCTAGATCACGAGAGTTCTATCGCAAAGGCATAAATGACCTTCCTATTAGATGGCAGCAATATATCGATAATAATGGTAATTATTTTGATTAAATAAATATGTTAAATAAAAAAAAAAAATTCAATTTTTCCGTACAAATCGGCAATTTTATAGTTTAACCCCTAATATAAAACTATAAACTATCCAATCAAATAGTTAGCGAAGCTAAATAACACTTCTTTGCTGTTATGTCATATAAAAGCTAAATATATAGGTACCACTTGTAAATAACTCGTCATGAAATATCAGGAATCACACCTAAACCTTACCGTCCTTTTATGTCTACGAGTATTATTGTATTAGACATCTATACAGGGTTATTGGAAATACGTAGCGATCCCTTTAAGGGGTGATCGCCCTCGGGTAGATGGGGCAAAAATGTACCGATTTAAAAATAAATAAATATTAATTATATTATTGGGCAAATTGATAGCTAATGATCATTACTACCACCCCTTAAAGGGATCGCTACGTATTTCCAATAACTCTGTATATATAAACATCAATTGATGTTCGTTTGTCTCGCTAAATCTCGAGAATGGCTGGACCGATTTGGCTAATTTTGATTTTGAAACATTTGTGGAAGTTCAGGGAAGGTTTAACCGGTGAGAAACATAAATAATAAGTAACGGCATTGTCCGTTAGTATTTACTAAAAACGACAATTTAATTTTCCAATACAAAATTATTTGTTTGTTTTGTTGTCATGGAAACTGTCAAAGCGGTACGGAGTCCGATGGGTCAGCTAGTCTAGTAATAAGTAATTAAGAAACTAGGTACATTTAAACACTCTCAGGATAACGGGAAACGTTTGATGATGTTAAATTAAATTGTAGTAGGTAGTTTACATTTGCTGATGTATGACAAAAAGTTAAGTTTTTTGTGTTTTAGTAATATTGTTATCCAACGAGAAATGCTGCCGATAAACTGCATGCGCCGTTTGGCTGACTTATATTATGTTATATTATAAGTTTTTCTGAAATAAATAAATAAAAAAATAAAATAAAATTAGTGATAAGTTTACACCACCGATCTGCTAATATAAATAACTTACTTACAACTTAAGTAACAACAACTAATTGCCATTTCTAAACTCCTTTCCTTCAGTGACCGACATTCATTGTTCCGCGTAAAAGAGAGGGTATGTTTCGTGACATTGACAAACGACTCTCGAACAATTGAAGGGAGGAATGAAACCGTTCGATGTTGAATTAGTAAAACGAGGTTAATATGGCGTGTTCGTATCGAAAGCATGTATTGTTACTGCCCAAAATTATTGAGCCGCCGCTGATTATATGGCCGAGTCGAAAATCACTTTGGCCTAATTAAGGTCGTTCGACCAGAAAATTATATTTTACGTGATATGTTAAATTGTAGTGAATAAAAAATTATTATGGTGGCAACACCCTTATGAATATTACAAAGGAGAAAGGAAAGCTCTTGTAAAAGGAATTATTTTTTATCATTACGCCAGCAAATAGGGTTTCGCTGACGGACAAGTATTTTCTTTGGCAGCAGAAATTTTTACTTAGTCATAGCACATCTTTACTTAGGGCCAATTTCACCGGTGAAATTAAACGCGATCAATTAGAGTTAAACTGAGATTACGGACTCGCACCCGTTCGCCCCTCATCTTTCGCCCCTTTTCCTAAAATACCCTTACCCCCGCCCCTTAATGCGGGGCGAAAATGTTAATAATATTTTTGAAGCACCCGTACGCCCCTTGTAATATTTAGATCAAAAACAGTACAGTCATACATAAAATCAAATAAACCAAAACCCCCACTTTGCTAAAATTAAACCAAGAACACAATGTAACCTGTTTTTAAATGTTACCTTTGTTTGTTTGTGTTAACAATAGATGTACATTTGACGTTTCCTGAATCCTGATTGGTGCAATTTAAACAAAAGATTTGCGAAAAGAAGTTGATTAAGCCGATACGATGAAATAGTGATGAGATTCGAATCGAAAATTAAAACTCGAATCGATTCGCATCACTGTATTATAAAATATTCTAGTCATGGTTCGAGTTGACCCTAGAATCGTAATTATTGTTGATTCGAAACAATTTGGATCGATACGAAGATTCGAATCGATGCGATGATTCGAATCAATATGAAATTACGATACAAAAATATTCTTAATAATAATAGAAATATATTTATTTGATACAAAAATACAGACATGAAATAAAAATTAAACTTAAAATAAACTCAAAATTGTACCAAACAGCATAATGCCGCGTTGCTGTTATGCATCGCATACTTGATTTTTTTATTTTATTATTAAACTTATTTTTTTTTTTAATAAAACGGGTAAGCACAGTGCCTTGATCTCACCTGATGTTAAGTGATGATAAGGCCAATGATGGAAGCACACTTCACCCGGGAAACTAAAAACTAAGCTTATTGTGAATCTAATTAATCTTATAGAACTCTAAATCTTACAATACCGTAACTAAAAGTAACTTATACGATTTTTTTTACTAGGAAATAGTACGTATGAAATCAAATAAATGTATATATTTTTTAAATGCTTTTAATAAATCAAATGGAAATTTAAAAATGGTCAATTCGACAATTTTTAAAAATGTTTAAAAATCATTAATTAAGTATTTAATTTATTTCTTCAAAAATAATATTTTTCTTTACGAGAACAAGTAAAAAAAGTAGACAATTTAAAAATAAACTATAAAAATCCTTAATTGCCTCTTATAGTATGAGGTAAGCTTTCCGTGCAATAAAGATTCGAATCGATGAAAGTGATTCAAATTCAAGTGAATCAACTGACCGATTCGAATCAAGCGATGATTTGAATCAACATAAAATCACATTCGAGTCAAGTTTTAACCGTCATGACTCGAATCATTCGAATCAAATTATAATTAAAATAATTAATAAATTTTTATTATAATGTTTCTATAGTTGGTTTATTTTAATTAAAATTAAAACATTTTTTATAATTAAATTTGTTTTATTGTGCCTGGTTACCTTTAATTTACCTTGTTACCCACTATTTTTGAGAACTAAGAATTTTACCAGTTTCTTGACAACTGTACTTTTACTTATTTATTAATAAGGGGCGAACAGAACCATTTAATATTTCAAGGGGCGAACGGGTCCATTTATGGTATGAGGGGCGAAACTTACGGGGCGAACGGGTCCGAGACCGAGATAACGCGCTAAACTGAGTTCCGCTCTCAAGTTTGCATTTCACCGGCATAAACTAAACGTCGTTCAAGTTGGTTCAGTTTCTGAACGGCCGATTTTCGACGTTTAGCTTAGCTAAACGCGTTTAAAGCTGTTTGCCTGTCATCGTCGACGTTTAGCTTAGCTAAACGCGTTTAAAGCCGTTTGCCTGTCATTGTCACGATTGTGTGGAGTACGGGAGATCGGTTTGTTTATTTATTTTTTAAAGAAAGAAAGAATCATTTTGTTAGCGATTACCTATAAAACAAAGATGAAAAGAGCCCTGGCACTAATTTTTTGGTTTAATTTTTTTACTGTATTTTATAAATATTTAATTAGCTTCAGTGCAGCAATTAGCACTTAGCACTTGAAAATAAAAAGTAAAAAGTCCCCATATATTAGTAGTTTTAACAATTTACCATACCATGTTTCAAGAGATATTGTTTTAAAATGTTTGATCAAAAAAATATTGTATATAAAATTTCTAATAACTATTACATTCTGAATATTTTTGGACGAT
This sequence comes from Eudonia truncicolella, assembly GCA_949315975.1. Taxonomy (NCBI): domain Eukaryota; kingdom Metazoa; phylum Arthropoda; class Insecta; order Lepidoptera; family Crambidae; genus Eudonia; species Eudonia truncicolella. Next base: position 7,023,699 of record OX438838.1, on the reverse strand, counting down.
TAACGTGATATGAATTTATATTTTTTTATTAATTTTCCCATTTGAGAAGGAATAATTTCTTTCATTGCAACACTTTTAACGCAATTCGTTTAGTTCCAAGCCAGAACAAAAATAAAAAATAAAAAAACGTTTAGTCGATGACATGTCATTCATTCATTCATTCTTTGTCAAAGCTGAACTAAGTTTTAATAAACGGGATCAAAACGAAGCCGGTGAAATCGGTGCTACGTGAACCGCGATAAAGACTAAGTTTTGAACTCGATTAGTCGAAACCAGGTTTTATTAAACTCGGTTTCTATTCGGGACGGTGAAATTCATGTAACTAGCATTTGTTTACTCTTAATTAAAGCCTTATAGGCATCAAAATGTAAACATTACGCTACGTTAACATTCTGTAAATAGTTTCCATTCTATTTTCATAATTCCTTCATTCTTGCGATGGAGCAGGGGAACCCTTCACATATTCCGCGCAGGTAACAAGAAATGAGGGCTTATTTTACATACAGCGCTCGTCATCGGCACTCAGACATCAATTAATATGAGAGGGAGCTGAGTACCCAACGGCATCCGCTTATGAAGTGTCACTCCCGTTGTCTGGTTTTCGCGTTGTAATGAAAAAATGCGAGCGCACCCTTCGCTCCGTACGCATTTGCTTTGTTTGTCGTAATTTTTAAGCGGCTGAGTTGTCAGTTTGTGATTATTTAAATAGCTACCATATAAGCAGTGATAGGAATAGGTAGGTAGGTAGTTATATTTGCCTAAACTTCAAGAAGGGACATAACATGGACATGGACCAATTAAGATATTTTGTGTTGTGTAATCATTTCATAATTTTATCATCTTTGGGATTGTCGAATTAAAATGTCCAAACACTTAAACGTAGAATTAGAAATTATCGTAATTTCGGATGATTCTAGTATGAAATTCGATGGTAGGTATTAACACCTTCATGTTGTGTTCCATCGTGAAGTTTAGGTTATTCTGTGGTTTAGGTAAATAGGTATAGTAAATATATCGGTCCCGGCTGCATTAGCAGTCGTTAACAACCATTAATCCGCACTGGGCCCGCGTGGTGGTTTATGGCCCGTTCTCGCTATCCATCCATAGGGAAGACTCGTGCCCCAGCAGTGGGGACACACTATAATGTGCTGGTGATGATTCCTATCACTGCTTATAAGTCTGCAGGTAGACACAAACGCGATTGGTTGTCACTAACTAAAAACTGTATTAAATAACTACCTACATCCTACTAATATTATAAACGCGAAAGTTTGTAAGTATGGATGAATGTTTGTTACTCTTTCACGTAAAAACTACTAACATTTTAATGAAACTTTCCTCATATACAGACCATGACTTAGACCAGCATATAGGATACTTTTTTTTTACTGTAGTCTTCGCAAACGAAGTCGCGGGCAACAACTAGTAATAACTATTTCCATTTACCTACCTACCTATCTACAGGAACTATTTTAAATAATATCTTTGTATTTTTTTGAACGTTATGTTCGTCGTTACAAAATAGATTTTAAATAGTTTTAAGTGTAATCCGAATTAATCATAATTAAATGTGGTATGGTTTAAATTATATTAGATGCGGTTGCGCCGGCGGCGCCTGTTACAGTCGGACCGCCCACGCTCTGTTTGTACGACATTATAAACAAACAAAGACTAAGTGCTGTCTGTGCATTGAACTGTTTCTTTATAACCGTAATAGCGGCAAGTTTTTAGTACAGTAGAAGGGTTTATTTAGATACTCGGCGCGATGTAAAATATTATAATTGTAAAAATGCTAGATTTAAAACATTGCATTGTTGTTGATAACTTAGAAAAACGCATAAAGTTATAGTATTTTACAAAATTGATCTAAAATAATCCACTTTTAAGAGCCTACTCGGCGTTTAATTTTTGAGTAGTGCTTATTCCACCTAATTTTCATTATGCCTAATTTACTAATTTCACTAAATTTTGAATTGCCATGAGCTCATATTACCTAAATATCAAATTGTGTCATTCATAAAATGAACAAATGTCATAAAGACATTGACCTAAAACGTCTTGTCCGAAATGCCTAAAAATTGAAATGTGCATTTGCTCAAATACCAAATCACAATTACGACAAAATTTCAAAATAACTTAAACTGAAAACTCCAGAAAAGCAAAATTTCACACTTTCATAATGCCTAATTTTTTTTTGCAAACAATAAAGCTTTGTGTAGCAAACTTTTATTTAATTTTATTTTTCTAATTTGTATAATCAATCATATATTAAAGAAGTGAATAAGTATCGATTTGAATAGCAATTCATAATGTACATATTTTATGAAAATTAATGTTTTTTATGAAAACCAGATCCATAGTTTAAACTGTATTTAATAGTAGGTAACTATTTTATTAAATTACGAAATTGATTAAAAATATACTACTGACAACGACGATGATGTTTGCCTCATCATAACATAATACATAATCTTTATAAAATTGGCACTTCAATGGTGTTGTGAAGTCTGTCCAATAATAACTAACGCATTTTAAAATTCGGCCATATAAAGAATATGGTGTTTCGAGAAAAAAAGTTAGGTATTCTGTGATTTAGGTATTTTGACACTAAGTTCTTTTGAGATCTAGGAGTATTGGTAAAAGGGTAAAATGGAAAAAAAAGGTGGAATAAGCCCTACTCTAATTTTTAATAATATTTGAATAGGTAGGTTTGTATATCCTGACGCTTCGAATCCTTTACAGAGTTCACACAGAACATAAAGAAAACGATTACATTCGTAAAAAGTGTTTCATTCAGCAAATACATCTAAGATAGGCTTTCAATACAAACTTAACTAATGTGACTCCAATACTCCATACGACCTCTTAGACTACTTTTGTCAGCCTGAAAATAATAGGTATATACAGTTCAAAACATTGTAAGACTGCTGTTTGAACACTCTTGCAAAGTAGTAATCCGATATTGAGACTACCAATAAAATTAAATAGCTAACTTCATCATAAAATCTTTTATATTTACTGTTGATATTTGTACGAGTACAACTGATAGAAACAAAATTATTAAATAATTAAGATACCTATTACATTATTTTCACATAAAAAAAAAAATACTTTACCTATCGGTCACCACACGAATGGTAGAGAGCTACCTACTAAAACTCTCACAACAAGTACACTCAAGTGCACGGTGATCTCGACGCTATGAGCTTAAATAAAGAAGTAGGTACCTATAAGTGTTGTTGATATGCACTTGACTGTAGCTATGCGGGCTTTAGTTTCATTTGTTTACGACTCTTCTCGCTTTTTTTGTGGAAGAAATACGAGGGCGCGCAGTGATAAATAGCCTTCTAATGAAAACAATTTCTTTTTAAATATTTTTTTTTTTAAACGTAATCCCCTTTTATGTCTTTACACTTTGTCCAGCGATGCTTCAAATTTTTTAAGCCTTCTGAAAAGTATAAGTTTTTAAACTCGGCAAAATAGGCCTCTGTGGCGGCGATGACCTCCTCATTCGACGAGAATCTCCGTCCACCGAGCCATTTTTTCATGTTTGGGAACAGAAAGAAGTCGCAGGGGTCCAAAACTGGAGAATATGGTGGATGTGGCAGCAATTCGTAAATTCTACCACTTTGGCCGTCGCAACGTGAGATGAATGAGCCGGTGCGTTGTCGTGGTGAAAGAGAACTTTTTTCTTCGCTAAATGGGGTCGTTTTTTTTCAATTCAGCGTCGAATCGGCCCAATAATTCCGCGTAGTATAGCCCTGTGATCGTTCTACCCTTCTCCAGATAGTCAATAGAGATCGCGCTACGTTCATCCCTAAAACAGTGGCCATAACCTTTCCGGCTGATGGGACCGTCTTCGCCCTCTTCGGAGCACGTTCACCGGGTGAAATCCACTGTTTTGACTGTTCCTTCGTTTCTGGTGTGAAGAGATGGATCCACGTTTCATCCACAGTCACCAAAATTCGCAGAAACTCCTTCGGATCGCGCTTAAACATGGCCAATGCCATGCCAAAATCACCTCCGAAGTGGTCACACGATTCCGCTTCTGGTGAACTGTGAGCAAATGCGGCTCCCATCGCGCCAACAACTTTCTCATCTCCAAATGTTCGTGTAGGATGTTTATTACACGTTCATCCGAGATGCCTGTCAACTCAACAATCTCCCTATTCTTCAAACGGCGGCGGTCTGCCAATACTAAGGGCAAAAACACATAAACACGATACAACGTCGCACCGCAAAAATAAGTGTTGCGCCAGGTTAGTCTAAACTAACTAAAATCATGCGTTATGGAAATTAAAAACAAGGACTATACCACAACACCTAGACCCGCGACAGTTTTAAAATTTGGATTCACAAAAAACCTTTCCTCTTATTGGAATCATTCTTCGAATGAATGTTTTCGATTGAGATATATTCGACACTGTCAGATGTAGGTATTGATTTGAAGATAGACAAAGCTTACATTCCGAAGATGATGAATAGGTATACCGGCCGACAATACTTGGGGTTGCATGCACTAAATTGAGGTTTAATGCTGCGCGTTACATATCACTTACGTAAACCCATACCTAAAACAAGGCGTACTAGCTTCCTGGATTATTTCTAATGTGTTAATAGCGCATTCATTATAAACATATAAAAAAACCTATTATAATGACGCCAGTCTCTAGAGATCTCCTCTGCTATGTCAACGGTGGTCGTCAGTGTCAATTAAAAAATGTTAATATCTTCATAGAATATACTTTCTGATAACATATTGTCTAAACAACAGGTTTGCACTTAGCAGGATCCGCGGCGGCAATTCTAAGGTCACAAACCGGGTGGCGCCTGCGCAGGCGTGGTGACAGACTGATAAACAACTGCGAGCCGACACCAACGGGAAATGTAATAATCATTTTGTAACCATGACTACTAACTAACAGTCATAATTATTTCTTATTTAGCAATTTACAACATTCAAGTCAGAATTAATAAGCACATTTTAACAAGCCAATTAAATAAATAGATTTATTTACAAAAATGCTCCATGCATTTTCAAGAAAATGATTCAGATTAAGTTTGTAAACTTCATTATGGATTTTTTATTATCTAGGCTACGTTAAAAATGTAAGTGTGTTTGTCAGGTGATGTACGATGTATCATGCATGATAAGTACCTACTCTATTGTTTAGATATTGTCCTGATTTTAACCTATAGGTAACGCGGAGGCTGACATTTTCGTTGTTATAAATAACAATAACTTTAAAAAAACATTATCACAAAGAAATTTTTATAAAAATTATAAGTAGGCAGTGTTTCACAACATTATGTCGGACGTCGTTAATCGGCATTCGCGCGCGTTTAATTTATTTCTGAAATCCTGACGACCGACCGCGACGAGACGGCTCCACTCTTCAACGTTATTGCAATAATGATCATGTAAGGCCTCTTCCTCACCGGATCGGTACGCTTTCGTTTCGGTACCGCCTCTGCACCGAATCTGTACAGATTTTCTCCTGAAAAACATTTCTCTCTCTCTCTGGCTCTGGATGTTTTCGGTACGGTATTGTTCATTCGATATTGTACAGTCGCGCCAACATGTCGTCTTCAGAAGATGATGATCGGCGGAGCTGGCGCGGGGGTGAGACGGGGAGGATATGGAGATTGAACCACGATTTCTCGCATTCAACCCCAGCATCTATCCGTTCGGCTACAGATGCTTCATTGATTTCACCATCACTGCAAGTTCTCAACAATGGCATAAGAATACTGAGAGATCAATGTACTTTTATGCTCGAGTCTAAGCGGCCTTGTCGTTTGTAGGAGTCACGTTTTGGTTTATGCTAATCCTCATGATGTTGTTTTTTTTTGTGAACAGTGGCTTGTAAATTCTTGATAAAAAATAATATCTACACGTGCTTATAAACGATAAAGAGACCAATGCTGTTTGTTACTAGCAAGTAGGTACGTAATTTTATATTTTAGTAATGAATAAACTTAACCATAGTAATAAAATGGTGAATGCAAAACTAATAATTTCAACAAATCTGTATCCTTCACGCACATAGAGCACGAAAGAACAGAAATGACATGAGACACGAAATCTATTAAGTCTGTTTATTTTTAAATCAGTAGCATTTTTATGGTAAAACAAAAGTGTCGTATTACCAACAGGTAGTAAAACGGTGACACTAAAACACTATGTATAAGGTTCAATAGTACGAGGAGTGGTCACAACAACTAGCCTTGTACGGAGGCCCGCTATCTTAATTGTCCCCGCTTGTAATAAATCTCGCGTTTCATCTGGCTTTCTTTACAATAGGGTTAAGAATGTTTAGACATTACACTTAGAATTCAATTATTTTTCTGTGGACTGATGTTGAATAACATTATGGAAGACAGAAGGAAGTAAAGCGTCGAATATAAATAATATAATGTTTATTTTACTTTATTATAATTAAAAATTTGATGGTAAGCTATAACCATATTCACTTGACTGTTGTATTGTAGCAACAATGTGTAACGTGCACGTTGCCGATCTTGTGGACTTATTCGTAATGACTTTCTGCCAATACATACTAGATCTCATACCATCCTCTAACCAGCATACTGTTATACAGGACACTGATGCTTATGAGGCGGCAGCAATAGGTATGAGATAAAAGTGAAAGTCATCCAGACGGGTCCAGTGCCCTACAACAACCGACTATGCAACCGTTTTTGGAATATAGAATATTAAGAAAAATCAAAGACAGTTCTATAGTTTTTTAAGGCACCAGGCTCGCGGTCCTACATACCTTATGACCTATGAGGCGCTCAGAACGATTTGTCAGGTTTCACTCAATAACGTAAACAATATCTCAGTCGGAATGACATGCGACTTTACAACTCTACTTTAGAACTTAATTCTTAAGTGTCACAGCGTTGTATATGTCGCAATCTACGCATTCCGATCGGTGCGACGACGCTTTAGTCACGTGTGACAAGAAATTATGTTCTAAGATAATAGCTTTATAATTAAGTAGGGCAAGGTTGAGATTGCATTGTCAAAAACAATTTAAAGTTTTTGTAATTGTAAGGGCATTTTATATTTTATTTTTGTTCCAAAATAGGTACAAGCGCTATGGCCTTCCTCTTACTGACGGTGTAGGGAGATGTTAAAAGTGTATTTTCATAACGCGAACGCGATGCGATAGGAGCGATATCGCATCGATGGTATGTTAAATTTTTATTATCACAAAGATACATCTCACGTTATTTATTAAGATCGTGATAAATATAGGTACTCGTCGTTACGTGTCGCACGCGCACTTATCTAGTTTTCATAATTACAATTAGTTGCATTGCATCATACTTTGAAAATCAGCCATCATGACCAATGAGCTTCCACCTAAATGACACTTACATGCAACAGAAGAAAGTGCCTAACAGTGCGAGTTTAATTCACCATTCGATGACGTTTAACAAAAAAGAAAATTTAAACGACAAAATTGCAACTCACCTCGTTAGACACCAGGAAACGCTGCTGCAATGCCATACAAATTCTCTTTTTAATTAACGTCATCGAATCGAATATGAGCCCGATGGGAGAAAGCTTTTGCTTCCCGTCGCGCAACAAAAAATAAACAAATTATACGTATAACATAAAGGTGTAGTGTGTAGCATACGTAAAGCATTCGAACAGCTGATGTGCTGGTGACATTTTCACACGCGCCGCGGCGGCGGCGATGCAGTGCCAGCCGGAGCGAGGCACCGGGGCCCAAGGTTATGCGCCGCGTCGCAGTGGCGTGAGAGTCCAACGACCACCTTAGCGTCGCCGCAAAACAGTTAAAAAACCAACTTATGAGAGCTGCTAATTATTAATAATGCGAAAGTGTTTTGTTTTATTTCTTGATGTCAAAACGGAACAATGGATCGACGGTGAGCCAGTTGAAGGGATCGAGAATGCCAAATACACAGATTGCAGAGCACCTGAGAAGGGTAACTAAGTACCTATTTAAGCTTTAGGTAGGTAGAAATTTAACCTAACCTAAGTTCTGATTTGAAAACATCTTAATACCGACTCGGGACACATTTTATCTAATAGAAATATTAGTGTTCATTTATTTCACTCCAAAATGAAGGAAAAGCATATTACTAATGCGAAAGTGGGATTTTACCTTCATCTTGCACGTGAAAAATAACAACGAACCAACGTGCAACGTGACTTTTAGCACAGACAGTTGAAGGGTTTGAAAGTGCCATAACTTCCTTACATTTCTTCAGGAAACATTTCACCAAACTTTCTTTTTTATTTTACCTAAGCAATAGATTTTGCCCTGCAACTAAGTTAGGCCGCGTGAATATAGAAACGTTTGGTAGCCCTTATTGTGAAATTAGTTCGGTTGCTGCGATCTTGAAAGTTGAGCAACTTTCGCAATGCGGAATCACCTATAAGGGATGACAAAATAAAAATCTCTTCGTGCTTTGGAAAGCTCACTTGACTTCTGGTCCCGGCTGTTGTCGTAAGGTAGCAGTCGTTAAAACCCGCCAACCCGCTTTGGGCTATCGTGGTTTCCACCATGTGACCATGTACCCACCCCGTAAACATAACCGTGAGTCCATCAGTGGGATGTCTATTTGTAAAATGTACGATTGTCTGAATGATATATTCAGATACAAAATATTTATAGTACCTAATCATATAAAAACATTGATCAAGAAATATTGCTAAACTGGTTCCGTTGACATTTCTGGTAGCTGTAGCAATTATTTCAAATGTTGCCATGTATCAACATTTCTGGTTACAGGTTATATTATGTATTAATGGAAAGCGACTATGAGTGTGGTGAATCATATCTCGTTGGAGATGTATAACCATCGCTTTCTGTGTGACTCAGGTTCCGCCACCATCTAAGTCCGGTTCGCCGAATGTTCGATTTTCTTATCTCTAGTCGACGCAAGTAGCGATGCTGATCATCGATTATAATAAACAAATAAAGTGACTGAAAACTAAGGCTGAAAAAAATAATCGATTCTACAATTGATTATTATTAATCTAAATAATTTGATTCAAAATCAGATTTTGCCTTAAGGGTCCATATTAGCGTAAACAACCAGATTAATGGTCGGCGATGCCATCATCGCTTTGGCTACGTGTATAGTTTATGACGTCATCTTGTCATCTAGCTAATACATATAGGCATATATCGAAAGCTATAGCCTATAGCCCCAGGGGCCCGACCGCCTAACCGATCGCTTTGGCTACGTGTATAGTTTATGACGTCATCTTGTCATTTCGTACCGCCTATGAAAGCAATATAGACACATTAGATAGACACTTACATTTTCCCACAGACTGTTACTAATATGTACACCACGGTGGTAAGTAAAACAAACATTTCTTGTACTGCATATCACTAATTAGGTACATATAAGCACAAACCTTATTAAGCCACATATAAGCCACTTATTAAGATGTTAAATTATTCAATAAGCAAACATTTAACATATCGTTCTTAATCAAGATTTAGCAATGTATTAAGGTTGTGTTTAATCTGATTTAACGATCCCACGGCGACTAAATACCGTTCCACATCTGTCGATCAATAGATGGCTGGATGAATATATTATTGTTTCTGCTGCCATTGGAAAAGGCGAAGCGGGCTTGGATTTCGGTAATTAAAACCAGCTTGTCTCATCTCACTCATGGTTCATTTACCGCTTCTTGTATAACAAGTAGTGGGTACGCCTCGCCGCCATTACTGTGTTAAATGGTAAAAAGTAAATAAGTAAAAATGACTAAAGATCAGTTGCGTAAGCCAAATAAATTGCTGCGGTGACCCCTCCTACATGACACGGCTAACCAAGCCTAGGTCGAAACATCGGAGCCTTGTGGTTTTCAGTTTTCTATAATAGCGTGTTAGGGTTTTATAAACTGTCTAGATAATTATCCAAGCTAATTCTTGGTCACTATCATCATCAGCCCATATCATAATTTCTTATTTCATACTCCTCGATCAGTTATCATTTTAACATTCTCCGTTCTCACTCCTTTTTATGTCATATCATCTTTCATACAGATTTCTTTACAAACTATCCATCTTATCTTTGGCCTTTTCCCAGAGACTTCAACAATTAGCTCATCACCTTTCTTGTCATGAATATCATCTCTTCTTATTATATGTCCATACCAAGACAGATAGGTTTCGGTTCTAAATAGTAATATCATAAATTCAAAATATTAAAAGAAAAACCTGTGATAAAAATATGGAAAACCTTATAAAGGTGGATATACACTAGAGCAATTTCTCGAACATTTTTATGTAATGTAAAGTTCTTACGAATGGTACAATACAGGTAAAGCTCAGTTTCCAAAGCATTTCCATGTAATGTAACGTTCCTGCGAATGCTCGGCGCTCTGTTCGGCGTAATGCTCACAGCGAGTGTGCATTTACCCGTAACATTTCGTCGTAGCTTGTGTTCATTCTTTCCTGAAATGTCGGATCAACAAGTTGCGTGTGCTGCGTTTATCTCGACGAATTATATTTAAAGAAAAAGAAAAATAGAAATAGGCGATGGTGGCGAATGAACATTTACAATACACATCGCTCGCACTCGTGCAAAGGCTACACCAATACGCTCGTTGGTTTGTACAATTAGGTTGTGACAAAACGGCGAGCGTGCTCGACATTTGGTTCGTGAGGGTGATACACTCACTAGAACATATCATAGAGCGGCTCGTTCTTCTGTTACAAGTAAATGCTCTAGTCTATACTCACCTTTAGGTTGTCGTGACTTTTTTTTGCATTGACGTGTTTAGATAAGTGTTGTTCAATCGTGTTCGAATACACACGACAAGACGCAACACTGAAGCGCACGAGGGTCATTTTTGCAATTAACTTTATAACTATGAATAGTATTTATCAAAACAAATATCAAGATAACTATCACCCGAACCCTGCGCTTTGACGAGTATTCCAAGTCATGAAGGTATTAATTAAAAAAACATCATACTTCATGAAAGAAGTGCGAAAAATGTAATTGAGCAGATATTGCCGCCTAAATCGAAGAAAATCTATCTCAGTTCAGCACATACGAAAGTTTTATGGTTTAGTTAGAAGAACCTAAAAACGTAAACACGTTTGCGGAATGTGTTTTTTTAAGCTATTTTGACGAACTCTCGAAGAGATTACAGCCCTCTGGAGCATTTATTCAATGTTAAAATCTATTATAAAAATTAATTATTATTTTTTGTATATGCTTTAATCCTTGTTTTATTTCCTTGCAATCGAAGTGAAAAGCAGAGTGTAAAACTCGAGTATGACTTCGACGTGACTATCTACACTTGCCGTACCGGCTCCGATGGCTATATGCACGTCTCGGGTAAAATGGCTCATTTTGTTCTCTTGTTGTACAATCTACTATTTTAGTTAGGCTATCATCATGTACTTACTTATTGAGCAAGCATCTCTACTTTTAAAGACTTACAGATTTTTTTTATGTCTTACGGTTAAGCACTTGGCCTTCATCTCACTGATGTTAAGTGATGATAAGGCCGAATTTGGAAGCGCACTTTATCGGAAATCCTCAACATAACAATGTTACAAACGTGGATGTTATGGCGACATATTTAGATAAGATGGTGGTAGCTAGCTAGGCGGACAAAGAAGCCCTACCACCAACCAAACAGAGTACACAAACATGAACCCCCCGCTGGAAATCGAACCCGGGATTTCTGGGTCTAAAGCGGTCGCCTTAACCACTAGACCACAGACGCGGTTAAACGTATTCCTAATTAAAAAACACTGTGGGCGTGGGTTGGTAAAAAGGACGATTTATATGGCGAGGCTGTGAGACGTAACGGTGTTACAAAGTCAGGTGGGTCGTCGACTTCGAGATTACCAGCCAATGACTGATCTCAAGGACCCCAGGCTGCCAGAATGTATAGCATGTAGGTACGTAAATAGTCGATATACTGTCTCACTGCTGGACAAAGGTGTCCATCCTTCAAATGAAGTCATCCCTACCATCAAAGCCTTAACCCCCTTTTAACCGGTTGTTCCATATATATATCAGACTTAGCGTTGAAAGGGTTAATCACTATGCTTGCTAAATACGGGTTGGTGATCAGAAACTCAGGCTAGCCATCGAAATGCCGAAACAGTCTACCTGTTCTGGGAACTGAACACAGGAACTCCGCTGGTACGATACCAAATGTATTATGTAAAATTATGAAAATAAAAAATATTTAAATTTTTATCATGGCATTTAAGAATTTTACTTATAATACACCATATAAATAATAAGAAGCTATACCTAAATAAACAAGCAATCCTTTTAGCGCGATAAGTTCAAGGTTAATTCTGTGAAAGTTCAAAAGATTGAAGATGTTTATTAGGTTTATTTACTCGGTAGGTACAGAATTAATGACGTCAATGAAGCATTTTAAGAGTAAAATTACATTCGATGACTTATCCGATACGGTAAGTTTAGTATCGCGAATCGCGAGCATGACTTTGGTTCGTTAATTTTTATGTCCTGGTTGTAAAAGAAAATTATTTAGGTAGTAATACCTACATAGGTACCGAGTGGAAAACCCATTTATTATGATAAACAGTAAATAGGTCATGTTTCACAATGTATTATACCTAGTTTTGTATAAACATACCTAATTGTATTTTTCAATTATTTTGCTAATACACTAAGGACCAATTCCACCTGATACCTGATGGTAGATAAACTACATTGAGATTTTCATAGAAAGGAGACTTTAAAATACTAGTGAGATATTAATATATATCGTTGAACTCTTTCCTGGCGTCTTAGGCTTATTTAGCAAGAGTCTAAGAAGATAGTGTTCTCCTTATCAATAGAAATTGTGTCATCCACTTGCGTAAGGCTGAACAGATAGACCAACAAAAGAAGTTGCTAACGACAGCCTTATAAAGCGACCCAGCAAACAATAACTTCTATTAAAATTATATCGCAAATTTTAAACCGTGCTAACATCGAAACTTCTATTGATTCCGATCAGTGAATCTAGTAGGGGACGGAAACATTCCTCTTTTCTCGGGAGCTTTGCGACACGAATTCGATCATTGTTCGTGCTAGACTCGGTGATAGGATAGCACTAGTTCCCAAAAGAAAGCTTGCTAGACGTTTATCAATTTTGCCGATATGCAAATATTATTAAAGACTTTAGTATTCATTTGAGACGAGAATACGAAACTTATACCTAGCACGGGCTATCCAAGGTTAGGTAGGCACTAGGGCATGAATCTCGGAATCTCGAACGCGATTTCCGATAGTACAATTACGATATTGAGATCCAATATCGAAATTGAAAACCCTCCGATATTACATACCCTAGTAGGCACCAGAATTTATGTAAAAATATGGGACGAGAAACTTGAAATTACAGATAGGTACCTACATTGTAAGGAGCTAATAAGTACCTACTTGTAGCACGGGTTTTTCCAGATTATGTTAACAAATGCACACTAGCTGTACATATTAATAATTAATAAAAAAAAGGCTTCAAAGTAGGTATGTTCGTGTTCGCAAGTGTCGAAATATTGCGTTTCCGAGCGGAGCTTATCCATGGCGTAAATACATTCACGAATGAACCTACATTTTGCATAGGCACATAAACAATTAATGCTCAGTATGGAATGTGAAGCACTTCAAATGGTGTAAATAAAGGGTTACATTATAGGAGTGTGAAGTAGAGTTCAGTAGCATGAAATATCTCGTAAAGAGCATAAAAAATTCAGCAACATTTACAATTTTCGAAATTTCTAGTAATTTGATTTCATACTTATAGTTCAATAGGTAACGTCGGACAATCTTTTCATGAAACAGGATGAGAAAATATTTAGTATAATTTTCATCTTCAGATTTTTCTTTTTATTTTTAAGTGCTAATTACGCTAATTATGCTAATTAACTAACTTACTTAAGCTGAATTAAATATTTATAAAATACAGTGAAAAAATTATTACACCTGCTGCTAAATAAAGAGCTGTGAAAAAATTTAGTGCTTACGTCAGCCTTCCCGGTAGCATAATGGTCAGTGCAGCCGCCCGGATTGCGGAAGACCCAGGTTAGATTCCTGGCTGGGTCGGGTAGGCATTTAATCTTCAGATTTTTGAAAATTAATAATATTTATTAATACATGTAAAGAAATATGTAACTGGTACACTTAGTAAATTATTGAGGTGCTGGGCAATTCAATCAACAGTGGCGCAAACTGCAAAACTTCCTAACGAAGGATGTCGTTATTGATTTAAACTTTTTAAGAATGGGTTACCTAATACTTTGTACCTATCATAATATCTGAGATTAGCTTGGTAGTAGTAATCCATTTAATGGTTTGTTTATTACCAGGAATGCTTTTGTATTATGCTTGTTTGTTTGTTTGTTTTTCTTTGGGTATATTCCAGTAGCCATTCCACTGACTGGTGGGGCTTTTGTAATGGTTATCAGATACAAGAGTATAAAATTTCACTCCACACCATTCAATTAAGAATAACAATAACACCACTGACACGAGAAGCGTGTCAACATCGGCGCGTGCGCAGAACAAAGGCGCAAGTCTCATATGGCAAATTACGATATACAAGAAAGACTTTCTTTAAGTAGTGCAAATTTTACATGGTGTAACTAGATGCTAGTGAACATCAATCATAATCTAAATTAAATTGGCAACATAAAAGGTTTGTCTAATACAATTGGAAATAATTAAATAACCTAAGAGCATGCATGTCTCTAAACCTTTCGTATACAAGGTGACCAAATCTCCAATACCATATAGATGGGACGTATCCAGAAAAAAAATCTAAAAAATTATTTATAGAAAATATATTAGAATAACTAACAATGAATGGGTTTAACAAAAACATTTGTTATTTTACATGATAATTGACTTTTAATATAAAACAACCAAAACACCACTTTTCTTTAAACTTAATAACAATTAAATATTAACTTAACATTTAAAATCAAATGGCACATATTACAGTCACTGTTACTTATCATTTTTGACACTACTATCATGTCATGGCTTATAAAGTAATAAAAAAACCATAATAATACAAAAGTTAGTTAAGTTCACCAGTGTCAAGAGACAGCAATCTTGACAAAAAAAATCTGCATGCTCCAAACATATGCAGGGTCTCTCGTCTCCCCATTCAAAGAGATAATATGTTTGTTGTTGGTGTTGGTGTTTGCATACTTTTTTCGAATGGCAACAATGTTTAGAATAACTTCTGACTATGAAGGTTTAAATAATTTCACTTTGTTTGAGGTATTGTTTTAGTAATCAGGTTTCATTATGAATAGATTGAGATGAGTATTTATATTTTGATTGTAGGGCTGATTAAAAATACATGAAAGCGTTTATATATAATACAGCAAAATTTTATCACGCCGCAATAGTAAACAACTTAACTTAAGCAATGTTTAGTATTTTTAGCAACATTTGGAGCTTTGGGGCTGGCCCTTATCTCAAGGCCTGGCACAGAATAACTAAAAGTACTGCCCTGGGCACGCCACGGGTCATAATTATAACATGCTTATAACATTGACAAATTCATAACTTTCATTGCAATCATATGTTACATTAGATTGGGATGTAACTTTGTAGGCGTTACAATAACACAAAAATATATGTGGGTTGAATATTGTGTTATGCAAGGGCCATCTATTTGAAATATTGCAGATGAGACAACAAAAGACTGGCCTACATTGGGTGCTCAAAGAATTTAGTAGGTAAAACAAGATTGAAAGTAAGAGAGAATTTGTTGTAATTAACACCTTAAACGCCATTTGACCGACAAACAATTGATTTCTATTGTGTCTGGGCCCGGCGGCGGTCAACCTGTTAAAATATAAAATAAATTTTAAATTGACAGGCAGGTTATTTGGCATTGGTGGCTTGATAGATGTATGTTGTTGTTACGTTATTTTATCCCAATTCTAAAAGCATATTGCAAATGAATTGTTTCAATCATAATTATCAAAAGACTAGGTACTATAAGGATGTGTTATGTCTTAATTACTTAATTGAAGATAACACTTTACAAAATAATCAGCATAACTAAAATAACAAACCTTAGTGATTTAACATGCAATCAACAACATAATTGTTAAGCTGCATGATTTTATTAAGGTATTAAATAAAATAAAATAAACTTCATAGACAAATGTGGTTTGAAAGCCAAATCTGACTGAGTAGCTGTTATAAGATTTAGCTGATAAGTAAAAGTATAAAACAATAGATGATAATATGTTAACAATAACATAAATAAAATAATTACTTCATTCAAATATAATCTTAATTTAACAAAACTTCAAGGTAAAAGATCTAGATCATAACATGTTTGATATCTATAATAATTATGTACTATTGGTTCGCTCATGACTGTTTGCTTAATCCAAGAACCCCTATTGCAGCGCCACCTACCGGATTCAATTGTGAATCGGAACAATCCAGTCTCACATATTAAACACCCAAAATAAATATATTGGTCCAGCTGTTTAGGAGTTTAGTTTCATACACATATTGAAGAATTATATTATGAAGGTAATGTCTAGATGTTCCAGTAAAATAACTATGATTTTTCTTCAAAACAAATTGTCTGGTGTATAGCGAGATACTACAAACTTGCCTTCTAACCAACTGGGTGCCTAAAGCGAGTTTTATTTGTGATAAGATCACAATAACAAAAACAAGAATTTGCATGGTGAAATTTTAACACTTCAAGAATTCCACTAGGAGGCGCTGCTTCAATGTCATACAAATTCTTGTTTTCGTTTATGTGATTGAATGGCAAATGAAACTCACACTGGGCAACCACTAATCATAACCTACAAAGCACAGAAACTTAAAATTACAAGTAGGTTATCATTAAACGATGTCACAACTGCTAATTATGAGTTGCTGGGTTTAGCTGCCTTATTATTAATGAAAGTGTTTTGAAATATAAATTTTATAGTACAATATTGTTGTTTTTGAATGATTCTGCGCTCTGTAAGTTATTATTGGTAAGCTTATGTACATGGAATCTAGGGTACTATAGAATAACAAAACAATATTCTTACTCCCAGCTATAAGGATAATAAGCAAATAATGTTTGCGGGTTACTAGGACGTTTCGAGATCAAATCAGGGACGTCTTGAACAAAGGCCAGGTCAAGAGTACCCTAAACCGAAGAGCATGTATGAAGGGAATAATGAAAGTGGACGAAGCGAAACAAGTATGTAAGGATCGTAGCAAGTGGAAAGAAGTGGTCTCTGCCTACCCCTACGGGAAAGAGGCGTGATTATATGTATGTATGTATGTATGTTTGTTACTAGGAACCACATACAAGTGAAATTCAGGTTTGTTAAACCTAATAATATAAACAAAATTATATTTATGTACAGATTCAATATAATCCTAAATGATTATAGTAAATAGAAATAACATTAATTGACTTACCATTTGAACTTTTCAGGTCTCGATGTATCAGCGACATAGGAGCACCTACATGGAGGTACGCCATGCCCTGAGCGACTTGTATTGCCCAGTCCACCAGTATTCCGGGCCGAATCTTTCGCCCTGACAACACTCTGTTTAGAGGACCACCGCGAGCATATTCCATCACCAAACACAAATTCGGCTCTTCTAAACATACACCCTTTAACGACACTATATTCTCATGTTGCAACACCCAGAACAATCTCGCTTCTTGAAGAACACTCTCTTTAATAACTTCGATGTCCTCATTCGCGTCCTGTCTAGCCGCTTTGACCGCCACCACTTCATCGTTCCAGTAGCCGCGATATACTTTACCGAACCCACCTACTCCTATCACTTCTTCCAACTTGAGCTCACTGAACGACACTCGCGGCGGCTCCACAGCCAGCGGATCCTCTTCCGTTACGTACACCGCTGGGAAGATCCCGACGCGGTCACCGATTTTGCCCGTCCACCAGCCTTCGTCGCCCGAGATATTCGCGTCTTTAGACAAAACCTCGACTATCTCCCCTCGGCGCAGGGAGAGCTCGTCCTCCCCTTGCGCGATGTAGTCGTACACGGCGGTAAACAGAGCAAACGGCGGGCGATCGTGTTCGGCCGCCATGGCCGCGCGGCCGGCCGCAGGCCGCGGCGGCATCACCCCGGCCGCGCCCCCATCGCGCCTCCCCTCCTCGCTCAAGCACCCCGACACTGCTGCAGCCTCCACCCACCACCGCACATAACGCTTACACACAACAACGCGTTTGGTTAGGATCACCGTATTATTCCGCCATCTTTGTTTCCCTCATCGATCATGGCGATGTTGTGTCGAAGTTTACACTGCCTGAAATATCACTACTTTGTTGAAACACTCGCGACGACAAGTTTCGTTTTCCGTGTGACTGTTCTTCGCTGCGACAAAGTTAATTATTTTTCATTCATCTATCTCGCTAACCGATAGGCGGACGAAATGACAACCATACCACAGCGAAGTCAGTGACAAACTGTCACCTATGGATTGCCATCCTAATAAAATTTATTTCTCCTAGAAATCTACCACATCCATAAAGATGTATGTACCTATAATCATGACCACAGTCCATTCAATCAGCCCGATCCGATCTGGAACCCCTCGGAAAATCTAGTAGGGCACTGGAACACGCACTAGTGCACTAGTTCCCTCTAGAAAAGCTCCGAAGGTAATTCGCCGTCCCCCAAAAAAGTTAGGTGAAGCTGAAAATGAAGACTGAGGCAATCACCAAACTCTCTCCAAAAAAACATAAAATCAACATCTTAACAATTTTTGATAGCAAATAAGTACACAACAACATACAATAAGATAAAAAAACAGATTTATTTAGAACATTGTAACACTTAAAAATAATTTAGGAATATAAGTAGGAAGGACTATAAGTTTCCGGATTATTTAACCATCATTTTTCAACCGAAACGCTAGCAGCGGCTGTCATAAAAAAATCAGTTTTAAAAAAATACAATTAAAATTTTCAAATTTTTTATCACTTGAAGTGTTGTTAAAAACAGTCTAAGCGAAGATGACCCTTTAAAATAACGGGACCCCATTGGTTAATTTCCACACAGATCTGAGTGCCTAGTGCGAGTTTCATTTGCATTTTTTTTCATTCGATCACGTTAACGAAAACGAGAATTTGTATGGCAAAATTTGAACTCTACGCGTATGTCGCCAGGAGGAGCTGCTTCAATGCCATACTAATTTTCGTTTTTTTTAAACGTAATCGTAAGAATACGGATAGAAAACAAAACTCACACTAAGCGGGTGTCACCCTAATAATGTATCGTATAAAAAAACATTGAGGACTTCTTGTATCCTATAATATAGGATACAAAACAATATTTTATTTCCAAGATAAGAATGGGGTTATTTCATTAAAGATATTGCAACATGAATAGGAACTAAATTTATAAGATAACATAAAATATTAAGATAACAGATAAGTAACAGCTAATATTATTTATGCTCGTAAAAGCCTACACCTTATTACCAAAAATAACAAGGTACAAGAATAAATTGAGTGTTCGTAAGTTAAAACTCAGCAATAGTACACGGCGATCAATAATTTAATTATCTTAGCTTAACTATCTTAATTCAATTACGTTTTTAAATAATTTTAAGAGAGTAGGTAGAGAAAAAAGATTTTCTCTTTGTGTCTTGTCAGCTTGTCTTGATTTCTTGAAGGCTCTTATATTAGAATCCTACCTAACTAATGATATATTCAGTAGTTCAGTTCCAGCGGCAAAATTGTCTCATTGTTGGTTAGTGTTTTTTTATTTTTATTTATATTAACGATTACTATTGTTGTACATACCATACCATTGCAACAGCCTGGATTAAGTATGATTTTTATTTAAGTACCTATTTAATTTGTCCGCTGTTATGAATTAAACTCGCTTGCCATTGCGCCACCTAGCTGTTTATAAATGTAAAATCTACTACTATTAAAATCATATGATTTTTATTTTAATAGCAACACTTATGCTGATTTAGAGTTTAATTCGTATCACAGATGGCGTACTGTGCTGCAGTTGTGGTGCCATCTAACATCATTTCATTGTACTATTTGTCATAACCAAAAACAGTAAATATATGCACACTATAGATATGCGTAGACTTATAGAATACTATGAAAATTTTAATAAAAAATTACAATCGTTTTTATACAAGCAGCAAATTAATAATAGGTGTGTATTTTATGACGTAGAAATTATACACATATTTCGCCGTTAATCTCAAGCGGTCCCATGGTGTAATGGTTAGCACTCTGGACTTTGAATCCAGCGATCCGAGTTCAAATCTCGGTGGGACCTGTGATTTTATTTTTTGCAATTTGCTTATTTCTCTATAAAGCTTTTTATTTAGCTACTTTTTGTTTGTATTATAATATTTCCAACGATTCTGCAAAAGCAAGGTTAATATAGTTCAAAGATTTTATGCGAACGCGAGCGAGTCTGTGGGAGTCTGAAGGGATGCTGGGTAGGGAGCATTATTGATCGCGTGAAAAGGGGATGGTCGTATCCATTCGCGGCGAACACCCTGCCAGCGTACGAGGGACCGCTTTACAATCTCAAAAACACGCATAAACGCCTCGAACACTATTCCAATAAACCAAATAAAATACATCCACGTCCCGTTTGTCAGTACAACAATAAATAATCACGGAAAACTCATCGCACCATCGAGAAAAACAGTGCAAACCCACCGCGAATATTGAAAAGCATAGCAAAAATGTGACATGACAGTGATAAAGCTAAATATACCCATAAATACTTCCATAATACACAAAATCACCGAATAAATTGTGATAACAATCGATCAATGCTACACTCGTTTCTTAGCTTAGTTGAAGTGAAGTGACGATGGCCGATTTATTTTCACCGGGCTAATTTCAAGATTATGTGTGTATTGATGTACAAAATGTGTCGTTTTAGTAGTATATTGAGAAATAAGTTTTGCCTCAAGTGGTGTTGGAGGAAGCGTTGGCCGGGCCTCAAGAAAAATGGTGTCCCAAGCAAATCACGTTCAATAAGTATTCTTTCTTAGCTGGTTCTGTGTTAAGATAACTCGTAAGTTAGCGTGTAAGCAGCGACAATGAATACATTCAACGCCCCGACCACACAAATTAATGCAATTGATAAAATGACAACAGTCAAATGTAAATCGGTTGACCTCGAGGGATATGTAATCATCGTAGTGCAAACTAAGGACAACAAAGTCAAATTGTACGGTGAGTCTCAAGTGGATTTAATTTACTATTAATTGTTACATAAATCCCAACTATCTAAATATTACTAACCATTTCTGTGAAACAACCAAAATTTAATGTAGTTTGCATTCTTTATTTAGTTAAACATTATTGGACATCTATTTAAGTAATTACTAGCAAAAAAAATCTATCATTTATTTTTTTAGTAAGCTTTGATACGAACATTGCGATATCGTTGTATAGTCACTAGATTTCACTAGAATATCATTGTAAAGTCAGTCACTAATTTTGAATAAGTAAGGAATTAAATAAATAAGAACAAAACACATTTCAATATTTGTAAATACGGGATTTTAATTTCAATAGTCAAGAGAAATCTGAAATGCAATATCCAACGTAATGCCGTTATGGAAAGTCTTGACGTTTAGAGAATCCTGCAATTCGCTATTACATTAAATTTTTTTAAGACTTTATTGCTTAGATAATATTTATTTATTTATTTATACATAGGCACAATAACGGACATCAGACAGAAAACTTACAATAATAACATTAAACAAAAAAAATAAAAGTACATGCCCGTGCCTAATTAGAATTGAGCACAACATGTACCGAAATGGTAAAAGTTAGTTAAAGGAAATTGTAAGTTATCAACTTCGAGTAGCCGAGGACTAACTTGGCTATTAAAAGGCTCCTGGCTTGTCTTGCCTTTCACATTATATAGCTCTAGATCTAGAATGTCGCTAACTACTGCTGGGGCAAGAGCCTTCCTCACGTGTATTATTTAACCGTTACTATTTGCCAAGAGAAAGATTCTACCCAAAAGCCGACAGGAACACGACTAGGTACTCTTAAACTTATTTTTACCTTCTGCTTTAAATCAGCAACGTTTTGCATTGTTGTGTTTTCGATTTAAAGGGTTGTAGTACGTCCAGATCCGTCCAGGCAAGGCGTAGTGGCATAATAACTAAAGATTTAGGCTCAGCTACGCTCTCGTATTATCCGTAGTGTAGCAAGCGTCAATGATCAAACGTGACTTTCTTCATCAGCGGTAGTGGTTTGTAGGGTTCTAGATCTAGTAAAATGACAATGTAGAGGCATAATAACTAAAGTTTCTGGTTCAACAACGTATACCGTAATACCCTTGGTGTCACCAGCTCATTAAATGCCCTCTCTGATGGGGTACGAGCCTTCTCCATGGATGGAAACACTACCGTAAACCACCATGCGGGCCCAGTGCGGATTGGTGGTTGTTAAAGACTGCTAATGCAGCCGGGACCAATAACTTTACGTGCCTTCCGAAGCACGGAGGAGCTCGAGGCTTTCTTCTGTGCTCGGTGATAAATATTTGGTTATCCATCCGACGACCGGTCTTTGCGAAATTTGCGGCCTTTAGCAAGCATCAATGAGCAGCAGTGCCCATTCTCCATCAACCGGACCGATACGCTAGTTTCATTGATATAATGTAAACATAATTAGTTATTTAATTTAATATAATATTATAATATAATATAATGTATTGATATATTAAAATATAATGTGTACATAAAAATTAATAAGAATAATAACTGTATTTCTAACACTAGCATTTAAGTAATTACTATTATTAACTCCATATGGACTACGGTCGGAAATAAATTATTTTAATTGAATTGAATTGAAAAAGCTTTTTGGTGAATAATAGAATCATTGTTTTAGGGTCACCATCGGCGGGTAATTGGGACAACCTGGAGCTAGCTGACGAAATAATGGACGTGAACGAGACAAGGCTGGAGGACATGACCAGGGCGGAGGTGCTGGGCCATATTCACGAGGTAAGTCTCGCCGTTTAAGGGGCATTACCCGGTGCGAGTCCGTTGAGAGTCCCTCAGGATGCATAAGGCTGGGACCGCCTTATGAAGTTAATAAAAAGGTGATGTAGCCTCGTTCCTGTGCTGAAAAAAAATACAAACGAGGTAGTTAGCAATTGTTTTTTTGTGTAGGTATTTTGCATCATCCCTAGAATCAGGGTCACAGTTGAGTCACAGAGTACATACACCCCCTTGAGTGACATTTTTGACATTTGGTAATATCTATGAGAAAACTGTCGAAAACAGACTACCGACCATTTACTAGCCACTAGAGGAAGAGTGAAAGGATGGGGTTGCACAAAAGATCCCGATGGGTCGAGGTGTTACTGCGAGAGGGAAACCTCGGCAGGAACCACTAAGATAAGATAAGATACTAGCCACTACATAATACCGACTGCAGAATAAATTGATACCGACCGACACACTCGATTTAATAAACTTAATATGTATATTTCAGTTCTTATAAATTTATGTAGTAAGTATATGTTTCATTTACGTTCCTTGTCGCACCGCTTACCAATTTTTCTGCCTAGCCCTTAGGTCGACTGGTAGAGAATGCCATTTGGCATTAAGTCCGCCTTTTGTAGTTTATTTTATTGTATTGTGCAATAAAAGTTAAATAAATAAATAAATAAGTTGACAAGTGTTCAATTTATAAACAGGACATTATTATGAAATGCCTAAATTGATTTGTTAAAACAGTAGCATTTATTAAATTGAATTGAATTAAAGTGCCCTAAATCACATGTTCCCGTGCCAAACAATTTATCTCTGTTTATTTGTTCCTGCAATTCGTAAAGGATATTGAAAGTTAATTTATTATATTTGTAGTTTTTAAATAGGAGTTAAAGAATTTATTTTCGAAAATATGTAAAGACATATAGTCAGTATTCACATATAGTTTTAGAAGCTGAATTGGAAATAAAAATTGTGTACGCGTATGAAAACATTATAAGAAGCTACTATTAAAATAAGAATAAATATCTTCAGCTGGATGCATGGATGATTATGCCCGGAGAACTACATGAACTTCCGTTTTTCTTTGAATCCCTTGAACGTCTGACCTTGCGGAAAATCTTCTCAGCATAAGGCCTCTGCTGCAGACTAGTCTAGGGTAGGCTGTAGTAAAGTTTATTAAATTTTATATTAGTAGAAAAATATTTCGGATTGGTAAAACTAGTAAAGAAAACTACAAAAACACTTTTATTTTTCTATCTCACTTTTATTTGTCTCTTATCGTGCAACAATAATAGAGTAAGTGGAAATCAGATTCAGATTTCTATCCACAGAACAGATTTGAAAGCCGACACAAATGTAAGTCAAAAAATAAGTAAGGCTTTTTGCAAATTTACATTTTCATTTTGTTTGTTTCGATTGTTTTTCGAAAAAGTAACTTTTGGGAAAAAATGCACCTGTAAAAAAAACAAATCCGAACCATCAACAGCAAAGCACCGTATGTCTGGGTTGATACTGTGCTGGATTGATTGTGCTGGGTCTTTTTATTACGACTGTTGTTATTGTTCTGTTAACATCACCTTATGAGCGCGCAATATGGCAATAGTTAATTTATTTATATATTTATTTATATTTTATTTAATTACAATGCGTGACAAATATGTATTAAGTTTATTATTTTAATAGAAAAAATACACCTGTATAACTGAAATAAAAAAACAACATGTAAAACTACTTTCAGGATGTTTATTATTAAGGTACACACTCCTGCACGTCAACCTACCTATGAAATATCCTCAGTAGACTTTGAACTTTATACTTTAAACATATGGTTGAAATCTATTAAAGAAATTTGACAGTTTTGGATAGGTTGATGTACAGGCATCTGCACATGTCGTAAAGAGTATTCGCTTTACAAAAACAGCTACATCATGGAAATATAAGGCTCGAAATATTACTTATCAAGTCTAACTATAGTACGAGTACTGTTTCACAAAATAACAGTCAGATAAGCCATACAAAATGTCGGTGGCCGTACGACCCCATCCCTCACGTAATTCAGGTCATCTCCCCAGTAATGATGGTCTTCCGGCGCGCGCCAACAGGTCTCCATCGTCATGACGTTTGACCTTTTTTCTTTGTTATTTAAGTGTTCCGTCCGTTGAAGTGAACCTCTGTGGATAGCGAATAAGCTGTTAAAAGAATAAAGTCGTAAAGGGATCTTGTAGATAAGACCTAAAACGTTTAGTTATTATAGTCGTTATTATTTAAATTTTGATTGCGTATTTTTATGTTGTAATTTAACACTTTGTGTATCGATAGTAAAAATATGTTTTTAATAGCCAAAAAATAACTAACTAAGTAAGTTTAAACTGAAGGCCAATAAAATTACTTACCTACAATTTGTTTAAATTTTTATGGAGAGTCAAAATTACCAATTACTGTAAAAAACGGTACCGATGACGCCTGCATTTCAACTTATCCAAAACTGTCAAATTTCTTCAATAAATATTCAACCATATGCGATATACATAAAGTTCAAAGTCTATTGAGGAAATTTTAGTTTCTGATAGTCTGATGTGCAGACGTGTAAACTACAATAATTATAGAGATGTTATCAGCGACAGCAACTATTTCTCAAACATAAGTACCTACAAATGACCTGTTACTTGAAACAGGTTTTTTAAAACATTAACCATTCTGAAACACGTATTTCTGTAACACTGCTCCCGTATTAGTTTCTGTATTAAACCCCATTATTGTCGAAGTGAAAAAGTCGTTACAAATAATAAATATAATGCTCATGGGGTCAATGAGGAAAGAATACAAAAAAAAAAATACAAAAATCTTTATTCATCAACTCAGTCTACATAAACTTTTACTGTGGCCGGAGCTTCCGTTTGAGCACAGTTACTCGTTTTGGGAAGCACCGCTCTTCCATTGAGAAATTTATAATCTTAAACTAAAATACAAGATTGCCATATTAAGGCTAGTTATAATGTCTTTAAATGTATGTCTTAATAGTATGTCGGTGTGAGTGTGTGGTGTGGTGTGTGTGGTGTGGTGTGTGTGCCGTGGTGTGGTGTGTGTGCCGTGGTGTGTGTGCTGTGGTGTGGAGTGTTTGTGTGGGTGTGTGTGTAGAAGAGAAGAGAAGTTGGTACAAATTATGTTGCTGTTGTTGTTGTTAGCCCTACGACAGTGTCTTGGGATCGAAGGTTATCATGTTGAAGAAACATGGTAGCCTTCACCAAACAACTGTGCAACTGTGGTAAATTATATGTAACGAATGAAACTTTCAATGTCATCATAACTTTTTAGAAGTAACCAATCGACTATTTTCTTTTTACATTTATGAATAGTTAAAGGATAAATAGCTAGTTCCTTATTTAACCTGTTGTATAAATATGCCGACTGCATACTGTATTGCCTTTCTGCAAAAGTAGATTTAACACGGGGTTGCAAAACTATATTACACAGATACAACAACTATATTACTATATAAAGAAAATGTATTTTATTTTTAATGTCGTGGACCCGTTAGGAATCAAAGTATAAACTAAGTTTTTTTGAAAACAATTGAGTCGTGGACCTTTGGGAATGAGACCTCACATCGTTCCCAAACTATTTCTATGAAAGAATAATTTTTAACTGGTGCTTAAAGGATTCTCTAATAACTTATCAGTCAAATAGATGTTACGTATCCCTCCGTTTCGATCTGAACATTTTTTTCGAAGAGCGTTTGCTGGTTTTGGCGGCATTTTCAGCGTCTCAGGACTTTTTTGGGGTGGCGAGAAACTTAAAGGGTTCCTCAAGCCGCCGAGGTGTTTGGCTCGGAGCGGGGGGATCCGAACCCTTCGGAGAAAATAGTAGGGAACAGGGAAACGCTTGCGTAATGCCGTTTCCTCTAGAAATCCTCTGACGGTGTTTTGATCCCACGGCTTGACGGACCCTTTAAGTTTCTCGCCTCTCCCAAAATGTCCGGTGACGCTGTAAAGGCGACAAGAGGCCAACAGAATACTCTCTTAAAAAATAACCCCTATCTTTTTTTTCCTTCATTGATGGCTTTGTGCGATTAGCACATTAATTTAGCCAGTGTCAAAGTAATATTTCTTACATTATACATTTAAATAAACAATATTTCCTTTCCGTATGATGATGATGAATGATAATAGAAATGAGACGTGAGAAATGATATCCCCCCCAACCCCTTGAGTATCTCAGTAAAGATGTGGACTAAGACCTCACGCGGACTTCTTGAGAGAATTAGAAAAGTGACGTTGCACTGTTTTGTTTCATTTGCCAACACTCAATGCACACTCACGAACACTTAACTAATAATAATCCACCATTATTTCACATTAATATTCGACATAACACAAGTTTTATAAAGATTTCCCGCCAAGAAGTCCTAGCCCTATTATAAATTAGTTCCGAATGAGAATAAATATGATTAGGGTAAAACCACCAAAGAGTATGCAATACTAAAAGAGTACGTTATCATATAGGTACGCAATTCTATTTTTCCTATTGGCAAACACACGTGCAAGGAATTCATAAATACTACGTACCATATTGACTCCATGCACAGGTTATGTCATGGGCAAATTGTTCCTAACAGATTTAATTTTATTATTAGCAGCAGTAACAGTGCTGTTTTTTTTTTGGAGAGAGATTGCTGATTGGCTCAGACGGCATTTTCAGCTTCACCGGGCTTGTTTGGGGGCGGCGAGGAACGTAAAGGGTCCCTCCCTCAAGCCGTGTGAAACGAATCACGTTCGGAGGTGTTCTACTAGATTCTCCGGAGGGTTCGGATCGGATCGTAGCAGTGCGGTACTCTTTGGTAATGCGTGCTCTTTGGTGACTCTACTCTATTCTGAAAAGGTTCCCTTTTTTTATGTATCTTACGGGTTAGCACTTGGTTTTCATCTCACCCGATGCTAAGTGATGATAAGGCCGATGGAAGCGCACTTCACCCGGAATCCTCAACTACTGAGACACTGGCTATCTTATCTTTAGCCATCCGGAACATAACAATGCTACAAACATTGATGTTATAGCGACATATTTAGATAAGATGGTGGAAGCCAAACAATCCCTACCACCAACCAAACCGAGTACACAAGCATGGGACCCCTGGGTCTAAACCGGTAAACTAAACTACTTAGGTATTTACTCATGTGCTACTAGACCACAGAGGCGGCAAGGCGGTTCAGTGTTTAGGAGAATCAACTAGTACCTACCCGCCCGATCCTCTAAATGTCAGCACACATTTACAGAATACACTAAACATGCACACCAGTTTAGGCCCAAGACACCGTACTCGTAAAAGCGCGGTGAAGCTGAAAATGCCGTAGAGGCAATCAGCAATCTCACTAAAAAAAAAAAAAAAACTAGTACCTAACAGGTTATTCTGACAAACTGTTGTCACTTGAACAGGTGCAAACTAAAACTATCGCTGCCATTGGTTCAGCACCCGAACACGATGTGACAATAAAATTACAATTAATTTGCGAGTCTACGTTAATTGGAATTTGAGAAATGGGATGCTCTCGATATTAACTAATCGAATTGTACCAACTTTGGTTTCCTAAAAGTTTTGCCAATCTCATCGGTGGTGCTAAGGTAGAATGTGTGGGGTGCTTCGCTTAAATCTATTTCTCCGTAAACATTTTAGAAAGATTTTTACTGAAATATTCATACATTTCATTTTCAGCACGTAACCTTCAGGGAGCGATTTCTGAATCTGACCGGTGATCTCAAATTAAAAGACATGAGTCAAGTCAAATATTAAGACTTCTATTAAATATAGATAATATTTTTCAAATTTATTAAAATTTTATTATCACAATTAGGGTTAGTTACCAGTGACCTTGAAAAAGAGAAAAGGAGCACTCGTAATTCATATCATTGTGTGATTATTTGTCACCGGTTCAAAAATAGCTCTCCTTGGCATAGTCCTTCTCCATGTTACACCATTCCTTTTGTTTTGTGCTAATCGCATCCAAGTTTTTCCAGTGACCAGATCTATATTTCTGGCCCACCTGGCCGGCAAGCGTTCCGCTCGTTCAGCTAAATTTGGTCTCTTTACAATTTATCTTTTAAAAATAACTTTTCATAGATACTTACTTTTTAAATGAGTATACCTTTATTCACCTCGCTAGCTACGGAAAGCTCCTTTCGTAGCTAGGCGGGAGAAGGAAAGGAGAGTTCCACATAGCCCGGAGTAACTACCGAAACACAGTTTGCGCCGCCCGGGAATTGAACCCCTCAATAAATTTTACCGAGCCGAGCGCTATGCTATAATAAAATATTTTTCACTTTATTTATATTTAAAGGCGGTTTCTGTCGTACCTAATTTTGTTGTATTTGTTGCAGTGTATATCATCGTGTGTCATCAAACTGAGAGTGAAGAGACGTAGCGAGACGAAGTTATGTGAGTACTTTTAACACGATAGTTACATTGCGTTTTGAGACAACCTTTGGACACAAATAACCACCCAGTAGAAGATAACTACATACCTACCGCACTCAAGCAATGCACACATAGACCCTTTCATGGACACGTAATCTCGGACCATCTCAAACCAATCTGAGCGCAGGTGTTGGGAGATTCCGTATCTGTGAGAGGTTGTACATGTGTGCATTCATTTATTATAGATTTTATTATTTAAGTATAGGTATCGGACAAGGAAATATTTCACGTTCATTGCTCAAATGGAATTCTGGGATCGTAGAGCTTGTTTTTTTTCTTTTCAGATTTTTCTCTTTGCAGTTATTTTTTATGTTAGCCCGGTTTTTACGAGTATATAATTAATTATTTATAAAATTTTATTAAATACTGTGTAAAAATTAAACGCCCACCCGACCCAGCCAGGAATCGAACCTGGGTCTTCCGCAATCCGGGCGGCTGCACTGACCGCTATGCTACCGGGAGGGCTGACGTAAGCGCTGAATTTTGTCACTGCTTTTTAATGTTTTTAGAGTGCTTTTATAGCAGCACAGCGTCAAATTTTTTGTTTTATTTTTTTTAAGTCGATTAAAAAGCTGTTGGCCCTGGCTGCATTAGCAGGTCGTTAACAACCACCAATCCGGACTGGACCCTCATCGTTGCGGTTTATTGCCCGTACTCCTTGTGGTGTTTCCATCCATAGGGAAGACTCGATCCCCAGCAGTGGGGACATCAATTTGTTGTCAAAGTGTCATGGCGTAAACAATAAATATCAGCGAGCACGAAGCTTAAAATTCAGCGATAAAATAAAAAATAAAACACAGCAAAAAGTTCTGTATGATCTTGAAAAAAAACTACCTACGTCATCTAACAAACTTGCTACACCATACATATAGCACATTCTGTCTACTCCTAACTCATATGTGTATATCTAATGTTTGTACTTTCAATGTTCTATAAAAGATAAATAAATATTTTAAAATGTCACCTCTACATAGAATGACTAGAACGAAATTGCAACAGTTAAATCGTTTGAAAGGCTGTATTTGTAAAGATATCGAAGCAATATTGCTAATGGATCTAACCGCGAGGCTTAATATCAAATGCACTGGATTTTATAATAGAACCTTCAACATTACGGTACGGTTTTCTATGTAGAGAGGGACTTAATATCCATTTATTAATGACTTAACGCTTAGTTAAGTAGGTTTTATTACCCCGCCCGATCCTCTAAATGACTCAATACATTTACAGAATACACTAAACATGCACACTAGTTTAGGCCCAAGACACCGTACTCGTAGAACAAGGGTACCAAGAACCGGTTCACACGCGCTCTACACCAGGTACAGACATGTACCTGGGCGCTTCTCTCCTCCTCCACGGCCCGGTCAACCCGAGCCTTTAGAGGCGCCCTCTGGTTGCTCCGTTCCCCGATCCGATCCGAACCCTTCGGAGAATCTAGTAGGGCACGGGCGTCCCCGTGCCCTACTAGATTCTCCGTGCGCGGGCACTAGTGCGCGATGCCGTTCCCTCTAGAAAACCTCCGAAGGTGATTCGTTTCACACGGCGTGAGGGACCCTTTACGTTCCTCGCCGCACCCAAAAAAGCCCGGTGAAGCTGTGAAAATGCCGCCAGAGGCAATCAGCAATCTCTCTCAAAAAAAAAAAAAAGGTTTTATTAATTGTATTAGTTAGTACGGGATGCCTAGTGCAAGTTTCATACGCTATTCGTACTTTTCGTACACTATAACGAATTTGTAAGCAGGGCTTTAAATACCGTAAAAAAATGGTATCGATAGGTATTACTTCTGTCAAACGAATATACCTGTATGCTTGGTATCGTTACTGGGCGGCATGTTAACCGATAAATTAACTAACCGCTCTAATCGGAATGGCTAAAGCGCAATTGGTAACGAAAAAAAAACAACGACACTTTTCTGGATAACGTTACCTGCATTACCGTAGGTACCAAATTAACTTACCCCGCCTCCTTGCCCAGGCCCGAGGGTCTCGACAGGGAGAAGCAGGGACCTTATTCCATTTACTACAAATGTACATCCCTTTCACATGCCACTAGGGTGACTGGGATCACCGGTTTGGCAATCAACAATATTTACCGTCTTCCCTATCTTTTCACATAATAGTATAACGTCAAATATGTGAATCTTTTTACTTTCCTTTGCGTTGAATAAATTCTAGTAAGTAAGTAGGAGTACCTGCTATTGTTCATAATTAAAGTAGTTTCTGTGGCACCACCTGTGCGAGACTGTGACCTGCTACACCTTATGTACCAGACAGCTATTATGTAAATCAGCTATGTACCTTTGCCTTCAATCAAGGCAGTACTATTGTATGCAGATGAAGAGATTTTAATAGAGCTGTGTTTTTCTTTGAATATTATTACACTCGAGAGCAATGAATCCGGGTCACTTAAAGAAACCTATAAGTCTCGGAAACTAACCCTAAGGGGGTTAGTATTGTGAGAATTCTGGTGCATTCTTCAGGTGTAAGCGACATGATTACAGCTTGAATAATTAATATTTAACTTTTTTTTTTTGTTTTTTTTTTGCCCAGGGAAAAATCTGCACGTAGAATCCGTAGATCCGGGAATTGCCTTGTCCTTTTTCTAAAAAAGGATTAAGACAGACCCGGTAAAAAACCCTGGGGTTCGCTTTTAGCCTTAAAAAAGGCTGCGAAGGCTGCCGGAACGCACGCCCCCCGAAGATCAAGAGGCGCGGTTGATAATACTTAACACTATCAACATGGTTATATACCCACTTAAATGACAGATCAGAAACAAAAACAAAAACAAATGCAGTAATTTCATAGTTCCATCTTCGAAAGTCTCCCTTTTTCAAATTCGTTTTTTTATGACATAACTTTACAATAACTAAGAAGTTTTATTACTATTTAATTGTCTATTAAACACAATTTATTTCATTAAACTAGCATTCTTACCCCCTTATTCATAAAAAACTATTTAAGCATTATTTAGTTAAGCATTGATTTGTCTCTTTTTCTTAAATTTAAAATGACGTTTGTGTGACGTTGACAAAACAATATTTAACTAAATAATGCCTAAATAGTTTTTATGAATAAGGGGGTAAGAAGTATTAAAATTCAAGAAAATCGTAATGTTGTTGTTTAAAAAGTCATGTTTCCTATTTTTTGTTTTAATGCGAGATCAGCAGTTTTTTTTCTTTATGTAATTGTTTGTAAATAATATTTAGTGACTCATAAATTTTATCACTTTCATTTAAGGAGTATTTAATTGTCTATTGTCTAAAGAAACCCAATTTATTTCATTAAGCTAGCATTTTTAGTTTCCGAGATTTATAGGTTTCTTTAAGTGACCCGGATTCATTGCTCTCGAGTGTATTACTGCACTTTTATCACATAAATAGGTTACATACATCGTTCTCCCAAAAAGGGGTAGACAAGACAGAGTGCTCCGAAGTGGAACAGATAACATTAGGGATAGGTTACTAGCCGATCGTCTGATGTGTGAGCATCTTGAAACCCTAGTTCCTTAGTCGGCTCTTACGATATGCACGGAAAGTTAGGCAGCTGATACATTATTTTCACGTCCCAGACTAGCGTGAGACATAAATAACAGTTCTGTTAATAAACTCACCTTAAAAGCTAAAATGCTTACACACGTAAGGTATCACTTCAGTAGTTTAATGGAGCTACGGGGACTAAACCATAATTTCTCGCCCTCAACCCGACCATCTATCCGTTCGGCTACCAACACTTTATTGATTGATATTTAAATATTAATTAATTAAAAATTAAATTCATTAATAATTTAATTTCTAGATAAATACTGTATGCTGTATGTTATACCGTGTTTAGTTATCTATTTTGTATTCGACTTACAATGTTTCGTTTCTGATTAAAAAGTTACAATAATTAAATGGAATATTTGACCTTAATCACGATAATAAATATAACCTAATAGGATTGTGATATCTTTTCTGTGTATAGTCTGCAGTGCAGAAATTCAATACTTCCGATTTTCCTGATGCCGCTACACATCCAGATACACTGCTCATGCATTAAACTAACATAGGTCCCAGAAATCGTTCAGGTTCAAAATGTCCTTTTCCCATAATGTCCCTCGGTTCCAAAAGGTCCCTTTCCCGGAATGTCCATTTCCCAAAATGTCCCTTTCCTACAAAAGATAGAATAATCGATTGGATACATTATTATAACTAGGGTACTTGTACTATTATTTATTGTACCTACCCCCCGCTGGGAATCGAACCCGGAACCTCTGGATCTAAACCGGTGGTCATAACCACTAGACCACAGAGGCGGTTAGGCCACTTGTCCGTACCAAGCGGTTTGCTAGCTCTTTTTTTTATGCGAACCGAAATAGTGGAATGCGTTGCCTGCGTATGTGTTCCCTGTTCACTACAACCTAGGTACCTTTATGGCAAGAGTGAATAGGCATTTCCTGTCCAAGCATGTACCATATCGCCACATCCTGCTCACCAACAGGCTGCTTGGTGAACGATACTTATAGAGCTTCAGGCGCCTTTCCTCTCCGCCTCCCATGCTACACCACACGGTCAATGTAGATTGTCTAGTCATTAAAGGCGCTCCTGAGTTTTCTGGTCTTATCATTCGTCTCAATCGCCCCGGAGAATCTAGTAAGTCATCATTTAGAAAACCTTCGGTGATTGTTCGACCCTGTTTATTTTTTTGGAGATAGATTGCTGATTGCCTTAGACGGCATTTTCAGCTTCATCGAGCTTGTTTGGGGGCGGCGAGGAACGTAAAGGGTCCCTCAAGCCGTGTGAAACGAATCACCTTCAGAGGTTATCTAGAGGGAACGGCATCGCACACTAGTGCGCGCACCCCGTGCCTTAATAGATTCTCCGAAGGGTTCGGATCGGATCGGGGAGCGGAACAACCCGATGGCGCCTCTAAAGGCTCGGAGCTCGGCTCGGGTTGACCGGGCCGTGGTGGAAGAGAGAAGCGCCCAGGTACATGTCTGTACCTAGTGTAGAGCGCGTGTGAACCGGTTCTTCGTACCCTTGTTCTACGAGTACGGTGTAGGCCTGAACTAGTGTGCATGTTTAGTGTATTCTGTAAGTGTGTAGTGGCATTAAGAGGATCGGGCGGGGGTTCGACCCTGTGTATGAGCCGGCCATACAGGAAAAACTTAAAAAATAATAACTGTAATAAAAGTCGTAGTTAGTTAAGTAAGTTCTATACATGTATGAGAACATCACCCACTAGTAACCATAGCAAAATTATTGTTATTGCTGAAAACATCTCAACTTTCACTTGGAGCACTGTAAAATTATTTTAATACCACATTTCTCAGTTGGAAGTGCTTACAAAACCACCTATGTAAAGTTAATTATGACATGGTTGTAAAGCGGTTTAGTTACTGCGAAGCGTTGAAACGTTGTCACACTGTAAAGTGAATCACGTTCGCTCTATTGCGGCCACTCGCGACGTTTTCGCTCGGACATGCAAGCCTTTGAGGTTATATTCTAGCAGTGTTGCTGTGTTATAATAATTACCTTAATTACGGATATAATTTAAATTGTTTTCGAAGTTTATGATGCTATTGTAAAATTGCTTAGATCACCTCTTAAGTAGCTTAATGGCGTCAGGGTCGTGATCTTGAAATATAGCAACTTGTGCAATGCTGTGTCACTGGATGGGTTATCAAATTTAACATATCTCGAGCTCTTAGTGCTTTACGAGAGTTGTTAAGCCACTGTTCTCTATTTTTGTTGTAAGATAACAGTCGATAGGACCCACTCGGGTTATAGCCCGAATTCCCCATAACCTCTTATTAATGTGGGTAGGCCTGAGCCCAGCAATGAAACTCCGTCTGATGATGATGATAAAAAGATTTCGACTCATAGTTAAAAGATTGATTACACTTAAAGTGTGTTTAAATATTTTTATTGATATACTAGCTGACCGGCAGACTTCGTACCGCTTTGACGGTTTCCATGACAACAAAACAAACAAAACGTTGACAGTTTCCATGACAACAAAACAAACAAATCATTCATCTGCTTAAGGACACCCGTATTCCACGATGGACCCCTATAGCAGCGCCACCTACCGGGTCCAATTGTAAATCTAAACCATTCTCGAATCCATTTGAACACACACAGAAAATTTCACTCAAATCGGTTGCCGCGCCGCCGTTTAGAAGGAGTTCAGTGACATACACACGCACAGAAGATTTATATATTATAAAGATTATATGGTTTTCAATCTTTTACGTTTTATGTTATGTGGTCTCTAAAAAATAATTTTATTTTCTAAACAACAAAAAGTTTAAACGAGTAAGAACCTATACATAGTTTGGAAATACTTTGTAAAGTGGGTAGGTAGGCAGTAGGTAGGTACTTTACTATGCATGCTTGACATGCGATGTTTGACGGATACTTGAAGACACAGACGCTTACACGACCTGTTATAAAGTTACTCCCACATTGTATCTATGTACCGTATTTATGTGATACCTACAAATTCAAAGGTTAAATGGCAGTTCGCCTATTGAATTTAATTCTGTGGGCCGCCTTTGTGGTTTATGCAAATTCCCTTGTAGTTCCATATTTATTACACCAAAGAGTTTCTATAGGAAAATAATGAAAAGCGGAGCACAATCATTTGTTATATTGTTGTGTGGGACTAAATATTTATGTACGTCTTATTAACCTATATTATGGCTAGAATTAGTGACCAAATTGAAATAACTCTAGCTCCGTCCGTCCTACGGAAGCCGTTTTGGTACCGGTGGTTACCTTTCGCAAATAACTATCTGATATAACTTACCAACTCGCATTGGCCCAATGGTGGTGGGTTATAGTCTGATTTCCTCATGTACAGCCTAGAGCCCAGCAGTTGGACGTATATTATGCTGATGATAGTATTGAAATTTACATAATGTATGCAAATTATTATTTTATTCAGCAATAAGCAATTAATTAATTGTGTAGAGATTAAATTATTATTAATTTTTACATAGAAAAGCTTTTCTGACAGTGGTACTGCCATTAAAAAACAAAACTATTTTGTAAGTTTTACGAATATTGTAATGAAAAGCCCCCTTATTTCAAACCTTTACTATGTAGACCAAGAGCCAAGTTTACTAGTTACATGTAGGTACACTTAGTACAGATAAGTTCGTTAACAAATCAGCCAAAGCATAGTAAGGAAAACGAAGCGCATGCGTCTGGCAACACTGTACAAAAGTCGAGAGTGAGAGAGAGGGAAAACTGGTTTGCGAGTTGCCGCACCGCAAGCCAACGGTGGCCGCTCGCTGTGTTTTCGTGTCCCTCCACGATTATTTAACAACAATTCACCGATGTTTCCATGCAATAAAACATTGTTTAACCAAAACAAGTGATGTTCAATTGTTCGCGGCCAGTGCGCCCTGTGATGCAGTGTTGTTCTGTGAGGAAAGTGATTGGTCAGGCTCACACCATACGCTCTTGTGCCGAGAGGTGAGTAAACTTCGACCGCTTAGCGAAGGCTCTTGCCCTCATCCACATCCAGTACAGCTCTCCGGAAGAGAAAAAACAATATTGTTGGAGTACCTTAATGTTTAGCGATAACCGAAGTAGGTGCACAGATGATCGAAGAGTGTGTTTTTATAGATGTGGCATAGTTTTTGCTTGTGTTTATTTTTGATAATATATAGTTATTTATAGTATGTATATGAATTTATAGTTATTTATAATTAAATGTACTAGTTTTTTCATTATTACTACTAAAAGATTCTAACAAAAAAGGATACTTACAGGGTTTTTTCAATTTAATAAAAATAAAGTGAGATATTATATTGAATAGAAATATAGTGTTCTAAAAAAGTTCTCTAGCTAAACTATATTGTTTAAACTTAACTACTTATTTAATTTTTAACTCGTTTTAAGCCACTATTTCATTCATGTTGAATGAGACTGGTTTTAGATTGAATTTTTTATCACAGATAGGCAGATACAGATAACTTATAACTAGGAATACCATTAAAGCTGCCATAACAGAAACATGATATAAAATTATGGCGTCATTTGCATAGAAATAGCTTAAACTTGAGCAAGATAATGAGCTTATATTTAATGCCACATCATCAACATTTTATATAATGATAAGTATTAAGATTAGTTGGTCGTGTTGTACTTTTGATTACGTATCTTCTTATATGAGGCAAGTAACTGATAACTTGAGTCTCAACTTGCCTGCATCGAACCTACGACCTCTCGCAATCTGGGCTACAGCTTTTCCAAATGACCTACCTACGAAGACATTGGTTAACTTGGTGACGTTACTTGAAAAAACGACTACTCGCCTCTGTTGGGAATCGAACCTACGACTTATCCCTATCCGAGTTCGAGCTACAGCTCTTTCAAGTGACATACTATGACGTTGGTTTATTTGGCGATTTTTTTTCTTTTTTAACGTGCTTTAACTACTGCGCTTCGTACCTACGATCCGAATGAAATAATTTCATATTATAATGAAAATTACTGTTTTCTTATTTGTACTACTTTTGTACAAAGGTTGACTTTATGACGAAAACATGAAGACGGGATTTTTCGAAATTTTCTGCGGATTATGGGTATGTTTTTTAGGTTGCATTTGTTGTTACTGATAGAACATGTACCACCGCCTAAGAATCGAACCCAGGACACTTTAGTATGAAATCGGCTTTGTACCACCACCCTACCACAAAGCCAGTCATTCTTTTCTTTTAAATTCCTTATGGGTAAGTACTTTGCCCTCATCTCACCTGGTGTTAGGTGATGATAAGGCCGAAGGTGGAAGCTAACTTCATCCGGAATCCTCAACTACTGAGGCAAGTCGCTAGGAACTCATGACGTCATGACTGACGTGTCGTATCGATTGGAAGTTCCTCCATTGTTACAACGAGTTCGATTTGCTTAATTTTTTTCGCACACACCTCGCATCCTCGCCGCAAAAAAATTATAATCAACATTGTAAAAAACCGGACAGCCTTGGAGAAGTAACCGCCTGTACTGACTTATATATATGTAAAGTACAGGTTCAACTTAAAATACGAAAGCACCATTGACAATTTGTAACTCTTATCACGTAGGGCTTAAGGTGCATGTTTCGTCAATCATACAAAGGTACGGTCGACCAAATAAGTCATACACTGCCTTACGAATGGCATTCGTTTGTAAATCGTATAGCGATACAGCCTATTTTTTGTGTCTTGTAACAATAAATTGACAATGCATATTCAACTTTAGTAATATTTTTCAGTATAAGAAAGTTTTTTGAATATTTTAAGATAAGATAAGAAGATATTTGCCGGTTGATTAAACTTTGGTTCTGCCTCTTTCTGACTGAGACTCCAGACGTTTTAAGTGATACTTTTTAGGCTAAGATAGTTTTGTCAAAACTGAGAGGTAGATTTCAACACTATCCTGCATGCATTAGTTTGGTCCTGGACCCAATTCTGCTATTTTCAACACGTAAAAAATTGGGTCTTAGTTGCCTGACTTTGAAAATTGGACCAAAGGGAAAATGTCAAATTCAAGCCATTAAGAAGTTTTAATAGCAGCATCGAGCTCCAGGACCATAGTTATGCAGCGTTCGTCATTACCACATTACAATTTTATATGTGTGCTCGGGACGCATTGTGTCCATATAAGATTTGACTTGCTAAGTGACGACGCAAGTGACCACTTCTATGTCGACAAATCGACGTCATTCGTAGACAAATCATCGTTTGCAACAAAACTTGTCTGCAAAGTAGAAGGTCACATTCAGTAGATAACTTAGATCGTGTTATAGTTGTAGAAATACGGTAAGACAGACAATGTGGATACATAAAGCATTGTTTTAATTAATTGGAAGTATCATCAACACACCTATCCATAGATACATAGTAGTTAGTAAGCAGCCTAGCCCTAGCTAAAACACAGAACTAGAGCGTTTTAAGCTGTTACAATTGCCCTATATAGCAATTGAGAGTTGAACTTGAGACAGTCAATAACGATCTACTTCATGGCGAAGGATCACCGCAGCCTATATACGCACGTAACATTTCATGCAACTTTTTTTTTTATGTTCTTACTAATAGACAGAGTTAGGTACCTACAATCTTATAATAGACTAGCGGCCCGTCCCGGTTTCGCACGTGTGGACATTTCTATTTTTCATATAGCCTATGTTACTCAGCGCTTATGTGGCGTTCTAATGGGGAAATATTTTTTTCGTACCACTTGCTCAAAAAAGTGACATTCTATGCCACAAAAAGCGAACATAACAATAGTCATTTTTAATCTGTTAAAAACAGGGAAAGAAAATTGTGCTGAATTTCATTCATCCTCTAGGGGGAAAAAATGTAGAATTTAATGTTTTTTTTTTAATCAATGAGCTTTCTTTCGTTTTCGTACCATTTGCGAAAAAATTAACACAATAATAATATGAGATAAGCCTTTATTAAATATAATGACAATTAAACAAAAATACATTTTTAATCTGTTAAAAACAGGGAAAGAAAATTGTACTGAATTTCATTCATCCTCTAGGGGGAGAATGTGATTTAAATTTGGAATACTTACCGAAATTTATACTGAACTACATCTGTGTTTACACCATTGAGTTTGTATATAAATACTCAAATCAACTCATCAACAATAAATGTACCAAACAAAAATGTCTCTCTATCAATAATTGGACCAATGTTTCGAATGTTAACTTTTACTTTTAATTGTCATTATATTTAATAAAGGCTTATCTCATATTATTATTGTATTATTTTTTTCGCAAATGGTACGAAAAGTAGAGTATTTTCCTCGGTGATAAAGGTGTCTAGTCTTGGGTGAACTTAAATCCCTCGCTACACTCAGGACTCGTCTTAAATCCCTCGCTTCGCTCGTGATTTAAGTTTTTAACACCCTCGCTACGCTCGGGAGTAAACCTCGAGTCCTTCGTTACGCTCGCGATTTAAATCGTCACCCGCGACAGAAGACACTGCTTTATCCCCTTGGTTAATAATCTACTATTTAAATCAGTCCAGTAGTTTTTGAGTTTATTCGTTACAATCAAAAATACAAAAATACAAAGCTTTCCTCTTTATACTCGTAATATTAGCACTGGGTATATTTACTCTGTGGTATTATTATAGATATAGATATTTCGTCTTTTGTTTCCACCTTGTAAACTTTATTTCAAATTAGATTAAAGAGACAAAATACGTAATAGCAATTCGAATCTCATTACTGTGATATAATTGCAAGTTGCCTTCGCTGAAGTCTAGTTCAAAACCAAAAGCGAAGACAGAAATCAGAAATCGGTACAGGAGGGTAGTGGCCCTCCAGACGGGGACGGTGAGAAGTTTTATTTCTATGGCAGGGAGGACATTTTCCAATATGTGACGCGGTAGATGAAAAAGAGAAAAGAAATGCACTTGCTGAGTTTATCGCCGTCTTCTCAATACAAGGTCCCACGCCATGTGTACACTTACCAATGGCATAGTGACTATTGACATTTATAACGGCAAATTTTTGTAAAGAACAAAGGGAATAAACTACTATGAATTTTGAAGGCCGCAAGAAATTGTTATTTGTCAGTACACCAGACTGCCTCTTTGGCTTTTCTAGAATTTCTCTTTCGTCATCCATACTCTTGTTCAAGAGTGTAACAAAGATAATGACCAGAACCAGAGTGTGGAAACCAAACGGTTACCACGCCTGAGTCACCTGACTGACGTAACGGTGGGACGTTGCCGACGCGGCCATTGTCGTAGGCTCTGCGGCAGATACCGGCGGCGTTTGGGTCTAACAAATGGCGATAGATACTTTTAAATAAAATACAATGAAAAAAATTAAATGCCTCCCCGACCCAGCCAGGAATCGAACCTGGGTCTTCCGCAATCCGGGCGGCTGCACTGACCATTATGCTACCGGGGAGGCTGACGTGAGCACTGAATTTTTTCATTGCTTTTTGATTTTTGACATTTTTATATATGCTTTTTATAAATAACTAGCTTTTTGTTCGCGGCTTTGCTCACGTGGGCTACATGACTTGTGTTTATTCGTAATAAAAGCCAAACTTATTAAAGGTACACATCATGGGTATAAGTAATAAGGGTTAGACAACTAAACATGTCACGTCATTTCAACATCAAGTTCTTCAAGTTTTTCATTTTGTATCATTAAAAAGTCCATCTACGCGAGCTGGAATTAGTATATTCAAGGAGTTTGATTTCATCGCGTCGAAAAGTCGTTCGAAAATGTCCACCAATCCTAGAAAAAAACCCCCCCCATTAGAATCGATTGCGATGGGTCCCAGATAAGTATCTAACACAAAACAACGTAATAAAGATCACTCTGCATAAGTATTTTTTATCTGTTTTCAAATCTCCTGCACATATTTTCATAGTATATATGACAAAAATTTTAATTAATACATTACATTTTTCTATTAAGGTTAACACCTCAGACTCCCTGAGACCACGTTAACAACCTTGTGAAGATTTCAAAACGTCAGGATAAAACAAAAATCTTAATTGTGTGTATAAACGCGCTGAGCAGATCCGAAAAAGTTGTTTCATTTTAGTACATCAGGTCTCAATTAATTTTGAGTGTCAAAATAGTCACCGGTGACTTCAAATACAAGTGATTCCCTCCCACTTGTAATTTATAATCATAGTGTGAGCATATACGGCTTATTTTTTCAAAAATCACATAATATGTGTCTGAACTGTGTGTGTGACATTGTATATTTTTAAGTATAAGTATCTTTTGAAAATTTACGTACTCTTAGATATGTTTGTATTATTTGTGATGGAAAGTGTCCTTCTATGAAAGGAAGGAAGGGCAC
Source organism: Eudonia truncicolella (assembly GCA_949315975.1). Lineage (NCBI taxonomy): Eukaryota > Metazoa > Arthropoda > Insecta > Lepidoptera > Crambidae > Eudonia > Eudonia truncicolella. Next base: position 6,981,407 of record OX438838.1, on the reverse strand, counting down.
GAATTCTTTACTGCCTCTGTGGTTCACTGTCAATATCTTGCAAGCAAGTTCTAGTAGTTGAAGCTTCCAGATGAAGCGGCCTCTCAATCGGCTTTATCGTCACTTATTATCAGATCTAGATATCTGAGATAGAGGCGGAACGCTTACTAGCATGGTATTAAATAAAATCAGCTATCCCGCACTCATTGCGAATGCTAAGCTCAGAACTCAGCTTGAAATGCAACGTAACTGTACGCGCTGCGTAACATTAATCTCAATGTAATTCTAAACGTTTAACTGTTTGGAGAGCTGTACTGCGCTTGTTACCGTGCTTGTTCCACGGTGAGGAGCGCTCTCATTGTTTTGGACTGCATTGGCTGCTTACCATCAGGCAGGATGTGGTTACTATGACGAATCAATATAAAAAAAAATCAATAAACATCTGGGATATCGATGGCTTAGCGGCTGGCTGGTTAAAAGTGCCTAGTGCAAGTTTCTTTTCACATTTGTTTAAACAAAAACTGGAATTTGTATGGCATTGAACCAGCGCATCCTGATGACAAACAAGACGAGCTAAAACCAACTGTCGGTCAGTTCGGGGAGCAACTGCTGGGGCACGAGCCTTCCCTAAAGATGGAAAGGGAGTACGTACGGGCCAAAATCACCACGCGGGCCCAGTGCGGATTGGTGGTTGTTACCGACTGCTAGTGCAGCCGGGACCAACGGCTTTACGTGCCTTCCGAAGCACAGAGGAGCTCGTGATGACATTTATTTGCGAGAGTTGGTTAACCTCAGCAATCGAAGACCGGGCGCGTTAACCACTGCGCCATCGAGCTCCTCAGTTAGTTAGGTTGCAGCTCTTGATTTCATTTATTTTAGTTCAAAATTTAAAATAATAGCTGTAGGTTGACATTTTGTCTAGTTACTACTATGTAGTCAAAATTGTCCTCCTATTTTCAATCAGTTCAAAGTAAGGTTTGATATTCATTTATTCATAGGATTACATTGATCCAATTATGGTTAGTAACAATGGACACTTAAAAAATTATCTATCTATGTAATCCGCCCACATATATATAATTATACCTCACAGATAAAGTACAGGTCTCTTTTTCCACACCGTTAGTTTCTGTCCTACCTTCCGACAAGTAATCATTAAGACCGACCAGGCGTTTGTGTGTTGTTATAAATGAAACTTTAAAAGTATCATATTAGGGTACATCACATCTATATTATATAATATTTTTTAGAGGTGTTTTAACACCCTGTCGGACTAAGTGGGTAAAAGCCCCTTCACACTAGCGCTTCTCCAGCGTAAGCGTCCGGTACACGTAATTACGCAGACGCTATCTAGCTCCGACGACAACGCGACATAAGTAGTACTCGAAGGTAAAAAAAATGTTTGGACTATTCAAAAGCACATTTCTTAAGTTTATTAGAATATAAAATGTTTTTGTTTTGTTTATATAATATTAACGCAAATTTTGTTGCGAATCAAATTACAAAAACACAAATGTTGAAAAAATTTCCAAGAGCAGGATTTGAACCTGCACCCTTCTGACATACCGGGTCATGTCAGCCCGGCGAAATTATTCAACACTACTTTTTACTTTTAAAGCCAAAGGCACCAATTCAATGTCAACAACTACCGTCATTAACACCCTATCATAATATTTTTACAAATACTAAAGATCAGTTAAGAAGTAGGCAAGCTGTTTATAAATGGTTTTGTTTTGTTTATATAATTTTAACGCAATTTTTTGTTGCGAAACAAATTACAAAAACACAAATGTTGAAAATTTCCAATTGAGCTATCGCGGTTCTAACCAGCCCTGGAAGAGCACCTGACCCGGTAAGTCAGAAGGGTGCAGGTTCAAATCCTGCTCGTGGAAATTTTTTCAACATTTGTGTTTTTGTAAGTTATTAGAATATGATTTTTTTTCTTTGACTTTGACTTTAGCTGAATAGTAAACTGAGACATAGTTTAGCCTAGCTTGCTTTATCTATCTATATATCTATCTTCTATATAAATAAAAATGAATCGCTAAATGTGTTGCTAATCGCAAAACTCCAGAACGGCTAAACCGATTTGGCTGATTTCTTTTTTGTTATGTTTGATAAAGTCTGAGAAAGGTTCTTATGGAGAGAAAAAACGTAAAAAATACGAGGAAAATAGTAAAAACAACAATTTTCTTTTCCCATACAAACCACTCTCTACTGGACCGATTTAAAAAATTCTTTTACCATTTGAATGCTACATTAGCGCTGAATAACATAGGTTATAATAATATAGACTATGATATAGCCGCTATATAAAAAAAAATAAAAAAGATGTCCACCCGTGCGAAACAGGGACGGGCCGCTAGTCTTTAATATAACTATTGAGAGAGGAATATATTGTAAATGTCCACTCTTTACTTTTATTTGCATCAAATTAAGATCAGAACCATCTAGTAAAATGTTTCATCCGAAGACAGAATACAAAGACTTCAAATTTACGAATGTAACACCCCCGTCTTTTTGTTATAAATACAATCATTTTACGGTACACCAGCTATTTTGCTTTCTTCCGTTTTGATAACATTTCTCCGGTAAGGCGAACGCGTTGATCAGGGGTCTTACCATGACTTCTTAAACTAGTATTATTGCAGTTGTGTAAGCGAGATGCATGTAGCTGCTGTGTAGGTACTTTTAAAAACTAAAACGCGTTTAACAACTAAAAAAATACTGCTAACAATGGTTCCTGTTTAGTTTTTATAATTGTAAAATTATCCACGTCACATTTCTAAATCATGGTTATTTTAAAAGGTAGGTACTTTAATTGCAGAATAACTGTAATGTGTACCTAATAACATCCCGAAACTAAACTAACACCCGAAATTTACGTAAATAAAGCTCATAATCGTCTAAACAATGCGCTGAAATTCACCGACAAATTCCATCCAAATATGGACGAATGAGCTCAGAATATTCAAAACAAATATTAACGTTGCGTTGCACGTCCGCCGAACCAATTGGGTCTCTATTTACATTCACAGCAATATCGCGGTGAATATAAATTCGAGCTAATTACACTTAATTCAGCAGATATCAGCATAATTGGAAACAAAGCATTGTTTGTTCCTGGTTTTCCTGAAGGCTAGACAAACCAGATATTTACCCTGTTATCTTTAGATTCTATTTAGTGTGTCTTCCTTCTTCTTCTTCATTAGGAATACCACTGCACTCGAGCAAACGCAGATGGTTATGCGGGACTCCTCTCGGCCCCCTTTAAGGAAAGATGACCGACCCACTAAAAGCTTCCTGGACTTAACCACACGTCCAAAGATGATCCAAGGCTCTCATAAATGAACACTGAAGTTCTCTCCAACACTTCTTCTTCTGTGTAGCTTTGTCCTGGCCTAATCAGCCAGAGTCTGCTTTTCTTCACAATCTCCTCCACTTTACCCTTTCTTTTGAATACTTTTTAGTGAGATTGTTTCTTTCGGTTTGCTCTCACGACATCTAACCAGAGTTTCTAAGGCCTGCCGCTAGATCTAGGTCCTTGAACAGTGAAGTTGAGGCATATATTTCCAACATATTCCAAGGGCTTGCGGTTAATTATGGTCAAACCATTGGATACGACTTTCATGCAGTTTATATCCGCTACGTTACGAACTCCGAGGCTGCCAGTTGCCACGAATATGATTAATCGTGTAACACTATTTATACGTGATTTTTACTATCTATCGTATCTCCCTTTATGAACAAAAATAAGACATAAAAAAAAACAGGCTTAGTATAAGTCCCAGTGTTTTGAGAAGAGTATGATGTAATGTATGATTTGTCTTGACATATAATGACTGTACATTTTATGGTGCTAAGTATATGAAAGGTTGACGAACGAGAGATGTGCAAACTGAAACAAAAGAAAATCCCGATTTGTGGTTTGTCTACCTCAAAGGGAACTGAGTATGAACTACATCTAGGGGGAAGGGTTGAGACTGCTTATATCTGAATATTTAATCATATATTATGCCAGAGCCACAAAATACGGATGTAACTTAGAACGGAGCTACTTTTGATTCAAGTGGGACATTTATCACAGGCATAGATCCTTAAGTGGCTGCTAAAACGGGTGTCTTTGCTTGATTTTGTTAAGAAAAGCTAAAGCTGAAGTTTTATTCACTTTGTTGGCCTCGGTAATATCTCTAATGTTCCTGACAACAACACTCGGACTGTTATAATATAACAGAAAAAAAACGTATAGTGAAAACATAGTAGTACAATCTAGTACAACAAAAGACAAATTCCGCAGGTTCAAGTTTCCAACGATAATGTGGAAAATAAAAAATAAGAAAGAAGAAAAAAGAAACATGACGCAAGGCTAAAAAATAAAAGAGATCGAATGTAGCTCCACCTTCATTTGAATGCCCAATTGCCCATACCTTAAACCACTATACCATGCTATTATCTATGGGTGGTCTTCATGTGAAATTGGCCTATCTCATAAAAGATTATCATTGAATAAATATGGATGAAGAATATTAGTAGTCACATATTATTATTTTTATTGTTGATTTTAATTGTATTTACATTGTCGTTATAATAATGTTAGACAGTATAGCGAGTGCCCACATATAATTTGCCATAATATTCAACAGTTTATTCGAGAACTGCGTGTACGTACATTGATTTCTAATGTACATTTCACAATGTAACACACCTTGTACGTGCCTTGTACAATATTAGAGATTTAAGTTTGCAAACGCAAAGCAATAGTAAATTAAAATAGTAATTATAATAAATAATAATAATTATCCACTAAAAGCAATTTTTATTATTTTGAGTTTTTCGTGATAGCCTTTATCCGATTTAGTGGCCCATTCGAACTTCAAAGTTCCAATTTTAATGTCTATATACATACATACATATATAGTATACTTAAGGAAAATACAGACATCTAAATAGTTAGTAGGATAGTAAAAAAAAATGGGAAATAATTTATTTGTATTACAAAATAAATATTTGGTCAGCAAAATTATTATTTGGCCAGCAGAATTATACAATCGGTCAGCATAACAAATCGTTACTGTTGTTTAGGTTAAGCAAAGTTTTTTTTCACGAGCGAAGCGCAGCGTAGCGAGGGCCAGTCACGGAAGGGGGGATCGGCTTATGACTGCTGTTCAGAATTATATAAGTTGCATACTGATTTAGAAATATTTGCTGACCATAAGTTGCTGCCCAACTAGCATTTTTTTTTTGCTAGCAAAAATACTAATACTTTGCTAACCGTTAAAATAACACCCAAAACATATTGTCTAACTGAAATTATGCGACTTGAAACTTTACGTAATATTAAAATTTTAAATGTAATAAATGTATTTATAAAAGTACAATTACAATTATAATGTTATAAGTTCCGCTTCCTGTCCCTCGCTAGTAATCCCTAAGTTAATTATTGATTAGATCATTGCTGATTAATATCTTAATTTTAATTGATTATTGTTATTTGATCAGTAAGTAAATGAAATATGTTGCTAATTATCGATACTTAAAATGTTTGTTAATCTTATTCTAATTTTCACTTCCGTTCCATACAATATGATTATTATGTTTTATTAAGACCCTAAAATCCTTTTCACTACTTTTAATACTCTAGTAATTGAAACATTAATTTAGAAAACCTATTTGTATTAAATTTGTGCAGTATTATTAATTTGATTGAATTACGTTGGAATGTATAAAAGACGGCGTCGTCCATTTTGAACTTTGATTATTATAACGGCCTTCGAGCTGACAACAACACTTACGTCGTATTATTTATCCACTTTGAACTGCCCCCTTTTACAATAATCTCCGTGCTTCGGTTGTTGTTCATAAGGGTGCACTTAAATGCATTGAACTATTGTGGTAGGCTATGTCCCGATCTCCCAAAAACTTAATCGTCCAATATTAACATTTGATAGATTCGTTTCCGGATAAGAAGATAGCGACTCACCAGTAAGGAAGTGTTCAGGAGTAAAGTAGCTCATATCATCAGGATTTCTAGACATCCCATGTATTGTTCGTGTTAGATAGCCTGAACGCAGCAGTAGGTCACGTAATGGTTAATGATGATTAGCCATCTTCTCATGCAACTGTTGCTGGTTTCAATGATAATATTATGTTCAATTGTATTATAATACCCATTGAATTGTTTTTATCTGTTCCAGCACAATTTTATAACGGTACTACTTCTTACTCTACGGTGTATCTGTCTTTCCGTCTGTACTGGAATGTATGAAACTGGTTCTGCACTAGCAGATCACTAAGCTTCTTATGATTGCGACAATACAATGTGGACCGAAAAACAACACAGTTAGGTCTAGTTTTGTCTAAGCAATCGCGGAGCTCGAATCAGCTCGATAGCTTTCTGATGTTGAAGATAGGTGATGTATCATCATTAGTGACGAAGTGACGAGCTTAAAGAAATGTGAGTTCTAAATCGTTTCATCACGGTATGTTTTTGTTTATACACTTATTCGAAAAATTCACGGCACTTTTTTTTTTTGTAAAAATGTGTCTGTCATTTGCTATCAAACTAGAAATGTGTGCTCTATTCTATAATTCAATGAAAGTATTTTATGTGTCGGTACTTTATTTCAGAAATGAAAATGCGTGCTTATTATGAAATGAGCTGGGAGTTTAGAACTTTTAACGTCAAATAGGAAAGACACAGTACAGTTTCGTTCGTCTATCGTGCGTTTATCTAGTATAAGTATCACGTTTATTCCAGATTTATCTAAAGCTTCATCATCATCATCAGCAGTCCACGGCTGGACATAAGTCTCTCCAAGTGCACGCCACTGACCACGATCCGCGGCTATTCTTAAATTAAAGCTTAAGTTCCATCAAATAATCCTTACCCTGCCAACATGTAGTCTCTGATAGATAATAAGGTTCACGACCAAGACCGTAACATTGATCAATGGTTTGCTTATAAGGCACATTAGAAATCAACTAGACTTGGCTCACTGGGCACCAAGATTCTCGGCAATGTGCCATAACGGGGAGCTATTAATAAATGAGCTGGCAATTCATACTTTTAACGTCAAAAAGTTAAGTACAGTGCATCACTTGTGTTACCCTTTTAAATAAGTGTTTAGTATAATTAATAGTCTTCTGCTAGAGATATATATTTATGTCTAAAAGAACTCACTAAAAATCTGTTAATCTGTTAACGTATCTTTACTCTAGTAATGAAATAAATATTTTTATATTGTTTTTGTAATTTAATTAAACTTGGTTTAGCCAGCCAGCATGAACTAACAGAACTCACTGATATAATAACCTTGATCAGTGGTTAGCTTATAAGGCAATTGAGAAATCAACTAGACTTGGCTGTTCACTGGGCATCTCCGGGCAACGTGCCATAAGAGGAACTATCTAATGGTTACTTTGCTCTTAAAGTTTGCAGCATATCTGAGGTGAAAATACTATGAAGACACTTGAACATGAAATTGAATATGCTAAGCTAGAACCTAGTATGTAGGTAGTATAGCCTATATATTATACTACGGACCAGGCAGGGCTTCGATTCTGTTTTTTTTAAGAGAGTTTGCTAATTGTCTTAGACGGCATTTACAGCTTCACCGGGCTTTTTTGGGGGCGGCGAGAAACTTATAGGGTTCCTGAAGCCGTGTGAAACGAATCACCTTCGGAGGTTTTCTAGAGGGAACGGTATCAAGGTTTTCTAGAGGGAACGGTATCACGCACTAGTGCACCCAGTCTTAATTTATGAATGAGACTACCGACACACTTTTGAAACGATGATGAATTAGCAAAAGGCGACAGAAATTAAAAATGAAATGAATGGAAAATTTATCTAAATACTGATCGAAAATATTCTGTGTCAAAACAGTCACCGGTCAGTGAGTTCGATGCTAGAGCAATTCATATTAAATAAAATAAATAAATAAAATTTCCTACACTCACACCAATTATTTAGCCCAAGAGAAGCTTCGTTATGAAACTCGTGAAAATGGTTACTTGACAGCGGATAAACATACTTAAAATACTTAAATACCCACACCCGAGACAGTTTAGAAAAACAATAATTTCTAAATTGACCCGACCGGGGGTCGGACCCGGGACCTCAAAGATGGCGACACCATAAAAACCGGTGTACAAACCACTCGACCAAGGAGGTCGTCAAATTATTCATATACTTAATGTAAAAAATATTGTCACACTATACAACCGATCGGTTGTATAATTGCAGCCTTATGTTATATAGTTTAGATAGATAGATAGATAATACTTCTATTGCAAGCAACTCTATAAAACATAAACACAAAAAATAAATCATTTACAAAGTTACAATTTGGCGGTCTTATCGCATTCAAGCGATTTCTTCCAGACAACCAGTCGGATGGAGAGAGCTAATAAACTCTAAGATCAGAGGTGAAGAAACTATTAAAACATACTAGAATAATCTCTATTTACTGCTGGTTATTATTATTCAAGTTAATAAATATTTTTATTCGTAACATTGCATTGACAAACAAGCTGCTTGTCGGTAAAAAATCGTTTGGTCACAGAAATTATTTCTGTCTGTTTGGTAGTATTAATAACTGACGAACATAAACAGTTGAAAGATAGTAAAATATATATGACCAATTCTTTGACTAAGTTCGCAAAGTGCATATGCAAATCTCACTTCCAATAACAATATTATAATTGAAATTCGGTTTGGTTGTCAGTAGGGCTTGTTTGTCCGCTGGCTAGCTAACACCGACTTATCTTAATATGTCGTCATAACATCAATGTTTTTAGCATTGTTGCAGCTAGAGATAAGATAACCAGTGCCACAGTAATTGAGGGTTCCTAATGAAGTACGCTCCCATCATCGGCCTTTTTTGTAACTGACTGTACATACTACGTCAGATTTTCACGATCGAGCGAGTTGACGACAAAAAAAATAGGTAAAATCGGAAGGTGCCAACTCGCACGCACTCGCCACTTCCACACATGCCAGTTCACGAATAAGTTTTATCATCACTTAACATCAGGTGAGACGGAGGCCAAGTGCTTAAAGGAAAAAAAAAAAATCTACATATTGTATGCAGTAACGGAATAATCTATCTTTAAATGAACAGTATTTTCATATCATTTTAAAGACAATGTGGAAACGGTAGCATCAAACATTACGATCTATAAAATTGTGTTGAAGCAATAAAAGGCCCGGAGAGCGATTGAATTGGCGTAAAAGGCGAAATTGCCAGCTTCTTCTGAAATTTACCCGACTTTTAGGGGATTTAGAAATTATTTGGGTTTGCTCCCATAACGTTACAATTGTATTTGCGGTTGTTAATCTTGTAAATAGGATAGTAATGGTCACAGTGTTCAGATTTGATGCTGCTTGGATGATCTGTGGTTTATGTTTTTGTTACGGAAGTAGGAGTAGTTTAAAACCATATTTCTGTAAATAAGGATAACGGAGATACGTGATTTTTTATATGGACTTTTTTACATACATCGACAATACTTTACTGCGACACCATATAAAAATATATAGAAATAAAGAATAGATTTTTTCATCAGAATAAATAATTTGATCTAACATTGTCTTTATATATCTTATCGACCATGTTCTTTCTTATAATGCATTGATAAATATTAAGAGAAATTAAATTTTGAAACAATACAGTTACGTACAGAAAAACAAAATAAAGCAATGTTTGTTTTGCTCAATTTGCTGCTACATTTTAAACAAATGTATAATACAAGTTATTACAAAAACAAATTAATTAAAAATAGGTACCGGTCACAGATCTTGTTAGGTCTGTGGTAACGTGCATGCGTACGCCTCTTATACTGTGTTTTACCCCCATCTCTGCCTCCATATAACCAGATAGTATGTCACGATAAGACCGAAGGTTAAGAAGAATTAAGTGCTTTTGTGACTGAAGTTGACAACTTCTGCCTCAGCGTATATTCTTAACCAGTTATGGTTTAAACTTGACCGTAAGTTATATTTGTATTTTCCTTTTAATGGAGCAAACTATCAAGTTCTTGTCGGCATCTTCTCGATAGAAGACTGCATTCCGGCCCGGTAGTGGGTTCATGACTGTTTAAAAATGCTTGTGAAAATTAGCTAACTTGAATAAAAACTTATTTCCACCATACTATTAAAGCTAGAAACGCAATTGTCATTTTTATATTATAAGTAGCTAGTTAGCAGTCCGCCGGGACAGCTGTCCCGTACCGCTTTGACAGTTTCTATGACAACAAAACAAACAAATTCCCAACATCAAATCCAAGACCTAAGTAGTAAATTGTGGAACCAAATATAGAGAAAAGGTATGAGTTTCATTCCCGTGGGAATATCAGGATAAAAACTATCCTATGTGTTAATCCAGGTTATAAACTATCTGTATGCCGAATTTCATCTAAATCCATCCATTCGTTGCATTCGCGTCAATTCGCGTCTGTGCTGTCTGTGTTTGTGTTTTTCGATTCTTCTTTAATATTAACTAAATAGAAAACTATTGAATTTGAAAACTGAAAATGCAACCTTATTTTTTGTTTTAAATATTTTATCAGGAGCTGTAAAAATATTTTTGAGTCACAGAATATTTTTTAGAATACTTAGCTATGGTACACTAATAAAGACGTAAGCAACAATTATTAAAAAAAAGAGTGACCTACGTATAACGTAAGTCTATGAAAAACTTACTTTTCAATTCCTTTTGTTTCGACTGTTGATCAATCCTCAAATATTATTTATGAATGAGGGAGAATGTACCTGAAATTTTAAATTTTGCACGTATGCAAGTTCAACACAATTAATTGTACTAATCTTAAAAATGATGTTACATCTGAATTTACTGTATTGCAAATAAACTTATTATCTTATCTTATCTTATCTAATCATATCTTACAAAAATAACTATCTCCAGGGTGTGGATATTATATCGGTAGGTCTCTTGTCAAATACTCATAGTTACATTTTGTTGAGCGCTGTGTTAGGTACGAATGACCTACTGATCCCGACCGGTGGCTGTTTAAGTACCGCGCCTCTCACTACCGCGTTTAGATCAATAACAGTAACAGCACCAATTAACTTACATTTAACATTATTGTTTTCTAAACTGACGATCACAAATTGTAATAAAACACTTTTTACGAATCTACTACACTAAACACATTTAACGTTTCAAATTCGTATGAAGAGGAACGATGAACATTATTTGAACATAGCATTAACACGTTGACTGCCGCAAAACCAGACACAATAGAAAATTTATTGTGTGTCGGTAACCGGTGACCACCACGGCGATTAAAAACTTAAAAAAAAAATAAAAAATAAACTTTTTAAAAACAAGCTTTTACTACTTGTTAATAAAAAAAAGAACTAAAAGTTTAAAATAATTTAAAACTGATAATAAGAAAAATTGTTTTTTATAAAATTAAATAAAACCCGTGTTACATTCTGATTGCAAAAGAAAAATAATGAAGGTGTAATATGCTAAATGTTCTTTAACATTCCATCAAAACGTAACACTCTTTTATTTATAAAAAAACATTTTTCTTATTATTTATTTTTAACTTTTTAGTATTTTTGTAGGGGGATAAGGGCTTCAGTACAACAGGATTCGCTCTGATTCCCTGAGGCGGAACATTAACGATATGACATATCTAGCACCAAAGTACTCGTCAAGACGAATCATACGAGCCCAAACTCGATGGGGTTGTGTCGTTTAATTACCGAGTTCCTGTGGCCATGTTCTAGTTCCATTATCAGACCTCGGTTACCATCTAGCACCAAAGTACTCGCCAAGACGAATCATACGAGCCCAAACGAGATGGGGCTGTGTCGTTTAATTACCGAGTTCCTGTGGCCGTCTTCTCTTCTAGCTCCATCATCAGACCCTGGTTGGACCATGGACCATCAAATCATCATCTAGCACCAAAGTACTCGTCAAGACGGATCAAATAAGTCCATACTCGATGGGGTTGTGTTGTTTAACTACCGAGTTCCTATGGCTACCTTCCGGTTCCATCATCAGACCCTGGTTATCATCTAGCACTAAAGTACTCGTCAAGACGAATCATACGAGTACAAACTAGATGGGGTTGTGTCGTTTAATTACCGAGTTCCTGTGGCCATCTTCCAAAATTTCAGCTCAATCAGTAACCGGGAAGTGGATCAAATTTAACTGAAAGCTACTGCAAGTTTAGATTTGATTACAGACAAACAAACGGACAAACATCGGGACAGGTGAAACTAAATACAAGCTTGTAAAAAACAGTATTTTAGTTGGCGACATTTTTTTAAAGTTTAACTTAGTTTTCTTAACTAGCATAGAAAATGAGTCATTGACATAATTTTTAATGAATCTCGAAAAAAAATACCTTTATAAAAATACTGAAATCGATTCAATAGACAATTCTAAGGTTGCTAAGAATCGTCTATTTTACACAGGCTGTGTATTAAATGGGTGTGCGTAAAATGCGTTACATACTTTCTGTCAAAAATTTAAATAATTATTAAGCATATTCCCAAAATTAAGGCCGATCGTCGGGTTCAGTGGGTCACTGTCACGGGTTCATTTAAGCACACCGTACATATTTATTTACAGTATGTCTGATCAAAGCCTTCTAAAAATACATAGAGTAGGTATTCCGCCTGTTTTCGGACTACGCCATCGCTTCGTTCTACACTGGGAGATCTTGTACAGACGTCTGCAGATCAACCTATCAAATACTGACAAATTTCATCAATAAATGTTCAACCATAATGGCTTTGTACGTAAAGTTTAAAGTGTGTTGAGGAAATTTGACAGTGTGTAGTCTGGTGTGTGTGAACTTTGAAGAACTGGCAAAAAACTCACCTTGGTTGTTAATTTTATATTTCTTCTATTATTTATTCTATCGGTCTATTTTTCTATCAAAACGTCCAAAATATAATATGCAAACTAGCTGACCCGGCAAAAAGAAAAGTCTGTCAAAATTTCAATACAAAAGTATAAAAAAACTACCAAATAGGTTCTATTCCCAACATCAAATCCAAGACCTAAGTAGTAAATTGTGGAACCAAATATAGAGAAAAGGTATGAGTTTCATTCCCGTGGGAATATCGGGATAAAAACTATCCTTTGTGTAAATCCAACTATCTGTATGCCGAATTTCATCCAAATGTATCCATCCGTTGCAGCGTGAAGAAGTAACAAATATACACACATACACACAAACTTTCGCATTTACAATATTAGTATATCGAAATATCTTCCTGTATCATAGTCGTACCTACCTAATTTTGCAAATTTAGCCAATCTTAACAGAATAATTAGAGGGTATTTTTTTGAAATAAGAGGTAGGTATATTACACTTGCTTCCTTGAAAATATATGCTGCCTCATACTACACTCAGCGGCACGGAAAGTGGCCCAAATCCATTTTGACGCTTTTTTGCCAAAAATATAACAGAAAAATGTGATTTTAATTCCTTTTAATCAATTTACAAAAAAAAAAACCCGTCTGCGTAAAAAATAATAACTAAATAGAAAATCAACTGACCGGAACAAGACAAAAATTCAATAATAAATCGAAAAAATATCAAATATAAGTACTGTATACAATTAAAAATATCAATACGGAAGTCCTTCGAAATTTTATGCAACGTCAAACATAACATGCAGTCGGAGGCATAAAATTAATGACATTCTCACTTTGTGCGTGCCTCCGTTGTTGCATAAAATTTCGAAGGACTACCGTACTGATATTTTTAATTGTATACAGTACTTATGTTTGATATTGTTTCGATTTATTTCGCTGGCTTTATGTAATTATTGAATTTTTATCTTGTTTCGGCCTTTTCAGTTGATTTTCTATTTAGTTATTATTTTTTTAAGCGGGCGGGTTTTTTTGTTCTTTTTTAATTTTTATTTTATTTGTCTTTTTATAGTTAGACAAATTACGTAATGGGTTTAATTAATTTAAAGAGTTTACATCATGTGGTTGACATAATTATTATAATCGTAGACTGATGATGTATTATTTTTTTAGTATTACGGTAATGATAATTATGATATACCTTTTTAAAATCCTTGCGTTGAGCCCTCTAATTTGTAGTATTCGAACAAAAAAAAAAACGTTTTTTACCAAGTCCAATGGCGTCGCACAGCCGCCATTTTTTTTTAATGTCACCTATCTAAGAACACTTGGGCAGCTAAGACGAATCTAACGATACCTCAATTATGTAAATCCGTTCAGCGGTTCTGGAGATTGAGGTAATAAAACAAGATACGCGCGAAAAACAATACCCTTCCTTTGCAGTCGGGTAAAAAGGACCATTTTCGCTACAAACAATGTTAAATTTCAAACTTAAGCCCTAAAAAAATCAAAACGTTATACTTTTACCACCCCTGACCCTGATCGCCGCCTGCATGCGATCAGGCATGCTTTGGATGTTGTTTTTTATGTCTACTTGAGGAATTTATTCCCAAGTGGCCACCAGTGCGGTTTTAAAGTTATGGAGCGTCTGTGGAGGGTTAGGATTACCTTTAAACTTTTCTTTTTAGCATATCCCAGACATGTTCTATAAGGTTCATGTCTGGGCTTCTTTTCGACATCAAAAAGATAATCGTTCACGCAACGAACTGTGTGCAGAGGTCGAGCATTGTCCTGCATTAGAAAAAATCTTTATGACCAATGAACCCTACGTATGGCATAACATGTTAATGAAGGATGTCTTCGATGTATCGCACTGAATTTAGACGACAAACCACCACTAAATCTGTTAGTGCCTCGGAACTGATTCCGCCCCAAACCATAACGGACCCTCCAAGCTGACCTCTGGAAGCTGACAGTTTGAGTAGTAGTGATTGGCAGAAACCGTTCTCCATGCCTTCTCCACACACGCTGATGTCCATCAGTGGCTCTTAAGGCCACTCTGCTTTCATCAGTTCACAAAACTGGGTCTGATATGTAGTTTCGAATGCCGTTGTTGCGACGCACGCTGTTGCGAAAAACATTTCAAGTAGTACGCCCTTGCGAAAAGCCGTTGTATCGAAAATCGTTAAATCGATTGACGGACTCGCGAAACGCTGTCACGAAATCCTTTTTTAAGTGGTACGCTAGATCGTTAGTAACTGTATCGAAACCCATTGTTGCGATTTGAGTGCCTATTCAAATCTATCGTATGGGAATCGAACTCACGACCTCGATGAGACACAGCAACTTACGATGGGCTCGATTAGTATAATTTAGAAGGAAGAAAAATCAAAAATATTATTTTTGATTAACTTTTTAATTATGTAATATAGATATAGAAAACGAATCAAATTTATAGCTAACAAAAATAATAAAAACATCCGGTATCTGGATAGGATAAAATTAAATATGAAATAAATTAGTCACAACTCGCTTTATAGAAATAAAAAAAAATACTCCCAAAAGCAGTACTACGAATATTACTCATTAATCTCAACAATGGGTTTCGATATCGTAATTATCGATCTAGCGTACCACTTAAAAAGGGATTTCGTGACAGCGTGTTCGCGAGTCCGTCAACCGATTTAGCGATTTTCGATACAACGGCTTTTCGCAAGGGCGTACCACTTGAAATGTTTTTCGCAACCGCGTGCGTCGCAACGACGGCATTCGAAACTACATATAGACCCCACAAAACTTTACTCCACTGCTCATGCGTCCAATTTGCGTGCAATGTTCTCTGGCAAAATGAAGTTTAGCTACACGATGCTGTTGGAGGAGTTCTGGACCGGACCCTGGACCCGAAGTCCAGCTCGGGACTTCGGGCACGTAGATTTCGTTCCTCCATTCTTCGTCTAATTGTACGTTCACTCACATTAACCCCTCTTACAATTTGCAGGCGTTGTCAGATATCGATCGCGGTAAGAAACCGATTTCGCAAAATTGCGAGGGCAATGAATCGATCGTCACGCGCCGAAGTGCACCTTATTCCACCACTTCCTGGCCTTCTGGTATAGAGCCCGGTCTGATCGTACCTTGTCAATGCATATCTCAGATTTGTAAGCGGTACATTTAAAATCTCAGCCATTTCCCGTTGAGTTTTCCCTTGATTCCTAAGCAACACAGCTTGAGCGACTTGAGCTGGAGTAATGGGCGTTGTGGTATGATTCTGCAAAGGAGCATAACTACAGATTAATTTAAAAACAAAAGAAACAATATTAACTGCAAAAACATTTTTTAATTTAATTAAAACTCACCTTTCTTTTTTGAGTCTTAACACAGAAATGAGTTTCAAGTGTCACAAAGGCTAAGTAACGAACATGTTTTTGTAACTACCCTCTTAAAATGACAAAAACGATCGTACTGATGAATGGTCACACAAAGTTATAAGATACGACGACTTATTTACTTCTTATCGCATTGGTTACGTTTGGGCCACTTACCGTGCCGCTGAGTGTATATGGCAACTGCGCAATTGTTGACCAAAATTAATATTTATCTGCGCTCTAATTAGTATTCTTATAGTGCTGTGTTAACGTTTGCATATAATGAAAATATTTTTCATCGTGTGTGAAGAAGCTAGAGCCGTAGTTATGATAATATTACGATAGAAGTATGGATGTTATTGTAGCTGACTGAATGTTCCATTTCTCTAATAACCATTCGTCTATTTACTTATGTAATTTAAACATTTTGTAACTTCTACTCTGAAATAATGCATATTAGAAATTACATATTATATTATTTGAAGCCATCAAAATTAAAAGGTCCTAAGACGGTTAACGGTATGCTCCCTGTAATTTACACAAATTTAAAAAAAAAAAGGAAAGTGCGTGTCACCCTATGGTTCTTTCATTGTGGACTGACTGATTGCCTTACAGGCAATTGAATGGTTTAAAAAGAAAATGCGCGATGCTGTAAAATATTAATTCATAGGGAACCTCGAATGAAATTCATTCATCATTCGATCACGAAACACAATAATTTGTACGACTAACCTAGCCACTCTGCAGGGTTGGAGAACACCATCCTCCCCCGTTCCCTACACTCCCCGCATAAACTCAAGGTGTAGAGGCGTTCCCCCCGCACCCGTGGGTAGGCGCCTAAGAGACGTGTACAAAGGGACCACCATGGCGGGTCGTGATCGACTGACGGTGCCCTAGGTTTATAGTGTATAACATCAGGCTAACCCCACATATCCCACAGAATTGAAACCCCCCAGGAATATTCGGATGCAAATTATCCTAAGATAAAAAAGGAACCCTGACGCGAGCGCATTAGAGAATTGTTACAGTATAGATAGGCACGTTCGTCATGTCCAAAATCTTTTCTCAAACAATCATCCGTCCACCCACGGGCGTCTAGATGATAAGTACAGCTTAGCGAGTCCATTGAACGGCGTCACAATGGGTGTTGCAACACCCAACGCATTGACTCACGAGCAAGGCGCGCTGGAATGCCGCGCGCGCAGAATATGAATTAAGGCGCTGCCAGCCATGGAACAGCCAATCCACTGGATTCAAGTCAGGAATTTAGAAAACGAAAAACGATCATCATCATCATCAACAGCCTAAACACGCCCACTGCTGGACATAGGCCTCAGACTAGGTGGAACCGCAAGGTGGCTGGATGAGCGTAGCCGCGGATCGTGCTCAGTGGCGTGCACTTGAAGAGGCCCATAAGAATATGAATAAGAATAAATGTTTTTGCTGTATAAAACAAAACTTATAAAATAACATTTGTCTACATATTAATATAATGCATTAAAAGATCGCCGCTTATATTGTAAAGTTTTAAAATTAAGGTTAGTAGTGCATAATATCCGAAGCCATGTCCAGCAGTCAACGTATAAAACGATATTTTTTAAAATTTTGATGTTTTATTATAAGAATAAAACAATAGCGCTTTTCTTATATATATTAGGAACATAAAAATAATCATGTAAATAGATGCTGTTTAGAGGTGACTTTCGATTTTTGTTCTAATGTGCAAATACCATATCTCTGCATGTTGGAAACAGTAACATTGTTGCAAATTGATATTTTATAACATTATATTTTCCTTGGCGTTGTATGTTGTATACTTTTTATATAAACCACGCGCAAGGGAAGCGCATTACACAGTTGTCAGCGCCTTAACATGCCCTCGCGCTTCGCATAGGGTCCTTTAAACGAGTTGTGAAGAAGCAAACCAAGGCGAGTTAGGCTAGTTAGGCTCAATTCTGCTCCACTAGCTGGCCTTGCATCTGGACTCTGTTTCTGGTAGCACCAGGTTGAGAGTAGCCCAATATAAAAAGAATAAAGAGACACGTGGCTATAATTTCGTTCGTAAATGTTCGTGC
This sequence comes from Eudonia truncicolella, assembly GCA_949315975.1. NCBI lineage: Eukaryota > Metazoa > Arthropoda > Insecta > Lepidoptera > Crambidae > Eudonia > Eudonia truncicolella. The sequence continues at coordinate 6,963,131 of OX438838.1, read as the reverse complement.
ATATAGGACTAACCGCAATTTCGTAACTAATTAATAGCTTTGTTAAACAGATCTCGTTACGCTCATTATGTGGACATTAATAAAGTAAATGAAATGAAATATCATGGAACGAAATACGTTAAATCAAAATTAATTCATTAATAGCACTTTAATATAAATTCGAACTAAATGTCAAATGTTTGTAAATCCATTGCAATTGATACAATTATTTCAATATCAGATTTCTATGTTCGAATATGATTTAAATGACGGTAGACTTTAAGAAACCACTGCGATAAAAGATTTCAAAAATGCTTTCACCCTATATCTAAACATCATATCCTTGTTCACAGTATCGGACATCGGGCATAACATCATCCAGGATGCATTCCTCATTGCAGTGGAGGAGCAGGCGAGGCAGCGGCTGCAGCGGCTGTCGGCGCTCAAGCGCATCACGCCCGTCGACATGTCCAAACTGTCTGTAGAGGTGAGTCTTAGCTGGACACAGCTAGTATAGGATCATCAGCACAATATCGTCTAGGTTAAAGGAGCAGACAAGGTAGTGGCTGCAACAGCTGTTGGTACTCCAGCGCATCACGCCCGTCGACATGTCCAACCTGTCTGTAGAGGTGAGTCTGAGCTGGACACAGGGACACAGCTAGTGTAGGATTATCGGCACAATATCATCTAGGGTATAGGAGCAGACAACGTAGTGGCAGCAGGGGCTGTCGGCGCTCAAGCGGATCACGTCTGTCGACATGTTCAAACTGTCACTAACGATGAGGCGGAGTTAGTAGAGGATGGTCGCCATAACATCATCCGGGATGCATTCCTCATCACGGTGGAGGAGCTTGTAAGGCAGCGGCTGCAGCAGTTGTGTTCAAGCGCATCACGCCCGTCGACATATCATACCTATCAAGTTTTCGTAACTGCCGAGTCAACATGTCCATGCTGTCGCATTATTACAAGCAATATTACCTAGGATTGTGATTCCTTTGCGTAGAGGAGCGGTAATTCTCCATCGACTTATCCAAGCATTTTGGCACAATCAGTAAGTATTGTGAACTATCCAAGGTTTCAGAGAACCATCATTCTTGCAAAGATCTTTCAATACATAAATATTTTTACTAACAATTTGTAAGTAGCAATAACTTACAGTACCTTTCTTCAATATCGTTCTCTAACTAACACTAACATTCAATACGACACTAATCAAATCCCTAATCTAGTAAGTTGGCGAGTGATGTAAGTAACCGCCTTCGCAACGCTAGATTCAGCCTGCTCTCATTGTGTCGGTCGAGTGTCTCGGAATACTTGAACAGCAGGCAAGTTGTGAGATGCAGCGGAGCCGATATTTAAATGGTCACTGTATTAGGTTACGGATATTATAGTAGTAAATAGAGATGTGAATGAAAAAATAATTTGGAGGTTAATTGTTTTGGTCCATTGTTTGTTTTACTAAAGTTCTTAACTTTGGAATTGGTTTCATACGTTTATTTAGCATCGGATACGTAGAAAAACGCTTATTTATCTTGTCTAAAAACATTGGTTTCGGTAGGTAACTAAAAGTTATAGCAGTCGTTGGTTGTTTCAGTTCGATGAAGTCGGCAATATTGATAAGTGTCAAAGATATTTCTGATGGATGAAACAAGAGAGTTTTCTAGTGTTTGACGATTCCGGTCGAAGTGTGCTTCTATCTTCATCATCATCATTATCATTCACAGAGTTATCTGCGGCCTCACTTACGTACGTCACGTACTTATTAATTAGTGAGATGAAGCCAAAGCACTTGCACCGTAGTGGTGATGATGGAGTAAAATTATTAAAATTTGCTTGTAATCGCTTTTGAATTGTGCCGAACAGCTAATTGTTTGTTGGCTCAGTCTACGACGAGGATTCGTTACTCTCATTCTGATGTGGAGCGTTCTCGATCCGGCTCTGGAACCGGCCCTACCAATCTCGAGCCGCGCTTTTTGGACCTGAAACCATTCTTGAATTTCTATTGAGTGGACTACTGTCTCGGAAATGTTATTTCATGAAACATATAACTTTCTTATTTATTTATGATTATATATTACTTATGGTTTTTAACTTACGTGGTAAAGGTCGAACAATTTCGTGTGGCCAAGTCTCTTTCGATTCACTTAGTTATATTCATCTTTGTAGTATGATAATTACTTTTTTGTTTGTAAAACCATCAAGTTTCTTTCTGGATTCGTTCCGATAATAGACTGCATTTCTCAAATTAAAAACGTTTTTACTATAACTTTACTATTAATGGAATAACGGGTAACAATGTGGCTATAAAAATATTGTGATATTTAAGACTTAACTTTCAGACAAGGATAAAAGTGATTGATTGCGAACAGACAAATAGTGCTATGCCAAAAGTATCGAAAGGTTAATCGCAAAGACTGTTGGCACTAATTAACTTTTCAAGGGTTTCCAGCCACTTGTTGCCTTTCACATTTTTTATCGCGTACACTCAAGCGTTTTTTTTTTGTCAAAGCTAATTGGGGAAGGGAAGGGACCAGCGCTGATGTATTGTGGCGATCCATTAGAATTTTAATAAAAATCGTGACCGCTTCGCGTATTTTTAACGTTTATGTGATACGTTTATGAGATTCGTCCGTCCGTAATGGAATAATAAATGCTGCAGGTAACGTTTCGTAGAGTCTGTTACTGTTTCTGCCTGTATTTGTGGCTTTTTAAGTTACTATATAAATTCTGACACGAGCATAAGTTATGATTGTTACCATATCGACCAGTTGTCCTCATATGTTTTTGCTTCAAATTGTCACATATATTTGACGCTAAAATTACAAGCTGCATATGAATTATCATAATTATAATTTAGCTACAATTGTGTAGTTGAAAACTTTATGGTGCAGTTATTGTTGTCGATTTGTCTATAGTATATAGGTATCTAATATATTTATGCTCGTAACTATACATGAAAAAACTAAAAAATTTAAGAACGTTTGCGCTCAAATACAAAATATTGTTTTTGTTTCAGCTAAACAAGAGAAAACGAACACAGCCAGAAATCAGACAGGAGCTGAACGGTTACATAGCAAACTCTACCGTATATGTTACATCGATAAACGAAAATGGAGCGCTAGAGAGTAAACCGACAATATCATCTCCCAAGTCACAGCCGAAGTTGTTGCAAACGAAACCAGCGCCTGTCATAGCTAACGGCATCACTACCGATAAGGATAAGAGAGAAAAGTTAATCGAAGTGAAAGAAGAAACAGTGGAACCGGAGAAACACGAGAAGGATTCAAGTGAGAAGAGTTTAAAAGTCAAAGTAGAGAGTGAAGTGAAAATCGATAAAATCGAAAGTGAAGTGACTAGTGATAATAAAGATATTAGTAAAAGTGACGCGTACAGTGTTGCTAGGGAGCATTTGAATAACGGCCGAAGTGAAAAACTGTTGCTCGAGCCTGACCACAGGATCAGAGCGACTGCGGTTGTTGAGAACAATAAGCTGGGATCAGGAGAAAAAGGGTAAGTTACCTGTTTTTAGTGAAACTTTTTTCAGATCTTAAAGTTTTTCGCGTTTTTCGCGATACGTAGTTATCTACATTATATATCTTATAACATTGCCTTAATTCATTACTAATTGATATTTTTGTATTCACAATCCTATATTATACCGATAATGAACGATTGACGATAACTTATGAATATTCTACCGAAAAATCATTGTCTAAGTAGCGAGCGCTATGAATGTTATGATGAGAAATAATTTGCGGTTAGTCATTAGATCACTATTTAGAAAAATAAAACATGCAGCTAACGTAGAATAAGTAATTAACATATTATGTCTTGGTCACTTGAATAAATGAATATTCTATTCTATTCTATGTAATTGCGATCATCTTAAATTTTCAATAAATTATGTTTTGTAAAAATGTAGAGGAACATCAGAATATAATTGGACACATTGTCATTGAGACAACATCATTTATGAATCGAAAGATGGCATAGCTTTGAAATAGCAGTACTTAAAAAAAAGGAAACAGAAAAAGAATGCAAGCTTAGTAACTCAGAACAATAACTTTAGTTATTATTCTGAGCTTAGTGATCTTTTGGAGAGATCAACAAAATGATTCACTATGAAGTATGAAGATCGTCCTAAATGCTGTGACCGTTTCAAATCGGTAATCAAAGCATACCATAAATCATAGAATAACTTTGGCAGTGCTGCGCTAAAAATGACCAGTGATTTCGAATTTCGATTTTATTTAATTTAAAAATAGATGAAGTCTACTGTTTCGTTGACCTTAACGGGAAAATTAACTAGGAAGCCGTAGTATTGTCGCCCAAGGTTTCTGCCTATCGTTACTGACATGTCTTCGGTTACCATTACGTGTGAGTACATTTCTTTTACGGGTCCTTATTAGAATAAACCTAATGTGAATAATTTGCTGATTTAACACGCATTGGAATGCGTGACATCGTGTTGACACGATAACATGTAACCCTTTTGACAACTATTACATATTTTTATCCGTGCGGTGACGGAGAAAGAATACAATTCTCCGCCCCTCTCCTCCGGTGGGTGTCGTAAGAGGCCTTTACACGGATTTAGAGCTTCCATGTGCTCCACTGCATGATAGGGCTTGCCCCGTCTGGTTAGTGACCACCGTACGCATGGTGTAAAACCAGTCCTGTGACCGCTTGTCAGTCGCTTACCGGGATCAGCCAGCGATGCATTTGGTCCGGAGGACCCTTCCTTTTCCCTCCTTGTGGTATACGTCGACTCGGGCTCTCATAGCCTACGTCTGCGTCTACCGATCCCATAATGGCGACATGGAGACAACTCGACTTATGGAACATCTTAGTCGGGTCGTAGATGAGCGCAGGAGTGGTTTCTTTCGGCGGTATTGGTGTTTTTGGGGGAGTTCAATGCTCACCACGAGTTGTGGTTAAATTCCTCTAAAACTGACTATGCTGGTAGAACTGCCCACGCATTCGCTCTCACGCACGACCTGACTCAAGTGATGAACCAGCCCACCAGGATCCCAGATATAGTCGGTCACGCGCCCTCTTTGCTGGACCTTCTGCTGATGAGCCGCCCAGCTGGTTACCAAGTAGAGATCCGAGCTCTTTTAGGCTCTTTGGATCACTGCTTGGTATCCAGCAAATTGCCTCTGACCCCGTTACCGCCTACAGCGGTATCGAAACGTCAGATATGGCATTACTCGTCGGCAGATTGGGATGGTATGCGGGACTATTTTGCATCCGTCCCTTGGAGGCAGCGTTGCTTCAGTAGGAAGGACCCAATAGCTAGCGCGACTGCAGTTGCTAATGAGATAGTTTTAAGGATGGAATACAATATTCCGTGATTAATACTATATGCCCGAGTTTAAAATCAGGCAGTGTGATATCCGTGCGGAGCTGCAGTCAATCGATGTCCGGAATGCTAATGGCCCTTATGACATCCCAGCAATAGTCCTGAAAATGTGTGGCCAAGGTTTTTGATCGGGTCTGGCACAAAGCACTTCTCTCCAAGCTCCTAGCATACGGTCTGCTCAGTTCTGCAACTGGTTCTGCAACTGCTTCCTGCATGAGCGTAGAATCCGTGTCCTGTCTGATGGATGAGCTTCGCGGTTCATGTCAGTGAACGTTGGTGTCCCTCAAGGTTCCGTTCTGTCCCCCACGCTGGTCCTCCTGCATATCTGATCATCATAATCATAAATCATAATCTTGTCGAGTTCAATGCCAAGAAAACACAGGTGTGTGCGTTCACGGCAAAAAGTCACCATTCCTTCCCTTTCCTTTTTTTTTTTTTTTTTTCAAGGTACATCTCTAAACCTACACAGCAGTATCAATATGCACGGTATGACGATTCGCTGCGATCTGAACCAAAAGGTCTACATCGAAGCCGGTATTCTGAACAGGGTGCGGCGATTCTTTACGCCTGACCATTTGTGCCTTTTGTACAAGACACAGGTACGGTCTTGCGTGGAGTATTGTTCGCACATCTAGGACGATCCGCAAAATACCTTCGCGATGACTTGGACAGATTGCAGCTTCGCGCTGTACGTATTATCGGCAACGCAGAAGCCGCAAATACTCTTGAATCTCTGCAATTGCGTGATATATTGCGCCACTCAGCGTGTTTTGCCGCTTATACCATGACAAGTGCTCTGAAGAGTTCTTTGACCTCATCCCACCTTCTCTCTTTTTCCATAGGAGTACACATGCTGCTCTCCGGAGTCACCGCTTCACTGTCTCGAATATTCCATCGCGCACTAAGAAATTTGGTGACTCGTTTCTCTGTCGCACCTCCAAAACATGGAATAGTTTGCCAGCACACGTTTTCCCTCCTTCGTATGACATGGGGTCCTTCAAACGAGGCGTGAAGAGGCACCTTGTGGGCCGGCAAAATGAGGGTAATTTATGCTGCGTTGTTTTCACGGTTTTCACACATTTAACATCCGTGTTACGTTTATAAAAAAATACTATAATCAATCAATCAATGGTGTAACCATTTTTGTTAATGAAATTGATGAAATTCTATTCTATTGTGTACATTGTGAGTTTTTTTAAACAATTTGTTAAGCTACTTCCGCAAAGGCGGGTCATCGGACGGTTCACTATACTAAAATATCTTATCTATCTTAAATACATTATTTATTAACTTTAGCTACGTATGAATCCATAACTACAGCGCTTGTCAATCCTTAATAGAAAAATAAAAAAATAAAGCGCGTTTTAATATTCCTTTTATATATTTGTTTTATTTATTTATGTAATTTCTCTTGTAACTTACGAATTTAAAGCAGTACTTAGATTCTACTTTTTTTTTACATTTAACAAATGTTGGTTTGATCATAAAACAATAAAATTATTCTGTTACGTATAAAAAAATCGACAATAAATTATAATCGTTTGTCGTGAGCCTTTGTTATCATTTCATTTGTTTGTTGAAGATTGGCGAGTAAATATTCCGAATGACGCAAATTAATCATGAATGAGATTTATTTTACTACTTAGGTATTCAGTAAGTCGTTTCAACGTAAACTGAACTTTACCACTAACTGTTACGACTTTAAATTCTTTGACGACCGCATGTTCAATTCATGTTTGGTTTGCTCATGCTTGTAATATACATTTGTAGCTTTTCCTATATTATCGTTGACGTTAATTTAGTAGTCATCTAAGGAAATCCCGTTTTATATTATGCTTTATAACATTAATACCAGTTGAGATTTTGTAAGCGTTACTTCAAAACTAGTTTCAATCACTTTAAAAAGTGAATCCGTGGAATGGAAGAAAAGTGAGCATCGAAGCGGATGATTTTAACATTCTTGTTAGAGGCTATTAAAGCTCAATGACGATATAAATGTGGATACTATGCCAAGATAGGAATTCTATCTATGAGTAGTCCCTGTACTCAGTATTATTAAATTTGATTTCATAGCTGATATAATACCGATACAGCTTCAGATCTGTCATTCCGAAATTTTCTATTAGGTTATATTTGTTAGTGTCACTAGTTTACTTTTTAAAAGAAAAAGCATAGATTCCATGTGAAAAATGTTCTTAAAGCTTTCGATTTGAGAATGTCTTACATTAACATATGACACAGAGTGAGTACGACTTTATAGCAACATCTTTATTATAGACTAGTTTTTGTCGTTTCATAGGTAGAACTTGTCTTTATCATAACTCACATTACCCGTATATATAACTGAACGCAGATCTAAAAACCAGTTCATTTTCCTGTCCGATGAACCAACCGCCCCCGTAAACAACGGATACCGACGATTATCGATGCACAAGTCACGTTACCAATAATTAGGTGTATCTAAGATCTAGGTTTCATCTGTGATACAATGTTCAAGTCAAGGACGTCACATCCTTTCTTGTTTATCATCAAGTTGAAATTGGTGGTCGAATGCTTTGGTTAAATTAAAAGTTAAAAGGTTTTTTTATATTATAAAAAAAAAACAGTTTTATACATGATCTATAGGTAACTATTTTATGTGTGAGTTTGTATCGTTGTCAAAATTTCGTCTTAGGATCAGGAAAATGTATCATTAACGTAGGTATGTATTTCGCTAGTATGTGTTTTTTTTCACTGGGTTATATTCATAAAAACTGTACATTTCGTACTATGTCAATGTCCAGCATGGTTATTTCTCTTAAGACATACAACTTTAAAATAACTCAAATACCTACTGATTCTACAATGATCAAGCATTTAATAGTAATAAACACATAAATCGAAAAATGTCTACAGATGATTTTGAAATCAAAATATATCACACCGCGGCAGATGTCTTTTCATACAAATGATGCTTGTCCTACTAGTTGATAGAGTTGCTTGTCGTGCGTCATTGCGTTATCTAGGTTTTCATATTTTATAAGTGAGAAATTTTAAGTAAATGTTGATTTTGGTAATAAACAAAATTATAGAAAATGAGGACATGAATAAAAACTAACTAACATCATAATAATATGTAAACGTGACCGATTAGTTTTGTACTTAACTAGTTATAAGCAAGTATATATGTTTTTGTGTTTAGATTTTCTTTACCTGACTAAATAAACAAACAAACAAGCTGACTCCAAGAATTTTCATTGAGATAAGACCTAAATATGAAACCTTAATATTTTTAAATTGGTGTGAACTTATCTTTATATTCATATCTGCTACCTTTTCTGTTACAATCTATTCATTTTCATATCTGTTTCATATATGTTACGTACAGTTTTTATGAATATGTCCCATAACTAAACATATACTAAGAAAATCTGCCTTTTTATAGGGACAATTAAGAGGATATACCACATTTCGGCAAAATTTGTCCGTCCTGCACCTAAAAGAAAATATTTTTTAATGTATAATTCAAAGTGTATTTTCTATGTACAATAAAGGATTAATTCGAAATTGCTTTATTCATTCTTTGAAACTGGTATGATGAGTATGACTGTTAGCATTTTTCACGACGTTTTAGATAAACTTGGTACTGATGCCGCTAGAACGATATTTACTGTTTTATATTCATGTTAAGACAGTTTTAACCTAGAATAAGTTTATGATACGATTGGCATTGTCACTCTGTTAACAAAATTCTTTATGATTAATAATAATGACAATATTTGAAACAGGAAAATGAATGATCTACGTGTATGCACTTTGCTAGTATTTTCGCCGAATTCCGAAAGTTCGGAATTACGTTTCATGGTTAGTTGGTTGGTTGGTTGGAGGGCATCGACATTCAACCAATATTGTTAGATGAGGATGTCTAGTGTGGCAGCACACATTCAATGCACCTTGCACAAAACAATGGCTAGAATTGTTTGACGTTTGAACAGATAGTATCGAGATATATAATGAAGCGAACAATGGTGTAGTTTATGTTAATACTAGACGATTAATATACATACGTGTATCTATGTCTAGATGGAAGATTTTACTTTTGAAAGTTATTATTTCTTCACTTATTGTTTATTATTTCATATAACATTTGTTATAAGCGACAGCTCGTTCAATTAAGCTACTAAGCAATAGATATGTACTAGTTTAAAAATTTTGTTAGTTTCTTTCGCTTTTAGGTTTATAACAATGCCCTTTGATCGTCCGAAAGGAACAACTTCAGAAGTCATTGCTTTTGTTTTAATTCAATACTAGTACGATAATTAGTATCAATGTTCAGTCGATGTTCTTCAATCTTGGCTGTTTAATGATTTCTAACCAGCAACAGATTTATAAATTGCTTGTTTTAGTGCGCTTTTAGCCTGCTAGTTCTTCACAATGTTTCAGGTATTACACCTTCAACATCCGAATGAAGTCTGTTTCTGTTTGGAATTCAAATAAGTTACCTTCTATACACTACAGACTCATATAATAATGGATACTATTAATATTCAGTCAATGTTTTTAGTCTCGGCTATTTATATATACCTGATACCTTGCAGAAACTAAACATACCCAGCAGAGTTGCAGAGAAGCAATATATATTTGCTATTCAACAATTAATTGTGCATGGTATTAAATTACGCTAGTAATATTATCGTATTTTTTTTTTATCGGAAGGTTATGACTTAATTAGCTATACCTATAACAATCTCAACGTTTGCGTCGGTCGTTACTCGTAGCGTCGAGACTGCGTTCTGACATCACTCTAGATTATTTAAATTCGTGTACGAGCCGACTTTTCTCTCGAAGACCTTGTCATTGTTCCGCGCCGTCATTAACGTTGATTTTCGCAGAATCCCATTTACACACAACACAAGAGCCGTTACTGATCCGTAGCCTTGCTACGTGATGATATTGCCGTATCGGCAGCTCGCATCAGTCTGCGGCCGTCACTTGTCTGAGTGACACTTGTCGAACTTCCTCGACAGTTGACCCTTTTGTCATCCATTCGAGAACACGGGGTAGTGTTACCTGCGGCTACGCTCCCCCCACCTGTTGTGCGCCCGCGCCTATGTCGTGGGACTCGTTTTTTCCGTCTCTTTCCCACGCAACAGTAACCTTGCGCTTGAGAGCGTTCATCCCATTATTTGAATTTAGAATTTTTAAAGTTACCTGCCCGCCGGACGTGCCGGACGTACGCGACGTTTCGACGGTTAAGTGAATGTTTTGAATTCCTGTGGTGTTATTACAAAACGACAGTTAAGAATCGTGTGTTTTAAGTGTTCGACTGTTTTGTGTGAAATGTGAGTTCTACTGTTTTGTGATTGAACGTGAACAGAGCCAGGATGCATTATAAGCAGCTATTTAAAAGGTATTTCGTCGTTACGGACTTCTGCTTAATATCTTAGCCTGTTAATTAATGCAGATGATATTTTACTCGCAACAAAAGGTAGCTTAGCGCGTACGGTATAGTTTGTTCAGGTGCGAGGGTACCGTGTCATAATTTTTGTTTTTATTGCGTGGTAAGCAGCCCATCGCTGTGCGGTTCCATTACAGTAATTTATCAGAGAAATGTCCTACATATTACATTGTTGTAGCAAACGTATTGTTTGACTGTCCGTAGGATAGCACACATGTCTTGTCTTAGAAGAAGTGAAAAATACAACAGCTAACGAAATACAGCCGGCAAATTACATTAATGACCATTTAGGTATGTATGTTGTACGACCTTAGTTCTTCTAACTAACCATGTTATTTTACACTTTATAGCTCAGTCACGTCGTTTTGTTCTTATACCACGTCGTTGATAATCTTCAACTGTAATTATGTAGTTAGTAAACGTTAGAATTGTCGGTACCAAACTTTCAGAGTACATTAAGGGTTACCATATTTACTGGAAAAGAAAACCGGACACGGATTGAATGGAAGTGGGATTACATTCATTAGGATAACTTTCCGAATCTTTAGATTTTAGATTAGATTAGATTTTTTTAGATAGAATAAATAGGAAAGGAATCATAAATAAAAGTCGCTTAGTCATTCTGAATATAGAAAAAAGCGTTTTCTTATAAGATTTTATTTCTAAAATCCGGCACGCAGAGTCCGGCATTTCGCCGGACTATGCGTGGTATTTTATTTTTTTATGAGGACAAGACATTAATACACCGAGTTGTCCGGTTAAATGGTAACCCTGTGCTAGACTGCACGATAATAAAAATAGTAATGATTTCGAAAGGAATTTTTTTTTAGTTCCCGACAAGGCAAAAGTACCTATAAATTATAAGGATGGGTACACACGATGCCCTGGGGCTGAGCGCAACCAGTAATATCTCGTAATCAACGCTCCGTTATACACTATACGCCTGAGAAACAACGGAATAATGCATCAGGGGGTAGGGCTGCCAGACGTAAGTCTTATAAGTCCTGACAAAATGCATGAAAGTCCTGACGCAAGTGGGGTGAATTATAATAATTATTGTGTGTACCTCTTTAAGTTTTAGACATATATACATTCATTTTTTTATATGTGTTGAATGGTATGATTGTTGGGAATAGAATCTATTTGGTAGTTTTTATACCTTTTTACAGTGATTTTGACAGACTTTTTTCCTTTTGACATTTGATTTTATTTTATTATGCTTTTTCTTCTGACATTGCATTTGAACGCTGCGTTTCATTTCTAAACCTATATTTTACCTTATATTTTAATACAGTCCACAGCAATAATTGTAAGATTTATTACATATTATATTATCGTAAAACCGTATGACTTGTGTATATTTACCGTAAGACTTGACAATATAATATTCAATATTTACAAAACTCCATCCTTTATACATATCTTTGTATATATATATATTTATATATACAGGGTGTAATCGTTAAGTGTGCACAGGCGATTATTCCAAAACTATGAGAGATATCAAAAAATTTAAAACTGATAACGTACTTTACGTTATCTAATAAGTAAAATGGCATCAATAACTTTTTAAAAATCAAACGAGAAGTATCCAAAATTTTGACATTAAACACTCCCATACATTTAGTATGAGATTAGTAGAAAGGTTGTAGTTTCCTTGTTTTAAAAGGTTAATTTAGCTTTATTAACATAACAAAATAATGTATATTAAAAATAATAATATTATCTTTGAATTGAATATTTATTTCTTTGTATAAAAGCACAAAATTTTGTAATCAAATTAGATGTTCGAAATGACGTCCTTGTTGTGCGATACAACGACGAGCTCAATTACAGTTTCTAAATGAACTTTCCTTTACATTTGCGGAGTAATTATTATCATATCATACGTAATCATAAAATATGATTAGAGTAAAATGAGTACTAGACCACTTAAAATAAAAAAACTGAAACCTTTCTACTAATCTCATTCTAAACGTATGGGAGTGTTTAATGTCAAATTTTTGGATACTTCTCGTTGGATTTTTAAAAGTTATTGATGCCATTTTACTCATTAGATAACGTACTTTCGGTATCAGTTTTAGGTTTTTTGATATCTCTCATAGTTTCGGAATAATCGCCTGTGCACACTTAACGATTACACCCTGTATAAATCTTCTGAGCGTGTGTATGTCACTGAACTCCTTCTAAACGGCTGGACCGATTCGGATGAAATTTTCTGTGTGTTGAAGTGGATTCGAGAATGGTTTAGATTTACAATTGGACCCGGTAGGTGGCGCTGCTATAGAGGTCCAGCATGGCATACGGGTGTTCTTAAGCGGACGAATGATTTGTTTGTTTTGTTGTCATGGAAACTGTCAAAGCGGTACAAAGTCCGCCGGTCAGCTAGTATAATATATAATATTAAAATAATTAATGGATTCTGGGATAAGAGGCGAAAATCTTTTTTTTTGATGTTTTCCAAGTCCAACTTCTGATACCTTTGGCAAATCAAATGTTTGGTAACCCTAAACAAAGGTATATTTAACGTACTGTTAATATATTACTATTATACACTTGAGGCTACGTGATTGTAGGAAATTAGTGTTCCCTTAACTTTGTAGGCAAGAAGGTTAGCTGCGAGTTTACGTATTTTACGTAAACATCATTTGTCATTGACCACATAGGGAAAACATTTTAGGTCATTCATGACGGTAATCGCTTTTATATTTATATGTATTTATTGTAGCGTGCTTAATAAACAAATTTCAGTCTGACTGAGGTCATTTCTACTAAAGCTCAGAAAAAAATCTGTTTAAAATGTAATTTTATTGAGTTAGTATAATATCATTTTATATGCAAGACTAGCTTTTGTTCGCGACTTGGCTCACGAGGGCTACACGACTTGTGTTTATCACTACATAGTATAAAACAAAGCCTCTTCCCGCTGTCCCTATGTATGTATGTATGTATGCTTAGATCTTTAAAACTACGCAACGGATATTGATGCGGTTTTTTTTAATATATAGAGTGATTCAAGAGGAAGGTTGATATCTATAAATACATGCATAATATAGTAGAGAAACACTGATAATTTTAGAGGTCTCACATTTTTTTGCGCTTACATTCCAAACGCTGGCTGAACCCTACGAGATAGATCAAAATAATGTACTACAGTATTGTACACCTTAAAAAGGTCTACAAAAAAGTCCGCGATCGTATATGTCTATCTCTTAGGGATAACCCACAATAATAATATTTTATCTTTTACTTTTTACGAGAAGTAATGGTTTATTTACGAAGCGGTTTTAAGCAATACAGCATTAATCCTTATCCAATGAGGTACCTTAAATACTTTGTGCATTTAATATAGATCAATATGGCCCTTTACAGCATGTAATTTAAATTAATATTTTCGAAGATATTACAGATTTAAAATGCAGGGACATAGTGGTTGCGTGAATCAGCATTGCACCCGTGCGAAGCCGGGGCGGGTCGCTAGTTCGGAATAAAAGCCAAACTTAATAAATGTAAACATTATGGGTATAAGTAATAAGGGTTAGACAACTAAACGTGTCACATTCAACATTGAGATTTTAATTTTTTATCATTGTCATCCCTTACTTAAGGGATAATTTTCCAAAATCCTGAAACACTTCAAAATTTCTCCAGGCCAAATACCAAAATTTAAGGAATGACAGATTTCCATACAAGCTTTCTACCCTTATTTCACCCCTCTGGGGGAGATTTTTCGAGAAATGCTAAAAACACGTCATTCTTTATTTTCATTGAAAAATCTAATTATCGATTAAAATAATTAATTTTATAGTTCTTTTTTACTTTATAAATAATTATTTCCCCATAAAAACCTTCTTCCCTTTTTACTCCTTTAAAGGACAATAAACAAAATTCCTGAGACACGTCATTCTTAATTTATTTTCAAAAAGCTAAATACCATTTTTCATGTATTTTACTTCAAAACTGACGGACTTTTATACAAACTTTCTATTTGACCCCCTTAGGGGATGATTTCCGTAAAAACCTTTCTTAGTGGCTGGTTATGTCACTCAATTAACCTATAGTGCAATTTTCATCTTATTTCCTTCTGTAGTTTCGGCTCGGCGATGATGAATCAGTCAGTCACGACAAGTCATCATAGCCCTAGTCTTGCTTTAAGACAGATATTCAGATTCATTAAAACCTTGAGTACAAGCAACTTTTTCGTAAAGGCTAACTTGCACCAGAAACTTACATCTTGATTTGACTGGACTCAATTTCCAATCAACATCAGGTAGAGTGAATAAATTTGCCGGACAATGAATAAAAAAAAAGTATAGTTCTCTTAAAGCTCTTAAAGTGCGTAGTATTGGAAAATGCAACGAACTATAATGTGGCGAATGTTCATTTCGCTGATCGTAGAACATCTTTCATCAAACTTAACCACGTCATGGTTGCTGATTGGTCCTCGCCACTCTGCAAACAGACGTTTGGGTGGTTTGGCAGCCTCTCATTAATCTCAACTCAATTTGACCATCAAAATCAATAAGCGACACGCACCATAATAGAAGCCATTAAATTAAGACGTGATTTTAATGATTGTTGAGTAAATTTGATGCTATTTGTTAGAGTTTGCTTAACGGTCACGTAAATGACCATGATATTGCACTGAAATCGAATGATTTTTTAAATGTATTTACTCTCAGACCAAATATAGTAGAACTGATGTGTGTTTTAACTAGATCCCGCCCGTGGCTTGTGAGAACCACAGTCTGTTTTAAAGGTCTAAAAATATCGTGAGCCCCATTAACTGTAATATTGTATTTATTGTAATTAATAATAAGCCTCTGATATCACGTTGATCCGTAGTTCCGTTAAAAGAGGCAAACAAACGAAGACACTTTGTATATTAGCTAAAATTACATATTTATAGAAACATCGAATTTGATTGCAATTATATATTTTATATCGTATATTTGATACATACATTTGTAATTACAAGAACAGGCTACTTTTCATAACATTTCTTGAAATGCCTCGATTGTTTTCCGCTTGTTTGCAACTTCAACTGCACCATTGTTTTAACAGATTAACATATTCTAATAGTCTGTCGAAGATTTCATAACCAAAAAACATACCAGATATTGTCCCAAAGTTACCAAATTGTCATCACGGTATTTGTAAAATGTGAGATACAAAAAAGAAACAAAAGAATGAAAAGGCACTTGACATACTTACCAAATAATAACCTTCATTCTAAAATTACCAGTCTGCTCTTTAGACGCTTTAAAGCAATGAGGTCCTAATGCTCTGTGAAAAGACTAATGAGCCTTGAACAAATTAAATTCCTTACCAACCGTCTACAAAACCCGTGCTCTCACGTACCGGACAATAATTTCCGGCGAGTAATACATCAATTTTGAAAGCATCCATAACAACCGTTTCCACAAAGGAAATTTGTATCAAAACTGGTATTGTCTCAGGCGTTCCAACCGACGACAGTTTCTTGGAGACTCATGCATTCCGTTTCTCACAACTCCACGTCTATCTGGCCCTACTTTGTTATATGATTATCTAAGTTATGGTTATTCTTTCAAGGGTCTATTTGTAATGTTGCTTGGTGACGGTTAGGCAGTGTCGGCACTGGATCATCGTAGACAATGGTGTTCAGTATTCTGGTGGCGTGCCTGTTTCACGCGATGTGCTGTTAATATTCGATAACAGTGTCGGGTTATGCCTGGAAGGTTTCCAGTCAGTTACGTTATCTATCATAGATACATGGTAGGGATTTTTAGATAGCACTGCCCCCTGACTATGAGCACTTATAGCAGTATTATTGCAATTATGGAAAAGAGACGCGAGTATATTCGTCGCTACACGCGTCTCGTTGTTAGAGCTCGTGGTTACCCCCCAAGTCATTCTTAATTTAAGAATTATATTAAATACCATATGAAAGGTAATCCTTGATATTTTCATACCGTTCGAGAACTTGCAGCGTCATTATTGTCTTTCGTATAATCGAATATTAGTGGGAGTGCATCCGTAATAGATATGAAAGTGTAACAATTATTCCTGCCGATTCAAAAATTGCACGCCTGGTACGCTTTCAAATTGTAACCAAATAAACTTCTGGAGTTGAGTAATTCATACTAGCATACGGTTAAACGCTGGCCTATTCGATACTTAAGACACTTTTTATAAATATTTCCGTATCTTAATCTTTACTCTCTGCTTGTAGATAATGACCGAAGAATGTTATCATATCTCCCTTTTACGGTGTTTGCATACTAAATGCATTTTCATTGTACGATATGATATGTAAATATTGACGATGGCAAGTGCCTCTGTATGACTTTGATATAAAAATGGAAAGGATTTGTTTTTCATTTTAATAACTTTGTTGAAATTACGAGACAGGTGAAAATCAAAGTAGTTTTATTACTTGTAACGTAAAGTAAAAAAACATAAAATATGATAAAATATATTAAAATGCCTCGGCTGTTGACTGGCAAAGCGCTCGGCCCGATACCCTAAGGTCGCGGGTTCGTTCCCCAGGTCGGCCAAAGTGTGTTTCTAATTTTTTGATGCATGTCCCGGGTTTGAGATCTCCAACTCGCATTTGGCGGCCCTGGAACAGAGTCTTAAGCAAGCCTCGTACAGCCACCGGGACCCCTCTTTGCCCGCTGATGCGTCTGTTAGCAGATTTCCACTCCGTCAAAAAAAAAAAAAAAAGCGTGGTGATTAAGCCATTACCTATCAAATGTAGTGATGACTTGATTTCAATGATGGAAGCCTTTGCCCAGCAGTGGGACAGTTACAGGCTTTTTACTTTACATTTCTTTTATTTTGGACTTATTATTAGTCCATGCTTTTATATTAAAACAAGTAATTATAAAACTATCGCTTGCTAGCTTGCACAGTCAACAATGATATTGTGGGCTTGTTAGGTACTGATACAATACAATAAATTAAACAGACAATCTTTTTTAAATAGTTAATGTTACTTTGGGAATGATCCGAACATGTGTTAAAAGGTTCGACTTAAGGCGTACTTGAGATGACCCATTTTTTACTTAGGGCAGGTACCTTTTGGAGCCAACGAACCGAAAGGAACCCTCCTTATCTACCTTCTCTTAAAGATTAGCGGCATTTTAAACAAGCCCGCTTAAGTATCTTTCGGGAAATTTTGTGATTTAATAATTTACAAAATGATTTGAATATTCTAGGTGAAGGGACTGGATATGACTAAAGTTAGTGTTGATTTTCCAAAACGAAATGTTTGTTTGATCTGTAGAAATATATAATATAAAATATCAGTACAAGCATAACAACTTTAAATAACATTTCAATCTAAACTTACTGAGCTAAAATCATTTTTACTTTCTTTAATCTTAAATGTAGGTATTTCGTTTTCATATTAACTTTGAGTGTTTATATATATATGTGTATATATATATAAGTATATATATATGTATTTTTTTTTCCTTAGTGAACCAACAGTTAAAATATAAAGGAGTAGTCATGTTATTATATTAGTTTATGCGCTCTTTTTTGAGATCTTTCATATGTTGCCATTATCATCACCAGCTAATTTTTATGTCCCCACTGTTGGGCCACGGGCCATAAACCACCACGCGGGCCCAGTGCGGATTGGTGGTTTATATCGACTGCTAACGCAGCCGGGACTAACGGCTTAACGTGCCTTCTAAGCACGGAGGTGCTCGAGATTATAAATTTTTGGTCACCCATCCGATGACCGGTCTTTGCGAAAGTTGCTTAACAGTAGCAATCGCAGACCGGGCGCGTTAACCGCAACTTTAGCGTTAAGCCCGGTGTGCGACATTCGTTACAATTTATGTAGGTAAGTGATCTGCAGTATTCCTATTAATTACCTTTATTAGGGCAGCTACAATGATAATGACGTAGTTATCATAGGGTTACATAATAAGCGGTAACGATCATGTGATTCATGTTACGCACAAGAATGTTACAATAAAGTATCTAAAGTATCTTGTCTTAAGACTTATAATGATAATCTTCTTTATTGCACATTAAAATAAAATTGAATCTAATAAGCTATTTCTTAACAAAAATATAATATAATAACTATCTAAAATGTATTATTAAAAGGAAATAATGATAATGATAATGATAATAATGATAATGATAATGATAATGATAATAATAATAATAGTAAGTACCTTGACTTAGCTCACGAGGTGACCGCCATGTGGGATGTTGATTCAACCATTATTGTCCCGATAGTCGTTTCAGCGAACGGTCTGATAGCGAAGAGCCTCGACCAACATCTTAAGAGGCTCTCGCTTGATGGTTGGATCAAGGGTCAGATTCAGAAGGCAGTACTCCTTGACACGGCACGTATTGTCAGGAAGTTCCTCACTCTGCAGCCCTGATCACCGGTAGCTTGGGCCCTGCCCCGCTGCTGGTGGTACTCTAGAATTAGTTTTTTATAATGTTTTATTTTTTTTTTATTAAAATATTGTAAAAATCTAGTTTTAAGAAAGAAAATAAATAAAGAGTATAATAATAATAAAAATAATTAATGATAATCTTATAACATGGGGCTGCGTGTTGAAGTTGGGATAAGTTTTAATTTCTAATGTCAGAATTTTGAAGTACTTTAGTCTTAAAAAAATGCTATGATGAACAGACTCGTTATTCAAACGATGTACAGTCTATAGAAGAAATATGTCACCATATAGACTAGTTGTCCTACGTTTTCGCTTTAAGGTCAAGAAATAGTTGAATACTTACACTTTTCTTGTGCATAACGACATCAGGCCATATATGGTCTGTGATAACGACAGAGGTCGATTTGTACTTATTTTATGACCATGACTGGCATACGTAAATGTATCTATACTGAATTGATGACAAAATATAATATATTACTATTTAACTTTCTAACGAAACGCTAAAGTTTGAAATTATAAATTGTCAAAGGTGTCGATCGCAACAAATCTAATAATGGAGTAAAAAGATAAACTTCACTATGGTTAAACAGATTGTCTAAGCTTTCACCGCAACGTGTTAAGAAGTCACGACAGCCAACCGATTGGCATTGGACACTTGTGATTTATGGTATCTATTTATGTAAGGGAGAAAAGAGCTGGACACTTGCTGAGTTTCTTGTCGGTTCTTCTCAGTACAAGATCTCCCGCCCAGAGTAGACTTACGATGGCATAGTGACATTCGCAAGAGCTACTTGTAGCCTAAACTGAATAAATGATTTTTTAATTTGAATTTGTGATAATCATTATTATACAGTCACGAGTACCTACAGTTTAAACACTTTTAACCGCCTCTGTGGTCTATTGGTTAAGACCACCGGTTTAGACTCATAGGTCCCGAGTTCGATTGGACTGATAAGGACTGATTATGATGATGATGATATAACAAAGGCTATGAAGTGACTTATTGATTTCAAACGACTTTTCATTGTATTTCTACAGCAAATATAGAAAAGTTGTAACATAAAATATGATATGGCAATACATATCATTACATGGTCAGTTTAAATTCAATCGAATACAGTTAAAGTGTTTGTTATGCATTTCAACATTCAGGGTACATGTGGCGGAATTGAAAACAATTTATTTAGCACACTGCAATGCAACGGATACGCAAATTCGTTATGTTTCTTAGAAGCGTTTTGTAAAATTCTCACGTTACGTTTTAGTGACCGTAGCGCAAAGCGCGGCACGAGAAAACGAAACCTTTCCCAAAACATCAACAAAGGGTCATTCATGAAAAAAGAATGGCCCCCGCATACCGAAGTAATCTGTGGATTCCCAAATAAAAGAAAAAATGCACAGGTATAACCAATTTTGAGGATGACGTAAGAGACGGATAGCGGTGGTGCAGACGGAACCATTTTTTTAATTCTTGGAAGCTTTGTTTCCGAAACTTAGATGTTGACGTCATCGTGTCGTTATTTTTGTTTTAACAAGTATTTATTAAAAACTATTGTCATCATCTCGTTTAAACGTCCAACGGCTGGGGAGATCGGGACATACGCTGGCCTAATGTAAATTGTTGGATTACCAAAATTATACAATGCAATGTTGAAACGACATTAATAGAAATAAAATTGACAAGGCAGTAAATAAGATGTATTGTATAAGATAATTGTTCAAAATCAATGTTATTTTTTTTGTATAACTTTTTGACAGTACTGGCCTACTCTCTTTAGTAAAAAGTGTACAACTTGCTAAAGGGATAGTAATATAAGGTAATATAAACAATATAGTACAGTTACGTTATGTAAAGGTCAAGAGAAAACTATTTTATCGTCTGTAGAAAGTATAGCATACAAGTAAACATTTACCGCCTCACAAATAAACAAAGCATAAGGTCCGAATAGTTATTCCGTGTTTTGTTCTTGTCATGTAAACGTCATTTCAAATTACAGTAAAAAAGACAAAACACGGAATAACTATTTGGTCCTTATTCTTTGTTTATTTGTAAGGGGGTTATTGTTTAACAAAATATTTTACTATCCCATGCGTCTATTAGAAATGTTGTTAAACATTCCTCTGCAGAATAAAGTAAGAGTGTGACTAGAATATTTAAAAGCTGCAAGAAAAATGAGAAATACTGCTCAGCTAAGTCGCAGAATACTAAGCTAAGGCTACTAAGGATAAGGTATAATATTCACTTAGCTCCTCTCAACTCGGTCCCAAAATAAGGAGACCGCAGAAGGTAAGCTTCATACAAACGCGCTCGAGCAACAGCTGTGCGGTCTGGTGCTGAGTGGTCTGAGGTGATCCGAAATTGCGTGTCCGTGAGAAAGTCTGTTTTTTTTGGGAGAGAGACTGCTGATTGCCTCAGACGGCATTTTCAGCTTCACCGGGCTCGTTTGGGGGCGGCGAGAAACTTAAAGGGTCCCTCAAGCCGTGGTTTTGGTTTTTAAAAGGTTTTCT
Organism: Eudonia truncicolella; assembly: GCA_949315975.1. Classification (NCBI taxonomy): domain Eukaryota; kingdom Metazoa; phylum Arthropoda; class Insecta; order Lepidoptera; family Crambidae; genus Eudonia; species Eudonia truncicolella. The sequence goes on along the minus strand of OX438838.1, from coordinate 6,941,434 downwards.
AGAGAGAACGGTATCACGAACTAGTGCGTGTCCCCGTGTCCTACTAGATTCTCCGAAGGGTTCGGATCGGAGTACGTTGCTTGAACGCGGTACCTATGTATTTATTTATTTATTGTGATAATACGGCATACATCAATAACATTTATGACATGGATATAAGTTGTCATTAAGTTATTTTTTATAAAATGATATTAGTATATAATTATACATTATACATTACAATAAATAGGTCACTATCTTCATCGTTAAAGTTACATAAATTACTCCTGTAATATTCTCCTGTATATTGTTATGTATGAAGCTTTCTTTCTGCAGTCTCTTTATATTGTGACTCGGTCCTACAGCGACATAACGCGAATATTTCAAGTCGCAAAACCGGTTCTTAATTAGATAATATCCCCTATTATATGCTGTTTTCATTTACCGCTGCTGATATTAAATGGCGTGAAGTTATTATCGGATAGATATGAAAACTAACGGCTAATTGCTGTGTAAAAACCACCTACACCGCCATCTTAAATCTCGATTTAGCTTTTACCTATCTTGAAAAGATACACTTTTGTACGGCACTACTTATGTTTAATTTAAATAAATAAACTTAAAAAAATAAATCAATAATTTTAAATAAATAAAAAAATAAACATGAGTAGATTTTCGTTTCAATGAGTAGTGTGAACTTCAAAAAACAATAGCTTAGTCCTTCTTAAAACATCATTCTGTCTTCTTAAACTTCAAACAACTGACAGAGTACGAAGATACTTGGATTGAAATGAAAAATTCTTTATTAAATTCAGACACATGAAGTGAGCATAAGATCGTCGACAAATTGCAAAGTGTTTGAAGCAGTATTAAGTTTACGTCGCATCTAGATTTGGTGGAATTTAATTTTAGTGCTACTGCAAAAGCTATTGGTCTCTTTAATACACACACACATACATACATACATACTCTCACGTTCTTCTACAAAAAAGGGGAAGATAGAGTATCAAATTCACTAATTTTGAATAAACTCGCCGTTTGTGACTTCGACGTCACATTTAGCATTATCATAGTAGGGCTATAAGATGGAACAGATAACATCAGTGATAGGTTGCTAGCCGATCGCCTGGTGTGCGTCCATCTTGGATCCCTTGTCCTTTAGATGCCCTTAGACAGCTTGTACGACATACACGGGAAGTTAGGCGGCTGATACATTCATTTCAGGTCCAAGACCAGCATGGGAATTAACACACACATAGTAAAACAAAGGCCGCTCGCAGATTATGTCTTTAATGGTTGCCATCTAGCAGAACACCAGTTGTAACCAATCATCAACGGTTCAACGTGCCTTCAAAAGCGCGAAAGTTAAAAATAAATATACGCATATTTACCTGTCTTGTTTTCTAAGTAATCTTATTTAATTTTGCAACGAGTCATAAATCAGGGAACTTTTAAAACGAAGTCATTAGAAGCGTTCTGAACATTCCCTGAGGCAAGATTAAGTTGTGTTCACACGAGGTGGCCTAAACAAAGCAAAGCCTTATCAGCCATGTAGTCCTGGACTTGCCTGGTGGTAGAACTCTGTCAACAATTTGACTGGATGTCGAACCACAACCTATATTACTAAGCAGCGTTGTTTTGCATTATTGCGTTGTGCTTATGCTGAGACAATGCCCATTAACATCACACTCTTCGTTTTCCTTTTATTACCGTAAAATTGGGCTACTTTGGAATGTAACATTGATTATAGCTCCTGTTCTCTAATGTAGTCTTCCACATTTAGTTTAGTTTTATTTTATTTAGTTTTACGGTATGATTCTGGTTCTGGAGATAATCATACTAGAGACGCCTAGAACGCTAGGGATACCCATTTCAGCGGCTAGGATATTTAAGCTTCAGAGCTGCGATAAATGTTACACTTGATTTAAAAGTATAAGGTATATCCTCTATATATACTATATATTTATACTGTCTCGTTTATTTCTTTTGTATGTTCATTGTATGTGTGAGTTTATTATTCATTGTTTTTCTTTTTCTTCTTTACTTGATCCTGTAAAATCACAACTATACCTATGTATTTTTGTTATGTGAATGTTCTGCAGTGACGTGCGTATTTATAGTCTATCATAAAATTGCTGTACCACCTTAAAAATGATTGTTGCTGGCATATCGTAGAGCAACAAGGTCTATTTCTGCTAACAGCAAGACAAGTGACAGATACGTTGTCATAATTTAAATTGAACCTTAACGAAGTTTTATAAATAAATAAAAGCTGGAAGCCGGGGGCGTTCCGAAGAAATAACGATTTATAACGATTAACGATAATAATAGTTATAAACTATAGCCCGGCGATTTTAAGTCGAGATTCCGTCCGAGTGACGTCGCGATCTCGGTCTGAAAGAGATAATATACTGCACCACTTCCAAGAGATTTTGGGCTTTGGTGGCCGCTTTCCATCAAGCGAGCCGTTTGCTTGTTTGCTCACTCAATAACAGAAAAAAGTGCGAGATAAAGTATTCCTCGGTTATGGTTTTGAAAATTGATTAGAAACTTTGTATTGTTCGTGTGACGTGAACTAATTAAAGGAGAATGGCGAAGTTGGCCCCAACTGTTACTAGGAGCCATTCAAATTTAGAAACAGAAAAACTTTGAAACGTTTTTCTACTTTTCTTTCGTAAAAATATTTTATTTTAAGTAGAAAGGATTTGTAATATGATGCCTTGCAATGCAATAAGGGACCAATAGGCTTCACTTGTGTAGCTAGGGAGCAATTATGCGTACTCGTACGTAAGTATGCCTCGTGTTTGTTTTATTTACCGTTCGAAACTATAATTTGTAGGGCATTTAGAGGCAAGTAAAAATTTTTATGGCAAATAAAATTTGCATTAAGCACCCTAATAAGAAATATGCGCCTGTGTCAACTTAGCTCAAATTATTGCAGTCTATAAGTTTAACGCGAATGTGTCCCGTTCGACTTCGTCATATTGATTATACCAAAATACATACCGTAATAAGAATTTTCATTGTCAAAGGTATCACTGGTGACTTTGAATATGAGTAGGAGGCACTTGTAGTTTATGACATAGCGTGAGAAATATGGCCAACAGTAAAAAATCGCACTTCGATAGCAAGCTGGACAAGCGAACTTGAAAATAAGCGCTCACCTTATCATCATCATTACAATCAGCCCGTGTCATTTCATTGTTGGACGTAAGTTAATCCTCTTCCTTGCAAGCCACGGAGCCCGGCTCCTCTCATACATCTGCAAGCTGCTTAGCGCATAATGTTCGCTCAATCCAGACGGAGGGCGACCTTCTTATCTACCTTTGACGAGTCGCGGTTTCCAAGTCTGCTCTCACAGCTCGTGTTTGGTCCCTGCTGTACATAGGCCTTTCCCATGCATGCGACTGAGCCCGCTCTTCAGCTCTTTTCATCCAACTGTCAGCTACTTCGCCGTGTATCGTTCGCTCAACCCAGGCGAAGGGCGTCCACCTACAATACTACGTCTAGCCCAGCTTGCCCAGCGGTTAACGGTCATCCGGCTAATAAAACCAACCCACTGCCACTTTCAGCTTGCTAATTCTTTGGGCCATGTCAGTTATTTTGGTGTAAAAACGCATACGAGCATTGCGTGTGATTTGTGTGTAATGAAAACGTTTTACGCTCATGCACCAACGCGAGCGTGTGAAAAAACTTAAGTTCGGCTACAAATTAAATTACGGTACCGTCTTAAACTTCGTGAGCAGTAATGGATGTGTGAAGCTTGATGGCACAGCGGCTTTATTGTCTGAATTGTGATCTTTCAAGTTAAAAAATTTAAGGAAGGATAGTCAGGTGAGGTAAGGTGAGGTTAAAAGAGGAAGAGTGATCAAATCGACATATTTCGAGCTCCTCTGTGCAATTCCAGAGGCAAAAATACAGGCAATAAAGCCGATCATCCATCATTGGGCGTATTGTCTGATCTACCCATGTTTCTGTCTATTTGGAATGAAGCCTGAATTCAGCAGTGGGACTTTTATAGGCTGATGATGATGATGATGATGATGATGACCAGTTACTGCCTTATTAAATTTCGTTAGCAATAATGAATGTTGTAAGCGTTTCTTATGCCACGGTATGTGCGTCTAATCTCTAGATATCGGACACCACACACGCATAAAACGAAATAAATACAGAGATCTACGCTTGTGTGACTGCAACCTTACACCGGGACTAGTGAAGCGTCTTGTGTCGTCCGACATCTAATACATACGGCTCGTCTGCTTATCTACCGGCTTTATGTACAACATTACCTATATCATATAAGCCGACCTTCACACGACACATTTTTTAATTGTAACGGTTTTTGCTGTTGCTGATTGCTCTAAGATGAGGTTTTGCACCCTGAGCGGTTTGCCGGCCGAGATTAAAAAGGTATCAAAAAATGGTCAAATGGTTGAAATGAAACGGCAATTTCGAATAGCCTATTGTGTTGAGTCAGATGTTCTAAATTGTTTTTTTTTACGAAATCTCAAGATATAGAAAATGCTGTATTCCTAGAAATTACTAAAATCAATATTGCATTTTATTTTTGTATTTACCTGAATGCACCAATGCAAAATGCAGTTCGACTTTGTTCCCGAAACTAAGTAAACTGAAAACAATATTTTAAGTATTAGTAAAATAACGTCATGCAACGTTATTTTTATAAGCTTCATGGACCTGAAATTAACGATATTCCAACGTAACGTACCTAACGGATTTGTTTTATACAGACGGAAAACACGTGTTGTACTTTAAAATTCAAGAAGTGTAGAAACAATATGCAACTAACAACAGGGTCCGATGAAAACGTTAGAAAGTGCTCAAATTAATTCAGCAAACACATTCACTTTGCTCAGATTTCGGTATTGTGAAATGCTTCCACAGATATCATATACGAGTACCTACTAGTACATATTCATTTGTCGAAGTTTCACTAATTATTTTTTCATTAACCAGCATTAACCACGTTGCAAATAGAGATGTAATTATGATTGTGGATTTTAATTGCTTTTTGGCAATTATCGTCTGGACTTTTTGTAAAGTTGTTTTTTTTCAGTTTATCACCATCAGCTTTGCAGGGAGCATGGGAACTATTACTTAATCTGTGTTATCCATGGGGCTATTATAAAATCTGCTTAAATATGATGGGCGACTTTTTTTTAATTTCGTGTCGACAAGCAATGTCAATGTTTTGTTCATTTGTGATTGGCATTGTGTTGTTTTAATATTTTCCTTAAAGTTTTCTCAAATATTCAGGGAGTTATACTGTGCCGGGCGCGAAGTTTATAGCACGCGGTTGTCACTGAAGACCTTTAGACAGTAGCAATATTAGTAATTTTCAACATTAGCCTTTTTTTAAATCACCATCAGCTCATTTTATGGGACACGAGCCTCCCCTATAAGGAGAACGGGCCATAAACCACCACGCGGGCCCAGTGCGGATTGTTGGTTGTTAACGACTGCTAATGCAGCCAGGACCAACAGCTTTACGAGTTTTCCGAGGCACGGAGGAGCTCAATATAATACATTTTTGGTCACCCATCCGATGACCGGCATTTGCGAAAGTTGCTTAACGTCATCACTCGCAGACCAGGCGCGATAACCACTGCGCTATCGAGCTCCTCATTTTTGAATAATGTCTCGACTTTTCAATAATTTCATAATATTTTTTAAAAGCAGAAATGACTGTAATAGTTACTAAGTGTACAGCTGAGAAAAAATGCATAGACTACGGTAACTTCTTACCATCAGAAGGCCCGACGTATGCCTGATTACCACGACCTTAGTGGTATAAAAAATGTTCCTGTAAGGTGGTCTTAGGAACGCAAAGGTAATTTGTATTATGTACTGGCAACACTACAATAACCTTTAATGTTTATATAATGTTCGGAACAAATCGCATATACTAATACTATCCCACACTCCGCCACCCACCTATATTTACCTTTCTATAGAGCCTATTGTATTAAATCGTTTCGTTATTATATAAACAAATTTATAAGTAGCGATTACAGTTCATAATATTTATACCGATTGGTCGTTTGGATTAACTGTTAGTGTAAACATACTTGACACAACAGTACTGCAAACGATTTAACATCTTCAATCGACACAGTATTTAAAGAGGTTGATTTATTACTGATTATTAATGATTACTGTATAAAAATACAGTAATTAATTATTAACGGCATGCTTTTTACGTTTTTTTTTTTTTGAGATGAGACAAACATGGTGAGAAACCCGTTGATAATTACTCAAATGTATGTCTTGTAATAGTTTAAAAATTTGTTTGTAAAAAAGTAATATCAGTAACTACTGAACTGGTTTCTTAAAGGTCCACTATCTAATTTGCCTACTTTTCAAATAAAATAAAAAAATGTTGCTTGTGTTTTAAATATTGGTTGATAAATTATTTTAGTAAATGGCAGGAAACCGATAAATTGACTACGTAAATACTGCGCAATATGTAGGTATGTATGTAAGTTCAATAATTTGCTGAATGCACTCCGTTCAAAGGTCATGTTTTTGTTTACAAACAATGTTGTGAGTATTGGAACATGTAATATTTCTTTTGTATGTTTTAAAAACTTAATATGTACTCTTCCTATAGGTTAGGCGTAAGGTACTAGTTTATTTGTTTTTATCATTTCTAAAACCAGCAAGCGCTTTTCCTATTTTCTTCTATGGGCTTATTGACTTACCATAACAATATGCTACTAACATTATTTTTATGGCTAGACTAAGACAAGGTGGTGGTAGCTAGCCACCAAATCGAGTACAAAAATACGTTATCCGGGAATTGAATTGAACTCGGCATCTCTGGGTCCGACACCGGCTTTTTACCCATTGGACCGACCGACGGAACAGAGCTTTAGTTTCCCACGCTTCTCTGTGGGTGTGCGAATAATTGGGGCACCTGTTATAGACGTATTGATATTTAAATCACTGATTTGTTGGACGCATTTTCTCAAATTGATGTCACTGACAGGTTGTCATTGAAGTGTTTTATCCGTGCCATTTTGGTTCGAACTTATTTGATGAGAATGCTAACAAAAATGCGGATGACTAATTTTGTAAAAAGTTAATTAAAGGTTTCAAAATTTAAAAAAAAGGTTAAGTAATGACAAATACTAATTAACTAGCGTCTCAATGGAATACTTAAATAACTATAATTGTAGCGTTGAAATTAATTCTCATTCAATTAATGCATTGAATTTATTTTGTTTTATTCCCATCGAATACCACAATCTAATACCATTGGTATTTCTTTTTATTCATATTAAACTTGTATTCCCAACGAATACCATTTTTTAAAACTAATAAATATGTACCTAATACCTCCTTAAGGCTAGGATTCTTGCAAAATTAGCCTAATAGTAAAAGCGGGCCTTGCCGACCAGCCGTACTCGCGCATTTAGTAGGTATTTAAACATAGTAAATAAGACAATAATTTTATCAAGTCAAACTCTGCGAATTTATCTGCGAAATATTTAATGTCTTTAGTTGAGTTGAGTTGAACAGTAGTTTAGTCATAATATTGAAAAAACATTACAAAAAGGGGTAACTTCGGGATTTTTTTTCTACCGAGTGAAGTTCATTGGGTCTTGTAAATGAATGCGACTTTGACTAGATTAGATCCTTAACTATTACATAAGTACTTTTTTTCCAGAGTTTAAACCATTATTTTCTATGTCTCAAGTGGTTTGAAAAAACTCAAAAGCGCGGCCTACCTAGCCTTAACACTTCTAAGAAGTTATTTGATTTGAGTTCTGAAATATTCTGTACCTTACACTAAACCAGCTATCACCGCTGCACTCGTTTTAATCAGCGTCAGTGTAATCATAGCATTATACCTACCTAACGTTACATTCAATTTCAACGTCTCAGAATACTCAGACTCACTATTCACTCACTACGACCCGTCGTCGGTCGTAGGAATTCCACGGAGTTGCAAAAGTGACAATAACCTAGCTAACTGGTAATGAAATAATATTTCAACTTTCCACTTTCTCTCATGGCCGGCGAGACGTGTATTGTTCCGGTGGAGGTTTCATTACTCTAATATCTGTGTTTGGTTATCTCAGCCAGTCGTTTTTATAATCGCAATAATGTACCATCTGTTATGCTTTCATTTCACTGAATAAAACGTTACAATTAAAGCCGTTCAACTTACACTTTTTGTCGATCGCATTCGATTTTAGACGAATTAATTTGTTATTTTATTCTAAATATTTTCTTTTCTTAGTTGGGGGGTATATCATTTCTCACTTATCATTTCTATTATCATTCATCATCATCATATTGGAAGGAAATATTGTATATTTATATTACTTGCAGGAAAAATTACTTTGACACTGGCTAAATGTGCTAATCGCACGAAGCCATAAATTAAAGGAAAAAAAAAAGTAGGTAGGTACTATGTTTCTTTGGAACTTCATAGACTGCAGATATAAAACGTACTTTAACTTTTTGTGAGTTTCATCATCATATTCTGTTTAGACAAACGCATATTCTTCTGAGTTGGGCACTCTTGGCAGTGTGGTCGTGGTTATGGGTGGGTCTTGGAGAATTAAAAAAAAGTAAATAAAAAAAAGTAAATAGTGTTGAATAATTTCGGCGGGCTGGTTAGAACCACGATAGCTCAATTGGAAGAGCACCTGACCCGGTATGTCAGAAGGGTGCAGGTTGAAATCCTGCTCGTGGAATTTTTTTCAACATTTGTGTTTTTGTAATTTGTTTCGCAACAAAATTTGCGTTAAAATTATATAAACAAAACAAAAACATTTTATGACGGCTCTTGTAATGCGTCTCAGTGAGCAATCAGTCATAGAAGGTTGAGTAAAGGATCTAACGAGGTCTGCTCATCTGGTTGGTGAGCGACAGTCTCCAAACACATGTAGGTAGTTGCTATAAAGAAGAATGTCTGATACTCAGTTTAAAACTCACGTGTTTCTAGATACGAGTGGGACTCACGTACCTCACGTACGCGAGTCCGTTTAACACATCAGAATTGTCTCTAGTAGTTTTTTACTGACGATCCCCGGAATTTTAATAATATTTTAACAGCAAGTAGGTATTTATCTTCTTTCACCGCTTGTTAGGTCTTCTTGATATTTATCGACAACTGTATTTTTTAAAACGTTTACAAACGTGTCTTAGATTTTGACGTTTGGACAATAGGAAATATGCATAGAATTTAAATTTGTCTCAAATATTTTTTTCAAGATTCTTTATTGTTTTTAAGTATAAACTTAAAAGGTTTTTTTTTATTTAGTTATTATTTAAACCCAGAAAATATTATAAAAAAAGTGAAAAGTAAGGGGAGGAAATTCAAACTTACAAAACGCGTCACCAATGGTCGAAACGAAATGTGACATCACTGGTCACGTCACGTCACGTCATTGGATTTATCGGCGTCGATATTCATGCTGTGTTAGTGTTAGTGATAAAAATTGTTTAAAACTGTATTCATATGTGATTACTTGTGAATATATATTTTAAGTCAATCTAGGATGATGACAGAAACTGGTTTTGTCAAAGCACAATCGGATAATCTACCGAAAATAGATGGTATATATACATGGTATATTTTAGTCTATAACATAGATTTTTATTCGTAAATGTTTATTACCTACAACAAAACATAACCTGTTCATAACCATTTGTCAATTAAATTGTTCCTAAACTCCTTATTTACGTCTATATCATTATAATTTACATGTAATATTATATTATTGAAGCTGACTCAAGTATGATTATGTATCTTTATACTTTTTGTAAATATTAGATAAATGCAATATTCCGATTTTAAGTACATAAACAAATTTCTTTCAGTATTTAAGCGCTTGTTTGTTTCAGATCTGAACGAGAATATTGCTACTTTTGATACCATACTCTGAAAGTATAGTGCTAGTCTTTGCCAAAAGGCAAATGAAGATCTTAAATCTCTCTTCTCTCTTGTTAAAAAACTACGGCCGTTATTTCAACTGGTGGTGGCGTATTCCGTTATTGACATAAAAATATATGAGGAACAACTCCTTTCTTTAACCGTAGATTACATTTTTCTCCTTTCTGTTTAAAGTTATATTCATTATAATTAACTGTATCTTCCTTAACCTGAAATAAATCATAAAAATTTCGTAAAACCACAATAGGAATAAGCAAGCTCTTTATATAAATTCTTAATGAACTTTTGTAAACTTGGTTAGGTTAGTTTTAAACCGAATCTTCGACTGCTTAATAGCTAATTTACACTAAGCTGTACATAAATATATCATACTTACGTTAAAATGATCTTCACAACAAAATACAACCGATAATGAAGATATATTATCCCTTCTCATCATCTTACACCATTTTTTTCGTATTTTCACATCGCGTCGAATACGATAAATCACTTTGTCGGGTGTACTAATAATAGTGTTTTTGCACTTCGGTACCATACAATACTTGTAAGAAGGTTTTTCAACACCTTCCATAATTTGTTTAGCAATTAAAACTGAAAATAAGTAAAAAGTAACTGTAACGCTATTGTTAACAAACACGGGATACAACCAATGACGTCATCAAAAGCGCGCGCTAAATGGTGGCGTTTGAACGGCTCAAATATATTCATTGTTTTAAATTTCACTTTGAAAAATAATTTGACGATTTTCAAGCCTATTTATATTTTTTTCTATGTTATGAAGATGTAAATAATTAATATAAGAAATAAAAAAAAAACATGCATATTCCCTATAAGGACAGAATCATGCTCGTTTCAGTAGCCTTAATCAAGTAAAAGAAAATGCTTTAAAATTCAATTTTGCTGTAAAAAATTAAACTGGTGATTTTGCAAAGACAAATTGTTGGATTATTAATCCGTTTTTTATGTTATTCACCTAGTTCTCTTGCCGTTTATTAGTAAATCATTAGCCTTCTAACAGTGTAGCGTGCTACGCATAAAATTACTTTGTAATCGTAAGGCGGCACTAATGAGATGTAACGTAATTGTACGTAACATAACGATCTTTATACTTGATTTTGCATTTTATTATCCTTTACAGATGTACTAAAATGAAAATATATTGAGATTTAGAATTAGCATGAAAAAAAAATTAAACTTTAATATTAATTATTAAGCTTTTTTAGAACTTTAATATCCCTTATTTAGAGTAACGAAATAATGAACATTCAAAGTGCTTATTTTATCTGCTTTGTAATTTCTTTTATATTGAAGGTTGTCGTCAGCTATATTGAGACGAAATAGTTGTTGGACTGAGGCGTAAAATTTATTTGAAGAGAATTTGTTGTTGACCTCAGACAGACTTTACAGTGTTACCTCATTTTTTTGGGGGTGGTTAGAAATCTCAAGCTGTGTGACCGGAACACCGTCAGAGGGTTTCTAAAAGGAATGGCATCACCCACTAGATTCCCACTGGCTCCCTACTAGATGCTCCTAGGTTTAAGGATCGAGTCGGAAGCGGAACGACCCGATGACGCCTCTAAAGGCTAAGACCTCGGCTCGGTTGACCGGGTCGTGGGGGAGGGGATAAGCGCCCATACACGCCTGTACCTGGTATAGAGCACGTGTGAACCGGGTCTTTGTACTCTTGCTCTACGAGACGATGTCTTGGGCCGAGTGTTCACTTTTAATCGACTTCAAAAAAGGAGGAGGTTCCATGTTCCACTGTTCGTATTTTTTTTAGTGTATCATATGAATGTGTAGTGGTCGGGAGGTATCGGACGGGAGGAGGTGATGACGCTCCCGTGGATGTTCCATATTCCGTATCTATTTCCTCCTTTGTCCAACGCGTCTTTTCCCTTCCACCTTGCCCATTAATATCAGCTAATGCTGTATGAATTTAACGTATCTGATGTTTATTCGTAAAGTCTGACTGTTTATTTGAAAAGGACTTTACAGATACACCGTATTTTAGTTGTCATTATCAAATGGCATGCAATGAGTCAGCGCCCAAATCGTTTCTGTCATTGCCAAGTAGGTGCTTAGGAGAAGCATTGACTTCGTGGGAATTCGTGACGTCAAGTGGATTGCTTTTCAGATAAGGTCAAAGCAATGTCTTTGATTACTTTTTGTCGACTTTTTTCCGTACATAATTATTTTAATCTATTAAACTTATGAATTATTAAATAATTAGTTACTATCAATAATGGGAATAATAGACTATGACGTATTTTTTTGTTTCAAAAATTAGTATGCCATATACATAAACTTCAAAGTCTTTTGGGGTTTGACAGTTTGTGCAGGCGTGTGTACCTACGTATAGCGATGCGAACTGCAATCCTTGACTTTTAATCGCTCTTGAATGGTTACAGACATTAGCGTCTGTTGACGTCTTAGCTTATGCAATTGTTGTTTCGCACTATAATGAGTCATGTGGTATTCCCACACGGTACTTTGTATATTATTTATAACTATTCCAAGTTTGATCATTTTTAAATTGGAATCTTGTAAGTCAATTTTGTTGGGTGATTCCCAGTGCCTAACGGTTTGATATTGTAAAACCGTTTGAAAAAAGAATAAGTGTTAAAAATATTTTTTTCAAATTTAATTTCTTTGCAACAAAGTTTATGTAAAATTATATTATTATACATAATATTTATTTATTTATTTAATCTTTATTGCACAATACAATAAAATAAAGTACAAAAGGCGGACTTAATGCCAAATGGTAATACCGTTTACTTGATTCACTAATTCCAACTACCACCACCAGTCTAGATTTCGGTATTGTAAAACGTTCCTAACTTTAACCTTAATTAATGACTTCGCGGTAAATGCATGCATTAGGCCAATTTCAAGTATTTTGGTAATAGTAAACTAGAAGTTGTTCGATAGATTGAGTTAAAAATGGAGTCTCACAATCACAACATTTAGAGAAAGATCTTCGCGTGTCAGTGGTCTGATTCTGTCCTCATTTCCTCATTGTTCAAATGTAAAAACCTTAGAAAAACATGTTTTTTTAATTCCAACGCCCCCAGTGGCAAAGCTCTTAGTTGGGGGTGTTCCGTATTCATCCCACGAGAACTCATCCCACGAATAAATTTTACCTTACTCATCCCATTTCTAATCCTTACTCAACCCAAAGCAAAAAAAAAAATTTTATTCCTTATTCATCCCATAAGTATTCCTTATTCAACTCTCTCTCGTTTTCGTGGGATGAATACGGAACATTCCCTTAGTTCGATGTCAGAAGGTGTTAGGTTTAATTCCCAGGTCAGGAAAAGTGCGTTTAAGTTTTTTTGGCGCATTAAGCAAGCCATACCTACCCATCAATTGTCAAATCACATCATCACCAGGTCATTTTTATGTCACCACTGCTAGGGCACGGGCCTTTTCTATGGATTGAATAGGTAGATAGGGCCATAAACCACCACGCGGGCTCAGTGCGGATTGGTGATTACTTTACGTTTCGGTTTACTTATAAACTTTATATGTAACTTACAATGTTACTGTATGTACATAAAGTGTGTCATACTCGTAGTAAATCAGTTTTATGCCAGAAGCATAGAAGTGTTAGTAAAGCGCAGTCTAGACCAACATGTGGTCATTAGTTAACCGAGTTACCATCCCTCACTTTTGTTCACACCACATAAGGAAGCGGTAAGAATGGCAGTTTTTTTTTAACGTTGCTTAATTATTCATACTTAATGGTTTTCATGACACATCAGACTGCCGCACTCACTTCAATTAACTGAGACTACTACAGTTTTTAACCCAGAGCATTGGGCTAGCTTGGTAGGTTACGGTCCATGTGTTTTTCTTCGTTTTTGATGTTGTATTAGAATGTTATAGAAATATTTAGGGTACAGGAGTTCCAGTGCAACTATCGCAATGTCGGGTCATGCATGAACAACTTTTAATATTGGCTTCTCCGCGCTTTAGCTTAACGGGCCTCCCGTTAAGCCGTTCACCCTGCTAGATGATCCTCCCGTTGTTTATGTGGGAAGGCCTAAGCCCAGCTGTGGGACGTTTATAGGCTGATGATGCGTAAAGTTTTTCCCCTCCTATAGAAAAAAAAAATAGATTTGTTGTCTATAGCTATTTATTGCAAGAAGCTACAGCGTAAATTTTCCACTACAATTTATGCCTAACATTAAAGTAACCTTTGAGCAGTTGTTACTGTTGAGCAATAGTAATTATGAGACCATTTGTCTAGGGTCAGTTTACGAGTGTGCACAACAACAATTTTAGTTAGTAATGTGGCCAGAATGGGTCGGTATTCGGTAAACTAATTTAGGGAAACCGCTAGATGTGGTGCCCGACCTCTAAATGGTCCTATAGGAGTTGTCAGACGAAACTTTAATAGAGACTATCATCGCGTTAAGGATTTGGGTTAATTAGTGTTTAAAAACTATTTAGGCACCGCTATGCTGACAATAACATTATTTAAATTAAAAGCACAGGTTAAAAAAATAAGATACCAAAGTTAATGTGCTGGTCTGGTATCGTTAGTGAGGAAATGTAGCTTTCAGTTAAGATATTTTTTTATTTTTTACAGACATTTATTAAATAAGGCGTATTATATTAAAATCTTGTAAAAATAAAATCTTTATTAATATACTATAACACTGATTAATAAAATGATTATAAACTCAGAAATTATAATTATAAAAACTATTTCCTTAAAATTTTGCAGGTAGGTTTATTATGAAATAATAACAATTAAAACCACAATTATTTATTTACATAATTTATCTTCCGCTTAGAAAAGATTTAAAAACTACCTAAGGGATCACGGGTTACGAAGTTACGATCGGTCGGTAGTTAGTACTTAGTTTTTTATATGAGTACAAGTAAGTGCACTAGGTAGTAGTAATACGAAAGGTGTTTTTTCTGCAAAGTTGATTGTAACATGATCGATATTACGAGCTTGTCCTACATTGTAAATCCGTTCAAATCACATTACGGCTCGACATTTGACGTCACCTAGACGAGTCGTTGGCGCGAACAATCCATTTTGTTTATCAACCTTTGTTATCTGTGGTGAAACAATTAGTCAGTCTGACATGCCTGCCGGTGCGAACACGTATTTTCCTTTAAAAAAAATAACAGCGGGTTAAGCGGCCATTGTCACTTTTGATGTTCCATTTTTAAATTGTAGTTCTTATTTGTTTGTTTATAATTGCAATACGTTAAGTTTAAGAAGGTAGTTTGTTGTTATTGTATAGTTTATTGTGTCGTGAATAATAAATTGTGATGCTGTGAGTTCTAATTGTGATGATTTAGTTAACAGTTGTCGTGTTTACAAGGTGTTTAGTGTTAACATTTACAAAAACAAATAACTTATAGTTATTAAGGTACGTACTTATCACAGAAGCTGTGTATAAAATTGACTTCGTCTGGCATTTTCTAGCGTTGGCAATTTCATTGCGAAGGCAAATAATGTTTCAAGGAAAAAAATTGCGAGTGGTTATTTGCAGATTGCGAATATGTTTGGCTTCTCCAGGGATCCAATTAGTGATCGTTAATCTAATTACTTTTGTAAATAGCAACATGATTTATTAAATTACTTTTTTTTCTTCAAAATATACTTTATTAGGTTATAGTAATTTAAAAAGACCTTGGTATAGGCAGCGTGTTTTTTTTATTTAAAATGTTGGTTTGTGTGCTTTAGACCATTTAAGAAAGCTTGATGTCTAAACATCGTTTCTTAAAGTAGGTCATTACTAAGTTACTTAATAATTATCAGAAATACTCGTATCTTCTTTATCTTTACGGTTATCAATCTATGTTTAAGAGACGGAGATATACTATCGGTCCTCGTCACTTCGAGGTGTGCACGGAAGTGGCGTCACGGTTGTGTGTGGCCAAATGGTCAGTTTCCGGTCAAACTTGAATTGTCAATTTTATATCCAAAATGCGTATCATTAATGTCAGATGATACGAGTCATCGAAATGGGTGATCGAGTGTTTTGTTGACTTGTGTTTTTGCATGTTTTTTAAAGTTGAGGTATATAGTTATATTTTTGTTCATAATCAAAGCTTCGTCCGCGGCTTTGACTGCGCGATATTCGGTCTGTTATTTACTCCTAATCCTGAAATATTTTTTTAAAATTTTAGGGTGTTAGTAATATATTAAAGATGTGATGAAGATAAATAATATCTCATTGCTTAAAATTTTAAAAAAACTTTTTCTTATCTTTTATGATGCAAAGGTTTAAGAAAAGATTAGATAAGAGAATAAACCTGTTAGTTACTAATAATAAACCTATTTTTAAACAAACAATCTAGTACACATACGAGTATATGTATGTAGGTAATCGTCATTCAATTATTTTTGTACATTCTTATGTACTTATATGTACACAATATATTTTTTTCGGTTGTTTTATTGGTTACTAGTTGCCGCCTGCGACTTCGTTCGCGAAGACTACACTATCCCATAGGAACCTGTTTCATCCAAATCTGTTCAGCCGTTCTCGAGTTTTGCGCTTAGCAACATTAATTTTTATTTAGATTACCAATAAAAACCCTTTCGTAAACCTTACAAGATATTACATATTATATCGTGGCATGTCGCCTCATTTGTTTTATTACACTTTAAAATAAATAAAATTGTATATGTAATAAATAATATGTTGGACAGGTGATAAAACATCTATTTCAGCTATTCAAGTGTTTTGTAACATAGTTAAAATATATATTTAAATACATAGTTATGAATGTTTTTAAGAGAAGAGATACAACGTTTAAAAATCCAGTATTATATTTGGCGGTTTTCATAAACTACTTACAACAGTTTTGCAACAAATTAATGACTGAAATTTGTTTTCCTAAAAAATTTTTTAGGAAAACAAAAATCTTTATGAAGATGTCTGAAATTGATTCAGTAGTTAGTCAATTGTTAACAAACTACATTCAGGGTGTGCTTTTATTATGTTAAATGTTGTATATGTATGTAGTACACGGTATTGACACACAAAACAAAAAGTGCTAATTGAGAAGTGTTCTAAGTAGTCTTGATTTTTTGTCCTTATCTAGAACACTAGGTTAGGTGCAGCCGACTTAGAACAGGTTTTGTAATGTGTGCCCCTGAATGGGTACCACGCATAGATATAGAGTGTATTTGTTTTGACTGAACATCTATTGCGTTAGTTTTATTAACGTTAGAAACAGCGGACGTACAAATTATATGAGAAAACATTTAACTTAATTTGATTGACCGTCTGATATGCTGCTCCACTTTTTTCATCCCATACAATGAAATGATCCTTACAATTTTTGACCCACACTTGACGAAAAATGCTATGCCAAAATTTATCTGAACAAAAAAAGAATAATGGTTTATAAGACAGTTTATCTGTGTCTCTTATGGTTTGGTACTTTCTCATACTGTCCCAGTAAAAAACACATTTTACGAGTTTTAATAATACACGCTTAGTTAAAAAATATGTATGTAAATGTATACAGGAATACTTTTTATCGGTGATCAGGATCTACTGATTCCGACATCACATTCCACATCTTTACTGAGATACTCGAGCGGTTGGGGGGTAATATCATTTCTCACTTCCCATTTCTATTATCATTCATCATCATCATACAGGAAGAAAACATAGTTTATTTATGTATTACTTGTAAGAAAAATTACTTTGACACTGGCTAAATGCGCTAATCGCACGAAGCCATCAACTAAAGGTAAAAAAGTATAGGTACAACGATGATAACAAACCTCATTGAAGATTTAAAGTTTTTCATGTTATTAATAGTAAACTTAACGAAACGTCAGGATAAACCTTAATTAAAACTATTGTGTAAAATAAACGCGAGTAAAAAAAAAGTTGTTTCATTTGAATGTGTAGTGTTCGCGTAAACTTTACAAAACATTAATAGTAAACTGTCAAATGGCAGACAACGTAAAAAAAAACACTTTAATCTTCACTTCATAAAAATGTAGGAAGACCATACATTCTAATTAATTTTGGTTACCTAATTAAAAATACAAAATTAAATTTATAAAATGAAAAAATGTAACTACTATTATTATTGCCATGGCCATCATTTACTTAGTCGGAATCAGTATAGGTCCTGATCACTAATAAAAAGTCTTCGTGTATACAAGGTGATAGGTTATTTTAAATTGTATATCTTTTAAAAGCAATTACAAAAAATGTTACAGTTAGATATTTGCGTTAAATGGTTTTATATGTGAAGTCGAATTTTTTTAGTTTTGTTAACGAAATATCAGTTCTTATCGATGCCCGCAGTAATATCAGTGGTCTTCGAATCCACTTCGAATACTGCTTATCGGCAGAAATATGTATAAAGTGGTTGCTATTCAGTCAGATTATACGCTAAATAATGCCACTAGCTTTATTATGAAATAAGTGTTCTTCTTTGATAAGGCATTTTCCAATATTCTGATGCTGTAAAAAAGGAAGGAACTGCCCTAGCTGAGTTTCAGGCCAGTTCTTCTCAGTACGAGAAAACCCGCTCTGTAGACTTACGACATTCCTTTGAATTTTGAATATTAGCCAAACTAGATGTATTCTATTGACAAATACTGTAGGTGCTACAAGACTTCCAGTGCCAAATGTAGTCATGGTGGTGTCAGTATCATCATCTCAGCGAAAAGACGTCCACTGCTGGACAAAGGCCTTTCCCAAGGATCTCCACAACGACCGGTTTTATGGTGGTGTGCTTCCATAAAATAGGTGAGTACGATTAAAATGGCAGTGAAAGCCGGCATGGTGGTCGATTAAATCAGCCACCAACTCGTGAAATAGTCGCGCATACAAGTGAAAATGTACGGGTTACTTTGCATACACTACGAGTTACGACACGGAGACAATTTGGTACTGACAGAAAAAGAATATGTTAGTTATAATTGTTGATATAATATTAATAGGCGTACAAGATTAACCGTGACGTAGCAAAGCGCGTAAGCATTCAGAAGTGGAGTTGGGCGGGGCATGTATTGTCTGCAGACGTAACGACCGACGTTGGTCACAAAGGTCCTAACGTGGCGACCAAGGACTGGACGTAGAAACGTAGGACGGCAACCGGCTCGACGGAGAGACGATATAGATAGAGTCGCTGGAAAGAACTGGTTTGTAATGGCTACCAACAGAGAGAGATGATGGCGTGCAAAGGGAGAGGCCTACACTCAGCATTGGGTGGCGACAGGCTGAAGAAGAAGAAGAAGATAATAATATCTATAAGTTTACGCAAATTGTGTTGGGAACAAATTTCAATTTGAAAAAACGATTTCACGAGCGTTATTCGAACCGCATTCCGCATTCGCACCCGGATCAAATGGTCTTCCAATTACGCTATTGACTCTGTCCAACTCGCCGAAATTTATCAACACTATTAAAGTATGTAGGTTAAGGTTTTTAAATATTTTACTGGTAAGCACAGTGCCTTGATCTCGCCTGATGTTTAGTGATGATAAGGTCAATGATGGAAGCGCACTTCATCCGGGATCCAAAACTAGTAAAGTGAGGCACTGGCTATCTTATCTCTAGCTGCCGTTACACAACAATGCTACAAACATTGATGTTATGGCGACATATTTAGATAAGATGGTGGTAGCTAGCCAGGCGGGCAAACAAGCCCTACCACCAACTAAACCGAGTAGGTACACAAACATGTACGCTGGGAATCGAACCCGGAACCTCTGGGTCTAAACTGGTGGTCTAGACCACAGGGGAGGCGAGGTGTCCTGATCGTGGAAATATTTTCAACACTTTTCCATATTGGGCTGTTATAATAATGTTGAATAGAACAATACCTACGTTTAAAGCATAACATCAGACTAACTAAAGTCTAACGTTATTTACTAGCGCATGTATCATTATCATTCATGTTTATGTGAATACAAATGAATCTCCGAAAGCAAAAGCCTTTTCATGCGGATGTTCTAGTTTAAAGTTCATTTTCAGTATAAATATTTTTATTTAACTTAAATAAAATTATTTGACGATCGGTTATTTATACATATTATGGTTTTGCCATAAAAATGTTGAGTATTGTTGAAGCCTCAGGTGGGTCAGATTTTAATAGTAATAAAACGTAACTCACATAATAAAAATAATATAATACGTTTTATTTGTTTTTTTTTTTATTATTATTTATAATTAAAATGTTTTTGTTTTCTTTATATAATTTTAACGCAAATTTTGTTGCGAAACCAATTACAAAAACATAAATGTTAAAAAAAATTCCACGAGCAGGATTTGAACCTGCACCCTTCTGACATACCGGGTCAGGTGCTCTTCCTATTGAGCTATCGTGGTTCTAACCAGCCCGCCGAAATTATTCAACACTATTTACTTTTTACTTTGAAAGCCAAAGGCACCCATTCAATGTCAACAACTACCAGAAGAACAACAACTGTCAACAACTGTCAGAAGGGTGCAGATTCAAATCCTGCTCGTGGAAATTTTTTCAACATTTGTGTTTTTGTAATTTTTTTTTATAATTGTTATGATGACTTGATATTAATGATAGAGCCCTTTGCCCAGCAGTGTAAAAGTAAATAGGCTAACTTCTATATAAAGCCACAGTAGCCTAATTATTATTGAATCGGATCGAATTGAGATTTTTAGAGTATTATTATTACCCGGTATTTTAGAGATTGGAGGACAGAACCGCGTTCTTGGTTTTGAAAACTTTTTCCGAATATTTACGACTTGAGTTTATTTATTTACAATTTGTTTATTTAGGCCGTCGTTACCTCAATACCATAATTATGTTACAATTTCACGACTGTTATTGTACAAATTTTGGCGACCATACTCATTATACCGTTCGAGAATTTTCAGTGTCAGTAGTCATGTACACATATACATGTCATATACAGTCAGTGTACATGAAACTATGTACTTGTCTACATAATGGTGAATTTAAGTACATTCACAGTACCATTCAATCAACGGTTCAAAATCGCACTCCCGCGCCGCCAACCGGTCCACCAGTCAACCATATTGTCTCTAACCACCAAATTATTATTAGCCCCCCGTAAATTGGTGTGGTAAGTTGCAAATAAAATTTTGAAACGGCTCGGAAACATGGCGAATCTATCCTTTCATATTTGCACGTTTTCGTCGTTTACGGCTGCCAATATCCGTCGTGGGCCCGCCTTTGTGCGACACATTTTCAAGGTAATGTTTCATTATGCAGATCGGTGGCGATGGTTGCGTATATCCCGAATGAGTCTAGACCACAAAATAAGGAGGACCCAGAAAGTAAGCTTAATACATAGGTACTGTAGTGATTAGGACTACTTGGTTGGGCGAGCCTACTGGCAGCCGTCGCGTTCTGCGTTTAATCTCATTTTGATTAAGAAGACACGCATAGAAGGAAACAAAAGAGGATCGGGGAGCTTCTACGTCAGCCCGTCGTCGTCGCGATAGGGCAAAAAAATGTTAACTTGAGTTCGTTTAAAAAATACAGTTTATTACTGATCGATTGTTTGTTTCTTTGACTACGTCTTCCCTGTAAAGTAGAGCCCCTCAGGCTCTACAGTACCGCGTTAAGCAACTCACAATAGATCGCGTGAGAGGAGGTTGTCTATGAGTGCGTTGCTCGAGCGCGTTTGTATCTCCTTATTTTGTGTCTAGACTTTGCATACTGTGTACATGCAAAGTCTGGTAGGTATATTGAGTTACATATAAAAATAAATGATCGCCGTGCGGAAGGCAAGTCGATCGTCATCACAAGCTTATCTGTCCCCACTACGGGGGCACGAGCCTTCCCTCCGGATGGAAACCCAACAGGGCCATTAACCACCACGCGTGCCCAGTGCCGATTGGTGGTTATAAAATAATAATAAAGTAACTTATCACCGTCTAAAAAATATTAATTTTCTTGGGCTTTTTTCTTCGAACGTAAAATATTTCCTTTACGATCAGGTCTCAGCAGCAAAACGTCCAACAGCGCGAAACGTATAATGAGCATTAAGCCTAATAAGGAAAAGGTCCATATAGCAAAACGTCCAACAGCGCGAAACGTCTAATGAGCAGTAAGCCTAATTAGGAAAAGGTCCATGTAGCAAAACGTCCAACAGCGCGAAACGTCTAATGAGCAGTAAGCCTAATTAGGAAAAGGTCCATGTAGCAAAACGTCCAACTCTCAGATGGTCTGTATAGCAGAACGTCTATTAAGCAAATCGTCACATTCTCAAAATGTCTGGACACCCAGACACATAATTATATCATTATTTAAATTTGTTTCATTTGCTACATCGGGAGCTAAACTAACACGTCAGTATGTACAAATAATGATAATAAATATATAATAGTAATAATAATAATGTAATAATGGCCTACAATTTCCTTGTTTGTGAAGTTGCACACACGCCTGCCCATCAGACTACCACAAACCGTCAAATTTCTTGAATAGATTTTTAACTTTATGTTGTGGCATATGGTTAAACATTTAATGAAGAAATTTAACAGTTTTTAATAGGTTGATGTGCTGGCGTCTGTACCTATCCCCTCCAACATAAAGGGCAAGAAAAATGGATTTTTCCGAGACCTTGTTGCGATGCATTGGTGTTTGGACACAGTGTTACTAAACCGGCTTAAAGGAGTTATACAAACAGGCCGTGACAGAAGGGTGTGGGAACTTCAAACAGTTTTGCTGTGGGCGTGGTGATCTTTGTATTCATCACGAACAACAGATCGTATCGCCTTTATACAGCCTTTATAATACCACTGCATGCTCTGCGCTTCTGCCGACACAAACGAGTTTGTATTTGTATATACAATTTTGTTATTTAATCTTAGCAACCGCTCAGATTCATCTCTGTGGTCCTGTTTTATAATTTTTTGAGGATATTTTTGAGGACCTACTTTGAAGATTTCTGTGTCTTATTTGCTGATAGAAAGTGGTTACTGTATCCTTTCATCGTCATCATTATCAGCTTATAAACGGCTTACTGGTGGGTTCAGGTTTAACACAAGGAAAATACCGTAGCCCTTAGAGGTTTGAAACACCATCAGCGGTCTTTTTTTATCATTCGCTTGGTGCATATCATCTGATGATTGTTAGTGATTATAAGGTCGAAGATATATGTGCTGAGTGGGGTCCTTTTCAGTTTCGCTTCTTTATTTTATATTTTATTTTTGTACTTTAATTTGAAACTGAATAAATATTTTATTTTAATTTGAAGATGAAGCACTTTACGCAGTAACCTTATCTACGGATAGACTGGCTTATCTCACCTCTTATTGTTACTCGTAATAACAAATCCAATTAACTCTATAACATTAAAATGAGATCACCATATTAGTTCTACGAAACAATAACCATTTTGAGGATTGACCTGACCACGACTTTTATAACCTATAAAGTGGTTAACAAACACTCATTTATTATTATTGATGGAGCATAATGACACTTCTGGCTATGAAAGGTTTCATTATAACGGGTTAGTCGCGATATTTATTTATTTATTTATTGGATTACCGACATAAGAAACAGTATTTAATGTTACAAAAAATAAGAATAAAAACAATTTTCTCTTAGCTAACTGCTCTTAAAATTCAAACATTTCAATTAATACAACAATTATTAAATAAAATTTATTTTGAACAAAATAAAATACTAAATGCAATTTAATTTTAAAGTACGTCACTAGCCTTAAGACATAAGGCTCTAAATATTTATACCTATCTAGTTCCGGCAACTTTTTAGTTAGATTGTTGTACAGACGAGCCAAACGAACAACTGGTGAACTGCAACCCATCCTTGTTCTCAGAATTTTTTCTTGAACAAACCACAAGGATTTCTCGTCATTCTTGACGGAACTCTATAAGCGAAACGGTTGAGCAGCACGGGTATCACTGACAAATGAATATTAAAGGGAAATAATTTATTTGTATTACAAAATAAATATTTGGTCAGCATAAGAAATGCTTACTATTGGCTAGGTAAAGTAAAAAAAAAATTTTCTCGAGCGAAGCGCAGCGTAGCAAGGGAAAAAAAGGAAGGGGGAGCGGCATAAGACTACTGTTCAGAATGTTGTTCAGAGTTGCAGACTGATTTAGTAATATTTGATGACCATAAGTAGCTACCCAACTACCTTTTTTGCTGCCCAGCTAGCATTATTTTGCTATCAAAAATACGAATACTTTGCTAACCGTTTAAATAACACCCAATATTAAATCTGTCAACTATAATATTTTATCCCCAATTTATTTTTGATTATTTAATGATACAGCCAATTTGAACTGTATTCGTACTAAGTAGTAATACTCTTTTTATGTAGTTATCATTTCGGGAAATAGTTAGAATGTTTCATTGTTTATTTATTGTATTATTGTTCGGGGACATACGAGAACGGTGAAACTCTTACCCAAATTTAACGTGTTAAAAAGTTTCTCAGTTGAATTACCCGTCGCCATTATTATCAAAACATTAATAGATTCCACCGTTCTATACATGTCCTATACATATATAATCAATACATGCTATAATGTAGTTAGGGCTGAATAGTATAAATAGCCGTAGTCACACCACCCATCTTACCGACCCGCCGGACATATCTTGCTCGTATTGTCGGGCCCATCGACATAGCATTATATATTATACTATCGCATTGTCGACTCGCAAGACAGCGTGTCTAATGGAGCGATATCGATGTGTTTCTGCTGTAAATGTGGTATCATTGACTTGAGTGTCATAGTTATGTCATGTTGGATAATGAACACATTGTGAGTATTATATTTGAGTTTAGTATTATTTCTAACTGAAATTGATTTTGGAAACCTTTTCATAATGTGGTTATGGCATTTCGATATCGACTTTTATGCTAAGTTCAGCTTTACCATCTCATAATCAGTCAATCTATATATCGGTTAGAAATGAACAAACTGTTGTAATGCTTCGCAATGCCAGGTTACCAAATGGTGACCAAAGTAAAATGTCTCGTGCTACATCGTGATATGGAAGGGATATTTCAGTTTTGTCATAGATTTAGGTCACACGTGGGAATGCGTCACCGTTGGTCACACTTATTAAAATTAAAAAGGAAAACACGTCAAGCCGTTAGTCCCAGTTGTTGGACTATCAGGGTGGGCAATGGCCGAATCTCCTGTGTTATCGTGAGATGTAGGTCCATTTAGTCTTGAGCTTAAAGCTCAGTAGTGAACCGAAAAAATTCCAGCCAAGCCAGAAAGCTAGTTCCAGCACACGCGTTCCCACATTCCCAACATATTTACGTCCTTTAAGCGAAGTGTGAACAATCTCAACTTACGGCAAGGTGAGGACGGATAGTAAAACACTATTCTGCTCCGCTAGCTGTCTTCGCATCTGGACTCCGCTTCTGCATAACAACAGACGGAACGGAGTCATTTGCCTACTTAAAAATAATAAAAGATATATCATAGACCGATAATATGAAAGAGCTAGTATCGTAGCAAACTAGCGGACGACACAGGTTTCATAGAAAGCCGACACATTCAGCAAGTGTATAAAGATAGTGTGTATAATAAAATGGGTCATTCGCACAATGAGGACCCGCGTCACACCTGCCACCGGACAGGTAGAGTATTATAATTCGCCATTCATAGGGGCTGTTGTTCGCTAGTGCGTGGCATGGGATAGGCCAGGCGGGAGCGGGAAGTGACGTAATAAGCAACTTTATAGATCGTGTAAGGTGGTCCCTTTTTGTGATAGTAATATAATTTTACATAAGTTAATTTTACGACGTCAATTTTTCAAAGTTTAGGCAAAATGTTCGCTCTGATTGACATGAAACTCTTTATACATACTGAATGACGTGTTGAAACCTTTGCAGTCCGTTGTCGTCACAAGGTGATTGAGGTGACTAAGGTATTGGTCGCCTCAAAATAAATTAACTTATAGCTACCGTCAACGTTTTATAATCTGGTGCGTTGCTTTTCACTCAGCATGAGATTACAGACTCGTTTCAGTGTAGAACGTCATTATAAAATAAAATATGTAAAATAAATTACCTATCATTATGAAATAAGTTTTATATACAAAAGTCACTCTCCATTGAAAGTTTACTTCTTGGGTGTGAAATACAAGATTGATTCTTCAAACTGCACCAACTCCATATAAATGCAGTTCAGACTGCACCATTAGTGTCAACATTTTATTACATTTCATTCGAAATAAAGGCTAGAACTACTCACTTTAACCGCACAGATTCACGTGCAACCGCAATTGATGTAGCTTCGATGATCCCATTAACTATTTTAGTATCAGAATAATTTATAGTGTAACTGTTATTTACCACGTAATTTCGTTTTGCTATCTGCGGAACATGTGTTTTCACACAAGAGCTGTTTAATGATAATTGGATCACGGGGTATCAAATGCAGGCATTGTTACAGTATTTATTTCAGTTTGTTATCGACACTGCGTTGGGAATATTTCGAATTCTGGCAAATACGAAAACAAATTTTATTAGGCGAGAAGAAAATTTGGCGATTGTAGGTTTCCTGCACAGTTGCAAGCTTTATTATAATTTGCCTTTAGTTTTTGGCGAATATCACAAGACAGGCTGTATGCTAGTTGATATCGATCAAGACATAGTATATTTGATTTTAATGTTTTCCTAATTGCTTTTAAATTAATTTACCATTAAATATTAAAACCAGCAGATATCACGTCGCAAAAGCTCACGATAAATCTAGGTTGAAGATAGATAGAAATGGAAGTAAATCCACCGACAAGAGCATAGCTGTCAAAGCTTAAAAGAATATTGCATACATGCATCAAACTTGACTAGCAGAGAAATGGTAGAACAGCTACTAACACGAGTTAACGTCTTAATTAAAATAGTAAAAAGCATAAGTTTTGTGTATTACTGCATATTATCAAACATTTTAACCTCCTAATAATGCATCCATCCGTTTTGTAGTGAACTTATACCTAGTACTGGACATTTCCACAGCGAACATCCGCACTCTTCGTACAATTCGTAACGAAATTAAAACCTTTAGGAGTTAATTCGGAACTGTTTATCCAACAAGCCGCTATTAAGCAACACAATTTGCGAAACACAATTTTCGTTGGGCACCGCTTGCGGTGGGGCTACAATTGAAATTGTTCGGGTAATGTCGGTTATTTACGCCGGGTAGGGCTTGCAATGATTGCGTTAGCTGTTGAGCCGTTGATCCGGGCTCCAGGGCGAAGCCCCGCCAAATGTGGAGAAGAGAAATGTCTGAGCTAAATGTGTATTTGATGACTGCTTCGCTTGTCTAATTTGAATTTACTGCTTACTCTGGAGTCATACGTTATGCAACGCAGACAGATAAATGTATCAGATCTTGCAGGTACGGTAATTCAGGCTTTAGAAATTTAAATAGGTACCTATATAACTTTGGAAATAACGTTTGATAAAGCAGGTCTATTTCAAAGTTACATTGCTTTCTGCCTTGACTTACGGTTAAAGAATTACTGAAGAACTCAGTTATATATATAAAAAAAAATACATTTTTAAAAGGTATTCTATATGCAATTATCACAATTGTTGAAAATGTATTTATTTCTGCTTTACTTCTATTCTGTAAAGGGTAGATTTATCGATTATTATAATGTACTCGTACATACGTAAATATTCCGTAAAATTGAAATGTGTTTCACAAATTCATATTATTCTCAAAATCTGAGGGCACAGATCAACGGTGTTTATGTAAAATCATAACATTTTAACTCTTGATCTAAGACAATAAAATCTGCTTTAACTCACGCCTCATACAATTTAATTGGGGTTATCTATACGATAGACCCATCCCGGAAACGGTTACTTTGGCCGGCAATAAACGTAAGTCGTACACGCTTTGTTTAGAAATAATAACGCAAATTAAATTAAAGAATTTAATGTAACCTCTTTGATATTTCGAAAACATCCTGTAGTTTAAGTTATAAATGTTTGTATTGCCCATTTTATTTAGCTCTATATCTGTCTGCGTTGTCTTGCTTGTTAACAATGTCATTAGCTTTTGCTTCTTACAAATAGACCAAATATGTTTACAACTTTTGTCCAACGTGCATATTCGTGCGCGCGCGGCTTCTTTTCCTTCCTATCAAAATGTTTAAAAATTTCAGCATTATGAAAATTGACCGAATAGTTGATATAAAAAGTATGTAAGAAGTTTTTTAGTGAAGATATTGTTAACGTTATTTCCTGGGATCACTAGCCTCTTTATGATTTAGGTTCCCGTCATCCAAACTAAATAGGTATATAAGGCATCCGAGCAGATGAACAGTACTCGTGATTCAATCTCCATAGCCTCGTTAGACTACTGACGTGCACGCATTACTGAGTAACATAAGCGTTTCTGGAAAAACGATCCAGAAATTATAAATTTTATCCATTTATTTATATATATTTACTATATATATTCAGTAATGTTATAAAATCAATTTAATCCTACAAAAACTCCCTAAACACACCTTTTGATATTTGATATCGTAGCTCGTCCAGCTTGGTACTTTTGTAGATAAAAACGAACAAAATGTTAAAATTGATATATTCCTGTATGAATTTGTGATACATAGATGGCCTTTGTCTGTGACCAAGGTTTCGCTAAGCCGAGTATGTACGAGTAGTACATCTAATTAATCACAGAGGAGCTTGCATTCTGCTCTTTGTATAGCCGCTTGCCTTTGCCAACGGATGCCCCTTACCAGATCTTATCTCTATCTGATCAGCGGCGGTTCCTTATTAGTAAATCGAATGTTGCTCTTAAGTATATCATTAATGAGCATCTTTGTAACTTTGCAGCACAATATTTAACGTTACTAAAGGTTCAGCAATACCTCTTAAAGGATTGATTTATATTCATAAACTTGCATTGTTCGGATTTCAAAATGCAATGTCAACAATTCTTTATCTATCAGTGTGTCAGTGTCGTACTATAACCATTTACACCATAAGTGTTTTTTATATATTTTAGCGTTTTATTAACGCTTAAATATACTTAAGTAAAATTTAAACACTGAAAAAAGACGACAACTTCAGGCGGGAATCGAACCACGCACCTTCCGCATTCCGGGCGGCTGCCTTAACCACTTGGCTACCGAGGTCTGGCTTTCACCCGTCGAAATGTTGACTAAAAAACATAAGCATCAAGCACTGAAAAATTTCGACGGGTGAAAGCCAGACCTCGGTAGCCAAGTGGTTAAGGCAGCCGCCCGGAATGCGGAAGGTGCGTGGTTCGATTCCCGCCTGAGGTTGTCGTCTTTTTTTCAGTGTTTAAATTTTACATTTACACCATATTTATTTTTAATTATCCTGTGCCTAGTCATTCTTTGAATGTAGAATCTATTGGTGCCAGTGTTTTGCCGTTGGTTTTTATCCTATTACTATCAGTATTGACATGTTAAAGAACGATTTTAAAGCTAAATGTTGTACTATTTAATTCAATTAAATTCACTCATCAAACATCGTCAAGAGGTGTTGACATCACAATATTCTTCTTCTTTAACCTTTTCCATTCTTCTCTATTCCAAGCTAACTCATTACATCACACTATTGATCTAATAATATCTAGTTACTTTCATTTTCTTTTTCCATACAATATAATAAAAAGACCGATAAGTAAGTAGGGTCCAAAGGCCCTTCAAAAATGTTAACTGCCCTTTCCACTAACAATAATTTGACAAAAAACAAGACTCGCGTCCATCGTTATTTCATTGGTAAGGAAGCGCATCCGCTCGCATCGCAACTGGCAAGTGAAGGCACCGGTGCGCGATGCACGCTAGACGGCTTTTGTCACGGAATGCGTTACGAGATTACTTTAAATTCTTTCAAGGCTGGTGCTACAGGAGCTCGGTGACACATCGTTACTATTGTAAAAGTTAAACAAGTTCTACATAGCCTAGATATTCGATGAATGACCTAATAATTCCGAGGACATCCAAAAATAGGTGCTGTAAAAAATATGCCTATTAATCCCTAAGTAGCTGCTCAAGTTAGGTTGTCCGTCCTTATTTCATTGGCAAGGAAGCGCATCCGATCGCATCTGAACTGGCAAGTGAAGGCAACGGTGCATGGAGCACGCTAGACGGCCTATGTCACGGAATGCGTTACAAGATTAATTCAAATCCCCTCAAGGCTGGTGCCACAGGAGCTTGGTGACACATCGTTACCGTTGTAAAAGTTAAATTAGGCTAGATATGAGATAAATGACCAAATAATTTCGAGGACATCCGAGACTAGGTGCTCTCGATCAGCAGGTGCATACATACATACATACATACATACATACATACATACATACATACATACATACGTACATACATACATACATACATACATATAATCACGCCTCTTTCCCGTAGGGGTAGGCAGAGACCACTTCTTTCCACTTGCTACGATCCTTACATACTTGTTTCGCTTCGTCCACTTTCATTATTCCCTTCATGCATGCTCTTCGGTTTAGGGTACTCTTGACCTGGCCTTTTTTCAAGACGTCTCTGATTTGGTCTCGAAACGTCCGCCTAGGTCTACCCCTACCAACACTTTCATTCACACTCGCCTTATACACTTTTTTCGTCAATCGTTCTTCATCCATTCTCTCGACATGGCCAAACCATCTCAGCATACCTTTCTCAATTTTTGTCACTACATCTTCTTTCAGACCACAACGTTTCCTTATCTCACTATTTCTTATCCTGTCACTCAGTTTAACTCCTATCATACTTCTTAACGCTCTCATCTCTACTGCATTTATTCTGCTTTCATGTTTCTTCTGCAGGTGCATACGTTGCAAAAATATTGATTTAAACCTATATGATTAAGTAGCTGCTTAAGTTAGTTTTCATAGCGCTCTATCTAATAAAATGAGTGTCCTCAAGCGTTCTATGCATCTCTAGGCATGGTTCAGGATTACTCCTTGTATCATACCATATGTTTATAATTATGTTCAAGACAATTTATTAGACTTTGATTATTTATGCTGTTGTTTTTATTGTAGTAGTTACATGTAATAATAATATTTATTGTTTTATGTATAGCATAGCGTATTGGTGTCTGACTGTGATGTTGTGTTATTGTTTGAATAAGAAAATAAATAAATTTCAAAGAACGGAAGCGGTGATCAGTGTTACACTTGATTCATAAGTAACACCGTTTGTTTGTATATAATATGATTAAGAGTCAACCACTAAGTCCTCGGTGGTGCAAGTGCACAGCCATAACTTCGGTCTACGACCGAAGAAAAAAAAAAAAAGTCCTCGGTGGTCGACAAAGCCTAGTGTAGTAAAGTATTTAAAGGGTTTATAGCTTTCGGTGACCGGTTGCCATCACCGTACCTTAGTTGATTTAAGATAGAAATGGCATGACTTCAATGGCATTAAGAAATGCAGATTTGTTATTGGTAACCTTTGTTTCCAGGCCACGAAGACGGTCGGGCTCCAGCATCGTGGTGCTCGGCGCAGACGAGGAGAAACGACCACCCCCGGATGACGACAGTGAAATGCTTACCATGCTCTCACTGTCTTCTGACACCGGTAAGGGTTTGCTACCTTGTTCTAGTATATGTTTCGCTTTATACAACCTTGGAGTTTTAGGGCTTGACTAGGATCGGAATGATGATCTTCAACCTAATCTTTACTCAACATCAGGAGAGGGGTCAAATGCGGATTTAGTTTTTAATAATAAAAAATGGCAGTATGCACATTTTTCACCACTTTCCACTTTCCATCTTCGTACAGACGCCTGCACATCAACCTACCACAAACTGTCAAACTTCCTCAATAGACTTTGAACTTTATTCCTAAGGCACATGGTTGACATTGTATTGAAGTAATTTGACAGTTTTGGTTGGTATAGGTTATGTGAATAGGTAATAAGGTAATAATAGGTTGATGTGCAGGCGTGTGTACATCTCGCGCCATCTGCAGAGAATGCATCCTTACATACACTTTAGAACCAAAATGGTCGCCTTCTGAGCGGTAACAGTGATGCTTCGTCTTTTCCATAAATAATTGTTTCCATTTCCAATCGGCTACCCTCGCGTGTCATGCAGTCTGGTATAGAAGCTAAACAAAAAATATGGCTTGTTAATGCTACTTGTTCACGTATTTTTTATTCGTAATTCATTTTTCATTTTAATTAATCCTAATGATCTTCAAATTGAATAATGAAAGAACAACATCAGTAGTACGTTCCAAGATTAAGTCAGTAGATTTCAATTAACATTTTTTTTTGTGTCCGTATCGAAATGACCTTGTTGAACAATAGAACAAAAATACAGGAAGAGTCTTCAGACTATGCGTACAATAAGTAATTAATAGTTTTTACTATGTCATGTTTTGGTATTGCATTTTTTCACTGCTGATTAATAGTTATGAGAAGCAATTTTTTTGTGAGAATTGTAGATATGCTGTAATTTAGGGAGCCATAGCCACTTGGATTTTACTTGTCTTTTTTGTAATACAAAAATATAATAGCCATCATCCATGTTAATTTCAGGAATAGGGAAATTCAAGAGTCAACGTTTTACGACTTTCTCTATCTGTAATCGGCTTCTTGCACACCAACGGGCCAATTCCGTGATTAGGGTGGCACAGTAAGCCGTAAGTCCATATCATACGATGACAGTCGGTAATAGCGACAGACCTAATGGGCTAGCGTGGTGGGTTATAGCCCGATTTCCCCATGTATTTGTGTGATGCATGCGAAAAGACTGAGTCCAGAATTGGAACGTTAATGGCTATGATGATATTAATTTTCGATTAATAATGTACAGACGCCTGCACATCAACCTATCCAAAACTGTCAAATTTCTTCAATACATTCTCAACCATATCATGAAGGTATAAAGTTCAAAGCTATTGAGGAAATTTGACAGTTTGTGGTAGGTTGTTGTGCAGGCGTGTGTACTAGATAAAATAATGTACTTCGATTAATAATGTGGTCCTGTTTGCTCATACCTATACATTTAAATTTCGAATAACAAAATCTGAGAAAACATATATAGCATAACATCAACAACTTCAGCTTACTGTGAACCTTACATCTTAAATATAAACATTAAATTAAGGTAGCAAAATATTATTTACTGTCATCGCCACAAACCGTTTTTAAACGCTTATCGGGAATCTAGTAAATCGAAG
Source organism: Eudonia truncicolella (assembly GCA_949315975.1). Lineage (NCBI taxonomy): Eukaryota > Metazoa > Arthropoda > Insecta > Lepidoptera > Crambidae > Eudonia > Eudonia truncicolella. Next base: position 6,908,385 of record OX438838.1, on the reverse strand, counting down.
ATAATTATTAATGATCACTTTTTACTTAAGACAACATCATTAACATGACACCCTACGCACTAGTTAGCCTAAATTACTAACTAAACGGTTCATTATAAAAACACTAATGTTGAAAAAATTTCCTCGAGCAGGATTTGAACCTGCACCCTTCTGACATACCGGGTCAGGTGCTCACCCAATTGAGCTATCGTGATTCTAACCAGCCCGCCGAAATTATTCAACACTATTTACTTTTTTACTTTGGAAGCCAACCATATTTTGTAATTTGTTTCGCAACAAAAATGCGTTAAAATTATATAAACATAACAAAAACATTTTATAAACTGATCATACTAAAATAAATACAAAGTAAACATTATTTTAGGAGCCGTATAAGGCCCCAGCTTTATTAGAAAGTCTAAAAATATATGTCGGGCCGATTTCGCAGCCCATTCGCTTTGCGGTATATTAGAGTTAATTGGTCGATAACCGAGTGAGCTCCGACTGTGAACTAATTTATCCGGGTCATTTGCGCCTTGACGAGAACTAGGCTGTGCTTGGGCTATGGTTATTAATTTTCCCAGGAATTGTTGCGTGCTTCCTTAATAGGGGATTAAACTACCTTTTGATAAACTTGAGTCTATGTCACGTTAATGATGTGTTAATTTTATGTTAACGTTTAAGAATTGGAGTAACTATTTACCGATTCGACGAGTTACCAAAGAGTTTCTTTTGTACCGCGTTTAGTGATTTAGTTGGTGGATTAAATACTGTACTTATAAGTTGTGTTGTATCTATCTACCCTTTGTCACTTCCGTATTCCGAAATATATTTAAATGTAATAGGACAACGTGTTTTAGAATTTATTTTATGTCTATCCCGCCTGACAGTAACCAACATTATAACGACTCGCTTAACCACGTATTAACGAACATTCCGTCTATCATTCCACGCAGAATAAGCACACAAGTAATCTTGCTTACATATACTTATCCTTAAAATTACCTGTTTTCAGGTCCCCACCGTGAGATGGCGGTGGACGTGCCGGACAGTTTCATCGCGAGAAACAAAACGCCCCCTCGGTACCCACCTCCTCGGCCGCCTCAGGTACGCCTTCGGGCCTCCAGGGACGAGGAGCCGCTGCTGCTGTCCTCCGGCTCCGGCACCAGCTTCGGCAGCAAGCAGAGCACCGTCCTCCAGAGCACTATCGACATATCGGGACCCAGTTCCGACGGCTCGGGAAGCTTCAAGAACAACAGCACAATCGAACTCCTCTCGCTGCCACAAAGCTCCGACGGCTCAGGAACCAGTTTCGGAAGCAAGAAGAGCAAGGGCTCCTCTGAAACTGCCAAATGTGGCGACCTGATCTCGGAGAGGTCCGAGTCGGCAGCTTCTAATGCTACTCATAATTTGAGCGACCATAAGATCCAACTTCTCATATCTAATGGCGAAGACTCTTTACTCGACTGCAGGGAAGGGGTCACTTACTCCGCGAAGACAGATTCGGTGCTGATCCGGGAAGCGGTGTACGCTTCGTACAAGCTGCCTCCTGGGTTCGACACTACCCCGGTGCTGTTAGGGAGGGAGGTGGCGGTCGACGTCCCCGATACCTTCGTTCAGATCGTGAAAACTACTCCGAAGTACCCCCCAGGTGTTAAGGGTACCATGGACAGAAAGAGCGTACAGGTAATGGGCACACAAATGCTACGCATGTAACATTGCATCTGGGGATTCTTTGGTAGGACTGCGTATATCAAATATGTCAGTTGGCATACTAAAAAGTGGTGGCTTCGAACTAGCAGGTAGTGGGTGTTTTCATTAACATAATTTAATGGCCAATCTAACACACTTTGGTATTTGGGTGACGCTTAACACAATGGTTGTTTATTAAAGGTATAATATCTTCATATTCCTATGTCGTTGCACATAATATTTGTGTTTTGTACATAACCTGGAAAACAACTTCTAATATGTGTGTCATTTGGTAGTCTTGTTTTCTTAAAGATAAAGATTCTTATAAAATCTGGAATATTACATTAACATATGTAAATAAATTATATTACAACAATGGTTATCGAGTACAGTATCTTACATCAAATGCTACCCGTAATTATGAATATGATAAATGATTACGTTGAAATATCAGTTATATAGGTACGCAGTTATCATAATAATAAATAATTTAACGAGTTCTGTTGCAGCGCAGTAATACGTTCTCCGGAACGATTGCTAAAGCTCAGCTACATTAGGCGTGGTTGGAGCCTGGATGGGTGACCTCAAATTGGTTCCATTTACCATGTCGCCATGTCGATAACCGACAAACAGTTGAATTTATATTGGGTCTGGTTTTACGGCAGTCTACATATTAATTTCTCTATATATACTTTGGAGGCACCGCCACCGTTTTGGTCAAACTAGCATGAATGGGCCCTCACTAGATCAAAAAAATATTCGTGTAATACATTAGCGAAGTGCTTAGACTCACGTAGGTACTAATTAAATAGATAGACGAATCTTTTGATACGGTATTTAAAAGTTAATATTGAAAAGTGTTCATCAGTAAAAGGTTCTGTTTGCATTTAATAACCATTGTACTGACGCCTGCACATCAACCTATCCAAAACTGTCAAATTTCTTCAATAAATTTTCAACATTATGCCTTATGAATAAAGTTCAAAGTCTATTGAGGAAATTTGTCAGTTTGTGGTAGGTTGATGTGCAGGCGTGTGTGTGTACCTCACTTCATATGTTATTATCCTAATGCACCATCATTTCTTTAATATCATCATCGGTAATTAAAACAATTATACTCATTCATTAATACAATCATGCTTAGTGCACTAAACGCTCTGTCCGGGAATCCATTTAGTTATGAGAAGGCTGGATCGTTGGCAATAGTTTGAATATATAGATCGATATATAATCTTCTAATATATAAAATTCTCGTGTCACGGTGTACGTTATTGAACTCCTCGGAAGCGGCTCGACCGATTTTTGTGAATCTTAGCGTGCATATCGGCTAGGGTGGAGAATCGGACAACATCTATTTTTCATCCCCCTAAATGTTAAGGGTGGTCCACCCCTAAATTTTTTTTAGATTTTTGAAATTTTTCCAATACAAAATGATTTGTTTGTAGTGTTGTCATGGAAACTGTCAAAGCGGTACGAAGTCCGCCGGGTCAGCTAGTTTTATATATGATTAATTTATGATCTCATAAGATGATTAAGACGTTTGGCATATTGATGGACATGGTGCTTTTTCAATATATTTTTGCCACTTATCAAACAGTGATGCAAAACCAAAGTAAATTTTTTTTATTCAAATAAACTTACGAAAAGTGCTTTGTCGTCCATACATTTTTTACCTACTACCCATTCAGGACGTCTATTTTTTAGCTGTGGAGAAGAATGGGCGCAAGAAACACAGATGCTATATCAGTTCTAAGTAATATTTATTCATGTGGATTATGAAAATCATAAATTTTACTTTTTATCTTCAAGTGCTTATTGCTGCACTGAAGCTAAATTAAATATTTATAAAATTTATAAAATACAGTGAAAAAAAAATATCTGCATGGCCATCGGTTGCAACGACCGTTGGATAGATGGCACTGTGCCGCTATTAGGACTCAATAATTAAAAAGCAGTGACAAAATTCAGCGCTTACGTCAGCCTTCCCGGTAGCATAGCGGTCAGTGCAGCCGCCCGGATTGCGGAAGACCCAGATTCGATTCCTGGCTGGGTCGGGTGGGCGTTTAATTTTTTCACTGTATTTTATAAAATTTATAAATATTTATGAAAATCATATTATCTTAGGTAGGTAGGTATATGTGGGATTTTGTTGTCGAGCTGTAAGTAGTTAGTGTAACCTGCTATACAACGTACAACAAAAAGGTGTGGTAAAAATGAAAAGATCCAAAGTTTATCCGATCTAGAACATGTATGTGTTTTTATTAAGACATAATTATTAACTTCAATTTGTCATGCAATGGTTAATGAAATATTTATATTTGTGAAGTGATGCGCGTCAGGTGCGCATAAGCAAGCAGCAGTGATCATAAATGTTAGTACACAGAGGTTACTAAATCACTAGGGCTGAGACTGTTTATTTTGATGTGACGTCACAATAGAAATATTAAATTAATAATTGCATAACACATTAAAATTAATACTTATGACTTAGTAACTCTGCATACAAGATCTAGATCGGATACACTTCGGACCTTTCCATTTTGACCACACCTTTCTGTTACACGTTGTAAGTATATGTATCTATTCGAATACTGTCTTGTGCTATAACTCTTACTATGCATTTAGATTGGATCCTGTCCAAAATTTTGATTAGGTACCCATTAAATAACAATTATATTACCAATTTGATTTACACTTATAAATAAATATATTTTAATGTATGACTAACTGGTGTGTATATGTATAAGACTAGTTAGCGTTAAATACATATATATATACTTACAGCTGAAACCAAATCTCATTATGTGTATATATATTTATCTCTCTGATGAATGATGATCGCGTAATCCACATTATTGCTATCTTCTGTTGTCTTTATTATGTGGTTCTTTTATACATATACAGGGTCTAACAAAATCAATAAGCGAACGTATAAGAGCAGTATCTATACATTATTCTGAATACAATGACAAAAAATGGCCTCCAGTTTTATAGTGATTTTTCAAAGTTTGGTTTCTAACAAACTAAATCAATTAAAATAATGCACATCATGAAACATGCTGTATCTTTACTAACACGCACGTAAGCGTCAATAAAAAGATAGTGTACAGATACACGCACACAATTGATAAACCATTGTATGACATACATACACACATGGCTATGTTTGTGTGCGTGTGGTACAGCTGTACGGGTTTGGAAAGAGTGTATTTTTTGGTGAATTATGATAATGTCTTGTTGATTATCTCGATAACGAGCCTGTAGTTTTGGACCAAATTTGCTCAGTGTGATGTATAGATGCTCCCCTTAAACGTTCGCTTATTGAAATTGTTAGACCCTATATATATTTTCATGTTCCTTCCTCATCGATGTGAAATGTCTGGAATTATACCGTTATAATTTATATTGACTTATATGTGCGGTACTTATGATCTTCTTTTTGATTTCAAACTGTCATATTTATATACTTATTTAAAAAAAGTTTTTAGATTATATTTAAATTATCATTTATTACTTTTACAATATATATATAAAAGTAATAAATATTTATTAACATTGTCAATTTATCAATATTTTTGTAACATTGTGCCTATGTGGATAAAAAATATTTTATTACGTATAAATTATGGCGGCTCTATTTATTTCTATCTAACAAAAAGCTTTTACTTTTCAGGTTCTTATTTCTAAATGTTTACTCTTTAAGATTAATTATTTATTTTATCCTTATTTCTGAATTGACATTGTATGGGTGCATGTTACGTTGGGAAACCATTGTATATTTTATGTTGGGATTTATTGACACGTTTTTATCAAATGCATATTACTTATATTTGTAAATCTGAACAGGAATATCAAAATTTGTAACTTGTCGGTTTAATTTATTATTACAAGCATCTTATTTTATATTTTTTAACTTATTTAAATAATTATAATTATTTTTCAGTCTCTCTTGAGGTGTTACCTATTGTTATTTTATTGAAGAAACCTACCGATTTTTATTTTTCTGTTCAACTGATACAATGTACTAGGTACATTATATCAGTAGGCATAGGCATTGGGGCCAATAAAGCATGTGCATACTATACTATATACATATATATAGTATAGTATAGGTGTATACTATATACATTGGTATATATCGCACCTTCGGTGCAACAAAGTCACAACAGCTAATTTTGTAATTTTACAGGAGAGGACTTTTAAGATATTTTCGCATTAATTTTCTTATTACTGGATCGTTAAAATCTTTATAAAATTTATTGTTTATTGTTTTTGATTCCGTTTCTTCTGTTTCCCCAAATAAAGACAGGGTTTGCAGTTTTGGCCATCTGTGACTTTGTAGCATCGGTGCCACAAAGTGCGATATGTAGAATTAAGCTTTTCTACAGGGATGTTTGATATAATGTTTAGGAAACCTACTTTATGCTTAGCTTACGAGAGTTGTAATGAAACATTAAGTGTTTGAAGTTTATCCGTGTCACAAAGGGGAAAATCAGTAGGTAGTCATGTTAATCGGCATCAACGTTTCTTATATCATGTAGGGAAACTCGTACTTACGAGTATATTCATAATCTACTCGTAATACGCTTAATATGCATATACGTATTACTTAATTTTGGCTATTTTTGTTATTGTCTCATGCACTGAATGTTTAACGGTTATACCGCCTCTGTGGTCTAGTGGTTAAGACCGCCGGTTTAGACCCAGAGGTCCCGGGTTCAATTACATGTTTGTGTACTCGGTTTGGTTGGCGGTAGGGCTTGTTTTTCCGCCTGGCTAGCTACCACCATCTTATCTAAATATGTCGCCATAACATCAATTTTTGTAACATTGTTGTGTTCCGGCAGCTAGAGATAAGATAGCCAGCCAGTAGTTAAGGATTCCGGGTGGAGTGCGCTTCAACCTTCGGCCTTATCATCACTTAACATCAGGTGGGATGAAGGCCATGTGATATACATAAAAAAAAATGCCTAACAATAAAAGTATTACGTACAAAAAATAAACAATAATGGCAGTTATAGTATTTTTTAGATTGTTTGTAAAACTTAGGGTAGAAAATGTACGTATCACTGTTAACATATTTTAAATAAAAACAGGACCTTTACTTTAATAAGCTAGTTCTTTATGATAAAAAAATAAAGAGTTTCTATCAACTGTATATTAATCTACTAACAAACTCGTACTTATATGGTTTTATACTTTTAATTTTAACATCATATTGAGCAGCGTATCTTACAGCAATCCTAGAGTATGTACAGTCACGAGCAAAAACATGTAAACAATTGTAACTCTTATTACGATGGAATAAGAGACAAAGTGTTTACATATCGGTGCTCGTGACTGTACAAGAAATACAATATATATTGTTTTAAATATCTAATAGGTATATGACCACCAACTTACCTGATGTTAAGTAAAGATGTGGTCTACGGATAATAATAATAATATTTATATGCATGAGGACTTTACTGTTGGCGACCGCCAATAAATTTTTGTCGCCAAGCAGCATCCTTTTGCATTGCTGATTTGAAGAGTAATGGTAAAAGAACTGAATATTCCGGTTTGTTCAACAGGGTTCAATGCACGCGTGACACATTTATATGAAGAGCAATAAAATTTTGTAGAATGATGAAAAACTTAATGATTAAGATACAAATCTCGTAAGCTGTTAAACCTAACTGTGCTACTTAATTAAAATCCTAAATCCCTATCATAGCTTTGAAATATAAAGAAAGCAAAATACATATACCTTATATATATACCTTTAACGTTTTAAGAATCAAATATTCATAAAATTTTATAAAATACAGTGAAAAAATTAAACGCCCATCCGACCCAGCCAGGAATCGAGCCTGGGTCTTCCGCAATCCGGGCGGCTGCAATGACCGCTATGCTACCGGGAAGGCTTCCCGGTAGCATAGCGGCATATTTTATGAATATTTAATTTAGCTTCAGTGCAGCAATTAGCACTTAAAAAAGTAAAAGTTTTAAGAATCATCAAGGTTAATAAAAAAATAAATTCATTTGGTTTTATTAAGTATTTTATATTTAGCACAGTTAGTACAACATTTGGTAAACAAAAAAAATCTATTAACTATGTATGTATATTTGTTTGTTTAAACTTAAAACAAAGTGTTATTAGGGAAGAAGCAAAGCGGGCGTTTGCATATTTATATCAACTTCTTTATAGACAATTTATAATTTAACGAAAACAAATATTTATAACAAAGAAAGTTGCTATGAAGTTAATATAATTGCAGTAATGATGGGACCTTGGGGCATGCTGCTTAATTCGAACATTCTATAGTCAATGGCTTTTTTCGTTGTAAAGTTGGCAATGATAGCAACTAAGCACTTGTCATAGCAACTGCCAATTATCAAAGGCGGTGAATAGCTTCTTTAAAAACTATAGTACCTTACTTTGACAAAGTTCAAAAGTGTTACGTGTTTTTCAGTAACTACTGCTATTTCCTTACAAAGTATGTAGTGTACATTAATATCGTAGCTATTGATAATTGAAAATTCGACTTAGGGAGTAAAAGGCTTTTAAATATCAAAAAGAGAAAATACAGTAAGATAACTAATTTCCTCTTTTTGACTATGTATACGAATATTTGTGATGCAAAAGTTGTGTTTTTAACTTATGTTGTAGCAAAATGTTATATAATTTTAATTTTATCTTAAATGATTAGCTTTGAATTTAACAATGAGAGTATTTAAAATGTACCTCTCTAAGAAACAATCATGGGTTCGATTCTCATACTGCCTGCCTTATCTATCAATGGTAGTTATAGTAACTATTTAAGAAGGTGATATTTTCCCTAAAGAGTACTGTCGGCAGCACATCCACTGTTTGTGTAATCAAACAACTTCCAACTTTATGTGACATAATTAGTACATAGCGAGATATATAATGGGCTTGGTTCGGTTTTTCGCATAATGTGCTGTCAACTGTAACGACATGTTTCTTGGTTCTTACTTTGTTCCGTTTCTTTGGAGATCTTAACTGATAGTTGCAAAATTATTTGATTGTAAATCAAGCAATTATTTGAAATCCTTTTCTTCTTTGTAAACGTTTGCCGTAGTATCTACCTAAACAACCTATTCAATGTTCATTGACCATGATCATTAGATTGGTTTGTCTTCATTTAATTAGTTGATCTAACTATGTCTGCCTACAACCGCGTCACTACTTCCAATTTGTAGTAGTGGATCTATAACAGTTATGGATACTCTATCTATCACGTCTTCAAAAAAGAACGGATTAAATGAACATCTCTGGGACTAGCATGAAGTTCTATTGTAAACGTAATCTTATTGTCTATGAATTGGGGTCCGTCAATAGTTGCTTTTACAAGTGAAATTACTACGAGTTTTCGCCAAATTGTATGCTAATGTAATAGAAATTCGTGCCAGGCCTTAAAACTGAGCTTTAATTCTCAGATGATTGTAAAAATATGTCCCGTGTGTATGTTCACCCTGAAGCGCTGTAGTTTTACCGAACTGTCAAAGTCCACATTTTACAGGGATTAAAAAACAAAAACTAAACTGACAGTTCGGTAGTACTCCGCGCTGGATGACGAACAAACCCAAAAACAAAAGTATTCTAATTTTATAACAACATATTGAAATTAGAACACTTGTGACGTATATTCAACTTTAGCAGGTGAATGGGACGGCGAAGACGGTGGCGCCGGCAGTGCCCCCGCGGGAAATCGCGAGAGATGCGCCCCCTCGCCCGCCCGCGCACGAAAACGTCACCAAGGAGCAATTGGAGTCCATCAAGAAGTATCAGGTAAGGACTCTTTTGTTTTTTATCGGTGTCATAAAAAGTTTTTAGCGGTTAATTTCGGAGAATGCAAGCTGCAAAAACAAAGCTACAAGGGAATAGTGACGGATAGTGAAGCGGGCCATTAACTGAAGTTATTATTCTATGCTGAAGTGACGAGCACGACTACTCTGTCAAGAGTAGTGTAACGACGAAGAAGAGGAGGAGAATTCCAGTTACTTAATTTTTTTTGAATGGTTGATATGTTAGTTGTTTAGACTGAAAGTTACTGTATATTCAAGCAAAGAAAATCACTTTTAACGGCCTCTGTGTGATCGAGTAAACTAGGTAGGTACCCAAGTAATAAAGAATATTTTTTTACATTATAATCGAAATGAAACAACTTTTACGGATCTACTCGCGTTTATTTTACACATTACTTTTAATTAATGTTAATCCTGACGTTTCGAACCCGTTAATTAAAAGTAATGTGTAAAATAAACGCGAGTGATCCGTAAAAGTTGTTTCATTTCAATGATTCGTATAGAACATAACATTATAATCATCAATAGTATGTATTTTATATATTATTGTGTTGTTGTAACTTATTGTATAAACCAATAGTTTACCGTTTCGACAACAGGCTCACTATATAAATTATCTAAGATCCGTCTTGTACATTTAAAGATTGACTGAAAGAGATCACTTTCAGTGATAAGACCGTCCTCAGTACAATAAAGTATATTCGTCTATATACTTGTATCTAGAGGCTGTTTCTAGGTAATTATGTAACTTGAGATGGTGGTCAAATGCTTACCTATTGTAAAAAAAGGTTAACCCAGAGGTTCCAGATTCGATTCTTAGTGTACACGCCATTGAACTTGGTATATTTGCTAGTAGTTCTTATTTTAAGTCCGCCTGGCAAGCTCCCACCATCTTATCAAGTCTGTCGCCACTGCAAAAATGTTGAAGCATTAGTGTTCTGACAGTTAATATCCAGCCAGTCCGCCAGGTCCCCAGTTCCTCTTTAAATATTCAGAACAGGCCTCTTCACCTTATCTTCCCTTACCACCAGGAGATGACGGCTCTTCTGTTGCCGAAAAGTACTTTGAACTTGGATCTAAATGTGTCAATACAGATTTGTTTGGACATGTACAAGCGTGAAGCGTCACATACAATAGTTTACAACCGTTATCCGTTGGTTATTTGCTTTGTTTTCCGTTTCCGGCTACGCCATTGTTGAAAAGGCCAACAGTCCAAATTCATTTCGAAAATCCGCTTTTGTTGTGATCATTGACGTACTCGTTGTTATGTGGGGACGAGACTTTGAGCGGCTATTTATATTTTGTAGTAAACAAATACAACTAACGTAATGCTCGATACCATAAATTTTTATTGAAAATTTACGGGATGACAGCTTGGAGGCAGGTTGTATATTCATCATCATCATCATCAGCTCATTTTATGTCCCCACTGCTGGGGCACGAGCCTTCCCTATGGATGGATAGGGAGAACGGGCCATAAAGCACCACGCGGTCCCGGTGCGGATTGGTGGTTGTTAACGACTGTTAATGCAGCCGGGACCAACGGCTTTACGTGCCTTCCGAAGCACGGAGGAGATCGAAATGATACATTTTTGGTCAACCATCCGATGACCGGCCCTTGCGAAAGTTACTTAACCTCAGCACTAGCAGACCGGGTGCGTTAACTACTGCGCCATCGAGCTCCTCGCCGGTATATCTGGGGGCACGGCAGTGCCCCCGCCAAGTCGAGCAAAAAAGCGGCACGGCAATCTATTTATTTAAACATAAAAGGTTTTTAATATTGGTATGGTCACTATAATATGATGTTGTTAGGTTACCTAATTACGTAATAATAACTTAAGACAGAATGTCCCTTAAGTAGAGACTGAATAAATTAACCTACTTGTTGTATGGATCTAACAACTTTTTAGGGTAGAAGAACTGAGTTGCGAGACATGGTTTTTTACAAGTTTAATGACTAATGACTACTAATGACTCAGTTGCTGGCCCCAATCTTAATGGTTAAAGAAAGAAACTGTCGAGCACTGGTTAGTTCGTGTTGACCACTAGTGCTATTACTTACTCTATTTCACTGTTTATTTTGTAATATATTTATCAATTTTCACTGCATATTTATCAGGCTTACTAGGGCCTTGATTATGCTATTCTAAAACCTACAATTTCATTGTAACAATTCTAAGACCTACAATCGTGTGTAGACTCTTAGTGACCTGTTTCTACATTCTTCCCTATTGTCCTATTGTCAAAATAAGGTTACTTCAGACATAATTATGGACGTTTTAAAATAGTCAAAATAACTCATAATGGCCTAATCTCCCCATATTCGTGGTGGAAAGCAAGTGCCCAGCCGTGGCAAGCTTCTGAAGATGATAGCGGTGATGGCAAGGAGGTAGTAAATCAGAAATGTATAACTGTTATTGTTTTTTTTTTAAGGAGTTCAGAGTTAAGACAAATGAAACCGTATAGCCATTTAGATTGAATTCACACTACGATCGTCATTCCATCGGGTTCTTTTGTTTAAATAGGTTATAATAACCGACGATGCAGTATGCAAAAGAAGCATAAGATAAGTAACTATAGAAACGACTCAGGAAAAGGCGTGCGCTTTTAAAACATTACCGGAACATGTTTCAAGCATAGCTCGTTAGCGCCCGCACGCTTCCATTCCGAAATGAGTTTCTAGCCCCTTTAAAGGGGTATTACAATGTTGAGTATCTTAACTCATTAAACTGTTAACACTGCATTCTAAAATTAGTTTCATTATACAAATACATACAGAGAAAATTAGTAAAATTTTGTCTTGATACAAAATACTAAGTAATAAAAATAAATATTTAGTTTTAATTTTTTTTTGTAACAATAAACATTTATAATAAAATAGTTATATAAATTTATAAAAATATATCAACACCGTTTACCACAGAACATTAAAACTTTAAAAAACTAGCTTAAAGAATACAAGCCACCGCCCGGGGCGCCCGCCGCAATGAAGTTGTGAAATTATTATCATTAGTGTTAGTGGTCGCCCAGTGGTCGACCGTACGTAGTTTACAGAATATACAACACTGAATGTACAGAATGTAATGTGACACACTTTACACACATACAGCAATTTCTTACATAAATTTCATATTTTATATTTGACTCCCTCTCTTTAAAAACTTCAACTATACCAAATCACACACTACCATCTGCCCACAATGTCACAATTTATAGTCTTGCGTTTAAAATGCTTGTTTGACACTGCCGGGGCCGGGTCATTGAAAATTGAAAGGGCTAAAACATATCGATCTCCTCCGTGCGTCAAAGGTACTAAGATTTAATCTGCTAAAATCTCAAATGAACATTTTAATTAATGAGTACTCCTGAAACAAAGAGAGAATCAGTAGGGGTAAATGTTCTTTTTGCGAGTACTTTAATAAATATCTGTAATATTGATAAATTACTTTGTCGCAATTTAAACAAAAATGATTATTAACTATTTATTATTTGTATATTTCACCAAAACATACCAAAACAAAACTTTGGTAATATCTTTTGTTAGTCTAGGCATGGCTAGCGTTTCAAACAAACGCGTTGTAAATAATGACTTCTAAGGAAACACTATTAATTAATTTATTGGTCTATTCTGCCAATATTATCTTACTTTTGCAATAATTTAAATATATAGGTAATGAATATTTAGAATGAAAACATAAATTCACGCTGAATTAAAAGCATCTTACTTTGATGACAATATTCGTTCGCGATGCATTTATGATCAATGATCATGAATCAGTTTCCAAAAATAAATTTCATATTAGTTATTAATCATTCATCGGTCTTATAATAGTAGGAGCTCGGCTTATGGGATACCCCAGTGCTCCGATCCAGGGCCACTTTTATAAAGCGTGTAATTGGATCAACCTAAGTTGGAAACCGATTTGACACTGATCCTCTCTATGCGAGACGTAACAAATTGTTATCCTATTGAACAAGCAGTCCAAGTAACAACGCCCTTAGTACTTTACGAAACGAATGTATAGGAATCGAAGTTGTGTGTGTTTCGACTTGTGACTGACTATTGCTGAAACCACTTTACCTTGACAAAGGAAATACTACGAGTTGACGTTACCTCTATAAATATCGATGATGCTGATAGGGATTTAGTTTAGGATATGTAATCGTTTTATTGTACAGGTGTACATCGTATTTAAATCTATAAATATATATAAAAAATTACCCAAAAATCCTTCGGCATTCGAAATATTTGACCAGAAGAGTGACAGCACGTGCTTTAAGTTGGGTTGTAGATTTTAATAAAAATTAATGACTTTGGTAAATGTGTTAATTATCTACCATAAGACCTCTGTCCGATCCGATCAAACCCTTCGGAAAATCTAGTAGGGGACACGCATTAGTGCATGATGCCATTCCCTCTCGAAAACCTCTGACGGTGATTCTCACACGGCTTATAAACCCTTTAAGTTTCTCGCCGCTTTCAAAAAGGTCCGGTGACGCTAACAACTTCCAGTGGCAATCAGCAAATCGTCATGAATGGGTGCGCTTGTTACCGTGCTTGTTCCACGGTGAGGAGCGCTCTCATTATTTTGGACTGCATCGGCTGCTCACCATCAGGCAGGATGTGGTCAATATGACGAGTCAATATCAAAAAAAAAATAGCAGTTGTGAAAATGAGACGCGTGTAGAATAACTCGCGTCTCTTTTCCACAACTGCAATAATACTGCTATAAGAGCTCAAAGCCAGGGGGCAGGTCACTACTATAAAATAGCTGGAAAGCGATTTGCAATGTCTATTATGTCGTACCTCTATTATTTGGTTTTACATAACGTTGATAAAACGCATAATTTTCGAATAGTACCTTTAAAATGGTTTGTTAATTAAAAGCGGTAATAAAACCTACCCAAAGCTATAAATGAACTAACCGACGTTAACCCCAAACTACAGTTAGTGATTAACCTTTAATTTATCTTGATGGTCGTGTGGACCCGGCGTATTCTATTACTAATATCAATTTGGTTTGGGGGCAAACTATTCGTGATAATACGTTAGTTGAAGTTTGATGATTATGATGTTGAATTCCTGAGTTTTGAAACTGATTTAACTACTAAATTGATACCTTGTTAGAAACAGTAACGATTGAACTCATTTATATTTTTCGTTTAAATTTTTTTCAGTACCAAAAATTATAACTTTTTGTTTCTAACCTAACCTACTAACCTCAGCATATTTTAAAACCAATGTTGCTGTTTCGCTTTGCTCGTCGTTTCATGTTTTATGTGCATGTAAAAAACCCCTGTACGATCGCAAAAGAGCATGGCAAGGGCAAAATCGCATAGTTATACAAGTAACAATAACAATTAAAAAAAATTCATGAAAATAAAAGAGTTATCGTAATTTAAAACGCAAGTTTTTTGTACCGAAATTGCTCAAATTACCCCAATATCTAACTAATTTTATAAATGTGACCACACTTTCCATCAATGGCGGCGGCGCCAAAGGTCACCTACCTACCGAAGTCAAAGAATAAACACTAACGCCCGAAGTGCCGACAAAAGTATTGCCATGTAAGTTTTATCATTTAACGAAATTTTTATCGGGGTAATTTTTTTTCACTTATTATTTTAAAATGATTACGTAAATGGAATCGAATCTCGACACTTAATAACAACTTAACGGATCGGACAGGGTTTTTTTAAATATTGTATATTTATGTTAATAATCTATGATGTTGTCTCTGGTGGTGTGATATTGCCCAGAATCCGACTGGATTCGATTGGAACTATTTCTGCCGCCAAGCAGCATTATTTTGCATTGCTGTGTTTAATTGAACTTACAGGGAATAGAGGCATAAGAACTTAAGTTTCATGGTCAGCAAAGTGGGATACCTACCCACTCTTGATGTTGCAAGCGTTCATGGGCAAAGTGGCTCTTTTGTCAGCTTAGAAATATTTAAAAAACTTACGTGTAAGCAATAAAATATATTAATTCAAGGGTACCGTCAGATTGAATCGTCCGACTTCAAAGTACAGTTGCAGCCCCAAACCGGAGATAGTGGCCTGTTAATTATTGGCAATCTGCGTAGGAACTAGTTTTGTATTGTAATTAGCTTGCGGTAGCTACTTCGCGCGTGTTTTGATCAAATTTTATATTCCGATAAACCGTTTTGTCTTTTTTATGAAATTGGTTTTGATATAGGTAGGTAGCTACAGTAAGCCGGCGTGTTATTCTCTCTATCCATCCATAGGGTAGGCTCGTGCCCCAGCAGTGGGGACATAAAATGAGCTGGTGATGATGATGGTGATGGTGATGATAGTCAATATAGATACATCATCATATGAGGTGACATTGAATCAAGAGCGGATAAGCACCGTTTTTTAGTTAACAAAATCGTTTTAGAAACAATAGAGACCTCAAAATAAGATGAACTTACCTGCTTATTTTTGAGACATTGTTGATTACAACTTAATCACTACATTATACTGCATCGTTGACTAAAACGAGAATTTGTATGAAATTGAAGCGGTGAACGAATGTGGTCGAATAAGTGCATAAAATTCGTCAAGCAAACTGTTCAACTTTCCTCAAAGCTCGAATACTACTACTACAATGAAGTCCTTGTTATAAATTGATATCCTATAGGATATATATAGGAAGATATATCTTGATATAAAAATCAAGCGAAATATCACAAGGACCACGCTCACAAAATCTCAATTGCTTAATCTTCCCTTCACTGTTTGAGATTATTTTTAGAAGGAATGTTGTTCCCTTTAATTATGTAGCTAAGTTAAGGTTCCTTTAAGATCTCAAATAAACAGGTGTAAATGGAGAATCCGATCAAAGCTTGCTACATGTGAACAGTTACCTACTTTGCTCATTTTCAAATAAAATTCCGGGTCGTATGCATTCGCGAATCGTGGATAAGGCAATTAGGGCCTTACTAATAAACAGAGAATAAGCTTCGAATAGTTCTTCCGTGTTTTGTCTCTTTGTCTCTTTTACTCTTATTTGTAATGTTGTAAATGAAGGGAATTTAACACGGAATATCTATTCGAAGCTTATACTCTGTTCATTTAAGGCTCTAAGGAATAGTTTTTCTGTGTTTCCTGTCATGTAAACTCATTTCAAATTAGAGTAAAAGAGACAAAACACGGAATAACTATACGGACCTTATTCTTTATTTATTAAGGCACTTAGGGTATTTCGTTAGTTAAGTTGTTCAATGTTTAGTTTATTTGTCTACTGGAACGTGGCGGAACTCAAAGCATGAAAACTCTATGCAATGTTTTAAGACATAAAATGTACAAGGTTAAATAATTTATATTATCTGTGGTTTCTTTCTAAAGTTTAATGAACTAGGTACTCATTAGAATGAGACGCATCGTACGATTTTGATTCAATAAAAACTTATTTATTTGGTCTTGTTTGTCTTTAGCTTAATCAAAAGTTTGAATGTTTTGTAGTTTTATGGGAATCTCTCCACTTTCAGTCCACGTACAGTCTGTGACAATTGAAATTTGGACAATATTATTGATATACAATATACCTACGCTTAGCTTAAATAAGCTAACTAAATATGACATTGTTAATCATGTTTAACACTTTATTTTGTTTAAATAATTATTTAATAATCTTTGTAGGATTCCTTTTAAGCTCTCAGGTACAATGATTAATTATCGTTTTTAAGAATTTAAGCTATACGATGTTTTTGCTTTTCTAAAGTACGAAGAAACCAGTTTGTAGTTATAATAAGAGATAATGATCTAACTATTCTAAAACTTTAAACTTTTTCAATCTACTCCGATCTTATTTGCGTCGTCAAGATCGTTATAACAAATATAAATATGTAAATTTATTTTTCATTGATTTCTAAAGCTCTATCAGTCGATCAGAGTCAGAGAAAGATTCGTAAAAGTTGTTTCAGTTTTCAATTGTGTCATAATTGTCGATTATTTTCATTTTCTCTATATCAAACGCAATGTGCACAGTTGACTTCGTACTCCATGGCCCGTCGTACTAGGGCCGAGAGCCGGTCTTGAGTGAGGCAGTGTGCCGACTACCGCAGCTGCGCGAGCACGCGACCAGCCGTGCGGACCGCGAAGTGACACTGTTCCAAATTCAATTCAGTTAAAAGTCAAAGTTAGTGACGTGTTTGCTTACTCGACTCTTGTTTTCTTTTTTTATCTCGCTTGGATTGAGAAATACTGGCCGTTTTTTAGTATCTACATTTAGACATAAACAATCTGATCTGTTCATATTTATGCACGTACTGTGTGTTTATGGAATAATTAGTAAATTACGTTACTAATCAATAATAGTAACTCGACAGATGCTTGAATAATTGCAGTTGTTTTGGTATAAAGTGATAACGATTTCATTAAAGGTTATCAATAAATTTAAAAAAAATGGAGGTTGAGGATTTAGACGAGGCGTGTTTGTTGGTGTTAGGTAGGTATGCTTGACGCTACAAATAATGAAATAAACTTGGTTACCATACCATGATTTGAAGTTCACGTTTAACGATTATATTTATTTGTCTTTAAAAAATGAAAGTTAATTGAATGCAAAAATAAAAATAATAACAGTAAATAGTTAATTACCCTTATGTGTTTATTAACTGTTTAGACGCAAGCTATATTATGCCAATAATTGTATATTTATTTTAAAACAACGACATAACAATCAAAAGTGTACACATATCTCTGCTCGTGACTGTACTAATAATAATAATGAAAAACAAATAGTACTTTTTTTCTGCGTTAGCGTTTCTGTAATGTAGATTGTAGTTCATAACCCGAATTAATATAAAAAAATTCTTTACAAAATGGATAATTAAAGAAAACAGTAAACTTTAAAGATACCGTTAAATAGGTAATTTCCTAATTAATTCTATGTAATCAATGTTTTGAAACAAGACTCTAATCTCATCCTATTGTCTTTTATGAGAGCCTTAATTAATTAGCTGTTGGGTGTTTTGTTGTAAACATTGGCTAAATTTTCCTTTTTTTCAAAATAAAAAAAAACTCAGTCAGCTTTTTTAATCAGCAAGATTCGCCGGGAACCTTATTTTCAGCTCTGCATTTGTGAATTATTGAATGTCCTGGAGAGTAGTAGGTACCTACCTACATTTCGAAGCGTAAATTTTTACCCTTATCAATGTTAACTGGCTCTGAAATATTAGCACTCCGTGACCGCTACTCTGTAATCAGACACAATTCGTTCGGAAATTGTATGATCGATAATAAATATTTCATGTTATAGAGCTGGTTTTCTTGGACAGAGAATTGGTATAACTGTCAACATTTTTTTTTATTTTACCAAATATGCTGTACTTTTAGCTTAAGGTAAACCCTGTAGTTCCAATTAGATTTTAAAGGATATTTTTGTTAAAAATTAATTATAATAAGTTATTTGATTCACAACTAGCCCAAAAAAAGTTTTTTTATCTCTAATAAAATTAATAATAAAATATTTATTCTTCACACCTGGACAAGTAATTTAATCAAATCCTTATAACTTAGATCATTAAGTTGGTTGCTCTAAGGCTTATATAATGAGGAAACATATTGTTGAATTTAAAAAAAAAATACAATAAAAACACGAATATTATTAAGTTGAATACAAGTCACAACTTAAATAATCACGCTTCAATCCGAAAGTTGCGAGTCAATTGTACAGTCAACGGCAGATAAAAATGTCATGATCGAGCGAAACTGAATCTTATTGCCTTTTCAAATGGTCTAAAGGTCAAAGTAATGACTACGGTACACAGTCATTTAGAATTGAGGCCATCTGTTGCATACAAATAATACCTTCAAAGCATTTTATGTTTTAACGTTAAACCTCGTACGATAAGGCACGAATACTGTTATAGAAATATTATATGTATAAACTATACAGAATGTTTGGTAATAGGTGTAGGTATATTCCCGAAACATAGCCATGCAACTAAGTATAGAGAACTCTCTGATAACATGCAAAATCATATTTACTTAGATTTACTTTTCCATAATAAAACTCAAATTTATTTTATTACAATATTTTTGTTCATTCTTGCGATTTTTCGACTTCTGTTTATGTTAGACCATGAGGTTGACGATGACGACCAAGAACAACGTATCTGCTTGACCTTGGGTTGTCGCTTTACAATTTTTCTTAGTAACCAAAAACCTTAATATCTCGGCCATTTTGTGTTTTTCAGTTATGTTCAAAATTTTCCGCGGTTCTATGAACGGTACCCTGTCTGCCATATTCGGGATTATACAGGTATTACCAAACACTCTATATAACTAGTTGCCCGTTTAAGAACACCCATGTCCCATGATGGACCCCCATTGCAGCACTTTTTACCGGGACAATTAAAATCTGTTTAAGTAATAGCTTGAGCACAATTTTTTTTTTGATAGAGATTGCTGATTGCCTCAGGCGGCATTTTCAGCTTCACCGGGTGCAGCTGTTTCGAGATTCCGTGTCCGTAAAAGGTTGTCGATGCGTTGCTCGAGCGCGTTTGTATGAAGCTTATACCTTCTACAGTCTCATTGTTTTATGGATTAAGCCACTCGTTTATTTGAATCTCTCCATATTAGGAGAATAAATTTTCACTGTGTACACACGCCTGCACATCAACCTAACACAAACTGTCAAATTTCCTCAATAGACTCTGAACTTTATGGCTTTATCATATGGTTCAAAATGTATTGAAGAGATTTGACAGTTTTGGATAGGTTGATGAGCAGGCGTCTGTAACTGGCTATCGTATCGAAAGAGTGTTAGCGTGCTACATAAGGGCATTCGATATTCTTTAATAATAATTCGATTGTGCCAGGAATAGTAGATATAAATTGATAAGTTAATTGAGCAGAACTCCTTTATTATGCACAGATGCCTACACATCAACCTATCCAAAACTGTCAAATTTCTTAAATACATTTTCAACCATATAGCTTAGTTATAGGGTTCAAAGTCAATTGAGGAAATTTCACAGTTTGTGGTAGTCTGATGTGCAGGCGTGTGTACAATTACACATACATTCACTGGCCAGCGGTTAAGATTTATTTTAATAATAGAATTTTTTTTTTTTGAGAGTGATTGCTGATTGCCTTTCAGACGGCATTTTCAGCTTCACCGGGCTTGTTTGGGGGCGGCGAGGAACGTACAGGGTCCCTCAAGCCGTGTGAAACGAATCACTTTCGGAGGTTTTCTAGAGGGAACGGCATCGCGCACTAGTGCGCGTCCCCGTACCCTACTAGATTCTCCGAAGGCTTCGGATCGGATCGGTCATAGCAAAAGTTTCATGCACCGTGATTTATTTAGGACATCACTGTCACATGTGTTATGACGACCTCCTTGGTCGAGCGGTTTGTACACCGGTTTTCATGGTGTCGCCATCTCTGAGGTCCCGGGTTCGATCCCCGGTCGGGTCAATTTAGAAATTATTAAAATGTTTTTGTTTTGTTTATATAATTTTTAACGCAAATTTTTTGTTGCGATACAAATTACAAAAACACAATGTTGAAAAAATTACAAATCCTGCTCGTGAAAATTTTTTCAACATTGTGTTTTTGTAATTAGAAATTATTGTTTTTCTAAATTGTCTCGGTTCTGGGTGTTTTCTATGTATTTAAGTATTTTAAGTATGTTTATCCGTTGTCTAGTAGCCATTTTACGAGTTTTAAAAAACTAAGCTTTTCTTGAGCTAGATAATTGGTGTGAATATAGAAAAGTTTATTTAAATTTACATGTAGAGCGTTATTCACTCTAAATAATCGGGATTAAACCTATATTTATTTGTTTATTTACTTTTATAAAACATGTACAATAATAAAATAATAAAAAAAATACTTTCAAACGGAAGTTATGTCATTGTGGCATTGTCTCTCCAACCTAAAGCTAGGTTAAGCATAAAGATTGGCAGGTGGTGCGACAAAGAACATAGCTATAGCACATATAAGTATTTCAAATACACAATATCGCTATATAGTTATCGCCACTCATTTGCATCATTCAGGATTCGTTGCAAATTCCTTCACGGTTCAGGCCATTCGATTATGGAACGCTTTCCCCGAAAAAGTCAGACAAGCTCCAAGTAAATTGGTCTTTAAAACAATGGTGTATAAACTGTTTCTACAAGAATCAACACCCACGTAAGAGATTCCCATGTTATTTTATTCTGTTAAGTTTAAGTATGTATGTATTTTTATTTAAGTTTTTTTTATAGTATGTATATTATAGTATTATCATTTAATTTAAAAAACTTAATATGTATATTTCAGTTCTTATAAATTTATGTAGTATATGTTTAATTTACGTTCTTTGTCGCACCGCTTGCCATTTTTTCTGCCTAGCCCTTAAGTCGACTGGTAGAGAATGCCATTTGGCATTAGTCCGCCTTTTGTACTTTATTTTATTTTATTGTACAATAAAGATTAAATAACAATAGACCAGTAAGCAATATACTAAAAATAGAATGCATTGGTATTTACATACATACTTACTGCCGTACTCAGAGACGTCAATTAAGTTTAATGACAATTAAATGTCTTTCCTTTTCTATTTAGCACTATACATAAGAAAGTGACAGCAAGAGACTTAATTGTCATTAAAACTTAATTGACGTCACTGAGTACGGCAGTTAGACATATTAATTAGGAAAACTCCAACGTTGATGTTGACTCTTGAAGAATGCCTGCTCTAATGCTTTGCAATCGAGAGCGACGAGGGCCAACTTGTTTATAACCAGCTATTTGTTCACGACATTAACCATATACGACTTTTGCGCCGGCCAAATGTAAGAACATCTCTAGCGATTACTCCTAGAATCTCTGCAGCCACTAGACGGATTGGTGCCATTCATTTCTTGGACAGCCTTTCATTTGAATGAAAATTTTCTCACTACCTACTCAACTATTCGTACACTTTACGTCCTATAGGATAAGGGCTAGTTTCCGATGGGTATACACTAAAATACCTATATGTTATATATATATGTATATATATATATATATGTATATGGTTGCACGAATATGTACACTTTATATTTGCATTAATGTTTTATCGGAGTGGCGCAAAGCCGAATCGTACCTTTTTTTTTTACTTACGGGTAAACACAGTGCCTTGATCTCACGACGAAACAAGTGATGATAAGGCCAATGATGGAAGCGCACTTCACCCGGGATCCTCAACTAGTGAGGTACTGGCTATCTTATCTCTGGCTGCCGGAACACAACAATGCTACAAACATTGATGTTATGGCGACATATTTAGATAAGATGGTGGTAGCTAGCCAGGGGGACAAACAAGCCCTACCACCAACCAAACCGAGTACACAAACATGTACCCCCCGCTGGGAATGGAATCGAACCCGGGACCTCTGGGTCTGAACCGGTGGTCTTAGCCGTGTCTTAGGTGGCCACAGTGGCGGTTACTTACTTACCTAGTTATATATATGCATTGTTCAACTTTTCAAATGAAAGTAGCGATATTAAAAGTAAACATTTACCATTGGGCCATTCGATTTTTAATGCTTAATGTGGCGTTGTTAAATTTATTTATGTGATTTGTTTTATAGAAAACAATATTTTGATTTTATTGCATACTTTAAATTCAAATAAGAACACACGATTGAACAGACGGAATAAAACATACGAATACCTACTCGTAGACACATAATCACTTTGCTGCGCTTGTAATTTGGGACGAAACACCACTTCAATAGTGATATGGGACAAACTAAGATTTTTTTGGAATGTGGGACGAAACAATAATAAATCAAATAAAGAGAGAAAAATACCTACATATAATTAAAATAAACACTTGGATATAATAATAATTGGATACTATTTCTAACAAGTCTATTATGCTTTCAATGTATTATGAAACAACATCGTTCCCCGTGTTACGTTTTAATTACTGCGTGTATTTAATATGATCATAGGTACATAAATACGGAATGTTACAAACACAAAAAAAAATTAAAAGCGTGCCTAATCAACCCGCCTTAATTAGGGAGTCCAATTTAGCAGGATGGCTGCCACCAGGGATGTCTATTAACCCGTAAACATTGTTCGGTACGAAAACAGTCATGTTCAGGTGTCGGTATGTCGGCACATCCGGACATTTCCTAATGTGAACTAACGTCAATATTAATCACACACAAGAAATAGGTCTACCGCGTTTTTCGGAAGCATACAAAGCGACCGGGATAATCGTGTTCACTTGAGAATACACGCATCCATGTATAGATGCGTTCTAGCTTTGTGTACTTTAAAAATACGCAATCCTACCCAACTCATTGTTTTGAGAGGAAATATATCTATAGAGAGAACGAATATAAAATATATAGGTAATAAGATTTGGAGTATTCTCATAGCCTTCAGTCCTCCCTACCTACAGATGAAATACGCGTATATCTTCTAAATTATTTATTACTCTTCCTCTTCCTCTTTGCTTTATTTATTCCTCTTCAGCTTTTCAAGTGGCCAAACACCTTATTAACAAACAGCTACAGGCGATCGCTAGTAAAATATAATTTATGAAAAAGGTTAACCCAAGGCTTCCACGGAAAATCCTAACTCCACTTAATCAGATGTGGGCACGTGGGACTCGCTGAGCAAACATGCTCGCCATTTGAATAAGGGAAATTTCGTTGCCGCTTGTTGTAGTATGTACATACCCCTGTTGTATAAAACATTTATGTGTACAATTAACAATGGCGATTTTATTTATTTTTTAAATTGAAAGTATTTATATACCAACCCATAAATAAATGCCTCTCACAAAACGTATCTTTGTTGAAAATACTCGTAACGAGATTTGAACGCGAGGAAAAGTTCACATCCCTAAACATATTTGCATATATGATTATAAAGTATCTTTATATAAGGAAATGCATGTTTTCGTTATTTAATTAGTTGAGGTGGATTCGAATCCTTAGGATATTCCTTTTTCCATGCCTGTTTTCACTTAGGCACGTACTGTGTTTGATAAAATTTAAGAGTAAGAAGTTTTTTTTGTGTTTTACGGGTAAGCACAGTGCCTTGATCTCACCAGATGTTAAGTGATGATAAGGCCAATGATGGAAGCGCACATCACCCGGGAACTTTAACTAGTGAGGCACTGGCTATCTTATCTCTGGCTGCCGGAACACAACAATACCAACCAGATAAGATGGTGGTAGCTAGCCAGGCGGACAAACAAGCCCTACCAAACCGAGTACACAAACATGTATCCCCCGCGCTGGGAATCGAACCCGATACGCTGTTGTGCTGTCGTGATCATTAGAATACTTACAATCTATTTCCTACCGCAACGAAAGGAAATGTAACGGCAAATTCAATCATCGACAATTTTGTCACTCCCTTCCCTACACGTCCTTGTCAGATAAAAATAGACACACTTTCATAACATGGAAATAGCAAATCTTCAGTTTGTGGCGAATTGAAGAGTAAGTAACAAAATCTATCTATACGTCAATGTTAGCCTGCTGGAATGTTATTCTCATACACTATTCACCCAAATAATATACAATATGCATCCAAAAATGACCCATACTACATTCACTTGGTGTTTCACAAAAATAATCATGTCGAAGCAGTGGGATTGCAAAAAAACAATTCGCCGTGCCAATCGCAAATCATGCGAATGAATCAGAGAATATTTAATACGTCCTCTATTTACGATATTTGCTATTCCATGTTTATTCAAAGGCTTCTTATTTGGGCACTAAAATGTTTATCGGTAAAGTGAGGCAGCGAGGGAGTGGGGAATGTAGTAATCTGTCGTTATGTAACTGGCAGATGTCCTCATTCCTCGGACAGAAATATCCAAAGCGCTGACGTCACCGGGTCCAAGTTATAGAGGTTTTGAAAAAGAATATGAGTGTGGCGTTAGCTCTCCACTTTACGACTAGTTGAAAAGGCTTCTGGGAGTGAGCTTGATTAAATAATATACTTATTTTTTTTAACTTTAGCTTATTTTTACTTTATTTTTAGTATTTGAGAACTGTTGCAATAGTAATATTCAAATTTATTTTTATGACTATCAATGTCAAAACTATTTTCTTTTTTTTGCCTTCAGTCTTGTATTACTGTGAATTATTTGAAAGAGTATAATAATTACTAGTTAAAGAGGCAAAATAATTAAAACCTCATTGCGCGGTAATCGCTCACCATCTAGCAAACCGCACGATAGTTATTCGGGGAATGTAAGCACTTTATGTTATAATAACTGTCAACCGCCCGCTTCGCTGTTCGAAAATAATGGATCAATGAATGCTAGTCAAAATAATCATTAGGTTTACCAACATCATGTTTCTACGTTTGTCCCATAAACGCTCTTACACTATTCATCCGATTGCGATGAAACTTAGGTAAGTTGTTGTTGGAGCACGCCCGAAGATGTTTCTGAGTTAATAAAATTAACAGGGGATGCGGGATACTGGTGTTCCTTCACTACACTTAAAAACTAATCTCTACAGATATCCTCTTAAACCTAAAAATAATTAAAACGAATAATGTACCATTCGCAGCAATTATATAGAAAAAAAAAACATTGTTATACTATTTGCAACATGGCTCCGTAAAATTAATAAAATATATGCAGCAACGAGCGCCGTGTTTACTTTTTGCATTTGTTTTCATTTTCACAAAGGAAAAGACCCTCGCGATTCACAAGTAATAATTAATTAAGCCAAGTTTGATACAAAACGAAAATTTCAATGAATACAGAATTGAATGAATATTTTTTGCCTCCTGGCGCAAAGCGAATAATGTAACTTACCATTTAAATCTTTCGAATGACTAATGTAAATTGGAACATTGCAATTGCAATGGCGAATAGTAAAAGGTCCGAAACATTTCAATGGGAGCGAAACTTGCTAGAACTTATTCTGAAAACCGCAGGGGGACTATTACCGGGGCGTCTCTCGTTAAGTAAAATGTCGATTGACCTAAAGTCTGTTGACATAACACGTTTCGCATAATACTCACTATGCTTTGTTTTTACTCAGCATTCTACATGATGCATTTTCTTTATTTTCCACAATAGGGATGCGCTTTTTTGCATTAACACAAAGATTGGAGCAAACTTCAAACTGTCAGCTTTTAACAACAATGCAATAACATGGGGGCAATTGTGACATGCTTATATAAGATGGTAGGCAGAATTAAAATAAGCCCAGCCACCTATACAACTAGAAACAATAATGTAAACCTGCTAGGAATTGAACGGTAGCCGTTGTTTAAATTCACCAATATGCCTTGGTAGGTCGCATATGACTTGATTTTCTTTTGTACACGGTTCGTTTCATTATTGCTCATGTGTCTTGAGCCCAGCAAATTAAAATTAAAAAGTGTAGCACTCTATCTTTAGTTTCATATCGAACTTGAGTTCAACGAGATTCGTAGTAGACCCCCGCACGGAGTACGGCTTAAAGTTTTTAGCGCATCAAGCGGTATTTTTAGCAATTTACGAGCCACTACGAAAAATAGTCTAATTCTGGCTCACGGCCAGCTACAATAGACTGTTTAACTTAATCTCACGCAGCGTCCTTCACCACCGAAGTGGACAGAGGCTTACATTACTTCCCATTTGTTGTGGGCTAAAATAATTTAATTTAATTCTTTCTGTTTTGTTAGGATTTACTCGGGACAATGTGAATTTTAATTTCAGCAGTAATCTTAATAACTCATAATATCTTTAAAGTATTACGGACATGTTTTTTTATGTACACACACGATAGGTAGATACCTATGTTAGTGGAAAAAAATACAAATGATTTATAAACAAGTATCGTTGGTTGCAACTGGCGGGACCTCAAAGCCATAGTACAAGACCGCGACGCATGGAAGTCCCTACCGCGCTATGTCTCTGATGAGGGATCACAGAATTTCATCATTATCATTATCACCATTTGAGTTTTAACCTGAATTTCCTTGATATTGAGATACGGAACGCACCCTTTGGATCTTTTGGCACCCAAGGCAGGTAGCATTTGATCTAGATTGTTGTCGCGAGATGGCTGACGTTCAACCCGACCCCCGATTAATTCGTGAATATTAACAAAATTTGTTAAAGAGCTAAATAAAACGAGAAAGAAAGATTACTGAAGTGTTTAAGTATTTTTCTAGCGTGTGCTTTTAAATTGTACTCTACGCGTCGTACAAGATACCACAGAAATCTCTTACGTGTACATTGGAAGCCGCAATGCCTCAAACGTTCACATCAACGCTGCTATTTCCTTGACAGTAATGTTATGTAGAAAATTTACATGACACCAACCAGGCAAACCTATACATGTAGTTATGGTTTAAATAATTATAAATATAAATCATTTCGTACAACAAAGTGTTGAAAAAGATTGCACAAGTCGGATACAATCATAATAATCTCTACAATACAGGAGAAAATGCATCAGGCATACCACTGCATCCTTATAGATACAGATGGTTATTTTGGACTTTCCTACCTACTTCCTTGCCTTGCGGAAAAGGGAAGGGTTCATACATATCCAAGTGCCCACTAAAACTTCCACTTCTTCTCACGTGTGCAAAAACTATTATTTATTTATTTATTATATAGTAAACAACAAACGCAATATCATGACAGGATAATATCAGTATATATTATGGTTTAATAGTTTAAGATAGTCTCGTAGGAGTCAAAATAACTTTAGACTTTTGTTGATCATCAGTCCATAATGTGTGTTATACTTTTAGTCCTACTAAAAAGCTATCTCATACGAGTATAAAGCTATTTTTTGTCTACAACTGTCTTGGTTCTATTAAACTTTCCGTATTGCACAGCCCGACACAGTTAAGATTATTTCCTTCCCACTGATGTCGTGACACCTCGCGAATTTTAATCTTCACCTGGCCCTTTCATATTCCCTATTCATGAGTTGGGAAATACAGTCAAGTGCGTACTAGCTTAGCGCGGGATGAATAGTGCAGACGCGGAAGATCCCCTCCTTAAAAACCTTCGTAAGGCTTTCATTTCGCTATTCTTGGTCGTTGAATATAGGTTCTACTGTAAATTTTCTTTTTATTTATTTATTTTTATTATTACATTATTATTCTAAATATAATATTTTAAACTTTCTTGAGTTTAGAGTAATTGTTAACAAAATTATTATCTACTATGTTTTTCTTATCTTTGAATGTCTTTTTTGTCTCTCTTCCATGGGATATTGTTCCATAAGTCGATTCATCTACATATTTTAAAAATAGGTTCTATAGTATACTGCTAACTAAAACAATATTATGGTTTTTCGCGCAAATCTTTGAATGATAAAAATAGATTTAAAAAATGTGATATAAAAAATATTTACCAGTTATATTTATTGTAATAAAATACTTTTCCCGAGTAGGAATTCTCTAATAAAATTATATAATAACTAGTTGTCGCCCGTGACTTCGTTCGCGAACACTACACTATCCCACAGGAACCTGTTACCGGGGTAAAACTATTCGTGTTAATCCAGGTTATAAACTATCTGTATGCCGAATTTCATCCAAATCCATCCATCCGTTGCAGCCTGAAGAAGTAACAAATATACACACATACACACAAACTTTCGCATTTATAATATTAGTGTGATAATGATAGGACACGAAGAAATAAAAATTATTATAAAAATACGGTTTGTTAGTCTGTTCGTTTGAGCGAAATGGTATGGCATTAGTCTCATGCCCTGTTAGGCTAGCGGACCGAATTATTTCCCTACTAACCAAATGTTATGTTTCGCTTGCAAATCAAGTTCTCGTAACCGGTATTTAGTTAACAGGTGGATTAACGAGGTCCATTATAATATTATATCACGGCACCAATGTTTACGACTTCTGTTACCTTACAATAAATATTGAACCAGCACAATTAGGCACTTGTTTAATTTTTCTAAAATTTTGTTTAACATTTTCTATTCTATAAACTTTGTGTTGTTAAAATATGGTCTCGCAAGCACTTCTCTTCTTGTACAAAGAAAAGTAAGTAAGACCAATACATCGCACTACTATTCCAATTTTGTTGTGTCTCAAAATAAACATACATATACACATTTCAAATTAGACCGGACTGTTATTAATACAATATCTATGGTAAAATCTCAAATGTTAAAATACTTTGAGTTACAGCAGTAAGAGCAGTGCGACATGTCGACACTCATGCGGCCAACCTCCATGGTACATTCACCAAAAAAGGTTGTGATATGCGCGCGCGCAACTCTTGCACAAGCCGAGCCGCGTCCGAATTGAGCCGTAATAGCGTCTCGTGGCGGGCACAAAATAAGGAGGCTGGAGAAGGTAAGCTTCAAACAAACGCGCTCGAGCAACGCACACATAGACAACCTATTACAGACGGAACAGTCCGGGCGCAGCTGTTGCGAGATTCCGTGTCCGTGGGAGGTTGTCTATGTGTGCGGTGCTAGAGCGCGTTTGTATTAAGCTTACTTTCTGCAGCCTAATTATTTTGTGTGGCGGGCGCGTCCGCATTACAAACGCCGGCTTTTCCGGTTGGCCCGGCCTAAGGCGTCTCCCGCGTTACCACTTAAGGTCACCGAAATACTTCTCTTGAAACACGATTGTTAATCGCGAATCAATAGTAAATAGAGGATAACATAAAAGCCTGGTGTATCATTCCACACGGAATACGACTAGATGACGACCATCCTAATTCTGCTGCCAAATAGTATGCTTTTCATAGCTGTGTTCCAGTTTGAAGAGTATTACCAGATTCAGTGAAATTACAGGGTGTAGAAGCTCCAGAACTGAAACTTCAGGGTCGGAAATGTGCGTTTGATACCCTTAGGTAGGTGTCGCTAGCGTCTATTGGCTATGGTGGCCGCTTTCTGTCAGGTGGGAGGGGCCGTACGTATGCTCGTTTGCCGGCTAAGTATCATACAATAATCCTTTGCTCTCTTGGTATTACTTTGTTTATAAATATTAATATAGCTTACAAGTACATAACTAGGAGGAAAGCATAGCAAATCTCATGAAGAAAATGAGTTTCCTAGAAGCTAGATGACTTAATTACCTCGTGTTTATTTGTGCAGTTTTTCTCAGTTAAAATTGCACAGATTTCAGTCAATAACATTAATGATATACACTGACTCATTGGAACCCAAGGAAACCAGCTATGAGTCGTTTGTACTTACATTATCATGATTTTCGACAGCGCAAACCTTTGTCAACCACATCAGCGGTTACGTGGTGTCAATATACAAACCTGACACTAACAAAGCACGGTTTGAATTAGCAAAGGATGACGCATAATTTGTAATGAATATTAATGACACATTTCTGATAATTACTCCGAACACTACTGTCGAGTGTAATAACGAATTGGCCAGATGTTTGTGGAGATTATTTGACATTGAAAAACATTTTGAACGCTTGTATCAGTATGCAAATTAATATTTGCACAGTATACACACAGTGTATGTTTATAGTATACTATACACTTTTAACTTTATGCGGATGTAAAATTTGTTATTCAACTAGCACGGTTTAGTAGTGGAACAAAATAAGGTGAACCCAGAGGGTAAGCTGAATACATATTCAGTCCTTACCTATGAAATTGACGTATTTTTCTCACTTATTAATTTATAAAAGTCAATACCGTATGTCAATATTATTATACACCTTTAATTAGGACTATGTTACTTAGGCTTCAGTAACAACAATGATTATTCATTTTGTGTCTTTATCGCCCATTTTTTTTCTTAAATTGACTTCTTTTTTTGTTCGCGGAATTGACCTTTCGTTTCATTGTAGCTTTGAAGGGACTTTATTTTTTTTATTTTTAATGTCTGCTAAATTTTGCTAGTGACACAAACACACTACTCTACATTTTTATAGTGTTAACATAAATAGATGCTAAGAAGATTAAAATAACGTTAGTAAGGAAACAATTTATAAAAAATCTTCATACAAAACGTCAATTTCATAGGTAAGGACCTTATACATATCGCGCTCGAGCAACGCGCATAATAGACCCGTTGCACGGACATGGATCTCACAGCTCAGAACAGTCCGGGCTCGGCTGTTGCGAGATTCCGTGTCCGTGAGAGGTTGTCTATGTGTGCGTTGCTCGAGCGCGTTTGTATGAACCGATCCGATCCGAACCCTTCGGAGAATCTAGTAGGGCACGGGGACACGCACTAGTGCGTGATTGCGTTCCCTCTAGAAAACCTCCGAAGGTGATTCGTTTCACACGGCTTGAGGAACCCTTTAAGTTTCTCGTCGCCCCCAAACAAGCCCGGTGAAGCTGAAAATGCCGTTTGAGGCCATCAGCAATATCTCTCCAAAAAAAAAGCATTTGTATGAAGATTACTTTCTGCAGTCTTCTTATTTTGTGGTAATGGTTTGAAACCGGAAAACCATCATTACCAGGCTTTTTAAATATTCCATGAGTCGGACTGTCCTTAAACACGTTTATAATCGACGGCTTCATACCTTTTGAGTCATGGAAAATCGGCAAAAAGCTAAGTTCGATCATCAAAACAATCATTTTGGAATCAGCCTTTTATACAAGTGGCATAACGCTATTAGAATAGAAATGGTGATGAATAAACGTATCGGATTAACTTATGACAATAAAGAAGCACTTTGTGGGCCGGCAGAGTGAAGTTGAGTGATGCTGCGTTGTTTTCACGCTGCACCAGTTGCCTTCGCGTCTGGACTCCATTTCCACTTAGCATCAGGTGGTGTGGAGTCATTTGCCGCGCTAAGTATAAAAATGCAAATAAAAAAAAAATCGTCATCTATACTTATCGATGGCTTATGTCAATCCCATACGATGATCATTCTATTCCATTTCTATTCTTTAGCGTTATGACACTTTATCTAAGGGCAGACGCTACTTTGCGGAGAGCCATGGCTAACAAATATGCATTAAAAATACATATGTAGTAAATTTTCACTTTTTGTTTTCAAGTGCTAATTGCTGCGCTGAAGCTAAATTAAATAATGAATGCGCTGAATTTTGTCACTGCTTTTTAATGTTTTTTAGAGTGCTTTTTTTAGCAGCACAGTGCCATCTATCCAACGGTAAACCCAGAAGAAGACCCAGGTTCGATTCCTGGCTGGGTCGGGTGGGCGTTTAATTTTTTCACTGTATTTTATAAAATTTTATAAATATATATGTAGTGTAAATTCTACTAACATTATCAAGCTTGGATTTAGCATGCAAACAACGATCTAGCATTTGGTGTTGTGAATGTTTCTTGCACTTATTGCTCTTTCTGCATGTAAATATATTTGCAGGGAAGACGTTGTTTGCTTGCTGCATCCAAGCTTGATAACCGTATCATACCATCAGCCTACATTAGACTTGATAACCGAATCAGTTAGCAAAATTAGCATTATATATATTTTATTTGCATAATTTTTGTTTTGTGATCATTACATAAATCTACTAATTGAATTTAAATTAAGATCGATTACTGATTTAATTAGCATATTAACCGCTCCCGTAATAGCTGATTGCAATAACGATGCGTATACCAAACAAAAAAGTAGGTACACACGCCTGCACATCAACCTACCACAAACTGTCAATAGACTTTGAACTTTATTACTAAGCTGTATGATTGAAAAAGTATTGAAGAAATTTGACAGTTTGCGGTAGGTTGATGTGCAGGCGTCTGTACCATCGCATTCTTTAAACAAAAGTGGAAGCGAATGAAGCGTTCTAGCTTTTACTAACAAACGTACAGCGTTCAAACTTCGAAACATTCATTTTTTATTTGAGTTGCAAAAGTTAGTCCATTCATAAACTGGCTTCCTCTGAGCGCGGTATCAGCATTCATTTGGGACGGGAAGTCGGAAGTACGTGACAAACATACTGTCACCATGACGACTGCCACGGCGCGGGACATTGTCCCTAACGTTGCCGTTGAATCAATGCACACCCTACCTTATTGTCTGTTTGTACTCTTCACACCATTGATGATAGACAGGGAAGGAGATATAATCGAACGAATGCAGTCAGGTGCAAGCTCACTGTTATTTCGATTTGTGTAGCTTTTTTCGTTTTGGATTCAATGTTCAATTTGATGCTGTTGACCTCTTCAGTATTTATTCATTATCATGAATGTGGTGACCAATTAATGTCAGGTTATAATGCTGGACAAAGTAACTAGGTTGATTGTCATCAATTCGGACTTAATGTGAGTGATTATTTAGGACGAAACAGGGAAACAAACTTCGTCTAAATATAGTTAAAGCGGTAGAGGTGCAAACGTTGCAGCTCAATTTTCATCCTGCTACATCTATAAGTATTAGTAGGTACACTTTTGCCACTTACGCCTTACTTTTTTTACAACACGAGTCTCTGACTATCAAATGAGTATAATATTTCGAGCGAAATGGGTTAAACAGCGTGTGTATTCCATACGATCCTATATTTTAAGGGCAGTTAGATAAGACCCTAATTAACGTAAATTGGCACATTAAGTTAACAAAAGAAAACATTTTTTTTTCATACAAATTAATTCGGCACGCAATGTATTCAAATAACCAAGTCGTCTACGCCTACGTAAGCACTTTAATAAAAGTGTCAAAATTGTCAACTCAATATTTGCATTACATTGCTGGCCGGGAAAACTTAAAAAAATCATTACGCTTAATTATTGAAAGTGTTTGTTAAAATTTATTACTGTACCTCTTAATACTGCTTAAATCTATCATACGATTTTACATCATACACATGGAATACACACGCTGTATATAGCCCGTTCTTGTACTAGTTGCAAGGCTTCAAATGGGAGGTGGTCAGTAAAACGTTCATGTGCTGCTATTTGCTTGCCCTACTTTTCAATGCCATTCTTATCTTTTACACAGTCTATCCATTTCTTTCGGCTTTCCTTTCATGGGGAAAGGAAAGCCGAAAAAAATCGCCTTCGACTTTAATGCTCATCATGCCCTTTCTTGTCCCAGATTTTCACATATTTCTTATTAGTTTCTATTTCCACATATTTTTTGTTGCTTTATATGACTACACTTTTAAGTCATAAAGTAACAAAAAATACGGGAAAATGCTATGCCTACTATACTTTCGACTGTACATAGCCTTCGTTAGCTCCGTAAGCCACTGTCAAAGAAGATGAATGCTTCAAATTATGAATGGGTACTTGTGACTAGGAGCGACATGCCGGCATTGCTATGTTGCTGTCACTTTAGCTATATTTAGGCTTAGAATTTAGCTCACCCTTTGAACGAAATTCTTCAATGTCACTCTGCGTGTTCACAAACAAGGAGATATGTTTTAAAATCAAAATTTTGAACTTGTTTGAATCCACGTCAACTTCACCCTTATGAATATTTTATGCAATTGCCGCCTTATCAGAATTCCTAGAAACACTGCCTTTTCGCGCAATCCGATGTAGGTTCAACCATTTTAATCCAATGACTTTAATAAAAGAGACCTAATTCGCCTTAGTTTCGTGAGCAGGTGTCTAGTTTATCTAGTTCATTGTAATTATATCCCCTTTGTATAGTTTCAACCTTTATGCGTTCACAATGATACTGGAATTCCTTTCTCTTTGGACTATTTCCTTTAATTCAATAGAAGTATGTACTGCGAAAAACAATTTGTACTTTTGTTTATTGCAGTAATAATTTGAACAAAACATTAGCTCAGTTAAACGCTACTTAAACCATAGTTTTACATAATGCGTAGCGCATAAATTCTAGAATAAATCTCAAATTGTAATAGCTGTTGTTGCGTTTATTTTGAGCTGACATAAAATTGTCGTGAAATATACTGACTGTGGTTTAGAAATAGGTTCTTAGCCCCTGTTTGTCATACCGCGCATTACAATAAGCTGAAATATGGCCTGCCTTCGCTATGAGTTACTAACCATTCAAAATACTACACAGGACAAAGGAACATCTCGAGTCATTTCTCAAATTTTTTGTTCATATTTTACTTGCGACGTGGCATTTGGCGTAAATATAACTTCCCCCCCTGTTTCGTTATAAAAAGTTTTGGGGAAAAGTAAAACTCCGGGTGATATTCGGTCAGAGACGACTTGTGGTTAGAAAGGCTGGCTTCCCCGGAGAGGGATAGGTACCCTTTCCTTATTTTCTTCAAGATGAAACGATGTACACAATATTAAACAAATGTTAAGGATTTTACGCGTAAGACTTACATGGTGTTAGCAGCTCGTCACTGTTTTAAAATATATTAAGAGTCTAATAAATCCCAACTATATATAGTTAGCTGCATTTAGGGAGTGTGCCTTATTAATTGTTCCGCTTCTTCCGAGAGATGACCTTTTATGTAATGTAGCCTTTGCGCACTATCTACACTCTGGACACTTGCTGAGTTTCTTGTCGGTTCTTCTCAGTACAAGGTCTCCCGCCCAGAGTAGACTTACGAACCAATGGCATAATGACGTTCATAAGAGCTATTTGTAGCCTAAACTGAATAAATGATTTTGAATTTGAATTTGAACTTATTATAATGTACTAAGGAAGTGAACAAATCTCTGGATGTTGGCCATTCCAAATATTTACCGGAAAATATTGGAATGGAAATTTTAGGCGTCTTTACAAAGGAACCGGAGGAGGATTTACCGTTATCTATATTGGTAATAGAATTTTTTTTTTATTAAGAGTCGACACACATATTATTATACAATATTATATCGACTTCGTACAAACTCTGTGTACGAAGTAGAACTCTTACTACAGAAACTACTTTATACCTTTTTATTCTCACTGTCCTCTAAGTGTCACCTTCAGTAAATTAAACAGTGTTTTCATAGTTTGACACTTACTCTCACCTATGTACCTAGTACCTATGTACGTCAATGATTACGTAACGGCTAACGGCTCATAATTTTCATTTACGCAGCTGTTTGATGTTAATATATTAAAAGTTCTTATAAAACTCTTTAGCTACGTCACTATTAGGGATATTGTGATGGTGAAAAGGTAAATGTAACTAGAGCAGCTTAGCCCAAGTGACGCTCACTCACATACAAACAAAAAATAAAACGCTGCTATAATATTACTATTAAATTGTGCTAAATATTATCTTTCAACTTAATTGCTTTTTACCCGACTGCGTCAGAAGGAGGGTTATGTTTTTCTATTTATATCTTATTCATGGGAATCTTAATAGAGAACAACCCTGAATGTAACGTTGTATACGCAGAGGATCTCCTTTTGAACTAAAAGGTTGGAACACTTCGCCTCTTTTAATTCCCTTCGTTAGAAAAATATTTTTGCTTTATACTTAACAGTTTTTCATTACGAACTCCTTTCAGTAAAACTGGTTTTATATGGAGTCATAACGTGACCGAGATATGCAACGCTCTCAAGACAGTTCTATTTAAAGTTAGTGCTGCGAAGGGTATTAAAACAGTTTATAATTAGTATTAAGGGCCTGTTTCACGACCTACAAGTAAGTTCCCATTAGCGTTTACTTGACAGATAGTCCATACAAAACTGTCACTTTATCTGCCAAGTATCTCCTAATCAGACGTTGTGAAATAAAAAAGATCATAAATATTATTTAAAAACATCTGCCTTTATTGAAGAAGAATAAATATTATTAACGGGATTATTGCCATGTTTTTGTTGTGTTTGAGTATCCGATAAACATGGTAATAATCCCGTTAATAATATTTATTCTAATGTAAATGACCATGATAGTTTAAAAAGTGATTTTATAGTAGTAGTTGCATAGTCTGTCTGTAAGACTGTAACTAATTAAGCAGATCTTGTGGTAATGTTCCGGATACTGATTTCTAGCTGAATGTTAAAAGACTTAAGGTTTTTTTTAATTTATTTATTACCGCATAAAGAAAAGAACATTTTGTATCTAAATAATAAATAACATTAGAACACCGCGAAGGTTTGTAACAATGTTATTCAGAGGTTAGTCGAAAATAATCTACAAATTGAAATAAGCACAAATTAACTGTGTTATATGTAGTCGCGAGTTAGGTACATTATATTTTGACATACAGATAAAAATCTCTTTATTTATGTATGATCAATATTCATAGGCGAAATATTGTTGACCAAATCTGCAGGTAGTTCATTAATCAGTCGCTAAAGAAGGAAGTGAAAATATATTTTTTCTAGTATTAAATCGATCGATCGTGCGTGATCGGTTTTCAATATGGGAAATGAATAAAACATTTCCATTAAAAAAAGTAACTACAACAAAATGGAGGTAAGAAATTTTCATTGTCTTATTCCATGGTTTGTAATGAATAAAAACGTGCAGTAATTCTATCTGGAATCCCTCAGGATAGCCTTTCATCAGCATTATTCAGGAAATGCTCGGATGCAGACATTTTGTTACAAAATCGCTTTGCGCCTCCAGGGAATGAACTCACAATTCTACGTTTGTGAGATATGAATAATGATTATCCTACTTGGATCCTCAAGATTACGATGAAAATAAAATAAAAATGTTTTTCATTATTGAGAGTCCGATATTGCGACACAGTTGCACACAGATGTACAGACGCCTGCACATCAACCTGTCCTAAACTGTCATATTTCTTCAATACATTTTCAACCATATGCGTTAGACATAAACAAAGTTTATTGAGGAAATTTGACAGTTTGTGGTAGTCTGAGGTGCAGGCGTGTGACATTCAGCATACAACTTATTAAAGTGGTCATAATTATATTGGCATAAATAGGTATAATATTTAATATCAATTTGAAAAAAGATTGTTGAATATATTTCCAACGAGCGCCAGGAAAAATACGATATCAACGGAGTTAACATCGTCAGACAACATTATGGTAACATTCGAATCGTAAAAATGGATGGCACGAATATTTTTATAGTTATTTTGTTGAGTGCTTCTATTATGCACTACCTATGAAGGTGAGCGGAAATGTTTTCGGTTACATAATCCCGCATACTTTAAAAATGCACAATGTTTTGGTGAAATTCTTTTTTAGGTTTTTTAATAGTGTTGTTGTTTCTTCAACCTCGTGTTAACGACCCCATATCATAAAAAGTACGTGTGCTGGAAGAGCATTCCATTATTTGATGGTGCGACAAAGAAATGATAAGCTAGGTTCAGCTATTCTAGGATTGTTTGTTACATATGCGGTACATAAAAGCAGGCGAGTTACCTGATGGGAAGTGGTCATAGCCGTCCATGGAGATTCGCAGCATCCGGAGAGCAATCATGCGTTGCAGACTTTGAACTTTTGAACTATACAAATGACGGATTTGTATATATATTCTTGGTAGAGGTGGCTGCTCTACCGCAAACTAAGAAGAATAGGAAGAAGTTACTGCTAAAACAAACAATACTTCAGTCAGTCTTACCTCAGATTAAAACCAATATTCAAGTTGTCCATTTGTTTAATTCGTCTTGAGGGGGAAAAGTTTTGATGCCAACGAACAAAGCGAAATATACCTTTTGCTCCTATACTTCCCTTTAGTTCCATCCACAGAGTTGGAAATTATGGACGCGATAACGTTTCGCTCATTGTCTGCTGAATGTTCAGTGTCGAGTTTTAGGATTTCGTGCCTTAGGATGGAAAATACAACCATTGCAAGGTCACTCTTGTATTCGTCGGTCTTTCGACTGCCTAAGCTTTTTGTATATTTGCAGGTTGGTTTATCCAACTAAGCTCCGGGGTGATAGTGTGTCCCGTCTTTCCCGAAGCGTCTGGGGTGTGCTAAACTCTTCGGGCACCTTTCAAAACAAAGAGATAAAAAGCAAACCGGATGGGAAGTTTGGTGACATTTTCAAATTGATTATTAACTCCGACTGCGACTCTAACTGCGATCTGAATCAAAAGGACTACATCGAAGTCGTGATCAAAACAGCTACACCAGAAAACATTCCGCAACTCTAACTTTGCCCTGACAACGTAGGCAGGGTATATTATACCTCTGTGGAATCGGCTCTTGCTCATTTAAGTCACGTGATCGCACTGCAGGTGCCCAAGCTAGTAATAAACTTGTAAGACATTAAACAGACTAATTTAAATAAACATTAAAGTTTAAGGGAAGTACAAACCAAGCTCACTCTGCATTCGGTTTGGCTTTACTTAACACTAAGCGTCGCATCGTAAGCTATTACCCCCTTTAAGGGTAATCTATTATTTACTCCGTACGCACAGGGAGATATTCGTGGTTAGGAGTTTACTCTGTGATGCATGTACGTTGTACCCGTGGTTGTGCCTCGGCGTGTCGGAGTTTACATTTTGAATTGCAATTTCTTTGTTGCCAATGCGTAGGTCGAAGTATTCTGTCAATTATAATACCACGTTGGAATTTCGTATATACCATAAATTGGCGCTGAAATGTTTGTGGGCAATAGAGCTGAAACAAGCTGAAAGAAAGAAACGGCTACCTTTTTTATTTTTTTATACTTAGCACGGCAAATGACTCCACACCACCTGATGCTAAGTGGAAATAGAGTCGAGACGCGAAGACAACTGGTGCAGCGTGAAAACAACGCAGCATCAGTCAACTTCACTCTGCCGGCCCACAAGGTGCTTCTTCACGCCTCGTTTGAAGGACCCCACATCATAGGAAAGAGGGAAAACGTGTGCTGGTAGACTATTCCATCTTTTGGAGGTGCGACAAAGAAACTGCACTTTCACTGTTGAATAACAAAATCAAAATGTATACAGTTCTCTTTACTATAAAAAGTATTACTGAAAAGCTTCGCTGATAGTTTTGCATACAAAAGTATGCAAAAAGAAAAACCGAAAAGCTAAGTAAAAATTGATATTTCCAATTTTGTGGTTTGTTAATAAGGAAAAAAAAAAAGAAAATTCATATGGCAGTCGTTATGTTATGCAAACATGCTATCGCCCGCGGGTTTGCGTGTTTTTTGGTAGGTGTGTCACAAGTCTTTGTTGTGTGCCCCTCTTGTATATTATTTATTTGGGGATCGGTTCTCTAGCTCCTGAGATTATCCTCCATTTATAATACCTCGTTATAACTCTAAGACAACGGAACAACTTAGTTATAAATAAGTAGATATATAAACATCCATAGTTGAGGTAAATACTTATAAAAGTTTTATAAAAAAGCTTATTGTAAAGTGTCTGATTACATTGAAGACAAAACAGCATGGGTTTAAAATGCTACGACCTCCGTAGCCGAGTGAGTGGCTTGCACGCAGGACTTTGGACGGCGCTAACTCTGAGGTCCCGGATTCGATTCCCGGTAAACGAACTTTTCGATATTGTGTCGGGTTTGGGTGGTTGTGGTACCGTCGTTGTTTCTGATTTCCATGAAACGAGTGCTTTAGCTACTTACCTTGGGATCAGAACAATGTATGTGATGTTGTCTCATATTTATTTATATTTATTTATAACTTGGTCATATGATTTTGTAAATGTCCTTGCTTATATTTTAATATAAATAACGTTTCTTGCGCCCACTCTTCCCCACAGCTAAAAAATAGACGTCCTGAATGGGTAGTAGGTAAAAAAATTTTTGGACGATCAAAAGCACTTTTGTAAAGTATATTTGAATAAAAAAAAATGACTTTGACTTCGACTTTGACTTTATGCTCATTATTGTGAGCACTAACTTATCCTCCTTAGGGTATTCGCCTCCGCAATCATAGGTTTTTCAAACATATCCATACTGTTATACTATAGGTTCACACGTCTGCACATCAGACTACCACAAACTGTCAAATTTCCTCGATTGACTTTGAACTTTATATATATGGCATATGGTAGAATATTTATTAAAGAAATTTCCCAGTCTTGGATGGGTTGGTGTGCAGGCGTCTGTACGTCAGAGTCAGAGAGATGTTCGTTTCGAGGTAAAATCGTAAATGAAATTCATACTCAACACTCTTCGTAGTATTTATCGCTTGCACTATTGTCAGTTTCATCACCAACTCATTTTGGGATCCCACTGATGGGGCCTCCCCTATTGATGGATATCCCTATCCATCCATAGGGGAGGCCCAATCCTAAAACGGGACGGGCTAAAACCACCACGCGAGCTCAGTGCGGATTGATGGTTGGTAACGACTGCCAAAGCAGCCGGGACCAACGGCTTTACATGCCTTCCAAAGCACGAAAGCTTGAGATGATAAGTTTTTGACCACCCATCCGATGACAGGCTCTGCCGAAAATTGCTTAACTTTAGCAATCGAAGACCTGCGCCATCGAGCTCCTCTTGTCAGTTTGTAAACCGTAAAAAAATAACGAGTACGTATTACCTACGCTGTTTGGAGGATATAAATATTATCAGTAAACGTGTTACTAAAATATGGACGCGCCCTTGTACAGTGTCGGTGGTTAAAAGTTACATGTCTGTAGGGCGTGAGTTATGGCCGGTGTCCCGGGAAAACCGTAAAACGGTAACCCTAAACCACTTACCTATAACGCTATAACTAAGTTCGTGTGCTCGTTAAGTTTTAACGCTAGAAGTGAAAACTGGTAAGATCAGGGGCATGTTTAAAGTGGCATTTAAGTTGGAGAAATCAATTGTTTTAATGTTAAGCAACTTTCGAAATGGCGGGTGATCGGATGGGTGACCAAACTAGAATGTGTTGAGCTCCCTTCTTCGGTTTAAACCCACCAATATGCGTCGGGCCAGCGGCGAGTTATAGCTCGATTGAGTGAGTCCATGTGAAAAAGTCTGAGCTCAGCAGTGGGACGTTTATTATACAGGCTAATAATAAGTGGGCTATGATCAATGACTTTCCCTTCAGAAATACAATAATTAGTAATAATGACGTCTGGAACAAAAGTTGCCACAGTGCCAGTGGTCCCGTTACTTGATATTTTAAATGTTCCTATTTCTCCAACTTCTGTTTAGGACAGTCTAGAAGTTTCCGAGGGCGGTTGTTTTGACTTTAATTATACTTTCACCAGCGTCCTCTGTAGAATATCTCTTATAATTTTACTCCCAAATGGTGATACATTTGAGTTTCAAGAATGTTTCTTTTGATAACATAATACGGTATGCATTCTCATTTCTGTTTAATGCATCTCATTATTTTCCTCCATTAACTACGACGCATTTGATTAAAAAGAAAACATGAAATCAAACCAAAGCGGACGTAGGTAGGTACTCGTATTTTATATTTATGAGACTCGTACAAAATAATGTTTTACGAAACTTAATTAAAATCACCTTCGTATTCATAATGTAGGTTATAACAATGATAATGAAAGATTGAATTCTTTGATCAAGCCAATTTTTCACTTAGGCCCTTCCTTGAGCCTTATAAATAAACCAATAATAAGCTTGGAATACATATGCCGTGTTTTGTTCCTGTCATGTAAACTTAATTTCAGATTAGAGTCAAAAAGACAAAACACGGAATAACTATTATGTATAAGCAAAACTCTTTAAATACCTGACGTATCAGCCGACAGCGGACGTGGTTACGGGCTGACTTCCTTGGACCTGTGGTCAGTGAATCAACTTCAATCATACTAAGGAATTTGCGTTGAACTTTTTATTTATGATGCAAACGTGAAAGTTTAAAAGTGTATATATCGTACTAAAAACTTTCTAAATTGTAAAAAACCTAAATCAGTTAGATATAATAATTGTAGGTTTTTAACTTTCCTTTAATACCCGTACTGTTGAACATTATTCTGTGTTTTGTCTCTGTAGCTCTAATTTGTAATGAAGTTTTACACGGAATATCTATTCCAAGCTTTTACTCTGTTTATTATTATTAATGTTTAAATATATAAAACTGGTATACCTAGTTGTCCTAGGCTTACCTATATATATCATTATACTTATATTGAACGCGAAATTGGTCAAACGTCACGCCTGTTATCAGTCAGTGCATTGAATATAAACTAATAAATCAATTCTAAGCAGTGCACTGATAAAGCAGATGGGCAGTACACAATTTGGTGTCAAGGTATTAATGCGCCAAGGTTGACAAGCAATACGTCTACCTGTAGATGGTATGTTATCGCCATCTGCACGTGTGTCA
The DNA here is from genome assembly GCA_949315975.1 of Eudonia truncicolella. Lineage (NCBI taxonomy): Eukaryota > Metazoa > Arthropoda > Insecta > Lepidoptera > Crambidae > Eudonia > Eudonia truncicolella. The sequence continues at coordinate 6,864,979 of OX438838.1, read as the reverse complement.
CCTGCTGGATTCCGTTATTTATAGCTATGAGGTACTTAGCCGATGGTTACAGACATAGGAAGCTGTTTGATAGTAGCAACACAGTCGAAGAAAATATTCTTTAAATATTGGAAGTGTCTTTTGTTTTTAACTTTGCTTTGAAATTTTAAGAACTTGACGAATTCGCTAAAATTATTATCTTTTTTTTATATATAGCATAAGTACACACGCCTGCACATCGACCTACCACAAACTGTCAAATTTCCTCAATAGACTTTAAACTTTATGACTAAGGCATATGGTTGAAAATGTATTGAAGAAATTTGACAGTTTTGGATAGATTGGTGTGCAGGCGTCTGTACATGAAAATAGTATTATTGCCATTTGCAAAAACGGTGACTAACTGCCGTACTCAGAGACGTCAATTAAGTTTTAATGACAACAAAGTCTCTTGCTGTGTCTTTCTTATGTATAGTGCTAAATAGTGAAGGAAAGACATTTAATTGTCATTAAACTTAATTGACGTCTTTGAGTGCGGCAGTAGGTAGAACAATAAAGTGAATAACTATTGCGTTAATTTGAATTTAAAAACAAACTTGGTTTGAAATAGAAACGTTGTATTTGTATTATAATGAATTAGTGACTCATAAACATGGAAAATGATGAAACTCATATGTCAATTACTAAATAGTTCTGTTAATTGTGCATCTATGTATCAATCACAAAGGAAAGTTATATTATAAACGTTAAACTGATAGCCAGCCAAGCTTATTAAAAATATTTAAGAGCTAAAGTTTGTATGTTGTATGTTGAGGGTAAACCCTGGAACTACTTAACCGATTAAAACAATTGTTTAACTAATAGAAAGTTATATTATCCCTGAGTAATAATGCTACTTTTTATCCCGGTCAAAATAATGTAAGCGCTATTAAAGACGTTTGTAGCCGACCTAATACTATAAGGCAAGCGAAGTCGCTAGCAGAAGGTAGGTAAAAATGAGAAGACATCTTCGATTTAGATTTATAGTTTATCGATAGTTGATTTATAGTCTAACCGTTTTAATACGACAATCTACTTGATTCATTGTCACGAATATTATACCTAGTTTAGTTATTTTAAATTGCCAATCTAAAACAAAGATAAAAAAGTAATAATCACACAAAATACTGTTTGTTGTCAAAAATTCCAAACTGTTAATTTTGAGTCACTAACAATAATTTTTATTATTTTATCAATATAAGAGATAATATCATTGTGCTAAGCTGAATAGATGATGTTTTGATTCAATATCACGTAGACTCTTATCTACGATATAAAATATTAATGCCGACTACTAATTTATCAGCGATTGAACTATTTCACTAATCACAATTGATTGTGCGATAACAATGTTAATGAAATTCTCCCACTGACAGATTCCAACGATTAATGATTTACCCATTTTCACATAACAGAAAAAATAGCAACGCTAACTTTTATCCTTTAGCCTTATAAATATTGTTAATATATTTCTAAGCAGAAACATGTTCTCAAACACGAAATATAAGAATATTTAAGAACATAATCTACACAGTCCGTCAAACATCTGTTATGCAAAACAAAAGCAGTCCATTGAAAACGTTTTTTTTTTATTGCACGCCCCTCGTGAACTGGCGACGTTATCGTCATCACGGCACATCGAGTACAATATCTGCCGTGACAAACCCCAGATAGCAGCCTCTGATAACACCAGTGCTTGGAGACTTTTCCGATTGTGCACACGCATATTGACGCAAATATGAAAAACGGTACGCCGAATTTTCAATTGTTTCTCCTAATCTCGTAAACTTTTTAATTTTTCACATTCCAACAAAAGAGGTTTTACGCTTTTCGGTGTAGAGTGATTCCAGTGTCCATTGTTTAAAAAGTTATCGTTATTCGTAATTTAAAAATGTTCCTTTAGTGAATAAATATGGGAAAGGCGGTTCAAACTTTGAATGCCTATTTGCTGGACACGTCAAAATGCTGCATGTCCGTGGAGAGACTGAAACTATTTTGCTTGTGTCGCAGAGACGAAGGCGAGAATGAGGTAATATGTTAACATATGAATGGTGTTACAACGTTAGGCTCTATTGAACTTCACATGCCTGAAATCTTGAAGCATTCGTTTCACTTATTCACGATGGCAACTTTGGATACAGTGTGAACCATACTGCCGCTGCCATATTTTCTGTTTCAATACACCGAAACGATTTGTAGGTTTTTCAAATGTGTTATTGAATTCAATCGATCATACATCCGATTTTGTCCCACTATTGTGTGTCTTATACTTACTATTGTATTCATGATTACTTATGGCCACTATAAAAAGTGTTGAGCAATGTCGCTCAATTTATTCGAGTTACCATTGTACTGTGGCAATGTAAATTACTCTAATAAAAATAAAAATATATTTGAAAAAAATAATATTTGTTTTCTGAATACAATGTGATTATAATAACGACGTTACGAAGTAAATAACTTTGATTAAATAATTGAAACTATGCTTTAAGTAAGCAACAATAACAAAAAAAATTGGTTATATAAAAATTTTGTACAAAAAATATATTCGCACCAGCTTATACAGAATAATAGTCTGATAACAAAGAAATGCTATCGATATATTCGTTGATTATTATCTCGCTCTCACAACAATTGGTAAAATATGTTTCTTATTCCTTCACCGTATCTGATAAGCTATTGATCACATGAATCGTGATCTAGATTCGATACCTGACACCAATATAGCCTGAGCGATACTCTCCGCCAACAATCGTTTGTCATCGTTAGACTTTCGGGAAGTATCAACTTGTTGTATTAATTTTCATTCACTTTTAATGAGACATGACGGCGCTCTTCCGAGAAATCGGAGCAAAATAAATGTTCTCTCTTACCGCAGTCGCCCCTAATTTTGTCCAAGTTTTACCACGAAACATGCTTATACAAGGACCTAGACTCTAAGGTCTATTCGTACTCGCAAGGTTGGTGTTCCAATTAAATTAGTTTAAGTTTGGTAGCTGGCCTTCTGTCCAGAAAGACGGAAGCCAAAGAAACAAAAGACCATGAAATTTCTAGATTTCGATTGCTGGTTTATGGATTTTGACGGACGCTAGCTAGTACTTAGATAACAAAGTCTCTTAAAAGTATTTACTTTATTTTATTGAATAACATAATTGCATTTTTATTTATATTTTAACAATAGTTTGAAACATGCATGAACTAAAGTCATGCTTTAATTTAAATTATTACAAACGTTTGATAACATTATCAAATAACGGCTTAGAACTACATCCATAAAACTTACTTGCGATCTGTAAAAAAAGGAAGATTAAATTTTTAAAAAAATGAGAAGAAAATAAACTTATTAAACATTTATGTTACTGTTCTCACACATTTTGGACAGCTACTGGGATTACTTAATTTTTATTAACTGTAGTGTTAATGAAAATTAAGTTTCTATAAAGTTAGTTTGGTTCAATGTTCAAGAAAATGCAGTTATTATTTACAAACCACCAACTTTCATGGCGTTGTATTGCAACAGTTAGTGGGTAGTCCGTTCTACTTTCAGTTTCACACTGATCCGGTATTAAAGGTGACGTAAACCACGGGTGGATTTTAAGATATGATTCGTATTTGTTTTTGGCGTAATTAAATGGCAAAGTTTCTTTGAATAATTTTGTTTTGTTTAAATTACATATAAATGTTCGCCTGAACATCAGACTATCTGACAGAGCCTTGGACCGGTTATCCAAAGGTCGTGGGTTCGATTCCCACTCGAGCTTCCTGGGGCTAGTGGATTTTATCTAGTAAAATTTTATTTTGTAACTTTATATAGCACTGTGAATGCAAAATTCCAAATACATAATAGACATATCTAAAACTGTCAAATTACTTCAATAAATGTTCAACCATATGCCATAGACATAAAGTTCAAAATTTGTTAAGGAAATTTTACAGTTTGTGATAGTCTGATGTGCAGGCGTGTGTACCCAGATGTATTATAAATTATCTAAAGACTCAGCCCCTTACAAATAAACAAAGGTCCGAATAGTTATTCCGTGTTTTGTTCCTGTCATCTAAACATCATTTCAATTTAGAGTAAAAGAGACAAAACACGGAATAACTAAAGACCCTGTACCTTACAAATAAACAAAGAATAAGGTCCGAATAGTTGTTCCGTGTTTTGTCTCTTTTACTCTAAATTGAAATGACGTTTAGATGACAGAAACAAATCACGATAATACATAATTTCATAAGATACAAAATGTTAAGCTATTCTATGAATTCTAAAAATAATAAGGAATTTTCTAACACACGTTTTCCTTAAAGACGATATTAGAATTTATAATAAAGACCTTGTAAGCTTGTTAGCGATTACGACGTGAAGGATTTATCGATGATCATGTCATTTCTTACGCTAACATATTAAATGGATATTTTAACGATGAAGTCCTAATACCTCTTATCTCAATTTTTTTCATCAAATCACTCTTTTATGTTACTGGGTACAAAGGTCAAAGGCCTACGCATTATAAAAACTCTTTCGAGTTTCAAGAATTATTTATTAAATTTAAATAATTAATTAATAATATAATAATAATTATTATTATTTAAGGAATTATTTATTTTCATAGTACTTTTTCTTTTGCCTTTTGCATCATAAAAAGAAACAAAAAGGGCTTTATAGAAAAAGGTATATTTAATTTTCAAAAAGTAATTATTCGCTTCAGTAATTTCTGCATGTTTAAGTTAAACCCCCGAACTGTTCCTTTAAAAGCAATTGCTAACATAGCAATACATCTAAGGTAAAGATAGGGAATTTTGAAAAATAAATGATATTAGTTTATGAAACTTCGCCGTCGATATGTTAAATTAAATCAATTTTCTTTAAATATATTTTGGATTTATTACTTAATAAAAATTCTTCTAGTTGGTACCCCACAAGAGGCAGTTACTTTTCATTTCCAGTTATAACATTATCACAGATAAGATATACGTTGAGTTAAATACAATTTGATATTGTCATCATCACCAGCGTATAAATATCCCACTACTAAGCATTTGAGATGATCAGGATCCTACTAACACCCACCACGCTGGCGCAATGCTGATTGGTGAATTATTAAAGAGTTCATAATAAATCGCGAACACAGCCGTGCAAATCATTATAAATGTACATTTTTAATTAAAATAATAAATATTCATAGCTCAATTAAAACTACAATAACTGAATTCATGATTTCGTAACACTTCGTTGACGTTAGCGAGCTCATAATAAAATCATTTATTTATAAAATTTTACGCATCATACCTATTAATTAAACAAACTAAGCAATCATTTATTGTACCAAATCACATCGCTACGACCTACCTAATTAGCTGCCCATTTGCAGTGTACAAATGGGCAGCTCGTAAAACGAAAATATTGTTATTTTCAAAATTATAGTAACTACTTGTGATATTGGAGACAAGCCCTTACCCCTAATAATTACTCGTATAGAGTTAAGTAAGTAACAATACGTTGAAGTGTTAGTTATACTCGTAGTGCCTTACAAATAAACAAATAATAATAAATGTCCTGTCATGCAAACGTAATTTCAAATTAGAGTAAAAGAGACAAAACACGGAATAACTATTCGAAACTTATTCTTTGTTTATTTGTAAGACCCTGTATGGTATATTCATCGATATAGAAATATTAGTCACGGGTAATTGACAAACAATCGTATATTAGATGTTTGATTGTTTCATATATTTTTTAAATATTCTAAAGGTGACAGCCATTTACTGAAAAACTGGTTATGTAATAAGCAAACGGACTAAAACATACAAAATTTTGTAGGCATTGCCTCGTTCTTTATTGTTTGTTAAGTGAAATAACATAAACAAAACTTGACGCATTATTTTAAATGTTTTTTTTATATCACGGTCGTGCTTAAAGAAGACAAATATTCTAACATTGTACTTATTATTATCCTTCTTTTTTTTATAGTGACAAAGTACGTAAAGGTTAAAAAGTGCAATTTTATTGACACTTTATTTTTAATCGATTATTATAACACACGTGCATATAGAAGACAAAATCTTCTAACTTTATAACCTACAGTGACGTGGTACATACATGTACAAAAGTGCAATCGAATAGTTTGACAATGGCAGTGTGTGCCTGTCGGATCATAACAGTATCGTGATCATAGATGATGGTGTCGTCATCGCCGCGCGCGCAGGCCCGCTCGCAACACGACGTCGACCCACAAAGAATAAAGGAATACTCTGTGAGTATATATTGTGCAACACTGCTCTGCCTTACTGTACTTTGAGTGCTTTGGATGTTTGGTACACGCTAAGTTTTTAAAATGTATAACACTTTTTGATTGTAGAGTTTAGTGCTATCATTTACGAGTTATCTTAAGGCAAATTGTGAGATCGTAGAGCTAGTTATTTTCACGTCACGTTAGCGGATTGATGAAGTAACAATGAATAATCATTGTTACTTCACCAAACCGCTTTAGGCCCTCACGGTAAGTTATGGCCTAAGCCCAGCAGTGGGACGTTTAAAGAGGAACATTGGCTTATCGTTAAGCCATGAATATTTTGCCGAAACGTCTTTCGACTCACGACATTTTTAAAGGTATTTCCTTCAAATTTAACATTAAGTTAGATTTATTAAGCATTGATACTTTTTACAGTGTAGTAGCTAATCCTAAACGTAATTTGTTTATAATTCTTTAGCGGCCTTCTAAGCGACTTTGAGTCAACTAAGCTAAGATTGAAAATATAAGAACATAAAATGTCGAGAATCATTCACACACTTGTGCTAAATACAAATGATCGAACAGTGTGGCCAGTAAATAAATATACTATATTGCACTGTTACGTGATCGGAAATGTGGGCCATAAAACCGGCGACGATTCTGCAATATGCTAATTGTATAACACTAGTAAAAGTGTTTCGTACGAACAGGTTTGGTGTGTCGGTACGGTGCAGTGACGATGTACCTACCACCGATGGACTAGAATAGTTGGTAAAATAAACACGACCAGAGCGCTTAGTGCCTTATTTGCAATTCGATCACGTTAACAAAATTGAGAAATTGTATGGCATTGAAATAGCTCCTGGCAATTCTGGTCACACGAGGAGAATTAAAATTGTGTGTTACACGTTTTTGTTAGCGTAATCAAATGTCAATTAAAATTGGCACTAGGCACTCAGGAGACGCTGCTTCTATTCTATCAATGCCATCCAATGTATCGGTATTAACGTGATCGAATGGTGAATGAAACTTGCACTCGGCAATCTAGCCCTCATGACCCTTCATGTTGGCTGAATATGTTTAACGACTGCTAATTATCTTACGAATCCTACGAAAATTTACTCATGGTTTAACGTGCCTTTTGAAACGTGGAATTGTTTTTTTTTTTGTGTTTTATAACGCTGTTTTCATAGCCTCCTATGGGAGCGGTGTAGACTAGCGACTATACTGTCGCGTTCCAATTCTTACGTTGCGCAAAGATTACGACTTTCACGCAACGTTTGTAATCGTATATAATACGAATCAATCAATCCATCTCCTTTATTTTTTATCCATGAGTATTGTATTGGGAAAGCCACTGTGGGAACCGATACAGTGGCTCGATGACAGTCAATTAAAGATTAATCTGTGAAAAAAATTATAGTTTCGAAATTGCAACTTACAGTTGATTCTTACTTTATTTGGCGACATTATGAAATTATTATATTAGTTGTACATTACCTCAGTAATTATGTATGTGATAAAATTTAAATACCTAATTAGTTTTAATTGAAATAAATTAAAACTCTCCTGTTGTATTTTTTAGGTATAGTTTACGCGAACACTACACTCACCTTATACTTCATTTTTCTTTTGATTATTCAAAACGTTGTTGACGTTTTATAAGATGTGCGTAAAATAAGTTCGAGTAGATTCGTACAAATTGTTTAATATCCATCTTTTATCAACTCTGTAGATTTCTATAAAAATTGTTTGAATTTGGTAAAATAATATCAAAATTGTTAACATTTCTAATTTCAATATTTTTGTTGCGGTTTTTAAGCTTTTCCTCTATTGCTAAGTTCAGCTTTATCAAAATTATGCTGTTTGCTATCAACTCGTTAATGTAACTACCGTCGGAAGACCTAAACAAACAATCTAACGATTCTTTGCGATTATTGCTGAAATTATAGATTAACGTGAAATGTTAGCGCTATAGGTAGGTACTTCATGTATCGCGTCATTATTTCAAAAAGGCGCTCAATATGAATATACATGTTTCCTGTTCTGATTAAATCGGAGAGGGGCATAAACAAAGCATAAAGCCGCCGTGATATCCAGTTCGTTGGCTGTGAAATGCACTGAATATTCTGGATTTGGATCACTGCTCTCGTTATACTTAGTCCATGGTGTTTGTATGTTTTCCTTGTTTAAAGGAACAGAGAGTTGTTGCCATTACAATATACTCTTAGATAAAAGGTTGCCATGTATTGCCTCTCTGTTGTCAAGTAAACATTTGAATGCTTTTAAATAAAACAAGTTTTACGGATTTACTCGCGTTTATTTTACATACTGATTGAAATGATTTGATTAGGTATTATTTATGCAAGATACTTAATTATTAATTATGAGATGACCAACACCTAAGCCTAACTGTGACCATACGGTTCTTGGGCTCGAAACATCAAAATAAAACAATTAAGCAATGTGTACATTAAACGGAAGTAGATCCGTAAAAGTTGTTTTATTTAAATGTGTAGTGTTCGCGTACCTAACTTTAGGAAACAATATTTGAATGCTGGAAACGATTTCTCTTTCAGGTTCTACTGTTATATTATAATTACCCTAAATACATTTTAGAAATTTAATCGTTATTGGATTCAAACTATATAAAAATAATCATGTATTTTTACTTAGTAAAATATATGAGAAATAAGGACTTAATGAAAGCTTTTAATCTTGAATCCTCGTCAGACTAAAAAGTTAAAAAAAGATTTAAAAGATAACCTTTGACGACCTCCTTGGTCGAGTGGTTTGTACATCGGTTTTCATGGTGTCGCCATCTCTGAGGGTTCGATCCCCGGTCGGGTCAAATTAGAAATTATTGTTTTTCTAAATTGTCTCGGTTAGGTACCTCATAACGAAGGTACTAATAAAAAAAATATGTTTCAAAGTTATTAATATAAGCTATAATTATTGTTAATGAATTATTATTCTTTATAAAATGTGGAGTGATCTCTTTGTATGTAGCATGTAGGTATACCGACGAAAAGGGTAAAACTAGACTGTTTTTTTCAATATTATTTATTTGTTGCCAAGCTAAAAAAATACAGCCTACCTTAACTAAATATGGTTACCCTAGAGACACAGGTGTCGACTCTAGCCTGTCACACCAGTGGAGGAGACTACACCAGAATGCACTGAATACTTCGGAGAATTCAATTAGCTAGTCCGCCTACAACTAGTTTTTGGCACACATATACAACCACAAGTCATTCAACGTAAGTTCTTGAACCGTTCGCTCGGAGGTACATTAAACTTTAATCAAACTCTGTTTACGCTTTCAGTCGGGCCGTGGTGTTAGGGTTGTCATTTGTTTTAAATTTAACTGTTGGTAGAAAAAAATGCCGCCATTACCACGGAAGCGCGGATCCTGTAAAGGGTTCGAAACGTCAGGATAAAAGGACATGTAAATTTTAACACAATGTGTAGTGTTCGCGTACTTAACTTTAGAATATTTTTTTATGTTTATTCGGTTATATTTAATCAAAATAAACCTCATTGTAGGCTCGTGCCCCAGCAGTGGGGAATAAAATGAGATGATGATGATGATGATGATGATGATGAAACCTCATTGTACATCTGTATTGTGTATAGATTTAGTGTAAAGTAGTCAACATAATATAACCAAAATCGGTGAACTAATTTTTAATGTTACCTTATGGAGACTCTTAGGAGAGCAAAGATAGTATACCTTGGTGGAAGCAAACATCAACATTTTTGTTATTTCTTTAGAATAAAAAGGAAATCTCACTACTATTTTACTTTGCAAGTGTGTCAACTTCATAGCATAGAGTCTAAATGATAAGTTGAGTCTTTTTATTTCATGTTTTAATCGCACGATAAACTTCGGTAACCTCTAGTGATTCTGCGTCAAATGTCCCGATCCGATCCGAACCCTTCGGAGAATCTAGTAGGGCACGGGGACGCGCACTAGTGCGCGATGCCGTTCCCTCTAGATAACCTCTGAAGGTGATTCGTTTCACACGGCTTGAGGGACCCTTTACGTTCCTCGCCGCCCCCAAAAAAGCCCGGTGAAGCTGAAAATGCCGTAGAGGCAATCAGCAATCTTTCTCAAATAAAAAAAAAAAGCGTCAAATGTCAAATTGATATTGTAACTGTAGCCAATCGTATGTTGGTAACCCTATTAGTAATGCATCGCCCCAAATAGGCAACCGATGCCGATGCAGCTTAAAGTGCCCGGCTCGGGAAAATTGTCTGGCAAAGTATGATTTTTAAAGCGATTTACAAACACCCATTGCTCTTGTCTGTAGATCGTTGGCGCTGCTGTAGCTAAAGATACGATTAATAATCATAATATTAGCTTTGACGATAACAATAATAGCTTAATTGAAAGTAACCCATTAGGTTATTTTTCAAATGACTAAGTTTCATATATTCCCATTGTTAATATTATAAAGTTGATGAAAGTAGGTTACCGAAAGCTAAATCAATACATCATACGATGGCACTAGTCGACCAGTCTGTTGAAATTAGGTTTTATTTTCAAAATTATACTGTCTAGGAAGAATACCTTACGCACAGCTGCGTTGGTCATTTAGCAAAGAACTTAAATAAAAATGTAGTTTATAATAATACTACTATACTACTATTTTATAATACTTCGCTACGTTTTTTTGAGAAAACTGTTTTACTAATCTATGAGTAATGTAGTAGCCTATATACAAGTATACTACTTATCGTTATGATATAATATCATACTTAGGCAAAATATTAAAACATAGGGTTTCCACATCTTTTTAAACGCCCATATGTGCTGTATAGACACATGAGTCTGTTGTTGACGATATTGTATATTTCACAATGCCTTCGCTACACCTGCACCTTTGTGAAGTCAACTTTATGGCTTCACGATGCAAACAAGGTTGCACCAAGTGCTAAGTAGTGCTAATATTAGAACCTAAGTATTTATTATTCCTTAGTATATAATTATATATAGTATTGGCGTGCCATTCTCAGTTTTATGCAAATTTGAACACTCAGATGCAATTTTTAAAGCAGCAGTCGACTAAGGTGACCGTTTTCAATTAGATAAAACACATGCTTGTTTGGTGTACTAAAATGGTGTAGTTGGTAATAGTGTAATTTGCATAAAGCTAACGTTTATGTCGTGTGAAGATGGTGACAACTTTCTGCACCATAAATCCCTCCTGTACACTTTTCCATGAGACTTCATAGAGACTGCATTCTTTTTAGGTTCTATTCGTTTGGAGTTTAAGGGTTTCTGGCATCATAATGGCCCATAAACATGCCCAGGATGTACGAGAAAGCTAAACAAACTAACATTACCTTAACATTGTCCTCAGGAGCAACTGCGACGTCGCAAAGAAGCGGAAGACAGAATCGCTGCGCAGAATGAGTTCCTCCGGACTTCCCTGCGAGGGTCTAACAAGCTTCAGGCGCTGGAGTCCACACCACCTTCTTCGGGAACTGCCTTCGTCAACGACGCCTATGAGGATGATGTCAGCGATGATTCAGTGCAACTGTACACTCTTGTTGGTAAGTTTGTGCAGGTGCTTTTTTTTAAACGCCGTTCCTATTATCCCGATCTAAAGGGAACGCTCGCGCGATGCTATCCTCTCTAGAAACCTTCTGAGATGTTCGTTCAATGCAGTTTGAGGAACCTTTGGCTTCTCGTCGCCCGCAGTAGTCCGATTTTCCATCTATTGCAAAAGGATCCTTCCCTAGATAAGCTTTCTTGTTCATTACTTCGATACCGATGTAGGGAGTAAGTTTTCTGTTGAAATTCTTAAGCGCTTGGGAACGGGTTGATACTCAGATTGAATGCGACAAATCGTGCTTCAACCCCTTTCGCCACATCAGGCTATTAACGTGAGCTTACTCCTAAACCTCGTACGTTATAGCTTTTCGTGGTGGTTCACAGGACTACTATTAATGTGTTAACAGCACAGTATGTTCAAAGCTATTACATGGTGACCGCCATTGTTCTTATTGATAAGTCTCCCATCTTGCAATATTATGAAGAACAAAACCTATACACAAACTTGGATAACTTAGCGTCTAAAATGACTTTTTATTAGTTTAAATGACCCACTAAGATATTTCTCCTCGTCAATATCTTATGTCTTATACATTTACGCTCGATACTTTTGTTGTAAACTACCGACTAAAATTGCTACGTATGTACTAAACAGCCACGTCTTTGGTCACATTATTGACGACCTCCTTGGTCGAGTGGTTTGTACACCGGTTTTCATGGTGTCGCCATTTCTGAGGCCCCGGGTTCGATCCCCGGTCGGGACAATTTAGAAATTATTGTTTTTCTAAATTGTCTCGGGTCTGAGTGTTTTCTATGTATAATAAGTATGTAATTAAGTATTTTAAGAATGTTTATCCGTTGTCTAGTAACCATTTAACGAGTTTCATAACGAAGCTTCTCTTGGGCTTAGATAATTGGTGTGAGCGTAGGAAAGTTCATTTTTATTTTTATTTTTTATTATAAGTGTTCTACCTTTCAACCGACATTTTCTCAGCGCTTTAAAGATTTAGTCTTTAGACAAAGTCTTTATTGCGTGTCTCTCAGCTCAGCTTTGGCTTGAACTTTTCCAGTATAAAACGGAGGCTGTTTACTTCCCCGCCCTCCGAGTATGTTACTGGCTCGACAAAGAATCTCGTCTCGTATCGATGTTGAAGTGTGCATTACTTTTTTCAGTTTTGTGCCAGTTCTAGCAGGTCGGGCCTTACCTCCTTTAGATCGATCGAAAGTAGCAACTATATCCTTTAATTGATATCTTTGATGTCTTCTAATGCAATGTTACTAGCGCACTGCGCAAAAAACATAATTATAACAATTGATTTAACAATTATTATTTAAAAAAAAAATACAAAAATAATTTTAATATGGGACGACCGACACCTTAGTCTCCCTGTGACCAAGCAATCTGTAAAGGGCTCGAAAAATCAGAAAAAAATAATATGTAGGAAAAAGGTATCATTTTAATGTATAGTGTTCGCTTAAGAACTTAATGAATACTATTTTCCCATTCTAAAATATACTTTCGTAGACTCATTAATGGTGTTAGGATGATTGTACTAAAGTAGTCAGCGTTCTTACTTCCAAATCGTGTCACGTAGCTTTTAATGACTCTCCAGCGACATCGATGCTTCTGCCAACTAGATCAAGGAGCGGTAAGACACGAACTACTTTATAATTGATGAGTCGGATGAAACCTAATTGTCCATTGAGCGTCCATTGAACACACAGGACAATAGTTTCGCTGGCTCTTAGATAGCACTTGAGATTATGATATGGCTACTCAATTTTCTATCTCTCTCTACTCTCATGTTCTTCTCCCAAAAAAGAACAACAGAGCATTAAAATCACCAATTTTGAGTATACTCGCCGTTAGTGACCTCGGCGGCACATTCAGCATAAACAAAGTAGGGGAAATAGATAACATCAGTGATGGGTTGCTAGCCGATCGCCTGGTGTGCGAGTATCTTGGAACCCTTAGTCGGCTTTTGCGACATGCACGGGAAGTTAAGCAGCTGATATTTTCTTTTCACGTCCCTGCCCAGACCAGCATGGGATTATGATACAAGCTATTCAATTTTGTAATTTGAAGGCTTATTTAATCGTAATTTTGTGATGTTGCTATTATACGGATTTAGTCATGCCGATGCTGGTACAAAAACTTCCGCAAAATTGGAATTTAAATACTTTACGTCACCATTGTCATTTTATTGAGATTCGAAAGCCGTTTGAAAGTTTGTGAGAGGTAGGCCTAAAGTTAAGTGTTAATGGAAACTGCTAATATATAACTTTCGCGGTGATGCATTGGATGAACCAGTTCCGATAGCTCATTATTCATTCGTATAGTGTGATTGTTCGAACAGCTATTAATCCATCTCTCCGAATTAACGACCACATTTAGTGAGCGGTTTATCTATTTCCTACCGCCTATATGTATTAAGAGTACTGATTGTGGATGTTCTTATTTTTTTTATACGTAGCTCGACAAATGACTCCACTCCACCTGATGTTAAGTGGAAATGGAGTCCAGACGCAAGAACAACTGGCGCCGCGTGAAAACCGGCCGGCCCACAAGGTGCCTCTTTACGCCTTGTTTGAAGGACCCCATGTCATAGGAAGGAGGGAAAACGTGTGCTGATAGACTATTCCAAATTTTGAAAGTGCGACAAAGAAACGAGGCACCAAATTTCTTTCTTTCTTCCAATTAATATGAAGCAGATGATTTCTGACGTTGTTGATGTTACCGATATTGTCTATGTTGGAGGGTTTGTTAGGTTTTATATATAGGTAGAGCTAATGATTTCACCACCATCTTATCTAAATCTGTTGCCATAACAACGTCAGTAGCATTGTTGTTTCCAGACAATAAGTGATGTTCATATTCCTAAGTGCTTGGTGATTTCGGGTGAAGTGTGTTACCATCATTGATTGTAGAGAGTTTAAAAGAAAATAAATAAATAATGATGATGATGATTATTTAAACAAGTTTATTCTAACAGAATTTAACGAAAGAAACACGTAGTAAGTAAAAATGCAATTAAGTATTAACAACGGTGGAAAAGAGGCGAGCAAATTAAAAATAGCCAGCAATGTCCAAATGAATTTAAAACTGTTGCTCTTTGAGAGTCGAATGGAAAAAAAATGGCAAGCGTATAATGGGCTCTTTGAAATGCTGAACTCAGGTTTTATATAAAATTATAAATAAAACATGGTATGTATAATCGTTCATGAAAGCATATTCATGTTGTCTGATACTGGGTCAACGAAATATTATATCACTGCTATACTTTGTGACGCGCAGCTTCTTTGGGCCATTCCGTGTCAAAAGTTCAAAACGATATTGTGCTAGCGGGAGGGCCGGGCCATGTTTGCATGCTTTTACATGTTTATGTATCATGGGGGAAGAGCATGGCCTTCATAGCATGATGGTTAGTGAAGAAAACGAATTTCATCCGGAATCGTCCAACATTGAAGAAATTGACATACTGTCAGAATACAACAATGCAATTATCACTATTGTTATGGCGACTAATTTAGATAGGATAGTGTAGTGGTATCTAGACTTTAAACAATAACCAAAAATAAGACTAACCGAATACCTAACACTGTATGCTGATGACACATGCTTGTTTTACTTCGACCACTCAGTTCACTCCACAATCGCCGACGTCCAAAAAGATCTAGATACCTTATACCAATGGTTGCTGTCTAATTTGTTAACAATCAACGCATCATAAACATCGTACATGATACTAGCCGCAACAAATAAAGAAATTCCAGACCTCAAACCACTTAAAATAAATAATGAAACTGTTCAAAGATCATATCAAGAAAAATACTTAGGGTTGCTGATTGATGACAAACTAACTTGGAGGCCACACATTGAGCACGTCAAATCTAAATTTGTTCATTGTTCCATTATCCATTTCTTACACCAACTAAACAATTGTACAGACGCCTGCATATCAACCTATCTAAAACTGTAAAATTTCTTCAATACATTTTCAACCATACGCCATATGTATGAAGTTCAAAGTCGATTGAGGAGTGCAAGCGTGTGTACGATAAAACTAAACTAATGAACCTATCCCAAGTACATAAATATACAACATGCATTCTAATAAAAAAAATAATTACAAAGAGCATTAAATCAAATATATAATTAGATATACAAAATATACGCATAATCTCCGACACAAAAACAAACTCAAATTAATTACACCTAGGACTAAATGTGGGAAAAGACAATTCTGTTTGAGGGATGGGTGTTTGTTACTCTTTCACGTAAAAACTACTGAATGTATTTTAATGAAACTTTCCTCATATACCATGACTCAGACCAGCATAAAGGATACTTTTTCTTTGTAGTCTTCGCGAACGAAGTCGCGGGCAACAACTAGTGTGCTCATATAACAAACTCTGTAGGCACAAAGCCGCAGATACATCTTGAAGATAAGACACAACTGAACTCTGTAGCTCTAAAAAGGCCACGTTGAGGAAATATACTAACATCAGTTACAATAAATCTTTTTAAAACAAGTTAACGACTTATTTGATTTAAAAAAAGCTGCTCATGATAAGTGTTACGTTTATAAACTGCTATTTCACTTGCTTTGATTATATAAATTGCAAAATAGGAGTTACACGAATTATAATTATAATCTGTCAATTTAATAATTTAAAATTTTAATCATAATATTAATTATAAAACTAATTCTCCCAAGTGTGATCTTACATGTGTAATTTTGTCACAGACAATAACTCGTTGGCAGTCTGCTTCTAATGTTTGAAACACTGGTCTCAAGCCCAGAGGTTTCTGGGTTGGGTTGGGTTGGTGGTGGTAGTAGGGCTCGTTATAATTCCAACATTTAAACTAAATATTTCACCACGATTACAAATTTTAGTACGAGTAGTACAAAATTGTTATGTTGCGACAGTTAGATATGTAGTCAGTACTTAAGGATTCCGCGTAAACCGCGCTTCCATCTCAGGCATTATTTATTGTCCCTTGCCATTAGGAGAGTTAAATGTCGTCTTCTTTACGTGTTGCATAGTTTTTAGGGTTCCGTACCCAAAGGGTAAAACGGGATCCCGTCCGTCTGTCTGTCTGTCTGTCCGTCACCAGGCTGTATCTCATAAACAATGACAATGTGATAGTTAGACAGTTGAAATTTTCACAGATGATGTATTTCTTTTGCCGCTATAACAACAAATAAAAAACAGACTAAAATAAATATTTAAGGGGGCTTCCATACAACAAACGTGATTTTTTTGCTGGTTTTATAGATTCGTTACCCTTCGTGCGCGAGGCCGACTCGCACTTGGCCGGTTTTTTATTTTATATTGTTTGTATGTTTGTTAGTAGTTATTGGC
This sequence comes from Eudonia truncicolella, assembly GCA_949315975.1. Lineage (NCBI taxonomy): Eukaryota > Metazoa > Arthropoda > Insecta > Lepidoptera > Crambidae > Eudonia > Eudonia truncicolella. Next base: position 6,847,801 of record OX438838.1, on the reverse strand, counting down.
GTTTGCCCAGCAGTGGGACAGTGAGGGCTAATAATAAAAAAATACATAATAATGTTAGTATGTAAGGTATTTTTTTTTTTATTAATGGGCCTCTTTGTAATGTACATTGTTTGTTGCCTGAAATAAATGATTCTTATTATTATTGTTATTATTAAGCCCTAGTGCGTCCCCGTGGTGGCATAAAAAACTAAAGAATAGGTCAAGATAGTTGCAGTTCTCTTGCCAATGATCGTGGCTCGCGTCGTGTCGCAGGTTTGTATTAGATACACTTTGTGGGTCGAGGTGAATGCCTCAGATTTATTACGTTAACTCTAAAGTCGTCGTTGTGGATCATTTTCATAAGTCAAGGATTTTTGACACAGTCTATAAACAAGTACCTGTACAGATTGACTTTTTTATCACCGTCCAAACCTTCTGTGATGGCTCCCGTGATACAAACGAACAACTCTTACTATTGGACCAACTCCCTAACTCGAAAATAAAATTCAGCTGTCTATACAAAACATCAATATTTATTCGACCAAATATGACAACTCGATATGTCAAACAAATTAAAATTAAATGAAAGTGAATTTAATTACTAAATAATATGGGGATTTCTCGTCGTCGAAGTTAAGGCAAATGATTTAACAGGGTTTTATGAAAATGAAAAACTTGATTTTTGATATAAATTAGGTGAAGGTACAATTCGAACAAGGACGATACCAAAAATGGGCATTCTTCTTTGCATGGCATTGAAGCAGCGCCTCCTGGTGACATACGAGAAGAGTTAAAATTTTGCCATACAAATTCTCGTTTTCGTTAACGCGATCGAATGGCGAATGAAACTCACACTAGTGTTGCCAAAAAATCGATAGTTATGCAATAGATAGTTGAATGCTAAAATCGACGTATCTCTGTTAGTGCAATATTACCGGTAAACAGCAATACTATCGATACTATTGATATTATCGTTTTTTTCAACTATCGATAGGCTATCGATAGACAATCAATATGTGAGTGATCACACTACGCACCCTAAGCACAACAGTGCCACCAACTTGTCGTCGCCATAACAACAATGTCGGTGTGTGTGTTATATAGTAGGTATATACTAATAGCCAGTGCAAGGTAATTTTCAATTGAAGTCTATAAATATCCGTTTTATCTTCAACTTCAGACGTTTGCTTCCTACCGAAACCTTATTATTATATCTTCAAGTTAATTTCGTTGGTTTATTATTAAAGCTTCCATCGCAGGCTTAAGACAGGACAAATTAAATTCAAAATTTCTTACACTTTGTGAATAACAAATTGATAAATTAGTCGCTTTGTTAATGTACTTGCACGTTTCGTTGTCAAGGTTTTCCTTAACCTTTGAGAATGCACGATTGTAAGAGAACATAAAAATAATGTTACGGCCTTAACAAAGCTTGGGTCGTATCGTGTAGTTCTATACCTACTGAGTGATATAATGTGATATAAATATATAGTGTTGATTCATTTCGGTGGGTTGGACCGATCCACGGTAGCATAGTTGGTAGTGCACCTGACCCGGTATGTCATGGGGTGCGGGTTAAAATCCCGTTAGTAGGAATTTTTACAACACTTTTTTCAAATTCCTATTTATTCGAATGGCTATATAATGAATGTTATCATCGATATCACTTACTTACTGTCAAAGTTAGCAAAAAAGAAGTATTATAGTCTAGTAAATCTCAACCTTATTTATTTGCAAAAATATGTCCAAGTGAAAAATCGTTTGTTCAATGTAGGTAGGTGGGTACCTAACTAAGCTTCCACAGGCATGCGTTCTTATATACCAAATCAGTGTTCTATCGTATGACCAACTGATATATCGCACCACTTTATTAGACGATCAAAGGTATTTTAGACCCCTCTACATTTCGATATGATTTGAATCTTTCCGTAGTGGTTTTTATTGACTTTATCAATTATTATAATTGCGTAAATTCGGGTGACCTTTTTTACTAACTATTAGAGATCTTAGTATTCTCCTTAAGCATAGAATTTTGAAGTATAGTAGGTATAATTGAAGTGTACCTATGATGTATGGGATATCGTAAAGGCCACCCACTAGAACAATGCTTAAGACTGTACTTAGGATCTGTCATATCGTATTCGGAAAGTGTAGCGGTACCCAACCCTTGACACCATGATTAACGTGAAATAGTTTGAGCAGCTAACACTTCATAAAGCTCTCTAGTAACGCTTTCACCTGGCGGCGTTATAGTGAAACTTTTATTGTACTAACTTTGAACTTCAACGGCGTCATGTAGGAGTTCGCTGGCAGCAAAGCCTGAACTAACTTAATCCCGTTTTGAGACGAGAAACTATGAGTTTGTATCAACAATTTAGTGTACATAAATACCTACGCGCCAGTTTGCCTCAGCGGTACGCTTAAATTGGGTTAAAGTACATTGTTTAACGCGGTATTAGAGGTGCGAGACACCTACTGTTCATGATATAATGTTTTTATACTGAGGAGCTTGATTGCGTACCGCGGCGGGCGGAAAGCGTATTCGGATAAAGTCCTTAATGAAATTGAAGACAATAAATAACTGTTATTAAATAAAAATAACAGCGTTGATGAAGGCAAATGAGACTCTTGGAATGAAAAACTTTTTACAAATCTAATCGCTTTTGCCAATACCTCACTCCCTGTGACAACGTATAAACGTATCCAGCAAATTGGTTCGAAACGTATAGAATGTAAAAAAGTGAGGAATAAACATACAATAAATAATAATTGTGAGTACTAATAACCCAATAAATGGAAAATGAATAGGCAATAATGAATATCGCTTTCCATCAAGCCGGCCGTATGCTCGTTTGACGGCTCAGAAGAGTTTATTATAAATGTCAATCACCTTGTAACGATGATTTCTTCTTTTCAGATTACCAAGAAGTATGCTCAGCTCTATCAAGAGTACAAAAAGCTCTTGGCGCGAGCGGGGAATCGGCGCTGGCGGCGCGTGTGGCAAGCGCGGCGGGCACACTCCTCTGTCCAGCGCTCCGGACGGCGCTGGCCACTCGGACGGCGGTGCTCACAGCTGTCCGGCAGAAGCGGTCCGGGATGTCCGCGCCGCACACGCACCGGGCGACCGACAGACTGAAAGACGTAAGTCGTACGGAGACGCTTATGAGCCCTTCGACAGAAACTTGTTAAGAAGGTTTCAATAAAAAAAAACGAAAGAAAAAGCATTTATTGGTATTACATTACAAACACACAGTTAAATATTATACAGCAATAAGGCTCGACCGAGATCTCGGTCTCGGGCTTGGTCTCTGCATTCTCGGCTACAAATCCAACCGAGAAATCTGTTCCGGTTCTCGGCTGAAAATCGCCGAGATTCTCGGCCATAACCGAGACTTTGTACGGAAAGGGATTCAAACTTTATCGGTCACGTTCGTCGCTCGCTCGGGATAAGTGCGTGAGTCAGCTGTCTTGTGATTGGTTGAAGTCCCGGCTGCAAACTGCGGCCGTCATCGCGCCGCCGCCGCCGTTCGGTCACTGTTTTTAGTCTTTGTTGTCTAATTAAAATTTCTTTTATTTTCGTAGTAAATAAAAATAAGTTCTCTGTTGCTGCGATTACTTGTTATCGTTACTTGTAAATTGATTACACTGCTTTGGTGAAAAGCAAGCTTTGAAGGGTGAAAATGCAAAAAAAAAGGACTGTGCTACAATAAAATGTTATTGATTATTAAAACAGTTAGTGTTTTATTAAACAGTGCCTACAGTATTAAACAGTTAACAGCATTTTAATTTTTTTTTTCACGATTTGTCTATTCTCGATCACGGCTCTCGGTCTCGGCCGAGATTTTATTTTATTCTCGGTCTCGGCCGAGAATGTAAAACCCTTATACAGCAAGTAACAAATTGATTGGGACGTAGGTACTGTCGAAAACAAGGAGAAGCTTTGAATGCTATGCCTTTTTGAGGTACCCAGCAGGTATGCCATTTATGCCGCCTTCGTAGGCTAGTGGTTGAACCGCTCGCTGGTCTTAGACGACGAGATACTGGACTCGATTTCCATCGGAGGTGTGCTTTTACTAGGTTTGATTAAAGCCTGAAATAGAACTCGTTTTGAATCCCCATAACTAGCTAGCTATAATATAAATATCGTATCTTAGTCTGTCGCCATAACAACAATAATTAGTAGCACCTATATAACTTTTTAAACTATCATTGTCAAAAACACAATGTTGAAAAAATTTCCACGAGCAGGATTTGAACCTGCACCCTCCTGACATACCGGGTCAGGTGCTCTTCCAATTGAGCTATCGTGGTTCTAACCAGCCCGCCGAAATTATTCAACACTATTTACTTTTTTCTTTGAAAGCCAAAGGCACCCATTCAATGTCAACATCTACCGTCATTAACACCCGATCATAATATTTTTACAAATACCAAAGATCAGTTAAGAAGTAGGCAAGCTATTTATAAAATGTTTTTGTTTTGTTTATATAATTTTAATGCAAATTTATCATTGTCACTTAAATTACAATAAATATTATGAACGGGATTATTACCATGTTTTTTGTTGTGTTTGAGGATAGTATCGGATACTCAAACACAACAAAATCATGGTAATAATCCCGTTACTAATATTTATTCTAGTAGCATCTATGTTTACCATTTTATGGATTTCGGGGTGAAGTGCGCCTTAATTTCAGCTTTATCGTCACTTTCCATCACATCAGATAAGAATAAAGTCAAGAGCTTCCCCGGTACTGTATGCTCCTCCTTTAGCAGATCTTTAAATTACATTTTCGTCCCAACAGTGCATAGACGTCTTGGACGTGCAGACGGGTGCGGGCGGCGAGAAGTCCGCGGTGGCTGCAGAACTGCTGTCAATCTTGGGCGGGCTGGAGTTGGAGAGCCTAGTGCAGGCGCACGACCAGGCGGCTGCGCTGCTCGACCCCGCCTGCTTCACCAGGGGGAAGAGGCATAAGGTTTGTAAAACTGTATACATACATTTTTGACATTCCTGTTGCATAAAAAGCTTGCACGCCGGACTTTAGGCGGCGCTAACTCTGAGGTCCCGGGTTCGATTCCCGATCGGGTCAATGTAGAAAACGAACTTTTCGATATTGTGTCGGGTCTGGGTGGTTGTGGTACCGTCGTTGTTTCTAATTTCTATGAAACGAGTGCTTTAGCTACTTACCTTGGGATCAGAACAATGTATGTGATGTGGTCTAAATATTTATTTATTTAATACTTATTTAAAAAGACAATCGCTGCTTTAGTTTAATTAAATTATTCATGTATTTTATAAAATTTCTGAGGAGCTCTATGACGCTGTGGTTAACGCGCCGGGTCTGCGAGTGTTGAGGTTAAGCAACTTTCGCAAAGGCCGGTCATCGGATGGGTGACCAAAAATTTACCATCTCGAACTCCTTCGTGCTTCGGAAGGCATGTAAAGCAGTTGGTCCCGGCTGCATTAGCAGTCGTTAACAACCACCAATCGGCACTGGATCCGCGTGGTGGCTTATGGTCTGTTCGTACGTCCGTTAGAATTTGTATCGAAAGTCGCGCTAAGTAATGGAAAAGACAACGCACAGTGAACAACATGTAGCACCGTGTTGCGTGCAAACGCGTACCTAGCGCACAAATTATTACAAAATAAAAACGAAAGACCGCGTCACGTCTTTTAAAATAATGACAACGAAAACCGAACGTTAGGTATCAGTGTTGAGTGTTAATATAGGTCTGTAGGTATCAGTCAGTTTTCTAGTCTCAATCTGGCTACACCCTTATGAATCTAGTGATAAACCCTCCAGGGATCGTTCGCGATCCATCAAGATCCCTACTCGCCGCCCATGCATGTATGTAACGTTTTAATGGGCATCTACAGGCAAAAGTCACAAAGGGCGGGAAGACGGTAATGGCCACAGATATAAGCCTGAACATAAATTTCAAATTATTGCCAACATTAAGATATCAAAACTATAAAAAAAAGGCATGGATTCGTTTGATTTATAATCATTATTTAACGCTGCCCCGCCCACGACCGACTTTTTGTAAGACCGATTTTTTCACCGCGGTTTTAGCATCTATTTTGTGACCGACTTCTTGTAGGACGTATGCATTGCATGCAACAAAGAATTCCATACGTTTCATTTTCACCGACTAAAAAATCATTCACCGATTATCGGACGTGGGCGAGGGCTCTTATCATGACGGCAGCAATTCTAATAAATATTATTATATGCTAATTGACAGTCGTCGACGTACATGATATATGCATCCAAAAAGGGTCACACTAAAACATTACTGCAAAAACTAAGTAGGTACGCAACGTTCCAAGTTTAAAAATTAAACGCGTGGTTATCTCCTGGCCTGTGGATAAACCGTGCGGATCTCGGCTCGGACCTTTCGCAGTAACAGCGGCAAGCTGTAGGAATTATCATAACATTTGCATAAGATCGACACTGAGTTTGTGTTGGCTAATAGATAAGGTAGTAGCTACCTACATATAACCCACGAACACTAAATTTAATATACTACGTGCATAGCGGATTATATTTAAATGAAATATTTTAGCTAATGTCCGAGCAAAGTATTAAAATTACCTATAATTTTCTATTTGGTATCTAATTGAATTCCGTATGAGATTTCACCTTTTTTTGAGATTTTCAGTTCGTTGTCGGAAGATTTATCGGGAATGAAGTGTCTGTCAATAAACTATTACTGGTACGATACGATTATTCGTAAAAAAACAAACACACTAACAAACTCGCATTTATAATGAAATGAAAGTAATAAAAGTAAACTTTATTGTACACCATACAAAAGGCATAAAGTGGACAATACAAGAAGAAGTACTAATGGCGGCCTTATCGCTAAAAAGCAATTTCTTCCAGGCAACCATGTGTTGAACTGGACAAAAAAGCTAATAAATGGGCGGTTAATGGTAATAATATTGCAATCTTTGAAGTAAAAACATTCAAACTAGTAAAAAATACAGAAGTCTATAACAGATGATCAAAAACCTTAAAAATACTTTATTAAAACCAAATTTATGCGATTGGAGTCTTTCCATAGTGCGCTTTAATTTTTGAGTTCACTTTTGAGTTGTATTAACCATAAATTGTTTGTTTCAGACTGGAAATAACTATAATCACAAAGGGGAGAACGACAAAGCTCTGACCGCGCACTCGCCAGACGACCCCAGCGAAAACATCAAGATTATTAAAATTGAAAAGACTAATGAACCACTTGGTGAGTGCCTTTTATCATTAAACATTCGTTGCGGGCTTTTCTAATTTGATTATTTTTTATATACATATAGGTTTAATGAAGAATTAGACTTCAAAGAACCGCAGAGTATAATAAAATAAAATTTCTTGTTTGGTTTTTCTGCTTTTTATAATGCATGTATGTTCGTCATGACTTAGATCCTTAGATTGGTCTTTGTAGATAGAAAATACTTTATTTGATATATTAATAAACACTTTCAAATGAGTTTGGTTTTTACATTATTGATATAATTTGACACGTAAAAATGATTTATATTTTTTTGTCAATGAACCTGCTAATTATAAACGTAAGAATATTGTGTTCATATTACAAAATGGCACTCAAGACTTCATTTAAATTTAAATTTTGATTAGCTCTAAGAGCCGATGTTACCGTATAACTCGATGGATTCCCGGACTTGAATACATTTTTTTGGAGTGCGACTTTTGTTCACCATTCTATCACATGAATAAGAAATGAGAAATTGTATGACAATATTTTAACTCGCTCGTTTGTTACCAGGAGGCGCTGCTTTATTGGTGTAAAAATCTCAAATGGTGAATAAAACTCACACTCAGCACTTTGTTTGTACTATGGGTCTTAAGCTGCATCTACATTGCATTTTTTTATTGTAGAGTAACATTTCCAAGTGTAAACGTCCGATTTCTAAAAGCAACTGCGGTGTGAATGCACCCTTACCACCCCTTACCGATTGCTATGTTACCGAAATAATTATTTAGTCTATGTCGTCCACTGTAGGTGCTACAGTAAGGAACGAGGGGGAAGCAGTTGTTATCGGTAGGATAGTGAGGGGAGGCATCGCGGAGAAGTCCGGCCTGCTACACGAAGGAGACGAGGTCAGTTGCATACATACATTATATAGTATTGATTATAGATAACTACTTAATAAAGGCTAGGGCACGTGCTTTGCAAGGACTCTTTTCGTCTGCCTAGAACACATTAGTAGCAGAAATCAATGAAGCTAAACGATACTATATTTTTAAACTTATGTAAAATTCTTTATTAAAAAAGAAAATGAGTGAATGAGTCTTAGATTATATAACCTAAGGACTGAGTGAATGATAGGAAATAGTCTTCCATAATAAAATGCAGCAACGTTACTAACAAGTGTCGTCTTAAAGCGGTTGATACCTGAACGTTCCAACGTAGTCATTAACAACTTCCGAAAAACTCATGAAAATGAGAGTAAGAAAATACACAAGTTAGCATAAAGTAAAATAAAATTTGGAACTGTCTAGCGCAAAAACCAGTGGTACTAAAAGAATAAGAGGGCACGTCCGTTATCCCCAGGTAAAGCCTGTCCTTGAAATAGGAGTAGTAAGAAATTGCTAATAGCATCAGTGTTTCTAACAGTAGTGCTTGTTTCTCAGCCTTTCGAAATGAACGCGTCTAGCACATTGACACCGAAAACCAGTGATTCTTTCTTTCTTTCGTCCCATAAATTGTTCCTAGAAGAACACCCCTTAATTCACGATCGCCAATACGGGTTTTGGCCCTGGAAATGGCTCCTACTCCACCTAAGTAAGAAAACACGCATGACAGCAGGGTTCTAACGAGGCGCTCCTTCCTCAGCTTTTCAAATGGAACTGTCTAGCGCCTAGCACATTGTCATCCACCGACCACCGAAAACCAGTGATTCTTCTTTCTTTAGTTCCAGAAATATTTACTTTGTTCTGAAAATAGCTCCTACTCCTCCTAAGAAAGAAAATATGGGAGCAGGGTTTCTAACGACGCTCCTTCCTCAGCTATTGGAGGTGAACGGGCTCGCGATGCGCGGCAAGTCGGTGCACGAGGTGTGCCAGTTGCTGGGCGCGCTGACGGGCACGCTGCACGTGGTGCTGGCGCCGCGGCCGCGAGCGCCGCGCCCGCCGCCCGCGCCGCGCGTGCTGCACGTGCGCGCGCACTTCGACTACGACCCTGAAGATGACGTCTATATACCCTGCCGAGAGCTGGGTAAGTGTTTAAATTACAGTTTAACTGCTAACACTAGGACAGGTAGCAGGTACCTAAGCGTGCAGGGAAGCGGGCGGCCTCTCTGCCCGCGCCTCTTCGAATATACCGGGAATGCGATTTAGTTATTTGAGTATTCAAATGTAATTTTTTACAGTCAACCCTACTCCAGGCGTGGAGTGTAGTGCACGCGCCCGGTCTTCACGTCGCCCACTTCGACTATGACCCTGTGAACCACGAGTAAATTACTTGCCTAAACGTTTCACGGCATAGCTCAAAGCTTTCTTTAGGAACAATAGCATATGGGGAGCTCGGGTCATAAGCCATCACGATTTTTTTGTCTCGCTATGTTGCCATATAGCTTCTTTAGCCTTAAGAACCATTAATAAAACCAGTGCTAGATAACATAAACATAAGTTCTAAATAGAGAAGTTACGAGATGTTTCTGATTTTCTGCTATTTTCTTATTTGTGTTGCAGGTATTAGTTTCCAAAAAGGCGACGTGTTACACGTGATCAGCAGAGAAGACCCCAACTGGTGGCAAGCCTTTAGGGAGGGCGAGGAGGACCAGTCACTAGCGGGCTTAATACCGAGCCAAGCTTTCCAGCACCAGTAAGTAATTGCTATACAATAGTTTAGATTGCAAAAGTGCGAGTGCGAGATAAGTAAACAAAATAACTATGTGGATTCACTTAGATTTATTGGTAGGAGATATACAGCACATCTGCACACGAGAACCATAGAACAACCGCCTTTGTGGTCTAGTGGCTAAGACCACCGGTTTAGACCCAGAGGTCCCGGGTTCGATTCCCAGCGGGGGGTACATGTTTGTGTACTCTGTTTGGTTGGTGGTAGGGCTTGTTTGTCCGCCTGACTAGCTACCACCATCTTACTTAAAGCCCGGTGAAGCTGAAAATGCCGCAGCGGCAATCAGCAATCTCTCTCAAAAAAAAAAGAAGAAAAACCACCATCTTATCTAAATATGTCGCCATAACATCAATGTTTGTAGCATTGTTGTGTTCCGGCAGCTAGAGATAAGATAGCCAGTACCTCACTAGTTGAGGATCACGGGTGAAGTGCGCTTCCATCATTGGCCTTATCATCACTTAGCATCAGGTGAGATCAAGGCACTGTGTTTACCCGTTAATATTAATAAAAAAAACGGAGAGAGGCGAAAGAGATTCCTAAGTGAATGTGAAAAGCCTCTTGGCTCTCTTGATCTTAACAACTGCTTTTGATCAAAAAGTCACTACTTCGTTGGTCCGTTTTGACTTGAAGGGACGACAAACAGCTGAGGGCTCCAACTGGTTATGCAAGAAAAACACTATCATCAGACGGCCAATTTTGCTAGCTGCCGGAACTGGTTTAGATTGCCAGCGGGGATACATATGTAAATATGTAGCATAGCATACCTACATAATATTATTGTGCTCGGTTTGTTTGGATGAAGGGCTTGCTTTTATTCCACCTAGCTCATCTAAGTCTGTCAAGTTATAACAACTATGTTAACAGTCCGCCAGTTAGAAATAAAATATCCAGCCAGTTGTGAAAATAAAAAGGTTTTGTTTAATGAAACTTCACTAATTATTTTCAGACGGGAAGCGATGAAACTAACTTTAGCAGGGGAAGTTGCTGCCAGGGATAAACCCCGCAAGGGGGGCACTCTGCTCTGCGCTAAGAAACCTCCGCGGAAGAAGAAGGGGAAGAAGGCCACCAGCGAAGCGGGCTACCCGCTGTACTCCACGTCAGGGACAGATGGTGAGGAACCTTGCGTTGCATACTGATTTATCTCCATTAATTGATGTTATGGTAGTGACACCAGTGCTCAGGAGAAGCTTGATGGCGCAGTGGTTAACGCGCCTGGGCTGCGAGTGCTGGGGTTAAGCAACTTTCGCAAAGGTTTACATCGGATGGGTGACCAAGAATCTATCAGCTCAAGCGCCTATGGAGGCGCCGGGACCAACGGCTTTACGTGCCTTCCGAAGCAAGTCCCGGCTGCATTAACAGTCGTTAACAACCACCAGTCCGCACTAGGCCCGCGTGGTTTATGGCCCGTTCTCCCTATCTGTCCATAGGGAAGGCTCGTGCCCCAGCGTTGGGGACATAAAAAGGAGCTGATGATGATGATGATGAACAGTTTTTTTAATGCCGCCATGTAGCTTTGTTTTATTATAAAGAATTAGCTGAGAAAAACAAAGTAAAATCTTATTATTTTCCCTTTCAAAACGACCCATTAGTAAATTAGAATTTTTTGTTTTGCATTTTTCACTCTAAATTTCGCTGTCAGTAAATAATCGCAAATCCTTCTACAGAGTTCGAGCAAGAGGAAATCCTGACCTATGAAGAGGTGTCGCTGTACTACCCGCGCGCGTCCAACAAGAGGCCGATAGTGCTGATCGGCCCGCCCAACATCGGGCGGCACGAGCTGCGGCAGAGGCTCATGGAAGACAACTCCAGGTTCGCCGCTGCTGTGCCGCGTGAGTATTAATTGTTTTATTTATTTATTTATATATAAGTCGCGACAACCGAATGCAATCCACATTTCATACATAAACACATTTAAAAAATTTGCACTCCGATTGTAGTCCGTTCACTTATTCTATCATGCGTACATTAAAATATAGAGATCTCTGCTACACTTAGATCAGTAACAATAATTAAAAACATGAAAAAATATTTTATATACGACTTATAATATAATAAACCTGTGATACCCTGAAAGTAGATTGCTAAGAAGTACGAAGAAAATTCTCCAACGTTACGCTCTGAGGCCAGTTGTATTTTGGAAGCGTTTTTGTACAAATTTTACTCGTATGAATACGCACGATATATTCCTATCCCTATACAGATACACGCACGACTAGGTCGCGCCCAATGTGCGAGGTTATTACAATAGGAGTCGGGGATTACGATGTATCGTGCGTATTCGTACTTGTTCGTACGAGTCAAATTCGTACGAAAACGCATTCAAAGTGCGGCTGGCCTAACCGTTGAGGCATGTTTTTTTTATAAATAGCTTGCCTACTAAGAAGTAGGCAAGCTAGTTTAGTAGTTTAGTATTTTTACAAATACTAAAGATCAGTTAAGAAACTGATCTTTAGTATTTGTAAAAATATTATGATCGGGTGTTAATGACGGTAGTTGTTGACATTGAATGGGTGCCTTTGGCTTTCAAAGTAAAAAGTAAATAGTGTAGAATAATTTCGGCGGGCTGGTTAGAGCCACGATAGCTCAATTGGAAGAGCACCTGAGCCGGTATGTCAGAAGGATGCAGGTTCAAATCCTGCTCGTGGAAATTTTTTCAACATTTGTGTTTTTTAGTAATAGAACTAACAAACGAACAGAAGAATCTAAAGAAACCGACAACCAATGGTATAAGACGAGCAATAACTTTTTGCCTCAAACGGCCTTTACACCGTTACTGGACTTAAGGGCAGTAACGCATTGCATTGTCACAGCGTGTGCGCGACAAATACGTTTATCATCAAACACCTACGATAGAGAAGCGGCAGAGTGTAGGGGTTATTACTAATTTTAGGTATTTGTAGCGTCGGCGTTTTCTGTACCCCGAAATAATAATTAGGCCGTCCGACCTTTTTTAAGCGTCAAGTTGCAATTAATATTATTATTAAAGGCTTTAAATAGTCTCTTGAAAGTGTGAAAGTTTGCTAATTGCATTTATTTTGTTTCTGTGTATTTAATTTGCTGGTTACCCAATAACTTAATATATCCCCCCTCCCTCAGATACGTCCCGGCCGCGCAAGGACCACGAGGTGCCTGGCCAGGACTACCACTTCATATCGCGCACGCAGTTCGAGGCTGACATACTAAATCGGAAATTCGTCGAGCACGGCGAATACGAGAAAGCTTATTACGGTGAGCATCAACACTGGCCACTTTTCGGTCAAGAGAATTAATCTATGTATTATCTCCATATTCTATGTATTAAAGCTGATTTTAAAAATCTGATCTCATAGTTATTTAGTTTGTTAACAAAGTTAGTAAGTTGCTGTTGCAAATAAATTAATTTTAAAGTATGGTAAAGAGGAAGTACTTAAGTGACATTTTTCTTGTGGAGTTTGCTGATTGCCTCAAACGGCATTTTCAGCACCACCGGACTTTTTTGGGGTCGAAGAAAGAGACTGCTAACGTCACCTCTTATCAACATTTAAAACTCATTAAATTGTTGTAAAATTATGTGGCAATACTAGAAAATAGTAGATCTGTCTGTGGGGTACACTATGTACTGGACAACCCTGACAGATAAACCGTGTCACCTTTCCACGAAGAATCCTGAATTAATTTCGAAGTCGTCATTTTGTCACAATACTGAAAATTGTACACACACCTGCAAATTTTACGGAATTTCCTCTATAAACTTTTAAATTTTATATTTTAGGCATAAGGTTGGAGATTAAATGAAGAAATTCGACAGTTTTTTTGGATAGTCCGACCTGCAGGCATCTGTACTTGAACAAAGGTAGCCCAATTCGATTTGTACAACGCTTGTTTCCACCCCAGGCACATCGCTGGAGGCCATCCGCGAGGTGGTGAACTCGGGCAAGATCTGCGTGCTGAACCTGCACCCGCAGTCGCTGAAGATCCTGCGCGGCTCCGACCTCAAGCCGTACACGGTGTTCGTGGCGCCGCCGAGCCTCGAGAAGCTGCGACAGAAGAAGATCCGCAACGGGGAGGCGTTTAAGGTTAACACTTTATTTATTTTTTATTTATTTTAATTGATGGCTCCGTGCGGTTTGCACATTTAGCCAGTGTCAAAGTATTAAATAAAAATAGAAATAGAAAAAATCTTTATTTGGTACAATACATCACACATATAAATTCAAAACACAATAATATTATATAGAAAATAAAAAATATAACATATTCTTCCTTACAAGTTGTATAAATAAACATTTATTATTCTAAATTTTGCATTCACAATGCTATTATTATATAGATACAAGATAAAATTATACTAATAAAAACAACCTGTGTGAGGAAGCTCGAGAGGGAATCGAACCCACGACATTTGGATAACCGGTCCAATTCTCTGAATGCTGAGCTACCGAGACCCCAGAAAACTCGTCTAGTTCTTAGTCTCGGTAGCTCAGCGGTCAGAGCATTGGACCGGTCATCCAAAGGTCGTGGGTCCGATTCCCACTCGAGCTTCCTGGGACTAGTATACTTTTATATATATTATTATTTGTTAATAGATGATAATTAATATAATAAAAATGAGTAGTAATATATGATTATTCGCCCATCTCAAGGGTATCAGTAAAGATGTGGGGCTTAACTGAAACCTCCCGCGGACTTCTTGAGATAATTTGAATAGTGTCTTTGCACTGTTTTGTTTCATTGGCCACCTTGACTCATGCACGTTCACGAACACTTAACAGTTAATAATCCACCATTATTTCATATTAATATTCGACATAATCAAAAATAAAATAAAACAATTGCGCAGACGTTACTTTTCACTTTCCCGCCAAGAACTTCTTCAGACACTTTTGGTACATAGTATTCCGATCAGGAAAAGTTTTTTTTATATTAAAAGGAGGCAAATGAGCAGGCGGGTCACCTGATGGAACGTTATCACCGCCGCCCGTGAACACCCGCAAAACCAAAGTAAAAGTATTTAAAGGTGCTATTTTACCAGAAGCAATCGCCTGTTATGTAATATTGAAGATTCGATTTCGAGTATTACAATTACAATACCAAAGGAATTATGGCTATCAGTAGTATGGTTTCGATAACCAGTTTAACGTATGAAATGGGCTGGCACGTAAATAACACAAAATTAATAATGTAAATTTAATCTCTTTACAGGAAGAAGAACTAAAAGAGATAATAGGGACAGCGAGAGACATGGAACTGAGATGGGGCCACCTGTTCGACATGATAATCATAAATAACGACACACAACGTGCCTACCAGCAGCTGCTCAACGAGATCAACAGTCTGGAGCGGGAACCGCAGTGGGTTCCGGCGCACTGGCTGAAGCACACCTAGCGAGCAACCCCCACCGCTGCCCCCACAGCAGCTGGCAGACTGGAACGGGTCTACAACAATAACGTGGTTCATGCAGCGTACACAAGTCACGCGGGTGACAGTAAAGCTATCGTTGAAACCGCCAAACTGGTACCCCGCAGAGAAAGCGCAATATACAAATTGGTACCGCTACTTGAAATGTTTACGCAAATGGTTTTACATTTGCTCCTATACTTTTTGAATGCGTGCGATAGGAGAAGACGGCGTTTTACAGGTCGGGAGAGAATCGTAGGTCGCGATAACGAAGCTAGTACGACCGATGGCTCCGAAGCTGTAGAAAATATAGAATTTAGTAATGTGTTCCCTATGACGTGTTTAGTTGATGGAGGTGAATGTAAGAAGCTATTGGAAGAAGTTGAGTGTAAAAGAAGATATGTTGCGTAGCAGTGTACGGATTTGTGTCTGTTTATAGGATTTGTTACTAGAACAAATCTTGGCAGACGCAAATGGTCACTGTCCAATGTAGGAAATTGCGATACAGGGGAGCTCATGGGCGAAATTAGAATTGATTTCTGAGAAGTCTGATTTTATTGCCCTTCTCCTGTAATTATTTTACATTAGGCTGTTTCTCTTTTAACTATTTCCGAAATACAACATTTAAAAGATTTTTTTATATATGTATGTATTTAGATTAGCCATTTCTAATTTCGCCTATGAATAATAGCAAACTTTGAGAGTAAATTTATTTACAGACGCCATATGTGCTTAAAAATGTTTTACGTTTTCATTTTAAATTTTGGACACCCCAAGTTTGATCTCTTAACGAAAACAATCAGTTACTTAATTGAGTAAGCGTTTGTAAAAAATTCAAACTTTGGGGCAAATACTTAAATATATTAGAATATTGTCAGTGTTTATTTCCCAAGTTTTAATGTAACAATGTAAGGTGCAAAGTTACTTATGAACGATATGTAGTCGCGGTGTTTGTGAAACGCCAGATCGAGAGAAAATATGTAATATTTATTAAGTTATGTACGGTTGGTAGACCAGCAAGAGGTTATTAACAAAAGGGCTCATGTCATAAATTGTGCAAATAACTGGCAATAATGCCATTGTCTACTTTGTTTATAGTAATGTGAACTTATGGCAACACAATAATTTATCAAGATTGAAAGATACAATAATATAGCGGGATTCATTTGTTGTATAATTATGTGTATAATCACAAAATAAACTTACTGCCGTATTCGTGGAAGCTTACATATACATAATTTCAAAATAAAATGAAAGGTACAATAATACAGCAGGATGCAATTTTTCATTTTAATTCACAAAATATTCTGTCTTATTCGTCGAAAATTAAAATTATACATCTTTTTAATATATATCATTATCATTCGTTAAAATTAGTAATGAGGTCATGTTTCACGTTAGATTATCGACGAAATTATCTAGGTCCCACGTCTATTCCTAATTCCTAATTTTAACGAACTCTACTTATAGTTATAGTAAAGGAATCGATCAGTTAAACTTCACCTCTCTAGTTTAGTATATCAAATAATAGACATTTTCGCAATAATTCCTTCGAAATATATGAATAGTAATTCCTTCAAATTGTAGTCAGTGTTTTTAAATTCTACCTATTTGAAATCCTGTCACCGATTTGTTCGGTGATGTCTGCGTATTCACGACAGCAGGCAACCTGGGACTGACAGAGTGTTCGTCACTTTCGATTTAGTTAAAGGTAACTTAAGTGAAGTGTCGGTAGCCAAACAGATAGATTCTATGGTTGAATATGAGAAATCGTGGTTCAAACCGTATGAGGTTCCGTCCTACTGACGAGCCTAACACAAGCATGTTAGCTGTCTGGGTGGGTTAACAGAACTGTTATTAATGTGTTAATAGCGCAATAATAATAGTCTTTATAAAACTATGATTTGTATGGCATCAAAGCTACGCCATCTAGTGACAGTCACAAGGTGTTCCTCACTAGGTGTCGCTGCAACTTTTAACTTGATCATATAGTGCAGGCATCTCGCACATAGGCACTCTGTTCGGAAATGTCTGCCGATACTTCTAAAATATATTAGAATTGAATAATAGTTACGCGCCAAGTTGGTCCGCAAGCGTAAATTGTTACTTGGTGCGTAGTTTTAGACCACCATGCTTTCTGTAGTACATCGCCTTTAACCGTTAACCATATTTGACAAAGTTTAATGAAATTTTTAAAAATATCTATATAGTAGATATTTCAATTCAATTTTCATCAATTTAAAGACTGCTCGCTGAAAAATATTATCGCATATATATAGCCTATCCACATTGTTACTTTTCTATATTCTAATAAAAAGTATTTATTTAAATGCCAGAGTAAAATATTAAAGCCTAAAAAGAAACAGTAAATTAGTAAATGTTAAATCGAAATATTTAAAAAAATAACAAAACTTAAAAAAAAAACAATAATGCGAATGCGAAGGAATTTATAGTTCTCCAATTTATAATAGATAGTAAAAAAAAAACAAAACAATAAATTAACTATTTCTCTAATGCCAAATTTATACGTTAGATTTTGAAAATTATATTTAAAAATAATTGAAGACATCGTCAGTAGATTACTCGTGAGTTTCTAAACTCGTGACTCTGTATGGTAGGAATGTACTATGAACAATAAACCGATTATATGGACACTGCTACGATAGTGAGTAGAAAAGCATTATTTTATAACCGTATAATCAGAACCTTACTGTACAACGACATATCTGTTTTTATAGTGTACCTATTTCAATTTATCGGCCATTCGAAAGTGTTTAATTCCTTTTGGTAAATTTACCTCTAAATATGTAACAAATAGATACAGTAAAGTATTGAATAGACAAGAGTTTGGTGTACTTGAGTTTTGTCGTGACCATTTTGTCGGATTATGTTATATGTAATAGTGTCTTTTTTACACACAAAGTATTCCTAGGTAACAACTTTACAACACTGATCAAGTTGTCATTGGAAACCTTTTAGCTCTTGGCAAACCAACTGGGTCTCCATTCTGCTTTTTTAAAGCGTCCGCAATCGTATATCAGTGGCCTGCTTTTGACAAATATAGCTTACTACTAATGTCAAAATCACGCCACCGACACGGTATTGAGACGTTATTGAATTAGCAGACTAGACCCTGTTACATTGCTGCGTAATGTAACACTTGGGATGGGCTAGTCTTTTGACAGAATCCAACTATTACCTATGACATGAATAATAATATTTATAATATTGTTCTCGTAATGTACTACCTCATTTACTTGTATCATGTTGTTAAGTAAGAGTAACAACTTCATCACTGATGTTGTCGAGTTGTACGCCGTGTTAGAGGGAGATAGTAGATAAATCGCAATACAAATTAATAATATGAACACAATATTCTAAATATCCAGGGGTATAAGTATGTGAAATTAGTTTGTTTACATTATTTGTATATCTGTAGATAGAATTGTGCATTCCAAATAATTTAGTGCCAAATACATAAGGCCACAATGAATAGTGAGGTCAATATTCTTTTTTTTTATAATAAAATAATCACAATTTTTTAAATGAATACGTTATTTTGTATGTATGTTGTAGGTACCATTACCAATATTGTCATGTGTACTGATTTTTGAGATATCGTGTCATAATGTTTTTAAATTGATCGAGATGTATTAGTTGCGTAAGTTGATAAAGTATTGGGTCATAAATCTGTTAGCCTGTGAGGTGCTAAAATTTAATTGGTTTTTGTTAAGTCATATTATGCGTGTTTTATATGTTATTGTTGCGTTGTTGTGGTGTGCATGAACAATATTTGTCAATGGTATTGCACAGTACGGTACCTAACAGACTTGCGCATGGGATCAAACTACCAACAAATATTGTTACTGCACACATTCAATGATAACGTGGATTTGTGGAAACTTCACAGTATTTGATATTGTCTTATTTATAAATAGTCCTGTATATAATTTATTAACAACAGAATAAATAATGAGAAAATATAAATACCATGTTAATAGAGAACAATTTAATGTAAATAATAGAGTACCTATTAAATTTAATATCAGATAATGTTGGTTTTATTACTCTACCATTTACCTTCACAATTTCTATGGGTACCTTTATCCCTTAAATTTATACAAAAAGGTACCTTGAAAGTGGCCTTTTTCTTCATAGATCGAAAGGTACAATTTGATATATAATAATAATATAGGCCCTATAAAAACTTTGTTACATTCTAGCAAACATTTGAACAACACTTTTCTTGGCTTTGCATCAAAAATTAATTCAACAAATGAAATAAACTACAAAATGTTTTATGTGCCAAGGTTCTACAGAGCCTACCTACTTTACATTTCAAATTGATTTGGTAGGTAGGTATATAGTTCTCCACCAGTTATATTTTGCATGCTCTTTCCGATGTCCGTGACCCCAGCGGGATAACCCCTTCAGATCGGCTTCAAATGTCGCCATGATTTAGTTGATATCATGTTTAAATTTATTAGCAAATATCAAAATTTGTTGTCCAATAGTTATCAAGATATCCCATGTTAAAGGGTATCCCGCTGGGGTCACGCTCGTCAAAATTATTTGACCTAAAGCGAGCAGGGACGAGACACGCTACTGATATAGTTAGTGAGCTAAGATTTTGTTGATTTAATTACGAATACATCAGTGAAAATTCCAGGATTCTGCCTTCTATAGTTACCGAGTAATCTAATAGGTAAGTACCTACTTTTCGTCAAAATTCCTTTGAAAAGTAAGTTCTAGTTGACGTGTAAGAATAAATGCTACATTCATGAAATCTAGAGTTTGTTGACTCTGAGAGAAAATTTGTCAGACAAAAACTCTAGCTACAGTACATCCTGAGATATAACGCTAATTTGGTTATCCCGCTGGGGTCACGGTGTTGTTACCTAAACATGGATTTTCCACAGAAATGGAGCAAGTAGCGAGTTTATGTATGACTATAGCCAAGATTTTGTAGGTGTAAAAATCTAACCCCATTTCAAGATGTCCCCAAGTCCATTTAGGGACTTTATGTACTGGCAACACCAAATAAATAACAGCACATTGTCTATCGTATATTTGAATTATTTGTAACAAGTGTCCCAGCACATTGTCTATCGTATATTTAAATTATTTGTAACAAGTGTCTAAGTGGTAGTTTTAAAATATATTTTATGCCCTAAGTCCACGCGATTCATTTCAAAATGTCCCTTAGTCCCCTTGACCATATATTCAGTTCTAAATGTCACTAAGTCCTCTTTACTGTCAATACGAGCGTTACTTTTGTGCTTCAGTGTTTTTTGTATTTGTATTGTTTAATTTTATAGGTTAAATAATGTTGTAAATATTAAAATGGAGTTTGAAGACAAGCTGACTAAGTAAGTACTTGTTGTTTGCTCATTGTTTTATTCAATAAAATCAATCATGGGTTCGAATTTACATTTTTGCCTTGTTTCTCAGACTTTTAAAAGTTTCTGTATTGTTAACAAACTCTGACGACAATGTTTCGGAGGATGAACATCAAAAAAATGGCAGGTTCGTATAATAATATTATGCATTTAAGTACTTACAGTATAATATTATGCCTTTAAGTACAACTTACAGTATAATATTAAGTTAATATTATACTATAAAAGATTATGTTCTGTGCGTAAGAGGTTCAATTTCAGGGATATCAACATGTCGACAAGTAATTTTTAGAAAAAATTGAAAGCCTGAAATGTCCCAATCCATGACAAGCGAAAACTTGAATCGTTTCTCACTGTACCGAATTGGAGTGTCACGATTTTTAAGAGAATTTCCAGTCGATTGCTATGATTGCCAAATAAAGCATAAAGAAGCCAAAGTGAGGGCTATAAAAAAGCTTTTGGAATATGTCCCCAAACATTTAAGGAACTTTTACACAGAAATAATCGAAATTAACGAATATGTGATCACGCTGCTGAAGATGTTGCTCACGAAATTGAATAGATTTTCAGTTGGTGGGTTTTTAAATTTATAAGAGTAATATTAGTAAGTAAGTAAGACTGTCAATTTATTGCATTTTTGTTGGTCATTAAAAATATTATGATTTCAATTAAAGTACGGTATTTTATTATGAAATATCAAGATAGTTTAGTTAAAAAGCTTCAAGACTAGTTAATTCGAGTTAGTTTTTCTCTCAGAAAACCTAAGTCCAACTCCTAGCCTATGAATGTTTCTAAGTTCAATTTAAAATCCTTAAGTCCAGTATGAAAAGCCTTAAGTCCGAAATTTTTATGACCTAAGTCCATGAAACATTTTTCGATTTTCTTAAACAAAATTAAAAATATTTTATTTAATTTAAGACATTACGAAAGAGGACCTTATGGGAAACATTTTGATGTCACATATATATATTTTTATTCGATATGGTAACATTTCAAAAGCAAAATGAAAAACGGGACTTCTTGGCGGGAAAGTGAAGAGTCATGTCTGCGGTTTTGTTTTATTTTCTAAAATTGTGTTATGTCGAATATTAATGTGAAATAATGGTGGATTATTAACCGTTAAGTGTTCGTGAGTGTACATGTGTGTTGGCAAATGAAACAAAACAGTGCAATGTTACTTTTCAAATTCTCACAAGAAGTCTGCGTGAGGACTTAGTAAAGCCCCACATCTTTACTGAGATACTCGAGGGGTTGGGGGGGTAATATCATTTCTCATTTCTATTATCAATTATCATTCATCATCATCAATATTGTTTATTTATCTATTACAATGAAATTAAGAAACTATGTAAGATTTCGGCATATGGACACAAATCCCTGCCATGTACAACTTCAAATAAAAAAAAAAAAAAATGAAAAACTATCTTCGCAATTTCTCAAAAGTGTAAAAACGGATTTAGGGACATCTTGAAATGGGCTATGCTAAGTTCATACCTAACTAAACATACATTTTGATGTAAGTAAATATTTAAATATTTTGATTCCGAGACATAACACAATAGAAATAATTCTGATTATGTTGACTTTAAATACTGGCAACATTTTTTCTGACATTTGCACTGCATTTGTTGACGTATGACGTTTGATATTTGTAAAATTTGACGTACCTACTATCTTTAGAGGGAAAGCGTACAATTCGCTGGTTTTTCTTTAAAATTAAGTTTCGGAAATTAAACAACTCAGTATTATAACACATTGCCACTATGCCGTCGATGAAGGTGGAAGGCGACAGTGATGGGGATGGCGATATGTCTGGAGGTGATACTGAACGTTCAGGGGGATCATCCAGAGGCCCTGACCGAGACTCTAGCGCGGAGGAAGCTGATGAGCCTGACTCCGATGACTCCTCGGAGATGGACGAGAGTGAATGTGAGAGGCGGAGGAACGAATGCCTGGACAATCTGGGTAAGTACGAGCCGCGAGTTTGAGGTTATGTTTACAAACAAGCTTCGTCAACTTGACTGGTATAGTTTGCACTGTAGTTCACATTATTAAGAGTTTTTTTTATTTTTATTAACCTTGTTGTACGTTTATTGCAACATAATGAAAAACGCAACTAAGCAAGTGCCACTCATTTAAAATTTTCTGTAACCTACTTTATGTTACACTTGACATTAGTTTTTTCTTTTAATAGGTACTTACTATTATCTAAAAATAATTACAAAATGTTTTTGTTTTGTTTATATAATTTAACGCAAATTTTGTTGCAAACAAATTACAAAAACACACATGTTGAAAAAATTTCTACGATCCTAAATACTAATCCTGCTTGTGGAAATTTTTTGAACAAATAATTCTAAATAATAATAAATTGTGTTTTTGTAAAAATAATTATGTTGAAAAGTTATTTTAACTTTGTGCAAAGTCTTAACATATTAAGTCTTAACAAAGCACCTATTGTACTTTTTGATTATCAATTCCTTACTAAGTTCCTCTCTGGGTGTAATAGCTATAAATAGTCATCGTCAAACACTGTAAAGGCAATTTAAACATTGCGCCATATTACAAAAACACAATGTTGAAAAAATTTCCACAAGCAGGATTTGAACCTGCACCCTTCTGACATACCGGGTCAGGTGCTCTTCCAATTGAGCTATCGTGGTTCTAACCAGCCCGCCGAAATTATTCTACACTATTTACTTTTTACTTTGAAAGCCAAAGGCGCCAATTCAATGTCAACAACTACCGTCATTAACATCTGATCATAATATTTTTACAAATAAGTACTGAAGATCAGATAAGAAGTAAGCAAGCTATTTAAAAAAAATCCTAAAAATTTAAAATTTAAACCTGCTTGTGGAAATTTTTTCAATATTGTGTTTTTGTAATTTGTGTCGCAACAAAATTTGCGTTAAAATTATATAAAAAAAACAAAAACATTGCGCCATATATTGTTTTCTAAAGTTTACACGAACACTACACATTGAAATGAAACAACTTTTACCGATCTATTCGCGTTTAATGCGCCATATGTTTGTATCAGCATTATGTCCCCGAAAATTTATATTAAGTACATCTGTTTAATAATTATTATCTTCAGTCATAGTAATACCTATTTCAAATTTAACTGGATTGCAATAGTTCAAAGAACTGGAAAACTGAGATCTAACATGCATTTTTATTAAAAGTTCTTTTTTAATTATGTAAATTTTTGTATCTAATAAAAAATATTGGTTTAAATTTTTTTTATATCTATTGATAACTTTGGTATGAATAATTATTTTTAACACACAAGAACTACCATAATTCATACATTATTTTATTTTTATTAGGTAGGGTCAATAGCATTTGTCCAGCCTAAAACTGAAAAAATAGAGCAAACTGCAAACAACATTGACATACCAATTTTTATAAATTCATAATTGAAAATGTTGGTCTGTTTTGAAAAGTGAATTTCGATTTTTTTAATTTTCGGGAGATACCTAATACGTAAAAATTACATCCATAAAATGGGGTTGGGGTATACTTCAATTCTTTAATAAGCAGTGCACAACAGCAGCAGGAGCAGATAATATACTATATTATACATAGTCAGGTCATAAGTATAGTCACACAGTAAAAACATTTTTTTTACACAAAAAAGTTTATTGAATTCGAATTCCGAATTGTTCATGAAAATAAAAATGTATACTTTTTAGAATTTTACTCATTTTTAAATATGGAGTGGACGCTTAAAGAAGACCGTGTTGCAGTTATTGCGTTGCATCGTTGCGGTTACGCGCCAAGGTCAAGCGCAAAGGTCTGCCTATTTGTTTTTAGATTTTGAAAATAATTGAAAATAATTGTATTTGATAATCTGAAACCCGTGTACAGGATGAAATATTGAGCTTCTAGTCCCCGTAGTTTTGTGTTGATTGGCAATAAAATATTAATATATTGAAATCTATATCATGAATTTTGTATGTATTTGCAATGTACTTTTATAACTAGTAAGATGTATTAAGTTATTGTCTATTTATGTTCGCTGACTTCTTGACTTCTTTTCTTCTTCTTTGACTGGCCTGACTTTTCGTTTCGGGGATTCCCCCGAATTCGCCGCGCGGCGCAGGATTAGTAATACTCTCCTGAAGTGTTTTTTTATAATTTCTAGTTAGTTCGCTTTACTAAAGTTAGCTCTGTGTAGTTTAAATTAATTTGATTTTTCTTATGATCTTATGTTGATTTATCGATAATTTGTTATATTTATTACTTAAAACAAATGATCGTAATCGTCGATTATTAGGTGCAATAATCGTAATCGTAATCGTGATCGTAATCGCTAAGTGATAATCGTTTCATCACTAATCATAAGTACATACTTATGATCAGTAATGGGGCTGTAAGATTTCCATGTAGGCCTTAGAAAGACTAGCATTTGGTCTATAGCGTCTTTTTTTCTTTCCAATTTGTCATATACTATATACATCATATTATTTTTTATGCTATGAAAAGCTGGGTTTGAAAAGTAATCTCAGGTACAGTTGTAGAGGGTGTCATCCAGTGCAGACAACTCAACAGACCGATTCATTGATATGGCATCGTAAAATACCTTTTATTTTGAGGTGTTTTTATACTATTTTATTGTAAATGCTGTTACTTACTGGATCATTTGGATGTCCTACAGTCTTCTATAGTAAAGAAAGCTCTTTTGCAATTTTAATTTCCACGATCTGCTACATTACCAGGGGCCCGATTCCCAGAACTAAAACCGTAACGATATCGTAGCGACTTAATCTTCATTTTCGTATTCACATCCGTCAATCGAGCCGATTTCAATGGCGTTCGAACGAAGTACTAATCAACCGTATTCAGATCTACCGTATACTTTAAAGTCGTATGTTAATATGAAAATTGTTTTTAACTACTAAGTCACTACATGGCTAAGATTATTGTTATGGCCATCGGGCTGCAGGTGTTTGTGAATGTCGCTATTAGTTCTACTGAATGACTTCAGTATTTATTTTAATCATATGTATAAATAGAATTGTTTTGTGTTTCCAGCGAACCTGGAGCGTCAGTTCACCATTCTCCGGGAGCAGTTGTACTGCGAGCGAGTGAAGCATGTGGAATATCAGCTGGCGGAGGTGCGAGGTGGACGCTCTCAGGAGTACCAGGGGCCGCTGCGGAGACTGCAGGAGAATATGAGAATAAGGTGTATTGACACGTTTAAATGTCCGATTCAACCGCCTCTGTGGTCTAGTGGCTAAGACCACTGGGCTCAGAGCCAGAGGTCCCGGGTTCGATTATCAGCACAGGGTAAACATTTGCGTACTCAGTTTGGTTGGTGGTAGGACATGTTTGTCCGCTTGCCTAGTTACCACCATCTTATCTAAATATGTTGCCATAACATCAATGTTAGTAGCATTAGAACTTTTTAAACTGTCATGGTCACTTACATTGGAATAATAATAATTAACGGGATTATTACTATGGTTTTTGTTGTTTGTGAGTATCCGATTTTTGCCACAGATGCATGCGCCATGATCGATCACGGATGTCCTGAATCTGACAAAATTTCTACCCTCTTCCTCAATTCATAAACACTTACAAACAACAAAAGACATGGTACGACGGAACAAGAGTACTATGGCCCGGTTTGCGCACGTGTTATACCAGGTATAGACAGTGCCTAGGCACTTTTCCCCACCCTTATGTCTCGGCCAACCCGAGCCGAGGTCCTATATCGATATCCTTTAGAGACGTTCTCGGATTGTTCAGCTCTCGATTCCAATTAGAACGCTTCGAAGATTAACAGGGACGAAATTACGATTAGCCATAATTTCGCAGCCTTAATTAAAAAAAAAATCCTACAAGATCCACCTTTTTTCCATTTCATGAAGGGCAAGGGCTTTATATGTATGTATGTAAGGGCTCGAGCTTCATCACACTCACCTAATAAGTAAGTGACCATTATGCAAGCACGATGCTCGATGGCGCAGTGGTTAACGCGCCCGGTCTGCGATTGCTAAGGTGAAGCAACTTTCGCATGGGCCAGTCATCGGATGGGTGACCAAAAATTTATCATCTTGAGCTCCTCCGTGCTTCGGAAGGCACGTAAAGCCGTTGGTCCCGGCTGCATCAGCAGTCGTTAACAACCACCAATCCGCACTGGGCCCGCTGTTGGTTTATGGCCCGTTCTCCCTATCCATCCATAGGGAAGGCTCGTGCCGCAGCAGTGGGGACATAAAATGAGCTGATGATGATGATGATGATGATGCAACCACACTTTATCTGGTCCCGATCCGATCAGAACCCCTCGGAGAATCTAGTAGGGAACGAGAACACGCACTAGTGTGTGATGCTATTCCATCTAGACAACCTCTGGCGGTAATCTTTTTAATTCCTTTGCCGTCTTGAGGCAATCAACAAACTCCAAAAAAACAAACACTTTACCTGGACTCTTCAACCACTGCAGTACTTCGTATTTTGCTAAATAAAACAATTGTGTTAACATATTGTTTTCTAAAGTTTACGCGAACACTACACATTGAAATGAAACAACTTTTACGGATCTACTCGCGTTTATTTTACACATTACTTTTAATTAATGTTTATCCTGACGTTTCGAACCCTTTGCAGGGTCCGTGGTCACAGGGAGACTGAGGTGTTGGTCGTCTCATAATTAGTTAGTAGCTTGTATACCCTCATTTAAATTAATTAGGTGCATTCCGTTTTACGCAGAAAGAGCTTACAGTATCTTTTGGTCTGGCAGTATGGTGTTGGGGCTGGAAACGTCAGGATAAACATTAATTAAAACTAATGTGTAAAATAAACGCGAGTAGATCCGTAAAAGTTGTTTCATTTCAATTGTGTTAACGTTATTATTATAGCGACAGAATTAGGATGAGATATTGCTAGCTAGCCAGACGAACTTAGTACAAGCATTTTCTTAGCACCAACCAAACCAAGCACATTAAATATTGCATTCCTATAATTTATTACCCCTAACTATTGTTACACTTGACAAAGGTTTATTAACCGTTGTCAGGATTTTTGGGCTTGGGCCATAGATGTGGTTATTGAACATACATAGCCTGGTGGGACTACTCTAAAGCGCTGTCCACACATTTTCGGGTCAGGGCTATCCGTGTTTCGAGTTGTCCGTGTCAGCGTTCTCGTCAGGTACGTGCCTACACAATTATGAGGGAAATCGGTGCCAGTGTAGTATGTTTCGGTGGCTGATACGCATACAACCCGATGTCCTTGTTTAATACAGCAGAATTGGTAATGATAGCAATAGTTCTATCAACATTTCTGTCACCATGTTCATTCTGTTCTGCTCTTGCACATAATGTCGTCTAGTCCACGTAGATAAAAATCGAATAGCATCACTGTCAGAGCGTCCGTGCGTCCGAGCGTGTTTCGGAACACTGACGATCCGGGTCTTCCTGACATCTCTACATCTCTGTATAAACAAGTCGTATGTAACCGATTTCTTCTCCGTCCCTGCCGTGTTCCGTCACGGACGGGAACTCGGAAACGTGCGGACAGCGGTTAATACCTATTTCTGCCTCAAAACAGTATTCTAATGTTATGTTCCGGTGTGATGGGTGCTAGATAAATAGCGAGCTTAGTGTTGCAAGCGTCCTTGGGCTGCGGTGGCCGTTTTTCAGCAGATAGGCCTTATGCTCCCTTCCTGTGTATTCTGGTACGGAAACCTCTGGTTTTGCTGATGCCCACGGGCGGAGGTGACTATTCACGTTCAGGTGGCCCGTCTACTCTTTTAAAATAATATAATTTATGCTAAATGTGACGTCGGATTGTAAAAAAAAGGCGAGTATACTCCAAATTCGTGATTTTTTTTGGGAGTAGGACGTGAGAGTGTGTATGTATGTATATAATAGTATGTAATAAAAAAACGCAGGCACTGCTAATCATTTTTGTTTCAACGATCAAAATTTTACCTTAACTCATTTGTCTTCATGGTGCCTAATGCGAGTTATATTCGCCATTTGATCACGTTAGCAAAAACGAAAATTTGTTAAGCAAATTTTAACTCTCCCCTTTTGTCAACAGGATGCGCTGCTTCAATGCTATAAAAAATTGTCGTATTCGTAAACGTGATGACATAGTAATAAAACTAGCACCCTTGCCTCCCTTGACACAAAATTAAATACCATTGAGAAATTACCGTTCAAATATGCTGTGCCCGTGAATAGGTATTCTTGGCAATGCTTCGAAGCTATGTCGAAGCTTAGGTTACTATAAATTGAGAGGGCAATTTTTAAATCTGATGAGTGAACTATCCGGTAAGTTACCGTCCATTAACTACCATAATCGTAGTTCTCTTATAAAATGTGCTTTTATAAACCAAGCCAGGGCGAGCCGACCCGAAATCCGAAACACACTTTGGTTTGTCGCTCTCGAACCAGCCGGAACAGTCTAGTCGAATTTAGATAATCCTTCAATAGATGGATTGTCTACCTGTCTGTCTTGATGGAAAACTCTACTCTCTCTACTCTACTACATGAATATAGACAATCTATCTAAAACCTTCTTAACCCTCTTTGAGACCCATCATAGTGACGAGGCTAACAGTGAAAACGTTAAGTAATAAAGTATGATCTACACACAGAATACTATTTGTACGATTACCTGTGACCAACAGCGCAGTGCGCCGTTAGCACAGTGTCGCGCTGTTGCCACAATTATCTGTCGGTGTGTTTTGTTATCCCACAGCAACAAGTATGGCTTGTTTCACACGTACCACAACCACAACAAGTGGACGGGCGCTAATTTGTATGAACATTAATATTTGAATTCACACGGGCCACATTTTGCTGTCATTATGGACCGCGTGTTTGATACCGACTGCATCGCAGCCACGTCGTAACCACAACGCAACCACCAGCGACACCGCGAACTAGCAGCCGGCCATATCGCAAACATTGTGTAGGTAACACAACGCAACCGCAAGAGGCCGCAGCGACAATATTTACACGTAACCACAGCTTGACCACCTTTTGTCGCGAAAGTCTGGTGTGGTTGTGGTACGTGTGAAACAATCCTAGTAACTGGGCAAAGTGAGATGAGGGCAACAATATAATAAGGAAGTTATGTTATCTCCATAATTTAATTTAACATTAAGATCTGTTCAACAAAGCGTGTGTTCCGATTGGAGATAATCAAGGGGTATACAATAAGATACAGTAAAATTATAAGCATATATGTATAAACAACTAAAGCATTAAGGTCAGCAATGCGCAAATTTAATCTACTATGTCAGCCTCAATATAAACTGCTTACCATCGGGCAGATCCTATGTCTGTAAGTAAAGTTTCTTGTATCTTTTTATTTAAGTCGGTATTAAATAAAAAGATACAAGAAACTTCATTTAAAAGATCTATTGTAACTGTAAGAATTGTTATTATAAGAGCTGACTAGAGTTCCAAGATACTCGCAAATCAGGTTTATCGGCTGACAACCTGTCACTGATGTTATCTATCCCATCTCTGAACCCTATTATGATTATACTAAATGTGACCTCGAGGTCACGAGTTTACTCAAAATTAGTGATTTAGATGCCTCTGTCTACCACTATTTGGGAGAAGGAAGTGAGAGTATGTAGGTTTGTGTGTATGTCAAAACGCATTGAAAGTTTTATTTGAAATAGAAAGTTTAAAAGTGTTTATAAGCCAGCATAAGCATAGGCTTTAAACCTATGGAACAGTTTTGTGGCAACTTTTTAACCATGCTTACTTTGATCCAAGTTATGGAATAAAGAAAGAAAGAAAATACATTTATGGATTTCACAACAAAATAATAAGAAAAACAAAGAACATAATTAAAATAAAGAACAAATAAAAATACAAAAAAAAACATAAATCGAGATATAGAAATAAAAAAGAAATAACATAAAAAATTGAAAACGCTAACCAGTACAAGAATAAATAATAGAAAAAACTTTACAACAAACAAATAAAATAAACAAAATTTTGATTTTATTTCTAAAAACTTAATATCAATGGTGTAAGGCCAACTAGGTCCCTACCTCAGCGTTAGCTACTGCGGCATTGAATAAGAGGACCAGAGTTCATAATAATCTTGTTGTCGTAGGATCGAAGTGGCGGGAGTGCTGAAGCAGCTCCGCATGGAGAACATCAAGCACAAGTACGAGGCGGAGGAGCAGGCGGCGCACCAGCACTTCAAGGTAGGACTTTCATATTCTCAAGTCTGCTATTTCAATAACGTCTCAATAAAGTGTCGGTAGCAGGCAGAGGCAGGCGCCTTTGGACATAGTTTTGGAAAAAAGACAACCACATGAGGGATTTGAACCCGCACCCATTGACATACCGGGTCAGGTGCACTTCCCATTATCCTATCGTGGCCATGTCAATTTCTTTCTCAACAAAATTTGCGTAAAATTATATATTATGTAGGTTGGTAGGTATAAACAATTTTACGTGGATATACCCACAATTAGAATATACCTATATATTCAGATTATTAATATACATACGTAATACGTATATTATAATAAATTATAAGGATTCTTTGCAAGCAAAGTCGTTATACAATCTGTCCGGGGAAGTAGTAATCAAACTTTAAGAGCGTGATCTATGTATAATTTTATCGATAAAAATACCTCAAATCAGGGGTCTGATCTGCCTCTCAACTTTAAGTTTTTCTTTACCACTTCCTTTAAAAAAAGCGATGGCATGGGCACCTTGACACTGATAAGCAAATATTTGGTATCATTCGATAGCTAACAAGACTACCTATTAGTAGAAGTAGGAAACACACACGGGCCCCATACATTTTGAGAGAGTAAGGATTAATTTAAGAAAAAAAAACAGGAAAGAACAAAACGAGGGTAAATTTATTACTCAGTCAGAATCCTGATTTAAGTTATTTTTATTGATAAAATTGTTCATAGATCACTCTTGAAGTTTGATTACTACTTCCCTGGACAGATTGTATAAACAATACTATGACAGAAATGTCAAATTCAGGCCACTGACACACTATTGTAGACGTTAAAAATAACAGCATTGGTTTGCAGCTCTGCAGGTCGCCTCGAGGTAACCGTATCGCAAACGACGGATTGGAATCGAACATTATGTAGGTACCTAGTACGAGTTTTATTCACCATACCATCTCGTTAACGAAAACGAAAATTTGTGTGTTGACATTTTAATTCATCTTCATTGTCACCAGGGGGCGCTGCTTGCGCGAATGTTGAATACGACCTCGTACTCGATTCAGATTTGTTCCTAACTACGATTGATTAGAGGTTTTTAATTAGTGCTAAAAATAATAATCAACTTTGTCCATACAAAAAGATACGACGAGAAAACTTAGATTGTTCCTACCAAATCTGTATTATAAAGAAACATTTTTTTAGGATGTTTTTATAATAAATGCTAAAAAATATATTTATGCATGTCATATGTCAAACATCCAAGGTTTAGCCGTGTGTTCATCACTCTACACATAGGAACTCACGACCTTCCTTTATGTAACCACGGATCGAACTTTAGAAAGAAAGAAAGAAAGAAAGAAATTATTTATTGACTATCACACAGACATAACAGAAAAAAAAAAACAAAGAATATGAGAACATTACAAAAAATAACATTAAAACTAATACAAAAATAATAATTATATAACAAAGAGTGTGTGTGAAAGCCAACTAGGACCCTGCCTCAGCTTTGTGTCGTTGCGGTGATTTTGCTGTCGTTGCTTTAGATCTAAGGGTAAGTCTTGTTCTTCTGCCTTACCGACTGTCAGTTCCATTTTAATTAGTCGTTTGCGATAAAAAAATACCTTCGAGTTAGTATGGACATTTCGTTGAATAGCTATTCGTCGTGTTTACCTTTTTTATTTTTATTCTATGTGCCTTGTGTTCTTTATTTTAAGTAAATATGTCTGAGGTGATTGTTACCAATTTAATTTTGACTGTTTGTGTAACCATTCGGTATTTTGTACCGTTATTCAACGAATATACTCAACGTGGTATCGTCCGATAAGGTAAGTACAATATGTTGTATTAAAATATGCACTTTACATATTATAAATGAATGAATAATCTTACCAAACTAGGTCACAATCCTGCTACAGTAGGTCTCTTCGTATCTTTATTGGAAAACGGTGTCCAATCCAATTAATTTGATTTATTTTAGACATAGTCCATTATAGTAAGTAATAATGCGATTTAATAATGCTGTTAGTAACAATACATTATTAATCTCGAAATGTAACGTAAAGTAAATTAAATTACATCCAAAAAAATTGGTTGCCTGTAAAGTCGATATACGGGCGAAAGTTTTACGTGACAACGACTTTGAGTGGTAAAATAATTTTAATGTGAATATTCATTCGTATAGTAGGAAGAAGGATGAAATAATAGTAACAAATTAAAACATTTATTTATACAAAGAATTATATTTAAAACATTAATTTATACAAAGAATCTCGCACTGAATTTCATATTAACAAAATTTTATTTTTACCTTTACACATACATACGTATTTACCTTTCACTTTTTATGTCTGTCTCTCTCGCTCTTAGGCGGGCTAACCATGCCCGAGTGGAAGGGACGCGTGCCTCTCACTCGCTCTCATTGTGAGCGCATAACGTGAGCGGAGCGTAACGCAGTTTCTTGAAGTGTCACCCGGCAAACCAATTTATAAGACGTTGTCACGTCAAAATACATACAATAACTTCCATTAAAATAAATCGTCAGTAGATGAGTGAAGCCGGGTGAAGTACGCTTCCACATTTGGCCTTACCGTAACTTAACATCAGGTGAGTGCTTACCCATAAGAAATAAATCATTAAAATACTGTAATTAAAAAAACTTGATTTTGCATTTGTATTATATTTGATTCAGATTCTATATTACCTGAGCAGAGAGATTTGCCCACTAATTTATATAAAAAAAAAACTATCATTATACAACATAAAGGTTTCTGTGGTCTAGTGGTTAGAGACTCAGACATATAGACCCACCCGGGTTTGATTCCTGGCGAGGGTACAAATTGTACTCAATATGATTGGTCGTTGGGTTTGTTCCTAGTCTGTGTGCCTAGCTACTACCATTTTACTTATATATCTACCGTTTTCCGAGCACTTTTGCAATACGTGTATACAGAACAACACGTCATATTATAACCGTTACAATGTATCGAATTTTTAATGATTCGTTACGCTTTGATAGGGATGTAGACGTTTTTAGTAGGTTTCCTCAATTTAAAAAAATGGACACTGAAGACATGACAATGAAGGCCAAGTGTTTCTCAACCTCCTCCGCCGTCTGTCCAATGGAGCGGAGTCAGTCAGTTAGATAGACACCCACATTACTCTGTTTATTATTGTAACTATTATTAGTCTTTACATTATTAATCATTTTTTTTGTATTATTATTAGTTAATTAGTTAAGTAAGTATTACTTAATTTAGGACCAGCATTTTTGCGTTTCAAACTATATTCAAAATGTCATGCTGTGTGCACTCCTTTTGGATTACCGTCTAGCTAGTAAGGTTAACCAAATATGTTACTGTACTTCAGCATTGATTGTAATCTGTTTGTGTATCTATAGAAATAAATAAATAAATATAATACCAATGTTGCGTGTGAATCGGTTCTTCGTACCCTTGTTCTAGTGTGCATGTTTAGTGTATTCTATAAATGTGTAGTGGCATTTAGAGGATCTGGCGGGGGGCTAAGTCAGGCAAACTGAGTTTCGGATTGCGGCAGAATTCCTATGGTTGGATAGGGAGGGGGATAGGGAGCGGGCCCAGTGCAGTGCGGTGGTTATTGGTACTGCTAATATAACTGGGGTCAACGTGGCGTCCGAAGCACGGAGGAGCTCGAGGTTATACATTTTTGGTCACCCATCCTATGACCGGCCTTTGCACCAGCTATCAGCGGCGGTATGGTCCGGAACCGTAATGGTTCCGGACCATACCTTAGGGATCTTCAAGAAACGACCCTATTCCTTCCTTAAAGGCCGGCAACGCATCTGCGATTCCTCTGATTTTGCGGGTGTCCATTGGACGGCGGCGATTGCTTCCCATCAGGTGACCCGCCTACTCGTTTGCCTTCTTCTAATATATATATATAAAAAAAAAAATTATTTACCTATTTATTTCACTACTTACAACTATCAAGTTGCGTAACTTCATCAATCGCAGTCCGGGCGCGTAAACCACTGCGCCATCGAGCTCCTCTACGAGTGTGAAAAAGCTATTATAATCATCATCATCTAATGATGATAATTCATCATCATCATCAATGATCCACACTCGTGGATAATAATCGTAGTCATTTCCACCTTCATGAGTGTTTTGTTTAAGTTTGGGTGGTAGTCAGGCAGTTATCTAGTGTCGAAGAACGTCCTTGTATGTATAATTCCAAAAAGTTAATGAAAATCTGATACGAGTATAACTTGAAACAACAGAACAAAGCATTTCATTCATCAACTGTATTCGTTGTCAGAATGTTTATAAGTAAATCGTGCGAATCTGATTGGATGATTAGCACGCTATAGAAATTATCAGAAATCTTTCTGAGAATCTAAAGGGTCTTAGGTCTCATTGTTATATTTCTTTAAATAGCTAACTAATAAATGTGCTTAAGTACATAGTTACAGTTATATTTTACATGATTATACAAAGACTTATTTGTTTAGGTACTTTTTTTTTGTCACATTCCATTGGAACTTTGCCTTTACGAAAGTTTATAATGTATTATACACACTACAAAACGCAATCCATCTTATTCCAATCAATAGGCACTAAAGGACAGAATAAGTAATAATTAAAACTAAAGGCAGAAAGGGACACCATCCGTTGTAGTTTTTAGGATAACCTAAAATGTATGGACAGTATATGTACAAAACAAAGTACCTATACTCCTTAATTAAAAATAAACCCGATTATACAACATAAAGGTAGGTTTGGAACCTGGGCTGTTTTTGAATCATACATAACTTTTTCCTTTACAATTTATGTTCTGTAATAAATTAAAAGACAGGGTATAAACCTAGAAGTGTTTAAGCTAGTTCGAGTCAATGGTTTTCGTGTTCCACGGTAATAAAACAGCCTTAGTTGCATGAACACCACATTATTTAGCTACTTTTTGTGTAATGAAGTTATATATAAAAATCTTATTAAGATGCGATGGAATGTAGCAATACTCTATTTTATTTCTTTCAAATTGTCTCCAAATTAGGGGTATGTCAAAACCTACTCTTTGCTATGTAAGAAAAGCCAAGTAAAGTTAACAAAAAGTAACTAGGAATTTTAAACTAAATTATACCTGCTGTCTTAATTAATATCTCTGTCTCACCTGTCACTTATAACGGTGTTGACATTCCTTTCTGCTCCTGCGTCAAAGACCTTGGTTTGTAAATAGACAGCACACTCAGTTGGTCTTCTCAAGTCACTGAAGTAAGCCGGAAAGTCACCGCTGCGCTACGTTCTCTCTACAGGCTTAAGAACTTCCTGCCTCACAAAACCAAAGTTTCGTTCGTACAAGCCCTTATTCTCCCAATTATTGATTATGCTGATGTTTAATATCCCGATTTAAATAAGGACCTTCTTAATAATTGGATCGTCTTCTCAATAACTCAATACGCTTTATGTTTGGTTTACGCAAATACGACCATATATCTTCCTATCGTCTGCAGCTTAAATTGCTGACCATCCCGCAATGTCGTAAGTCCAGAATTCTAACAACTCTATTTTCTATTTTAAATGATCCTAATTCTCCTTCTTACTTGAAATGTAGTTTCAGTTTCCTTATCTCTACTCATGCCCGCCAACTTCGCTCATCAAATAATCACCTTCTCGCCACTCCTTTGCATCATTCAGGATTCGTTCACCTTCCTTCATTCCTTCATTCCTTCACGGTTCAGGCCATTCAATTATAGAACGCTCTCCCCGAAAAAGTCACACAGTCTCCTAGTAAAATGGTCTTTAAAACAATGGTGTATAAACTGTTTGTACAGGAATCAACACCCACGTAAGAGATTCCCGTCATCTTTTATTCTGTTATGTTTAAGTATGTTCATGTAGTCTATTTTTATTTAAGTTTTGTTATGGTATGTATATTATATTATTATCACTTAATTTAATAAACTTAATATGTATATTTCAGTTCTTATAAATTTATGTAGTATATGTTTCATTTAAGTTCATTGTCGCACCGCATACCAATTTTTCTGCCTAGCCCTTAGGCCGACTGGCAGAGAATGCCATTTGGCATTAAGTCCGCTTTTTGTACTTTATTTTATTGTATTGTGCAATAAAGATTAAATAAATAATACAAGCCATTTTGCGTCGTCGTAGAACGCAATTTAAAATACTTACTAATTATATTGAAATGTTAACAATAAATACATACTATTAATAAACGTATGTATTTATTACGCTTATATAACTGTGTTTACCGTCACAACCCAATGAAGCTAATTTATAGTAACGTGGCTGGTTAAACGAAATCCCCATCTAGAACGCTCGCTCGAAGCCATTCACCTCTCGTAGCATTATCAGTAGCGCCCCGTGTAGCCGGCAGTAGCATTATGAAGAGTTTACACTCTGCGCCGCTAGATGGCGTTAGCTGTGGCGTCGTAGCGCAGCGGACTCAGAATTTCGCATTGTTATTTGGCAAGCAATCATTTTCAGATTGCTGATAAAATGTTACGTAATATTGTTTTTAGGTAACAATTTTTACAAATTTCGATTGTAGTTACAATTTAATCGATTTACTTGTGACAGTTTTGAAAATTTTACCATGCGGCTTCGTATTATACGGAATGTTTTACAGGTTATGTTTGATTCGTGGTTAATCGTATTCCTCGCGAGTTGTTTTTGTATTACGCCGTAGTTGTAACACTTGATTACACTAATTAATTAGTGAATCTGTTGATACGTATTTATGACAAGGAATTCTATAAGCCATAAGGCCCCTTGCGCACTAGCGGTCAACCGCGGGGGCGGCTAACCGCGCGGTCTGCCGCTTTCCCAGTTTAATATGCAACCGCCTGTGATTGTACGCACTTGACCGCCCCAAAGTTTCAACCGCGGCGGTTGAATGGAGAGCTGCGGCCCGCTCCGCGGCTGGCCGCCATCTTGCTTGTACGCACTTGCGATTTCAGTTTGCGGCGAGCCGCCGATGAGTTAGTACGTGAGTCGCAGTCATGAACTTCGACACAGAGAAATTCATTGTTGAAATTCAACAACGAGAATCAATTTGGAATTGTCAAGGAGCAATATATAGGAATAGAGATTTAAAACGGAAACAATGGGAAGAATTAGTAGACATTTTTGGAAATGATGAGATGACAACAGAGGAAAAAAGAAGTCTTGGTAAGTATTTATTATAATTATTATTATTATATTTATATAAACGAAACTACACATACATTCAACATCTTAAAACATAATAAATACGTCTATTTTCAATTAAATCATATTTCTTTGCCATTCTAATTTCCCATCAGTCATAAAATATTGGGCAAACAATTCTCTGTATCTCAACGCAGTTTTAGCGTTCCTTCTTAACCCTTCCTGTGTTAAGTTTTCTGTCAAAGGGCAACTGAGTGAGTCGTCGTAACAATAACCATCTCGGTCTCTTACAAAATTATGTAGTACACAAGTAGCTTTTATAATATCTTTTGCTAGATCAAAGTGAACATTTAGAGGTCTATGAAATATACGCCACTTGTTTGCATAAATTCCAAAACTGCATTCTACATATCTTCTTGCTCTAGAAAGCCTGTAATTGAACGTTCTTTTAGTTTCATCCAAATCTTTTTTTGCGTATGGGCGCATCATATTCGTAGATAATGCAAATGCCTCGTCGCCTACAAAAACGTATGGCATACATGTCTCGCTGTTTTATGAAATAGGCTGTGGCTCTGGAATATCCAATTGGTTTTTTTGCATTCTTTCGTAGAAAACAGAATTTTGAAATATTGACGAGTCACTGAATTTACCAAAAGCTCCAATATCAACCATAACAAATTTGAAATTACTGTCGCATACTGCTAATAAAACCAAAGAGAAAAAACTTTTATAATTAAAGCACATTGAGCCACTGTTATTAGGTGCTATACATCGTATGTGCTTGCCATCGACAGCACCTAAGCAGTTAGGAAAATTAGCTCTTTGAAAAAAATCATTCGCAATTTTTTTCCAAGCGTCTTTTTTTGGTTGAGGCAAACAAATATCTTTCAGACAAAACCAAATTGCAAAACAAACTTCTCGTACGATTTCTGCTACAGTGCTTACTCCAATTTTGAATGTATAATGTAGTTCCGCAAATGTACAACCTGTTGCAAAATATCTGAAACAAAAATTTTATAATTACTACATGCATTATTTAATTCAATTTAGATATGTACCTATATTATACTTCTATTACTTTATGACTATATCATTAACTTGTTTGTTGTATTGTTCTAGGAAAAGAATTACAAAAAAAATGGAAAAACATCAGGGATAATTTTGTGAAAGCTCTAAAGGACAATGTTAGCAGGAGTGGGTCAGCAGCTAAGAAAAAGACTCAATACATATTTTACAATAATTTAATGTTTTTGAAAGACACAGTATCCATCAATGAAACTGATTCAAATATGCCAAGGCAAGAAAATGATGGAAATGAAACAGAAAATGTCACTGACCCAGTCATACCACCACCGCCAAAACGAAATAAAAAGAAAAAAAAAGAAGATGATATAGGAGTTGAATTGATTAACGTCTTAAATAAGAATGTCGAGTTCAGAAAGGCCGAAGAAGATGAAGATAGACTGTTCTTTTTGTCGTTGGTTAGTGAAATAAAAAAAGTGCCTGAACATATACGCCTACGTACAAAAGCTACAATAATGCAAGTCATTACTGAAGCCCAAACGTCTGGATACAACTACTGTGATTACGTGCGACCATTTAACTACAACCAAGGGCCACATCAAGGATATCAGACACCATCATTTGCTAGAAATAATAACCCACCACCACCACCACCGCCCTCAGTTCCACCTACACATCGTGGAACATGGAATGAAGGAGAATCTGTAACTTCTCCTGAATCAACATATTCACAGAATACACATATGTCTCAAGAATCTGATTATTTAGATCTTTTTAATGATAATAATTCTCAGTAATAGTTATAGTTTCCTACTTTTATTGTTCTTTGTGGTTATGAATACACATTGCGATTCAAATTAAAACATAATAGCTAGCAAAAACATTTTTTATTTAAAATACATACCTTAACGTTATAACTAATTTCTCTTCGGGTTGGATACAGTCACGAAATTTAGTATCTTGTCCTTTGATGGTGACATATAAAACTGTTAGTAATTCTTCAAATGACGAAACACTCATTCTAACATAACCAAAGAATTTATCTTGGTGCTTCTTCAGTTCTTGAAAACAACTTGCGAACTGGCCAAATTCATTACGTGTTTCTAGTAAAGGATGAATCCAGTATCTTTTTTTATTTTTCTTTCGTTGTTTTCGGGAGTAATAATAAATAACACAAGCTATCTCGACGGCGTCCATTTTGTTTATGAGGTACGCGGGCCGCTCTGGTCCAACCGCTTAACGCGTTATCATCGCGGTTTTTTCGCGATTGGCCGCCATAGCGGTCAGCCGCGATGAAACCGCGTTAAGCGGTTGGACCGCTCAAACGAACCGCCTAGGCGGTCAATCGCTAGTGCGTATAAGCCCTTAAGTTCAATTAGTTCTTAATACTTAATGGGTAATCTTATTTTGAATTGCCGTTATAAATTTACAATGCTGGTTTACATTGTTTGAAGTTGCTTATTGTTATTTTATTGCTAATTAACTTATAAGTCATATCTAGGTTTTATGTTAAATGAAACACTAGTTTCCACACGCGGCTTCGCGCTCATTGTCTTTATCGCATCCGGGATAAAAATAAACACTTTATTGCTCATACTATATAAGGTAAACTATATTACTCAGAGATAGTGTAGCTGTCACTTAGTGAAAGAAGCTTTAGGCTCAGTAGTATAGAGGCCTTCAAATAATCTTTACCTCTTCATAATGTCAGTATAGGTATACATGTATAGCAAATAACATGGTTTAATGACTGTGAAGTAACACAGTTTTAACTAATATGTGATGTATTGGATTGATTTTGCAATATAAATATTCTAACTCGGACAAACGAGAAGACCAAAATAGAAGCGGATTTTCCTCGGAATTCTCAAGCACTAAGGTCATTATGAGATCACTAGCGTCTGTCTTAATAACATTTCTCGGAAAATACGCCCGCACCGTTACGTTGATACATTCTATGGAAAGGGTATATAATTACACGTTTAATTACTTAGCGAAAACAACACATACACGTATTTCTTCTTTTAAAGGCGGTGTGAAAGCAACTTGCAGGTAGGCAAAGTGTGGAGGCAGGCAGGAGTAAGGCATAATCCTGCTCTAACAGCTGTTCACGCACCTGGATTTTGCTTCTGCTTAACGTTAGACAGAGCCGAGTCATTTGCCTAACTTTCTATAAAAAAGAAACAAACAGTCAAAATGTCCATTGAAATAAACTCAAACAAATCGTACTATAAATGTAGGTCCAACACGTTTTATCGAATAGCTTTATGAAATATTAACTCTTATCGCGAAATCCCAGGAACTACAAACATCGATTGAAATTCGACTCATGGAATCATTCAGTTCATTAAATATTTACTCGAGATCACAGGACACGGACACGGTTCACGCGGCGAACTGAAGTCGCGGGCGGCTAAATTTCGCTATAAAGTTTTACTAAATAATACATAACCGCCTCTGTTGTGTTTTGGTTAGATCACCGGTGGGGTACATATTGGTGGTGGGTGGTTATACTTAGTTTGGTTGGCAAGGCTTGTCTTAAGTCTGCCTGTATAGCTACAACAATTTTATCTAAAACTGATGGCATAACAACAATATTAGTAGCGGTGATGTTTTCAGAGATAAAGTAAGAGAAACTGATAAGATAGCCAGTTCTTCAGGAGTTTAGGATTCCGAAGTGATGTGCGCTTCCATCTATCGTCACCTGTCATTTGGTGAGATAGGGACTTTGTGCTTCTCCGTTGTGTTAAACAAAGTCAAGTCACTAGTTGCTAGTTATATAATAATAAAATACAAAATTAATTTGTTTCGTTATATATTATTCGATTTGTTATTATTACTGACGAATTGAATATGACTAAATTGATCAATTGGACAACGACAGAGAAACTATTGCGCTGATTTTGCCGTACTGTTATATCAGGAATATATAAGCAAAAAGTGAAAAAGGGATTTTTTCTTTTTTTTTTTAAACACCAGAAATTGTTGGTAGACCCGTAAAAGAGTTCAACGCACTTCGTTTATCGAGCCATGGTTATACCATAGAAGTATACGAATATCATCTATGGTATAACATTCTTTCTATGGATTCAATTGGTTGCTAATGGGTTTATTTGATTGAGTAGACATTATACTTGCGGTTCACCTTGAAAGCGATAGCTACATCCATCATGGATATGGCGTTTAACGTCAAGTGTTTTAGTTACATGTTGTCGGCCCTGAAATCTAGTCATAATGCTTCTTTATCCAGCATTATTAGTGAATATCAGGTCTGAAATTAAAAAAAGTTGTAAATTGTTTTCTAAAGTTTACGCGAACACTACATATTTAAATAAAACGAGAGTCTCCTTGTGACCACGGTTCCTGCAAAGGGTTTGAAGCGTCAGGATAAAATAATATAAAGCAATGTATAAAATTAACCGGAGTAGATACGTAAAAACAAAAAAGTAATAGTATTAAAAAGGAAAACTAGCCTTTAAGATGTCTGCTGCACTGCTGCTTACTCACCGCGCATGCCAAATGCTTCAACTGCTTAACGTATTTAGGCATGATTTGGTATACTAGTAGAACAAAGGTATCCTCAATAGGGATGGGTGTAATAATTAATTCCAAACAATAAAAGCACAAATGGCGTCATGTGACAGAACATTAAAGTCAATTGATGGAACATAATAGTGACGTCATGTTCGCTTTTCCCATACAATTTGTACTAAATAATATCGTGTAGACAGGTGCTACAAACATTCGATTTTGTTGACTTGAAACAGTCTTATACCATATTAACACAAATGTTATTTTCAGCAATTTTAACATTATATACTGAAAAAAATGGGTAAGGTATTACATCATTTTATAACTATAAAATAAATGTAGTAAATACTCGTTTGAATATATTTGACTTATCAAAATGACCTTTGATAGTCAAATGACACAATATGTCACATATAATAATAATATGTCATGTTCATAATATCGATTTTAATTTTACAAAAAAGCCCGCGCTTGGGCTCTTCCCCGACTTCCTGTCACACTGTTACACCTACTTCCGTTAC
Source organism: Eudonia truncicolella (assembly GCA_949315975.1). Taxonomy (NCBI): domain Eukaryota; kingdom Metazoa; phylum Arthropoda; class Insecta; order Lepidoptera; family Crambidae; genus Eudonia; species Eudonia truncicolella. Next base: position 6,804,759 of record OX438838.1, on the reverse strand, counting down.
ATTTCACGAAATCACTCCCACAAGTTGTATATATAGAGCAAATATATACAATTTGTTAGAGCGGAAAGATGTTACACATCAAAAATGCATTATTCCCTCGGTAATTAACGACCACTGAATCTTACGCGGGTGTATCCGTAAGTCCCTTTTCGTAATAAACTTTGTATTTCTTCTTGTAATTTTGGTAAAACACCTTGCATGTTTTGTAACTCTTAAAAGTCTCGTGGAGAGAAACAGAAGTTATACTTAAACTAGCTCTCGAGATTGGATGATGTACTCAATTAAAGATAAAATAAATATATGATACTTTATATTTAGGTATCATAGGTTGAAAATTGAGAAACACAAGTTATTATTTAACTAACTCGAGACTTCTAAAATGTACTCATTCTCTTTTCATATCTTAATATACTGTAGTGGTGTTTTATTGCGATAAATAAAGATAATATAAAGATAGGAAAAAGATAGTATACTTCATATCACTGCCTGGTTGATAAACGCAGCTCATTTGTATAATAAATCAAACCAAACATAACTTTTCTTATACTTAGATAATGAAGTAAACTTGTAACTACGAGAGCATTAATTAATATTCAATTTTATACACAGCTTTTGTTCGACGTAAAGTTCAAGGCGAAGATTCTAATAATAAAGTGCCGGTGTTAGAGTATGCCTGTAGGCTGTATTGATTTCACCATCGAAGCCTTACGAACGCTCTTAGACTTTGTTCTGAAAGAATACCTGGGTCTATACGAACCTGCTTAAGTTTGTATAGATTTTTCTGTAGCTACAACCGATTCGAATAATACAGTGTGGGTCTTTATAAAGTCTACATATAAGTATGCTGTTGTTGTAGAACTGAGGACTTGGATAATAACTGCATCTAACAGATATAATAGCCAGTTCCTCATCACCAGCTCATTTTATGTCCCCACTGTTGGGGCACGAGCCTTCCCTATGGATGGAAAACAGGCACGGCATCGAATGGAAAGAGCAGCCGGGTATGAAACACTCCAAATCCTTCCTTGGCGAAAACGCCTTAGGACGGAGTAAGTTCATATGTGGAGGCGGTAGACGGCAGGCCCGACTAACCATCGGTGCCTTGACAGGGCACTATGCCACAAAACAAATGCTTCATAGAATGCACCTTTCAACAAATAGTTTGTGTAGGGCGTGTGGAAAGGAAACGGAGTCGATGCAGCACCTACTGTGTGACTGCGACTCTCTGGCTAGGAAAAGAATGGGACTCCTGGGGTCGGCCTATCAGAAACCGAAGGACTTCAGGCTCTTCGCTCTTAAAGACGTTGCCAAACTTATGGCCTCTATCTTTATAGAGGAGGAAGAGTGAAAGGATGGGGTTGCACAAAAGATCCCGATGGGTCGAGGTGTTACTGCGAGAGGGAAACCTCGGCAGGCCCCACTAAGATAAGATAAGATGGATGGATAGGGAAAATAGGTCATAAACCACCACGCGGGCCCAGTGCAGATTTGTGATTATTTACTGCTAATGCAGCCGGGTCCAACGGCTTTACGTGCCTTCCAAAGCACGGAGGAGATGATAAATTTTTGGTCACCCATCCGATGACCGGCCTTTGCGAAAGCTACTTAACTTCAGCAATCGCAGACCGAGCCCGTTAACCATTGCGCCATCGAGCTCCTCAGTTCCTCAGTAGTTGGATATCTATGAGTATCTTAAAGATACGTTGTTTGTAGTGGAATTGGTAGCGGTGATGCAGGTAACGTTATCAAGTATTGTTACTTTTTTCGTTACCTAATGCGCTTTAGCCAATCCGCGTAGAGTAGTTATGTAATTACCGGTATAAATGTCACCCGCGTAACGATATCAAGCATTACGTTACCTTTGCTATTAATATTATCTTCCGAGGTAGATTTTCCTAATTTTTAACGATATTCAAAGCCCTGCTATAAAGTGTGCTTCGATCTTTGACCTTATCGTCACTTACCATCAAGAGCGATAAAACCTAGACGCTTTTCTGTTGTACAATAAAAAACAGTACCACATGAGTAAAGAAACGGAGTACTGTGTGATTGTGATTTAAAATTTATTTATTTAAACAGTACCTGTTTAAATCTATCTATATCAATGACCTTCCACGAAGGTCATTGATATAGATAGATAAGATTAATGTATCGTGTAAGCTGTTATTCTATAACTAAGGATCTGAATAGTAACTCCATCGACGATATTTGCATCGTGTTTTTCCAAAACAGGATGTGACGTAACCCTGCGTCGGTCTTAGCTCATTGTTTGTGTAATTTTAGTACAATGATTTTGGCTTGGGCCAATGCCATTGTCCGTCGTCTCTCAGTGATTGGTTTGCACTTTTCATGTAAGGCGAGGAGCTCGATGGCGCAGTGATTAACGCGCCTGGTCTGCGAGTTCTGAGGCTAAGCAACTTTCGCAAAGGCCGGTCATCTGATGGGTGACCAAAAATTTACCATCTAGAGCTCCTCCGTGCTTCGGAAGGCACGTAAAGCCGTTTGGTCCCGGCTGCATTAGCAGTCGTTAACAACCACCAATCCGCACTGGGCCCGCGTGGTGGTTTATGGCCCGTTCTCCCTATCCATCCATAGGGAAGCCTCGTGCCTTTTGATGATTATTAGCAGTGTTCTACAGATAATAAAAATGTTTTCTTGCATTAATTGGAGTAGCTTGAGTGTGTCATGAATGTCATGATGCCTTAAAAGTCTATCTTATCTAAGACTGTCATAACAAAAGCGTTCTTGTGTTCCGATAGTTATAAAATATCCTAGTTAATTACTCCTAGTTAAGAATTCATGGTGAATTGCTTTTTCTCTCTCCTTGTCATCACTTACGAAGGTAAGATGAATGCCTCGCATTTCTACTAATACGTATGTCAATGTTGACACACTATTTGTTTGTGTTAATTAAAGACTTAGGTTTTCGTCAGCTGAGACAAAGTCCAAAATAGCGAATGTTGCACCAGGATTGCTGTTTAATTGCAAACTGTAATAAGTTTGAGCTTTTTCAATATTTCGTAGAAACTTTAAGCTTAAATATTTTTTATACCAATTGTTATAAATTATACCAATTGTAATAAAATTTAGTCTAGTTTATTATAAAACTTTCGACGCTTAAGGGAAATACAGAATTGTAGAGTATTATAGATAGAATAATATAACTATACTCAAAATGTCATGCTGTGTACACTCCTTTTGGATTACCGTCTAGCTAGTAAGGTTTATGTTACTGTACTCATACATTGATTGTAGGTATCTGTTTATGCCCCTATTTATATAAATAAAACGTTAATTCATTTAACTTTACAAGAACCTGATATTAGGTTAAAAACGTGTCGTATATGTGGACAAAGAAAAAAAGAAAAAAGGGGATAAGTCACTTTTAAAGTGACTTTTACCTTTTTCCTTGAGTGCATAGACATAATCAAATACATACAAAAGTTATAATTTGTCTAATAGCATTTATGTAGGTTACGAACGAACGGCGACATTTATATAAGGCAGGGTAACAAACATGGCGATAAAACGAAACGCATGTGGCGGGACAATGTAACGCACTCGTGTCATCGACACTAGAGCCATTCATGAAGCCGTGACGTCACATCCGGCGTCGCAGGCGCGCTGTACGTGTCGGTCGCGCACGTACTTCTGCCCGCCATATTGTTATATACTTGTTGAATAAACTTAATATATATCTGTAAAAGCATTCATTTATAACGTTTTCTTTAAGATATTGTATATTACCTTAGAAAATTAACAATATAGCAGTTGCAAAAAGGCGACTTTACTTGGGTGGGACTAGAATTCAAAACCTTTCACAATCCGGGTGACCGCTTTTCTTACTGAGCCACTGAGCCATTGAGCTGAGCCAGCAGACAGAAAGCCCCTGTCGAATTATTAAAGTGCTAAGCTAGTGTTGTTTCAAGCTAGTTAGTTAGTTATTTCATAGGTAACCTTGATAATATGAATTATTTTTCAAATCTGTAGCAATCAGTTTGGATCAAACATCTATTTGATTTCGTTACCCTTGTGTGTCGTATCATTTAGGAAGGGATTATAATGTCGCATCGTCTCAAGCGGCTGGCGCGCCACTTGTCACGTAGGCACCGTATATAGCTACAGAGCTATATATAGATATACTGTAAATAGAATTTGAGTATATATAGATATACTATAAATAGAATTTGAGTATATATAGATATACTGTAAATAGAATTTGCGATCATCAATATAGCTTTACAATGTGTAACAAAAAGGTGTGGTAAAAATGAAAGTAACCAAAGTGTATCCGATGTAGATTTTGTATGTGTTGTTACTAAGACATAACTATTATATTACCTTCAATTTGTCGTGCAATTGTCATGCAATTGTAAATTAAATATTTATATTAATGAAGTCATGCGCGTCAGGCGCGCATAAGCAAGCAGCAGTGATCATAAATGTAAGTACACAGACACCCGTTTGCACTAAACTTATGAATCGCCTATGTCTTAGCTTAACTACTACCCGGTCAAGTTAACTAGGCACCTACCTCGAAAACGTCGCTTACACTCAGGTGCCGAGGTGCAAACGGGTGAGAGGTTACTAAACTACTAGAGCTGTGACTTGTTTATTTTGAAGTGACGTTACAATACATTTTTTGAATTAAAAAATCCATAACAAATTATGTTAATAATTATATCTTAGTAACTCTGCATACAGTATCTAGATCGGATACACTTTGGATTCTTTTCATTTTTACCACACCTTTCTGTTACACGTTGTATATACTTACGTGTATAGGTCACTAAATAGTAGCACAGTTAGCAGCAAAAGTAGCTGATGAACACTTTAGTACCATGTGATAATATTTTAACTAGAAGCTTACAACGCCTAGTGACTTTCATTGCTGACTGTACCAGCGCTTTCTACCCTGTTCAACGGAAACAACTACCATTGATTTGATATGTCTAATTTGTGGTGTGAACATACGAAGTATATCATGATCCTCATTATCGTCATTATCGCCAGCCTATATTATTTCACTGCTGAACATAAGCCTTCACACTGTACACGATGCTATGCACACTGCAGCTACTCTAATCCAGCTCTTGCCAGCCACCTCGCGAACGTCGTCGCTAAAATAATATAGCGCCTCACTTTTACCTGTACTTGTTTCTAAAAAAAAACCTGACAAGTGCGAGTCGGACTCGCCCACCGAGGGTTCCGTACAAATTTGTATTTCTTATATCATTCTTCATCATAAAAATAATTAAAAAATCTGTTTAAGCTTGTGCAAATGAAGCACTTTCATAAGATACGATACATGACACGGTTGACTTACTTCAAAATTTGGACGCCCGTTCCTTGCATAGGAACCCTGTTTTTTTGTGATTTAATTAAATATGTTTAGTTTTCAGATTTTTCTCTATACTTGTAGTATAATATTATCACATCATCGTCATCTTAGTTCACTGCTGGACATAGGCCTCCCCTAATGTGCGCTAAAGCGCCCTGTCCTCAACTTGACGCATCCAGCATCTGCCTGCAGTCTTTCGCAGGTCAACATCCCACATGGACGGAGGGCGTCCTACACTACGTTTACCGAGTCGTGGTTTCCACTCAGGAACACGTTTACCCCAGCGGTTGTCAGTTCTTCGCCAGATATGGCCGGCCCACTGCCACTTCAACTTGCTAATTCTTAGAGCTATGTCGATGACTTTGGTTCTCTGTCGGATGTATTCGTTACGAATCCTATCCTTCAGAGAAACTCCGAGCATAGCTCTTTCCATAGCTCGCTGAGCGACTTTAAACTGGTGGACCAGCCCTACCGTGAGTGTCCACGTCTTAGCTCCGTAGGTCATGACGGGTAATTAAAAACTTACATTTTCAAGCATTGCGGTATGGATGACGAGAAGACTCGAAGTAGTTTCCCAAACGCTGCCCAGCCCAGCTGGATCCTCCTCTTGGCCTCCTTCTCAAAATTGTTTCTACCTAATTGCAGAATCTGCCCGAGGTCGGTATATTCGGAAACGATTTCAAGAAGGCGACCATGTACGACGAAGACTGATGTCTGGCAGTTCGTCGATGTAGTGGCGTGTCAGGGTGGCTCTGGAATCGTGGTCGTCTCGTCGGGAACGAGGGGCATGTGCAGCGTATAATCGGCTATAGAAATCCTCTATCTCGGCGGAGATCTCCGGCTTCGACAATACGGTCCTCCCGTCGTGCGTTTTAAGCTTCGTCAGGTGGCTCCTGGCAAGCTGCTGAGTGAATACTTTGGACCCTCGGTTTCGCTCTATCGCCTCTTCAATGAGGCGTGTGTTGGAGCTTCGAAGGTCGCGCCGTACCATCTTCGCAATCTGCTAGTTCAGGTCTGACCTCTCCGACGAAGTCGCTTGGGTGGTCCCGTCTTCTTGTCATCAACCCGAGAGTATCAGCCGAAAGTTTAGATTTCTTGCCAGTACGCTGTTTTTTGCAGAACTTAATGCCCTCGTCCCTCAACGTTTCGACCAGATTTTGTAGGGTCTCGTTAGCGTCATCAGTGGGTTCCAAGGCAACAAATCTGTCCTTGAGAAGCTGCTGGAATTTCTCGGTGCCCGCCATGATTTGGATTGGGTTAGGACGGAGCGTGGACTTCATCAGACGGTTTCTTTCAAGCTTCAAGTTGATATTCAGAGAGCCTCGGAGGGGTAGGTGATCAGATCCGGTATTGAACCTGTTGATCACTGTTTGCATGATGAAATCGATCTCATTTTTGGTCCCAATGTCGGGACTTTGCCATGTCCACTTCCTTTGAGGCTGTTTCTTAAAGAAGGAGTTAAGAACAGCCCCTCTTTCTCGAGTAACAGTTCTACAGGGGGCGCTGCTGCCCGCCCCCCGGTTTTGTCCCTTTGTCGCCTCTTACGACACCCACGGGAAGAGTTGGGTCGGTGCAATTCTAGGCCGGCACCACGCGGCAGTATAAGATTATATTACTTGCCAAACTTCATAGTTCTAGGTCAACGGCAGGTACCCTATGAATTTTGATTCCCTGAGTGTCGAAATATACGTTTTTTGCGACATAAAAGGCCGTATCTTTTTTTTTGTTAACAGGAGTATGATTTAATACATACTTATTATACATAGAAAACACCCAGACCCAAGACAATTTAGAAAAACAATAATTTCTAAATTGACCCGACCGGGGATCGAACCCGGGACCTCAGAGATGGCGACACCATGAAAACCGGTGTACAAACCACTCGACCAGGAGGTCGTCAAAACAAAGTGATCCTATGGGTTCCGTTTTTTCCTTTTGAGGTACGGAACCCTAAAAAGGAGAGATTTGTCGTCATAACGAAAGAAGGTGCTGAAGTGTTGTGTTGGCTACTCTGCTTAATTCAGGACACATACTCTGTTTCCGGGGGCATGCTGTCAAATTTATTGTGGAAACTGATCAGTAATAAAAAAAAAATTTTTTAATAGAACAAATCAACCAGCCTCAAGAAGCTGGAGTGGGAATCATAACCCATGACTTTTGGATAACCGTTCCAATGCTCTGACCGCTGAGCTACCGAGGCCACAGAAGGAAGACTGGGGCCTCGGTAGCTCAAGCTATATAGCATTGTAAATACAAAAATCAAAATAATATAAATATCGATAATTACATTATACACATACCTCAATGTAACGATGATGATGATATACATTAATCAACTTATCCCGACCGACTTTAGAGCCTTTAGAGCTGAATTCATGAAATTGAGACATGTTGTGGGTTGTTAGTATGTTTATTTTGTTACTAGCGGCACAGGTGGTTTTTATTAAAAATATTTTTACTCAGCGCTAATGTAGCATTCTAATGGTGAAATTTTTTTTAAATCGGTCCAGTAATTTTTGAGTTTATTCGTTACAAACATACACACAAAAATACAAAGCTTTCCTCTTTATAATATTAGTATAGATGTTAAGCAGCCGCTATGATATAAAAGTATTATACAGGAATTATCTTCCGATGGGGTAAAGAGGGTGTAAGCTTGTATTACGTACACACGCCTGCACATCAACCTAACACAAACTGTCAAATTTCCTCAATAGACTTTGAACTTTATGTCTAAGTTATATGGTTGAAAATGTATTGAAGAAATTTGACAGTTTTGGATAGGTAAGTGCAGGCGTCTGTATATTTAAATGTAAAGTGAATAAGTAGGTAGGTGAGCGTGCTACATTATCTCTTTACCTGAGTGAGATAGTGATTAAAAGCAACCCTATCTTTATAAGTATATAAAAAACAAGTATTAGAAAGTGCTTGTGAAACGCCTCGGCGGCCGACTGGCAAATCGCTAGTATTTTTCGATGCATATAATAATAATAAATTTATTTAATTCAGGCAACACAGTTGCAAGTAAATAACAGACCTTATAAACTAGCATACATACCAATATAAACAATTTTGTTAGTAAATAAAACGTTAAGTATTGTGATAGCCAAACCGCATTTAGCAAGCGTGGTGACTAAGCTAATACTAATTCAATGCAGTGATGATTTGATTTACATCATGGACAACGTTTTTTTTACCCAGTACTGGGACAGTCATACAGTTATACATGCCATATGACAGGAAAAATATTTATTCGATACCATGCGTAGAAAAATCTTCCGTCTGGTTTACTTTTCTCGATAATGTTTTAACAACATTACCATAACGTGTTCTTGGAAAAATATCCTGTAGGAAAAGTGCTTTCATCTTGAAATATCCCCTATCTAATGAGTGTGTAATAAAAACTTAATGTATTCGTATTCATTTAAATATTCACTTTAATCTGTAAATTGACTCGGGACTCGAGCCCCGAGTGGTCTTTTTGAAACGCTATTTTCAATTAAAATCATTTGTTTTGCCTCTGTGTCATTACCGAGTGACGAAACTTTTGGGAGTCTATTTACAAAACACTTCTAACTGAATTATTGAGAGAATGAAATACATTTAATTACAAACTTAATAATATAGGTATGTTTGTAAATTATTAGCACTTAGCAGGTTTAATTCATCTATTATTTCCTTACATATATTGTTATTCTATACTTTATTGAGAAGTACACACTTCGTCCACTTTTTTTTGGGGTTCTTGCTTACACTTTCTTCTTGTGAGTTTCCTGGAAAAAAATACATTCTAAAATATGTAGCTTCCTTGTACTCGTTAATCCTTACTATGTTGTCTCTTTTAATTGTTTATACATAAAGTGTGAAAGGCACTTGTATTCACATAAGGTAAGTAGTAAGAGGGGCCCCTAGAGCTTTTCACATACAACGCGCCCCCTGCTGCGACGACGGCTCGGCTAAGCAAGACTTCGTGGTCAGGGTGGGGTAACTAGCAGGCTTCCACCTATTTTTATATCGTACGGGTAATCACAGTGCCTTCATCTCATCTGTTGTTAAGTGATGATAAGATCAATGGTGGAAGCACACTTCACCTGGGATTCTCGACTACTGGGGCACTTTTGCTATCTTATCTCTTGCTGCCGGTACACAACAATGCTACAAACATTGATGTTATGGCGACATATTTAGATAAGATGGTGGTAGTTAGCCACGCGGACAAACAAGCCCTACCACCAACCAAACCAAGTACACAAACATGTACCCCCACTGGGAATCGAACCCGGGACCTCTGGATCTGAGAGGTTAACAACCATCAATCCGCACTGGGCCCGCGTGGTAGTTTATGGCCCGTTGTCCCTATCTACTATGTAGCGAAACCACAGCTAAGTGGGGCCTGTAGCGAAAGGATCTGCGGGGCACGTGAGTTGTCCATAGTTGGTTGTTCTGCTCGGTGGTTTTCATTGAGTAGGCTTCTAAGATCTCCTGCACTAGTCTGGATAACTAGTAGAGGCGCCCGCTAGATGCAATGTCTCCGGTTGAATCAGCCGCGTAGGATTTTCGGAAGTGATGAGGTACCTGGGTACTGAGAAGTGAGTGGCCTTACAACTCCGCCACCAATGAGGACATTTGGGTTGTCGGCTTTAGAGTTGACGACCCGAGCAGTGGAACTGCGAGTTGTTCTTATGGTGCAACGAGAAGTGAGCGAGCTTAAAGCTCCGGTAACCTATCTGGATATTAGGTAGTGGACTATACGTGTCCACGGAGCAACTCGCTCGAGACACTAGTCTTAAAAGTACCGGATGAAGAATGCGCTTCGGCGCGTGCTGATCCGGCGTTATGGTCCCATATGCTTGCGTATGGATATCTGACACTACTTTTGTAACCGCTAGGTTGGTAAGGGGTGTCAGTATAAACTTTAAAGTCGTGTGTAGCGGGGTGTCCCTATCCATCCATAGGGAAGGCTCGTGACCCAGTACCTAATTATTCATGTCATACTGCACGTATGTACAATTCTCGTAGGTTACAGTCTGGTTTAGGATCTTTAAAACTTTTATGCTGATACATTATTAAATTAATAAATCATCATTATCACCATCAGCTCATTTTTATGCTGGGGCACGAGCTTTCCCTATGGATGGAGGGAGAACGGTTTACAAACCACCACGCGGGCCCAGTCCGGATTGGTGGTTGTTTACGACTGCTCATACAGCCAGGACCAACGGCTTTACGTACCCTCCTAGTAAGGAGCTCGAGATGATTAATTTTTGGTCACTTATCCGTTAACTGGCCTTTGCGAAAGTTGCTTAATCTCGGTACTCGCAAACCGAGCGCTTTAACCACTGCGCCATCGAGCTCCTCCAGGATCATCATTAATGATAATATATATCTCCCCCCTTTTCTGGAACCTAAAAGCAAAGTGAGCGTAACGTCGTCGGATATTGGCTAACGAACTAGAAGTAATCAGTTTAATTGCTGTCCGCAACCGTTTCCTAATTGCCAACTTCGCCAGATACAGACCGCGACGTTCGCTATTTATAAACATTTATGAATGGTGTTCGGTCTTAGCTCATATGGATACTGGAACTGTGAAAAACGGTAAAACAAAATACGCTAAAGGTGATAAAGGTACCTAAAAATGTTACTACTTACGTTTTCAGTTTTGCTATAAAGGTATTCTAACCCTCATATTCATAAAAACTATTTAAGCATTATTTAGTTAATCATTGTTTTGTCTCTTTTTCTCAAATTCAAAATTACGTTTGTGTGACGTTGACAAAACAATATTTAACTAAATAATGATTAAATAGTTTTTATGAATAAAAGGGTTAGTAATTAAAGTTAACATTTACGGAGTAAGTATCGTAAAAGACCTTAAAAATATGGATCCGTATTTTAGGTCTCTTCATTTGATAAAGTAAATTGTATGCAGTGCACAAAAGCATATTTATTTAATATGACTTTCTTAGTTAATATATCATTATTAGTTATATTATATTATATTAATACAATAAAACTAATAACATCAATTATTAATTAAGACATTGATAAGGTAACCTAACACCATGCTGACCTAGTGCGGTTTACCATGTTATAAAAAACAAATAATGGCACCTAAAACTTAACATTCCAAAGCCAATAGTAACCCATCTGGGTACTTGACATCACGAAAGTTGCTTAGCTTTTACGATCGTGAAGCGACTTCTGCGCTTCCGTGGAGCACCACATAATCCCATTAATCATAAAATATATTATATTGAATTGTAACAAAGAAAGCTGTATCTGAAAACGTAGCGGCTGGGCGTTGACCCCGGGGCCATTGAACTCATTTAGGGGCACCGCTGACTCCACTCATTTACAGGGTCATTTCAATGTAAACTACCTAATTGTTAAGGGCTAGTTCGTTAACCTGAACGGCACCTGGTCAGCTTCTTTGGGTACACACGCCTGCACATCAACCTACCCACCTATACCTAACCATCTACCTATTGTCAAATTTCCTCAATAATAGTCTTTGAACTTTATTATTAAGACATATGGTTGAAAATGTTTTGAAGAAATTTGTCAGTTTTCGATAACTTTATGTGCAGGCGTCTGTACAAAGAGTAGATAAGCGAAAACAATAATCGTCGTTATTAATTTTTTAAAGTTACAAACCATACATCATGATCTTACAGCTTTACAGTAGAATACGTACAATGTGTAAAACAGTTACTACGGCTTGTGTAACCGTCAATTTTTAATTAACAGTTAAACGTTCAACGTTGATTTAGACAAAATAGCATCAATATAACAAATGATTAACCTTTCTTGTGATTTAATTATACATTACACTTACATTTAATTATATTTTCCGTCAGATATAATAACAGTTGTTATGATATGTGACGCCATATTAATCTGTTGATTTTTAAACAGCGCAATACAACGTATTTATTTCGTGAAACATGCATCAACAAACCACCCATTCAATGTCAAAGTCAAATCATTTATTCATTATAAGCCCTAATTAACAGGCGCTTATCACCGTCAAATCTATGGAAAATCCAAAAAAACTAAAAAAAAAATTTGTTTAAACAGAACTACTGAAATCTATCACCAGTTCGGATTTCGGACCGATAGATCGTTTGTACTTCTTCTTTTTGACCGACAATCTACCAAAAAACGATTAAGTATAGATTCATTCCAACATAAGCTCTAGTGATCTGCCACAAGATCTCGGAACACTGGTAACTTATTTAAAACTTTTTCAAAGCTTGAAAAAACATAAACGTCTAGAATAAAAGCGGTCATGTTATGTGCATTCCTATCCGTTTAAATTCTACAATAAATGAACAGCAGCAAAGTTATGGTATTAAGTATTCCAAGGATAACCTTGGAATACTTAATACCATAACTTTGCCCATAATTTTGTCATAATCATAAGATTATGACCATTTGCAAATATCGGTATTTATAAAACCGTTTTGGACCAATGTGGTTTAAATTCCAGTACTGGTCAATTTACAGGCCGAACAGCCCTGAATAGAAATTTAACAACTTTTACGAATCTACTCACGTTTAATTGAATTATTTCGAGCGTGGAGTTGTAGTGTCATCCATGTTTCTTTCTATAATAATAACAAGTATTTAATTCTTAATCTTAGTCTCCACTTGCGTGACAATGATGTTTATCATTTTATAAAGTATGCTGTGTTAATCCAGGGTATGTAAAATTGTATAACCATTTAGGTACCAAATGTTGTTGAAAAAGGTTTAGCAGTTCCCGCGTGATTGGAGAAACAAACAAACATCCATACTGCTGCATTTACACTATCGTCAAGATTATAATGCGAACTGATAAAAAAACCACTTTTTCGCATTTATTTTATTTAAGCGAAAGTCATTCCTAACTGTTTTTGAATAACGATAAGCAATCTTGGTAGTCTATTGGCAGCTCTTCGTATGAAATGTAATAAAAATATGAAAAGGCTTACGGCAAAGCTTATGACAAGTTGTCATCATCAATCTTAATGTGTGACGTCCGTTAAAATCGTCAAATTTTTATTTTTATTTAGAAAATTTTACATACCGCCTTTCTATTGCAAAACTCTTTCGTAGTGAATTACGTTTAAAGCTATATTCGTGATACACTGTGGACTTCTTGGCGGGAAAGTAAAGAATCAAATCTGCGGTTTTGTTTTATTTTCTAAAATTTGTGTTATGTCGAATATTAATGTGAAATATTGGTGGATTATTGACCGTTAAGTTTTCGTGAGTCTGCATAAGTGTTGGTAAATGAAACAAAACAGTGCAACGTCACTTTTCAAATTCTCTCAAGAAGTCTGCGTGAGGACTTAGTAAAGCCCCACATCTTTACTGAGATACTCGAGGGGTTGGGGGTATATCATTTCTCACTTCATTTCATTCATCATCATCATATTGTATATTTATGTATTACTTGTAAGAAAAATTGGTAAAAAATTTGAAATAAGCTCCCTCGATAGGGGTTTTTTGGGGGTAGGGGGATGAAGGGGGGGAGGGGTACAACCCCCCCTTGCAACCCCCATCTGCCGGAAATGCGTACTTTTCGAGAAATTAATTTTTTTGTAAACATAACCTCAAACAAAAAATATGGAAATTTAACAGGAGGGAGGCTAAAAAGAGGTGTAGAAAAGGGAAAGAGTATGTAAAAAAACGTCGCACGTACAAAAACGTCGTTTCTGGCGCTTCGCCGGCCGCTGCCGCGGCACGCTCGCTCCGCTCGCTCGGCTCGCGCGTTGTTGGTCACCATACTAACCTAACCTAACCTGATGAACTCTTTAAAACTTTATGGCGGGGGGCTTCGCCCCCCGAGCCCCCCTTGCGGGGGGGCTGCGCCCCCCCCATCCCCCCGCTTCCCCGCCCCCTTCGGTTCTGTCACTAATTGTTATAAAAAATAAAAAGCATGAAATTTGGAAATTTAACAGGAGGGAGGCTAAAAAGAGGTGGGGAAAAGGGAAAGAGTATGTAAAAAAACGTCGCACGTACAAAAACGTCGTTTCTGGCGCTTCGCCGGCCGCTGCCGCGGCCGCGGCTCGCGCGTTGTTGGTCACCATGCTAACCTAACCTAACCTAATAAACTCTTATGGCGGACGGCGTGACCACAGATTAGATAAAAGTTTAATTTTACTACGTAAATGACGTTTCTCTAATCACATCACACGTCATTTTTGACAGAAAACGTTTCATTTCACGTTATTCTTTACTATTCCGTGTTGTTTTTCGTTTCGTTTCACTCAAAAATTAAGCTATTGAAAAAAATTAAAAAATGACGTAAGTACCTCTCCGGCAACCAAAATCGATATCAGGGGTCTCAGTAAGACCCCCTGAGCCCCCCCACAGTGTCAATTTCCCCAGGACGAGGGAGCTTATTTCTAAATCCAACCCGAAAAATTACTTTGACACTGGCTAAATGTGCTAATCGCACGAAGCCATCAACTAAAAGAAAGAAGCTATATTCGTAAATCTGGCCTGTATCTGCTTTCGTAAAACTTTGTTTTGTTACTTTCTACGCTCGATTTTGTGCTTAAAACCCGAACACCAAACACTTTCGGTAACATATTTTGGAATTGACTTTTCCTTTAAGGTTTGGTTCATAATACTGAATAGCTTTCCACAAGAAACTTAAGTCAATATATGACAAAAATATCTAACTCTCACCCTACTCGCACACTTTAACTGAGAAAATATAGTTATTTTTACTCGTAGATGTTGAAACCGTTAAGCGTATATGAAAAAGAGGGTTACTATCTCTGTGCATAAAATCCGTTGCTCCGTTAAGTCACAAAATAAGGAAGACCTTCTTAAAGCACAAACAAACAGACTTTCCCATATATACAAATCAATATGATAATTTGTCGCATATCGCAGGAATCCCTGAAAATTGACATTCTCTTCTGATTATCAAAACTCTTTGTAGTTATTATGCATGACTTACCTCTCTTCTTTAAGAAAGAGAAATACTAAGTTAAAGAGCTCTGAAAATTGGTTTCATTTCTTTAAGTTTTGCCTTGGCCTACGAATCGCTTGGATTTAGTCTCGCCAGTTATTTGAATGACGGAAAAGTCGCAGGTACGTACGCGCAGGCAGGAAGCGTACTTCATCTGTTATTCTCAACCACTAAGATATTGCCAGCTATTTAACTTCAAACTGTACACAATAATACTATTCATGTTGTACGCGGCGACAGACTAAGATTTTACCTGATGCTAGGATTCTGCATCGTTATATACTTATTGTTGGTCCAAACGGTACCAGTTCCAGTATAATGACTGAGCATAGAAAAACAAGAACTGATGCTTCAAGGTCTGTAACGGGTGGGCCCAGCCTATGACGATAGTCGATTTTCATCAAGTGGGCTGTGTGCTTTCTCGCCGGCACAGTCATCAAAAAGAAGGGATTGTGATTTCCAACCCGCATTTGGCAAGCGTGGTGATTAAGCCATTACTCATCAATTGTAGCGATGACTTGATTTCAATGATGGTGGCCTTTGCCCAGCAGTGGGACAATTATAGGCCAAACTATATATACAAATATACTTTACTATAGGTACCACAAAGCTGTTGTTCGATTGAATTTGACCCTAAATATAAAATCACACATTAATCAGATTTCTCATTTTTTTCTTTGGTTGGTTTCATAACAAAGTAGCTGTTCATATAATTATTTCGATGTTTAGTTGCATTAGGTATACATACAAAAGTTTTTATAAAACATGTTAGAACCCTTGTGTGACGCGACTCCTACTCGTTACTTGTTACGATATTACAATTAGATATTACAGTTAGATACAATTATAACGTTAACATACTAATAGTGTAGTCTTCGCGAACGAAGTCGCGGGCGACAACTAGTATTAAATAAAGTTTGTTACTACAATCCATATACCTAGTGTAACTTTGATCCGCACTCATTGAAACTTCATAAATATTCCAATGATTAATGTTGCCAGGTTGAAAAACCGCTCGGTGGACACAATTAAATTAGATGTAAAAATAGCAGCGCACGCGAGGGCTTTTATAACCTTGTGAAGAGCACCCGCCCGTCTACCAAGTTACCTCATAGATGGCGCTGCGCGTCGCGCAAACAATTTCACTTGACATATTTTCAGGTTGCGTCATTTATATACTTCTGATGTCATACTGTTTAAACAACATTATAATCGTTTCTTGCTATTTCAGCATAAATTTTCATATTTTACAATATCTAAATTTAACAGATTCTTGTTTTATATACTTAATACCTATGTTACCGTGTTGTGCTACCAACGTATCATTATGTCTAAAGGGTTTCGATAAATGTTATCTTATCATTTATTGTTAGTATAGAGATAAATTATTATGTACGCACGTCGTGCAATGAATATGCGTAATTTGTGGTAAATAGTTTACATTGTAAAAGAAAATGTATTAATTATCAACGCTCTGTCACGGTAAAATTTAAAAGATTTAAAAGGATTTAAAATAATGCATTCGTGGTCAGTTATGTATATGCATTACTATGTTGGCTCTTAACGAAAGAGAAAAAGATTATGTTAAGAAGATAGATAGGCAAGCCTACAATGTTGTTATGAATTTCGAAAGTAATTGATAAGATCATAAACGCCAGTCGTAATACTTAGCTTATTGTTGTTTGATTTTGAGTTAATAATCTCTTATATATTTTTTATAGTATAATCATTCTATAGATTACAGAATCTATTTTTGAATCTTCACACATATAAATGCATGGTAATAAACCTACATCAGCAACAACTTTTTGTGAAACTTAAGTTGCCAACAAGGATAATTAAAACTGCATCCTCAAAGCCTTCATCGAGGATCGTGGAGCAAAAAGAACGCTTATTAAAAATCTAACAATAAAAGCAATAACAAAATGGCGGACGCGAGCAAGCCGCGTAGCGTTTCTGAAAGCGTCTGTCTACAGGACGTTGCCCTCTCGCTCGCGCGTCTCGTAGCTACGGGATGGTGCGACAGGGACGGGCGTTGTACCCCGTGGGGCCTCGTGTCGTGGTAAGGTGACGTACCCTTTGCGTACGCACACACGGCCAGATAGCGTGCGCGCATCGCAATTTACGATGTTCTCCTCATTTGGTTTGCGATTTTTTTTATGGACGATTCATTTTTGATGGATGGTACGGTGTGAACAACGAGCGTTTCTGTTTTGTTTAATCCGAACGAGATTGATTTTTCATTTGTTTTCACTTGAAGGGATTAAAGCAATTACTATGGAGTTTTACGTAACATTTACATTTTATTATAAATAAGTTAGGAATGGTTACTTATTATTATAAAGTAGTTGATTGTCTCTATAGTCTGCCCGCATGCACCTGTTCTTAGAACAATTTTTCTAATTCTATGTAGTATTGTTTGAGTAGGCTACTATATCGATTTAAGAGCTATAGTTATTACTTTTTGCAATCACGTTGTTTATTACGTTTGTTTATTTAGTGACCTCTATTTTCTTCTTCTTCGACTTCGATCAATTCATTGATCAAACTCTTATACTCATCTGTTTTGCCTAAATTTAGTAGGTAAGGCAATTGCATTTCTTTATTTACAATTTCAGAAACTATAAAGTCTACCAACTTGAACTTTGACTGATAGTTCCTTATTTATATATATATTTTTTTATGTTAAAAAGAGGCAAACGAGCAGGCGGGTCACCTGATGGAAAGTAATCACCGCTGCCCATAGACATCCGCAACATCAAAGTAATCGCAGATCGCCGGCCTTGAGGAAGGAGTTGGATCTTGAGGAGGGAGTAGGAATTGTGAGGGGGAAGGGGTAAGAGATGGGCCTCCGGTAATTTCACTCACCGGACGAAACACAACAGCAACGAGTGTTTTGTTTGTTTCACGCCGATATTCTGTGAGAGGGTGTTATTACGCAGCGTGGCTATACCTCTTGGACAGTGTCACTTATTTAGCACCACGGTCACGTGTAGGTTAAACAAGGGTAAACCTAGAAAATCATAATATCAGTTCCAATACCAAGTTATAGGTATGCAGTGTAGGTATACCTGTTTATTAACAATCGTCATATAACTTCATCATAGCAACCATTTAGCTATAAAAAAATTATATTATCCTTTTATACTTATGCACACTAATTCGATAAATATACTAATAATAATACACTGTTGAATATGAATATGAATACCTTCCTCGTTCAGAGGACAATCTAATTTAGACACTATCTATAGGCATAGTATTGATGGATAGGGAGAACGGGCCATAAAACCAGCACGCGGTTTGGTGGTTGTAAACGACTAATGCCGGGACCAACGGCTTTACGTGTCTTCCGAAGCATGCCGATGACCGGCCTTTGCGAAAGTTGCTTAACTGTAGCAATCGCAGACCGAGCGCGTTTACCACTGCGCCATCCATCGAGCTCCTCCTATAGGCACTTCTCTTGCCCTAACTAGCGCGACTAGCGACTAGCGACGCGACTAGCGATCCCCGTGGCACAAAAGGGTTAGTACTTGCCCTTACTACGTACTACGTACTACGTTACGTACTATGCCGTGGTGTCTAACTAAAAAGATTTGAATCTACCGAATCAGTATAACATATTAAGTAGCTTAAGCAAAATCCAATATCCATTAGCAACGAATGTGAAATATTACACGAATAACAGCATCCAGGTCAAATAAAAGTGTCGAAATGTGTAGGTTCATATATTATTTATGTACTAACCTAGGCTATTCAACTAGGTGCATACGTTATTTAAGTATGAATATATGTAATAGAATGTATGTATATATAAAAGATACAGCGGAAAAGCGTTCGCAAAATAACAAAAAAAAACCTTTTGAGCAGGTTTAAACCTTTAAATTGTCACATGACCGTAAGAGAAAAGTCATTAAATCTAATGTTTAACACATTTCACGGTTCGTTAGATCGCCACCGATCAACTAATCGTTCAATGCTACCTGAACTGATTATTAAGACTGTTCTTTGACATGCTACCTGTCTACGAACATTTGACTCTTGATATAATATAGTTCGATATCAAAGACGAATGGAACAGTTAAAGACGAATCAAATGAAACTATTCTTCTTGTTCTTCTCGTGTCAGCGGCAATATTCAATTCAACACGCAAATTAAAAGCTTGTTAGTAATAAACGTTCGATCTTAATTAAGCCGTCAATATACCGTCCTCCATCATTCAATGTTCATTTTATTTGTCATATGATATTATTGAGGAGGGAATCCGAAGAGATGTGAACCACGCATTGGGTAATACGTAGATAACCATCAGTCGAGGAGATATTAAATAATCGCTATGATACAAATTTGTTATTGTACGTGAAATGCGCCTAACTAAATAGCAATTTTGACAGTTTTTATTAAGCTTTATAAGTAATCTTAATAAATGGTCTCCCTGTGACCACGGACCCTGCAAAGGGTTCGAAACATCAGGATAAACATTAATTAAAACTAATGTGTAAAATAAACGCGAGTACATCCGTAAAAGTTGTTTCATTTCAAATTGTTATGTTTCCAAAAGTGTTAAGGAGTATTTGATATTAAAGAAGCATAGCATATCATCTTTTTATTTAAAATCCCCGAATTTCAAATTTATAACAGAATGGTTTTTCTGTTCAACGGAGCTGTTGTTTTCATATAAGACCTGTTTCGATGCACAAGGACTTGTATCAAAAGTTTGATTACGAGTCAACACTGTTGAAAATTGTCATACTTACAAACGTTCTTTGTTTTAGTAGAAAGATACAAGTTTCTCATCAAAACTCAGAGTTTCATGTAAAATTACACTTTATGCAACTTCATTTTCCACATTACACTTTGGTAAACTTGATCGCTACCTTCGGAAAGTTACACGCTACCGTTGTTAGTTTGTTGGTATTGTTTCCTTTATCATAAATCTGCGAGACTAACGTTAGTTCGCTTGTTTTTTTAATACAAGCACTTATACTATGATACTAAGGTACTGGCAGCAGAAGTACGAATAACTAAAATAAGAAGTACTAGATAGTTATCGAGTTTAATAAAATGTAGCAATCAATGCGTAATTAGACGAATAGCTCGATGGCGCAGTGGTTAACGCGCCCGGTCTGCGATTGCTATGAACAAGCAATCTTCATAAAGGCCAGTCAACGGATGGGTGACCAAAGGTTAACACCTCGAGCTCCTCTATGCTTTGGATGGCACGTAAAGCCGCTGCATTAGCTGTTGTTAACAACCGCCAACCCGCACTGTGCCCACGTGTTGGTTTATGGCTCGTTCTCCTTATCCATCCATAAGAAAGGCTCGTGCCCCAGCAGTGAGGAATATATGAGCTGGTGATGATGATGATGATGATGATGAAATGCGTAATGAATGTACATGATATAGCATATTTTAAAGCCTTTTATATTTCTAACTCGATAACTACAACTAACAGCACTATTTCGATATTAAAGTCACGATATTTACAGTTCTTCTCTAACGTCAAAATGTTAGAGGATAAGGTGGCTTATCTTATGATATATCCCTATAGGACCCTTAGCTAGCTACTTCAATGGTAGCTAGACGAAGCCGTAGCCTACCTCCAACTAAATCCAGCACAAAGTGTTATCCTAATCGTTAACGGAACCTTTGAATTTGATACGGGAAGGATGTTTTCCTGCAATACAATATCTTGATTTGTACAAGTATAATTTTATACTTACCATAAAATATCAAACATAGATAACCCAGCAGAGATTTAAAACAAAAATATGTTTGTGTTTAACTTCACCTTTAGAATCACGTGGGTTTTTGAGATTTTCTTTAGAAGTATGTACTTGAGTTAAGTACCTATCCACTTGAATTTTTGTTTATAGTAACTACATTTTCTTATTTAGGTATTAAGAGCCTTAATGATTTCGATATCCCATACAACCTTCATGGTTAAAGTTTTTTCAAACCAATTAGCCAATACTAATATTCTTTATCTACATGGGTTAATTCTTCCCGCTGTTCTCTTACGGGTTTTCTGATTTCAAATGGTAGTTTTTTTCCTAATTATTATTATTATTTTAATATGTTACGAAAACCATGACTTGTTATTGTCAGTACAATTATGTGGAGATTGGAGTATGATTTAGGATAAGTTGAAAAAAATGTTTTTAAATTTATAATATCTTTTATTGTGTTTTAAAGTCGGCTTTGACAGCTACCGGCATCTTATCTAAGTATTTCGCCATAACTATTGTTAATAGCATTGTTGTGTTCCAACAGTTATAGATAAGATAGCAAATTCCTTAGTAGTTGAAGATTCCGGTTGAGCTGCGCTTCTTCCCCCTATCGTCACTGAACATCAGGTTAGATGAAAGCAAAGTGTGTACCTTTTTAAGCAATAAAATTTATTAAAAAAGTAGCCAGTTGCAAAATACATTTTTTTGTGAGAAATGATAAAAACGTCAAGAATCGATTGTTCCACCTTATGATCAATTATTTCGTAATAACTTCTTTTATTTTTGTAATCGTATCTTATCTAAGTGTAGGCAACACTAAAACAAGATCTCACCTGATGTTAAGTAAATAAAGAGAAAGAGCTTTTTTTCATCACATTTCCACTTACCACGGTACCGCGACCCATCAGGATCTTTTGTATAACACCATTGTTTCATTCTTCTTTCTCAGTGAATATAGCTGCTATTAATTTAGGCAATGTCTTTAGGGTATTAGATGAGCATAAAGGAGATGTTCCATTTTTGTATGGAGGTTGGGCCCCCTAATTCTTACAGTGATGAAATGATATTTTATGAAAAGAGCACAAAGTACATACCCAAACATTACATAATACATAATAAAAAAGGTCAGATAATAAAAATTCATAAAATAGCAACCCTAAACTTTTACTACCTTGGCAACTTCGCTTTTCTAATATCTTGACAACTTCTTGACGTGAACTGTCAGTGTCAGATGTCAAATCAAAACGTCCCGCCAATTCAATTCAATTCAATTCAATTCATTCGTCACTGATATTTTCATAATCAGCTTTCCTATGGTTTTCTGATTTCTCAATTTGTCATTCATTTCATTAATTAATTAATTTTATTACCTATTTCAAAAATATTAAATATCTGCATAGAACATGTGACAGAAATGACAAATGACTGACAGTTACACAACTGACAATTTCAATGACAGCGAGTACGTATTTTAAAAATATAACTTTTTTTTTAAATTAGTAATGCAATGGTACTATCCATTACAGCCAGTAACCGCATGGTTTAATTTTCAGGAAATTGCATTGAAACCTTAAAACACCCTTTGAGAATTTATAAATAAGTTCAGCAATATATAATAAACACTTAAAATTTTCATTAGAAACTAAAAACAATAAGAAAAGCTTGATGAAGAAAACAAGATTTCAAGTTTTTAAAAATTTTTAAAATTATATTGGGGCCTTTTTATATTTTTTTATTTTTGGAAACATCATCTCAGAAGATAGATTTATCAGAAAAGCATCACTTCAAAACTGTAATAAAATAAGGGCCCAAAAAAGAACATCTTCGTCGGGTTTCAGACAAGCGGATCCCAAGAATATATTTTATTGTTTCTAGCCAAAGAGTCAACTGTCGCATAATACGGCTGCTTTACACCATTAGCAAGCTGGTTGTTGATAGTTGAATTTTGCATATAATAGTAAAACTCATATTGAAACTGAAAACGTGTCTCTCAAAGCTGTTTATTGCAACTGGGTGTTGGTTGACTATGCACGCACAAATACGTTATAACTTACGGATACGGATACTATAAGGATTACGGATTATGAGCTCAAGCTTAGATTTGTTTCTGAATGTCAGTCTCAATCCGCTCTGATGTAATTTGTGATGTAGGATAAGATAAGATAACTTTGTTTTTTAAAAGTTAATAGGTATATGTCTCACATTACATCAAATTTTCTTCTTTGATTGGAAAACAATCAGGATACGGGTGTTCACGTGAGCTCGATGGCGCAGAAGTTAACCCGCCCGGCATTAGCAGTTAACGACCACCAATCCGCACTATAGTGGTAGTTTATGGACCGCTAATGCAACCGGAAGCAACAGCTTTACGTGCCTTCCGAAGCACGAAGGAGGCTCTAGATGATTAACTTTGGGTCATCTATCCGATGACTGACCTTTGCGAAAGTTACTTAACTTCAGCAATCGCAGACCGGGCGCGTTAACCACTGCGCCATCGAGCTCCTTCTTTACTATAAAGTAACAATTTACCAACAATATCATTGATTCCTCCCACTCATATTGTGCCCATTAGTTCTCTAGTTCTCTATATAAAACCTATTGTTACTCTTTGGTATGCAATAAAGACAACGAAACTCTTTAAGATTTAATACTGTTTGTTTTATTCTTTGTATTAACCTCCAATCAAGGTGAGGGCGGCATTTTGCATACCAGGGTACATTAGCTGTCTTCGCCTTTGGATTCCGATTCCACTTGACTTGCTGGTTGACTTTCCACAGTTCCTTTAGTCCAAGTGAGTCTTCTCTAAAACTTGAATCGCTTTATTTTAACGGGATTCTCAACGGGGGGTTACATGTTTATGTACTCGGTTTGGTTGGTGGTAGGGCTTGTTTGTCCGCCTGGCTAGCTACCACCATCTTATCTAAATATGTCGCCATAACATCAATGTTGTACCATTGTTGTGGTCCGGCAGCTAGAGATAAGATAGTGCCTCACTAGTTGAGTGTTTTGGGTGTAGTGCACTTCCATCTTCGGCCTTATCATCACTTACATCAGGTCAAGGGCAAGTGCTTACAACTAGGAAATAAAAAAAATTGTGTCTGTCTTGGGTTGTTAAAAAAGCGTCAGAGAAAAAAGACAGGGGGAGATTTTTTGACCAGTGACTAATTCTTACGCTTTAAGCTGTCCTACGGGTAAGCAAATGACTCCGTCATTAAAATCAAGGCATCGCTATAATAGGGTATTTGACAGGTTTTACAAAAATCTGTTTTATGGTTCACTATAGCATAATATATTTGCAATTTGATTAATTCGTTGTAAATTTCTTTATTTTTTATGAAAATCGCCGTTATAATTAAAATGAATCAAATAGCCGCCAAAACGATGCATGCAGGTCACGTGATGTCGTGACGTCACCTGCTTGTAAACAAACTTTTAGCTGTCAAATCACACCATACAAAACTTCGAGTGACATTTACTGTAAACAAGCAGGTGACGTCACTTCAGATTCAGCCAAATCCCGTGTGTTTTCGATAACGTGGTCAACCATAAAAATTAACTATTTTATTAATGATTTTTTATAAAAATCAAACTTATTTTAAAGTTATGTGCTGGCTAAATTGGTTTAATGTTTACTGTTAAGTTAACAACAGTTTGGTCTATATTTTCATTGTAGTCAAATACCTTAATGAGTAGTTGTGTGGTCGTTGACTGGTTTAATATCAATTACGAGTGCCTTCTTCTACCCTTATTCATAGTTCTGTGTCACTTCTGTTCTGGGTAACATATTTTTGACACTGAAGTTATATTTGATATTTGAACCATAGTAACAATGTAGAATCAGGCTTTCGAGAGGAGTTATCCCTTACTAGAACATTTTAAATTAATTTGTACCGTACCACAGAATTTATACTTAATTCGGTTTGTTTTATCTAAATTACAATAGTAATTAGTTGTTGTTCGTCCTTTGCGTTTTATGTATTATATTCAATTAATTTCTGGTGATTTTGAATGCATAAATTTATCCGCCTGTTTGTGTCGCGAGTACAGTATGTTTTCTGAATAAATAAATTATGTCAACATAATTATTGTTTTCTAAAGTTTACGCGAACACTACACATTGACAGGAAACTACTATTATGGATGTGTTCGCGTTTATTTTACACATTGATTTAAAGTGTAAAATTTGTAAATCAATGCCAATAATTTTAATTAAGTACGTTTATTTAAATACGAAATGATGACGTATACCGAAATGTATTAAATGTGTGAGATAAGGATGCTTTCTTATTTTAGTGGAGATCTTATTACGCTGTTGATTCAATCAAATCGAAGAAATTTGATTCTTATGTTAGTTAAGTAAGTGTAAGTTAGATTATTCTTTTAGTGTTATTCTGTGCTATAGGTTAAGGTATTATAATAGGTAGTACAATATTTTTATAAAAAAATATGCTAAAAGTTAAATTATACTCTCATGATTTCTTAGTCTAGATATCGCATTAGGCATTTATATTTGGGGTAAAAACAGTTCAGAACATAATGTTGTCTCTTTGTACAAATTCATATTTTATTTCTACGAGGTCGCGGTTACCCTTTTTTAATAACGGTGAGTATCTGTTATTAAAAAAAACTCGAATGGAGCTGTAACAAGTAATAACTCAAATTAAAACATAATAATTGGTTTTATCTTTATTACTTTTATGTTTTTGTGATAAAGTATACCTATGAGATCCATTTATTTTAACGTTAAGCCAATCGGTTTTAATAGCATTAGTTGAACCTAAAGTGCTTACCCAGTAAAGTTTTCTAACCAATACTGTAATTTGTATCATTACATATATGAATGTATGTAGTTATTTATGGAGTGAAATAAATCATCATTTTTATCATTTCGGCCAAAAGACATCACTGACAGACAAAGGCCACCCCAAGGATCTCCACAACGCCCGGTCTTGTGCTACTCGCATCCAGCAATAAAATGATTGAGTTTAATTAAGCAATTCTTAAGAGTTACGAATAATATAGAAAGAGCCATTGTTTTATTAGATAAGCGAAGTGTGATGTCATTTTTAGCCACGCAAAAACAACATGCTTTGGCAAAAATTCAAATGTCGAGATGTCATAATTATGGTTTAATTAGACAGTGCCGAAATAAAGAACTGCACGGGGCCTTTGTTTTAGCTGATTGACCTTTCCTGATTAAAATGTTTGACAAGGACAAAACACAAAACATTAGAATGCTTTACTATGAAACAGTAACCACTCATCAAATCACTCATGATTCTACTTCATAATACTTTCTAACAATGATTGATGATGAATCCTGCTCGTTTCTCTGTTGAGAACATAAATCTCAGCATGATACTGTTGAATTTTTTACCCCAGTAAACGTATGTCTGGCAACGATGTCTTTCCTTCTGCGTTAACGTTAACTTTGATTGATTTTTCGTGTAAAAAAATTACATTTTGCATAAAAAAGCGGTCTATTTTCACATCGCGAACGTCTTCTTATATCAGTGCTTGGTGACGTCACAGCAATCAACAAAGGCACGGGTAGCGAGGCGCTTGCGATCGCGACGTTGCCGCGCGGCTGCAGGAATGCGGCCGCGCAGCGTTGCCAACTCTCCTCTTGATATGTCAGGCGATAAATGCGAGTGCATTGGGCGGCCAGGGCACCCGACTCCGCCATTTTGTTTTATATACCCAGCCGAATACATAGCGTTCCAAATACGAATTTTCAAAAATGGTTAACAATTCGCTCTGAACATGGTTCTAACTTGAATAAAGTTTGCCGTAACAACGTTAATGTGCATACGATTGCATATTATGGTTTGTTCTATTTTTAGCACGTATGAAAGGTAGCGTGAACAGTTTAGATGGCCGAGTCACGTTCCGCTTTGCACGTGCAAAAACTAATGCACAGCTGCATACGCGTTACAACACAACTTTAGGAAAAGTAGCTACCATGTTTTTATGATGAAATCGAACTGAAATCATATGAAGCTACGATAGTTTTTTATTCATAAAGGTAACGCAAGTTATTTATAAATTTACCCAAAATGTAATATTGGTTTATGTTTTCTGGTTCCCATATTTTTTTACTAAGTAAGTAACTATTTTAACCTTAACTCTAACAGCTTAGGATAACAGAACAAAGAATATTGACTAGGAGGTAATAAAAGCCGCTTCTTGTCTGTGTAGCCTTGGCACCTGAATTCGAACTCGGATCAGGTTGAGTGCTTCGCCACTCGGGCACAAGGCGTTGTGAA
The DNA here is from genome assembly GCA_949315975.1 of Eudonia truncicolella. Classification (NCBI taxonomy): domain Eukaryota; kingdom Metazoa; phylum Arthropoda; class Insecta; order Lepidoptera; family Crambidae; genus Eudonia; species Eudonia truncicolella. The sequence goes on along the minus strand of OX438838.1, from coordinate 6,777,455 downwards.
ACAGGAATCTGGTTAAATCTGGTTAAAAAGTTGTCAAAGTTTAGTTTTTCTATAATTATAGTCCGATAGCGCGTTTGGGTTACGTTCATCCCAAACAAGTCCGGTGACAATGTAAAAGCCACCTGAGGCTAACAGCAAGACTTAAAAAAAAGTCTTGCAATCATGTTGACAAAGCAACTTTTTCGCCATGCCTGTTTTCCAGATAGGTGGCTAAGGGCGTCGGAGGGCACATGGCACAAGCCATTGGTGCCGGTTCTTGTCCAAAGATGGCAGTTGTAAACCAGCATGGTAGATAATTATCGCATTTGGGGCTAGTAGTTACACGACCGGTATTAGATACAGAGGCCCCGGGTACGATTGCCAGTGGGAATTCGATTGATGGTAAAACAGGCTTTAAAACCGCCTGGCTAGCCACAACCGTCTTATCTAAGTCGGTCGCCAAAAGAACAATATAACTTTGTGATGTTACAACAAATAAAGATAAAGCTAAAGGTTAAGGATTGAGGAAGAAGGTTGTGGATCACGTATGAGCCTTATGGTCACTTTAACATCAAGAGAAAAAGGCCAAGCTTCCCACTATAAAAGAAACGAGACACCATCAGCCCTTGTCCTATTGTCACGTGGGAAAGAGAAGCCCAGCATTGGTAAATTTAGACTAATGGTAAGCAACAGTAACTTTTCTTGTTTTAATTAAAAAATACTGTACCGTAAAGAATTCACCGTACAAGTAGAAGCTAGAGATCGAAACTGTCATGGGTGTCTAATGCAAGTTTCATTCGCCATTCGATCACGTTAACGGAAAGCAACGAAAATGACAATTAGTATGGCGTTGAAGCAGCATGAGAAGCATCAAAAAATTGCCACACAATTACTCGTTTTAGTTAACGTGATCGAATGGCGAATACTAGCACCATGATCGTTCATCTGATTAGCGATAAACACTACTTTGCTTCAAGGGCCATTGCCAAGATACCAAGAAGCTTGCAAATTAACGTAGAAAAAGATACTGTATAAGAAATCTCTGAATAAATTGGAATTTGACAGTACGCGTAGGTATGCTTACTCGTATATACGCTTTTTTACTAAGGTTTTCGTTTTAGCCACAGTGAGTCTTCCTGTAAGCAGATACCCTGTTGCTCCCAATTCAATCCGAACCCCTCGAAGAATCTAGTAGGGAACGGGGTCATAGGTACTAGCGTGATGCCATTCCCTCTAGAAGCCCTCTGACGGTGTTTCGATCACACGGCTTAAGCAACCCTTTAAGGTTCTTGCCGAAGTTTGGTGACGCTGCAAAGGCGGTGAGGTCAATAGCGAACACTGTTAAAAGAACGGACCCTGTAAAAGGATCAAAACGTCAAGATAAAATAATAAATAAAATGAATTGATTAGTAAAAAGTGTTTCATTTCAATATGTAGTGATCGCGTAAACTTTATGTTACACTTGTGAGTATGTTACGAAACTAATGTCAAAGTCAAAATTATTATTCAATTAAACTTAAGAATAAGTTACAAAAATACAAAACAAAAAACATTTTAAGAATAAGTGCTTTTGAATTGTTATTTTTTTTACCTAATACTCATTCAGGGTGTCTATTTATTTTGCTGTGGAGAAGAATGAGCGCAACAAACTGCACAACTTTTTTTTTTCTTTTAGTTGATGGCTTCGTGCGGTTAGCACATTTAGCAAGTTTAAAAGTAATTTTTACAAGTAATACATAAATATACAATATTTCCTTCCAGTATGATGATGATGAATGATAATAGAAATGAGAAGTGAGAAATGATATACCCCCCAACCTCTCGAGTATCTCAGTAAAGATGTGGGGCTTTACTAACTCCTCGGGCGGACGTCTTGAGATAATTTGAAAAGTGAAGTTGCACGTTTTGTTGCAAACACTCATGCACACTTACGAACACTTAACGGTTAATAATCCACCATTATTTCATATTAATATTCGACATAACACATACTTAAGAAATGTAAACAAAACCGCAGACATGACTCTTCACTTGCCCGCCAAGAAATCTGCACAGCTACGAGTAAGCTCTTCGCCTTCATCTCGCCTGATATTAAGTGATGATAAAAGGCTGAAGCGGAAGTGTTCACCCAGAGTTATCAACTACTGAGGCACTGTCTCTCTTATCTCTATTCAATTTATATCTGCCACTATAGAATACGATATAAAATAATTTAATTTATAAAATAATTAGTACCCATTACGAGCATGCAATACCTATTTGGACTTATTGTCAATGTGCTAAATTTTCGATGATGCTGTAGCCAATAATTCTGCGTCGATTTAATAAACTGGTGATCTATTGAACGTTTATATTTAGATTGAATTATTGTGCCAGGAACACACAGGTACATTTAATTACAAACAAAACCAGATCTTACGGCTAGTATATTTCACTGGCTGCCACCTTTACAGGCGTTGCACAAACACAATGATACTCTATTACGTTACATATAATGATAATTAATTTAGTAAACGTTCGATACAATATACTTTCGATGTTATGAATATTAGATCTATTTGCCTTCTATATCCTACTGTGTGGTCGATGGTTTGACATTTAAATTATGTTTTTGAGATTCAAAATCATACATGGAACCCATATTTAGAAATTTTATTATGTAAGCAACAGCATTTTCTTAGGTATTATAAGTATCTATACAAAAAGATGTCACACTAGATGTCATTGTGATGGACTAGCTGATTTTAGTGATTAGTTTGTATGACTTATCTTTATTTTTATCCATTATTTTGTAAATAGCATCATTATAATATAAAAGTTGTGTTCCGTTAATGTAATCATATTTTTTTTATCTTATCTGTCTTACAGACGTTCTTGTCTTTATTGGACATTTTAGCATTGAATGTTGTGTTGTCGATAAGTGCTGTATAATAAGATAAGACCCTTGTTGTTCAAACCCCTATTTCTGTTTAAATTGTAACAATTGATTGACAAACCAAAACATTGAAAAAAATCGGTACATCACTATCTGTTCAAGGTATTTACAGCATTGTTCTGTACACCTTTTTACAAATTTCAAAAGATTCGAACCGTTTAGTTTAGGTCTCCAAATGCCCGAGTAGGCATTATATAAAGAAAACCTCCCTTAGCAAAACACTCTTTAAAATGTGAAACTATTTGCGAATTTAGCCCACATTTAAATTAAAGTATTATTTAAAATAAGTAGCAGTGTTCGCGTAAACTAAAGAAAACAACATGAAACATACTTTATCACCCCTACATTTTACAGTAACAAAATACCATAATAGCAATTCCCAATAGAAAGTCCCATTTACCATGTAACTAACTTATACATTTACGAGCTCGTGTCGTAGCAGAGAGGTCACTATGTCGCTCGCGGTCGTCTATTATCCGAATCGCACCTATAGGTTCATTTAAGTTGTCTTTGTTTCGGTTTTGCACCTACAGGTTCAATTTAATTATCTATGACTCCGAATCGCATCTAGAAGTTCAATTAGGTTGTCTTTAACTCCGCATCACACCCATAGCTTTACTTTGGTTGGCTGTGACTCCATTTCGCAAATATAGGTCCACTTTGATTGTCTATAATTCCGTATCGCACCTATAGCTTCACTTTGGTTGTCTATAACTCCGTATCGCATCTATAGCTTCATTTTGGTTGCCTATAACACTGTATGGCACATATAGGTTCACTTTGGTTGTCTATAACTCCGTATCGCACCTATAGGTTCACTTTGGTTGTCTATAACTCCGTATCGCACCTAGAGCTTCATTTTTGTTGTTTATAACTCCGTGTCGTACCTATAGCTTCATTTTTGTTGTCTATAACTTCGTATCGCACCTATAGCTTTACTTTGGTTGTCCATAACTCCGTATCGCACCTACAGCTTCACTTTGATTGTCTGTAACTCCGTATCGCACCTATAGGTAGGTGCGTTCACTTTGATTTGCTATGACTCCGAATCACATCTATATAGGTTTACTTTGATTGTCTATGACTCCTCATTATTTATTTATTTACTATGGTATACACAACAGGGTACATTCAAACTAAACTAAGAAAAATAATAAAAACAAAGATGTTAGCAGGAATGCATCCCAAAAGTGTGAATACACAGACAGCATTACAATAATTACACGTTAACATGCAAAGATATAGGTTCACTTAGGTTTTCTTCAACTCCGTATCGCACTTATCACTTTACTTTGGTGGTCTTTGACTCCGTATTTCTCTTATAGGTTTAATTTGCGATACGGAATCATAGAGAACCGCCTATGATTTCGTATCGTAGCTATAAGATCAATTTATAGGTACCTACTTATTGAAATAAAACCACTTTTACGGATCTACTCGCATTTATTTTACAATTTTGTACTTATCTTGACGTTTTAAACCCTTTGCAGGGTCCGTGATCACAAGGAGGCTGAGGTCTTGGTCGTTTCATAATTAATTAGTAATTTGTATACCATCATACTATTTTAAACGGTTGCGTTTCGTTTTACGTATAGGCTCGATATTTCGAATGGATCTATAAAAAAACGTGTAAAGAGCCAAAACAAAACAACCATCGCTGATCGAGAATGTTTGATGAATTGAACGGCCTCCAGGCTTACTCGTGATTTTTGCAATCGTGAAGGCATAACGAATGAACAGGAAATGGAAATAACAATTTCGTTACTTCAAACTCTTCGGTAACGTTACAAATGTAAAAAATACCAATTTTGATACTGTATACCAAATACCTAACACACATAAGCTTTTACTTATTTCTTTTTTGGATGTATAAAATTTGAAATTTACAATTTATAATTAATTCCTTTTGTTATTTGAAAAAAAAATCTATAGGTCTGCACATCTTCAGTGGAATCCTTTTAGCTAGGTCAAAACAGCAACATGTTCGTCCTGTACTACGTTTCAGGTTAGTAGTTTCAAGTACTAAGTTTATACTATACTGAATGATTGCCCGTGTCAACTAGAAGTAATGTAGAATGTAGAGAATGTTAGGACTAATGTAGGTATGTGTATTGTATTCAGTCGAAATGTGGATAAAGCGCATTATTCTTTATATATTCTAAATCCCATACAGCGTAAGGTATTGATACGAATTGTTACTGAAACTACACCAGCATGAGGTAAACAGCACTGAATCATAGAATCCCAAAGAAATAGCAAGCTCTTAACCTGTGCTCTAAACAAATAACAATAAAGTTTTAAATAGCTTGTAGTTTGTGCCCTAACATTCAATATACTTAATTTAAAGCTAATTTCGATAAATCTTGGTAGATTCATTAAAACCCTTCTAAAATGTTGCTAAAAGTGACCACTGACAAGGATAGACTTTGCCTTGACCTACAAATTAAATATCTGTCCAATCTAACAATAACATATGAACATTTTAATCTGTGATGCCACGCCACGCGAGCTAGCGCTGTGGGGCGACAGATGGCGATACTAGTAGTTAAACGCTTGCCCTCTTATTCCTAAAAACTATTTAAGCATTATTAAGTTAATCATTGTTTTGTCTCTTTTTCTCAAATTCAAAATGACGTTTGTGTGACGTTGACAAAACAATATTTAACTAAATAATGCCTAAATAGTTTTTATGAATAAAGGGGTTGATGGCTAAGTCAGTTTAATTTTTATAGTCTCCGAAGTCGCTTTTCAGGCTATTTCTAAAAAATCATTAGGAATTATTCGCCACCTGTACCGACGGGGATACGTTTTTATATAACGTCCTTTTAAAAGGTGATTTTCGTTATTTCTTTTTTTTTTCTTCGTTATTTTTGTACGTTTTTGAATGTAAACTTCCTTAGACTTTTAAATAAATGTGCAACACATGAGAACCGTAACTCTGCTAACTCAATAACGTTTGTTCTACGCGCTAGCATAGAATACTTTCAATGTACGCATCCAATCTTTCGAGTTTCGCATGACGTATTACATAATATGCTTCCATTGACATATGAATATGCGAAAACATGTACCTTAGCAGTGAACAGTGTATTCGTGATTATAATCGTTAAATACTTCAATGTATGTATTCAGGGTAAATAAAATAATTTTAAATCTTCCGGATATCTAAATAGGTTGTTTAACTAACCGTACACTCCGCCTCTGTGGTCTAGTGGCTAAGACCACCGGTTCAGACCTAGAGGTCCCGGGTTCGATTCCCAGCGGGGGGTACATGTTTGTGTACTCGGTTTGGTTGGTGGTAGGGCTTATTTGTCCGCCTGGCTAGCTACCACCATCTTATTTAAATATGTCGCCATAACATCAATGTTTGTAGCATTGTTGTGTTCCGGCAGCTAGAGATAAGATAGCCAGCACCTCACTAGTTGAGGATCCCGGGTGAAGTGCGCTTCCATCATTGGCCTTATCATTACTTAACATCAGGTGAGATCAAGGCACTGTGCTTACCAGTAAATATAAAAAGAAAAAAAAACTGTTTAGTGATGAAAAAATTATGTAGCTAATGAACTACCTGAAACAATGTGGTGCCGAAAAATTCAACAACGCTACTACAATTATCCACAAAGTAAAAAGGTAAAAGGTAAACGTAAGAACATTCTATGAAAATTATTTTGTTTTCCGGAAAAATAAGAATAAGAAGAATGAGAAACACTTATTGATCTGCACAAACACAAACAAGGTAGACAGATGAAAAACAGGACAGCAAATAAGTTTAATAAGTTTATATTTACGTGTAATACGTCAAAGTTTATTAAAATCTATCCGCCTAATGCTTGAAGAGTGGGACACAAAGATTAGACAAAGAAAATATGATTATTGCCAGTTTTAAATTATGATTTACACCGGTTTTTTTTACTGATTTTGAGTACGAACACGGCTTTGATACAGTTCTCGATGGTGTGACAGCATTTGCGTTTTGTTTTCCATCTTGCACGTTGGGCAACTTTCGCAATACTGTGTCAACAGATGGGTGACCATATAAAATATATCGAGCTCCTCCGTGCTTCGGAAGACACGTTAAGCCGTCCGTCCCGGTTGTTGTGGTAAGATGACAGTCGTCCAATCAACGTTGGACTAGTGTGGAGGGTTGACCTGATCTCCTCGCGTTGTATTGTTTATGTTGGAAGGCCTGAGCCCAGCAGTGGGATGTCTATAGGCATGCTTATGCAGGCTTACATCTCGAAACATAGCCATGCAGCCAACTATAAAATCATATTTAAGTAAATTTACTTTTCCATACCATTACTCAAATTTATATTATCACTTACATTATTTTTTCAACTCTTAATTTTGACTTCTGTTTTAATGGACTATGAGGTTGACGACCAATAACAATGTTTTAGCTGGACCTAGGGTTGTCATTTTTCAATTTGCCTTTGTAACAAACAACCTCATTAAATATGGTGGCCATATGGTCCTTTTCAGGCATGCTCATTAAATTCCGGGGTTGTATGCCCGGTTTCCTATCTGCCATATTTGGGATTACACAGGTATTACCAAATATCCTATCACCTCCTCATATTATGCCATGAGCCCATGGTTTACATAGTAAGCATTCGTTAACCAAGTTAAATAAGCTAAATTAAAATTCCCCTTTAGAGAATCATTAAGAAACCCCAGGCCGATAATTTAACATGAAATAGTCCAATTTGTAAGATGTGGGAGTTATACAATTATCTTGTTGACTGGATTAAATGTCATTAAAATAAAATTAAATGTCTTTGATTAATCATTATTTGGTTTGTATTCCTACTAAATATAATTGTTACTTAAAAGTTGTGTACGATGGGATACTCTCAGGCTTACACTAAACTCTCAGCCAACCTATAAATTATTATAACCTAACACAAATACCTAGTTGAAATTTTTGATTTGCACAAAAAACCTAGCTGCTTCTCGTAAGCCAATATAACTGAAAAGGTTTTTTATTTCTCTATAGGTAAACATCTTGACCTTCATCTAATGATAAGTGATGATAGGGCCGAAGGTGGAAGCGCACTTTACCCAGGCTCACACCACCGACAAACACTGACTTTTATCTCCAATAGTTGGCACAAAAATTCTACTATCTAACATTGACGTTATGAAACCTATTTAGATATAGCCAGACGGACTTAAAACAAACACTACCACCGACCGAATATGGGTCTGGTACAGTGTAGTTAAACTATTAGACCACAGAAAAGTGTGTGCTGTCCTTTACGTCAAAACGGAGCGGTAAACACTAAGCAGATAGTCATGATAATTTATAAAATAGAAACAAAAATTTGAGTGGGTAAAGTCGCGGCAAAAACCTATTAACAGTAATTAGCTGCTATTATTTTTCTTCTCCAAAATAAATATTTACAGTGCTACACCATATCCATCGGTGCAGCCATTCTCGAGTTTTAGCCACTCAAACGAACAGCAATTGATTTTTATATATATAGATATTTAATACTGATTGTAATTGCGCCGTTGAACGGGAAAATATTTTGTTTTTAACAAAAATGTAATAACTTAAGTAAACCAATAGTTTAAAAAAAAAACTTTTTCCCATACATTTTTGTTAACTATGACAAAAAACAAAACTACTGTTTGAAATGGTGTCTAAATGGATCTTAATTAAAGCTTGGGGACGTTTGTAGTTAATTTCACTGTAGCTATCATTTTATACTTCGTAGAACAAGGTTTTGCTGGTACACTCCCTCTAATTTTCTCCTTATTTGAGGCTATGCCTCAAAGTTTGTCTGGTAGATATCGCTTTAAGCGATAATACCGCCTTTGCCTACTTTTATGTGTGTTTTCCTGTATTCAGTGCAAATAATAAAGCGTTTTTTATCTGCCTACAATAGTGAACGTTTTGAAATTGCTGAATCGAGTCCCTATTGCGACGATAAGGTCCTAGTGGAAGCACACAACAATGCTGCTTATACGGTTGTTATAGATAGCAATGGACTTGCATAAGATGGAGATAGCTAGCCAGGTGTCCTTGAACAAGGTACCCACCAATACGAGTCGAACCCGGGACCTCTGGGTCTAAGAGAATTTGTTACCTTTATGTTAATACTTTTGTAACTGCATAAATAAATGTCCTAAATATAATTAAAGTAAAACAACTTTTCCGGATCTACTCGCGTTTATTTTACACATTAGTTTTAATTAATGTTTATCCGTAAAAGTTGTTTCATTTCAATGTGTAGTGTTCGTGTAAACTTTAGAAAACAATATAATTAAAGTACTTAAGTTTGGAATGAAGCAATGAATTACTTTTTAGTTATTCTAATTATATGTGGACAACTGATTTGGATCATTTAGTGAAAAATGCAGAATTATCTACTACAGAAACATTTTATATGAACAGAAAATGGCCTTTACGGCTTATTAAGAGGAAATACTAAGATCGACTGGATTATATGAAAAGTAGACAATATCAACGTTTCGTAGTCCCCTGATTCCTCGTCCAAAACTGGACCGATTTAATTACTTTTTTCATTAAAAATTAAAGAAAAGCTTCGGCTGTGTCCCTATGTTTTGCTTTTTTTTTATAATCTCGTCAAATTTGTTTGCACGATGTCTGAACACAGCGAAAATCTGGCCAATTTTTAAGGTTTTGTAAGGTTCACATCTTTTTTAATAATGAATTTATGAAAAAAACTAAACATAGGGACACAGCCAAAGTCTTTCTTTAATTTTTAATAAAAAAGTAATTAAATCGGTTAAGCATTAGGTTTGGTATTGTTGAAATAAACGTTGGATCTAAACATTGATGTTCGTTACGAAATTCTATCTATCCTATGGTTCTAAGTAATGAGTCAGGGTCCTTGGTAGGCTTTGAACTTTAGTGTTAATTTGCTTTTCGTTTTTGTCAGACCTTTTTATCACTGATAAAATGTCTGTACTACTACTTTACTCTAAATTTTTCACGTGCACCTACTACCCTGTAAAATGCAACTTGAATAGCTAATATATACATCTCTGCTATTTCGTCGTCTTTAACTTTTGCATATATATTCAAAAATACTGAAAAGAAGTTTTTGAGATCTTACGTCGTACTATCTAATGTTTTTATCTTAATTTCTTGTTTATCTTCGATACTTAAAGAATTAATGTCAACTAATTGTGACTTAACATTGACTCATTAAATATTATATAAAATTTAGGAATCACTGGTGAAAATAAGCATTAGTCTTTGATACACAATGTTAATAGAGAGAGATATATAATAGCCTATTACCTATTGATAGACAAACTCAAACAAAACAGTGTCAAACAAACAAATCCTAAAGTGTTATGTCAGACAGTATACCCGTATGTGCCCGTAGTACATAAACACCAAATTGTGTTGACACTAATTAGGCGGTGTCATTACCACTGCGTCAACAGATGGCGCTAGTGGTACGGAGAAAATGATCGGTCTCACTCCCTGCAGGCGCAAAATAAGGAGACTGCCGAAGGTAAGCATCATACAAACGCGCTCGAGCATCGCACACAAAGACAACCTCTCACGGACACGGAATCTCGCAACAGCTGTTTTCAGAGTGGTCAAGATGGTCCAATTTCATATCTGTGAGAGGGTCTGTCTGTGTGTGCGTTGCTCAAGCGTGGTATGTATGAAGCTTACCTTCTCGGGTCTCTTTATTTTGTGCTGCAGGCTACGTGTACATAAATAGCTCGTGGCCATTTCATGCGCCACATATCTTCATTATATAACGAAGTCTTGCATCGAACACTTCATATTTAAACATCTATTTCGGACGTAAAGGTCTCAGTTTGTAAACGCTATTTACATAATAGGCGTATCAATAACCAAATATCTAAGTTCGCTGTCTATTTTTATCTCATCCAATAAATAACATGCTTGGCCAATATACTTATTCAATATTAATGTTGCTATGCGGCATAAATTGTCACTAGTACTTACTTCGTTTAAAAGAGTAAATTACATAACCTTTAGAACTGTGTCGACGATATTGAAAGTAACCGGCCATTGTTTAATGTTCAGTAATGGGTTCTCGCATTAATTATGGCTTTAATTAATAATAAACATTACCGCTACAACTCATGGATACATTTTTGTTTCTGAACGTAATGTTTTGTACAAGTCCGTTTTGTATATTGTCCAAAAGAAAAGTAAAACATGAAGATGTGCTCTTTCACATAATAACGAGGTATTACAGTAACTAAAAGACCCATTAGCTGTTAGGTATAGATCAGGCCTTAGCACACGTTTTCCCTCTTTCAAACGAGGCGTGAAGAAGCACCTTGTGAGCCTGCAGAGTGAGGTTGACTGATGCTGCGTTCGTTTTCACGCTGCACCAGTTGTCTTCGCGTCTGGACTCCATTTCCACTTAACATTAGGTGGTGTGGAGTCATTTGCCGTGCTAAGTATAAAAAAAATAAAAAAATAAACCTGGTCATAGTTATTGGATCCCAGCAATGCCACTATGTACTAGGTATATATAAAGTTGCCTTATAAAATCGAATTAGTGTGTTCAAATCATTTAATTTACTTAACTTTTTTAATGTTCAACTGTCTTCTTGTGTCTTTTTATGTATTATTGGCCCCTGCGAAGAGTTATGATATCAGGCGTGATTATTATATCAGCATGAACGACTACGCAAGGTGGCTGGCAATAGCTGGATGAGAGTAGCCGCGGATCGTGCTTTGTGGCGTGCACTTGGAGAGGCCTATGTCCAGCAGTGGACGTGTGTAGGCTGATGATGATGATGATGAACGTTAATTAATCTGTACGAAATATTTCATATCAACAATGTGCTGTTAGCGCGTTAAATCTTGAAACAACGAAATTCGAAACTGTACCTACTTGTAAACTGAAACTAAAACGAAACGAAATCTGACTTATGTTGAAACTTAAAACAGAATACAACATCAATTAAATATACAGAAGTACAACCACAACTAATGTTGCTGTTATTTGGCTGCGGTTTACTGCAAGGTCGTTTTATTGTTTATTTTAATCGAAACCGAGTCTTCAAACGTATTTGAGCCGTATACTCATCGGCGACAGAGGACAGACCCGCCCACAGCGATCCTTCGATATGGTTCGCTTCACGGTTAAACAGCCATACCAAAACATAATTTGTGCTAAACATATACAAAGAAGGTGTTCACACAAAAGTGTATGAAATCAAGCCACGTTGTTGTTACTATAAGAGCCAGTATAATAATGAGTACTAACTGTATATAATTATTATCTTAATATACTCGTGCATATTTATTTAGAAGATTCTGTACATAGCTACATCGCTAAAGATACGTTATGCTCTGACAGAATGACAGTTAAAACACGTTCATTGTGAAAGTCAAACGCCTTGCGTGTTTATTTGAGAGAAATTTAGATTATATAGCCATCCGATTTTCCGATTAAGGTAATTTGATACCGTACACATATTGTTTGCTTTGGAGTAGTAACCTTGAGCAAATGTAAAAATTCATTAACGAAAATGAAATAGCAATTGATAAACGCGTGAGACTTGAACCAACGACCTTTTACAATCCAGGCGGCTGCCTTTCAATCGTTATATCGATAAATTTGCCTTTTGACTTTTGACGGCCTCCGTACTCGTACTCCGAGGTCCCGAATTCGATTCCCGGTCGGGTCAATGTAGAAAAACGAACTCTATATAAATATTTTCTTGAATCTGGGTGTTTGTGGTACCGTCGTTATTTCTGATTTTTATAACACAAGTGCTTAAGCTACTGTCTTTGGAAACTAGCGGTACTTTGGTAATTAGTTATTCTGTGCTTTGGAGTCAGAGCAATGTATGTGATATCTTTTAATATTTATATTCGCCTCTATGTCGAATTTTTTAACCCTTTGCTAATACCAATACCACAGTCTATATAATTCTTAATTCTTTAACACTGCGCCAATACATTGTGAAATGTTCGATCACACATAAAATCGTAGACTTGAAAAGGTAACGGCATGTAGAGTAGAGATTTGACATAAGAAGTCGTGATTATTTACATATCCTCATCATCATCATCATCATCATCACCCTACACTAGTCCGCTGCTGGACATAGGCCTCTCCAAGTGCACGCCAGTCACGCCACGTCCAGTGTAATTTTACGCAAATATTGTTGCGAACAAATTACAATTTGAAAAAAGACAAAGTGTGGAAACAATTCCACGAGCGGGATTCGAACCCGCACCCCTTGATATGCCGGGTCAGGTGCACTACCAACTAAGCTATCGTGGTTCAATCTTAATCAACACTATCTACTCTTACTTTGTAAGCCAAAGGAGCCCTATTCAATGTCGACAACTACACTTCTCGTTGATTTTTTCAACACTTTGTCTTTTTTCAAATAATAAGAAGTCGTATAGTCGTCCCGATAGCGCGGTTAGTCGACGACATAAGAAAAGTCGCGGGCAGCTCTTGGCATAGTGCTGAACAAGACATGCTGATGTTACATGTAGGAAAAAATTCAAAATTCAAAATAATTTATTCAGTTTAGGCTACAAGTAGCTCTTGTGAATGTCACTATGCCATCGGTTCGTAAGACTACACAGGGCGGAATACCTTGTACTGAGAAGAACTGGCAAGCAACTCGGCAAGGGCGTTTAATTTTTCCCTTACACCTTTAATATATATTGCAAAATACCCTAGCATAGCAGGACACTTTTCATTACAAGTAAACACACAAAATATAAAAGACAACCACAACATGTAACACAACAAAATCTAAAATCTAAGTTAGCAAATTTACATCAGATAGAGGGATTCATCCCGTAATGAGTGTCTAGTAGGTGACAAAGAATCCAAAGTACAATCATTGGAAACAGAAGAGAATCGCTTAGAACCTGATGGTGAGTAACGAAAACCTCATAATTAAACAGTTAATGATACATAGAATCCATGTATCAGATTGTGTAAGTGTTCACGATACAGTAAATCAGTGGCTCGGCCTAATCTTACACGAAAGCTCCCACTGACACTTTAAGTGCCTCTTGTGAGACAGTGTATTTCGAGGCTATCCGCTTAATTGTCTATATAAATAACTAATATTATTTTAAAATGTTTTTATTTTGTTTATATAATTTTTAACGCAAATTTTGTTACGAAACAAATTACTTATAGCTTGCCTACTTCTTAACTGATCTTTAGTATTTGTAAAAATATTATGATCGGATGTTAATGACGGTAGCTGTTGACATTGAATGGGCGCCTTTGGCTTTCAAAGTAAAATGTAAATAGTGTTGAATAATTTCGGCGGGCTGGTTAGAACCACGATAGCTCAATTGGGAGAGCACCTGACCTGGTATGTCAGAAAAGTGCAGGTTCAAATCCTGCTCGTGGAATTTTTTTCAACATTTGTGTTTTTGTAATATTATTTCAATATGTTTAACTGGTTGTCGGAAAGAAATAGCTCTATAGCGATAAGACCGCCAAATTGTAAGTATTATTAGTACATTGTTAATTTTTATTTGGTTGCAATAAAATAATTATCTATCTATCTATTACTGTAGTTTTTATGAACACTGATTCGAAGTCTGTAAATTTAAACAATTGTTTACATATTTGTTTTTATTTAATTTTTAGTTTAGTTAAATTAATTTTAACACATAATACCTACCTGTGCAATCCTGCCTTACAAATAAATTCTGAAAAGCTGGGGTGGCCTTTCCTTTATGAGAGAGCCATACTTTTTATGTGTAGATTACGTTTGAACCCTTTTCTGCTAGTACGTGACTGGATCCGCTATTCAAGCGGAGTTTATGTCCATATTACAATATCCTCAATGTTTTATAAAATAACTACTTATCTAGTACGATTTTCAGTATATTGGAAAAGGTAAAGGATGTACTATATGTACTACTATGTACAACATGAAGCAAATAAATATTATGATTATGATAGTAACACTTTTTGTTTTTGGAAAATTAATACAATCAAATAGTCATAATCATTTTACGACCTCCTTGGTCGAGTGGTTTGTACACCGGTTTTCATGGTGTCGCCATCTCTGAGGTCCCGGGTTCGATCCCCGGTCGGGTCAATTTAGAAATTATTGTTTTTCTAAATTGTCACGGGTCTGGGTGTTTTCTATGTATAATAAGTATGTTTATCCGTTGTCTAGTAGCCATTTAACGAGCTTCATAACGAAGCTTCTCTTGGGCTAGACAATTGGTGTGAGTGTAGGAAAGTTTATTAAAGTTTATTATTATAATGGCTTCCGTTTTGTAAGAAGACTGATGGGTTTTGCAAATAAAGGAACGAATAAATATTTTACAAATAAGCAAAATTACTAATAGCTTACAAGATCAGCCGATTAAAATGAGCAAAACCTTGTAGATGCATGCATACATGTTGAAAACATTGTCATCTACGTGTCATCTAGCCAAAAATGTGCATTTTAGGTTTTCTTGTATATGTATTCTAGTTGGGGTATTACTTCAATACGGTAAAGAAACTACTTTTGACAATAGTTTAGTCACCAACGCAATTTTATTAACTACCTACTAATTTACTAAAATAATTAACTTGCGAGTTCGGATTTGGAAGACATATTACAGTTCAGTTACTATCATCATCATCATCATCGTCATAATTAGCCCACATCAGTCCACTGCTGGACATTGGACTCTTCCAATGCATGCCACTAACCCGATCTTCGGCTATTCTTATCCAACCGCTCCCAGCCCCTTTGCATATATCGCCATGCATATAGGAAATGCAAAGATAATAGAAAAACTTTCGTTAAACATATCTGTATGTTACCTCATCTTGACATAGAAAGTTAAATTTGATTTATTGGCTTCAAAGAATTAAAACTTTAAAGCTTGTATGGGATACATATTAAATTGAAGGGATATAGGATACCGAAATGTAAAATGGCTCCTAAAGTAGTGGGGTCATCTATTCTCCACAAATATGTAGAGAATATTGCCTTCTAACCTCCAATTACTCTATGAAAACCGGTAAGGCCGTCTTCGCCGCTTCACAATTGTTATTTCCATTAACTTTGAACAATTAACCTTTTGTCTGTGACACGGAATAAACGTATGAATTTTGAATCCTCTTAGGTATTGTTTTAGTGTTGAATGTTGTGTCATCTACCATAGATAGACCTTAGGTCTCATCTACGTTCATTACGTACCTGCGCTTAATGGGTATTTCTGTTGTTACCTATGTATTGTGTTATCGTTATGGAAATGTAAACGGTTATCATCACAGCAGCCCCAATACTCAATAGGTACCCAATGCTGAGCACTTACCTCCTTTTCTAGTTATAGTGTCGAGTACCTGATTAAAATTATGTGAAATTTTTATCCCCTTCGTTGATGCGTTGATAATGTGAGTGCCTTGTGCAACTTTTATTTACTTTACGTTCACGTCAATCAATACGAGAATTGTATGCCATTAAAATACAGCCTTCTGGTGTGAAACAAGGACAGTTAAAATTTTGCCATACAAAATATCGTTTTCATTTACTTAATCGAATAGCAAATTAAAGTCGTTCCAGGCACCGTGAACATAAATAAGTCTGTAATTTTCGAGAATCAGTTTGCCTGACTGGTGGCACTGGTCTGGCTTAAGTAGAAAACTAAGAAACCTAAGCCTCAACTCAACAATCTATCGACTGCTTATTTATATAGGATAAAATACAATAGGCATACCAGTGCGCCCGGGGAGATGCAGATGGTTATGTGTGTCCACCCGATCCCTCGCAACTGGGAAGAAAGACATGCCCACTGAAACTCCTGCACTTGTCCTCACGTGCCGTCTAGGCGATCCAGCACCACCATAAGCAATCACCGGAGTTCAACCCAGCAGTTCACTGACACACGTTTGTGGACCATTCAATGTAGCAGAATTGAGACCTTGATAATAATAATGTGTTCCGTTATCCTTCTTGAATTTGATTAGAGCAACCTAGGTACATCAACTTTTGTGTTTATGTAATTTTGTTCCGCAACAAAATTTGCGTTAAAATTATATAAACAAAACAATAACATTTTATTAATAGCTTGCCTACTTCTTAACTGATCTTTAGTATTTGTAAAAATATTATGATCAGATGTTAATGACGGTAGTTGTTGACATTGAATTGGCGCCTTTGGCTTTCAAAGTAAAAAAGTAATTAGTGTTGAATAATTTCGGCGGGCTGGTTAGAACCACGATAGTTCAATTGGAAGAGCACCTGACCCGGTATGTCAGAAGGGTGCAGGTTCAAATCCTGCTCGTGGAAATTTTTTCAACAGTTGTGTTTTTGTAACCTAGGTACAGTTTTTATGTAGGTAAAGACGCCTGCACATCAACCTATTCAAAACTGTCAAATTTCTTCAATACATTTTCAACCATTATTATTAATGCACACTTTTTCTACTTTTCTTTGTGTTTTCTTGTCTTGTTTTCTGTGTAGAAAGATCTACGAGCCTGCTGGATGAAATTTCAATGTAAAATAAACAGCGTCCTTGTACTTATTTATTCTAACTATGTTCTTCTTTCTGTTTGTATGTATGTACATAGATTATAAATAAATAAATAAAATAGGGCATAAAGTTCAAAGTCTTTAAAGTATTATGTATTTAAAGAAATTTGATAGTTTGAGGCAGGTTGATGTGCAGGCGTGTCTACTATGTCATGGCTTAGGGGCTACCCAATACTTAGGGGTTGTCGGTGAAACAGGCATAAGTAGGCTACCACTCTAGGGTCTACATCTCAGTGCAAAAAATCTGGTTGATTTTTGATCCTTGCCCAGTATTATCTTTAAATAATGACAAACAGATAAATACTCTTTAACGTGATAATAGATTATATAACGTTCAATCATTTAACTTGGTGCTTGCCGTTTGTGGTCCCGAGTCAACGTCGTAGCAGAGAAGGGATGGTAATATGCTATTTAGAGCGTAGCGTAGGCCTCCCTACCCCGTTGAGGTTTTTGTGGCTGCTCAACGAGGCAAGGGGAGTAGAGTCCGGGGACAAAATTTTTTTTCTAAATATTTTACGGTAAGCACAGTGCCTTGATCTCACCTGATGTTAAGTGATGATAGGTCAATGATGGAAGCGCACTTCACCCGGGGTCCTCAACTAGTGAGGCACTTGCTATCTTATCTCTAGCTGCCAGAACACAACAATGCTACAAACATTGATGATATGGCGACATATTTAGATAAGATGGTGGTAGCTAGACAGGCGGACAAACAAGCCGTACCACCAACCAAACCGAGTACACGAACATGTACCCCCCCCACTGGGAATTAAACCCGGGACCTCTGGGTATAAACCGGTGGACTTAACCACTAGACCACAGAGGCGGTTAAAATGTGGGCATATTCTGGACGTATGTCCCACATCTGGAGGTGTATTTGTAAAACAGTATTTAACAAATACATATTATTGAAGGTTAGGCAAATGACTGCACTGCCTGATGTTAAGCAGAAGCATTGTCCAGATGCAAAGGACAGCTATTAGAGCAGGATTACAGAATCCTGTCACTATTGCCGTCTCCTCACCTTGCCTACCCATTCGCAAGTTGCTTTTTCACACCTCGGTTAAAGGACCCCATGTTGTGTAAGTATAGTTTTAAATAGGTCAAAGCATAATATATTTAATTACTTCAATCAAAAAATGACGTCACGTTTCTTCTTGTATCCTGAAATTGAGAGCTAAATAGCTCACAAAGTAAAGAACGTGGTTAACACTTGCTTTGAGGAAACTAAAAATAGATTACATCTTATAATATACAGTCACATTAGAAATAATTGAACATTTATGGACAAATATATGTGCTAAAATCGATGCATTCTCCTTATAGTGTGATTTTCTTATAAGGTTTTCATTACATTGTACGAAATAGACACACATCAACCAAATGAAATGGAAAATACTTTATAATAAAGTATCTAGGCATTTCATAAATAGCGTTTCGCGAGTTTCCTGACTTGAATCCAGTGGATGACGCAGATCGACATGAGCGTTGTTTCATAGTTGTCAGTGCCTTAAGCCATGTCTAAATCAACACAATCTATTTACTTTGAATATTGAAATAGATTCTTTCTAATGTATACATTTATTTAATTTAAATCTAAATTTAAGTACATATCCCCATAGTCCCCTATCTAAGTTAGTTTACTTACGCAGGATAAAGAGTGCCCTTCTCGTGAACCGCGTTAGGTCACCGTAAACAAAATAGTAAATAGAATATAAAGATTCCACTTTTCATTCCCGTAAATGTCCGTCATTTTCTTACGTAACAACCGATAGTTGGGTCATCGTTAACAAAAATGGTAGGATTTTT
The DNA here is from genome assembly GCA_949315975.1 of Eudonia truncicolella. Lineage (NCBI taxonomy): Eukaryota > Metazoa > Arthropoda > Insecta > Lepidoptera > Crambidae > Eudonia > Eudonia truncicolella. Next base: position 6,758,230 of record OX438838.1, on the reverse strand, counting down.
CCCCGTTAAAGACTGTAAATTATAATTCCGGACTTGCTTCCGGACGGATTTGCTTAACTGTGTTTTAATGTGTTTAATCAAAGTTTTTTTCAATAACCACTATCTGTATCGTACTTAAAAACGTCAGTTAACATATAAGATTAGTTAAGTACTTATCTTTATAATTTTTCAAACTAAATGAGTGCTTAAATTTTAAAATTAAATACTTTTTACAATTATACATATTACTTTCTTAGTAATCATAACGCCTTGATGGTTGAGTGGCAAAACGCTCGGCCTGATATACGAATAAGACCAGGGTTCAATACCCAGGTCGGGCAAAGTGATCACCAGCCCGCATTTGGCAAGCGTGGTGATTAAGCCACTACCCATGAAATGAAACAACTTTTACGGATCTACTCGCGTTTATTTTACACATTAGTTTTAATTAATGTTTATCCTGACGTTTCGAACCCTTTGCAGGGTCCGTGGTCACAGGGAGACTGAGGTGTTGGTCGTCTCATAATTAGTTAGTAGCTGGTATACCCTCATTTTATTTAATCACGTGCGTTCCGTTTTACGCAGGAAGAGCTTACAGTATTTTTTGGTCTGGCAGTATATTTTGTATGATGGGATCCCAGACCGGTGGTAAATTCCAAACATCTTCTCTATTGAAATTAGGATATTTTTTAATTTCAATGGTCTCGCGTATCATCCTAGGGATGAATCGTTGTTCTCTAGCGAGTACTTGAGGTTTATTAAATCTGATGTAATGGTTGGGTGGGTCCCTCTACGAGGGAACATGCCCTCTTGGGGCATGTTCGAATACTGCAGACTTATTTTTGCGCTTATGTGTTCTTTAACGTGGGTTCCTACACTCCTCTTTGTTTGTCCGATGTAGAAAGCCTACAGTCGCAGTCTAAATGTACACGCCTGCATCTTGAAGGGGTATGTTGCACTTGACAGGTCGTAAAAATTGGTAGATCTTCTTCGGCGGCTTGAAGTAAGTGTTGATTGAAGCTCGCTTTAAGATATGTCCAATCTTGTCAGTGACACCTTTCATATACGGAAGTACAGCAGGTTGGCGCTTGACTGTGCTTGGATTATTGCGTTTTTGCGTTTTCTGTGACGAAGCCGTGGTAGTTTCAGTTTATTATCCTGTATTACGTGCATGACATGCTGGAGCTCAGCAGCCAGGTGTTGGGTGTCACAGATGCCGCGTGCTCTCTGAAACAAATATTTTCCTACTGTAGCCAACTGGTTAGTTTGGTAGTGGTAAGAATCACTAATGAAGTACCTATCTGTATGGGATGCTTTACGATACACAGTTTAACTCAATCTATTAATAAAAGCAGAGTAGATACGTAAAAGTGGTTACATTTCAATGTGTAGTGTTCGCGTAAACTTTAGAAAACAAACTACATTCGAGAGCAATGAATCCGGGTCACTTTAACTAACCTATAAATCTCGGAAACTAAGCATGCTAGCTTAATGAAATAAATTGTGTTTTATAGACAATTAAATACTCCTTAAACGAAAGTAATAAAATTTATGACTCACTACATTTTATTTACAAAAAATTACATAAAGAAAAAAAAAACTGTTGATCTCGCCTTAAAACAAATACGAAACATGACATTTTTGAATAACATTACGATTTTCTTGAATTTTAATACTTTGTATTGTCTCCTCGTACTTCCATTACTGCGTTTACGCGGTTTGGTATGCTGTACACCAAGTTCCTTATACGATTTTAGGGAATATTCTCCCATTCCTCTGTGAGAGCAATTTTGAGCTCACGAAGCGTGATTCGGGCATTACGAAGCATGGTGTTCACCAAGTATCGATCTTCTCGTGCTGTGGTACACCTGGTTCTGTCTGTTCCTGGTCTGCGTAGGTTAGAGCCAGTTTCCTTGTAACGTCGAAGAACTCTTTGTACTGTTAAAAGCGACACATTCACAGTCCTGGCTGTATCGCGCTGACTCCGGTCGGTTTCCAGCATTGTGAGAATTCTGGTGCATTCTTCAGGTGTAAGCGACATGATTACAGCTTGAATAATAAATATTGAACACTATCAACAGGGTTTATATAACAACTTAAATGACATTAGAAATAAAAGCAAAAACATATGCAGTAATTTCGTAGTTCTATATTCGAAACTCTCCCTTTTTCAAATTTGATTTTTATGACAGAAGTTTTATTACTTTAATTTAAGGAGTATTAATTTGTCTATTAAACACAATTTATTTTATTAAGCTAGTATTCTTTGTTTCCGAGATTTATAGGTTTCTTTAAGTGACCCGGATTCATTGCTCTCGAGTGTACTAGTAATCATTAACTAAAAAGTAATGAGTCCGAGTGTGGCAGTAAGAGTTATAAAATCTAAATAATATAAAATAAATTCTCGTAAAATTTCCAATATAATTAAATATTGTAAATGCGAAAGTAACTCTGTCTGTGTGTCTGCTACGTAATCACGCCTTAAATACTGAACCAATTTTAATGATTTTTGATTTAGAGGTAAATTGGTCCTTGGTAAAGGACATAGGCATTAAAAAATGAAGATTGCATTTTTTTATGACAAAGATTTATTTTATAACAAACTATAGATACAAATAGGAATATATAGGTATAAAATACAAGAAATTTAATATTCACTTTGAAATATTCCCATTTTTCATCGTAATTAGCCTTCAAATATTCACAGTACCCTTCTCACATGTAGCTCATAACCGAGGTGGCCTAATGAGGGCTGATAAGTGTCAACGACGACCACCTTACGTTCGTCCAAAACCAAAAGCTTATAGGAATATTCAAAACACTGATTGATTGTATTAAAAAAACTGGTCACCCTTCCGGGGACTAGCTATATTGAACGTTGCTAAACTTGCACGATTGTAACCCAAACGAATGCGGTAACCGCGGCGCCAACGCGTTTCTTATTAAGTACTCTACCTACTTAAAATATTTACAACGTTACGAAATAAGAATGTTTATCTAGCCATTACGTTTACGTCATCGCCATCTGCAAGTTTGTAACTGCAGTGCTTATTGTGGTCTAGTGGTTAGACAACCAGTCCAGCACCTGTGTCTCAGTCACAGAGGTATCTGGTTCAATATCCGCGGGTTCATATCGTACTCAGTGGTTGGGCTGCTAACTCAGCCTGGCTAGCCACCGCCATTTTGTGAATCTGTACCTATAACAAGTGTGGTGGTAGCATTATGTTTTTCCGGCATGAGTATTTCGGGTAAAGTGCGGCTCAAATCTTCGGTTTTGTCGCCATTTACCTACCATCAGATGACCTGGAGGCCAAACGCTTCCCTTTCATTGTAAAGTAAAACAACAGACACTTATTACAAAGATATGAACGCAACATTGTAGGAAATTAACAAATAAAACGCTACGCACACATTCCTTTGCTCTTTATTCATCTATCAGCATAAATGTAAATTGTTGACCTCTGAGCCGTTACTTATCAGCGCTTGAACGCGACTATTAAGTAAACTTTAGACGTCAAACCTAAATAAACATCAACAACGCCGATACGATAGTAGGTGGAAGTGTTCGCGGGCCGCCCATAAACATGGTAAATCGTTAAAAACCGAAGGCTCGCCTTGATATTCTGCCAAGGAGCGTTTATTTTTGTAGCGAAAGTCAGCGCTGGCGCAGTCTCGGGGAAAAGATCCGTTAACCGAGGGCCAACGGAAATGGCCGAGCGCGCCCGACTGACGCCCGACCTTGCGCGTTCTGCACCACGAATGCGCGTCTGTGAAATTGAATTGATCGTTTTCTTTTTAAATTGCTATCGAAACATGAGAATTTCTTGAATATTCTATTTTATTAATATGTGTAATTTTTAATTAAGTGGAGAAAAGCGATTTTCACATTCTATTTTGAGAAGAATTCATCGTTTTAAGGCGGTTAGTTAGTGCGCTGCGCACACACATTGAAAGCGGTCCGCTCGTCTATTTACATTAATGGACGGAAGACGCTAACCCCTCGCAGCCGTCGTCGGTTGTTTTTTCTCTCTTTATTATTATTAACTTGGCCGCACACTGGCGGAGAGCAGAGCGTTCACGTATGGGGGCGCTTGCGTGTGCGCCGCTTTATACTTGGCATCGCTCGGATAATGGCGTCGAGCCGAGGTATGGTTTTAGAAACGGACGCGTAATGAATGGAAATTACGAGGGAAGGATTGTTGGAGATGCGTGGTTTTTGTATCACTCGTTCTCGTTGTTTGTTATGGGAGTTACACAGCTTTTTGACTCGGTAGTTTAGTACTGATCGTATTAAGTTCACGGAAAACCTTTTTAGGAGTTGGTAAACGTTTTGTATGATATTTGTTCATACCATTTCATTGGTAAGTACCTATATATCGAATGAGCAATACTAATTCTGGTGATTAAGACAAATCAGAATTTGTCTTTACAAATCAGTATTACGACTAGAGACACAAGTCGTACAGTTTAGTTAGAGTATTGAAAGATTTATATTTTAAATTGGTGTTTGTTTGATAAGAGGTTGGTTGTTGTTATAGATCAGATAAGTCTACATACCTTTAGTAAATACTTACCTGTTAGTTAGTCCTTCCAATTATGGATCATACTGAATTTTGGATGGGACCAAAGTCTTATGGACAGTGGCATCACTGAAACCTCATATGACATACTATGATATTATGCTATATATTGGGTCCTTAAAGTCAAAACCAGTTGTTAATATTATTATGCTCCTTTAATTAGGACTATGTTACTTAGGCTTCAGTAATAACAATGATTCTTCATTTTGTGTCTTTATCGCCCAATTTTTTTTTAAATTAACTTATTTTTTTGTTCGCGGAATTGACCTCTTGTTTCATAGTAGCTTTGAAAGACTTGATTTTTTTTATTTTTAATGTCTGTTATATTTAGCTAGTGATATAAACACACTACTCTACATTTTTTATAGTGTTAACATAAATAGATGCTAAGAAAATTAAAAAAACGTTAGTATGAAAAATATCATTTTATATAAAATCTTCATACAAACGTCAATTCCATAGGCGCTTTGCTGTACCCGCCTGGTTTTCTCATTAGCTAATAACTAATCATTACCTAACAACATGTTTCCTGTTATTATGTCAAGCATTTCGTAAAAGTGTACGTGGTAGACATTATTACATTGTGATAGAATTGAACTATCTACCTCGTTTTAAAACTGTTATTCATTGTGTGCAATAGAGACGCTTCTGTACCCAAACTTTCCTACTTATATCACGTTGGATAGACTGCTTATACGTGGAATCGTCAAGTCATCATCTACTTACGTATGCGTTAATTTATCCGGGATGGAATGGCAACGCTACTCATAATAAGATAATAAGACAAGAGAACTATTTATTATAATGTTAAATCCAGTGTTGCCAGAAGATGATTTTGTGCTTTAAAATATGCCTAGGTAATTTGAATGATTTTGTTAAAGCTTCTACATTGACACTTTTATTTATTATACCTATAATAAATCTATCTTAATCTTGCAAATTCCGTTTAGTCAATTATTCGTTACGACTGACATACAAAAGTTTTTATTTCATTATAAAACGGAATTGAATGAGTTTGTCAAAAGTTTTAGATAGTCTCAGTGACATTGATAAGGCGACGCGATGTGGCATGACATTCCGTTCAGTCATTTATTCGTCACATCTGACTTACTTATGTAAAACAAAAGTTTTATTTTTATTATTCTGCTAAACCCTCTTTTAAAATCAAACTCAATTCTCACTCTTCTTATGACCACGAACCCTGCGTTCGAAACGACAAAATAAAATATTGTATAAAATAAATGCGAGTAGCTCCTTATAAAATGTTTCATTTGACGAATGCCACGTAGCGTTCGCGTAAACTTAAGATAATAATATGAACACAATCGTTCCGAATGAATGTCAACAAGAGCAACGCGTACGAGCGCAGACGCCGGTGTACATAGATCCGTGTGGGGCAGCCATTTATTAACATTCCTGGTTGGTTCGCGTGAGAGCGACGATTTCATATTATGAAAACAGCTCTCTCTGCGTCTGCGCAGGCGCGGCACTGACGCTAGATGGCGCTAAGAACTGCGCTTGGTGGATGTTTGGAAACGGAAAATCAATGAAATGTTTGTAAAAGATACTTATATATTTTTTTTATAAATAGTTTTATTATTGATGTTAAAATATTTTGTAACTATATATGTATACTTACATAGTAACGTCAATAAAAATAATAACTATTTTTTTGCTCAAAATTTTGACTAATCACGCTGTGTGCATCAAAATGTTATAATGTCAGCTATATAACTTCAGCTGTTTTAGAATTATTGATTTGTCGTAAAACGACATTACACTTTATGCATCGAAAATAACTTATTGTAAATTTACCTTCACCCTCACCGTTTTAGTCTGATGGTATTAGTATTATTATTACTACTACATTACTACATTACTATTACATTAAATAGTAGTTACAGAGGAAAAATTAAATGCAAACGACAATAACAGAATTTAAAAAATGTTTAAAAAACTGGACGGGTAACAAAATACGTCTATTCAGTGTGTCCCTCACATCTTAGTTGCGTCAAATTAAACAAAAATAATGAATACCCCATGCTTCGGAAGGCACGTTGGTCACGGCTACATTAGCGACTGCTAATGTAGCCGTGACTGTTAACAACTACCAATCCGCACTGGGCCCGAGTGGGCCCGAGTGGTGGTTTATGACCCGTTCTCCCTATCCGTCCATAGGAAAGGCTCGTACCCCAGCAGTAGGTACATAAAATTAGTTGATGATAAGGCTATTGGATCAAAAAAACAACAACACTATCTATTATCGTATCGGTGTATGTAAATTAAAACAGGAAAATTTTAATGGATAGGTAGGTACTATGGTAACCGGGTAAATGATAAGGCAAAAATGAAAATTTGAAATGATTTGAAATGAAAACTTGAAAATTATATATTTTAAGAAGAAACTTAATTCAAATTCAGCCTCCATATCTGGCTGTCAACGAATCAATAATCCATCATCTCCATTTGTTCTTTTAGATCCTTCCTTATTTTTCATATTTTGACTCGGATCACGTCGTCGTGTGCCATAGAGCTGCTATTGCAAGGAGTCCCGATCACCACATGAGCTACGCCCTTTCGGCAGACGGCGGCGTGACCTGCAACAATGACAAACAAATAATACAGAGAATACGCCTGCCTTTTGTGAAGGAAGAATAAAGATGCAGCTCTTGTCTGCCAGCCAACACCACGTTAACGAAGTAAATTTAACATACATTAAAGTGTATTCCTTTTTTTTAAATCAAGCAACCCTATCAGGGGGTGCCTGATATGACCTCGTGGTGAAGACCAGGAAGGTTTAAAACTTCACTAAAACTGCCTTCCATCTCACTACTGAAATTAGAACTAAAATTATATAAAATAAACAATCAATGCAAACACTGTTAATTTTTTTGTTACACCCTTTTACCTAGATGTGCCCATCAGGATCATACATTGGTGTGTCGCAACTTAATGATCATGAGACGCCTACACTTATCCCCGTTCTTTACTTATAATCGTAGACATAGCCGCAAATAATCATAAACGTTTAGCAGTTTCCTGAGTGTGATCGATTCGATCACCTCACCGGACTATGTTCTAATGTGAGTTTCAGTAGACCGACCAATGTTTATGTTTCTGTCTGCTATATCGGCGGCAAGTATCTATTCTACAAATTAAACGCTATTCTTAGGGTTTTATTTTACTGAAACTCAGATTAATGTTTTAATACACACACTTTTACACACACTACATAATTTTTATAACAATAAGATAAAACCCGATAGAATCCCGATCACCACCGTACTCGTTATGTACAAAATCGCCATAGCTCTTATAAAATTCGGACTTATTTGTGGATAAAAATAATTTCGGGAAACCATGCAACGGAAAAGAACTTAATCACAGTGAAAGACAGTCATTAAAGCCAATTGATATTTCAATTAGAAATACGCGATGAAAAACAATTATTTTGCAAATTACATGTAAACGTTAAATGAAAATGGTTCATTAAAATTTAATGTTTAACAAGGTTTAACGCCAATTGTTTTAGGTAAATATAGGCATAGCACCTTATGGGGTATTATAGACATGCCTTTTTTACACGACAGACGTTTAAAACGTCTAAATATTTTATTTGCAATAGTTTAAAAAGTCTATGAAGCTCTATTTGCTGTATGTATAGTATTGAAATGAAGCCACCTTCATGAATCTACACGTTTCCAACCTTTTACAGAGTCCGTGGTTACAGGGAGACTGTAGTAGAGTAGATCTGTAAAATTGGTTTCATTTGAATGTGTAGAGTTCGCGGAAATCTTAGAAAACAATGTATGCATGTATCTTATCTTATCTTAGTGGGGCCTGCTGAGGTTTTCCTCTCCCAGTAGCATGGCATAGGCATGTATTATAAATTGTCAGATAAAAATATGTGGATGGAAATGCGTAATTGTTGTATAAATCTGTTTTAATTATTTCTTGAAGTATTTTTAATTAACTTTCATTTAAAAATTCAGCTTTGTAAGCTAAGCTTACGTTCAATCCAACGAGGTTTGTATGACAAGAAAAGACTACCTATTGGTTTCATTGGCAAATATCCCTACCTAGTTGTCTATAGATACAGAACGATTAGGTTTTCCTTAGTTTTTTTGCTTGTTTCATGTTATATATAATTTAGTCATTGTGAGTTCTGGGCCGTCCAAGCCGCAAATGGACGACATCAAACAGTGGACTGGACTTATTCAGTATGAAGATGTAATTAAATTATGATAATGATGAAGTTTACTTGGCCTCTGACCACATTCTGACTCCACCATGAGGTCAACTTAATTCTATTGTTAAAATGTTAGTATTTTTACACCACCAGTTTTGAGATTACTATAAACCCAAATCGTAACTTTTCCTTATCGAAAGTTAACAATAGAATTAAGTTGATCTCATGGTGGAGTCGGAATGTGGTCAGATCCATCCATTCATCCGTACATTTGCGGCTTGGACGGCCCAGACCTCACAATGACTAAATAGAAATTCTTCCCCTTTTTCAAATAAACTAAGTGTGACTGATGAAACCGAAAATTGGTCACAAGAACTCTGCAATTACTAAATAAGTAAGTAACAATAATTGGTTAATAGACAGTGATAAGGGTTTTATGACAAAATGGAGCCGGAAATTCATCGCAGGATCTCTGTAGTGATGCTCTACATATGCCCACCGAGATAATTTGGACCTGAGTAAAACCTCTTTATACCCCTTTTTACTGACTGAGTAGCAATTGTTACCTCAATTTATGCGGCTAGTACTGGATGTTACTATGATGTATGATTATTTTCGGAATATAATGTTTACGCAGAAAAATACGTTGATAATAAGGTACGATGTATAGTTATAGATCAAGTGATTAATAGGGCATTATAAAAAAATGCCCGCGCAGTTATATGGTTGAAAATGTATTGAAGAAATTTGACAGTTTTGAATAGGTTGATGTGCAGGCGTCTGTACCTTAAAAAATAATAAGTTAACAAACTTTACCTATAGGTTCTTAATTTATTATTTTTTTGCAGGCTACTTAATTATAACCCATTTTTTTAAAACCAAACTTGAAATTTAAATGAATTCTTTGCCTGACCATTCTTTTTTTTTCCTAGTTAAATGGACACGAACATATGTCACCTATAATGCTGACCAATCAGAAGATGGTTCACAATTTCGCGGGTGATAAATTGTAAGACGGTGCAGTGATTGGTTCATTTGTTTGTAATCTAACGGTTTAAATTTTGTAAAAATTATAAACTGACAGCTAGACATCGTCAGTTGATAAACTTACGAAAATGTAAGCGTTATATTGTAAATTAGTGTCCGTTCACGATCTATCGACAGTTTATAATCTCACTAGATTAATTATAAACTAACGGTTCGCACAATTATCCGGTGACATATAAGTTTTGTATACACCAAGCCTGGGGACTTCTTGGCGGGAAAGTGAAGAGTCATGTCTGCGGTTTTGTTTTATTTTCTAAAATTTGTGTTATGTCGAATATTAATGTGAAATAATGGTGGATTATTAACCGTTAAGTGTTCGTGAGTGTGCTCTCGTGTTGGCAAATGAAACAAAACAGTGTAATGTTACTTTTCAAATTCTCACAAGAAGTCTGCGTGAGAACTTAGTAAAGCCCCACATCTTTACTGAGATACTCGAGGGGTTGGGGGGTAATATCATTTCTCACTTCCCATTTCTATTATCATTCATCATCATCAATATAATATTGTTTATTTATGTATTACAATGAAATTAAGAAACTAATGACATGGCAGCATGGTCTATGACCTTAGCCGGTTCCTTAAGGAACAAACTAAACTTTAAAAAAATAAAAAAAAAACACCAAGCCTGACAGATCAAGTCTGACCGCTCGCCTTTTCCGCTAGCTTAGTTTCGCTTAACTAACTTTACCTTTATAGCCAAACTTTTATGTTACAAACCGCCTATGGAAGTAATTGCCTTAAAGTTAGTTGCGCCCTTTATGTGAACTCGTTCATTCAAAAGAAGTTGCTTTTTCTACACTTTTGTAACTGTTTTATTTTTTGCGTTCTTCAATCTCTTATATTTTATTATTTACGTGTTAAATGTCAATGTTTATAGTGGAAGGAACTAATACCACTAGAAGACATATTATATAAAAACAAGAAACGAACAATATTACGTTACAGACATTAAACAACCAGAAATGATAAAATTAATCTAACTTTATCTATAACTACGTCGATGTCGCTGACACGAAAGAATTCAGATGTATTAAAAATATAATACGTGTCATCATGTACCTTCATGTATCATCATCATCATCATCATCAGCCTATACTAGTCCACTGCTGGATATAGGCCTCTCCAAGTGCACGCCACCGAGCACGATACGCGGCTACTCTTAACCAGCTCTTGCCAGCCACCTTGCGAAGATCGTCGCTCCACCTAGTCTGAGGGCGTCCTACGCTACGTTTGCTGATACGCGGTCTCCACTCGAGAACTCGTTTACCCCAACTATTACGTATATAAATAAAATGAATGAATGAAATATTAAGTATATAAATAAAATGACACAACTGAAATGACTTCGCCTTCGCATTTATTTACATCAATCGTTAATAGAACGTGCGTCTTGCGTACTGAAAGTCAACTTGCAAGGTGCGAAGGCTTTCGTCAAATTCCATTATTATATCATATATTATAGTATTTCTTAATTTGTTTTTTTTTTCATCTACCATACATATACATACTTTCAGGTTTTTCAATTCATAGCCCGCATTTGTAAGCTCCAACCCGAATTTGGTGATTAAGCCAATACCCATCAATTGTAGTGATGTCTTGATTTAAACGATTGAGACCTTTGCCCATCAGTGGAGCAGACATACTATTACTACACCAGTAAAGCTTCCGTTCAACTCTGCCAATGTACTCATGTAAGTAACATAATTATATGTGTTTTATTATTTAAATCAATGCTAGGTATAAGTAGTAAGTTTTTTTTAAACTAGAAAAAAAATAACCAGTCTCAGAAATCTCGAGTGGGAATCGTACCCATGATTAATCTGTCTTAATTATATAAAGAGGAAAGCTTTGTATTTTTGTATGTTTGTAAAGAATAAACTCAAAAACTACTGGACCGATTTAAAAAATTCTTTCACCATTGGAATGCTACATTATCGCTGAGTAACAATAATAGGCTAATTAAAGAAAATGTCCACCCGTGCGAATCCGGGAGGGGCCGCTAGTGCGTTAATAAAGATAGTTAAACAAAAATAGCGCACCGGGCGTGACATAGTTATCGTCAGAAGCGTTCGCCACATTCGACCTTTTTTATTTATGCATAAGGAGTTCTTTTTAATTTTTTTACTGACGTTTAGCCTATGGATTAGTCTTTTGAATTTTGAATTCAGATGATGATTTCGACGTTTAGTTTTTTGCTTGGAGTTTTTTGAAGAACTGATTTTAAAGATTTCTTTTTTCAAGGTCGAATTTCCCTTTTTCTTCTTCGTCATCCTTACCATACCCTCAGCGGTGAGTGTGTGCTATTTTCTCATTTATGAAACATATATTCTACGCTTAGAATATATTTGATGTGCAGTGAAGTGATGCTCATGTTCCACGGGCTAGAACTAGCGTTCGCTATTCTCTTCATCTTGACAGTGTGTAAAAACCAAGAGTTTGTATTGATTTAGTTCAAAAGTACTTCATTGCCAAAGGGATACTAATGCTAAGTTAGTCCGGGGGGCTCCGAACTCCCCCCTTCGCAGGGGGAGGGGGTCCCCTCCCTCCCCCCTCCCCCCACAACCCTTTATTTCGATAGGCTATAATGTACATTTTTACCTAGTGTTGTTCAATGTTGTAAGCCATTTTCTATTTCACTTGGAGTGTAGTTGAAACTTTTGTGAATATTATATAATAAGTGGATAATAATAAGTTTTATATTATTACTAATTTGTTTGTATGTCTCGCAAGTTTTAATGAGGCCTTTTAATGAGCAGTTTATGTTAATTTTGCTGCTTCTAATTAAATACTGCTAAAATATTTTATATTGTAAAGAATTTAGCTTATGACGCTCTTTATGAATATGTAAAGTAATAAAAAAAATTATACAAAATAATTAAATGTAGCACGTTATAATACATATTAACGTTGCGCAATCGTTTAATATATACGATATACTTAGGCTAGTTGGTGGAAATGTGTTCGTTTTAACATCAGCACAGTCGCCATAGTGCGTGGCCCGAGTACAGTTAGATCCGCGTTTTGTAGGTTGCACCGTTGTTGCATTCGCTCCATAAATCTGACCAAGTGGCAAATCGCTGTCATCGTGGCTCATCCACTGTTGTTCATCGAATATTCACACCATTCACTCTCGTAGATACATAGATAGCAAAACCTTTTAACAATTTCAACATTTAATAAAAAATAATAACTAGTTACAATTAGGTGGTTATTATAGCGCTTTAAAGCAATGTCTTCCAGATACACCAGAGAGACTGGTGGTGGTTTGCTTTATAAATACGAGAATTCAATATGTTGAATATCCATTTCAGCCCATCAAATTATATACATTTTTATATAATTATACAAAAATGTCTGAAAATTATTAACTAGCGGGTCCTTAACAAACAACTTCAGGGTGTGATTTTATTAAGTACATGTTGTATAATTATAATACACTTATAGTTGCGAACAATTTCATCAATTCCTTATAAATTTTACTTTTCTGTTAAATAAGGAAAACCTGTTATTTACCTTACTAATATCTCAGTCATAACAATAACTTAGATGGATGGTGATAGTGTCAATCCAGACTTAGAACGAGCTCTATCACCAACCAAATCGACTACAATATGTAACCCGCTAGAATTTTGAATGAGACGTAATTATTATCTAACTATAAGGTCCTTTTTAGACTAAGGGCCTGTTTCACAATGTCTGATTAGGAGATACTTGGCAGATAAAGTGACAGTTTTGTATGGACTATCTGTCAAGTAAACGCTAATGGGAACTTACTTGTAGATCGTGAAACAGGCCCTAAGAAAATTTGCAACGAAATCTTTCAATTTATCATATATATTACGGGTAAGCGGGTAAGCAAGCGTGCAGGATTGGTATGAAACACTTTATATGGATCTGTTTTGTGTTTGATTTACTTATTAGTTTGTCATGATGTTCCGAACCCCTTGTAGGGTCTGTGATCACAGGGACATTGATGAACATGAAGAAGCTTAATATGTTAAATTGTATTTGGTCGACTGTTTCACATTAAATACATTTATATCCTGTTAGGTGATTCATATCCTGATATTGCTTTAACACTAAGGTTGAGGGTATGAAGCGTGCGTACATTAACCAGTCAACACTTTGATCATTTATGAACCCAGTTCTTGTTTTGGACTATTGGAAAGAAGGACGTTTTCGCGTTGATGTCTTTTATTTTATACCTAAACTATCGACAAAAAAAAATCACATAAAAAAGTATATTGTTTGGCTGTGTTCACTGTGTTATTATTTTGGATGAAGTGGTCTGGTATATGCATAATTTAATTTTATAATAATACCTACTGGCCACCTGAGTGTGCCATTTTTTAATGCACTTGGCTGTTTGCGCGACAGTACACGCCATCAAAACTTACATTTATGTTTTTACGAAAATATTAGTCTTCAACGTCAAATTGAACTGTTCTATTTTTACGGGTAAGCACAGTGCCTTAATCTCACCTTATGTTAAGTGATGATAAGGCCGAAGGTAGAAGTGCATTTCACCCGGTATCCTCAACTACTGAGCCACTGATAACATATCTCTAGCTGTCAGAACACAACAATGCTACAAACATTGATGTTATGGCGACATATTTAGATAAGATGGTGGTAGCTTGCCAGGCGGACAAAAAAACACTACCACCAACCAAACCGAGTACACAAACATGTACCTCCCGCTGGGAATCGAACCCGAGACCGCTGGTCTGAGACCGGTGGTTTTAACCACTGGACCGACCACAGAGGCGGTTATAATAATTTTAGTAAATAAAAAAGGGAAATTTGGTTTAACCGAATTTATTCGCTCAGGGTGTGAATCCGTCGGTCGGAATTAGTGCTCAGTGTGGTTGCGCGATTCTAAGGGGAGGACTTGCTTCGAGCGGGGTCAGAAGAGAAAGTGTTACAACTTTACTACGGCTACGTTCTCACTGCATTTAAAGCCAGTTACGCAGTAAAAGCCTTAGGTAGCATGCAAACATTACTTCCTAAAATATAGCTCAATCAATGAAAAATTTTTAACAATAAATTGTCAGTTTCATTATATGCGAACATATTGTAGCGCTTTGTACCAATTTCCATACCAACTCGATTTGACTTGTTCTCTGTATTGCTGGAATGCGCCAGCCGTCTGCGCTATTTTACCATTATTTTTCGAAGCTTACTAGCTTACTAGGAAAAAACATATACTCATTGTTTCAAATATAAATAAGTGCATACGTTGTACTTAAAAAAGCCCGCTCAGATTTTTTATTATTTTGTTTAAAATGTACGCTTGCGAATTCCATGACAGTCGATGACGACCCATGTAAAGAGAGACACATACAAACATGTGTACCAAACAAGTATAGTGCTACGTTTTCAGTTTTAATTTATAGGTACTGTCATATTTTACTGTTTCGATTACCAACACCTATGTAAAAAACCCTTATAGGCAGCCTAACATTGTCTCTCGTGTTATATCAGTTTGTACATAACTTTTAACGTAATGGTGAAACGTACGGTGGTGGTGCAACTGGCGAATGAACTCATGGCTGCCTATCCATTAATCTGTGTCATTGCATCCCTGTCGAGGCAGTCATACTGGGCAAGATTGCATTACCTATGTCATGCAATTCCTGTCAAGAACCTGTATGAATGGTCACTATCCTCGCACCCACTCCTGCCACCAAACGGCAGATGGCATTTTCAGCGTTACCGGACTTTTTTGGGGGCGGCGAGAATCTTAAAGGGTTTTTCAAGCCGTGTGATCGAAACACCGTCAGGGGTTTTCAGAGGGAATGGCATTACGCACTAGTGCGTGTCCGGTTGTCTACTAGATTCTCCGATAAATTCGAATCGGATTACCTCTTGGTGGCAAACGAAGAGTGTTAAATTATTCCCTATAAATTCTCGTTTTATTAACGTGTTGGAATGGCAAATAAACCACGCACTAGGCACCCCGATTAGGGTGCGTTTCCTTACCAGTACATACCACCGAAGCGGAGAGGAGCGGAGCTGAGCAGAGTGGAACCGTGAAAACGATTCCGCTGAAGCATAGACAAGTGAAAATGTAAAACGGAGACGATCACATCGCTACAGGCCGGCTCGCTCGTGCCCATGTACCCCGCTCCTTTACGTCGCGTTTCGCTTAGGGCGTCCAGTCTCGGTAATCATTTTAAATCACGGGACTGAGACGAGACTTCATAGCTAGTCTCGGGAGTATCGAAATTTCGAGACTTTCGAGACTTAACGACAATCCTTTTCCGGGTGATCTAAAGCCTATGGTCAGCTGGTCAGGTCAATGGTCAGCTAAATCAACTGAAACTAATCTTATTAAAAGAAATAAGAGATAAGAGATATGAGTCAGACATTTTAAATTTTAGTCATTTATTTAACAGACCGACCGAGAGTCTCGATTCTCGAGATGGAAGCTGTACGGTTTCGTACAATATAATAATAATTACTTCCGCTGACCACGCAACATACTTTTGCGCGCGCGGTATTTTATGAATCAATGTAGTTTAGTTGTGTGTGTGTAGAAGCCCTAGTTTCGCTCCTAACCTTCTTCATATCATTAAAAATAATCTTTAATTCAATTTGATTTCCATCGTTGTCGTCGAACCAGTGATCGACATTTTTATAATTTAATCATTTATAAAGCAGGGGGGTCAGCATCCGATTTAAGTCTTTAGGAACAATTGAATAAGACCACCTGCTTCCTGGCGGTCCCGTAAAATTTAAATGAAAATAAATTTTACTTTTTATTTTTAAGTGCTAATTGCTGCACTGAAGCCGAATTAAATATTTATAAATAAATACAGTGAAAAAATTAAATGCCTACCCGACCCAGCCAGGAATCGAACCTGGGTCTTCCGCAATCCGGGGGCTGCACTGACCATTATGCTACCGGGAAGGCTGACGTCAGCACTGGATTTTTCCACTGCTTTTTGATTGACTGCTTTTTAGCGGCAGAGTGCCATCTATCCAACGGTTATTACTACCTCAAAACCAATGGTATTTTTTGGCGATAAAAATTGTGTTCGATACTTAACCATTTCGAAGGCAATGGCAGCTATATTGCCAAATATTGAACTTTGTGCACGTGGAATAAGATTGAAAACCAATGTAAATCTAAAACTGTGTTGCCTGTGAAAAGGTTAAAACAACACTTAAAAATAGTGTAATGGCACTGCCACTATACTACTTTTCTTCGTAAATATTATTTACCATGTTGCGAAACTGTTTTATTGGCTAAGTGTCATATTCCTCGTCCGATCCTCTAAATGCCACTACATATTTACAGAATACACTAAACATGCACGCTAGTTTAGACCCAAGACACCGCACTTACAGAACATGGTTGCGACGAACCGGTTCACACGCGCTTAATACCAGGCACAGACATGTACCTGGGCGCTTCTCTCCTCCACCATGGCCAGGTCAACCCGAGCCGAGGTCCGAGCCTTTAGAGGCGCCCTCGGGTTGTTCCGCATCCCGATCCGATCCGAACCCCTTCGGAGAATCTAGTAGGGCACGGGGACACGCACTGGCCTCTAGAAAACCTCCGAAGGTGATTCGTTTCACACGGCTTGAGGAACTCTTTCAGTTTCTCGCCGACCCCAAACAAGCCCGGTGAAGCTGAAAATGCCGATTGAGGCAATCAGCAATCTCTCAAAATAAAAGTCATATTTTGGTAAGTTATTATAAGCATGACTGTTACAATAAGGCTGTGGAGTTTCCTAATAAAATAAAATAAGATGATGGCATCATTCATGATTGACACCTGACTAAACTCAACCTGTGACCTCTGTGGCTAAAACCGATGCTTTAACTACTAGACAACAGAGGTGGTTTAGCATCTTATCATCACAGAAGCGAAGCTTTGCAGGATTCTTACCTTGACTTTCACAATGAAGATCGCCGGCCACACCCGACCGTGAGGTAACGAAAACACTTTCAACGCTCTTTTAAATCAGACGTGTATGCTATTCGGTTTAAATCTGCTTTAAATGACGTTTTTTTCTCACTTATTAATAGGTGTATTACTTCTAAAAGTCAATACCG
Organism: Eudonia truncicolella; assembly: GCA_949315975.1. Lineage (NCBI taxonomy): Eukaryota > Metazoa > Arthropoda > Insecta > Lepidoptera > Crambidae > Eudonia > Eudonia truncicolella. The sequence goes on along the minus strand of OX438838.1, from coordinate 6,740,370 downwards.
GTTGTTAATATTATTATACTCCTTTAATTAGGACTATGTTACTTAGGCTTCAGTTATAATAACAATGATGATTCATTTTGTGTCTTTATCGCCCAATTTTATTTTTTTAAATTCATTTCTTTTTTTGTTTGCAAAATTGACCTTTTGTTTCATTGTAGCTTTGAAGGGACTTGATTTTTATTTTCTTTTTAATGTCTGCTATATTTAGCTAGTGAAACAAACATACTACTCTACAATTTTTATAGTGTTAACATAAATAGATGCTTAGAAACTTAAAAAAACGTTAGTATGAAAAATATAATTTCATAAAAAATCATCATACAAAACGTTAATTTCATAGGTAAGGATAATATTAATTTTGTATTCGATTCGAATCGAAACTGCCTTGCGTACACACACCCCTGCACAACAATCTACCTCAAACTGTCAAATCAAAAGACTTTGAACTTTATTTACTAACTTATACGGTTGAAAATGAATTGAAGAAATTTGACAGCTTTGGATGGATTGATGTGCAGGCGTCTGTACCTAATTCATGATTTAAACTAACGTGAAATAGAGTGAATAGCCTATAAGTGTCCCACTGCTGGGCAAAGGCCTCCATCATTATCAAGTCATCGCTACAATTGAGCGCTTTGCCACTCGGCCACGTAATCAAAATATTAAAAAAAAGAAATATATTGTTTTCTAAAGTTTACGCGAACACTACACATTGAAATGAAACAACTTTTACGGATCTACTCGCGTTTATTTTACACATTAGTTTTAAGTACTTAATGTTTATCCTGACGTTTCGGACCTTTTGCAGGGTCCGTGGCCACAGGGAGACTGAGGTGCTGATCGCCTCGTTCGAAACTTCAGGATAAACATAAATTAAAACTAATGTGTAAAATAAACGCGAGTAGATCCGTGAAAGTTGTTTCATTTCAAAAAAAAATAAATAAAATAAAACCAATCTATTTTCGCTGCAAACGTGTTTCCATTAAAATGTACTTATTTAAAAATAAGGTATAAGGTAGGTATCTTAGTAATCATTATCATCATCATATACTAGTCCACTGCTGGACATAGGCCTCTCCAAGAGCGCGCCACTGAGCACAATCCGCGGCTACTGTCATCTAGCTCTTGCCAGTCACCTTGCAGTACTAGTAGTTATTCTGGGCCCTTGCGAAGATCGTCGCTCCAGCTATTCGGAGGGCGTCCTACACTACGTTTGCCGATACGCGATCTCCATCCGAGAACTCGTTGACCTTAACGGTTGTCGGTTCTGCGACAATGTTGTTAGTAATACCTACGTGAAGAGAAAACTTCTTGTTTCTTTTGAAGCACCTAGCGCGCACTGAAAAGTGAGAGTTTAGAAATAAAAAAAATTACTTATAGGTAGATAATACATATTACATTACGTTTTATAAACATTGTACCTATATTTTGTACTAGTACTGGCAATAAGGCTTGAACTTTTAAATTAATAACCAATTTGTATTTACATCTCGTTAGTAAATCAATTGGCGTTTGTGAATTGTCATCCTATTCATTTTGTGCGCCGCCCGTGGTCACGTGGAGGAAAGTGAGTTAACATCAATCGGTTTGTCTATACCGATCGACTAGAGCGAGACGGCTGTAGCGGCGTGAAGTTGTCGCCTGACAACACGACTAACGCCGCCGCGCCGCCCGCCGCCGTCGCCACTGAACGCCATTATTACTCCACGAGTTACTTCACAGACCTACTACAAAATTCTCGATAGCGAATCGAGCAACTGCCTCGAGTTTGTTCGGTGATCAAAGTTTTAGGTAAATATTGTTTACCTAATTTACCTAATTATTGTTTTTGCTATTTATTCATAGAAGTGTTATGAATTATGTGTGGGAGTTTAAAACATTATGCAAGATAATGTTTGTATTAATATATTAGGGGTTAAAGTATGAAATTGCCGATTTGTAGTGAAAAATTGAAGTTCGTTTTTTATTAATTTAACATATTTATTTAATCAAAATAATTACCATTATTATCGATACATTGCTGCCATCTAATAGGAAGGTCATTTATGCCTTTGCGATAGAACTTTCGTGATCTAGATTCGACAAACTGTGTGAAAGCATTTTGTACTGCCTCCTGAGAAGAAAACTTTTTATCACGTAGAAAATTGTCCAAATCACGAAACCGTTGGAGCAAGGTCTGGCGAATACGGAGGGTGGCGAATGGTTTCTAATTGCAGTTCCTGTAGAGTTAAAACGGTTTCTCGTGCTGTATGAGGTCTCGCGTTATCATGGAGCAATAATGGTTGTACGATCTGTTGGCCGTACAACTTTAGATGATAGAAATGATAGGCAAAACTTGCTGATAAAATGTATATTGATTGATAGTAAAGTAAATTTATACAAAATATGCACGCGATATGAATGATAATTGTGTACTAATTAATAAATTGCCGCGCGTCGCGGGTAAAGTGCTGACACAAACCAATGTTCAGTGCTTGCACTGTACAATGGTGAAGATCGATTCATGAGTCGGGGCTGTTTCACTGCTAGTTTTGCTATCATTGTTCAAAGTTCGGCACAGTAGACATCTGCCGTTATTGCTTGACCAGATCGGAGAAAGCTATAGTGAAGAACACCATGCTGAACGCTTTCTGTATCGATTCAACAGGGCAACACAAGTTTCAACACGCGTTTCTTTCTGCAGGTCAGTCAAATCATGAGGCACCCATTTCTCATATTTTTTTATTTTATTGATTTGACGCAAATGAGTCAATATTGTTGGTAAGGTAACGTTAAACCATGCCGCTAATTCCTGGGTAGTTTGACTCGGATGGGCTTCCACCATCTCTTTCAATTCATTGTTATTCACCTGTGTGGGCGGTCTTCCACGTGGTTCGTTCTTCAAATCAAAGTTTCCATCACGAAAGCGTTTAAACCAAAATCTTACGGTGCGTTCATTAGCAGTCCCCTCTCCAAACGCAACATTGATATTGCGAGCTGTTTCTGCCGCGTTAGTTCCGCGTCGGAACTCGTATTCAAAAATAACTCTAATTTTCGAAGTATCCATCTTTCTTGTCTAAGCTGAATAAAAAAACAACTGAAAGTCGATAATCGAATGTTGTACATTTTTTAAAAGAAGAACTTCATAGGTACCATGTGAAAAAAGCTTCACTCTAAAATCTCAAACCATGAAGGTTCTATGTCAATTCGAAGTACCTTTTAATAAAACGGTAATTTCATACTTTAACCCCTATTATTAAAATATAAATACATTTTTAAGCAAAAGAAAAGGATCAGTAAAATACGTTTTGCAATTAGTATTTTCAATTGTTATATCTTTTTCGAAATTATTGTAAATAAATGCAGAATGACGATATAATTTCTTTTGAAATTATTCTTATATGTTTATAGTTTTCTCTTTGTTCTGCCCTGTCCTTTTTAACATAGTTATTAATGAGAAGACAAATAAAAAAAACTGTTATTTTCTATATATTTTCCTTTGTATGTTTACACTTTATAAAAATTGAAAACAAACTAAGTTATAGTAAGTACATGCACACATTCGTTAAAACTAGGTTAAAACACAAATAAACTAAACAACCTTAGCTTTTTCGTCGGCGTCATACGATCGAGTAAACCGGCAAATCGAGCACGAAATTGAATCGAGTTCGAATAGTAGCGTGAAGTGGAGACTGTTCGATAACGAGCCGAGCGAGTCCGACGTGCGGCGCAACCGTCGCGTCGCGAGCGGCCTGACGTTCTCGCTAGTCGCTACGTAAACTCGTTACCAGGAACACGTGCGCGCGCACTCGACCGCACGCCCAACGTCATTGTTTGAATTGTAAACGTCACTACATTTTACTTATTCAATAAACTATTGCAAAATGAGGACCTCGTACAAGCAATTCTCGATCATGATGGAGTTTATGGAACAGTAAGTGAATACCGATTTACCGTATTTGTGTTAACGCAACCCTTGTATGTATATTGATGATTGATGCTTTTTAGGAATGGTGATTTGTCGAGGATCATTGGCGGACCGAAGGGTCGATATTATTGTACGCAGAAATGGACAGAGTTGGCACAAAAACTGAATAAAGAGGGCTCCGGAGACGCCAGGCCCGAAGAGAAGTGGCGCAAGGTTGGTACTCACTTTAGTAAACCCAACGTATTTGTAAGACTTTAGCCACCAGCACGAGCGTCTTGCGACGCAGTGAACTGATTTCTAGTTCATTGCACGTTACACTACGGCAGTCATAGTCTACGGTGATAGAAAGTACGCAATGAACTAGATGTCCGCTCGCCGCGTTGCAAGACGCTAGTTGTGGCCGAGCGGTAAAGGTATGATTTCAATGGCGGCTGCCACTGCAATTGCAAGCATCACTATTGTTTGATATTGCTATAGGTACTACTTCTTTATACCTATCCTCCTAGTATAAAGAAGGCACTTTTATGTATAGGTACCTACTTGAATTTTTTATAAGTACCCGAGGTTTCAATAGAGTTTCTCCGGCCGAGCCAGTCACGGGACAGGCAGACTCTGCCGGTGTAACTCGGCAGAAGTTTTGAATCGTTGGGTGTAAAAAGGTATGCTTGATACCTGATACCAGATAAGTAGTTTGCGTAAATCGTTGCTGTAAGTCCTTGTTTAGCCTTTATAGTTTTTATAAATAGTTTTTTTTCTATTACCCACCTTTTATATATTATTACACTAGTACCTACACGAGATTTTCAATCAAAATTAGAAAATAAATAAAAACACTTAAAAAAGGTTACGCTATTTGCAATACAGTGTCATATCGCGGGCTCGGTATTAATCGATATCCTACAAACCATTATAAAAAAATAAAATAGAAAACAAAGTAGGTATCTTATATCATAGTAGAAGTTGCAGTGTGCAGTTGCCATCAGTCATAGTAACTTAGCCGTAACTGAAGTTATAACTGGTAAACCAATGGATCTCGTAACTGGAATTACGAATATGTGCAAAGACAGACTCGTTTGGCAATAAAAAAATACATTGCGTTATTGATTCGAAGCAGCAATGTTGTGCAATGTATGTGGCGCGCAATGTATCTGTGGACTGGTCAAATGAAGCCACGTGTATGTGTACAAACAGACGCGTTTGACTGTGAACAATACACTGCGTTGTAGATTCAAAACAGCAGTGTTGAGCAATGTTGTGGGCGCGCAATGTATCTGTTCACTATGCAAATGAAGCCATCACTCGCTTACGTTAGTTACACAATCACCGTGAAGGTTTAACGTTAGCATTATTGGTTAATAAAAGGGGGTTGGTTCCAATATAAATACATATAAATATAAATAGATGTAGTAAATTCCTATTAACACCTCACCTTTCAAAAACGTCCTGTAGCTTTACCTGTATTGAAAATAATTTGCACGATTTGTTGTGGACACAAGTAAAACATTTTTTTGAATATAATATATAGACGGACTTACTTATTTAACACAACTATTTCATAAAAATGGCAATCATTTAAATAATTGAATAGATAATACCCTTGTTTTTTGTTTGGTGTTAAAGGAGCCTGCGTGGCACATAACAAACCAAAATAAATAGCAATCACATTTAATGTTTTTTGACGTACGAAGTTATTTAATCCTTTTGATAATGTTATGGAAATATGGCCCAAAAGGTTTTATATACCTAACAGATTAATATTAATATAAAAATATAAGTAGCTATTTTCTGGTAATAGTATTAATAACAGCATAAAAATAGATGTAGTTAGGTATTTTATGAGAAAAACAGTTGTGAAAAAAAAATTATCGTTCATCTAAAAACTATATCGCCAATATCAGTTCGTGCTTCCACTCCTTAAAGTGCAGAATAAACTGTTAATCGAAAGAAATATCTTCCGATAACGTATGTCAAAGGAATAAAGTTAAAATGATGGTGTCTAAGATATCTAAAGAGCGTTTAAAAGCCTAATCCGCACTTTAAATATTGAACACTCAATTGATAAAGGCGCGAATAAACATATTATTATTATTTTATAAACTTTACACGAACACTTCGTAGTGATATGAAACAGTCTCCCTGTGACCACGGACCCTGCAAAGGGTTCGAAACGTCAGGATAAACATTAATTAAAACTAATGTGTAAAATAAACGCGAGTAGATCCGTAAAAGTTGTTTCATTTCGATATGAAACTCTTTATACGGATCACAGATGAACCATAGGCCCTGCAAACTGCTGGGTACAAAACGTCAGGATTAAATAATTATGTTAAATAAACGTACGTTAAGTTAAATAAACTGATGGTTTGCTTTGGATCAGCTTGGGGCTGACCTTTAGTCGATTGGTCTATATTAGAATGTAGTACCATCATCATCGTCATAGTCAACTCGTATCAATCCGCTGCTCGACTTAGGTCCCTCCTACTGCATGCCCTGAGCTCGATCTTCGGCTCTTTTCATTCATCTCCTGCCAGCTAATTTACATTATCTATAATTGAAAAGTAACTAATTAGTACTAGTCATACTCATCCATGCTTCGGAAAGCATCTAAAGCCGTTGGTGCCTTGGCTGCATTAACAGCAGTCGTTAACAACCGCACAACGCACTGGGCCCGCGTGGTGGTTTATGGCCCGTTTTCGCTATACATTCGTCGGGAAGGCTAGTGTCCCAGCAGTGGGGACATAAAATGAGCTGAGTTATGATGCGATGATACCTACTACTAAAATAAAAAATAAAAACATGTTTTTGTCCGTCTCAAAGGTTTGGAGCGACTTTAAGAATAACACAAAAAAGAAATTGTTAAGGCTAACTAAGGCTAGCCCGACTTATAGTGTTCCAAGGGCCGGCCTCACTGATCTGGAGCAGAGGGTGATGGCCCTCACGAAGAAAGACCATCTGACCACTGAAGAAGGGTCTGGTGAAGAAGACAACGATACGAACTTATCTTTCTCTAATAAAATGTCTAAAACATTTTCAGGTAATTTTGTAAGATATTTTTTTCTCATTCTGAGCCTCTCATAGTCTTTTTAGGAACTTTAACTAGTACTCGTATAAGCATCCTTATTTTATAATTACTATAAAATCTTAAAAGGTACTCTCATTTTGCAGTTTTACTATCGCACCAACTTTAAAGTCATGAAAAGATAAACAGTTTTTCCATACAATTTGATCGTGTTAGGTATTTGGTACTTAGTATGGATTATTAGAGAAGCCTATGTCCAGCAGTGGACTAGTGATGATGATGATGATGATGATGATGATGATGATGGATTAGTAGATATTTTTTTTACGGTTTCAGAATTGGTATAGTAAAATTTAAGCAAACGATAAGTAAAGACTATCCTTAAAGTTTTTGTAGTAGTCAAAAAATACGGGTGTTAATAGGTATATCAATTGATTGAAGCTAGAGAAATTTTATAATGTAATTACACTTTCAAACTTCGCATTCCATTTTAATTAAAGTAATTCAAATCAAATATATCTCAACAAAATAATAGAATAGTGTTTATTAAGTAACTAGCTGACCCGGCATACGTTGTTCTGCCATATAATTTTTCTGGATAGGGACACCCTATCACCTAGCGATATAAAATATACTTTACGACCTATTTTCATACCTACCAAATGTATAAAAAAATCATAAAAATCGATCGAGCTATCTATTTTGATCAACTAAATTGACTTTTTGATTAACCTAAAATGTGTTAGTAGGGTTTGTTTTAAGTTTTTCTGTTGAACATGTGTTCAACACAAAATTGCAAATTTCGAAAAAAAAATGCGAAAAAATTTCAAAATCGAACCTGGGAGTTATAGGCAGGGTCGTTATCAATTACACCATAATGTATTTCCACTAAACAAGGATGCGTAGAAAAGGGTATGCATCCCAAAAGGGGATGAAAACAATTTTAGTCAATATGACTTCGAATAAGCGATAAACAGTTATCTGTTAGATACATTTTTGTTGAGTAGATATTTGTTTTTTGTTTATTAGTTGGTAAAAATGGTTAACACAATCAATATTTTACGTGGTCCGCGAGATAGAGAACCGGTTAAAGTATCTTATTATATAATGTTATGTATTTCAAGTTATCAAAATAATTACATACAAAGTTATGAGTTATGACCTACATACGAAACTACGTAGAAAATTGAAAAATTAGCACTTTTTACTTTTTTATCAAATAACTGATTGTTATTCGATATTTTTATGAATTTGCGAATGTTGCGATTTCGAAGTTGGTTCTTTAGTAACACTTATGTATTTGTATGTAGTTGTGTAGCCTCTTTCAGGATGCTATAGGTACCTTTGTCAATAAAATCTGTAATGGAATTCAATTTATTAAAAGTCAAATTGTCTTTCAGATAGTAACGACTTGAATAACCCTGGAACAAGCAGAGGCTCCACTAGTACACCACCCAGTTTTTACTTAATTCAACCTAAGGAGATACTCAAACCCGCCGAACCTCAAGACAACCCTACACCAAGAGCTTCAACACCCATAACACCTTCAAGAAGCCCATCACCATACCAAAGTAAAAGAAGCTACAGGTGTAGAACGAATAGATTTACTTCTAATGCCAATAGGCATTCAAAAGCTTTACTGGAAATAGTCAGAAACTCAGCAAATGCTGAGAGGGAAAGAGATATAATGTCTCTGGAAATGGAGAGAGAGAGGATCAGGCAGAGAGACGTGGAGCTCCAGTTGCAAGCTCAATGGCTCATTTTTATGAAAGAGGCTTTGAGTGTATTCAAAACCTTTGTGGAGCGGAAAAGCAGTGAGAAATGAAATGTGTTTTGTTTTACGTGACATCAGGTAGCGTTTGAATGCATAGTGCTTGTTTTATTCTCCATTCAATCGCGTTAACAAAAACGATAAAGCAGACGATAAAGCAGTAACTCCTGGTTACGAACCAGGTCAAGCTTTTTTTAGCCTTATAAATTGTAGATTTCGTTAACGTGATCGGATGAAGGTCTATAGGTACGCGCACTCAGCATCCAGCGGCAGGATGGTAAAACGAAAGCACAAAATTAGGAGACTGCAGAGGGTAAGCTTTATACATACCGCACCCAAGCAATGCACACATAGACGCGGACACGGAATCTCGCAACAGCTGAGCTCGGACTGTTTTAAGCTGTTGTGAGTAGGGTTGCCAACTCTCCCGGAATTCCGGGATTCTCCCGGAAAAAGGCTGGTAGTTTTTTAATCTCTCGGCTCTAGGAACGCACCTAAAATGTCCCGGATTTCTCTCTATTGATCCAAATCACAAACGCCACTTTTGATGAACTGAAATGAACTTTGGTCAAAAAGCCTTCATTGACTAAATCTATATACATATAATGACTTGTCCTGACTGACTGACTTATCATCGCCGAGCCTATACCGCTAAAGCTAATTAGATGTGGACTGTAGGTTAATTGAATTACATAACCAGCCACTAAGAAAGGATTTTACGAAAATCACACCCTAAGGGGGTCAAATAGGGGATGAAAGTTTGTATGAAAATCCGTCAGTTTTGAAGTTAAATACATGAAAATTGGTATTTAGGTTCTTAAAATGAAATGAATGACATGTCTCAGGAATTTAGTTTATTTTCCTTTAAAGGAGTAAAAAAGAGAAGACGGTTTTTTTGGGGAAATCATTATTTTTAAAGTATTATCTATTATAAATTAATATTTTATCGATGTTTAGATTTTTCAACAAAAATAAAGAATGACGTGTTTTATAATATTTCGAAAAACCTCCCCTAGAGAGGTGAAATAGGGGTGGAAAGTTTGTATAGAAAACAGTCATTTAAGAAGTTGACTTGATCCACGGACTGACTAACATGAACGTACACACGCCTGCACATCAACCTACCACAAACTGTCAAATCTCCTTAATAGACTTTATTACTAAGTTGTATGGTTGAAAATGTATTGAAGAAATTTGACACTTTTGGGTAGGTTGATGTGCAAGCGTCTGTACCTTTAATAAGTTTGGCTTTTATTACAAACAATCACACGTCGTGTAGCCTACGAGAGTGAAGCCGCGAGCAAAAGCTAGTTACACATATACTTATATGTAGAATACCACTTTGAACATATTTTAAGTATACCTTCAAAGAGGTTTACGATTTTATAGTCACCACTTAAAAGGTATACAAGCTGCTCGCAGTGTAAAAAAAAATATACTTGACTTTAAATAAAAACTATTTGATTTTTATTGATTTTTAATTTCAACCTCGGCTTTTTTGATCCACTGCGTTGGCAACCCTAGTTGTGTAGTGTTTGGGTATAAAGATCAATATCGATCAGAGAAATTTGACAGTTTTAGATAGGTTGATGTGCAGGCGTGTGTACGAGCACTAAGCTTACCTTCTGGGTCTCGTTATTTTGACACAGTATGTCTAAAGGTTGGCATTGTACAGTCAACCACACATTAAACGATACAGTCCAATATAAACTGCCCGCTAACTATGCCGTTACCATGTTTGCAGAGCACCGCTCTTACTGAAGCTAGCTTGTGTCTGATGTGTAATCGATTGTATTTGACAATGGTGGACCTTGCCAATATCTTAATATAAGTATTATGGATAGTAAATTTGTAATTTGTCTCTGCCTACCCCTACGGGAAAGAGGCGTGATTATATGTATGTATGTATGTAAATTTGTAAATGAATAAAAAGACTTAGTACTATTAGTTTATTCCGTAAGTGTAGACTATTTCTTATTTTAATCGTGTGACACGCGAAAGTTGTAGATTTGTTACCTGTCATTGAATTAACGTGGCAATAAAAAATACCCACGACTTACACGTAGGTAACACCAAATAAATTCAACTTTAATTATTGTTATCTTAATAAAATTGTTATAAAATTAAAAGTCATAACTCCAATATATGTAACATGTTTTCATTTTACTACCAACTATTTATAACCTTAGTAAATACGTTTTGAATTCAAACTTCTTTTCTTGGAGTAGATACCATCGTATCGTAACCGAGGGCTACTTAAGAAACAAGTGTTATAGACAATAACAACAGCTTTTGATCTTTTGAATTCTACATATAAGCCTACGGCATCGACATGATCTCGGAGCTAGACAGTCTAGGGACTTAATAGCACCGACTTAGTAATAGAAATGTTGACAACAACAATAATTAATCTTAGAACATTATACTTACAACAACATCACGTAACAGTTCTTTAAAATATTAACCTTTTTTTACCTAAGCATGAATTTCTGTAACTTAATAAACACTCAATTGACGAAATTAAATAGTGACGTCATTGTTTGCTAGTCTTTCACAATTTATGTTTAAAAAAACATTTTGACAGCTTGCTAAAACTTTCTCTATTGGCTAACCAGTCAACTAGGTACCCGATTTAGCTTCTGCCAATGTTTCTCTTGTTTCTAAAGTAACCACGCTTTACGGTTGTGCTTGAATCATATATTTGCGTGTTACATGTTTCAGTACATAAATGCTTGTTGTACATTGCTTGCTCGTATCGAACACAATACTTAGTAGGTTTTATGACCTTGCATATACAGACATGAACCTAGTGTTTATAATAGGTTGGCCGACTGGTTAATCGACTGGTTAGACTGGTTATTATAAATCTTTAAACTTCTGTCTAAATGATATTTTAGAAGGAGTATTAGAAAATTAGAAATAATATGCCAATAGTTAACTATGACGTCACTTATCTTTATTGAACACTAATTAGGTTACAAATCATACCTTTCTCTAGCATTGTGTCCAAATGGTATTTCATCCAAACGCACTAGTCATTGCGTCCTAGTCGCAATACTTCCAAGCTTTTTGTCAAAGCCGCATTTCATCCAAATGCACTAGTCGCCTTAGATTATAGGTATAAGCTGTTCGCATTGTGCCCTAGTGTCATTATGACAAACTCAGCTTATAAACGTACTTCAAAGCCACATTTATTTTACTTTTTTCTTTAGTTAGCCAAGACAAAAGCTAGGTCAAATAAAAATATTATGGTAAATCTTTTGTAGAACTGTTACGTGAAGTAATTTGTATGTATCATGTACTCCTAATGTATCTTGTATTGTAACTGATCTATAATGTCTTAGGTGATGAGATGCACCATTCAACGTTATCATCCGTCAAACCAATAGCTTTGCGAGAAATAAGTTGCACCATATAACAATCGTTAAAATGACGATGATTACCATTACCATAACTTACCATAACTGCTCAATTTTGGCTGGTTAAAGCTAATGTTAATGTCAAAGTAGCAGTCATATGTCAGTAATTCTTATTTATTTTCATCTAACGAACAATGGAATGAACATACAAAGTATGTTGCAACGCATTATAATAGATGCCTCTGTTAGTGAGGTACGTCAATGTTAAAGTTATCTTTAACAGTAACATTAGCCGGAGTTTTGGTGCACTCCAACCTAAATCAATTAATCCTTGTTGTCGTCCAAATCCCTATTGTACTATACTGCCTATCTTTATCAAAGAAAAACAAAACTAATGTTTCGAAAATACTGAACCATATACAGCAATGATATACCTACCCTTGACGATAGAAATATTGAGAGAGATTGTCTGTTGCTCTGTTGTGGAGCTATAAAAAAGGGTTAAGATGACGTAACTCAAGCTGGGTGGTTATATGAAATAGTTAATTGGGTTACTTATTATTTTTACTAAACGTTATTTAATATCGATAATGATTACCAAGCTATTATGCTTTTTCATTGGAAAAATGTATTTAATAATCTAGTCTAGTCTAGTGGTCTAGTAGGTACAGTCAATCTCAAATTTGACGTTTGAATGTTTAATATTTTAAAAAATCCCATTGAATTTCCTGAGACTGTTTGATATTTTCTTGTAAAATTTTGTATTGTTACTACAATTGTGAATAAAAAAAATCAAATAAAAAATTATTAACATTTTCGATTTAAACAAGACTTATTATTTTACTTAAATGTAAAAATATTTTCAATCTTTTAGTATCTTTCTTTCTCTATATATATATTTATAAATAAAAATTAATCACTGAAATGTATTTACGCGCATAACTTCCGATCGACTGCACAAAACTGATAATTCTTTTTTTTGTGTTTATAAACTGTCAAAGCAGTACGAAGTCCGCCGGATCAACTAGTTAAATATATAAATCTTCTGTGCGTGTGTTTGTAATTGAACTCCTTCTAAACGGCTGGACAGATTTTGATGAATTTTTTGTGTGTTTTCAAGTGGATTCGAGAATGGTTTGGATTTACAATTGGACCCGGTAGGTGGCTGCAATAGGGGTCCATCATGTGGTACGGGTGTTTTCAAGCGGACGAAATTTAGCTTGCGGGCCACTAGTGCTTTTGTAAATTTTAAGCTGACCGTACAGCAGTAGTTGAAGCTTAATAAATGTTTTTTTTTAATTAATTGAATTTTTCCTAGCAAAGTAGCAATAACCTTAATTTTCATTAATATACTCAAATAACATAGATTTTGGCGTGCTGTAGTATGATTTAAGCCAAATCATAACTTCGATGACGAGTTCATATTTATTATGATCTTTCTAAGTTATTAAATTTTACGCATTTTCTGTGTGTGAACAATCTGTGTCTTCTAATGCTCTAAATGACCACAGATTGCGAAAGATCGTGGGTTTGAGTCCCTCCTAAGGCTTCGTCTATTTTCTGTATTTATTTATTTGTTGAGATGAAAAGTAACTGCCAGGGGAAGATTGTTCAAATATATGAGGGTTTTAAAAAAAGAGGAAAGCCATTGCTGTCCTTAGGAAATGTTAGTAGTAATGGCAGTTAGGGTACTAGGGTTTTAGTGGGGAGGCCTTCCTTCTTCCCTCCTCAGCTTTTTGTAGCTTGGCGGGGGAGAGCACAATTCATTTTTTATTATTAATTTATTATATATTTATTGTGTGCAGCAGGTGTTATCGTATGGTTTTATTTTGTTTACTTTTGTTTTTGTTTGTTTGTTTTGTTTTTTTTTTATAAAAAACAAAGTATATATTTTGTTTTTTATTTATATATCTACCTACTGTTTTTACCTACTTATTTTATGATGGTGTGTGTGTGATGAAGTACCAAAAAAACTTTTATCTATCTATCTATCTATTTTATATAATATTATTATGATATCATTAGCATACCTATATTATATGTCCCACTATTATCATCAAGATTTGTCACATACATATTTATGTGTTGAGATTTATGTTATGTCACATATTATATAATCCTCCTATGACATACAAATTCCGAGATTTTTACGGCTCCTTCCTCAAGGAAAACAAATCGCAAAGTTTGCGAAGCCTTAGCGTCAATTCTTTAATGAATATTCTTTTGAGAGCTTACATCGTTCTCAGAACTTTTTAGCCGACTGCGGCAGAAGGAGGGTTATGTGTTTCGAGTGTATGTACGTATGTATATATGTATGTATGTCTATTTCTTTGGCACGCCCTACAGCCCAAACGGCATGGTGGATTTTAACATAAGAGGTGTCAGATTTGTTTTGACTGTGAGAGTGACATTGGCTATAAAAAATCCTGAATAGAAAACAAACGGGGACAATCATTAACCAAGCGGCCGTGGCTAGCTCAATTAAATCCAGCACTCTCTTCGGTTGGTTGATGATTGTCCCCGCGTGCGACAACTATCAATATTCAATGTACTTATAAATACTCATTTATTATAGATTTTATTATTTAAGTATAGGTATCGGACAAGGTAATTTTTCACGTTGCTGAATGCAATTCTGGGATCGTAGAGCTTGTTTTTTTTCTTTTCAGTATTTTTCTCTCTTTGCAGTTATTTTTTATGTAAGTCCGGTTTTTACGAGTATATAGTGGTTTTAGTAGTCGGGTTTTTTGTTTTAATTTAATAATTTGGGTTTTGTATAAGTACTACCTATCTTTAAGGAAAGATACAAAACAAACCTTATGTGCTGGACCATAGTGCTTAATTAAAGTTTTGAACAGCACTGCGACTTCATGAATGTCTACTTGTTTATGTATATGGTTAATCTCAATTTCTTGTTTCTAGGAGAAGCTTTATTAATTCTTACCGGTCACACGCAGAGTAAACATGTTATGCAAAACTTTCGTTTGGCACGAATCAGATGTTAGCCACTTTTTAGCTTAGTTATTTTTCCAACTCGATAATTATAAATGTAACAAGCATTTAGGTGAGTTATTAATAATATGTATGAAGTAATGAAGTAAAACCAAATACTTGTCGTATTTGGTGTTGGTAGCACCAGTACCCATACGTTTTTTGTGACAATTATGAATGTGATAATTATAGCGACGTACTTGAATAAGATGGTGCTAGCTACCTACCCAGACGAACAAGAAATAAGCCCTAGCACTCACGGACCGTGTAAAATCTCATCAACCTTCACTAGTTCAGTTTATGTCCCCACTGCTGGGGCACGAGCCTTTCCTATGAATAAATAGGGAGAACGAGCCACTATCCACCACACGAGCTTAGTGCGAATTGGTGGTTGTTAACGACTGCTAATTTAGCAAAAGGGACAAACGGCATTACGTGCCTTCTGAAGCACGGAGGAGCTCGAAATTATACATTTTGGTTACAAATCCGATGACCGGCCTTTGCGAAAGTTGCTTAACCTTATCAATCGCAGACGGTGTGCGTTAACCACTACGCACTCGAACTACACATCGAATTTCTTATTAAGAACTCTTAAATGTTAAACAACACAAATAACCCATAATGCTAAATTTGCGAACAAACAAATACGTAATTTATCACATAACATTCGGGTTAGATTTATGCCAATTTGCCGGTTTCAATCAATGTCCTATTCACGGAATATGTCCAATTTGCAATTTGGGCACGAGTTACCGTTGATATAATATATATTTTGGTGTAATTCTGCTCGCTTCTAAAAACTTAACCTAATTATACATAAACATTAAATTGTATGTATACTAAATGTCTTGATGTAAAACGATTTATTTTTTGTACTCTTAGCCAAGTTAATGTTAACGTATTATTTTATTCGAATTCGTTTGCTACAAAAGAGGAGGACTTATTGAAACATTTTTATATCCTACACTCAAACTAAATAATAAGTGTCACTTTTCCTAAGACATGATCAAACCACTCAGAACTGTCTCGAACACTTATTTATCGAATTTTACTTATTCCCTAGTTAGCTAGGGGCGCAACCACGTTAAAGTTAATTTGTCCTCAATATGTGATTAGTTAGATCGTCAAATTTATTATTAAAACATGTTTGCAACCCAACCCATGCATTGAACATGACTGTATCACAGAACGTTTTTTTATGGCTTTGACTTAAAAGAAACCTACAAGAGGTCTGATTTAGGTTTCCAACCAATTCTTCCAATGCCCCTACACATCCACACACTACTCCTCACTCACACACATTCAGACCAAGAGTACGAAGACCCGCGCACCCGGTTCAGGCTAGGCGCATGCTGAGACGCAGGTGACGCAGCACAGCACAGTGCAGATTTTGCGGGGCAGGGCAGTTGGAGCCAGAGATGGGCGGTGGGAAAAAACCCACGTATTTTTCCATTTGGGAAAAAACCTGTTTTTTATCAGGTAAAAAACCCAAATGCCGGGTTTTTTCATAAAATTGTATCAATCTTATTATTTTTCATTTAAATTATAGACATCGGTTGTGTCATTAAATAGATTGACTGATCTTAAACTATCCTATTACTTTCAACTGCTTGGTTCAAGATGTATGGACTTTTACTTGACCATTAAATCTTTGGTTGGTAAATTGATTCCATTACATTCCTTCTACCAAATGAACCTGATACAAGTTGACACTATCTGTCAATGTGGATGACAGTAGCTTTATTATGCCAAACGTTTCAGTTATTGTGACGTTACGTAATGGAAATGAAGACTTTCATTTGATCATCATCATTTGATACACCCGTGGCCACAAACAAAGCATGAAAAATCATAGATATTTAAACGCTATTGCTGCTGTCATTGCCATGTAATGTGCTGGGTCCGTGACGAGTCTGTGGGTGTAGCAAAGTCACAAAGCAATCTAAACTCCACAAAAGAAAATCCAGGTCGTAGAGAGTATAAGTAGAAAACAACAAAGTAACACACGTGCGCACGATACGTAAACAAAACTGCGTACTATGATCTAGGGATGATCGATATTCATCGATTTATGAAAAATATCTATGTTTAGAGTCAAAACATCGACACATCGATGGTATGAGAATAATATCGGAAGGTAACATCGTGATATTTCCAAAACTAGTTCTAAGATGCCAAGCTTCAAAACCTATTAAATAAAAAAGGACTTAGTACACCCAATTTACACCAGATTTTGCTGACTAATGTTTGAATACGAGTTCAGGGCAATCTACCACAACAACTAAGTGTACTCAGCAAAGAAACAGATTAAAAGGAAAACTTCTGTCTAAGTAACTTTTTTACACCCAAAATTTTTGCAGATATTGGCCGAAAGATACAGGTTACATACCGTTATGTTCTAGGTTCAAATGAATAATTCCAATTTATTTATGAAATTATGTTAAGAATCGTAAATATGTATATATTTTAATTTTCGTACCACTTGCTCAAAAAAGTGACATTCTATGCCACAAAAAGCGAACATGTTATGTTCGCTTTTATATATAGCTATAGTCATTTTTAATCTGTTAAAAACAGGGAAAGAAAATTGTACTGAATTTCATTCAACCTCTAGGGGGAGAATGTGATTTAAATTTGGAATACTTACCGAAATTTATAGTGAACTACATCTGTGTTTACACCATTGAGTTTGTATATAAATACTCAAATCAACTCATCAACAATAAATGTACCAAACAAAAATGTAACTCTCTATCAATAATTGGACCAATGTTTCGAATGTTAACTTTTACTTTTAATTGTCATTATATTTAATAAAGGCTTATCTCATATTATTATTGTGTTAATTTTTTCGCAAATGGTACGAAAAGTAGAGTATTTTCCTCGGTGATAAAGGTGTCTTAGTCTTGGGTGAACTTAAATCCCTCGCTACACTCAGGACTCGTCTTAAATCCCTCGCTGCGCTCGGGAGTAAACCTCGAGTCCTTCGTTACGCTCGCGATTTAAATCGTCACCCGCGGCAGAAGACACTGCTTTATCCCCTTGGTTAATAATCTACTATTATTGTATTTAATGAAAAATATTTTTTCTGATTAGGAATTTTTCCGGAAATTTTCCTGGGTTTTTCACACTATTGGATTTTTTTCGAATAAAATTCCATCCCTAGTTGGGGTAGACATAGGCCGCGAACGCATGCTGCGACGTAGGTAAGTAACACAGCACGGACATGAGTTGTCAATGTCAATGTCAGAGTCTGATAATGTGAATTGTTGCTACTTTACAGTTTTCCAAGCATAGAAAAACTAAAGTGATTATCTGAAAAAACGTTTTACCAATGGATAATTTGTACTATCGAGAGCGTTCTGTTAATTGTTCTGTCATTATTACAAAATTATAATAAAATGGTGAAAAAAAAACCTGTATCGACACGCACGCGTCGCGCAGAAATCTGTGCCGGCACTACAACGAGGCGCAGGGCAGGGCAGACACATGTCTGCGTCGCACGTGCCTGCGCCGCAGCGTACTCAGCTCTCGGCACGACCATGCATTACAAAATCTGCTCTGCTCTGCGCTGCGCGGAGCTGCGTCGCCTGCGTCTCAGCATACGCTTAGCCTCACACTCGCTCTATACCAAGTATGCAATGTGCCTGGGCGCTTTTACCACCCCCACGACCCAAAGCGAGATCCTCGGTGCCTGTCACATTCGGTTACGCTGCAAAGGCTATCGGTGGCCACGCCCAAATCCTTAAAAGAAAAAAACAAGAATAAATAACCATACGGTTCGGTTCAAAAAATCTTAAATGGGAGACTAATAAAAGAGGCCCTTATTGTTTTATCTTCTTCTTACAATAAAATGGTTAAGCTATATTTAGATAGATGGTGGGCAATCGCCAAGAATCGAGGGAAGTGGAAGAGTATAGAAATGGCAAAGGTTTGCCTAGCAGTGGGACCAAATAAAACTAAAAAAGAAGAAATAATCTGGCAAGTTTTTATATTGGTTTATATTTTATAGAATTTGTTTGGCAAGTTAATCGAACCATCAGGTCCTCTTGAGTTTGAGACATAACCACTTGACCACAGATGCGGTTAAAATATGAAAGTGTACATCGTGCATAGTATGTAATAAAACTATGTATATTATAACTCATCGAAAACATTGACCCAAAAGAATATAATTGGACAGTGTGTGGCCTAATTATGCCTTTCCAATTTACGGTCAGTATCCACGCGAACGTTAGGTAGGTATATATTCCACTTCGCGCAGAAGTAACCCGTCGCCCACGTACCCCACTAAAAATAGTGTTTGTTCACTCGGTGGGCTGCAAATAGAACGCGTTTGTAACTCGGCTTAATATTATATTTATTTTTGTATTCATTTTCAGCCCGTATCTAACCACTGCTGGGCATAGGCCTTCTCCATGTTACGCCATTCCTTCCTGTTTTGAGCTGATCGTATTCAGTATTTTCCAGCTACCAGCCATCTCTGGCCCTTCTGGCATCTGGCAAGTGGCAAGTGGCTGGTGTCCGTCCTCGGCAGCCATTCCATCTGGGCTCTACTCCACCGGCTATTACCACTTCTCGCCACTAGTCCCGCCCACCGCTATTTTAGTTTCGCAATCTGGTTTATATTATGTTACTATAATTGTCAACGTAATACAACAGGAGCTTCAGAAGGAACAGTTATGTTGTATGTCCATTTTGTTGTCGCTCAGTAACAATCAAGTGGATTAGTGAGCGGAGGCTACGATTTGGACAAGGCAGTTTAGTTCCATACTTTAGTCGCTCAATACAAACCTGAAGCTTCGGCCACAGAACCTCAACTGCAGTGTTAAACACAGCTTAGTTATGTTCCGAATTGAGAATGTGAAATCAAGTTAAACAACTGTTGGTAGATAAATTTGGACGGGCCGGATATAGTTACGATAGGATAATTGATAGAGTATTAAGATGATGATGGGGCTGCCCCACTATTGCAGCGCCTCGGTGACTGCTTTTACGCGATAATGAGAGCGCGCGCGGCGTCCCTGGTGCGACGGGTGAGGGCAGCCTCCAACAGCATCCTGAAGATGATAGCAGACAGGCCTGACTGTCTGCACATTGTGAAATGTTGCGGGCTACATGACCCTAGCAGTAATATCACTGTAAAATACTAACACTTAGATTAAGATTACTTGCATTTTTATTTTTCTGTAATAAATTATTTGAATTCGAATTTAAGATAAGTTCAATATTCAATCTTATCAGAATGTTCGGCAATATATGTATAATCCCGAAATAATAATGCAACCAAGTAAAAGGACACCGTGATAATATGCAAAACCATATTAACGATGATTTACTTTTCCACACAATTTTATTACATTATTTTTGTTCAACCCTGATATGTTTTGACTTCTATTTTGTTTTGGATTGACGACGAAGAACGATGTATAGCTGGACCTCGAGTAGTCACTTTCCAATTTTCCTTTGTAACAGAAAACGAAAATTGTAGAAAAGCAGCAGTGGTATTTTTCAGGTATATTCTCACTCAATTTGTTTGCCATATGCGGGATTATACACATATAATGAAAAGTTTCGACTCACTCATTGACTGACTCGTCTTCGCCCCGTCATACAACCCCCCCGTCAATACCCCCTTACAAGTAAAAAAAGAATAAGGTCCAAACAGTTGTTCCGTGTTTTGTTCCTGTCATGTAAACGTCATTTCAAATTAGAGTAAAAGAGACAAAACACTGAATAACTATTCAGAGGGACTTCTTGGCGGGAAAGTGAAGAGTCATGTCTGCGGTTTTGTTTTATTTTCAAAAATTTGTGTTATGTTGAATATTAATGTGAAATAATGGTGGAGTATTAACCATTAAGTGTTCGTAAATGTGCATGAGTGTTGGCAAATGAAACAAAACAGTGCAACTTTACTTTTCAAATTCTCTCAAGAAGTCCGCCGAGGAATTAGTAAAGCCCCACATCTTTACTGAGATACTCGAGGGGTTGGGGGGTATATCATTTCTCATTTCTCATTTTTATTATCATTCATCATCATACTGACTGGAAGGAAAAATTGTATATTTATGTATTACTCGTAAGAAAAATTACTTTGACACTGGCTAAATGTGCCAATCGCACGAAACCATCAACTAAAAGAAAGAAAAAACTATTCAGAGTTTATTTTTTGTTTATTTGTAAGGCCCATAGTGTACATGCATACAAAGATTGCACACACAACAGACATGTTTACATAATTATACTTCATTTCAAACTGATTCGGTTGTTTCGATTAAAGTTATCGGCTAACATCCAACTGACGAATATACCGTGTACAGGGTGAGTTTTGTTTACTATCGGTATTCGATTACTTTTACGAAAACGAAAATTAGCATGGCATTGAAGCAGCGCCTCCTGGTGACATACGAGAAGAATTAAAATTTTGCCATACAAATTCTCGTTTTCGTTAACGTGATCGAATGGCGAATGAAACTCGCACTAGGCACCTAGAGAAAAGTTAGGAACTAGGTAATCAAAAAGCGCACGTGAGCTGTAAAACTCGTTTATAATAGATAGCAAAGCGTACCCAATCGTCCTAACTTTCACATAAGCACCACTGTCATAATGAGTAGGTACTAAAAGAAGTATGAATATTCTAGACTAGCGGCCCGTCCCTGCTTCGCACGGGTGGACATTTCTTTTTTATATAGCCTATATTACTCAGCGCTAATGTAGCATTCTAATGGTGAAAAAAAATTTTAAATCGGTCCAGTAGGTTTAAGTTAATTCGTTGCAAACATACATACATACATACCTAAAAAGGTTCCCTCTTTATAATTTTAGTATAGACATAATATTACGCATATTTTGTTGCGAAAAAATTACAATTTGGAAAGGTATTGAAATTTTTCACACAATAAGTAATTCTTCCAGTTCGGTGTCGTGTTATATATAGAATGGCACGGGACCGTGAAGAGTGGAGTAAGAGGGAACAGGCCTATGCCCTGCAGTGGGCGGAAATGGACTGATGATGAAGTGATTCTCAGGATCTCTCCAGCCGCAGTGACAAATCAAACAAATCAAAGTAAAAGGATGTTGGTGATGTAGTTTTTGACATTGAATAAGGATCCATTGGCCTTGAAGTAAGAGACAGTGTTGATACATTTCGGCGGGTTGGACAGAGCCACGACAGCGTAGTTGGAAGCGCACCTGACTCAGTATGTCATGGGGTACAGGTTCGTGGCATGAACATGTTTTATCATCATCAGTTTTTAAACGTCCCACTGCTGTGCCCCCACAGAACTAACAAGAAACGCTATTGAGCTCCTCGTAAATATGTTAAATTAAAAAGTGTTTTCACACATGTTTTGTAACCACCACCGCACCACATCTCACCAAAATTTCATCGCAATCGGTTGAATGGTAAAGGAACGCCTACAGAACAGAAAAAATATCTTTTATAAAATATAGATTACTACTCAAAAGTTTTTCAAGTCTTTTCCTATGTATAAATTTGTATTTTTAAATAAAGTTTCCCTACTAAATAGACAAGAAAGGTATATAAGTCTAACGTACCTAATTGAAAAATATGTAAACAGACATATTGTTATATGAAAGGTTACTGTTATTATCTGGATTCAGGTGTCTTTTTACATCTCAATTAAGCTAAAAAAACTGTTAATTGTAATTCCAAAGGTAACCAGAACTAGGATTAGAACTTGAAACAATGTAAAGCGGTCGCAACTATTTACTTCGCCCGCCCTAAGTATTGAGGTATATGTACGTCGTTCGAAACAGGGGCGGCTTGGGCAACGCAGAGACTGTCAAAAAGTCTAGAGAAGAACGAACCTATAATCATTTGGTGTTAAATGGAACGGCATACAATACCATGGCAGAGTGGCAAAGCGTTCGGCTCGGTACCCGAAGGTGCCGTTTTCAATTCCCAGGTCAGGCAAAGTGTGTTTCGGATTTTCTTTTAATGCATAGCCCCATTTCAATTGTTACCACAAACCTGCATTTGGCAAGCGTGGTGATAAAGCCATTAATCGTCAACTATTGAGTACTTGATTTCAACGATGAAGGCCATTGCTCAACAGTAGATAAGCTAATTACTATACAATACGTTGCTTGCCTTTTCTCTTGGTTACCTAATTATTTACTGGGCCCTCTTCATTCCGCACGACCTAAGTATTGACGTCTATATACTTCGTACGAAACGGATGGCTTGGATAAGCCAAAGACTTAACTTTTAGTATAAACCAATATAAAGCTAACAAAGCAATATAAGCAATATAAAGAAAACAATACAATATAAAGCTGTTAACCTAAACTTAGAATAATTTAGTGTTTACTAGAACGCCATAACAAATCCGTTGTAAACTTTTTACTCTTGCTTACTGATTATTTCTTCGTTTTCTTCAGCCTATACCCACTGCAGAGTAGGCCTTCTTATATGCACGCTATTTTGTCCGGTCTTAGGCCTTGTTCCACCAATTTTTAACCTAATTCTTTACTTGGCACTACTTACCCCGCCCGCCCTAAGTATTGACGTCTGCACAACAGACTACTACAAACTGTCAAATTTCCTCAATAGACTTTGAACTTTATGTATATGTAAGTATGGTTGAACATTTATAAAATAAATTCGACAGTTTTGGATAGGTTGATGAGCAAGCGTCTGTACGTCATTCGTGCAAAACGGGCGACTTGGATAAGCCAAAGATTTCTATATAAATCAATATAAAGCAATACACCTGAACCTAGAATCATTTAGTGTTTAATAGAACACCATACAATCCGTTTGTAAACTTTTTTCTCTTGCTAACTTTGTCAGACTATTTACTCCGCCCGCCTTAAATATTGACGCCTATGTACGTCGTGCAAAACAGGGGCGGATTGAACAAGAATAAACCTTCTGCCGTATATTAATTTGTAAATCGGAATCTTGAATCGTTTGTTTTTGTTATAGAACCACATAATATGGAGTGCCAAATTTTTATTCAGTTAAACTAAATATTGACGCTTTTGTGACTTGTACGCGAGTCTTGAAATACGATGTTTTACTTACACACTTTGTCGTGCTTTTTTCTTGATTTCCGTGTGTAAAGAAAGGGAGGCTGTTTAACGTTACTAATACTTTTTAAATACGTCTATGTCTACGTTTCGTCTTAAAATTAATGATATCATGACATATAATTGTATTTTCCTGACTATGATCTAGATCTGTACCAATTGCTGGCTATTAGCGTTCATCTTTTGATATGCACGATTAAAAACTTTTTATTAGTCTTGGAAATATCACGAAAGGTATACATAATTATGTTAAAAAAAAACGTTATTTATCGCTATGGTCCCTTAGACCGTTCCAAGCTTTATGTACGCGGTGTGTCTGCATCGGACGTCACTGACATGCGCACTGGACGGATCGATCCGGTATGTGCTCGCTGCGTTAGAAAATATGCTATAGCGATCGAACAATCACCTAGTGGGTTAACGATTACCTTATTACCACAATGAGATTTCTGCAAACAAACAATACATAACAGGGAATGTTTTGACTTTGGTTTAGGCATAAAGAACTTACATAGTTCACTGAAAAGTATGAAATATAGTTTCGGAAGGCACGTTAAGCCGTTGGTCCCGGCTGCATTAGCAGTCGTTAACAACCACTAATCCGCACTGGGCCCGCATGGTGATTTATGGCCTGTTCTCCCTATCAATCCATAGGGAATCCCAGCTGTGGGCACATAAAATGACCTGGTGATTTTTCTCAGTGCTTCAATGGTTGAGCATTCCTGATGAAGGTTCACCTTAGTTTGACCCTATCCTCACATCTACTATCAGGTGCATACATACATACATATAATCACGCCTCTTTCCCGTAGGGGTAGGCAGAGACCACTTCTTTCCACTTGCTACGATCCTTACATACTTGTTTCGCTTCGTCCACTTTCAGGTGCAATGAAGCTCAAATACGTTTAGCTTGCGGATTTAGAAAGAATCTCAATAATAACGTTGTGCCCATCCAGCAGTTATGACTGTGAAACCTGTGATCGTGGGATTGATTCCTTTAAGTATCAAATGGTTGTGTGATGGACGTTATCGGCTATTGTTACGTAATGGTAGATGTTTATAAAGTCATATAAGTATGTTTATCCGCTATATCTGTATGTTATCAGCTCTGCTTAGTTCAGAAAGCGATCATAACTCCCTTCAGAGGCTGATCACATGTCCAAAGGTCTCATCTGAGAGCTGTCCCTTTGTAAGAATATGCTGTTGTGAAAAAATATTTTCAAACATTGTATAATTTAACATTTGTCAAATTTGACCTCGTAGCTCGTAGTCATTTCGTAGCTTATTTAGCTACGAGTTCTACCATGTATACGTATATACACAGGCATATACATATTATAATCAGATTAGTTCCATAATTATGTATTTGCTATTGAATTTTGTGGCGTTGATTAAAGAAGTAAACCTAAATTGCCATAAAATTAGTTACCGTGTTTTAATACTTGTCCTTTTATTTAAAAAAAAACAAAAGATTTATTACTGTATTTAGTGTATTGTTAAAAAAAATAATTGACAAATATTTCGTAGCAACATTGTCGTAGCAAATTACTATTATGCTACGGCGTAGACATCTAAAATTAGGAAATAATGTACAATTTATATTTTTTTTTTAGATAAAATATAGACTACTTTCGTAGATTGCGTTTAATGTGTCAGATGTTCTAAATGTTAATTTATTTATTTCCCCACTTACAACTATAATTACAGAAACACTGTTATCTAATAGCGAAGCCAATTACAACAAAATCAATCAAGTAAATATTCCAATCAGATTTGATACTATTTACGCAATATAAAATATAACATTAAATATCTTAAAATAGCAACAAAAATAAAAAAAAATAGAAAAAATATAAGAATATAAATCTACTATATGCAGTTTACTGTATCTAATAATGATGGAATATTTACCTATGTTCGTGAACGTACATGAGTGTTGAACAATGAAGAAAAACAGTGCAGTTCAAATTCCCCCATGAAGTGCGTGTGAGGGCTCAAAGTTCGACATCTTTTAGATTTTATCTCAAGTTGATCGAGGAATAACATTTATCAAAAATAATTTATCAATCATCATCATCATCATAAAATATTACTAGACTGTATATGGACAAGATCTCTTTGCCTTCCCTAAAAGGAAAATGTACCAAATAGTAATAATGATTCGTTAAATGAAAGATACTTACATACTGCGGTTTAATGGCAGTTTCTCAATAAATCGTAAAATAGTCGTCTAAAGTGTCGTGGCAGTGTTAGTTGTGTTGTGTGTCGTGTAGTTGTGTTGTACAGTTAAAAATGCGATGACAACAGTGGATACACGACATATTGTCGAGAAAATGGGTCAGAAACAGTCCGAGACAACAGTCGTCCATCGATGAGAAACGTCGTCGAAGGTGAGAACGAGCCCCAATAGAGACTTCATCGAACTCGGTTTGGTTGTTTGTCCGCCTGGCTAGCTACCATCATCTTATCTAATTATGTCGACATAACATCAATCTTAGTAGCATTGTTGGGTTCCGGCATCTAGAGATAAGATAACCAGTAGTTATGGATGCCGGGTAAAGTGCGGTTCCACCTTCGGCTTTTATTATTATTTTATATTAATAGGAGGCAAACGAGCAGGCGGGTCACCTGATGGAAAGTAATCACCCTAAATTTTAGTGTACAATGGCATGACATTAAAGGTAGTAAGTAATAGGTAAGAGTAATACTTATATAAGCATAACTCAAAATTCAATTCAAAAATCATTTATTCAGTTTAGGCTACAAGTAGCTCTTATGAATGTCATTATGCCATCGGTTCGTAAGTCTACTCTGGGCGGGAGATCTTGTACTGAGAAGAACCGGCAAGAAACTCAGCAAGTGTCCAGCTCTTTTCTCCCTTACACCGTCAAAAATATTGGAAAATGCCCTATTTTAGCAGGACACTTTCCATCACAAATAAACACATAAAAATAAAAAAATATATAGAAGACCACATGTAAAAAAAACAAAATTAAAAATCTAAATTAACAAATTTACCTCAGGTAAAAGTTCCAATTTCCACAATGTCATACAGTACCACTACAGTACTCTAATAAAAGTCAAAAATTGTTTAAGAAAAACAAAGTCAAATTATAGTAAGTAATATTAAAAATAAGATAAGTATGCAAGAGCAGACCAGCCTCCACAGAAAAAAACCACCAATATTGTTTCTAAAAAGATAGAAATTTCAAATGTGAAACCGATTATTATTCAACCAACGGTGACAACTTACAACTCTTGCAGGAAAGTTCTTTGTCAGTTTTGCTATAGCGAAGTTATACCTTGACCAACTTCAACCTCAGCGTATCTGTTAACGGTGTATACACACCGTTAAATAGAAACTAGAAATCTATAGAATCAAACGCAATGATGTTTCTATGCTGTCCCAAAAATATAACAATGGTTAAATCCAGTTTCGTGTACTATATGTGGCACCACATTGAACTGGTCAATTATGTCTTACTTTAAAACACTAAAAACTTTTCCTTTTACTTTGGTTAGATTGTCTTTTGCTGATGGATTAGTTTAGAAGTGAGCAATAAAATATGTTTATTAATTTTGTGGTTTCCAAAATACCTAAATTTAATTCAACATCTTATAGAAAAGAAATGTTTTATAGACTTCATAAGTGCAATACCATTTTTTCTGCCGACCCGAATTGCTATGTGGTAGATTATATGATCTAGTAAAATGCTAAAACACGGCCTTAAGTTTAAAATGAACAGTTTATTTCATATACAGACCTACGATCTGCGCCCATAATTAAAAACTACAACATTTATAACATTATTATCTTTTTGAGTTTTATTAATTAAATCACGTGCTCTAGACTATTAACCACATGTTTGCCGCGCAGCCGCAGCCTGCCCGGACAATGAGAATATTTCATTTATCCGATAACGTAATACTGATAAGAGGTACCAGCCCACAACATGTCAATGATAAATCTTTATTTTTAACACAAACACACTTTTAAAGGGGTTATACCTACGCCATATCGAATATCAAATGATCGAGAACGATTAATCGAAAAGTCAAATAATCTAATTGTTACTATGTCGAACGTTCAAAACATTTAACTTACAAATAATCAATCGTTTATCAGATCAAATTGTTATTAAATCAAAACCTATTCTTTAACATAATCTATATGTTGCCTAGTTTATTACAAATATTTAAAGGATAAGCTTAAATAAACATGTTTTATTGATGTATATCACAACGGTTTGTTGAATATTTGATATAATAACTTCGGACTCATGAAAGTTCGATGTAGTAGCTATTCGATTATCTGACTTTTCGATTAGTCGTTATCGATCATTTGATACTCGATCTAATTAGCATTAGATATGGCGTAGGTAACCCGTTTTGTAGACTGTCATTTATTAACTGTGTTAATTGTCTGTATAATCAAATTAGGCATTATCTGTTTTCGTAATTTAACCTTTGACTTTGATGTACCTAATTACTATTAGAATTGTGTCGTTCTATGATTCACAATCGCGACTTGAATCAGCTTATACGAGTTGTGCGCAACAAAGGGATATTGCACAATGAAAATACATTCTGCGATAATGACATCATCGAGTTGAATTTCGGTATTACCGGTTCGAATGCACGTGACTCGTGTTCTACCCACTCGATGCCTTTATTTAAGAGAGCTTTTACTCATCCCCCTTTGTCCCATGACTCATAATTAAAAATTACGTATTCATTTATTCTATGACTTACCTGTGTTAAAATGTACTCTTTAAACATGGGCCGATGCCCACAATGCTGGCCCATTGTGCATGAATTGCTGGTTTGAAACTCTTTATGAAACTATCGTCGTAAAGTGGGTGAAAACCAGCTAGACCAAAGGCTACACATGCATTTCGAGTGGAGCGGAAGAGTTCGAGATATTAAAATTTTCATACCCATCCGGCGACCCGGCGTTGCATAAGTTGCTTAACTTGAAAAATCGCTACCCGAACATGCAAGCTGCTGCGCTATGAAGCATCGGTGTCACTTCCTATAAATCACACTATGTGTTTTCGGAGGTACCTACACTTAAAAGGGTAAACGTTTATAGTAAACCTTAAGTATAAAAACTACGCCATTACTTTGTACAACTATAACCTATCAGCAAACACAATGATATATTATTGAAATAAAGAATTGTATTTGCTGTAAACTAATTAAAAGTTTCAAGAGGATCCTAATAAATCCGTATAAAAAGCCATCTAAAAGACGTCCGAGCCTCTCAATGCTTTTGTAACCTTTAGAATATTTCTTTATTACGTAATGGTAGGTGCAGCTGCAAATATATATACTAAGTTGATAGTGAAGGATAGAGATTCTTGATTGTTATTAATGTTTGTTTGAAATACACGAGATCTATCACTTTCTAAGCACTCATTATGGTCAATGCATTGTTACAGCATTTATACATTTTTACATTGCCTTGACGTTTAAGATCACAAAGTAAGACACGAAGATAAGAGATAAATATAAAATTCATCTTGCCATTACCTCTGAAAGTTCATCTTACGAGCGTTCTAGATTCTCAAAATATTAAAAGTAGCTTTAAAAACTAAATAAAGCTTCCATCTTGTTTTTTTTGCTCTGTTTAAAATAATTATCACAAATAACATAGCATTACTAGTGGTACTCTTTATCGATACTTTCATCAGATCAGCTTACAGATAATAATATACTTTGTGTAATTTGTTTCTAGTCAAACTGTAAATAAACACCAAACCTAGCTGTATAGCGTTGACTAGTTTGGACAGCAAACAAGACATACGTTTGAACAAATTCTTTTTAACTTAAATAAAACTAAATGCTGTTTTAATTTTATGTAGCTTACGGAACCAAACAGAAAAAATATAAAATTACTAATAATAAAATAATAAACTAGCAGAATGTATATGTATTTAGTGAAGTTAAAAATTAATGAACTCATATATATTAAATATGAGTTCATTAATTTTTAACTTTATTATGTTAATTTTATTGGATTAAATTGAACAGTAAATAGTATTATTCTCCCTTAACCTTATAAATTGTAAATATTTAAAGGGTACAGTATTCACGAATTACAATTCGTGATTAATTGCGTTATCCGGAGCTGTTTGTATTCAACACGTTCGTCGCCGATAAATCATCCATATGCATAAAGAAAACCTTAAAAATTGTCGATCAGAGATGGCGCTGGTTGACGGTCTGCGGGCTAGCGAGCGATCTCATTATGCTTTGTTGCTTGGAAACTTATCACTATCAGACAATAAGTCTTGCCTGTAATAAAAAGATCTAAGAAAGAGTTAGATAAAATTTGCGTTAGAAAACGCCTAGGATCTGCCTATGTCACGCAGTGGACTGATACGGCAATGCTACGAATAGGGTTCTTATGGCGACCGACGTAAATAAGATGGTGGTAGTTTCCCAGGCGGACTTTAAACAAGTTCTGCCAGCAAAGCAGTACAATACTAAAACAGTATTATCCGGTTTAGTTGCTGTGTTATAAACATAATTAATTCCGGAGATAAATTAGTCCTGGTAGTATATAGATTTCACAGATCTACATTGGTTTCACAAAGAAAACCTTAAAGTCATCGCACAGAGATGGCGCTGGTAGGCCAGTTGGCGGTCCGCGGGCTAGCGACCTCAGTGCGCGTCGTTTCCCGGAAACTGCGGCGCGGCGCGGGCGGTCGGCCATTTTGTCGATGCGCGGGCGCGTGTGACTCGGCGAGGTGAGCGCGCGCCGACCGCGGCCGTATCTCGCCCGCGGAATGCTGTAATCGACTCGTGATAACGTTATTTTACAATTAGTTAACGACGCGTGACGCTGTGACGTGGTTTCACTTGAAAGCTGAGAGCTTTAGGTTCATTTCTGACGGTTTACGTTCTGTATTTGTTGTTAGGCATAATGATATGACAACAACAGTTAATAATAACTTCACAAGCGATTTTTAATGTAAATTCAGAGCCTAAAAGGTGGTTGAAAATAAATCGATGTACTTCTCGAGAAAAGGAATTCATTCCTTTTCTCCCTTTACTCCTTTATTCCCTAATTATCCGATTTATTTAGAGTAAAATCTTTATGAATCTACTGTTAGTATTGGCTTTTCTAATGTTGATGTAAAACTGGCATTATGGGTTTTTTTATGACCCAATATGCTGTTTTCACAGGGGAAGGCCTGATCCCGACAATAGGACGATAATGATGATTTTTCATAGCAGGCCATTGACACAAATTTCGATTCAAAAAGCAAAGAAAGCCCTTACATATACTCAATACGTACAATAATAAAAAAAATGGAGTACGGATCATATAAAAACTGTAAGTACTGGGTTCTAAAAATTCCAAAAGTCCAAATTAAATAAACCAAAATCTTGTATCTTAAAAATTTAACTTTAGCTTATTTTGGCAACGCATTATTACCTAAATAATTACCTTTTATTAATATTGTTATAAAACTATTACCAATTATTGTGCACTTGGAGAGACCTATGTCCAGCAGTGGGCGTGTGTAGGCTGATGATGATGATGATGAATAGTGTTATTAGCGATCAATAATACATGTAAGTATAATAATTTGCAAGATAAAAAGTATGAAATTCATCTGCGCTCTTTAATAACAAGAAGCTTCTACCTCTCACACGCCTTTTTCCTTTTTGCATAAAGAATCACCAACTGTTTAAAAATGAATCTATTTGTCTATTATCTGACTGTGCCTATCTCGTCGAGATTGTTAAAAATGGGATAGATATATGTCGTTTCCTTAAATGTACACGAACATTACTCATTGAAATGAAACCCTTTTTTACGAATTTAACTTTAAGTTTTACGTATTATTATTATCCTAATGGGCATATTATGTTATTGAAATGGGTTGGCATTTACCGCCTGTAATTTACCATCTTACAGGTTATTAAATCCTAACTCCAACACCACACTAAGACCAAAATATACTTTAAGCTCATTTTGCGATAACGTAACGCACCCAAAAAAAGTAATTGAAGACCCATTATAAATTAACCATGAGACGTCTATTTTATTTTGTTTTATTAACAAATGGCTACATAACAGATAACAATCAAAAAGAGTAATGCAATAAAATTTACTGGTTTAAAACTAAACATGGTAAACCTACATACACTTTTAAACTTTCGCGTTCCATAGTTAAACAAAAGAATTTAAACGCAAACTAATCAGTAAAAAGGTATCATACCTTCTTTATGGTAAACCTAAACATGTAGGTAGTCTTATGTTTTAACTAGCGGCCCGTCCCTGTTTCGCACGGGTGAAATTTTTTTTTTAATATATCCTATGTTACTCAGCGTTAATGTAGCATTCTAATGGTTAAAGAATTTTTGTAATCGGTCCAGTAGTTTTTGAGTTTATTCGTTACAAACATACATACATACAAAGATACAAAGGTTTCCTCTTTATAATATTAGTATAGATATGGAACGCATTGCAACTTGTGGCTATCGTCCGACGCCAAACGTCGAAATTGAAAGCCCTTCTTGCCGGCGTTTTTATGCTGCCCTATCTGTTGGGTATATGTGAGCGTCATCCTTTGTTATATCTTTATACCTGGGTTGTACACCCTAATTTTCGGTGAGGTAATATTGTCCCAAGAGCTTGCAGTTATTATTACAATCGATGGTGATGCTAGAGCGTAAATGCAATTGTTTCGTTCGTGAGTAACAATGCAAGTGATATTTCAATTATTTTTATATTTACTAGCACTTCACTGGCGTCTGCGCCTGCGTGGATTTTTTTATATAAAATATAGCCAAGTAGTATTATTGTATATAGCAGTAGTATTATATCATTAAAAGATAATATTAATTAAAAAAAACCTACACTCACACCAATTATTCTAGCCCAAGAGAAGCTTCGTTATGAAACTCGTTAAATGGTTACTAGTCAACGGATAAACATACTTAAAATACTTAAATACATACTTATTATACATAGAAAACACCCAGACCCGAGACAATTTTAGAAAAAAAAAACAATTTCTAAATTGACCCGACCGGGGATCGAACCCGGGACCTCAGAGATGGCGCCACCATGAAAACCGGTGAACAAACCACTCGACCAAGGAGGTCGTCAAAAACATTTTTTGAAATAGGACCAGAAGTTCTAGAGATTACACTCCTCAAAAAAAGTCCCAATCTTTACCTCTTTATTAATACTGGTATTACTTATACAATGTTTCAACCGCATTCACAGTATAGAAAATTTGTAACTAAAATGTCTCAACAGCATTAACTATACAAAAAATACAGAAATTTTACTTGAACGTAAGCCAATTAACGAAACACATTATGCTACTGAAAATTTAATGCACGTTGTTAAAATCCTCCAAAAATTTACTAGTAGTAATGTCTGACCTTAACGCAATTATTTAGCTGTACAATACTAAATATAGTTAAACAATATAGATATAATTAGAAAGCACACTAAGCCGTTGGTCTCAGATGTCGTAGTATGACAGTAATTGACATACAAACCCGCATCAAGCCTGTATTGTTTAGTGTGGCTCAATCTTGCTATGTGGGAACGTTATTAAGGGTAATGGTAACATTATACATTTGTATGGAACTTCATTAACAAGCAAAAACTGTTATAAAACTTCACGAGGAAAAGAAGCGTTGTCAACGATGTATTTACTAACTTCCATAACTACATAAATCATAACAGGAAAATGTATGTTGAAAGAAAATATTTTGCAAACGTAATAACTTTTTTAATTGTGATTTTGCGTTCTCGATGTTATCTGGATGTTTATATCGGAACGAAAAAAGCACTTTATAAAATAAACTGTAAAAGGTCTTAGGTTCAATTAACACCTGAGACAGTCGGGGCTCTTTTTAGGTGCTATATTCGTTTTCAACAATAACAATTTCTCACGTTCAACAGAAACTAGACTTATCAGGAAATAGGACTGTTGCGGAGTGGTAGGTAAATTACTTTTGTGACGATTTTTAAAGTGCTTACCTAATTAGTAAGTTAACTTGAATAAAGAATTATTTCATTTCATTATTTATTTCCATCCTCTGGTGCTGACAGATAAGGTTCTACTCAATACACCTAGTTAAAACCTCTTTTTTTCGGGAACGGTTGGGTTTTGTGGAAGGTAAATCCTATTCGTTATACCGACACACTAAAGTTATTTTAGTTATTTTTTCATAAAGAGGAATTGTCATAATAGTGCCTTAAACAAAGCTTCATAAAAACTCAATTAAAATTGTGATATTCGTGTTGTTTTCGTCACGACGAACACCTTAGTAACTACCTCAATAAAAATGATCCATAAAAAATCCCTCATAGGAACTAACACGTTATAAAAAGACAAAATCATATTTCGAAAGACCAATATCGCTTACGTGAAAATGTACTTAGGCCATTATTTATCATACCACTCAAGCGTCAAAAGATCTTTTGAAAATGTCCATTGTGAGAATGTGAGCTCGGGTACCCCCACTTCTCAGTGGGGTGACGCTTGATCGATTCTCTAAGCTGCGGCCGCGCAGGTAAATCGTCCTGTGGAACCGGTTCCTACGAATATAACTAAACGCTTCTGCGCAAGAGTTAAAAATAATTTTACGACCGCCCCGCAACACGTACACGTATATGACAGTGGTGTCGTTCCATCGCAGGCTGTGTTGAGTTTAGATATAGCTTGCGACGTTTTAATATGAATACTTTGACAAGTTTCAAAGTTTAATAAGACAACATTATTAAAATGATCCGTAAAAGTTGTTCATTTCAATATGTAGTGTTCGCATAAACTAATCAAATATGATTTAACTGATTATTTATGATGATGATTTAACTTAGTAACTTACAGGTACTTTGTACTCTACGACAGCATCAGCTGTTTTAGGATAAAAAGTATGAAGAGAATTAAAAACTGATATAATTTCAGTAAGCTCATACAGATAATTTTTTCAATAGTCTTAATTTTACGATCGCGCACCGCGAATAAAGTCGTGCAAGAAACACACATATAATAGAATGGAATATCATAACAGCTTAACAAACAACAATTATTTAGTTAAAATGTAGGGAGTTGCAAATTTACCTAGCAAAAGGTTTAGCAGTTTCTTACGGGCGATTCAATATTTATAAATAAGTTTTACATTTGTCAATTTGCCTTTGGAACGCGCTGCCTCTCGAAATCAGGATGGCCACAAGTCGCGATGTCAGCATCTCAGGTCCGCATGCTTTTTCTTAATGAGACCTTTTCAGAATCATCTCAGCAACGACCGATTTTAAACTAGTTATAAATTATTTATTAATATTCATATATTTGTGTAGGTACATTTATATTTTTTTAAAGTAATTTATATATTTGTAATGTATAGAATATTTATGTATGTATTATAAGTTTGAATCTCTTTTTTTATACTGTTTACCGCTTTTGTTGTCGCTCAAAATTGCACCTACCATGTCATTTCTGCACCACCTTATGGTTGACTGGTAGAAAATGCTTCAGGTATTAAGTCCGCCATGTAATATTTTATTGCAAAAGTTTAAAATAAATAAATATTTCATATAATCATCCCGATATTGGAAAGTCGACCTCTTAATCACAACTAATCAAAGCTGAAAATTATTGATATAACTAATTCCCCGCGTAAGTGATAACAGTAATCGTAATTGACGTTCGTAACTAATCGGGTTTGTGTGACATAAATCAATTTGTAATGTAATGATCATCGGTTTTTTTTTTACTTTTCTACTCTCGCACCAATTATCTAGCCCAAGAAAAGCTTCATTATGAAACTCGTTAAATGTTTACTAGACAACGGATAAACATACTTAAAATACTTAAATACACACTTGTTATACATAGAAAACACCCAGAACCGAGACAATTTAGAAAAACAATAATTTCTAAATTGACCCGACCGGGGATCGAACCCGGGACCTCAAAGATGGCAACACCATGAAAACCGGCGAACATACCACTCGACCAAGGAGGTCGTCAATAAAATATTAAAATATTGTAATGGCTCTTACTTGGACGTTGTCCGTAAATTGCGTTAAATTACCTACGTACGTAACGTGTCTACGTTAACAGCTATTAAGCACATTTTTAATAACAAATATATTATTATGTAATTCGTATTGCATATTTAATTATAGGTTAAAAACAAGTAAAACCGACGAACAACCATAACATGGCTTTGAAGCCTTACTCGATAAACTTAGTTAGCCTCACTTAGTTAGCCTCACTTAGTTAGTCTATCCTGAACTAAAATGGAACTCTCATTGAAAACATAATTTGTCTATTTTAAGTTTCATTTTATTAGATATATTTCGGAATGTGTATAGCCTGTATGGTGATACAGATACCTGATGGCTATCTATTTTGATATAAGAATTTCCGAAAGAAAATTTCCGAAGGAATAAGAGGCTTTTTTCGAAATAAAATGTAGCCTACTATGGTTAGTGATTACTTATGGATAATGGCTTTATATTTTTTATAATTGATTCTAAAGTTTTATTGATTACTTACATACATATATCGTACATTGCAACTTTACCTCATTATCTTTATATTAGTGTAGATTGTGTTAGACACAAAAGCTCTAATTACTATACACTACACAGTACACTGTTTCTATACAGAATCAACTAGCATTCATTATTTTTTTGATAGAAATTAATTCTCTTTTTTCATTATGAATAGTACGACGACATTAATATGCTCCATCCGTTAGCCACTTAGCTTCTACAATACTCTCATGAAGCAAGTCAGTAGCTCTTTCGACTAAACATGTGTAAACTAATAGTACCTATAGCAGAGCAGACAAGTGTTAATTGATTATACGCTTTTTATTTACGTCTCTTTGTATGTGCCTGTATTAAAAAACAAACAACGATCATTTTTACGAGTAAACATTATTTAGAAGGCCTTCGGACTAATACTTTGTTTTGGAGCTCTAATCATCCCCCCATACTGTCTGGGTTTTCCGCGTTGTCATCGTCCCACTATACCATTCCTGCTTTATATTCAATTACAATAAACAAACTAAAAGTCACTTTCTCCTATTGTCAACAGAGTGAAAAATGGTTAGCGTACGAAACACTGAAAGAGGAGATCCAAGAGAAGATACGGAAACTGGAGGAGGAGCGACACACCGTCGAGCTATGGCCATGCACCGAGTGGGGCAGGCGCCGGCGCAAGCGGCAGATCACCGTGTCGCCCCCCTACGTGGTCTACATGCTTCCAGACGCAGACATCATGGAGGACTGGCGGCTGGTCAGGAAACTGCTGGAGAGAACCGATTAATTAACGAATTTAGAGATGAGTATGTAAGGTAAGATTGAAGCGAGGGTACATGATGATCGGTGACGCGATGGGGAATTTGTTTTGCTTTTTAAGATGCCGATTGTTGCCTCTACACTCCTAGAGGTTGGTTGTAAGCGGCACATGTTTTCTTTCTATTTTATGCCGAGCGAAACAGATTTATCTAACCTGGAGATGCGGTCCTCCCTAATTTGACGGTACCAAGATTGCTTTTTACTTTTAGCACGTCATTGTTTCGGCAAAAAATAAATGTAAACACACACACACACACACACACACACACACACACACACACACACACACACACACACACACACACACACTGTTGTGTAGGTATAAGCATTCTTTTTATCATGCCAACTTATTCGGTCCTGTGCGAGCCATACTATTTGTATGGGAGAAAATTTTACATAGTATACTTCAAATCGCATAATGCAGTTGAATAACTAACTATTAAAGTAAAAGTCTACTAATATTTAACTTCAAAAAAGTATAAAGGCTCGACCAACACATTAACTTGCCGATCTTTATAAGTTGGAAAAGATAGTAGGACTTTCACGGATTTTTGCTTCTACGGATACACTTACGGATCTACTGCGTATATTTTACACATAGCAAACACAACATAACAATATAGTAGGTAACGTTCGGACATGTGTTTAACTCATAAATTGATAGTAAATGGCATAGATATAAATAGTATAGACTTGCTAGCTTGCTCGTTTAAGTTCTCGTAATGGTTACCCTACCCTATGGTAAACAAATTACCTAATTTAATCAAAATAAAAAAATTAAAGCAAGCAGATTAAATTATAGTTACTAATTATGTCTACGTTACTCTACATACATAATCTAGTTCAGATACACCTTGCATCTTTTCATTTATACCACACCTCTCTGTTACACGTTGTATATATGGTATATGTCTTACCTGTTATGATCATCTTAGAGTTGGGTATATGTTTATCCGATTGTCATTTATCCTCGCTATTGATTATAGACTTAAATATTATAATTATGTGATTAATGATACAGCTATGTTTGGGACTATGTTTTAACTACGTAGCTTAAGTCCTTTGAATAATAATGAAAAGTAATATTCTTAAGTTTTATAACTGTAACTGGTGATTTGCTTACGAAATTGTTTAATGCCTTTTACGAGAAGTTAAGTAGTAGCTATCCTACTTCTTTTATTCATAAATATGTTGTAATTATTTTCATTTTAGGTTAAATCTTAAACTTAGCTAAAGTGATCTGGTCTAAAAATTATCATCATGTAGATGATGGCTAGAGTTTGAATTGTTATTGTTTTAGTCATATCTACAAATATCCCCTGTTATTTATTTTACTAAACGCCATTATTTATTTAAATATACATGTCGCACTGATCTAATCGTAATAATACTTGTATGAACGTTGCATAAAGATTTCTGCCCACTTGCACATTTAAACACGCATCTTGTGTGCTTTATATTCTATTATAAAATTTCATTCAATGTTTTTGTTAAAGAAAAATGTCTTGCAATTACTCCATATCTATTGCAACGATAATCCACATTTGTTAGTACAAATATTAAATTATTATTAAAATTAGGAAAAAAGGGAAATATTTGGAATGGGATTAGGTTAAATAACTTAGGAATTATGATAGTAATTTTGTAATATTCTTGTAAATAATATAATATAAAGATAGCACTGTCATATTTTATGGTTTTACATGATCAGATAAGCATAAAGATCGTATTTGGCAGTCGCTTTTATGATTGTAAAGCAATAATGACAGAGCTATTTACAGATGGGTAAATAAGTGATAATTTTGTACCTACCCAATCGATGTAAACTATATTAAATATTTATAAAATACAGTGAATTAAACGCCCACCCTACCCAGCCAGGAATCGAATCCCGGTAGCATAGCGGTCAGTGCAGCCTCTCGGATTGCGGAAGACCCAGGTTTCTTGGGTCTGGTGGGCGTTTAATTTTTTCACTGTATTTTATAAATTTTATAAATATTTAACTTAGCTTCAGTGCAGCAATTAGCACTTGAAAAATAAAAAGTAAGATGTAAACTGTGTTTACTTGCAAAATTATGTAATAAAAAACAGAATGAACGTTACAATCAAAATTATATCAGATTATTAGTATTAAGTCTTATAAGGTGTACCTATAATTTATTTCTAGCCAATTAAGCAAAGTGTCCTGTTACAACGTCTCAACATTTCTTTACTTAAACCTTTCGGGATTAATTATACAAAGTGCTAAAACTGAATCTTAGACGTGAAATAATCACGATTAGTTTATGACCATCGTTGTAAAAAAGGAATGTTTTGCATTTAATTTTAAATAAATAGGTTGTTTTCTAAATTGCCGTCTTGTTTTATTCATTTATCTTAAAATATCATAATTCTCAATACCATAGTCATAGTCTCATAGTCATCATCATTACCAGCTCATTTCATGCCACACGAGCACGAGCCTTCTCTATGGATGGAAACGCTATCAGGAGAACGGGCCATAAACTACTAAGCGGGCCCAGTGCGAATTGGTGGTTGTTAACGACTGCTAATATAGACGGGAGCAACGGCTTTACGTGCCTTCCGAAGCACAGAGGATTGATGTTTGGTTTTTTTTAATTCTGCCGAGTAGCAACCACCATCTCATCGTTTTTATGTCCTGACATTTAGAGATATAGCTCATTTCTTAGTCAGTAAGGGTGCGGGCGACCTTACTTACACTTGTCATCAGTAAGATGAAGGCCAAATACTTCCTCGTTGTAAATTAAAATAAATAGGTAGTATAAAGTAATCAATCAAAATATTAAGAGATAGTTCTGACGAGCATGGTAGCGAGACCATCGAAACAGTCTCAAAGAAATACTACTGTTTCTTTTTAAAAACATTCTTTCTTTTAGTTGATGGCTTCGTGCGATTAGCACATTTAGCCAGTGTCAATGTATTTTTTCTTACAAGTAATACATAAATTTACAATATTTCCTTCCAGTCAGTATGATGATGAATGATAATAAAAATGAGAAGTGAGAAATGATATACCCCCAACCCCTCGAGTATCTCAGTAAAGATGTGGGGCTTTACTAATTCCTCGGCGGACTTCTTGAGAGAATTTGAAAAGTAAAGTTGCACTGTTTTGTTTCATCATAATACCTATATGAATAATATACATATGACGGAGTCAACTGAAACAGCATGACAAAAATATGACGTAGCATCTCTGAAAGTCATCCTAAATAAGGGGGTTAATTTGCTAAGCTGTCTAACAATCTGAAATATTTTTTATTTATTTAGTTCGTTCTTATCATCTTACTTTTTATTTATTTATTAGTTCATTCAGAAAATAGACATTTACAATGGCAACATTTTGGATTACAAAAGGTACCTAAGCTTATCTCTTAAACACGGACCTGAAAAATGACCTTGCATGCTTCACATATTTTTAGACCTACACTCACACAGATACACCAGGTCCGACAACCCGCTGCCATTTTACCCCGCGTGACAGCGCCAGTGACACGTTATATTGTATCGATCGACGAAAGTTTTTAAAAAATGCCGTCTTGTGTGGTGAGGTGAAATCATGTAAAAACTACATGAGTAAACTTAAAAAGTCACAAGAAATCACCTACCACGCGTTAGTTATGACGATTCGTAATATTTATATTTTTATTTACGGGAAAATTTCCCTAAAAGTGGGGAAAACTGTATTTGTTGCATTAGTGACTCGTTAAAATCAGATTTCATAACTGTTTAGGGTTCCGTATCTTAAAAGGAAAAAAAAGAACCCATATAATTCTTATGAAATAATTCTTGCATCCTTTTTAATAGGTTTCCTAGAATTAAAATAATATAATATATAATTATAATTATTAGGTATATTATCTATATTGGCTATATTGGCTATATATCGGGAAATATAGCCTATTAATTGCATAAAACATTGAAATGTCATGATTGTTTGGCTCAACTAATAACCACCGAAACTCTAGATTGATTAATTTAATTGATTTTAAAGAAAAACAGAGGAGGGTTGAGGTTCCCCTCTAAAGACTTATTTGATATCTGTTGTATTTGTGAAATTGTAATTAGAAAGTTGGTTAAAGAAAAAATACAAATATATATATAGTAATAAGCAACATATGTATCTAATGACAAAAATATTGGAATATATATATTGAAATATTGTTCATTGGAAACCGAACAACATTTTAAAATATAGAAATTAATCAAGCCATAGCAGGAGCAGATTATAAA
This sequence comes from Eudonia truncicolella, assembly GCA_949315975.1. Classification (NCBI taxonomy): domain Eukaryota; kingdom Metazoa; phylum Arthropoda; class Insecta; order Lepidoptera; family Crambidae; genus Eudonia; species Eudonia truncicolella. The sequence goes on along the minus strand of OX438838.1, from coordinate 6,698,667 downwards.
ATAAGTTTAGTAAAATGCATTATTCAAAAGTATTTGAACGTTCGATTCCATCATATTTCTAAAATAGAAAGTATTTCCCGTAAGTAAAAGTTGACAGAGCATAAGGGATTTTAGCGCGTCTTTCTAAATTATATACCTACCTAACATGATTCATCATCATCAGCCTACACAAGTCCACTGCTGGACATAGGCCTCTCCAAATACACACGGCGGCAGATCAACCTACCCAAAACTGACAATTTTCTACAATCAATTATGAATTTTATTGTGTGGTTGTAAGGATCAATATTCATTGCAGAAATTTGATAGGTTTGGGTAGGTTGATCTGCCGCCGTGTGTATACGCCACTGAGCACGATCCACGAACATGATTACTATAGATTAAATGATTTGAATAAATAATTTAACAGAACTACTATAAAATAAGCTTTTGGAACTAAATTGTGATGACCAAAATTATTACAAAATAAATCCAAGATGAGTAATATTTTAGCTCTAAGTAATAAAAAAAATATTTGTCAGTATATATCTTTTAAACATCCCAATTTAAATACCTACCCTGTTTTTTATCATAATACATTATGTTTGTGATGGTAAGTTCCTTGCTATGATGGAAAAGGCAAAGTTGTGTATGGTTTCGGCGAAATCTAAATTTCCAATTGGCCCTAATGACACTGATTATTTTCATTACATTCATTACTTAATACCTACATAATCATTAAACATTATGTTATGTAAATAATACATTTCTTTATACCTACGAGTAACATGTGTTTTCTTTTCTATCACTGGTCCTATAAATGATGTTTGATAGGTCACCATTATGATTCTGAAGTGCAACCGTTTAAATTCCTTCGGTAGCTTACAACGAATAAAACATGGTAAATGTCCCGTTATAATAATATATATATAATTACATAATGTTAACAATGTTTTAGTTTGCAAGATTTAAAAAGTAGGGTAATTTATGGTTTATAAGGCAACCCTCAAATCACGCACACACCTAAACGGGCGGCCATTAGCATGCTTCACTCATGATTAGACGAGGTTACGTCCGTCTTTTTTTCAGGTCCGTGCTCTTAAATTGGTTCTTTCCAGCAGACATGGTGACAGGATAGTAAGTATACAGCAGCTAGTCCGAAACATCATCAATAACTATCGCAGGATGCTCAACAAAAAAAAACAAATCTACTTTTCAGATTGAAGACAAGGATTTTATTAACACTAAGGTCGTTTCAAAACGACGACTGTAAGCAATGAAAGGGAAAAGAAAAATAAGCGCTAAGTCCAGTTAAAATAAGAGTCATGTTGTTTTTTCTGTAATAATAAAGCCTCTAGCCGCGCCTTAGCCTTACGAAGCAATGGCGCTGCCTGCCAACTAATAATACTTAGATGGAATTTTTATTGGCATTTTACTTTGAATGAACTAGTTTTTTTTTTAATTACAGATTATTTTTATATGCCTCCATCATCATCACCATCATCATAAGCTTATACTAGTCCACTGCTAGACATAGGCCTCTCCAAGTGCACGCCACCGAGCACGATCCGCCGCTACTCTCATCCAGCCTTACTGTATGTACCTAAAATGTTCAAGTGTTATAACTGGATGAGGTTTTGAAGGACTAGGAAATGCATTTATATATAGCGTACGTAGATATATGCAGCCGCCCGATCCTCTAAATGCCACTACACATATACAATATACTCGTACACTAAACATGCACGCTTAGGCCTAAGAAACTGTACTCTCAGACAAGGGTACGACGACCCGGTTCACACGCGCTCTATACCAGGTACACGAGTTAACACAGTTAGGTACACAGGTTAACGAGTATTATGCAGCGTCATTGTATAGTAAAAAGTAGTAAATAGCCTATAACTACTAGTAGAACTACTGCTTTGCAAAGGCCTCTTTGAAATCATGTCATCACTACAATTAATGGGAAATGACCGCTTGTCACATGCGGGCTGGTGGTCACATATCTGGGTTTAATCCTCGTAATAACCTTATAAAAGGTCTTCTAAGAACAAGCTATAACCCACAACGCTGGCTTTTGTTTGGTTTGGTGGATACCATCTTACATGCCTTCCGAAGAAAGGGGGGAGAAGCTCGAGATGTTTTGGATTGGATCACCCATCCTGTGACCTATCATTGCGAAAGTGCCTTAACTTGCAAGATCTAAATTGTCCACAACAAATTAAAAAGTATTAATCGGAAATATATATTTGTTACAGAGTTCAAGTGTAAAAGAAGAATGTAGTGCCTGTTAAAATGTATTACTTATTCTATGGCTAAAAAATCTTAAAATATGACGTGATTTTAAATAAATGGAAAAGCGTAAACCAAAAATCATTTCAAATATTATTCAAGCTATAAAAAATCAGTGCTTCACAGTTAAAATGTATGAAGCAAAGGTGTCTTCAGAGATGACGTGATTTTCCTCAATTAAAGTGAGACCTTAATAATTAAAGATGGTTAATAGAGTTAAACCTAACGTGCCTTGGAAACTTGCGTGGGAGCGCGCTTCGGGCGGCGCGTCTCCATAAATTAGCATAGTTTAAACAAATGTAATAAACCTGTATACCTCATACCTGTGTATAAAAAGTTCGATAGTGCTCGGTGTGCGATTGCTGAAGTTAAGCAACTTTTGCAAAGGCTTGTCATCGGATGGGTGATCAATAATTCATCATCTCAAGCTCCTCCGTGCTTTGTCCGTTAACAATCACCAATACGCATTGGGCCCGGGCGGTGGTTTATGGCCTATTTTTCCTGTGGTGTTTCCATCCATAGTGAAGGCTCTCTCTTTTTTTACTTTTGTTTAAATTACATTTACACATTCTGTTTCTGTCTAACAAGGAATCTGGTGTGAGGGTCTGTGTGTGTTTGTGTATGTGAGGTTGTGTGAGGGGATCGAATGCAATCAGTTCTAAGCCAGCGGCCTCAGTCCTCACCTAACATTCCAAGTTTTCTCTCTGAGACTTTTTTTTTTGTATTGCAAGAGACTTCACCGCGTGGCCCTTCATCCCATCCATCTTTAGGGCGCTGCCCACCCCACATAACGAACAGCACTTTCCTAACTCAAACAAAACCAAATCTTGGTATTAATTTCAGCAAACGGTTGATAAATGTATCCCACATACAAGCATTTGGGTTAGATCTACACTAATACTACAAACAAATTTTAGCTCTGTTATATTAAGCAAAACATACAAATTACTTTGTATTTAGGGTTTCAGGCCTGTAAGTACTGAATCGATTCCAAATTATTATTCTTTTATCCTTACGGGTAAGCACTTGGCCTTCATCTCACCTGATGTTAAGTGGCGATAAAGCCGACGGTGGAAGCGCACTTCTCCCGGAATCCTCAACTAATGAAGCACTGGCTATCTTATCTCTAGCTGCCGGAACACAACAATGCTACTAACATTGATTTTATGGCGACCTATTGAGATAAGACGGTGGTAGCTAACCAGGCGCACAGTACTTTGTGTAGCCCCCGCTGGAAATCGAACCCGGAGCCTCTGTGTCTGAGACCGGTGAGGCCGTAAGTCTTAAAATTTCATTAAATTTCAAAAAATCGAACGCTATCTCTGAGTAACATAAGTTACCTTTTGACGAGACGTATAAAGGCGACAACGGATTAAGTAAACTATCGGTAGGATTATTAATATCATATTAATATCGTGTACGAGTAGATCATTTATGTACTCGTTTATGTCCGTATACTTATGTGTCGCCTCGCGTTGCTTAGCCAGCCCGCCCCTATCCGATCCGAACCCTTCGGAGAATCTAGTAGGGCACGGGAACGCGCACTAGTGCGCGATGCCGTTCCCTCTAGAAAACCTCCGAAGGTGATTCGTTTCACACGGCTTGAGGGACCCTTTACGTTCCTCGCCGCCCCCAAAAAAGCCCGGTGAAGCTGAAAATGCCGAAGAGGTAATCAACAATCTCTCTCAAAAAAAAAAGAAAAAAGCACTAGTGCGCGATGCCGTTTCCTCTAGAAACCTCCGAAGGTGATTCGTTCCACACGGCTTGAGGGACCCTTTACGTTCCTCGCCGCCCCCAAAAAAGCCCGGTGAAGCTGAAAATGCCGTCCGAGGCATATTATTTTACTTTCGGAGAACAATATAGATAGATATTTTTTAGTATCATATAGTTTTGATAGACTATCTAAATTCATGGAAATGGCACAGAGTGTCTTTGAAAGTAGTGCATGGTAATAACATTTACCTATTGAATGTGATATTGTGAACTACCTAATTCTATTTAATTCTATTCTATTTTAGCATTGTTTAATTTGCTTTATTTTCTTATCGCCTTGGTTTGATTGTACTGTTATAAAATTCAAAAAAATTCAAAATTCAAAATCATTTATTCAGTTTAGGCTACAAGTAGCTCTTGTGAATGTCACTATGCCATCGGTTCGTAAGTCTACTCTATAGTGTAATAATTGTTTCTAAATAAATAAAAGTGAATGTATTGGAGCCGGCCTGCCTCTGAACAGCCTTTGAACCACGTGTTATAGTTTAGTAAACTAAACTATATTTAGGATGGATTGACTGATTAAAAGACGATACTATGCACAGTACCTATACGTACAATAAAAAAAACTGACATGATTAAGTGCGCTTCTGTTAAGTTAATGTACCCGTTCAAAGGCGTTTGGTAGATACAGAGTTGTTTAAACTAAACTATCATTAGAATGTCCAATTTAGGGACAATATTATATTTTGCACAGTAGCTAAACACAGCGTAAAATCTGCCATGATTAAATGGTGCGTATAGTAGATATAGCCGTTCAACGGCGTTAGCTTTATCTGCTAACAAAAATGAAACATCTCAACTTTTAGTTGAAAGGCTGTATCTACCAAACGCAGCAACGCCATGTAGGCACATAAGTGATATACACGCGAATGATACTAAATTGGCTACACTAACTATAACGTCAATTCGTTGTCGCCTCTGACTTTATCCCTCTTACGACAAAACAGTGTTTAACAATGGCTAAATACGTGTCTTAAATATTGTGTCTGTCTAAAAGTATTAGCTAAACAAACAGCATCTCTTCTCATTGTCTAACTTTAGCCATCGTTTTTTGGTAAAGCAGTATGTGTCATACCGAATTTTACAGGCGCGTCGTCGGAAGTAAGGAAATGATAAACAAAATTGTTTGATACATTGCAATATCAAACAGTTCCAGTCAAGAGCGGTTCAATCAATCGTCATGAATAATAAATTACTACTTTGTCTAATGTTATGTTATGTTATGAATTGATAACAACGTTGTTTCGTCAATATTTGAATACATTTTTTTTAAGATACTGACCTGGTAAACGAGTATTCCCATAGATCCTCGCAATACCAGCTTTAGTTCACATGCCCATACGTCCTGAAATTTCACTGGATCTAGGACCGTTCCAGAAGAGGCGCAGTGGTCTGCGCGCCCGGTCTGCGATTGTTATCGCCGGTCAAAGGCCGGTTATCGGATGGGCGTCTAAAAATTTATCATCTCTAGCTCCGTCATTGGAAGGCACGTAAAGCCGTTAGTCCCGGCTGAAATAAATTTAGTCTACTGAGACCTCCACCATGGAGGGAAGAAATAGGAGAGGAAACACAAAATAAAATGCAAGGAAATAGGAAAGTTAAGTTTGAAATAGGTCAAAAAGTGATGGTGAAAGATTACCAAGAAAGGGAAATATAGCCATATATAGCCATATATAGCCATGGGTTCAGGGTTTGGTAGTCGGCCAATCAGTGCCGGGTGTTACATATTTAATATATGTAGAGGGAATGATGTGGAAGCGTCATGTAAATCAGATGTTATCTTGTTCAGAAACATTAGAAGAATAGAAGATTAATTATATTTTACAAAAACGCAAATGCTGAAAAAATTTCCACGAGCAGGATTGTTTGCAGGAGCATTTGTGTTTTTGTAATTTGTTTCGCAACAAAATTTGCGTTAAAATTGTATAAACAAAACAAAAACATTAATTATATTTTGTTGGTTTTGTAATCTAGTTATCCTTCGTAAGCATGTAATGCTATATAAGAAACGAATTAGAAAATTGCTATACACAGTTATTGATTAGCCTTTTGTATAGGTTTTAACCATTTTTTATATATTTTGAAAGTTTTTTTTAAAGTTATTTATGAAAGTTTTTTATTTTTCTTTTACATTTTATAATTTTGATAGTAATTGTTATTAATTTAGTATATTTTTTTTTCATTTATTTATATTTTCTTTAATTTTAATTTTGTATTAATCACAATTTTTTATTCATAGTTAAATTGGTAATCAATTAGGTAATGGTTGTTTTTATATTTGTAATTTATATTGATCTAATGAATTGAATTCTTGTGCATGTTATTGATACGTATGTTATTGTTTTTCTTGTGGAAACTTTGCTGATTTGTGTGTTTCCTAAATGATAAATAAATAAATAAATCACTGAGTCTATGGAACCTATAGCGCTGTCTCCCTTTCGCTCTGTTGTAAACTAACGGAGTAAACGTCTACATGTGTTCTGAAATAAAAAAAACTTACTTATTAATTATAGCAGTTTTATTGAAGATATGACATCGCTTAACATCAGGTGCGATGAAAGTCAAGTGCTTAATCGTAAGGAATTAATAAAAAAATGCATTTGATCTAATGGCCCGATCGAGATGGCCTACAAACCTCAGCCATTTCTAATATCAAGCGGCGTTGTGCATTGCGGAGTCCCGGTTTGCAGGGTATGTCATGGATTGTCAGTTCGCTCTGTGGTTTAGTCGAAATATCAATTGGGCAAATATTATAACATTTTGACTGATTTAATCAATGAATAAAAGTTTATTAGGCACAAATATACTCGTACAAAAACATAACAAAGAAGCATTTAAAAAATAAAGCCAAATACACTAAAATAAAACAATTCGATAAACTTCCTCAGAATGTTGTTAAAAATGTCTTTACATAGATTTAAAGCACAAATGTTTTTATTCTATAAACATTGTATATTTTGTGAATTACGGCTGACGACTAGGTAAATAAACCAAAAATTATGTTTTTTTTTTTTTTCAAAAGACACGCAAAACTCACAAACAATGGTTTTCAATCGTTATGTTGTTTGTAAACAAATCATAACCATTTGCAGAAATAATCCTCTGATCGGCGACTGCTACTGAAATAATAACTCAAATTTCCAAATTCTTAATCATTTATTCATTTTAGGCTACAAAAATTAGCTCTTATGAATAGGGCTCCAATTTAAAATTCAAACATAAAACAATTTTTATTCTGTTTAGGCTACAAGTAGCTCTCGTGAATATCACTATGCCATCAGTTCGTAAGTCTACCCAGGGCGGGAGACCTTGTACTGAGAAGAACCGGCAAGAAACTCAGCAAGTGTCAAGCTCTTTTCTCCCTTATAGCGTCAAAAATATCACTTAATACTTACTACGCTGGCTCAGCGACCCGAAGTGGATCTTGGCCTCCGACATTAAAGTGCGCCATTCCTTCCTGTTTTGTGCCAAGTGAGACCAGTCGGGCACCTCCAGCTCTTTCAGGTCTTGGACGACCCACTGGGCTTCGTCCAGATGGTTGGCCAAGATACGCTCTTTTGGCAGCTCGATCTTCACCCATTCTTCTATTTCCCCAATGATATTTAAATATTTATATTTAATGATATTTATATTTATTTTTATTTTGTCAAAAATATTGGATATAAAAAAATAAATATCATAGCAGGACACTTTCCATTACAAATAAACACACAAATGTAAAGGACAACCACAACATATAAAAAAAAATCTTAGTTAACAAATTTACATCAGGTTAAAGTTTCAATTACCACAATGTCGTATAACAAGAAGTTGATATTGCAACGTACAAAACTATACAAGTATAAATATATTGAGATGCAACTATCAGGACACCCATCTCCTTAAAAGTTTTCTTAAGGAAGTTCGTGTTCCTAGTTTATAGTTTGTTCTTATTGCTCGTTTCTGTAAACAGAATATAGTTTCAATATCAGCCGCCGCTCCCCACAGTAGGACGCCATACGACATGACACGACACTATGAAAATAACTAAAGTAAACTGTTCTAGCAGTTTCAACGTCTGTTAACTGCCTAATTTTTCTAATGGCATAAGCAGCAGAATATCTTGGCAGGCTATTATACCTTGTAGTAAAAATAACCGGCAAGAAACTCCGCAAGGGCATTTCTTTTCTATCTTTCTTTAGCAGGAAGCAGCTCTTGCATACAGGAAAATATAAAATGTTTTATTTTTAGTTTTCCTATATTTATTTTGATTGCGTTACTTATGACACCATACCATACTATTCAAATAGTTATTTACTAAAGCAACTCTTTTTAAAAGTGGTACATAAATATTTTTGGAAACGTTAAGTTTTCCCCGTGCAACAAACCAAATGAGACGGAATAACCCACATTCACATTTAAATTTAAATTGCCAATTGAGGCGCATCGTATCAACATGACACTCACTGCCGAAGTATTGTTGCATTCAAATCTATTGAGTTTATACTGACGAATATTAAGTTAGTATTTTCTCTTTAACACACGAGGCAATATTATCATTTGTTTCGTCAGTATCAAGTTTTCTTTTTATCTATCCAGCTAGTAGTCTACACCTGCAAGGAAAACATTGTAACTCAAAATGCAATGTTGTTTCTTTGCCTCCGGAGCACTGAGCAAGTAATCACTACGTTACTCCGGGGTATGTTGGGCCAAGTGTCAGAATGTCCAGTGTGTCAAAATGACAAGGCAATAATGCCCAATTGTTAAAATGACCAGTTGACATAATATCCAGGTGTCAAAACAACAAATTGCTTCTTTTTTTTTTTTATTTGAAGTTGTACATGGCAGGGATTCGTGTCCATATGCCGAAATCTTACATAGTTTCTTAATTTCATTGTAATACATAAATAAACAATATTGATGATGATGAATGATAATAGAAATGAGAAATGATATTACCCCCCCAACCCCTCGAGTATCTCAGTAAAGATGTGGGGCTTTACTAAGTCCTCACGCAGACTTCTTGTGAGAATTTGAAAAGTAACATTGCACTGTTTTGTTTCATTTGCCAACACTCATGCACACTCACGAACACTTAACGGTTAATAATCCACCATTATTTCACATTAATATTCGACATAACACAATTTTAGAAAATAAAACAAAACCGCAGACATGACTCTTCACTTTCCCGCCAAGAAGTCCCAACAAATTGCTAAAGCGTCTAATTGCCATAATGTCTATTTATCAAAACATCCAATTGATAAAATGCCTAGTTGTCATAATATCCAGGTGTCAAAACAACAAATTGCTAAAACGTGTAATGGCCATAATGTCAAGTTACCAAAACTACTAAATAATTAACTTAATAGTTTTGGTACAGTCTATATAGGTAGTACGTTCCCATAACTTGCCATTATTCACAATTTAATGATAAATGTTTCTTTGTTTGTCCCGTATACATAAATTCCTTTGGGCAATCCAATTATTCCTATAAGTTAATTTTGTTTAATTTTGTTTAGTTTTCCAAAATGTTTGATTCTCTCCGTACAGTAGGTACTAGATTCTCCGAGATGTTCGGTTCGGATGACGAGGTTGGAAAACCCGAGGTCGCCTCTACTATAGACTAGGGCCTCGGCTTGGGTCACCGCTTTGTGGGGAAAATGAGCCCACGCACTTGTCTGTACCTGGTAAGTACCTATGATTTATTCTATGAACTGGTAGGTTGAGCTCGCGGACCTTCGAACATGCATTCATCAAAAGTAAAAGAATGGGTGCCCAAGTTAAAATGTCATTACAAAAGATTCATAAGCAATAAAAAATATTGTTACCATTTAAAGTTGAAATAAGTACCTATGAAATAGACGTTTGTATGAAGATTTTTTATAAAACTATATTTTTCATACTAACGTTTTTATAATTAATTTTCTTTGCATCTATTTATGTTATCACTATAAAAATTGTACAGTAGTGTGTTTGTTTCACTAGCTAAATATAGCTGAAATTAAAAAGAAAACACCGGCCAAGTGCGTGTGAGACACGCGCAGTGTGGGGTTCCGTAGCCAATCTCAATAATGCGGACTCTGAGAAAAGGGCTTTTATAAACATTTATTTAATGTAGATACTACCGGTTTCACACACCTGACAAAGTTATTTAAGTAGTTCCCAATGAGGAATTTGTACTGCGCCAAGTACATTCTACACTATTCTACAAGTCACTCTAAGACCCTTTCCGCCTTTAAGTCTAAACTGCACAGTCATCTATTGAATCAGGGACGTGCTAGTAAAATGTTTTAGGTTTTTATTGCTGGTGTTATATGTATGTATGTATGTGTATTTATTATTTATATATATATGTATGTCTTTTTATTGGTGTACGAGTATGATTCTATTGTATTCTACTGTATTTGCGCACTTCCTCTATCTCCCTCTTGGGTTCCTAAACCAAAGCGATAAGACCGCCTTTGCCCATGCTAGCTTTAAGATTTTATGTATGTACCTGTTTTTTGTTTTAATTTGTGTGAGCAATAAAGTATTTATCTATCTATCTACATTTTATAAGTTGGTCGACTGTTACTCGTAAACTTGTAAAGCCTACTTAGCTGCGAAAGCTTTTCATATATACAACTACCGTGATTTTTTTCACGTATCCAAAAACAACCGCCTCCACCGAACCGCCTCTGTGGTCTAGTAGCTAAGACCACCGGTTTAGACCCAGAGGTCCCGGGTTCGATTCCCAGCGGGGTGTACATGTTTGTGTACTCGGTTTGGCCCCGATCCGATCCGAACCCTTCGGAGAATCTAGTAGGGCACGGGGACGCGCACTTGTGCGCGATGCCGTTCCCTCTAGATAACCTCTGAAGGTGATTCGTTTCACACGGCTTGAGGGACCCTTTACGTTCCTCGCCGCCCCCAAAAAAGCCCGTTGAAGCTGAAAATGCCGCAGCGGCAATCAGCAACCTCTCTCAAAAAAAAAAAACTCGGTTTGGTTGGTGGTAGGGCTTGTTTGTCCGCCTGGCTAGCTACCACCATCTTATCTAAATATGTCGCCTTAACATCAATGTTTGTAGCATTGTTGTGTTCCGGCAGCTAGAGACAAGATAGCCAGTACCTCACTAGTTGAGGATCCCGGGTGAAGTGCGCTTCCATCATTGGCCTTATCATCACTTAACATCATATGAAATCAAGGCACTGTGCTTACCCGTAAGTATAAATAATAAAAAAAATAAAAAAAAATAAAAACCATTTGGCTTGATTCTAACAAAAGTTTGCACTTTATTAAAGCTTAATAGTTCACAAATGGATGCCTCAATCAAAAAACAAATTGACAATTAATGATCTGCTCATTGCAATTTGACGACCTCCGTAGTCGAATGGCTCGCACGCCGGTTTCTGGTGTTGCCATCTCCGAGGTCCCGGGTTCGATTCCCGGTCGGGTCAGTGTAGAAAAAGGAACTCTATGATAATCTATATTTTTCGGGTCTGAGCGGTTGTGGTACTGTCGTTGTTCCTGATTGCCATAACACAAGTGCTTAAACTAGCTTTGGAGTATGAAAGACATGACGTATGCGATGTTATCTAATTTTAAAAAAAGCAAACCTTTATCAACTTAAAAAAAAACAAATTACTTATCGAACAAAAAGCAATATAAGAAAATTGGTAACACAATCGGCTGCACAGTACCGACATAAACCAACGTTTATAGCGCCATTATACGGAAAACAGTAAATGCTTCACCCCATATCCTGATTAACGGCGGCGTAGCGGTTAGAGAGCGGACCGTGGCCCTCGGTCGCGGGTTTGAATGCCGCGAGGGGGATCCCTGTTGGAGTGAATTACTAAAGCTATTGGTACCGGAGTCATTTATGTTTTTGTTTATAGAATTGAATACTTCATTGAACGCACAAAAAACAAAATAAAGACACGTTAAAACAAATTAAACAGGAATCGTCCAAAGGCGGCGTTATCACTAAAAGTGATATCTTTTTATTTTAAAATACGCATCTACGTTTGTCGGTTATGTAGCGTGATGTATAATGTATTGTATTTATCTTTGATTATGAAAATAATAATAACAGCAATATTGTAGCAACTTTTTCTATCGAGCAAATTATTGATTTATTGAGTAAAAAGGTTTATAAAATATTTTTATAAGTTACCAAAGAATTATAAAATATTTTTTTTTATAAAGTCTAATTTCGATGACGTATTTGTTGGCGATAAAAGAAAGAAAGAAAAAAACATTTATTGATATCACATAACAAAACACAATTCACATATAACAAAAATAAGAACCAATAATAATAGACATACATATACATATGACATACATATTGCGCACTGTTATGTGACGTCAATACTGTGCCCAGCTCAGTACACGCAGCAAGCGGGGCCCGCAATCTGCTGAACACAGTAGTGCCAACATGGTACAGAAAACAAATAAATAAAACAAAATACTTTTCTTTCTTTTAGTTGATGGCTTCGTGCGATTAGCACATTTAGCCAGTGTCAAAGTAATTTTTCTTACAATACATAAATATACAATATTTCCTTCCAGTCAGTATGATGATGATGAATGATAATAGAAATGAGAAGTGAGAAATGATAGACCCCCCAACCCCTCAAGTATCTCAGTAAAGATGTGGGGCTTTGCTAAGTCCTCGGGCAGACTTCTTGAGAGAATTTGAAAAGTGACGTTGCACTGTTTTGTTTCATTTGCCAACACTCATGCATACTCACGAACACTTAACGGTTAATAATCCACCATTATTTCACATTAATATTCGACATAACACAAATTTTAGAAAATAAAACAAAACCGCAGGCCTGACTCTTCACTTTCCCGCCAAGAAGTCCCCAACAAAATACTTATACAAAAAACATCAATACAAAGAAATAACAAAATGCATATAAGGACAAACAAATATTATATACACTGCGGCCCTGCCAGAAACATGACAGTGATATAAGACCCAATATTATAACGAACAATGAATAAAGCTTGATTTGTCTTATAAATATAAAAAAAAATAAAAAGGACAGTAATCTGATGATGGAACCAGAAGGTAGCCATAGGAACTCGGTAGTTAAACGACACAGCCTCATCGAGTTTGAACTCGTTTGATCCGTTTTAACGAGTACTTTGGTGCTAGATGGTAACCAGGGTCTGATGATGGAGCTGGAAGTTGGCCATAGGAACTCGATAATTGAACGACACAACCCCATCGAGTTTAGGCTCGTATGATTCGCCTTGACGAGTGCTTTGGTGCTAGATGGTAACCAGGGTCTGATGATGAAGCTGAAAGATGGCCATAGGAACTCGGGAAAATAAATTCGTTCGTTCGTTCCGTTTGTTATGAATGTGGATTTTGTCTTTGATTAGATGGATTAGATGGATGACCCAATGCCAAGGTGAGCACGTGACGAGGGCTGAATGGTATAAACATGTCATTCAAAAATACAGAAAAGATTAAAGCCCGGTGATGCTGAAAATGCCGTAGAGGCAATCAGCAATCTCTCTCAAAAAAAAAACAGAAAAGATAAAAATAAAATTAAAAGAAAAAAAACTTTTTAAAAACAAGCTTTTAATAAGTACTTGTTAGTAAAAATTAAAATGTAACACGTTTTTATTTATAAAAAAAAAGATCTGTGATAAAAACGCAAAGATTTTTAAATTAAATTATTTTTAACTTTTTAGTTATTTTTTTGTTAACAAGTAATTATTAAAAGGTTGTTTTTAAAAGGTATTTTTTATTTTTATTATTTATGAATTAATAGTTATAGCGTGTAACTACTACTTACTACTATTAAGTTTAGTAAGTATCTAGTTGAGTCAATAAACCAAATGACTGGTAATAACTACTAGTTAACTTCCATTGTAACGGTACTAAGTAATAACTCAAATTCAAAAAAAAAATTCAAAATTATTTATTCAGTATTGGAGATTACAAATTTTTTTTATCAGTATTAGGGATCTCCAGTTAAGTACTAAGTACCTGTTTTAGGAGATCCTGCTCTTCCATAACAATGTGGTAACATTTTAATGCTCCAGGGTAAAGAAACTTAGTCTTAAAGTTAAGTGTGTGTGTGTGTGTGTGTGTGTGTGTGTGTGTGTGTGTGTGTGTGTGTATGTGTGTGTGTGTGTGTGTGTGTGTGTGTGTGTGTGTGTATGTGTGTGTGTGTGTGTGTGTGTGTGTTTTTGTTGTGTTATGTTTATATACATTTGACTATATAGTGTTTTAAACAGTATTATTGATAATACCATTGTTTTAATCTATATCTAATTAATTTCTTACTAGTTATTTACATATAGCTTCAGTTTTGTCGAAATTCCATGTTAGCAGTAGAGATTTTAGTGAAGACTTACATTTATGCTTAGTTAGCTTAGTAGTTAGTATTAACTTTTAGTCTCTATGTGTGTTACCTAATATTTTTTCCATCTGTATGTGAGCCATAAAAAATTTATCTATCTGTCTATTTAAAATGCAATTATTGTAACAACAAAGTTAAGGTAAATGTCACCCTTAATAACTAATAAGCTTCGCCTGGTGTTAGCGTTGACATTTCAACGAAAATAAATCGTCCAATTTGTAAGAAAATTCGGGTTACGGGAAAAGCGGAACAAGCTGTTACGGTGAAATGAGTTTTCTTCCTTGTAGTTCCGATATTTATTGCACTTACCCCTATTACTTCCGCTACCTAGCACATCTGGTAACGAACATAGTGATACAGTATCACAATAGTATCACTGATACTGTTCAATGAGCACTAATGCAGAGCCGACTTATTCCCACACATATTCAAATTTGTCTGCAACATTTTACCTTGTCGGTATTAGTAAGCTTTTCTTTTTGATGTTTCCGCTCGCTTTCTATATAAGTAACTTGTGGGAGTGATTTTGTGAAATGGGACGGAAGTATGTGTAACAGTGTAACAGGAAGTCGGGGAAGCGCGCAAGCGAGCGCCATTTTGTATTATGAATTTGTGAACATCGATATTATGAACATGACATATTATTACATGTCACATATTGTGTCATTTGACTATCAAAGGTCATTTTGATATGTCAAATGTCTTCTAATAAGTATATACTGCATTTATTTTATAGTTATAAAATGATGTAATACCTGACCCATTTTTTTCAGAATATAATGTTATGAAATTGCTTATTACTAAGGTTAAGATGTCAAATGTTACACATCTTAAGCGACTACTGTGTAAGGCTCGCTCGTTTTTTTTTAATAACAACTTGTTTTGTATAAAATTTATGTGTAAATATAAATCTGCTGTGCGTGTGTTTGTAATTGAACTCCTAAACGGCTGGACCGATTTGAATGAATTTTTTTGTGTGTGTTCAAGTGGAATCGAGAATGGTTTAGATTTACAATTGGACCTGGTAGGTGGCGCTGCAAATGGGGATCCAATATGGGGTACGGGTGTTTTCAAGCGGACGAAGTCGCGAGCGAGCCACTTGTAGTATATAAATTCAAAAAACTCAACTTATTTTGTAGTATCATCATCGTCATCTCATCCAAAAGACGCCCACTGCTGGACAAAGGCTAGACCAAGGATCTCCACAATGACGACCGGTTTTGTGCTGCTCGCATCCAGCGGCATCCCGCCATATTATATAAATATAAAAAACTATTCAAAGAAAACTTAATAAAGTATAACTAACCAACTAACAGTACACAACTTATCTATGAAACAAAACAGGATAAAACAACAAATTGTAAATACTTGTAAATACCATAAAACCACATAGAATGTGGTATAACTGAGATCCCATAAAATCTGGTTGGGATTGGGAGAAGCAACCACCCAATCTCAGAGTATCAAAGGCTATTTTTGAATCTCACCTGTGATCTCGAAATAAAAAGTGACACTATGAAATATAATCATTTATGCATTACATACCTACTATTTGATTATTAAGATACATATCTTTGAGAATTTTCGGTGCCAAAAATAAGTTACCAGTGACTTTGAATAAGAGAAAAAGGAGTATTCGTAATCGTTATCATAGCGTGAGAATAAGTCACCAATTCCAAAATCACCCTCCTGTATATTCAGTATTCCAGTATCACGCTCTAAGACCTGCCCCCCAACCGCCTAACTCTATCGACATCGCTCTCGCTATCGCGCTCTATAGTTTATGGCGTCATTTTGTAATTTCTAAAGCGATATGAAAGCATTAAGAAAGCAATATCGAAAGCTATAGCCTATAGCTTTCGATATTGCTTTTATATAGCTTTCGAAATGGCAAGATTACGCCATAAACTATAGAGCGCGATAGCGAGCGCGATATCAATAGAGTTAGGCGGTAGGCCCCCTGGCCTTACGCATAGGCCTGGGCCAGTGGTGACCCTAAATAAACGTTTTCCCAGGTACGATAAATTCAGCGGGGAAAGGAAAGGCCTACACACTAAAAATACCTAGTACCATGCTCTCTCTGCCACGGGGATGACTCGGGACCACGAAAGGTAAACACCGAGTTTGCGCTATGAGACCAGAATATATAGTAGTACTTTTCTTTTGCGTAAAACGCAACACAGCCGACTTATTAAGACTGGTAATGGTACCTACTAACTAGTTATATTTTATATACATATGTCCCGTTTCCGCCCTCGGAGACTAAGGGTCGATTCATCATTTTATTTATTTAAAAAATAAAAGTAGGGGTGCAACTCCAACCGCCTAGCAATGGCAGCCATTTCAATATTTAATTAATGTCCACAAGACCGTGTACCTTAAAATAGCTATAGCGTCGGATGTGGATGCCCTATGCTCATAGCAATAGCTTTTTTTCATAGCTCTTTAAACTGTCTAAAGGTGATATATTCTTACTTAAAGAAAGAAGAAAGAAAGAAAGAAAAAACATTTATTGACTCTCACAT
Organism: Eudonia truncicolella; assembly: GCA_949315975.1. Taxonomy (NCBI): domain Eukaryota; kingdom Metazoa; phylum Arthropoda; class Insecta; order Lepidoptera; family Crambidae; genus Eudonia; species Eudonia truncicolella. The sequence goes on along the minus strand of OX438838.1, from coordinate 6,681,745 downwards.
ACACAGACACAAAGACATGACACTTAAGACTTTTTCATGCAAACCTTTTTTTTATGTGTAAATAATGTTAACTTAAAAGCCAAAATATTTAAAAAAGTCTAAAAAAATTTGAATATTTGGTGTCATTGTCAAGGCCGAAATTTGGCGGGCTGGTTAGAACCACGATAGCTCAATTGGGAGAGTACCTGACCCGGTATGACAGAAGGGTCAAATCCTGCTCGTGGAAATTTTTTCAACATTTTGTGTTTAGTAATTTGTTCCGCAACAAAAATTTGCGTTAAAATTATATGAACAAAATAAAAACATTTTACAATATACATTGTTTGAAATAAATGAATTGAATATAAAAATACATATAACTATCATTATCACCATCACCATCACCATCGTCAGCCTATACTAGTCCACTGCTGGACATAGGCCTCACCAAATGCACGCCTCTGTGCTGTGCACGATCCGTGGCTACTCCAGCTCATACCAGCCAACAACACACATATAACTATACAGATTATAATACAGCCAGCTGTTTCAAAGTGGCTGGCCTAAATAGCCTAATGATGTGGGAGCCGTAGCCGCCACGGTTACAATACAAGACAATATTATCCTACTACTATTATAAAGGCGAAAGTTTGTAAGTATGGATGTATGGATGTTTGTTACTCTTTCACGTAAAAACTACTGAATGGATTTGAATGAAATTTTCCTCATATGCAGACCATGACCCAGACCAGCATATAGGATACTTTTTTTTTTTTTAACTGTAGTCTTCGCGAACGAAGTCGCGGGCAACAACTAGTTATAAATACTGGCGAATCTTACACAGTCTGCCAAACTGCGAACAGTCTGTTGGCAGGCTTTCATGGACTAATTACAGTAATGTTATACTAGAAGCAAAACGATGACGCATAGTAATTTTATAAACCGGTAAAGCCCTCTATAATTATAAGAAGAAAATTCGAAAATATTGATAATAATTAATTAAGAAGGGTGGTGGCACCAGTGATCGACAGGACCCATTGATCGACTTTTTTTCTTTCTTTAATCATTAAAAGAACGTGGTGGGCGAGTGGCAAAGCCCTCGGCCCGATACCCGAAGGTCGGGTCGGGCAAGGTGTGTTTCGGATTTTTCGATGCATAGCCCGTGTTTGTGACCACCAATCCACATTTGGCAAGCGTGGTGATTAAGCCAATACTCATCAATTGTAGCGATGACTTGATTTCAATGTTGGAGGCCTTTGCCCAGCAGTGGGACAGTATATAGGCTATTTACTTACCACTACTACTTACTTACATCCAGACTCCGTTGGCTTGGGCATGTGGAGACAATGGAGGAGGATCGGACTGTGATAAAGCCTACATGGGACTAGGGCATCGGAACCGGTTTTACCTGGAACCGAAAGAACCGGGTAAAACCGGTTTTGAGAGTCACTGGAAGAACCGGTTCTTAAAGTAATAAAACCCGGGTTATTCGTTTATTTCCCAGAGATCAATTATAAAAGTACATACAACACAATATTCTTAGAACATATATGTAAGTTGTACTTATATCTATATTTCTGATAAATAATTATATACCTATCTCTATTAAAACTAAAACAAAACTATAGTTTTGTAAGATTTAATGTTGTATAATTTTGTTCCAATATTTTTAAATATTTTATGTTCAAGTTTTTATGAATGACGCGTTTTACGTATGACACGTAGTATTCAATTATTATTATTATTATAAAGAACTGATTGTTACAAAAGTACTGAATTACTTAGCGTTACATTCTTTAAAGCTAATGGTTACTTAAAAACCTGACAAATTTTTGAGTATAATAAATAAATAATTATAGTGTTGCAACAAAATGTTTTACTTATTTTAATATCCCTTCATTGTCTTCTTACTTGTTTTATTTCTATAAATTTTATCGATTCCTAAAAAAAACCGAAAAGCACCAAAAAAAACGGGTACCCGGTTCTTGACAGCGATTGGAACCGAAAACCCGGTTCTGGTAAATAAGGACCGGTTGTCGATGCCCTACATGGGACGGCCAACCGGTTGGGCGTCCCAGGTACCGCTGGAGTGACGAAGTGGAGAAGAACCTACTTGGGCTCCAGATCGACAACTGGTCTGATGGACCAAATTAGGGAAGAATGGCGTCTTGTTGTGTCGGAGGCCAAGATCCACTACGGGTCGCTGAGCCAGCGGAGTAAGTACTAGTAGTTGATACGGTACGAAGTCCGCCCGCCGGCTGCCGGGTCAACTAGAAAACAAAAATTACAAAAACACAAATGTTGAAAAAATAAACAATAATTGTTTATCCTTATGCCACTACCCTAAATTTATTATGTTACTCCATTTACGTTTATATTTTGTTTAAAAATATTTGTAGTATTGTTTTTAAATGAGTAGTTGTTTTTAAACGTCTCGGAGTCGAGTGGCTTTACGCTCTGCTCGATACCCGAAGGTGTTTCGGATTGTTTGATGCATAGCCATGGTTTATGATCATTCACCAACCCGCATTTGGAAAGGATGGCTCAATAGCCAATACCTATCAATTGTAGCGATCACTTGATTCCAGTACTGGAGGCCTTTGCCTCGCAGTGGGACGAGTAGCTATTTACTTACTTAACTTTTATATAGTTACTCTTATACTATAGTATAAGAGTAGTACTATAGTTACTTTTATATAGTTACTGTTAACTTTTATCTAGTATAAATACTTGTACTATTAATTCTCAAATAAGTTTGTATTTCATTCTACATGTATAGGTAAAATTATAATTAGTGTTGAAACAGATAGGTAGTGGTTTGGCCGGATACCGTATACCGGATATTCAGCAAGCTACGAGGCCAGAGCGCCGGATATCCGGCTACCGGATATTCGGCCCTTTTTTTCTTTCACCACAATTTGCCAATTGTTAATTTTGATTACTAAACTAATTAATGAAACAAACATTTTTGACGTGCGATTATATTATTATTGTCGTATAATTTGACTTGTGTAAAATAATGAGAATTTTTTGAATTTTGCTATCCGGGATCCGGCCGGATACTGAATGACTATCCGGTATCCGGCCGGATAGTGCAAACAAGGCCGGATAGGCCAGATACCGGATAACTAACGGATATCCGGACGACTGTATACATCAGACTACAACAAACTGTCAAATTTCCTCAGTAGACTTTAAACTTTATGTGTTAGGCTTAATGCTTGAACATTTATTTAAGAAATTTGACAGTTTTTGATAGGTTGATGTGCAGTTGTCTGTACATTGTAGACCCTGAAAAGGTATAACATTATTATTACTATTATTATCATTAAATTGGCGGCAGACAGTAAGTAGAAAGTACTTTTTTGTAACCAAATGTGTAAATAAATAAACTTGAAAATAAGAAAGGAAAGCTTCAAAACTGACGTTGTTTCCATACGATCCTTCATTCCCTATTTCAACCGATAACAGCCCTTTTTCGCATTAAAAAGTAGCCTATATCCTTTCTCAGGCTCTAGACTATCTCTGTACCAAATTTCATTTAAATCGGTTCAGTAGTTTAGGCGTGATTGCGTAACACACAGACAGACAGAGTTACTTTCGCATTTATAATATTATATAATACTAGCTGCCCCCGGCGGACTTCGTACCGCTTTGACAGTTTCCATGACAACACTACAAACAAATCATTTTGTATTGGAAAAATTTCAAAAATCAAAAAAAATTTAGGGGTGGACCACCCTTAACATTTAGGGGGATGAAAAATAGATGTTGGCCGATTCTCATAGATACCGGATAAGCACAAAAAATTTCATCAAAATCGGTCAAGCCGTTTCGGAGGAGTATGGCAACGAAAACTGTGACACGAGAATTTTATATATTAGATAGATAGATAATACTAGCTGACCGGCGGACTTCGTATCGCTTTGACAGTTTCCATGACAACACTACAAACAAATCATTTTGTATTGGAAAAATTTCAAAAATCTAAAAAAAATTTAGGGGTGGACCACCCTTAACATATAGGGGGATGAAAAATATATGTTGTCCGATTCTCCACCCTAGCCGATATGCACGCTAAGATTCACGAAAATCGGTCGAGCCGTTTCAGAGGAGTTCAATAACGTACACCGTGTCACGAGAATTTTATATATTAGATTAATATATATTATATAATTATATATTATATTATATATATTATATAAAGGATATAGATAACATATAATACGTGAAGCGAAAATTACGTGCCGTTTGCAATTTGTGCGCACGAAAGAGTGCGAGATAAGGTATCATCATCATCTCATGTCCCCACTGCTGAAGGTATGGATGGATGAGAGAACGGGCCATAAAACACCACGCGGGCCCAGTGCGGACTTGTGGTTGTTAACGACTGCTAATGCAGCCGGGACCAACGGCTTTACGTGCCTTCCGAAACACGGAGGAGCTCGAGATGATACATTTTTGGTCACCCATCCGATGACCGGCCTTTGCGAAACTTGCTTAACCTCAGCACTCGCGGACCACTGCGCCATCGAGCTGATAGATATGGTATAGTTAAAGTTCATAATATGGAGAAGGTGTCTCGAATAATTAAATTAATTAATGATATGTGTTACATCACATAATCATAGTATATTTTGTGACTTAGTGTCGAATTTCTACCACTGGGCGACTACTACTTTTATTGTATTTTTTTTTGAGTTAATGCCTGCGTTCGGTTAGCACATTTAGCCAGGGTCATTGTAATGTAAATAAACAATATTTAACTGTGTTAACAGATGATAATGAATGATTAAAGAAATGAGTAGTGATATGTAGATTAATGATATTCCCCCTAACCCCTTGAATTCGGTAAAGAGGTTGGGATTTCCTGAGACCTCACGCGGACTTCAAATGTGACGTTTATTGTTTCACTTGCCAACACGCATGCACGCTCACGAACACTTAAAGGTAAAAAAAACACCACTGTTTTACATTAATATTCGACATATTACAAATTTTAGTTAATAAAATAAAACCGCACGCGCAGATAATGACTCTTCACTTTCCCGCCAAGAAGTCGAAAACATTGTTATCTTTGGCATAGGCATTAAGAATGCCATTTGGCATTAAGTCCGCCTTTGTACTTATTTTTATATTGTGCAATAAAGATTTAAATAAATAAATAAATATAATTTTTATATCTACAGATAACATATAATACGTGAAGCGAAAACTTCATGCCTCTTTTTAAGCATTCATGCTTTCGGAGGAGTGTGAGATTAGGTATAGTTAAAGCTTATACGGAGAAGAAATCCCGACAAATTTAGTTATTAAATACTAGTATAGGCTGATGATAATGTGTTATATTTCATTATATTATATTATTATTTTCTTTATTTATTTTTTTTCATATAAATTTTCATTTTTAAATATTAAACAAAATAAATAAAACATTTAAAAAACTAAAAAAATAGGGATCCGCCGGCATCATTATTATTATTATAAGCCTGTGGTGTCCCACAGCAGGGCAAAGGCCTCTCTACACTCTTTCCATCGTGTTCTACCTTGCGCAAGAAGTGACCAATTACATTAAACATTGTCTATTTTGTGTCGAATTTGAACCACTGGGCGACCACTGGTTATTATTATTACAAGGAGTTTCGTTATTACCAAAACCTTTTTCGGCTGTTTGTACATAAGCGTCCAAAATAGTCCGTATCTAAGCCCAACTTTCACGGCACATGCCCTTGCATAACGGAACCAGGTCACGACCTTCTGCGCAGCCTGAATACAGGGGAAACCTATGAACGGAACGGTTAATCTTTTATTGGTGCTCACTTAAAAATGTTTACGAACTCGGCGTAATTGTTGCCTGTATTTGTTACCTGCCAACCTATTTGGTTTGTCTTGTTTTTGTGATATTACGAGAATCTTTTATGTAAGATCTAGATATTTGGTCTGTGATATACCTAAGAATAAGATAGGTATATTTGGTGAATTAAATTAGAAGTAAAGTTGCAATTAATTTGGTCAATAGATTCTTGCTGTAACAACCAAATCAGTATATTCATAACCAACCGTATTTTTTTATTTTTTTTTATACTTAACACGGCACATGACTCCACACCACCTGATGCTAAGTGGAAATGGAGTCCAGACGCGAAGACAACTTGTGCAGCGTGAAAACAACGCAGCATCAGTCAACTTCACTCTGCCGGCCCACAAAGTGCTTCTTCACGCCTTGTTTGAAGGACCCCCATATCATAGGAAAGAGGGAATTCATATTTACTTATGTGTTAATAACGCAAAACCACCGTAGCTTGTATTTTTTATGTACTCGTAATTCGTACTGATACCTTTAAATACAATAAAATTCCTTTAAATTTCCTAATAGATTTGCCTAAAGAAGTTTTATTTTGTCTGTGAGTTAGCGTAAACTCTAAAAACGATTATAGGATTATAAGATAGGATTATAGGATCCTAGTGGATTATCACATTTAGTTCTTTTTTACAATTTTGCCCTTATTAACATTTCATTTTAAAATTTCCATTTGTATTTATAAAATAGGTGAAAAAATTAAATGCCTACCCGACCCAGCCAGGAAGCGAACCTGGGTCTTCTGCAATCCGGGCGGCTGCACTAACTATTATGCTACCGGGAAGGCTGACGTAGCGAGTCAGATACTTAACTTGCTCTTGAGTTCACCAAAGAGCTGAAATATCGTCAGGTGTAATCGATGTTTACATGCACGAAGTTAAATCACCGCCAGAGCAAAACATACCGACATTTTGTCAATAGACATAATACAATTACAATTATCGTTAGTTTTTTTTGTATCTCCTAACACGGGTGAATAAAGTCTACCTTGGGTTTATTGAAAGCTATGGTTAGTTAACCTAAGGTTACTAAGTCTACCGTGCGTAGCACTTAATGCACCCAGGTGATTTGCTATAGTCCCATTTCAAGAAATCACTCCCACAAATTGCTTATATAGAAAGCGAGCGGACAGATGTTACACATCAAAAAATAGTAAGTAAATGTTTTAGATTTGTCTTTGACACGGGTTTAACTTTAATTTCACTATTATAGAAATCCTATCTAATTTTACAAATACGAAAAAAAATTATTTTGTCCTTCCTTCAAATATTTTGTTATAACATGGACACTAACACTAGAGTGGTTAAATTATTACACACCCTGCAACCAATACAAACAGAGACGATTTATTGGATACTCAATGAAAGCGAGTAACAAGCGAGTAACATTAATTATCATCACTCTAGATACCTATTTGTAAAATATTACAATTTAAGTAACTGTTTATTCTCCTTAATTTATATACTTACATAAGGTAAGTTTAGCTTTGCTCACTGACGCAGTGAAACGTTTTATTAACTCCTGGATTGTGGCAGAATACCAAAGGGATGGCTTTGCTTACACATGCAAAATCAATCGCTGAGCCATGGCCTTTTGCTCTGCTACAGCACATACTGGTAGTACATACCTTTTTAATCCGTCGTTTGCCGTGAATACAGACTCAATAGAGTTTTAATTTTTGTGAGAGTTTGCTGATTGCTATTGGGTATTTTCAGCTTCACTGGGCTTTTTTAGGGACGGCGAGAATCTTAAAGGGTTCCTCAAGCCGTATGAAACGAAGCACCGTCAGAGGTTGTCTAAAGGGACATCAAGGGACAAGGGACATAAGGGGCATCATGCACTAGCGCGTGTCCCTACTAGATTCTCCGAGGGGTTCGGATCGGATCGGGAGCGGAAAGGCTAGGCTACCTCGGCTTGAGTTGACCGGCAGCTTTATTACCGAATCGCTCAATCGTTTAGGCGATTTGTGTCCGTAATACCAATTTTTCAACAGCAACTAGAGCAGTCGCGTTGCAGTTGTACAATTAACAACTGGTTGCTTTTTTCGGTAATAAGCTTGCGAGTCGTGGTTTAATCAGCGCTCGCGCATCATATTATCAAAGGTTAATATGCGTTTTGTATGTGTTTATTATTATTCGGTTTTGTTTTAAATGGTATTCTTAGTTTTTTGTATATTGTCGGCTGACTGTGTAATCCTTTGTTGCCTATCGATTGCTTGTGCGATTAGGTGCCAAAAAAATATGTGTCTATCTAACGACTTTCTAAGTAGTATAACATTCTCTGCAGCATGTCTAGCATGGACCCGATTGTCCCGAATCACACTTAAACGTAATGTTCCCCTCACTTAGACTTTTCCTGCTGCTGAAAATTTTAGCTGTGTTCAGTCCCACCCTTGTCCCATCTGGGGAAAGCCGTCAGACTAATCCTAAAACCGACCGTTCTCAAAATGCTTAAGGCACTGACAAGCGTGAAATGCACCTCACTTCTACTTACTTTTACATAAAAGCATACAACATACAACGCCAAGAAAAATATATTTTCTATTAGAATATATTTACAACAATGTTATTGTATTCAAAATGGACATTTATGAAATTTACTCGATAAAAAAAATCTAAAGTCAACCTCTTAAACATAAATTACATACTTAACCCTTTTTTATTTACTAAAGTGTAGGTACATCAAGAAATTATAACTATTTAAACTATCATGGTCACTTGCAATAGAGTAATTATAAACGGGATTCTTACCATGTTTATTAATTATTACTTCAGTAATTCCGTGATCATGGCGCGTGCAACTGTGCCGAAATATTAGGTACTCATAAATAATAAACATGGTAAGAATCCCGTCAATAATTACTCTATATCAAGAAATTATTAATATAAGATATGAGTAATACTTATCAGAAATTTCAATTAAAAAGCGTTTTTCGTTTTTCTTCCCTTCTTTTCCTGACATTAATCCATCACATCACGCACTATTTGCATCCCTTTTTGACAGAGAGCGCTGTTTCACGGTTGTCATCGCTATTATAATTTTTCAGTGCCTTTATCTACCAATCCGTTCAAGGCCTATGTCGTGGCTTACAGCCGTTCCCTCTGTGGTGTTTCCATCTATAAGCAAGATTCGTGCCCCAGCAGTAGACAAATAAAATAACCTGGTGATGATAATTAATGATTAAGATATTTGTTATTGGACTCTTGCGCGTTGGCCTTCGATAACATGTAAACAATAAGATGAAACGCATTATCTCACACGAGTTGCGCAGTTGGCATTATATTTGTCAAGACAAACAAAACAAGATGGCCGCGGTAGATTTGGGTTAGCAGCCGATTTTGTTGACGAATTTTTGTGCAAACGAAAGTAAAAAAAATAATTCTTCGAAAACATTATAGCCGAAGACCTTACGACTAAAATTTTTAAAGAAAATGTTGTGTTGATATGTACCAATTCTGTCTTTTTGAGAACATGAACTGTCTTTTTGAGAATCTGTCCTTATGCGAATCTGTCTTTTTGAGAATCTGTCCTTACCATCATTGATTTAAACTTCTTCTCAATATTGTTTTCTAAAGTTTACGCGAACACTACACATTGAAATGAAACAACTTTTACAGATCTACTCGCGTTTTTTTTACACATTAGTTTTAAATAATGTTTCTTCTTCTCAATTTCAATCATTTTAATGAAGTAGGTTTATGTAAACCAATCCCTAGGCCCTTCCTATAGCAAGTGACGTCTGCATACAATGCCATATGTACGCGCCCAGCACAGCATTTTCCCCTAACTTAGGATTATTCTTTCAGGAACCAATGTTTTTGTAGCAAACATGCGGTTTTAATGCAGCTTTGTTTTTTTTAGTTCTATCACGAGTTATTCGTTAATCGTAGATCTAAACTGGACGATGCAAATTCCTTATTAAGTGGTCACATTCTTGTCGTGTCTCTAATGAAAACATTTCTGATGTTGTGATAAGCGTGGCTTTCGTTGTCTCATTTACGTACCTACCTACGTATAAACAAAGCGTCCGGTAGCCGAACGGATAGTTCATCATCATCATCATCAAAGAACTACTAGAAATCGTGGTTCAGATTCAACAGCTCTTTTGGACGTGAACTCATAACTAACTCAAGCGTGTGCTAAATATGGGTATTTTGGGTATACAGCTTTCTGGATATATAAATAAGTACGCAATAAAATAATAATCTTTAATGTTTTGTTACTAAAAAAAACATATTTTTAAAGCAATCCGGTCACTTACCGCCAATTTCTTGAACGACCACTTTGTAAATTCCTACATCGGCCATTTCCTTGTTAGGGCTTTTCCTACTTCAACCATTTCCCTCAAAGACCACTACCTATGCCAACTCCCACTTCGGCCACTCGCCTGAAAGACCGCTGTAAAGTTATATAATACTTAGTTTCCTTAATGTAAATGGGTAATTAATATCTAATGGGAAATAATTTATTTGTATTACAAAATAAATATTTGGTCAGCAAAAATATTATTTGGTAAGCATAATTACACAATCGGTCAGCATAAGAAATCCTTACTGTTGGTTAGGTTAAGTTAAAAAAAAAATCCCGAGCGAAGCGCAGCGTAGCGAAGGCCAGTCACGGAAGGGGGAGCGGCATAAGACTGCTGTTCAGGCTGATTTAGAAATATTTGTTGACCATAAGTTGCCACCCAACTAGCTTTTTTGCTGCCCAGCTAGCATTTTGCTAACAAAAATACGAATAAACACCTATATCTAATCTATATAAGCACATAAGTAAAGTAAATAGCCTATATACTGTCCCACAGCTGGACAAAGGCATCCATCATTGAAATGAAATCATCGCTACAATATTGGAGTATTAGCTTAATCACCACGCTGGCCAAATACGGGTTGGTGACACTGATCACACACAAACGCAGGCCTGGGAATTATTGAACCCAGGACCGAGCGCTTTCGCCACTCGCCAACCTAGGCGTTTATTATACAGTGTAACGGAGCTTGAAAAAAAAAAAAAAAAAAAGTAATATTTAAAAGAAAAACAAAAGTGATTTTATCGTATTCAGTTTTTTCTTTTTATTTCTGTTCACAGTACAATTTCTAGTTATTCTTTTATCTTAAGGGTAAGCACAGTGCCTTCACCTCACCTGATGTTAAGTGAGGCACTGGCTAACTTATCTCTAGCTACCGGAACACAACAATGCTACAAACATTGATGTTATGTGTGTTATTTTTCATAACTGATTCAGAAACGAAGTACAAAGTAATAGGTAGATAAAAGTATTAAATTATGATGTCCCCTGCGCCGTCCTCTGAGGAGCCATTAAACATTTATAACCCATAATTTTTCATCCCAAAAAAGTGCTTACGATTTCCTTATTAGAGCCTATTTTACAATGAAAAATCGTTAATGATAAGTAACCATTAAAGTTAATTGACGCCTCTGATGGCAGCACTTCTGAATCAAAGGAAACATTTTCTTTAGATAAAGCAAATTATATGCTGTTTAATTATGAATACATGATAATATCTTTGTATAAAAATATTTTTAGTTAGTAAGTATAGCAGTATATATAGCATATATACTGTATATACTGTTCCATACGGGTAAGCACTTGGTCTTCATTGAGATGAATGTGAACCTGATGATAAGGCCAAGGTCGGAACCGCACCTTAGCCTAAATACACAACTACTGAGGCACTGGCTATGTCATCTCTAGTTTTCGGAACACATCAATGCTACCAACATTGATGATATGGCAATATATTTAGACGAGATGGTGGTAGCAAGCCACACGCAAGGGTACACAAACATGTAACCCCCATACCTGGCAATCGAAGCCGAGACCTTTCTCTCCGTGTAGACTTAAGATGGTATCTTATTTACACTTATATGATAAACTGTAACAAATTACATTTATAAAGAATTGTTTTATTGTATCCACAATTCTTTAATGAGCTATATAGGAAATGATTAAAATCGTTATTAGTTACCGTATATAGCTGCAAAAAAAAACAAAAAACCAAATTGTGAACGGTATAACCAGTTCTTCAGCAGTGGATTATTCCGGGTAAACACACTTCACTCGGAATATTATTGTTATATCATCAGATGCTCAATAGCTTTAAAAACGTTTCCAGAAATACCTAATCCATTTGCATGTGACAGTGGCAAAATTAAATTTATCATTCACATTGAATTTCAGAAAAAGGCGGCATCTGTGATGTAAGCTTACCACAACCCATTGAAACGAAGCGCTACACAAGGCGCCCAGAAATCTTAACGCAATTTGAAAACAAACGTAATCGCTTTGTACATAAATGTTTATTATCAGTTTTCGATTTTATTGAGAATAAGTGACAAATAGAACATAAATATAAAGTAATTAATGTAAATATTGTGTGTATTATGTATGTATATAGAAATCTATATACCATTGGCAAATGCCATAAAGTAAATTCGCCACAGAAAAAAGTATGTGTTTTGCCACATATTTCTATATTTAATGGACCTTCGATTTTAATGTAAATTAAATTTTTTGCATGCTGCAGAATATTCTAAACATATAACAATATGAACATCGACCTACCAATTATTGTAATAACAATTATATTCTTATCAAACATTCTGATATTCTAAATCAATATATCCCGGATGTACGTATTTTTTTAAGATCACTTTAACCGAACACACGCGGATAAAGTCGTAGGCGGAAGTGAAGTTAATTATAAACAACGAGAAATTTTTTGAAAGTTGTTGTTAAGGATATTACGAACTATGATATTTTCATAATTTTGATGGTTGGAACAGTGTTTCCAAACTTTGAACTTTTCTGAATTGTTTTACCATTTTACCCCGCCTCGTGATCAACTTTCAACAGACTTAAATACAATCAAAGGCTTTATGTAATTAGTACACCTACCTTTATATAAATGATGGATGATCATGGTGGCCCGATGGTCCCGGGTTCAATATCCAGGCCGGGCAAAATGTGTTTCGGATTTTTCCTTGTATATTCCCGTCAATTGTAGTGATGACTTGACTTCAATGATGGAGGCCTTTGCCCAGCAGTGGGACAGTACAGTTATAGGCTCTTTACTTACTTCTTCTTCTTCTTCTTCATCAACTATAACTCACCCATTGTTGGGTATAGGTTTCCTATGATCCCTCCACTTGGCCTGATCTTGTGCTACTCGCATCCACTTACTTTATGTTAAATATAAATAAATGTTTATTTTGCATGACATACGGGTGCTTTCAGCATTTGCAACATTGCAACACTGAGGGATGAAATTTGGTATACTTATAAAGATAAAGTGTTGACAAAGTGTCCACGAGCGGGATTTGAAACCGCACCCTCTGACAATCCGGGTCAGGTGCGCTTCCAATTACGCCACGGGACTCTGTATTTCAATGCTTTTCCAAATTCTAATTTGTTTTCAACATATTTTTTCTAAAATTATATATATATATAACCGGTCGTTGTGAAAATCCTTGGGTAGGCCTTTGTCCAGCAATAGACGACTTTTGATTGATATTATGATGATAATAATATATATCTATAATTATTGAGTGATGTAATTTATATGGATTTCATAGATTTTATAATTTAATATTATTTACGAAGCGTTTGTAAGCAAAATAAAAATGAGTTTTACCCACCCGGACACCCCGCATTACGATAGTTGCTCGACTTTCAAGATCGTTACGTGTTAAATTCAGTATACGATCACGATAACAAAATATAATAAACTTGTATGGCCTCGTGTACATGTCTGTTAATTCAATAACTTTGAGACGTTATTGAATTGACACTATTGAGATAGTGTGTCGATAGTCGGTAGGTAGTGGTAATATTTAGAATTTATGACTATGGGAAAATTAATCAAATGTTTATAACGTGGATTAAGGCAATCTATTTTACCATTATATTAAAATAATAATAATAATAATGTTAAAAATCTTTTTACTTAGGTACATACTATAAGTATTGATAAGTAATAATATTAATGAATAAATCAATATTTAATTCTATTGTATACTATTTTACCTAGTTAGTTCTTAATTGTCGTTTGTTGGAACCGCCTCTGCGGTTTAGTGGTTAAGAACACCGGTGTATACCGAGCGGTCCCGGGTTCGATTATCAGCGGGGGTACATAAATAAAAATAAAATAAAATAGAAGGTTGTGGTTTGTCCGCCTGGCTAGCTACCACCATCTTATCTAAATATGTTACCATAGCATCAATGTTTGTAGCGTTGTTGTGTTCCGGCAGCTAGAGATAAGATAGAAAGTAGTTGAGGATCCCGGGTGAAGTGCGCTTCCACCATTTGCCTTTATCATCACTTAAGATCAAGTGAAATATAAAAAAACATACATAGTAGTTTGCATAACCCATTCAATGACGGACCCCGCACAGGTGAGAGGCGACTATTAAAATTGTATTGTGTCTTGTTTTGAGTAAGTTTAACGGTGATTAAAGGGGCTACCATCACAAGATTAATTGTCGACATTTTAAAATAGAAGAACCATTGTCCTGCACCTGACAATGTGAGTTGCAGTTTACCAAACTTCGTTTTCGTTAATCATTTCTCTAATTGCCTAGCGCGAGAGTTATTTGTTTTATTCTGCTAACGTGCTAAGGGACATTGCCGGAAAGGAAGATTTGGGAAAGGCACTTTTTGGGAAGTGGACATTTCGGGAAAGGGACCTGAACGCTTACCTTTCTTCTAATAGTGGCGTCTGGCCGGAGCAATCATCGCAACTGTAACGTAACGTAGGCGTAGGTACCATTCGCGGCGAGCTCATTCGTGCGCGTTTCATTCACCATTTGATCACTTTAACGAAAACGAGAATTTGTATGGGAAAATGTTAACTCTTCTCGTAGGTGTTGCCAGGAGCCGATACTTCAATGCCATACTAATTTTCGTAGTCGTAAACGTAATCGAATGACTACGGATAGTAAACAAAACTCATACTAGGCACTCTGACCGATAACAGGGGGGTGCGCAAGCGGCTTGGCTCACTGTACTGACCATTCAAATGTTCGCATCGAACATGTTGCGTTACGGCAAAATGCTCCGGCCAGTCTCCACCATAACAGAAGCGTGTACGTCACGCCTCACCGCTTTTATTTTCTCCATACCTTTCCACCATTTATCGTCGGTAGCCGTACTGATGGATGCTTCGGTTGAATGCGAAAAATCATCGTTCGATCCCCACAGCTCCGTTAGCATACTGACGTGACCTAGACCATTTATTTTGCAGTGGAAAACTCGTCGGCCGATTACCACAGCGGCGCTGATGGTTATGTAAGGTTCTCCCCTCCAGCTTCCGCCTCCCTGCCCAGACCCGAGGGTCTCGACAGGGATTCGGGAGAAGGTGAGGCCTACCCACTAACAACCACTGTACATCCCCTTCACGTGCCGCTAGGATAACTGGAATCACCGGTTTGGCAGTCACCGTGTTCAGTTAACCCTAGCGGCGCCGACGGGCGGCTTGCCAGAGGGAACACGCCCGAGGATGTTTGAGCGTGCTCCAGACGTCCTGACGCTAGCGGACCGCCAGGAAATCCACGTCCCTGACTGTCACCTGGATGAAAGGGATTGAGGCGGGCATACTGCCGCCTCCTTCTGCTACTTCGAAATGACCTAGACCTAGACCTAAACAAGAAACAAGGATAAATGGAGAGATGGCACTACTGCCGCTAAAAAGCAGTCAAAGTTATGAAAAAAATCAATGCTTACGTCAGCCTTCCCTTTAGTATAATGGTCAGTGCAGCCGCCCGGGTTGCGGAAGACCCAGGCTAGATTCCTGGCTGGGTCGGGTAGGCATTTAATTTTTTTTACTATTTTTTATAAATATTTAATTCAGCTTAGGTGCAGCAATTAGAACTTAAAAATAAAAAGTAAAAAAAAAGTACAAAGGACCTTAACAGGACTATTAAATTGCAAAGGCCGGTCATCGGATGGGTGACCAAAATTATATCATCTAGAGCTCAATTATATAATCTAGAGCTCCTCCATGCTTCGAAAGTCACGTAAAGCCGTTGGTCCCGTCTGCAATAGTGCAGTCGTTAACAACTACCAATCCGCATTTGGCCTGCGTAATGGCAATTAATTATCAATCCATAGGGAAGGTTTGTGTCCCAACAGTGGGGGCATAAAATGAGCTGGTGAATTGGTGATGATGATGATGATGAAAAATACTTAATACTAGCGGCCCGTCCCTGCACCGCACGGGTGGACATTTTTTTTTATATTGCCAATGTTACTCAGCGCTAATACAGCATTCTAATGGTGAAAGATTTTTTTATATCGGTTCAGTACTTTTTTAAGTTTTTTCGTTACAAACATACATACAAAAACACAAAGCTTTCCTCTTTATAATATTATAACAACATCACATACATTGCTCTGATCCCAAGGTAAGTAGCTAAAACACTACTATACATTAAGACAAACTATATATTAAGTTTAGCAAATATATATTTATATATAAAGTTATTGGTTTGGTCCCTTTACAGTAGTCGCATATGATGTGTAGCATTTGACATCTCACCTTTTGAAATCAATATTACAATAGAAAATAGAATAGGTATAGAATTAACTATATTAATTTATGAATATATAAATTATAATATTATTATATTTTTTTACAAATCATAAAGAGAATGCAGTAAATACTCATTAGAAGACATTTGACATATCAAAATTATAACACAATATGTCACATTTAAAAAAATAATGTCATGTTCTTAATATCGATTTAAAATATACAAAATTGCGCGCGCTTGCGCGATTCTCTGACTTCCTGTTACATACTTCCGTCCCATTTCTACGAAATCACTCCCACAAATTATATATAGAAGGCGAGCGGAAAGATGTTACACATCAATAATATTAATGAAAAAAACTATATTTTATTCCATTGTATACTATTATTTTACCTCAATAGTTCTTCATTGTCGTTTGTTGAAACTCTTTCCATATATCATTTACTTTAAGACTTCCCCTATTGACTGCTTTAAATTGCTCACCCTGTATCATTAATAAGCGTCACAACAGTAGACCGCTCGTAGCTATGTTCCGGACATATTACGGACGATGTGGGGTGCAAAATGATGTTTTTGAAAATGAAGAGGAGACAAAAGGTACAATCATTAATAAAATATTTAGCATAATTTTATGTCAAAATAAAATGATGCTAAATATTTTATTAAGAAAGAAAAAAGAAATTAATTTTTAAGAAATTAATGGTCAACCATTAATTTTTCCTTCTGAACGCCTTGAAATATGAACAAAAGTTTTTTTGCAAATCGATAACGTTAACAAAAAAACGAAGATTTGTATGGCAAAATTCTAACTCTCCTCGATTCTCATCAGTCACTGCTTCAACGAAATAAAAAAAAATGTTTTCGTAAACGTGATCGAATGTCAAAGAAAACTACCATACAATAAAAAAAAACAATACCATAGAAATTTTCGTTTTCGTTGACATGATCGAACGGCTGATGCAGCTCGCATCAACCCTAGCCTTCAGAGACGCCCTCAGGTTGTTTTGCTCCCGATCCTATCCAAACCCCTCGGAGAATCTAGTAGGGAACGGTGACACGTACTAGTGCGTGATGCTATTCCCTCTACAAAACCTTTCGCGGTGTTTCGTTTCACACAGCTTTCTCGCCGTCCCCAAAAAGTCTGGCGACGCTGAAAACGCGCCTAAGTCAATGGAACAAACACTCACAAAAAAAACCATAAAGCGGGTACTGTAACTCTTTTAAACCAAACTGTTTGGCTAATCTTCTACAAAGTATTTGCTTGCGAGATAAATATAAGCAATCGTACAGCGCTGAATATAGGTACATAAGTGCTTCATATAGACACATAATATATTATGTGTATCCGTTATCTTGTATTCATAGTTCAAGCACTGCTTAGTTCGGGACCAGATAATTTTATGAGTGTTGTTAATATTTATATCCATAGTATTATTTATTGTAGACACCTTCGTAGCCGAGTGGCAAAACGCTTAAGACCGATCTCTGTAGATGAGGTCCTCGGTTCAATTCCCAGGGCGGGCAAGTGTTTGTGATGCATAACCCGGGTTTGTGATCACCAATCCGCTTTTGGCAAGCTGGCTGATTAAGCTAATACCCATCAATCTCAATCTCGATTTCATTTCAATGATGGATGCTGACCAGCAGTGGGATAGCTACGAGTATGTTTTAATTTTCATATCAGAAAAGCGTTTAGATTTCATCTTACTCCGTTCTATGTTTATTAATTAACTTATATTTTATTTTAATAACCCTCTTTGTCGTCTTCAATATAACCGTTCGACTTTCAAATGATTTTGGACATAAGTGCAATGGCATTAGGTAGTGCTTATTTTCATTCGTTCTGTTTTTCGTAAGTTCGTTCCCTAACATATGTTTGAGCGTAGCGATGACATTCATATGTCATACTCGTACCCCGGTAATTGGTACCTATGCACGGGTCTGCTCGTGCATCGGTACCAATTACATTTTAATTTTACTATTCAATACATTCATTTCCTAATCAGTTTTTGATTTTTATCATTTATACACAGTAGACATTGTAAAAATATTAATTGGTACGTGATTTGCAATCTTTATTATTTTTATAATGTTACATATTGCTTTTCTTATATTTTTTTGTGATGCAAAATGTCATAGGGCGGACCTTTTCCAATAGTGACGAAGTAACAGAACCCATTCTTTTAATGCGTCACGAAGATAAGAAACGATGAACGCCCTTGCTGAGTTGCTTGGCCGGTTGTTGTCAGTATAAGGTCTCCCGCTCTGTGTAGACTTACGAACCGATGGCATAATGACATTCAATAAGAGCTATTTGTAGCCTAAACTGAATAAGTGATTTCGATTTTTTAAATAATAATTTAATAATTCTGAGTCAGCAAAAAAGACCTCCAACAAGGTGGACCGACGATCTGGTGAACGTCGCGGGAAGCAGCTGGATGCGCAGCTCAAAACCGGTCGTTGTGGAGATCCTTGGGGGAGGCCTTTGTCCAGCAGTGGACGTCTTTTGGCTGAGATGATGATGATGATGATGATGATGATGATGAGTCAGCAAATAAGATTTAATTGGATTAGTATACCCTACTGAAAAACCCATGATCACAGGATGGAATTCCTCTAGAGACCAATGTTTGAGCGTTGAATCATAGGGTACCTGAGTTTATATGACTTGTTCGTGACCTCGGCATACACTTCTTTTCATGGTGCTTTATTTAGTTAAAGATAAACCAATAAGGTAATTGCAGAGTCTCAAAACAAAACAAAAAACAAAAACAAAAATATTTATTTCATTACTAGAGTAAAGATACATTTGCAGATTTTTAGGGACTTCTTTTAGACATACGTATATATCTGTTACAGAAGACCCCGCTCTTCCATAGCCATAAAACATTTCAAGTTTTTTATTATTAACTAATTTTCCATAATTTACTTACTTAGAGAGTTGTGTGTGTGTGTGTGTGGGGGTGTGTGTGTGTGTGTGTGTGTGTGTAGGTGTGTGCGCACATCATATATCTAGTATAGTCTAGGCTCTAGACGGATATGGCATGAAGAGCTGGACTCTTACACACAGAGGATTGGCCTGACTGAACTAGCTCAGGATCGAGACAGATGAAAAGAGGAAAACTAGGCTTTTACCCATTGCATAGATTTACTCGTATTTTCACTGGTTGCCTGGTTGAGGTCTGGCCAGGCTTCCATTTCGTGCACAGCGAGCGGGTCCGACTGTAGCGGTCTAGGTGGGGCCTGTAGCGAAAGGATCTGCGGGGCACGTGAGTTGTCCATAGTTGGTTGTTCTGCTCGGTGGTTTTCATTGAGTAGGCTTCCAACTTCTCCGGCACAAATCTGGATAACTAGTAGAGGCGTCCGCTCTATGCAATGTCTCCGGTTGAATCAGCCGCGTAGGATTTTGGAACTGATGAGGTGCCTGGATGGGTACTGAGAAGTGGGCTTACAACTCCGCCACCAAAGAGGACATTTGGTAGTCGACTTTAGAGTTGACGACCCGTGCAGTGGAACTGCAAGTTGTGCTTTTGGTGCAACGAGAAGAGAACTTACAGCTCCGGTAACCTATCTGGATATTAGGTAGTGGACTATACGTGTCCACGGAGCAACTCGCTCGAGACACTAGTCTTAAAAGTACCGGATGAAAAATGCGCTTCGGCGGGTCCTGATCCGGCGTTATGACCTGACGTAGATGGTCCCATGTGCTAGTGTCGATTTTTAGTAAACAAGCAAGTTGGTCGCGATTCGTGCGTTTTGTTAAATTAAAAAAAAATGCCGTCATTGAATAGTCGCGTTCCGTGCGCCTAATAATTTTAATTTACTTTGATGGTCGCGATGCGTGCGTCGTTGGTATTTTACAGAAAACCCATATATTTACTAAGCGATTATACATGACATAGTACCTAGTAAGTCATAGATACTTGAAATTTACAGTTATCCAATTTTAATACCTTACAATCTTACATGATATTATAAAAAAAACTAGATATTCTCTAAATATAGTTTCAAAAAATATATTCTTTATAAAATTTAAACTTCTGATTTTAAATATCATTATTTACAGGCTTCTGTCCGTAAATAGTAAGGTATTTTATTTTAAAATTTGATCAATCAACAAAGAAAACACACACACCACACAATAAAAACAATAGAAACACAATTCTGTTCTGTATTTGTCTTTTCTGCTATTTAAAAACGTCATCAACCGTATCTTAATGAGGAAAATATATTTTTAAAATAATGTTATAATGGAACAGATCGGGATTTTAACCAAACTCCTTAGTATAGGCACAGTTATAGGTGAACTAAGGAGAGTGTTATACCTACTTATGAGTTTGGATCTTGGACTAACACGGAGGAGCTCAGGATGATACATTTTTGGTCACCCATCCGATGACCGGCCTTTGCGAAAGTTGCTTAACCGTACACTTGACTGTAACAAAATTTTGCACTTTAAAGCTTAATAGTCCACAAACGGATGCCTCGATCAAAAAACTGTTGTCACAAACCCGCAATATTTTTGATATTTCTATCCAACGACACCCCACACTAAAAGTTAGACAAGAAAAAAAATACATGTGTAGGGGAGGTAACCTAAAAAAAAAATTTTTCAAAATTTTACTTCACCACTTTGTCGGCGTGATTAATATGTATATCTATGCCAAATTACAGTTTTCTAGTTCTAAGAGTCTATGAGCTAGACTGGGGACAGACAGGCAGACAGACAGACAGACAGACAGACGGACATGGCGAAACTATAGGTAAGGGTTCCTTGTTGACTACGGGACCCTAAAAAGAGCTATTACAACGTAAATGATTATGTTCATGATAAGAATGCATGGAACTGACATTCCTCCAATTCTAGCACACTGTATAGGTATAAAGCGTCATTATATAGTTTTGAATTAGTACATGTGCCCTGCCAGACTCCGTTAGCTTGGGCATGTGGAGAGAATGGAGGAGGATCGGGCAGTGAAGAAAGCCTACATGGGACGGCTAAGCGGGCGACGTCCGGTTGGGCGTCCCAGGTACCGCTGTAGTAACTAAATGGAGAAGGACCTACTACTTGGGCTCCAGATCGACAACTGGTCTGAGATGGCCCAAATTAGGGAAGAATAGCGTCTTGTTGTGTCGTAGGCTACGGGTCGCTGAGCCAGTGGAGTTAGTAAGTAAGTATATATAGTGCTAAAGTACTTTTTTTTTTAGAATTAAGTGTAATGTTAAGTAAATGTATGGGGGTAAGCATTATTTGTAAGAAAAGTTTTCAAGTTTTCCCTTGAAAGTTTTCAATTGTAAATATTGAACGATTTGGTAACGACATACTTTTTTTTTATAAATGTCGTTACTTCTATTAAAGCTCTAGAGTTTCTTGCGGCCACTCTTCTCCACAGCTAAAAAATAGACGTCCTGAATGGGTAGTAGGTAAAAATTGTATGAACGATTCAAAAGCACTTTTCGTAAGTTTATTTGAATAAAAAAAATAGACTTTGACTTTGACATCCCAAAAATTTGTATAGAATTATTATATAGGTCTTACAAATATATATTTATAAATTTATAAAATATGTTTCGAATAGTTATTCCGTGTTTTGTCTCTTTTAATCTAATTTGAAATGACGTTTACATGACAGGAACAAAACACGGAATAACTGTTCGGAGCTTATTCTTTGTTTATTTGTAAGACACTTAAAGTTTAATTAGATGAGAGCTAGGAGCAGGGGCGGTCTAATTCAATTCTTGTTACAATCTGTTGCTGACCCCCCAATTCTAAATGATTAAAGGAAAAATATCTGGTTCTTATCGAAGTGCTACTACCCTAAGAAAAGGCATTGTATATGCTTTAAAACAGAAACTTTTCTGCTTTTGCAGAAAAACTTACGCCTTACTTACTTACTTACTCAAGGATAATGAAAACTAGACTGACCCCGTACCTCCTACACATTCACACAGAGCCAAGCAAATATGCATGCTAAATTACGAACGAATAACTATGATGTTAATGTCATCATCATAATTATCATCTCAGCTAAAAGACGTCCACTGCTGGACAAAGGCCCCCCAAGGATCTCCACAACGACCGTTTTTGTGCTGCTCGCATCTTCGGCAATCCGCGACCTCCACACCAGATCGTCGGTCGGTCCGCCTTGTTGGAGCCCTGCCTACAATACCTACTGCCTGCATACACAATACACAGTTCTTAAATTAATACGTGTAGGTTATATTACTTAACTTCAATAAAGGATTTACAATATACGAATAACTTACTTACTTACTTACTGACTTCTCCATTCTGTATTATAGGTGCGCTACCATGCTCATTTGCAAATTTGTATCTCTAAAATAGATGATGATGCTTTCCAAGACAAATGCATTCCTGATCGGCTGATCAGGAATGACCTCAGGCTTGAGGTGTGCTTCCAGATCAGATCACTGAAGTTACTGGGCTTGCCAAGTGTTAAAAATAGTATTTTTATTATTTTATCAACCTTACCCGCCTGAAGTGTAGTGGTTCGACCACCCCGGTCTCAGACTTGGAGGTCACGAGTTTGATTCTCAGCGGGGAAGACACTTAAATATACTCGGTTTGGTTGGTGATATAAGGCTTATTTCAACTCCGCCAGTTTAGTTACCGTATCTTACAAAAATCTGTCGCTTTTTTTTTTTTTTTGGAGAGAGATTGCTGATTGCCGCTGCGGCATTTTCAGCTTCACCGGGCTTTTTGGGGGCGGCGAGGAACGTAAAGGGTCCCTCAAGCCGTGTGAAACGAATCACCTTCAGAGGTTATCTAGAGGGAACGGCATCGCGCACAAGTGCGCGTCCCCGTGCCCTACTAGATTCTCCGAAGGGTTCGGATCGGATCGGGGAGCGGAGCAACCCGAGGGCGCCTCTAAAGGCACGGACCTCGGCTCGGGTTGACCGGGCCGTGGAGGAGGAGAGAACCGACCAGGTACATGTCTGTACCTGGTGTAGAGCGAGTGTGAACCGGTTCTTCGTACCCTTGTTCTACGAGTACGGTGTCTTGGGTCTAAACTGGTGTGCATGTTTAGTGTATTCTGTAAATGTGTGCTGTCATTTAGAGGATCGGGCGGGGGGGAATCTGTCGCTATAACAGCATTGTTGTTAGATATACCTACTTGAGATTTGATAGCCTACAGTAACTCATTCGTTGAGGATTCAGAATGTAATGCCCTTTCATCTTCAGCCTTGTCGTAACTCACCAGCTGGTAAGGTGAAGGCCAAGTGCTTCTCCGCAGAGGAATATAAGATAATAAAAATAGAGGATACAAAACTTAACGTGCCTGCCAAACCACGGAGGAGCTTAAGATATTTTAATTTGGTCACCCATCCGGTGACACACCATTGCGAAAGTTTCTTAACTTGTATGACCAAACGCGCAAACGACTGCACTAAGCATGTTAGCCCTCTACAATATGCAAGAGTCATAATGAGTTCGTATTATTGAATCTTACACGAGGTTTGTGTTGTGGCACGAGTCTGACAAACTTATTCACAAGTCATAATATGTATTAAAATATGAAATGGCAGAGTAATAAGAAATAGCTGAAGCGTAATCCGCCAACGACGATATTGGAGTTTGTGATTTGGGTTTAGACAAGAACATATAGTCGCCTAGATGTGTTTACTAGATCAGTGTTTATAAAAAGATTTGATTTTAAACATTTCAAAAATAAAACCACGATTCGACAAATTATTTAAAAACCACTCGGCCTTCCCACATACTAGTTATATAAATCTTAGTATTTTTATTATATTGTTTCTTTTCAACGTTACCTGGCTTGCAACGGCAATCCCCCGAGTTTGACTTCTCAAACCTCTTTGGGGTTTGGGACCCACAAGTTGAAAAACACTGTTCCCGTATAATAGAGTGCGCGAATCCTACTCACATTTGATCGGTGTTTATTAATCATTGTAGATATATATACTTACTAGCTGACCCGGCGCGGACAAAGCAAAATTTGGAATAGGGTATTCCAAATTACAATCACCTAAATAAGCAACAACTATATGATTAGCTTTATACTTAAATCTTAATGATACAATTTAAAGAAATCAACTTTAAGCTTATATCTAATCAATTATATATTGTTATAGGCATCGCAGTAATCACAAATGTAGCAACCCGAGTCATAGCCAGCACATTCACTGTGCACCCAGTTTTCGCACATAAAACGTTGCACCCATTGCTCTGTCCTTTGGATCTTCGGCAAATTTTCCATTACAGAAAAAACAAACAATAATTTTCCGTAGAGAGAGGGTATATGCAAGAGAGTATATTCTAAATTAACTTCACCCGTCGTGTTTCAAATCAGCTACATAACCATTTCTGGCTTAAAATATTTTTATAAATTTGTGTTTAGAATAATATTTAAATTAAGCGCTGATGTCCACAACTGATACACTAAACTGTACATTTGTACAAGAATAAACATATAAATATAAGTTACACTCAAGATGCAAGCCGATTTATTACTTTCTTAATATTTTTTCTCGACAGCACTTTCACACCAATGCAGTTTGTCACGAAAATGTGTGCTGGTAGACTATTACTATACAGTTTCATTTCAAAGTGTAGTTTTTGCGTAAACTCAAGAAAATAAAAATTATTATAAAAACATTGCGGAAAGTTTAAAAAAATCAGTCATTAAATGACTTAACGTCTATTCCAGTTTAAAAAAGATAAGCTTACTGGGTCTCGTAACTCGTTCGCAACGTTTTATCACTTTTCCAAGAACCGTGATAAAAAAATATGATTACTTACATGACATTTTCTTCGCAAAATTGCTGTCGGCATTGAACGTAGCTTTATTTTTAATAACACTTTTATATATAACCGGTAAATGTTTTTGTAACCTTCTCTTCGGTTTAGGGGTTCGACGGCCGGTCTTAGATCTAGAGATCCCGGGTTCGATCCCACAGTGGTACAGATAATGTCGTACTTGATTTTGTTGGCTTTTTATTGCTAGGCTGCCTACCACCATCATTTTTAAGTATGTCGTCATATTATCAATGTTACCATGAGCCCACAGTTATAAGACATCTTTTAATAGGTAGTAAGTAGGTGGTATTTACTTTAAATTTGTTATATTTCTTTTGAGTGTTAAGTATCTTTTTTTTAATTATTAATGATCCAATAAACTGTTCCAGACATTGTGTCATTATAAAAAAAACAGTTTCAATATTAGTGGCATTGTTGCTTTCTGACAGTAATAGTTAGGCATGCTACGTTTTCAGTTTGTGTAGTCGAGGATTCCGGGTAGTGTGGTTACGCCTTCGTCCTTCACCAGCATGTTTAATTAAAGAAAGTGTTATTCTATTTCTGGATCCAATGGGTTTTCAGTAACAAACAAAATAAAAAAGCCACAACCAAATTATAGTTAGCTATTCATAGGTACAATTCGGTTTTTTTAGAGCTTTTGCCCTAAACACAACTTTTCCTGTTTGGCAGACAAAGGGATCCGAAATAGAAATGCCTTTCCTGATTAACAGACAACGAGGCTCAATATTGATAACGTCTAAAAGAAATAACTGTAAGTAACCCTTCACCTACGCGCAGGTAAGCAAACTGATCCTTATAGAAACTTAACACTTGAACCGTCAATAACCGAACGAAGAGATGCTTGGGTTTAATACTGAGAATCGTAGTTCAATCCGCAAAGACACGTTAGGTACACTACCGACGTGAACCCATTTCTAACACAAGCGTTTTAGCTTCCCAACCCACTTTATAAATAATGCACTATTAAAAAATCTTTAAAAAAGCAAGCAATTGTCAGATTTTGCAATACCTTAAATTTTTATAAACCAACTATAACGTTAACTTTCGCAAAGACCAGTCAGCGGATGGGTGACCAAAAAATTTATCATCTCGAGCTCCTCCGTACTTCGGAAGGCACGTAAAGCCGTTAGTGTTAGCTGCTGCATTAGCAGTCGTTAAGAACCACCAATCCGCACTGGGTGGTTTATAGCCGTTCTCCCTATCCATCCACAGGGAAGGCTCGTGCCCCAGCAGTAAAATAAGCTGATGATGATGATGATGATGATGATTATTCTCCTTCTGATGTTAAGCAGAAGCGGAGTCCAGATGCGAAGACATTTTGTGGAGCAGGATTGGGCCTCCCTGCCGTACTCGCCTTGCCAACCCGTAAGTTGCTTCTTCAAACCCTATATAAAGTACCCCATGTCGCAGGAAGAAGGGAATACGTGTGCTGGGAGAGCATTCCATTTTTTTATGTGACGACAAATAGATGAGTTCGCTTAAAAGTCATTTCGGTATCACTACGTAAAACATTGATAATTTTAGAGGTTTTACATATTTTTGCGCTTACAATGCAAACGCTGGCAGAACCCTACGGGACAGATCAAAATAATGTACTACAGTATTATACACCTTGAAAAGTTCTACAAAAAAATCCGCGATGGTATATGTCTATCTCTTAGAGATAACCCACAATCATATTTTTTTATCTTTTACTTTTTACGAAAAATGCCTTATTTACGATTTTAAGCAATACAGCATTAATCCTTATCCAATTAAGTACCTGAAATACATAGTGCATTTAATATAGATCAATATGGCCCTTTACAGTATGTAATTTAAATGAATCTTTTCGAAGATATTACAGACATAACGGTTGCGTGTATCAGCATTGCACCCGTGCGAAGCCGGGGCGGGTCGCCAGTGCCGTATAAAATGTCCGTAGTAGACTTTACCGAAATGTACCGAAAGGTAAAATGACTTTTCAACACCCGTGATACCGAAAAATATTCCAAAATAATCGTATCTTAATTTTTCTTGGATTAAAAAGATTAGGTAAGTATAAGGATTCTATCTATGGCGTATTTCTTGTTTGTGGGCCTTTTTGGCCGTCACGAGCATAAATCTGTTTAGGATAAAAAATCCTCATAATAGCATTAAGGGCACCTATAAATTACCATACAATTTATTTTATATTATTTTATTTGGGAAGCAAATATTAACTATACTGAATCATATAAAATCGAATCATACATAGGTACTATATAACACATATAGGTAGGTGTCAGTAAAGTTTCAACATTATTTAGCTGCGATTGCAGCAGAAATTGTTGAATACATTTCTGTTGCCGATTTGTCCATAGTAATACATTTACGCTGATGACTGTACCTGAAATTACCTGCATCCTATAATATCACTGCGTCGCACGAGACACACTCATTTTTAATGTTCCACCTCATTACACAAGCTATTAGCACAGTTATAGTTATAGTGTGCTATTAGGTAGGCAAATGGACAAAATTCATACTATAGGTATTTTCCCGCATACCAATAATGAAAACTCTATAATGAAAGATTTTCCCGGGTTCTCTATGAAAAGTTTAAAGTGGTGAACTTTTGTCGCATCCAAAATTAAGATTTCATACCGGGATCGAGCTACACTTAATTTATTTCAAAACTCCGGATAAAGCTAAATGTTTGGGGTGGATTATTCTTATCACTTAGGGGTATGAAAAATAGATTACCTGCGACCGATTCAGGAGTTACCCGAATACACATTTATAATTTCATAAAAATCGATCGAGCCGTTTCGGAGGAGTACGACAACTAACACTGTGACACGATAATTTTGTGCATAATGAAATCGGTTTGGTCGGCGGTAAGGTCAGTTTTTAGTCCGCCGCTTTTTTTAGTTGCCACCAACTTTCCTGTCTGTCGCATAACCTACTGGCCAAATTTCATCTAGTTGGGCTCAGTGGTTTCGGCTCGGTGTTTATGAATCAGTCAATCACGGCTCATGACAGGCCATTAAATGTATATAGACAAATCTTAATATCTACCATCATCGTCATCATCACTTCGCCAACTACTGGGCCAGGTTCTTACACGAACAATAACACATGGGGATATTGGAACATAACATACCACGCTGGCCTAAAGACGCTAATCACTGCTCCATCGAGCTCGTTCAAATAAAACGAACCATTTAAAGGGTGGCGGACACCGCAGTGTTCGACACAGTAAAGAAGATTTCGTCGCCAAAATATATATAGAATACTAGCTGACCGGGCGCGGACTTCGCACCGCTTTGAGAGTTTCCATGACAACAAAACAAACAAATCATTCGTCCGCTTAAAAACACCAGTATCCCATGATGGACCTACCGGGTCCAATTGTAAATCTAAACCATTCTCGAATCCACTTGAACACACACAAAAAATTTCAGCCAAATCGGTCCAGCCGTTTAGAAGGAGTTCAATAACATACAAACACACAGAAAATTTATATATATATATAACTAGCGACCCGCCCCGGTTTCGCACGGATGCAATGCTGATATACGCAACCGTTATGTCCCTGCATTGTAAATCCGTAATATCTTCGAAAATATTTATTTAAATTACATGCTGTTAAGGGCCATATTGATCTATATTAAATGTACAATATATTTAAGGTACTTAATTGGATAAGGATTAATGCTGTATTGCTTAAAATCGCTTCGTAAATAAGCCATTATTTCTTGTAAAAAGTAAAAGATAAAAAATGATTATTGTGGGTTGTCCCTAAGAGATAGACATATACCATCACGGACTTTTGTTGTAGACCTCTTTAAGGTTTACAATACTTTAGTACATTATTTTGATCTATCTCGCAGGGTTCAGACAGCGTTTGCAACTTAAGCGCAAAAAAATGTGAAACCTCTTAAAATTATCAGTGTTTCTCTACTATATTATGCATGTATTTATACATATAAACTTTCCTCTTGAATCATTCTATCTATTAAAAAAAACCGCATCAAAATCTGTTGCGTAGTTTTACAGATAAGCATACATACGCATACATAATACATATACATACATAAGTACATACAAACATAGGGACGGACATTTCATTGAAAGAAATAATATTTGAAGTAATTTTAAATTGATTTCTTTTAGGGTTTTAGGTTTTCTCTTATATCGCGCACGAAGGGTTCCGTTTTCTGTACCATTATCTATAAAAAACGAGCAAGAAACGAGCAAGAAAATCACGTTTGTTGTATGAGAGCCCCCTTAAATATTTATTTTATTCAGTTTTTTAGTACTTATTTGTTGTTATTGCGAAAATCTATCTGTGAAAATTTCAACTAACTATCACGGTTCATGAGATACAGCCTGGTGACAGACGGACAAACGGACAGCGGAGTCTTAGCTAGGGTCCCGTTTTACCCTTTGGCTACGGAACCCTAAAAAGGTGGCAACCTTTCTACCAAATACCTACCTATCAATCAAGTTGTACCGAATCCCACCAATGACGTAATACCTATAAATACTACAAATGAGTACCTAGTCCTAATATCAGACTTGGTGTTCAAAGGGTCTTTTTATTACATAGTAACAAATGTTACTCATTTTAATTGTTCGACAGGTAGGTACCAGCGATCATAATTTTTTTTCCGGGGTCAACAACTGATTTTTGACTTTATCAACAACTAGCGGGGCGGCTTATTCGCACGGGTGGACATTTCTTTTTTAATATAGCGTATAATGGTGAAAGAATTTTTTAAATCGGTCCAGTAGCTTTTGAGTTTATTCGTTACCTACAAACAAAAATACGAAAATAAAAAGCTTTCCTCTTTATAATATTTGTACTATTGCGTAAACAGGAAAGAGGGTTCGACATCATCATTTCAGCCAAAAAGCCAAAAGTTAAAAACACTTCCCCCCCCCCCCCCACCCCCCCTACCTATAGATTGAATTCATACAGACCAGCTACCTATTTCCTAACGGTCATCCAGTAAAATTTCAATTTATTATACATTCCATATTATTATATGGCGTCGAAAACTGTCTCGAACACTGGCCATAGTTTAAGTGTCGAAAACTGTCTCGAACACAGGCCATAGTTAAAGTGTCGAAAATTGGTGCCACTCAGAAAGCCTTAAAAAATAAGGTTCAAATACTTAGTTAGTTAGAAATTTACATGACGGTAAAAAAACGCGGATTAACTATTTTACCCTCAGAGCAATAACTACACAATACTCCTAATTAATTGATTCGCTTGTAATACTTTTGGCATTGAGTGATATCCTTTTCGATCTGCATAAAGGCGAAATATAATAATGTAATTAGTTATTATTATTCTGAGATTTTACCTAACCTTATTCTCTGTGTATTTGTAAGTCCCAGTTACATCGTCAATAGCATGTAAACGACCCAATGCTGGGCATGCATTATGCATTCCCACATGGGCAAAAAAACATGCCCGTAATCTCTATTACTACCGTTTTATGTAGATACCTAGGTACCAAGTTATCTTAAATATACCTACTTATCTAATTTAAATACCATCTACTATGTATAGAAAGGTTGGTAAGTATATCATTATAATACCTATAAGCTTTCGAAACAAGTCTTAGTAAGAAAGGTACTTATGAAATATCATTAAATGTCGAACAAAAGTAGGTATTTACTTAAATAGGTAGTTACCTATCTATCATAAACTATATATCAATTTACCTACTTACAACACAACAAATCAACCCCTTCGTCGGTTATTAAATTACAATACATAACAAGGCACCTAGGCTAGAATGTAACACGTGTACTGAAAGCACTAACCTTGAAACTCATTAGGTATAGCTACCTACCTAGCAAGTACCTATGTAGTACTTACTTACGTATTTTATGTTTGTCTCATCTTACGTAATACAGTCGTACACGATCAAACATCGATTTCTGATTAACACAGAGGAGCATTAATGACATTAAAAACGAGTTTACAATGAAAACAATTACTTTTAAAATACAACAATACATTTCGCAATACTACATTGACGAATAAAGTAACCTATAAAGTTAAAACGTCTCCTTCAATTGAATACTGAAAAGCGTGCCAAAGCATTTATTATAAACGCGCATAAGATACAGAAAAGTTGTTTTGAACAAAGGAGTGGATTCGAGTCGAAAATATATATCGCAAGAGGCCCAGCGTTCTCCGAGCGGATGTTATATAGCTACGTAGATAAAACCTTCCGCCGTCGCCAGCGCCCCTAGCGGCGTCTGAATAAAACGAACTTCATGCTGCGTACACCACTCCAAAGAGGTTTCGGAGAGCGGTTGAATAAGTTTTATTAATTTGTCAATAATTTTTGTTCATAATTGTTTGTCCAAATTAAAATTTTGTTCTTACAATTTTTTATTTTTGTAAGATACTTAGTTTGTTTTCAAGATATTCATGTGTCTTTAAACTCATTATTTAAAGCCAGCAGTTGAGTCAAAATTCAACAAACTTATTTTTATCAAATTTTGATGATTTTACTAATTATAACTTTATTATTATTTAAGAAGTGGATGTTTGTTGAATATATTAAAGATTTATTTAACATTGATTATAGGATATTAAAAGGTGTAGAAAAGTAGAAAATACAAAACTTTTAGTAGAAGAAAGTGGAAAATAAAAAGCAATCACATTTTATTTAAATCTTTATTTTAAATGAAAAGACAGTGACTCATGAATATTAATTATGCATTTAACTAGTTTTAAAAACCTTTAGAATTTGCCCATTCTTTCATGTCATTTACGAAGTCGCCTTTAATTTCTATAAATCTGGCGAGTTCATGAACTCTTGTTTCTACATATCTCTTATATTTAGACTTTAAGAGATATTTTATTTCATCATTCATAAGCCAAATATCTCCTTCAATTTTCTTTAACTTGGTAATTTTTCGTTGACCTTTAAAAGATAGGTCCAAGTAAATAGGTATTTCGTGATTTTTTGTTCTTGGAATATAATACGGAAGGTTTTTAGCCTCTTCTCTTGGAGGTATCCAACCAGAAGGATAACACTCTTTAGGTGTAACTTGAGGTATTGTGTCCAGTGGCAAGAGCATTTCAACATATTTCCATTCTGGTGGATTCTTCACTATTTCATAGTTATATTGCTCAGTAATTCTATCAGCAAATGGTGATTTAGCGTAGTTTGAATACTTTCTTGATGAGAATGTTACCTGTAACAAATATTAAATAACATTATTATACAAAAATGCTAGAATACTTAAGATGATTTGTGTACCCAGACTCTACGTTCCCATATTATTTTTACAATAATAGTTACTTACACTTACTAACCCCAAATTAGTTAAATCTGTATTCTTTCTCTAATCTATTAAATACAACGACGTTACTTATATAAAAAAAAAATATTTCAGTATAATAATATTTAAAAAAAAACAACAACAATAAAATAACAAGCACTGAAAAATATTTATTTATATATAAAAAATCGCTCCACAAGAGGAACTTCAATGGATGGGTGTACACCCATAGTTCTGTCACATGTCGCAGACGAAGCGACATTACAACATTACGCGAGTGGAAATATATTAAAATAATTACCGATTGTGATTCTGGAGTGAATTTTGTACCTAAATCAGTTGTATTGTTCAGGATTCGTCCACTTTTTCCAATAAAAAGCCGCGCAAACGCGCACCGTGAACGCAGCACCGTCGCCATTTTGAATAGCGAATAGAGCGAATTGCTACAAGAGCAATAAGAACTATATTATTCGTTTCGAAGGAAACATTATGGCGGACGCCTGCAGACATTTGGGCTTTTCAAAAATCATTTTCTAAGTTTAATCGCGTGTTTATATTGAACTTTTTCGCATATTATGGTGCATTGTGTGTCCAATTAACTGTTTATTGTGATTTTTGGAGATTCTATTGGATAAATTGTGAGTATTTTGTTGGGACATTGCAGAGGTGCGCCACGGCTAGGGAAATGATTTGGTGCTTTCGTTCGACGCACACGCACTCGCTCGCTCAGCTGTAGGTGGCGTTAGGTGTCATTCGCTAGCCGAGACCACCAAAACATCGAGTTTTTCATGAGTTTTCCGGCGCGATTTTCTGATCTTTGACGAATGTAAACAAATGTTTTTATACATTTTTATATCAACTATCATTAGGTGACGTTATATATGCAGTTAAATTAAGAATTAAATGTTTAATTAATGTCGGAATTTGTGCGCGAACTTGCGCATAAGTGGTGCTCTGGCTTTTGTTTATCACGATTTGTAGATTCGTTTTATATGAGAACTAGGTGAGAATTAGTGTTAATTAGGTTAATAAAACGTTAGTTTATTGTTTTCACTAAGAATTATCATGAAACCTTTCCGTATTATGTACCTATTTTGAAACTACTGCTTGATGTCATTCAACAGGTAATTTAGATACCACGTTTCTAATTACTGTGTATTAAGGTCGCTTATTGTGTTTTTGGCTTTTTCAGATCCTAATGACATATTTTAGAAGCATATTATGGCTCAATGTGGTAGTAACTCAAAAATCAAAGAATAATTAAAAAGTAGCTCTAGTTGCGCCAATAAAGACAACAGTGACGGATACCTGCCCTAAAGAGAGCTTTATCGAGAGCTTACTTGAGGCGGAGTGGGAAACTCAAGTGACTGATTAAAGCCATCAGAAACTTTAATATATACATGCAGCACCTTAGCAATCACTCTCAAAACATATAGCAATAGTAAAGCTGAGCTGCAGCCTTTACCTGATGTCGAGCGAACGGGGACATCTCCCACCTCACATTCCAATATGAAAACTAAACAGGCCAAGGATGAGCCGGACAAGAGTATTGATGAAGACACTATCGTAGAACCTAAGACACGAGCTCGCAAGAAAGCTTCTGATATAATAGAAGATGAGAAAACTAAACCCATGCAAGATGACCCCAAAACATCCAAAGAAACAAAGAAACCTGTGACCAAACCTAAAGCAATAGTTAAGAAACGACCTCTGGGTATCAGAAAAACATTAAGAAGCAAAAAAAACACAACTAAAGACAAAGTTAAAGCTGTTATCAAAAAAACTGTAACTCGAGCAAGAAAGGCAACAAATAAAGTTGAACCTGCTAATTCTCAAGAAAAAGAAACAATCCCACTGATTCCTGCCACTGAGATCAAAAGAGAACCTTTAGAGGACCCTACATCCAACTCTAGGTCATCAAGCCCTAAGACAGCTGGTCGAAGACAGCGACTAACCTCAGACATGATGATGATGAAATCTGTACTCGCAGATTCCCCAAACAGCCTTGTGCTGGGCCCACGCACCAGCCCCTACTCAATGAGATCAGAAAGGAGCAATAGCCCTCTACTATCTGAAGGTAAAAATCTACGAAGTGGGAAACCCAGAAAAGTTAAGAACAATTTACTGAATGAAGTTGTAATGAAAGAACAGAAAAAGAGACGTAGACTGCTCTCAGACTCAAAGACTTTGGATGCCACAGAAGCTACCGAAGACTGCAAAAAGCAAAAAAGAGGACGTTCCTGTTCCCGTGATGGAAGTGAGATCTCAAAATGCTCAGATGTCACTGAATCTGACCTAAGCCTGAGTGAACCACTCAATGACACAGAAAACAAGGAGCTCAACAAGAAATTAGATAAATCTAAGACTGACCTAGATATAGATATTGGAAATAGTTTACAGATCTCGACTACTGAAAAAGTGCCTTCTCTTAATGTTGACTCCAATGTAGCAGAAACCAAAACGGACGCAGAGACCAGTTGCATTGTTAATGAAAAAAATAAGAAAAAATTGAGCTTAAAAAGAAGTACTTCATTAGACTCTGACAACAATAATAGTGATAGGCTTAAATTAGAAAATTTTAATTCAGACATAGAAGAAAAATTATTGATGAAGACTGAAAATGATACGCTTTTTGAAGCCCGTAGTAGTATACTGACTAGTATGTCCAAGACATTTAATTCGAAGGAAATGTCGAAAAATATAAGGAAAGCAAGAAGGGGGAGGAAAGCAGCTGCTGCAGCCAGACCCAATCCAAATGTAGCTGCCAAACCTGTCACCAGCACAATTACAAATGAAACTTCAGATGAAAAGCAGGAAACACTTGAAACTTTATCAAAGGAAATTGATGATTTAATAAATGACCTAGACCAGAATATAGACCGAGACCACGAATTGGCTAATTCTAGTAATACTACAGTTGTCAACAATACAGATGAGTCCCAAACAAAGAGTGTAACAAAGTTTTATGGTTTATCTAAACCACTAGGCGATAATAATAGCATTACAGCTCCAGAAACTCCTGTCAAAGATAAAGAAATACTCTCCATCACTAATGAAAATACACCTTCAAAGAATGATGATAGTGAAAATATCAGACTTCATTATGAGGAGGATTCTGTTGAAAAAACTACAGACAATGGTAAGCATTCTGAAATAACTTACAAATGCAACTCTGTAGCTAGTATTGACAAATTAATGGACAGATTAAAAGAGTTTGAAGAATTTGATAAGAGAAGACAAAGGCAAGAATCCGAATGTAAACTGCCTGATTCTAAATCTGTAATGGTCACCAATGATGTTGTACTAATTCCTAAATCTGGTGCAGACATTAAACTTAAGGACATGCAGTCTGTTCGCTCACCAGAAAAACCCCTTGAGAAAGAAAATGTACTTAGTTGTTTTGAAAATAACTCAGCTATATCTATAGTGAAAAGAGATCAAGTTAGAAAGTCTTTAGATGTTGATCTTCCTAATTCAGTGACATTAATAAAAAGGAATAATGTACATGCTAGAAAAGAATCAACCAGCTCCAATCATTCAAAAGAAGCGGATGCCATCAGCATTTTTGAGAAGTCTCTGGGTAAAGATGTAACCTTAACTGAAATCAGAAAGTCAGTAGACAAATCTACTCCAGCTTCACAGATTGACTTGCATCAGTTCGCAACTTTGCATGCAAACACACCCACTCCTAATTTAGGGGGTGTTATATTAGACTCAAATCAAATATCCATAACACCCCGTGTTATGCCTGACGTAAAGAGTAATAACAATGATGTTCAAACAATCAACAAACGTAAATCGAGAGAATCTCTCTCAAGAAAGTCCTCTGAATCAACAAATGAATCTGAGGAGAAGATGGCCACTATAGAAAAAATCAAATCACCATTGCAACAAGTTAAATCTCCAGCAATATCAATAACACCAACTCCAGTGGCTGCAAAGTCTGAAGTGACGCAACCTATCGAGTCTGAAACTTTACCACCACCAATTGAAAACATCAAGGCTATTCCTGAGGTCATGTCTTTGACCACTGAAGTCTCAAAAGTTGAAGGCACTCAGATAACAGATATAAAAAAATCGAAAGAGGCTGATGTACAGAAAATAGTAGAACCAACACCAGTGGCGAAAGAAAAGGTGGAAGCTACCATCCTTATCACAACTACAGAGAAACAGATTCCTAAAGAAACTGATATTATGCCTGTAAGTATGGAGGTTGAAGAAGTAGTTCCAACACTGGATACACCAATTGTAGAAAAAGTCAAAGATGCTGAAGTCTCAAAAGAAGCAAACAAGACAGCTGTTGATAGTAAAACTGAACCATTAATAGAAAAGAAAGCATCAGAAGTTGTTTCTGAAGCGAAGACTGTTAAGAGTTCGATTAGAGGAAGCAAGTCTGCTCGTAACTCGATTGAGAGCCAACCAGGGCCAAGCAATTTACTGTTAGAAACACCTGAGAGTCAGAAGCGTAAAGAGAATGTGTTGAGGACATTGGGTTTGTTGACTCACAAGGCAGCAAAAGAAGCTAAGATTGAGAAGTTGAAAGAGAAGGAGAGGTACAAGAATAAAGCTAAGTCAGGGTCAGGACCAAGTGTGGTGCCGACTGGAAGCTTGAAAGCTGTGATTAAGTTGAACCGAGGCAATGGGGATAGAGACAAGAAGAAGTATAGAAGTTCATTGAAGATGACCTTCCAGAAAAGCAAGAATAGGTCCGGGAAGCCACCTCCGGAAGGAGGGGATGCTGCGGAGGATGACGCTTACTACACGATTGAGAGGCGCGAGGTGAGCATCTGTTGTTTATTGTTTATTGTTATATCATTTCATGTTCTCTATGTAGTATCACTAAACTTGTACCAATCAGGCAGATGTTAACAGAATGACAGAAGTTGACTTTAGGATAAACTTTGCTTAACTGTTTCTTGAACTAAAATGCTTTACAAGCCCTTGCTATATGGCTATTTAAATATACAATCAGATACCATCTGATATAAAAACAGTAAGTAAACTTATTGAAATTTTCATTGAAAAAAATTTGGAAATACTTACTTTTAAAATAAGTTGTTTGTGGATAAGTAAAACTTGACTTTTTCTCTGTTGTAATAATAGTGTGTAACTTATGTTCATTATTACTTATTGTTATTTAAAATATGGCATTAAGTACCTATAAGGTAAGGTGACATAAGTTGTTAGCACTAAATACCATTAAGACCTTTATGTACACTTAGTTGGCAATAAATAACTTTGACTTTGAAAACTAACAACAATCAACAAACCAAGTCAATTAATAAACTATTTGCATATGAAAGAGATGCCGTACTGAGTGTTTTGTTTGGTCCGCAGGGTGGCGCAGGCGCAGCTACCGATGGTGGGCAAAGAAAGTCACATTACAGTAATCGCCTTAACAACCATGGTGTGTGGACTTTGCACTCACACATAACACTGCGTTTGATGCACACATGACGTAACATTGCAATTTTGAAATCGATGTAAATCCATTAAATAGTATAGTATCTTAAAAATAGCCACTATAAAACTTCTTCTTGCCTGGTCCCATGTTACTTGGGGTCTGCGCAAAATGGCCAATTTTAAACATAACTGATTATTAAAATTGAAAGAAACTGATTAACACTGGGTAATTACTATGTAAAATAAAGGGTTAATATAAAGAAGCTCGGTCCTTGGGTAGGGCTTGAATCTCTGACGATAACAGTTGCTATCTACAAAAGTGTTTACTAAGCTTAAAGCTCATAAAATATATACACAATCGTAAATTTGCAGTTTTGAGATTTTGGTCATGTTTGCATCAAATAACTGTTTCAACAATAGAGTTCTTATGTAAATTATTTAATAAATAAATGTTTTGTTCTTAAAATTCTTGGATTGTCGTTACTGATATTGGGAACTCTGTTGTTGTTCAATGGCCATAGGTGATTTGCCTTCTAACTTTAACCCAATGTTGTTTATATACTGCTGTATAGCAGTACTGCTACTGCTGTTTGCGTACGCAAAGTCACTGATGATCTACTAAAACTGACAAGTGACCATTTTATATCAATTACTTGTCATAAGGGTACAAGGTACACAATTAGATCACAGAAACAACACCATGTTTTGTTAGCTTTTTATGTTGTGTTTAAGAATACTAAAATATTTGTTTCTATGACCTAATACAATAAAGCATGAATAATTTAGGATACAGCATGTTATTCTTCTTAAATGCTAATATTTTAATTATCTTTGAGCAGAGCATAAAATACAAAAATAACAATAATGAGTGTTTTAATCTCTGTATGTAAATTTCATATATTTTGTATTGTCTATTTGAATTGTATTATATATTATGAATTTCTGTTATATATCACCACCTTCAGCCAGTATCGGTCCACCGCTGGGCAAAATCGCCATTAGAAGTGCATCACTGGTTCCGACCGTCAGTTCTTCTCTTCCTGCTACTACCAGTTAATATACACACTATTTTACAATTTATTACAATAAGTCGGCTAAAACACACTTCACTTCAGAAACATATATAACTTGTCCTTACATAAGTTATGGTGCTTTAGGGTTCAACACATTGAAAAACTAAAAGCTCATCTAACTTACCGTCACGGTAGCGCTCTTCAACCTACTATTCCACATTGAACCATCCCAATAGCTGATAAAGAAAACTGAGTACTCACCTTGAATTTTCAATGAAGGAAAGCCCATGTTCTGAGAGCTTTTTAGTTATGTTATTTAATAAAAATTGTCTACGTCTTCGTTTGTTGCTCCTTTAATGTATGTAGAGCATTGGTTGGTAACAGGTATAGCTAGAAGTCGTCGATGGTCATTGCTACTAACGTATGTAAAGCTGCCTACCAAAGCATTACACCAATAGGTCCCACATATTTGCCGTGTAAGGTGGTAGTAACAATTGTAAGAACCACAGAAGAGGCATCTTTTTGGTAACTACCACAGCCCTTCCTACTTTATCACTCTTCCTCATAAAGTCACTATTCTAAATAGCCTGTGTCAGCTCTACGCACAGACCAGGCCACAGACTCTTTGTAACAATTTGTATAGCCCCACACACATCTTCGTCGCCCTTTAATATTTCCACTGTCAGCACTGTAATATTTACCTGATAGTATTTTGAACGAACTTTTAATTAATCCTTTGTATTTTATTAAAACCAGTGTGGTGGGTTTATAGCCTAACGTCACCTTAGGGAAACTTTTTTTATAAAGGAGACAACGCATTAGGCATACTATTCGTCCTGGGAGACGCAGATGGTTATGTAGGACTTACCCCCGGCCCCTTAGAGGAAGAACTAAGGCATAAGTATCCTCTAAAACTCTTGTTCTTTACTACGTGTCGCTCTCCCTCACTCATGGGAAGATTGCGCTCCTTAGGACGTTTATACACTTGACGATGGAGAAGCTAAACGCCGTTCTAAGTACACTTCTCCCTTTAGATCCCGAAACGGCGCCAGAACCAGTGGAGCCCAAGGAGACTCTGAATCTGGTGATCCCGGAGAAGGCGTCGTCTTTCAGCATTCACCCGGGCCGGCTGTGCATGGACCAGTGCTTCTACTGCGGCGGCAAGTTTGGCCTGTTCGACACACCGTGCCACATTGCCCAGATGAAGAGTGCTGATAGACAGAAGAAGGTTTTGGCGAGTGAGTATATGGGCTATGGTTTATCTGGCGTTAAGTCTGTAATTTTAAAATGCCAGAATCATGTCGCAGTGTCTGATTCTCACATTTTAAAGTTAGTAGATATGTCATCGATAGTGTTTCGGTAACATAATTTTGACATTATAGACTTTAGAATAAGGGAAGATGAAAAAGCACTCCACCCGGTTTCCTGAGCCACTGAGTATCGGTCTATCCTATCTCTGTCTGCTGTTACAATGCTAGTTAGATTAATGTTAAAGCGACAAACTTACATTAGAAGGTTGTTGTAAGCCAGGCAGTACCAACCAAGTTGAGTACAATAATAATATCCTCTAGGAATTGACTCCCATTTGCCTTATTACAAGACGTGGACTATCTTTGGTATGGGGCTTAGTTCCAGCTTTAGGTCCTAGACTAACGAAAACTTTATTACGAAATCAAGTTTTTCCCTGGCCGTGGACTATCTATATCTATGGTACTAAAGATAAACCCTCTTGGGTCTGAGACAGGTTGTGGTTTAAACATTAGACAACAGAGTTCAGCTGATTAAACTCGAATTTGGACTGTGTTTTGTTTACCCATTATTTGTGAACAAAGTGAAATGAATGCAGTTTTATAGTATATTATTAATATTTTGATGATAGTTTGTGGTGCAAAGGACATTTCGCCGTTTCACTTAGCTACGAGTCGTAGCACGCTATTTGTGTATTCATAAAACTTCTGTGGCATTGGCATCACTCCAACTCCTTTAAATTCTAGTGTTTGTATTAAAATTAATATTTTCTAATATATTCAACGTTCGTTTCCTTTCATATATATAACATAATTTAAAACGTTATATGTATCTGCAAAAATGTAATTATAGAAGAAACGGCAAGATATACCAATACTTATTTGGCGATTAAATGAAGATTTTAATCGATTATGGCGTCTAGTGGACTCCGATTTCATGGATTCGATTTGTTGGTATTCCTTTTTAAATGTCCCTGGCAGCAATCCACTGCCTACCACTATATATATATATATATATGTCTGTCGCATTTAGAACTTTTATAACTAAACTTTTATCCCCATTGCGTTGCAACTTTAATTGAAATATATTAAGAGTCTTTTTGCCTTTATTTTATTTGTATTGCAGTTGTGAAAACAAGACACGACATTCGTCTCGTTTCCACAACTGCAAAAACACTGCTACGAGTATAATACTGCTTTAGAAGCTCTGGTTTAGTCTATCCTGCATTATCCGCTTAACACTTTTATAGTTTTATTATCGATGATTACATCCCTAACGAGTTTTCATTATTCCCGCCTCACAGATGAGGAGAAGCTGACCATAGACAGTTGTCTTTGCGACGCGTGCTACCGGCACGTGGACAGACGTGCCAACTGCCCCTCGTACAGGAAGCGGCCGCTGGTAAAGCCTCCAGAGACGGGGGCCATGCTAGTATCACCCACCCTTAACGCGTGAGTACCTTTTACAGTTCAAACCTACCAAAATATCTGAACATGTGACAAATTTTGACCTTATTACTAGACATTAAAGTGCACTTTTCTTTGACCGTTCTAACCTACCAAAAAATTTGATTATTAAACAAAAATCAACCTTATTATAACTTTGATTTCTTCTCAGACATTCGGTATTCCATACAAATGTCAAAGCTTTAATTCTTTCAAAGCCTTACGTTAATTTTAATGCAACTTTAAATAGGCATGTGGAAAATTTATTTGCTATTCTTGTTGTACAATAGATTTTAAAACTAAACATAAGTCCACAAATGAACCCTATAAGGGCACGGAAAATTATTGATTGATAAAAATGGAACGCGAAAGTTTACAAAAGTGTATATTCCAACTTAAGTTTGTTTTAATATGTGTATTTGTGTTTATAACTATACTGTAGTGCCAAATAAACGTTTCTTATTCTCTTACTTATCTTAACCCCCTCGTTTCCCCCTTCAGCCAGCCCGAGAAGCCGCCAAGCCCCTCGCTAGAGTCGGAGAGCGAAGAGGAAGCGGGCACGCGGCCGGCCGCCTGCCACACGGAGGGCTGTGTTGCATTAGCTGATCACTCCATACGGCGCAAGTGGCTTATCAAGATGCGAAGCAGCGTCAACAAAGTGGTCAGTCACCGTTTATATTAACCTTTTGACCGCAACAACCTAAATAATTTATAAAGGCAGACATAACTTGCAACAGGTATAGTAATTCCAAAATTTTAAAATTTCTTTATTTTTCGTTTTTATAAATTATAGATATTGTGATCATTGCCTTCGTTGGCGTACTGGGCTATCGCTTGTCGATTATAGCCGACTGTTTCCGTCAAAAGGCTAACTACTAACTAGACTCGATAAATTGTTTAAGTTTGAATGTTTGGATTTGCATTTCAATGCTAAATAATTCTTGAAAAATGTGTTTAATATTTGAAGGGCTTGGCCATGAAATATTAAATAGAAACAGACTAATATGTGTTTGACATTGCCAGTTTGAACATTGCATTTTGTATTTTACCTTTTTTTTTAAGAGTTCAGAGTTAGTCCATTACTAAAACTTAGGCAAAATTATGGGTAAATCCACTCTGTATGTACAGTCACGAGCATTAACATGTACACACTGTTGAATGTATTAGGATAATGTTATAAGTAATATACTTGCGCAGTTGAAGCTGAAGTGCGACTACCCGGGGCTGCACACGATCCCGCTGTGCGGCGAGCACCACCGCGCGCTGGCCCCGCTGCAGGCGTGCGCGCTGTGCCGCCGCCGCGTCACCAAGCACCACAACATACACTTCATACACCACGTGAGCGCGCCAACCCTTCGCATGCCACTCAGCCGGCACACGGCATAAGTCATTACAATAAGAGTCAGTTTAAAAAAAAAAATTGTTTTCTAAAATTTGAAATGAAACTACTTTTACGAATCTACTCGCGTTTCTAT
This sequence comes from Eudonia truncicolella, assembly GCA_949315975.1. Lineage (NCBI taxonomy): Eukaryota > Metazoa > Arthropoda > Insecta > Lepidoptera > Crambidae > Eudonia > Eudonia truncicolella. The sequence goes on along the minus strand of OX438838.1, from coordinate 6,638,696 downwards.
ACTAATATTATAAACAGTATTTTTGTATGTTTGCAACGAATAAACTCATGTATTACTGGGCCGATTTAAAAAATTCCTTCACCATTAGAATGCTACATTAGCGCTGAGTTAACATAGGCTATATAAAAAATAAATGTCCACAAGTGCGAAGCCGGGACGGGCCGGGACGGGCGAGTTTATTCGTAACAAACAAAAATACAAAGCTTTCCTCTTTATAATATTATAGTATGAAAAGAAATGCTTGAGAACTATTTACAGTATGTACTCTGACATGACGCTGAGAAATGTTTATTTAACACTGACGGGTATTTATTTATGCAATAGGCGTGACGAAATATTTTGAAATCCTCTTCCGTAATGTAGTTACACATTTAGTATTTACGAAAAAACCTTTATTTCGGTAATAAACTTAAGTTTAACGAAGTTTAAAGCCATTTTTCTAATATTTTTTCAATAGTGCGCGAAAACAGCTCGTAGGTGTCATGGTGTCGGCTCTGACGTCACGCTTAGGTAAACATGTCATTGCAATGTCATTGTGTATATGCGTAGCAAAGATAGTAAACAAAACATTAAATTAATTCGTGTGATAAAAATGAATTCCAAAGTTTATAAGTGGTGTATAATACATCAGTATAAAAACACATCAATAAGAACACCCAACAAAGTGTTTGTAAAAATACTTTAAGTACTAGTAGGTTCATTATTATTGTTATAGAAATTTTCTCGTTTTATCGGGTATTACATAGTATTCACTCAACAAAGTAACAACTTACAAGCTGTGTTGAGCTAATCTTGAAAATAAACAATGACAAGTTTAATGTAAGAATAACCTATGAAAGTAAAATAAAATAAACTCGCATGAGTTCAAAACGAGTTTGATTATATCTAAGTTGGTTATATCTAGTGGTAAAGATAAATAAATACAAAATTTACTTACAAGGAAGTTTTCACGTTTCTAAACTCAGACGAGCAAAATCTTTATATTTCTTGAGAGGAAATCGCCCAACATCAAGAGATCGATCCTGGGCAAATTTGAGCTGTTTACATTAACAAAGCTTGGTTCCATTGTTATAGTCGAGTGGAGTCGATAAATCACACGTAAACGAATAAAATATCAATCCAAATGCGTAATCAGTAGTATTCACAACAATGAAACACAGTGAAGGGCAGCATTGACAGCGGAATTCAAGTAATAGTGTTCTGACGCGGAGTTTACCTAAGCGTGACGTCATGCGGTGTTTCAGTCAAAATGGCCGATTGCAGTATTTTAATGTTTTATTTATTGAAATTTTTTTTAATATGTATTTTCCCCTAAAATCATTAAATTGACGATTTTTTGATACTATCGTCATGCCTATTACCGTAGCCTATGCTCAAATAAGGAGACTCATTACGGGTATTCATTACGCCAAATTTGGTTATAAATATATCAGAAGGGAGTTCAATGGTACAGCTAAAATCAAGAGTTTAGACTTGTTCATGAGTGACATTCGCAGCTTTAAGAAGTCTCTCATCTGCTGATGTGTACTGTGATGATTTGACATAATAATATTAATACTTTTCACAAATATTTGTATAAATTAATAAATTTCATAATTATTAATTCTCAATTTTAATTCTGATTCTCATTTCTCATTTATTATTTATAATTTTCTGTAAATTTTATTTATGTAATTGCATGTAGTATTCGCCTATAATTGTATTGACATCAAGCTAAAATCTTTAATAATGTTTTATTTAAGAAATCAATGATGTTTTATATGTTGGTGATCATTTCAATAAATAAATAAATAAACAATATTTATATACAGTTTATAAACAAAGGTGATTAAACATTGTTTATGAAACATGTTGCCGTGCTCCCCACTTGGAGTGGAGAGCAAGTCGAAACATCTAGTTTATAAACAAAAGTCAACAGGTGTGGACGTGTGTGTTGCGCGAGTTTATTATCATGGAAGTAGTGTGGTCCAACAACCTGATTTCGATGCTCATAGAGCTTCAAGTTTCAGAAACAGTGTTTATGGTAAACTTGTTTATAAACTCGTCATAAACATATTGTTTTCTAAAGTTTACGCGAATACTACACACTGAAATGAAACCACTTTTACGGATCTACTCGCGTTTATATTATTAAATTTAAATGAGGGTATACAAGCTTAAATTTAAAAAAAAAAATATTTGTTAAAAAATTACTTGAGCTTTGTAGAAAATACCGAAGTGTACGTCAAATGATCTAAGTGTTCAAACTACGAGAATGTAGTAGGGAACGGGGGTTCCCTCTAGAAAAACGGTGTTTCGTTCCACACAGCCAGCGTGCCTTTTTTAAGTTTCTCGCCTCGCCGCACCCAAAAAGTCTGGTGACGCTGAAAACCCCGCTTGATGCAATCAGCAAACTCTCCAAAAAACAGTTATAAAACCTTTCAAAATATCGAATCATTCGACAAAAAAATCCCTTACAAGAAAATCAAAATCCACTTTCATTTGTTCTCAGTAGTCAATTGAATAGGTACTCTACCGTCATTGAACCAAGGTTGATTTTTATTAAATGTTAAATGACGAGTGTTTGTGTTTCTTTTTTGTGTTGTTTGTTACCTTGTTTTTAATAATCATCTGTGTATCCTTTTTATATTTGTTATTGTTATGTTGTAGTGCAGGTAATATATGTTTCTTATTTCTACTTCGTCCATACCCAGGGCTTCACGGAGATTAACCCCCACTTGCGCGAAGCTCGCATCCCTGTGCAATTCCTGGAGCGACCGTTGCTGTGCAAAGTGTGCCGCGTGTACTGCGCACTGCTGCAGCGATCCGGCCACCAGGAACCTAAGGCCCGAGGATATCGGCGCAAGTCAGTACAATGTATACTCTGTTGTTATTTATTTTAGGGTCTATTTTGCAATGACAACGATTGACCGTCATATTATCATGGAAGGCGAAATTAGAAGGTAAGTAGTTTCAGGGGTTAAATAAGTCGGTTATACTTTGTTGTTAAATAGTATAGTGTCTATTTTGCAATGGCTTTTAGCCGTCATATTACGAAAGGCAAAATTAGAAGTTAGGTAGATCCAAGAGGATACTGCCTCAATACAATTCTTGGAGCAAACGTTGCTTTGTACAGTGTGCCGCGTGTATTGCGCGCTGCTGCAGCGGTCAGGTATCCTTGCCCGGGTATATCGGTGCAAGTCAGTGCAATATATACTTTGTTGTTGTTGTTGTTGTTTTTAGGTCTATTTTGCAATGGCAACGTTTGGCCCACATATTTACATCACAGGTGAAGGTAGAAGTTAGGTACTGCATTGCAATATACACTTTATTATAAGTGCTTTAATGTCTATTTTGCAATGGCAAAGTTTGGCGATCATATATCACGACAGGCGAAGTTAGGAGAGGACGCGTAACAAGATACTGGTGCTAAGTTATAGGGAAAAGCTGTTTGAGACTACAGAGCAATATACACTCCGTAGTTATATGTTTTAATGTCTATTTTGCAATGGCAAGGTTTGGCCGTCAACTTTAACTCTAGCGGCCTTGCCATTTAAGGCGCCAGTCTTGTACGAATCAGTGCTCTTGCAGTATTATCAGAAACTAAGATTTTTTTTTTAGTTATTAAAATAGCTACAAATGAAATTTATTTAACATCACTTTACAGTGTGGGGTTTCGAGTTTCCTAAACATATTAGTTTATTTACTTTGATGTTACTTTTAATCACTTTGTTAGGCGTTAAACATACGTGTGTTTACGTTCTGCGCGTTGAAGATCTAATTCATGCACACGTCACGTAAAAAATATGGCAACAACACAAAATGTATTCAGATAACATTTATTCTTAAATCCTCTACAATAATCTTACTTGCTTACATTTTTGAGAAATGCCTTACTTTTCTTATTTTAAGTGGTAATTTTAAGAAATTGACCATATCTAAAACTTATTTTTTCTTTTAAAAAAACATCTTTTGGAGAAGTCACATTTAAACCACTTACAAAACAACTATTAAGTAGTGAAATAAAATAAAACTGTTTTGGAAAATATGAAAATACTTTTTGTTAATCAAAACTTCTTGAGTGTTTATAAACAAAAACTCGTCGAAATTTCAACCAGTTCCGCTGTATAAATTTTTACATCACTGTTTGTATTTATTTAGTAAGCAATCACCTAAAAAACAATATTTCATTTATTTCATACTAAATAAATAATAAATTCTTTATTTGGTGTAAAATACAAATGTGCACAAATTAATTATAACTTTAATTAACATGTATTTCATTATTTTCAGATTGCTTCAAATGTACAACATCGAAGCGCCGCCAGAAAACGAAAATGAGCCAGAGGAGTCCATCATGCAAGAGGACAGTCTCATTAACAGCAAGCAGAAGAAGAAACAGCGCACCAAGTCGAAGCAGAGGAAATCCACTGACCCCGAAAAGACTGACGCCAGCGAATCATCAGAGAGAACCACCCCTCATGACGAAAGTTCGCCCGAGAAGATGAGAGATGACAGCAACGAATCAATTGGCCAGAAGCAAACGCCACTCCTCGAAGAAGACATTGAAAGCCTCATATCCTCAAACAAAATCATGGTGCCTGGAGCAATGAAAGCTAACGAACACAACCCGACGAGCGACGGCTCTGAGTCAGAAGCGATGTACGATTTAGACACACCCCTTCTGCCGTTCGACAAGCAAACAGAACTGCAATACCTTCTACAAAAACAGAACAATCCTGCACAGTTCCTACAGAAGAATACGAATCTAACGCAGAAACAGAAGAACATAATGAAACTGCAGTCCATGTCGGGAATACACAAGCCTGGCCAACAGCACAGAATCAGCGAAAAGAACGCGAAGAGAATACACAAACTAGGACAATTGGTTACACATAAAGATAAGAGTAATAGGAAAGAGGGAGAGCTCGAAGTATTCGACCCGGACAAAGCTAAAGACGTGACGGTACTCAAGAACATACCGCTCAACGACGAGTGTACGATCGAAACTATTCCCAACAAGAAACCAGCGGACATCAACACTTTGAAGAACAAATGGCAGATGTCTGAAAGCTTTACACAAGTAAAAAAGAATTTGAGCGAGCTATCTAAAAAGTTGACGGTCGAGAAAGAGCCTAAGAAAGGCAACGACGTCAAATACTCGAATCCTGTCAAAAGATTGGAGACGAATCCGTCCATTTCGGTTAGAGAGTTGTTCCCAGGAGAGGAAGAGATGAATTTGCAATGCAACATCGAATTCAGTAACGTGAAAGGGGTCACTCCAGAAGGCTGGGAGAAGTGCAACACCATGATCCAGTACGATGCGGAGACGAAACGGCTGTGGAACGAACTACAGAGGCCATATGGCAACCAATCGAGCTTCTTAAGACATTTAGTGCTGTTAGAGAAATACTTCCGAAACGGGGATTTAGTGTTATCACACAACGCTGCACCACACGCTAGCAATTACAGCGACTCAGTGCAAAGTAGACTACGGGCTTACGACAACGTGCCGAATGAAACGTCGAAGCGGCCCGACCAACCAGTCAGTCTCATCGAGTACAGAAAGAAGCCTTCAATGAACGGGAAGAGTCTCTTAAAATCGAATCAGTCTTCGGACAGTGAGAAAGACCCAAAGAAGTTTATGCCACCGCCCGGTATACTGCCGAAGCCTAAATCGAAGTCGACCGATAAGGCTAAGTCGAAACCACTGCCTCCTGAACTGATAGCGATTAACACTCCGAACGCACAAGGTCGTAAAGCGATCCAGAATGTTCTGCACAATATTCAGCAGTTAGTGAAGGGTGTGTCAGCTTCTGATCCTACTGAGGTAGCGGCTGCGCCAGTACCGAAGTTCGATGCGCCCAAATTTGATAGTCCGAAGTTTGACAACCCGAAATTGGAGAGTCCAAAGTTTGATACTCCTAAGGCAGACCCGCCCAAAGAGAAGAAGGACACTCCGAAGTCGGATACTCCTAAGAAGCACAAAGCGACGAGTAAGCCGTGGCGGCCTACTCTTATGCCCATTACGGCGGTAAGAGTTTTATATGTTTACATTAAAATATTAGTTATAAGTTAATAGACTACTCCTGGGATCGGCCTATCCGAAACCGGAAGAATTCGGTTTCAAAGATATTGCCAAACTCATAGCAGCCAACTTTACTGGGGAAAAGATTAAAACGATCCCAATAGGTCTAAGTGCATCTGAAAAAGCGAAACCTTAGTAGGCCTCACTAAGATAAAGTAATATAAGTAGTAAATAGCTTATATACTGTCCCAATGCTGGGCAAATACCGCTATCATTGAAGTCATCGCTACAATTGATGGGCATTGGTGTAATCACCACGCTTGCCAAATATGGTTTAGTGATCATAAAAAGAAACCAAGCGTCGAAAAGTTCGTGTCATATTCTCGACCTGGGAGTTGAACCCAGGAACCCCGGATATCGGGACGAGCGTTTTGTCGCTCGGTCACCGAGCCATTTATCAAATTAAATATTGAGTTTTTGTTATGTTTGCGATTTGTTTGACGCCGTTGCCGGTACTATAAAATACCGATAAATGATCAGTCTATACCGGTATTTTCCGTTTCAGTACTTTCATTTATACAAAGGCGCCTCTGCTAATTAATTTCAGAATTTTCCTTCTGTCCTCGCACTAGCTGTAGACATACCTGTCTGTTTATTATCAATATAATGTTATAAATATTAATAAATATATTTTTCTTCCAGGAAAATCTAGCGAAGATCGCCCGTGAACCGACCCAAATAGCGGTGGACGGTCGCACCCTCCCCAGCCTGGTACAAGTCATGTCCTCGGGCAAGCGGTACCACATTACCCTTCACGACTACAACAAGATGTGCGTAATGAGGCGGGAGAAGCTTCAACAGCTGCAGGACGGGCCTAAAAGATCTGATGATGCCGTAGTCACAGAGATCCAGACTTCCACCATGCTCGGAAACGGGGGCACACTTGTCCAAAACCCCCCTCAAGAAGACAAGATCAAAGACATGCCCGAACTAGGCCAGATGAGTTCAAACGCCGCCACCATACTGAAAAACGTCGGCCTCAAGAATATCACCATCGCACCGATACCCCCGAAGACAGCCACAGTAACCTCCCAAACGGTGACGTCACCCATCGTGACGTCACCGTCGCTTCTCGTTACTGCCCCAATGAAGATGCCGCAGTTCGGGCCAGCGGTGTCAATTACTAGTGAAACAGTACTTAACGCTTCGCCGATCTCGAATGTCGTCATGCCGAAGATACCGAAGTCGCTGACGGTGATACCACAAACGGTGGTGGCCGGTGTACCCCAAAACGTGGTGACCCAAGCGGGACCTGATCCACAGCGTCCATAACGAAGCCTGATCTTCGTGGTCGTTTAGCGACGGCCCCCGGCGAGCGCTCGCAACGACCGACAGTGATCAAACGGTCTCATAGTGCCCGAATGGTCTTTAAGTGTTGCCCGAACGGTCTCATAGTGCCCGCACGGTCTCATAGTGTAGTACCTGAACGGTCTTTAGTGAAGTGTGCTCGCGAAATTGACGCTGAAAAACTATTTAATCCCTTAAATTATTGATAACAAAAAAAATACTATTTTCATATCGGTTATGTTTAGTGAAAGGACTCGTGATGCTGTCGAGCGATACTGACGCGTGATGCAATATGATAAGTGAGAACACCGGTTGAGCCTTAATAATTATATACTGTGTATATAGTAGAGTAGGAAGTTGGACATTCGTTAATGCGCTGTGAATATTGGTGACGAGAATTGTGTTGGATAGAATTGTATCACTCAAATATTAGTTTTTAATTTTCATTTGTGCAAATGATACGCAGGTGATGTGTAGTGAGTTGTACCGATGCTGTCTCAATCAAAATTACCGTTTTCAAATCTTCCAATTAACATTGCCTTTGTGTAAAAAGATTTCAAACATTTTTTTTCTATTGTTCATAATTTGTTGTGATATCTGACAATAGTTGAATTATGTGAAACATCAATATGCGGTTCCTAATGTATGTCGAAAAATACAGTATTCTGTTGCTGAAATAAAATTACTATTACAAATAAAACAATATTTTTAATTGATTTATCATTTTAATGTGTAATCACTCTGTTCCATTTACAATGTTATGATATGAATATCAATAATTTTTGTTTCTTATAATATTATATTCAGTAGTTTTTGACAATGATGACAAGTAATGCTCTATTTTCTTCACCAAAGTAACACTTAAAAATTCTCAAAACATTCATAATCAAGTTGAAACCTGTAAAACTATGAAAAACTTGAACCATACTGAACCCGTTTTCAAATAAACAAACTTGCATTGAATATTGCCAGTTCATTAATTACTCTATTTAAAACTAACATCTTAACTTAAAGTAAAAGAAACGTTCGAAATTCTCTAGTCACATTTTATATGCATTTATATTTATTATAAAAGAAATCATTAGGTACCTATGTTACATAGCCTCGTATCATTTGTGTGAAGATAGACAATTATTATAATGTATAGAGTTGTATAGCATTAATTAATAGTTTGAATAATACTGGAGCATATTTTTCCATTGTTGTTAAGTAAGGTTTCATGCATAAATCACGAAATATTTATGTGATAGGATATTAAAAGCTGGTGAAACCACTCGCTAGTAAATATCAGATAGTCTATCTACATAGAGCTTTTACTATGAGTGTATAAGTAAGACAGACATTCTGCAGACTATCTGATATAATACCGGAAGTGGTACTAGCTACAAACCACCTATTAAAACTAAATTCACAGAATAAGAAAATTTGTTTTCAAAGTGATTTTTTTATTGAATGAAGTTGCATCACAATTTACATTTCGTTTTTGTAAAGCTATCAAATAATGAAGAACTACATTGGCCCTTAATTAGGTATAACTATATTATACATACATATTATAATAAACCCACATAACTTTATGATTATTGTAATGATCTTAAAATTGACATTGTACCAGACAAATAGAGAATGGTACACAAATCAATGTTACAAAGAAAGTGATTAAATTTGTGCCTAACAAAGGATATAACTTGTTTAATATTACACTGCACTGCTCACACTGTAAATACGAACCACAAACGAATCAACACAAGGAGAGTTCCGATTTTATATTACTTAAAGCTCATGGTTGAACATTGTACGTTTAAAATAAATATTATATATCTATTGTTGAGAATTACTAGGATTTTATTTTGGTCCATTATCACATTACGGTCCAATGTTAACTTTAGATGTTGTACAGAAAGAAAATACTTTGCTAAGGCGATGCTTTTCGTTTTTTATACTGTGGAATAATGCTCATGTTAATATTCAGACACCGATATGGACCTTAAAGCTATCGCCTTAACAGACAATTTTGAATGTTATGATACTGCTAGTACTATTTTACTATTTGGAAGTTTCATTACTGTTTTTTTTTTATTTTTCATCGGTTGTCATCATTTGTGGTGTATTGCTCACAAGTTTTGAACAAATTGTAGGCCCTTATAGCCCGGATGTTTAGTTTCTTCCAAAGATAGTGTGTTAGTATACAATATTATTATTATTATTTTTAGTTTTATGTTCGGCACGCTATGTCGTTACGTGCCGGAGGTATGAATTGTCTAATAAACATATCCTTATCTCCCGATCTTTGTGTTTTCTTCTAGGGTTAAAACAGAACCTTTAATATTATGCACAACACTAGTACGTACGTGTTGTGCATAAGGCATAAGTGACATATAGTAAATTTAAAAGGTTTTGTCATGAGATTTATGTATCGGCAACATTTTCAAAACTTCAATTACATTGCAGATAAAGCTTACGGTCAAGCCAGGGTGCCTAGTGCGAGTTTCTTTCGCCATTCGATCACGTTAACGAAAACGAGAATTTGTATAGTAAAAAATTAACTTCTAGTATGTAGCCAGGAGGCGCTGCTTCAATGCCATACTAATTTTCGTTTTCGTAAACGTGATCGAATGAATACGCATAGTAAACGAAACTTACACTAGGCACCCTGTATTGACATTGCCACTCCTCGAGAAGTAGAACACTCACCCAATGTTGAATGGTTTCTAGTCATACTTGTGTATGTTAAAATTATATTTCATATAAGTAAATACTGAACCAAAAGCTGGCTTGACGATCATTAAACAATGCAAGCGCTGCGCTGTATGTGTCATCATCATGGTATCACTTACATTTATGTAAGTCATAAAAGTTTGGAAACCCCTCCACTATGTCAACAATAATATTCCGTTTATATTCTGGAGTGTGCGAAGGAACTTCACGATTCAGTTCCACCAGCCCAGCTGTTAGTTGGTTCCTACCAAGCTTTCTGCTTTGCCGGCCGATTCTTTTCTCTTGATGTGTTTGGGTCCGCCTTTCGTACGTTTCCACTTCATTCTTCGGTTTTGGAACCACACTTTCACCTTAGGGCAGAAGTGCATTGTTATAAAATAATGTGACATGACAGGGTATAAGTTATATACCTATACCTAATTATTCTATGAAGCTTAGATTTTACTCGTACACCCACCCGCAAACAAAAGCTTCTTCATATTATACAAAGTGTCTGTCTGGTCAGTGGTGATGTAGACATTAAAGGGTACGTATGTTAAATGGTAAATTTTATCCACAATTTACTGCCAAATATGGGTCCCAGTATAAAGAAATAAATAAAAACTATAAATATATTACTTTGTGTCATAGTTTTAAAAGTGGTATAAATATTCCCAACATATATTTCCCAAAAATCGAGCTTTCCATAGTTTCAGATTTAATAATAGCTAAGTGTAACCAGAAACCGTTAGTCAACGGTCCATTTTCTAACGTGCTGTGGATATAGACGAATATTTTAAATCATAGATGCTCATAATAATATATCAGCTTAATACAATGTTAATAAAGACCGCACAACATTACATTGTTATTATTGTAAATAAAAGGTGGAGACTGACCGGAGCAATTTGCCGTAACGTAACAGGTTCGATGCGAGCATTCGCATGGTCAGTAGGTACAGTGAGCCGAGCCGAGCTCCGTGTGATAAATGCGGTTGCTAAATTGGTATTACGGGAACAAATCAGTCGCGCAAACTAGAGCAGTCGCGTTGCAATTGTACAATTAACAACTGGTTGCTTTTTTCGGTAATAAGCCTGCGGTACGCACTTACCTGTCGCTCAGTGAGGCTGAGGGCCACGGCGATCTCGTAGCGCCTCAGCCGGGTAAGGTAGTTGGCCCTTGCGAACTCGTCTTCCAAACTCCGGATCTGTGCCTTCGTGAAGGCAGTCCGCTCCTTGCGACTGCTACTCTCTGAGCGAACTTCTAAAACAACATTGTTCAGCTTATAAAGTAAGGATAGGAGAGTTAGGTAGATAGATAGGATAAAGGATTAAAAGGATATACGACTCACGAACGCACCTGTCTTAAAATTATTTTTTATATTGAATAATTAAACTATTTTAGTTATTTTATAATTTAAATTTATTTTTTATTTTTTTTTTATATTGAATAATTAAATTATTTTTTAAGACCAATTGCATGAACTGAAATGGTTTGATATATTAAGTACAGTTGTAACAATGGATTATTAAAAAAATGTTGAGCCGTAAAATATTTAAAAAACAATCCTTGTCTCTTGTCTACATTACGTCATGAAAGGGATTTGCCTGGAGGGCGTTTTTTAACCGTTATTCTCAAGCTATGATATTAATCACGATTGCTTCTACCACTCTTATTCAAATTAACTGGTAATTAATTGTTGACACTCAATTTTCCTAAATGGTATGTATCTTAATAATATCATCACTTAACATCAGGTGAGATCAAGACACTGTGCTTATCCGTAAAATATATATTAAAAAAAAATTATTCAAAAATCGCGCCCCCCTGCTAATCAAGCAGCGATTTAGGCTATGTTATGTTAATAGTTCTTTAGTCAGTCAAGACTTCACTACCTCAGTAGAAAGTCTTCGCAGTACGTACGATGTTACGATTTGCCTATTATCCATTGTACAAAGTCACAACCCGGTCGAGAAACGAGTTAGATCTACAACAAATGTGCGACGCCGGCGCCTGCCTTCGCAGCTATGTGTTTACGGCAAGCGCCAGGGTTTATAGGGTTTATGTCTGTTTGCGAGCCTTCCTGCCGAACAGGTGGGGTTTTATAGCTAGCATTCGACGGTAATGCGCCGTTAAATTATGGCTGTAACTTACGTGATACTAGCTATAGTCACAATGCTTAGATATTGTCGTAAGAAACAATAGTATTGTCGTGTAATGAGTTAAAATAAAACATAAATTATACCTATATAAGATTTCTTCCGGTTCGCCACTGGGACTGGGTTCCATGGAAAATACTTAAACAGGTCACCCCGCTACACACGACTTTTAAGTTTATACTGACACCCGCTACCAACCTTAGCGGTTACAAAGTAGGTGTCAGTAATCCAAGCGCAATACGCAAGCACATGGGACATAACGCCGGATCAGGACGCGCCGAAGCGCATTCTTCATCTGGTACTTTTAAGACTAGTGTCTCGAGCGAGTTGCTCCGTGGACACGTATAGTCCACTGCCTAATATCCCGATAGGTTACCGGAGCTGTAAGCTCGCTCACTTCTCGTTGCACCATAAGCACAACTCGCAGTTCCACTGCTCGGGTCGTCAACTCTAAAGCCGACTACCAAATGTCCACATTGGTGGCGGAGTTGTAAGCCCACTCACTTCTCAGTACCCATCCAGGCACGTCATCAGTTCCAAAATCCTACGCGGCTAATTCAACTGGAGACTAGCGTCTAGCGGGCGCCTCTACTAGTTATCCAGACTAGTGCCGGAGATGTTGGAAGCCTACTCAATGAAAACCACCGAGCAGAACAATCAACTAAGGACAACTCACGTGCCCCGCAGATCCTTTCGCTACAGGCCCCACCTAGACCGCTACTCGGACCCGCTCGCTGTGCCTGAAATGGAAGCCTGGCCAGACCTCAACCAGGCAGACGAACATTCCCACTTCTACAGCTAAGCACGAAGGCATAACCGGCAAGGGGCCTAGGATCCGAACTCCCGTGGTACCCTTGAAAAGACAGCCGGACCCGTAGTTCCAACTGCCATACCCTACCTATCAGGGTCAGTAGATATATAGGGACTTAAATAGGTCAGTCAAAAATCTGTAAAAAATAAAATCGGTCAAAACGACAGACTATAATTTTTTTTTAAATAAAGTTACCTAAAACAACCTATTAGATCGGTACAAATGCTTTATTTCAATGTGTTTTTATTTAATAAGTCCGCGTAAGTTTAGACCACTAAAATACTTTATTAACAAGAAAACTTTATAAAACTCTGTAGCTTATTATAATTAATTGACCAATCTGACCACTGGTGCTAGTGGGGTAAATTGTCGATAAAATTAACCTTAACAGCTCTCACACTGGCTGCCCATTTTATACCTAACATTGAAAAATACTGTGAAAGTAAGTATTTTTTAATAGAAATACAGCTTAAGTTGGACTTAATGTTAATGAGGAATGTCAAGAGAGAAAAAAAAGGCGCGGTAAAGAAAATATCACGTAAGAAAACCTAATCAATGGTTTTCAAAATATACAAATAAAAATTACGGAACGACAGAGCTAGGCGTTATTGTTAGAGACTAAAATCAGTTTCTGACTATTCTTATTGATTAAAGGAAAAAAAAAACGATTACTGGTTCCTGACGAACACTAGTGCCATTACCCTACCTTGGTAAAAAAAAATCTTACCTTCCTCGCTGAAGTTAGACATCGCGCCACCAGCCTCCAAATCCGCTTCCACCTTCACGAACACCTGGCGCTCGTTCCACTCAGACCATTCCCACTGGTTCAGCTCGGCCTCATTGTGGCCTTGCCTGTAGTCGTAGAACATCGGAAAGCAAGGGTGGAACATCTCTTGCTGAGCCACTTCATCATGAGCACCATCGAAGTATACGTTCTCGGAGTGATTGTCGATGGTTTCCTCAATTGGTATTAAAAAGTCATGCCTTATGAATTCCATTTCCTAGACTTAGTAAATCTTTGTAAATACTTATCTTTTTATAATAAGTATTTTTTTCAACACTTTTTCGAATTAACTTAGTTTATCGTTAGTTTGTCGTTACTTTAGGCGATCACAAAAGTTGATAATTATGATTTAGAAAAGTATTAGAAATAGATCACTAGTTTTAATCAATGATGTGGCTATGCGTCCGTGTTTCAGTCAGGGACTAACTCCTGAATGAAGTTGCGTTTGCGCATGTGGATTGCTTCAGGGGGGCGTGGCTTGTGTTTGGGGCGGGTACGAAACAGTTGCGTTCCCTTAAATCTGTGCTCATGCTCGTATTTTAAATTGGTGTTTTATTTTTCTTATCGTCATTTGTTGTTATTCGGTGTGTTGTCATTGTCATCAATATCTACCAGCAATTAATTCTTGCAGTTTCAAGTTTATTTTATTTTAATAATTAAATAAAGTAAACTAGTAGTAGTATGTAAAAATTAAAATTAGTTATTTACAATTATTAAGACTAGTGGTCACCCGCCCGCTTCTCTGTGCGAATATTATGGATCAATGAATGCTAATCAAAATAATTATTAGGTTTACTAACATCATATATAGCCTATCATTTGCACAATCTCATGTTCTTACTACATACAAATTTTCCGTTCTTCAGTTAAAAATGGACATACAGACAGACAGACAGACAGATAGACAAAAATTTCAAAAATCGTAAAATTGGTGTCAATGAGTCTTAAAATGAATATTTATCTCAAAATTTGTCAGAAAAATTGCAAGTACACACAGAGCCTACAGATTTATAGAGTAGTAAGTATAAGTACCTATAGATCTAGATGTTATATAAAAATTTCAAAATAAAGTACTATTATACCTACCTTGAAAGGATACCAAATACAAGAATTGTGTTCATCTAGTTACTAAACTAGATTCTAGGACCTGGTTTATCTGTATAGGTTTTTTTTTGTAATTAAATAATTAATTAATTAATGTAGGTAATTGACATTTGAACTACCCCCAAAGAGATTGTCTGAAGAGGTCCCCTCTTGTCTTTCCTCCTCTTTCTAGTTTTCCGTTTAAAAGGATTAATTTATATCTAGGTACCTAAATTATAGCATTTAAGGTTTAAATGTTTAAGGTATGTATTCTCTTTATTAGTTACAACAATTTGCTTATCATTAGAAATAAAAAAATATAGTAAAACAAAATCGGGGAAGCGCAGAAGTCGGGGGTAGAAAAAAAAATTAAAACAGTTACAGCGTCCGGCATAGATGCACCTCTAATGAACAAAAAAAAAAGCGATCAAATATGTACAGACGCCTGCACATCAACCTATCCAAAACTGTCAAATTCCTTCAATACATTTTCAACCATATTATTAAATCATAAAGTTCAAAGTCTATTGAGGAAATATGACAGTTTGTGGTAGGTTGATGTGCAGGCGTGTGTACCTACATCCCAGCTACGCTCACTATTCAATAATCAACTCAGCTATTTAAAAATAGTATATTCTATAGGTAACTAGGTATACTAGGGAAATAAAAAGTCCTAGTACAGTTACCTTTCTGTTAAATTGTCACGAATATGAACTATTGATTTATACCTATGCACCTCTACTAAAGTTTTAGATATACAATACAATATCTTGTTGCTTGATTATTTTAGGACCCTAGTACTAACTTTAGTATTTTTTATTATGTCAGTATGTAAAACTGACACACAAACTGGAATTATTCATTATGCAGCAGCAGCTTTCCATACCACCAATACGTAATACGAAACGTTGTGATAATGAGATATTCTCATAAACTATTTAATTAACAAACTTAATTGAATGATCTGTATGCGAAAGCTACTACGCGCCGACAGTTGCCTGTTGTCATAAGAAACGTGTTAGCAAACCCCTGGGGACCGACCCCTGGCCCCTGTTTCCCACGCGAGACGTCAACGAGGGCCTATCACGCATGATGATAGCTTAATGTCCTGTTTATGATAAGATTTGATAGCATTTCTTCTAGAATTACTATGGGATTTTTCTCTATCTCTCTTTTAGGTACCTACCTTTTTGGATGGTTATGGAAACCATTTTAGTTATACATTTTTGTACAATTTAAGGACCGCTGTGGTCTAGTGCTTACACTTGATTTCGTACACAGAGGACCCCGGTTAGATTCCCAGCGGTGAGAACATGTCTGTGCTCGGATATGGTTACTGGTAGGGCTTGCCTTAAGTCCGCCTAGTTAGCTACCACCAAATTTATGTAATTACGTCGCCATTGACATTATTGGTAATAACATTATTATTTCCGATTCCGATAGTTGTAGAGAAAACTACTTGCTCACTAGTTGAGGATTCCAGGTGTAGTGAACTTTCAACTTCTATCTTGCGCTTATACCTATAGGGTAGAGGCTATTGAATTGCACCTTTAAAAAGGTGCAATTCAATAGTCTCGGCTTCGCAAAATCGACAAGTCCTAATTCCGTACTAACATTAGACACTACCTACCTGTACCTGCCAAACAATATCGTCCTTATTATAGTTACAGTTTTGCGTCCCACTGCTCCACATTTTGCCGATAGACAGGATGCGATAGAGTCCAATCCAACTGGCCTGAGAAATCGGAGCGTGTCGTTTCTAGCCGCTATTGCAGTGATGTTGCCGGCCGGTGACGAGGCTCGTTGCTATTTCCTATCTCTAAGTAGAACTTTGGTTCCGTCTAAAGCTCTCATAAAGATACCTCCGTACGTTTAAACTACGTTTGTACGATTTCACGCATAATTAAGATATAATTTTACATATCGGTATTCGGTATCCCAAACAAACTTCGATCTTTCAAACCAATTAGGCGATTTTAATTAAACTTTATGCTTAAGGATCATACATAGCATAGGTGTTGGCAGTTAATAGAAAACCTTAAGAATAATATAACTAAAATGCGCTTAAAGTCCACTATGAAAGTTTCAAATTGCATAAACGCAGTTAAAGAAACGGTATATATAAATACTTTGTTCATAAAATCTCAACAGAAAAAAGCAGCTTAGCATGCAGAGTATGTTTCTTAATATTGTAAATGCAAAAAATACTTTATAACATAGTGTATTTCACGACACTTTTAATTTCTAGATCACCAGTTAAATTAATAAAACGCCCCCCGGGCCTGTTGGTCATCGTTATGTCTCCTTAACACTGAAGTTTAATTCCAATACATACCAAGAGCCATAAAAGCTAATGCCTAAAATTCACACTGAAAAATATTATGTAGTTACAAAAAAATAAAATAAAACGGAAGCTTTCATCAAGCCCATAGCGGGCGTCTGATCGCGTGCGCATACGCACCCCATCTATTGTTTGGGCAGCTGCGCTCACGACCGCGGTGATCAATATATTGCCTCACATTAGGTAGCGGCTCTTTTTAATCTGCTTTTTTGGCTTTAATTGCCGCGATGATGCTCAGTTGCGTCAAAATATTTTCGTTTCAATAAATCAAAGAAATTACGTGGGCAGCACGATCGATACAATACATGATATAACAAAAAATAATAAAAATAATAAGATTATGATTATTTTTAAGTTAAGTAGATTATTTTTTTTGTTTTTCGATCGCGTTAACGAGAACGTGACTGTATGACATTGAAGCAGCGCCTCCAAGGTACCAAGGTGCGAGTTTTCGAATGCCACATGGCATTCGAACACGTTAATAAAAACGAGAATTTGCATGGAAAAAGTTTAACACTCGTTTATCGCCAATTCAATGCCATACAAATTCATGTTTTCGTTAAAGTGATCGAATGGATTTATGAAACTACAAGAGTAGGTACTTTAAGTTTTTTTAAAGGTTTTTTTCAATAGTAATTATTACCTAAACAAAACTCGGACTAGGCTAGGCTCATTTTAGTAGCGGAGTGAAGAATTTTCGGTATGGATGAGATTGTAAAATTGTGACGTAATCCATAATGGGACAAGTGTTCGGTTTAGGGTTGCCAACGATGTCGTCGTCGTGTAAAGATAGCCGAATAATAAATATCGGGTGTTATTTAAACGGTTAGCAAAGTATTCGTATTTTTGTTAGCAAAAAAATGCTAGTTGGGCAGCAAAAAAGCTAGTTGGGCAGCAACTTATGGTCAGCAAATATTTCTAAATCAGTCTGCAACTTATATCATGCTGAACAGCAGTCTTTGCCGCTCCCCCCTTCCGTGACTGACACTCGCTACGCTGCGTTTCGCTCGGATTTTTTTTTTAACTTAACCTAACCAACAGTAAGGATTTCTTATGCTGACCGATTATATAATTCTGCTGACCAAATAATAATTTTGTTGACCAAATATTTATTTTGTAATACAAATAAATTATTTCCCATAAATATCTACCTCATAAGATAAAAAGCTTTTTATTATAAATATTTGCTTATTACTTGTGAGATATTATGTCATAACGGTATTTGACATCGGTAGGTACCCTCAAAAGATAACGCGCTCTCTTATTTAATATCATGCTGTGTATGCTATTTATTTATGAATTACTGTCTAGTCTTACTGTATTGACTATAATCTGTCTGTGTACCTATCTTAAATAAATAAGAAGTTTTTTGGGTAACCGGTATTGAATTTTCTAAAATTGTAAAACTTAGTCTAAACTGTATTCAAGAATCCAAAGATCTATACGAACCTAATTTATTAAAGAATAATGTTATTAGAGAAATTATGAAGAAAAAACTATGAAGGTTGGCATATGATTTTTATCGATTGCTCAAAAAGTCCTCGAGGTCTGGGTGCTGGCTATTTTGACCAAAAAAATAATTTAAAAGCTGGCTTTAAAGTTTCTAAACAATTATCCATTATGACGCTGAAGCTCATCGCAATATTTCAAGCGTTAATTTATGTGATTACCAAAAGATTGAATAAAGTTGTTATCCTCTCGGACAGTAAAAGTGCTTTACAGCATTTGGCTCGTTGCGCCTCTGGTTTCAGAGGTGTAACGATAGCCTATAGAACGAAATCCTAAAGCTTATTCATAGCTTAAAGAATACCGTTTCTGAGCTGATATTGCAATGGGTTCCGGCCCATATTGGTCTTATATGCAATGAGACTGCGGGCCTTGTGTCGAAAGAAACGGTGAGTCAGGGCGTGTTGTGTGACTATCTGCCGGACTATTCAGAATATGTTCCTAAATATAAAAACATGTTTTGTAAAATGGAAACAGCATTTTGATATGATTTTTATGGACAAAGGGATATGGTATAAATCTATCCAAAAGGAACCTATTTGTATACCATGGTTTGACGATACCAACTTGAATAGAAACTATATTAAAATTGCTCTACGCTTGCGTTCGGGACACTATCCGTCTGCGAAGTTTGCATATTTAATGAAGAAAGCTGACTCACCTAATTGCAACTCTTGTGACAAAATTGAAGATGTGCAACATATGCCGATGGACTGTGTCAAGAACCGAGCCGAAAGGGAATCAATCTTCAATGAATTTCAATTAAATATTAAAGACGTAGGATTAATTCAAAGTATTTTATCAAAACCAAAATCTGATCTGGCAAAAAAATTATGTATATTGGTAAAAATTAATTATTAAAAAAAAAATATTATTGGTAAAAACTACTTTATTTTTTTAAAGAAATTGTTGTCATCCCTAAGTCCAAATCTGGAGTGCGACGCTGATGAGTTGAGCAGACCCGATTAAAGTCGGACAGCGCATTATTTATCGCCTGTCACTTCATTATTATTGTGTCCAGGCAGCTTTTGGACGGTCTATTTGTAAAGCAACACACTAAATTTATTGTTATTGTGTTTACTGTGACGATAACAGCATTTTGAAATGTACCTAATTAGATTAGGTACTATATTTACTACCACTAACTATGCTAAGTACCTATTTTAAAATTATTACTTAATTCTTTTTTAATATACCTATTTGCATTTGTAAGTACCTATAATATCAGAAACTTTATATACTACTCAAAACAAAATAAGGGCCACGAGGTATTTTGTCTGTACCATGAAAATAATAAAACCAATATTAATTTTTTTGTCTCCATAACGAAAACTAATGTTGTTTTTACCGTGTAGACCAATAAATTTATTCCAATAATAATGATTAAAAAGTTTATTTGCTTTTGAAAGAAAAAACACATTTAAGGTTAAAAATAAAAACAATGTGAAGTTACTGAAAACAAAAGAAAATACTCCATGCTCATCTTTTAGTAACGGGTATGCCCCCCTCGTTTCGTTACGCACTCCTGAGGCCTGGAGTGCATGCTCTCAATCAAATGCCTGACATTTTCCATTGGAATCTCTTCCCAGGCCCTTTTAACAGCGTTGATGAGTTGCTGTTGGTTGTGGATTTCCTGATCACCGTCTCTAACTCTTCGTTTCAACTGATCCCACATGTGCTCTATTGGATTTAAGTCCGGACTGTTCGCCGGCCACGGCAAGACTTGAATTTGAGACGCTTCCAGTACAAACCGAGTCGCTTGAGCCGTGTGTGCACGAGCATTGTCTTGCATCAAGATGAATCCAGGACCCGCTCGCTGGGCAAATGGGATCACATGTGGTCTGACGACTTCCTCAATATACCGCTGAGCAGTAACAGTACCCTCATTTAAAATAGCGAGCTCAGTTTTGCCGTGTAAGCTTATCCCGCCCCAAATCATTACATTTGGACCACCAAAACGATCGACTTCATGGATGCAGGCTTCTGAAAATCTCTCGCCGCGTCTTCTCCATACTCTAATACGCCGATCGTCTTTAATATAGGTAATTTAGTTAACATGAAAATTTGAAAACAAATCCACGGAATAGATTAACAGTTCTGTGCAAAATTCTCAAAAAATAGTCACCACGTTTTTACACCAGGGTGCCTAGTGCAAGTTTCATTTGCCAACTGAATTTCACCAAATTATGAGTTACAATGTTTTTCCATACAGGTGTCGATATAATTTGTTAACAGATATTTTAATCGACACTGGTGCACCAAATCCACTCACTGCCCCACGGAGTTAGTTGGTGGAAGTACCTATAACGAAGGAAGTATAAAATAAAGATTGAATTTTCTCCAAAACTTTTTATTCAAAAACAAATTTCACAGTAACACAGTAAAAAATATATACTTAAGTAGGTATGCCCCAATAGAAAATACAAAATGCGATTTTTAAATTATTAGGCGAGTAGCCTATGTACTCTGCTCTGAAAATAGCAACTTTAAATTTTAATATGACTTTTCTTACATAAAACTTTTTTTTTCCACATTTTCCTATCATAATTTTTCCAGCGTGATGCTCGTGGTACATTATTAATATCACCTAGCTATATAATTCTAGGCACAGCTGACCAAAGCACATAAGTAAAAAAAATATTTTTTTAAGACTAGCATATTTATGAAAATACTATTTAGGTACCTGATTTAAGCACATCCAAACAAACAAACACATCAAAAAATCTTAGCAAATTGTCGTGAGACATTTTTTTCAAATAATTATATTTAAGTAAACATTTAACTTATTTTAAATTTCTGAAATGTTAAATTATTTGACATAAGTGCTTTTCAGTTACTGTCGAATTCAACAATATCTCCACAGTTTATACAAAGTGTTTAGTCTTATCATGCCGAAAAAGTATAATATCATGGTAAACTTCGCATATTTTGCAAAATTGAATGTGTTATAAAGTTTTATAATGTTGATGAATTAATTCACATATTCGGCAAGACCCTTTTTCTACCACCCATAGTACCCGTTACTGTTGTACGTGATTGCTGAAAAAATTTTTTACTTTTGTGAAATATAAGGTAGGTACAAAAGTGGGTAAGTACAAGGTGCTAAGGGTAATGTCACCAGTGTTCGTCAGGAACCAGAGGTTGACACTTTTAATTTAAAAATAGGTTTCAACAACTGATTTTTTACTTTAGCAACAATCGAATACAAACCAGGTGGTCTGAATTCAATTGTTCCCGCTTCCTAGCCGCCATCCAGTATTTCAATAAAATCCTATATTTTTGCCACTATGATAATATATTTTTGAACTCAACTGTACTGTACAAGCAGGATATATTATTGCACTTTATTGCGTTTGCAGAACAAGCGAAGCTCATTTCTATACCTACTAATATTAGATTCACTATTAGATTTTATATTTAATAATTTATTATAAAGTGGCATAATTTCTACACAGCTTCTTAGAAATTTTGAGTTGGATAGATTCATAGTTTCTTTTCTTTTAAAGATCGACAATATAATTTCGAGATGCGATTTTTGATATTTTAATTAACAATAATAAAATAGCGATGTCAGTATGAATCAGTCTATGTAATGTTATATTTACGGAACGCGAATTCCACATTATATAATATGCAATTAATTTGTTGATTTAGCATAAATAACTTGGATATCATTCACATTGTCGTCAAATCCTTCAAACTACAATTAAAAACACAATTTGCTTAAATTAGTAGGCGATTAATATAACCGTTATGAGATCAATAAATTAAACGAACTTCATATTTGGAAAAAGATTCATTATAAATAATCGGGCATTATACTTATAGGTTTCCAAACCTCGATTGTTCCTATAAGTAAAACTTTTTAAAGAGATTGCTATTGGCTTAAATAGTCTTATAGAACCTGGTTTAAGAGGTGGCGAAAATCTTAAGGTTCCTCAAGCCGTAATACATGTTCAGATGTTTTCTTGACCAATTAACACTTTGAAAAGCGACTGCTTCAGATGGGATTCGAAGCTACGATCTTTAGTAACAACACCTAATTAGTACCTAATTTCTAGACTAATTAACACATAACTTAACTTATTGATTTTAAATATTGCAATAGATACACAAATCTAAAGCAGTCGCTTTATGAAGTGATTCACATATAGCAAAACCTTAGTTTTTTTAAAGTAGCTACTAGTGGCTTTTTTTACATAATTTTCGACAAAAATATTGTGTACGTAAAAATGACAACTCTATACAAATCTAAGTTTAATAAATAGTAAGCTTAAGTCACGAGCACGAGAATCTTGCGACGCAGCAAGCGTTTATTGCGCGTTATATTATGGCAGTCATAGTCAACGGTGATAGAAAAAACGCAATGAACTCGCCGCTCTAAATCTAAATCCGCTCGCCCTGTCTCGAAATAAGGAGGCTGCAGAAGTCAGGTAAGCAAGCTTCAACAAACGCGCTCGAGAAACGCACACTTCTCACGGCCACGGAATCTCGCAACAGCTGCAACTCGGACTGTTCCAAGGAGTACCTAAGTTATTTTTGACATTCGATCACGTTAACGAAAACGAGAATTTGTATGGCAAAATTTTAACTCTTCTTGTATGTCGCCAGGAAGCGCTGCTTCAATGCCATACTAATTATATCGTTTTCGATAAGGTTAGGCACACACAAGGCACCCTGATCAGAGATTCGAGTCCGTGGCAAGTCTTATGTGTGCGATGCTGGAGCGCGGTATTTTCTCCCCATTTTTTGCCAGTGTGCAGTGGTCGTGGCCGAACGGTAAGTATTTTAGAAGGTGACGTCGGTGGTGGTCATAATTGCAGCGCGACTACGCGGAGCAGCGTGGCAGTAGTGTACCGCAGCGCCCGCGTCAGGCCGGCCGGCTACCGCGGTCGCTGCGGCTGCGGCCCGCTACTGAGCGCGGACAGCGAGCTTGCGCGTTTCATGCTGCCACACCGAAACATTGGACAGGTTAAATGGGTGTAGTTGCCAAGTTGACGTGAACTTAAATCATTAAAATTAAACACTATTAAAGAAGACAATTGGAGTTTACTTTATAGAGCGATGAATTAACACTTACTCTATGCAATCGCGTACTGGTTAATAACAACTTGTCATGTGGCTTCCTTAGATTATGTACTATATAATCTAAGGTGGCTTCTCTGCTTTACGCACAAGAAACAATGTGGCCTACACTTAGATCTTGCAAGCTGACTTCTATTGCCTGACTATACTGACTATTCGAATGAGTTAATAAAACTACAATTTGTGTGGCATCAAACTTTGATGGTCAAAGCAACGCCACCTACTGAAAACTTGTGAAACTCGGTAAACCCGAACAAATAATAATTGTAAGTAAACTTCAACTTTATTACATAGTAAAACAACTAGCGCCTGACGCAGTTTTAACATAATGTATTTAATTAATAATTATGATTACAAGAGAAAGAAATTAAACATAATACTATCGATTGATCAAAATAATATAGTATTTTGATAGGTACAGACGCCTGCACATCAACCTATCCAAAACTGTAAAATTTCTTCAATACATTTTCAACCATATAGTTAAAGCATAAAGTTCAAAGTCTATTCAGGAAATTTAAAAGTTTGTGGTAGGTTGATGTGCAGGCGTGTGTACTACCTACCTTCAACAGACATGTTGAGGACAACAGGATAACAAAGATAGTTTCCCAACTTACCCCCATTAACTATTTTAGACATTAGCAGCATTTACAGGACGATTCTCTTGTTTTAACTCCAGTTAAAACATCATCTAAAACTTAGGTTCATTGAAAATGGGTCGAGAAATTGGGCATTAGTACCTACCAAACTATTTGATTTCATTAATGCAGAGTAATTTGAAGAAATAATGTGCTTGACTTATTTCAAGTTCAAGAAGTTAAACATTTTTATGTATAAAAGATAGTGACTACTACCAATTTACATAGAATAAAAACACAAACATAGTAGGAACAATATGCTACAAGCAACACTACTTGCTACTAAATTCGTGTCTAGCAAATTATACATGCAGTACCTTACACTTTATCTTACCATTTTACAGGCAAATTTCTACCATAAACTTCATAAACATGTTTTAAGATAACGCGGTAAAAAAAGCTGCGATTTTAAAGTAGGTATTAAAAATAAGATATGAAAAATAAAATGAATATTACTTATAAATGACGGCGTGTAGATATTTTATCCCCGTCTTTTCTTTGCATGGTTTTATTTTCTTCTTTCTTCAGTTAACGCAATGAACGCATACGAATGAACGGGCCAAAGTCGCCACGCTGCGCTGCATCTACTAATCCAGTTTATGGCCTACCTACGGTCTGACATACGTCTTGTATAACGACCCAGCATCTGTCACCTTAGGTGACAGGGTCTCTGATTCGGTTTAGGAGGATCGCTTACAGAATCGGAAATAAATCGGTGACAGACTACATATAAATCGGTCGTCTGCGACTTAAGACATTTCACGTCACAACTCAGCGATGTTTGCACTTGCTTAGCCTTCGCCATAAATAATACAATAATCTAAACAATAAACAATAAACAGGACAAAAGGAATGTCGTAGGTTTCTATGTAAAAGTCACTGAAGTTTTATTAATGATGTTCGGGTGTAGCTAAAATAATCATGTTAAAGAATGTCTAATTCAAACAAAAAAATTTAAAATCATGAAAATTTTAATGAAAATCTACATTACGGAAAACAAAGCGTTGGCATTACGGATAACATCCGCAAGTGTAAAGGTATTAGCTCCCAGCTGTGCTCTACGTGTTTTACCTTTCCGGGTCAGTGAAGTCTACGTCGGGCGGCAGGTGGGCCGAATGGCGGCCCGCGATCCGATTGAATAGTCGCGCCGACGACCGCCTCAAGGATTCTCGGAGTTTCGAGAAACTGGCGCTCCGTGACACCTCGGCCGGGCCCTGCCGCGCCCGTGTTATGCAATTTACACTCCATGTTGTTTTAAAAACAAAAAGGGTAGAGCAACAAAAGAAAATCTGGCTTCTTCTTTAAAAAAAATTACGTTTCGTTTTCTCTAACAGTACAAGCCGATATTTAACTGCTCATTTAGTATGTGTGTTCAGTAAAAAGCGGGGGAATAATAATATAGGAATATAATACGTAGAATTAACTTATAAGTAGGGCACTAGTGAGAATGAGATGTACAGTACAATAAATAATATCGTGAATGATATCGAGATGCCGTCATGCATCTACGTACGACTAACAGCAAAAGCCGTCGAAACCAAAACAAGTGGTAATGTCTTCACAGAACTTGAAATCATGTCATGCGTTTGTGTTTATTGTCAAAAATCAACTGTGTATTTTGAGTAGCCTATATCAAAAGTGGATTATAAATTGCATAACACCGTAGACTCACCATTTGTAACGGAAATAGTATGTGTAGATGAAAAATAAAATGAAACAAAAAATAAATGTTACATTAATATTTATTTAACAATTTAAAATTACGATTCGACGTAACATCAGCGATTTAAAACAATATATCCGAACTTTTACAAGATTGTGACAGGGAAATGTGCCTATAAGACGGAGATTCTTTATCAATAAGGTGTTTTCTACAAACAAAAAAACTGAAGTTTTAGTAACGTTATTTGCCGATATTGTTTTATGTATAATTAAAATCTAGTGCATATAGAGTAAAAACCACCATTCAAGCAGCACCCACATACAAATATAAAAATTTAATTGTATATAAAAATATTATATAATATTATTATCTATACTCTCACATAAAGCTTAAACCGATAAACGTACACTAAAATTGGAATGAAAGTTTATGTAAGCATAATATTACTGACGAAATTAAATAAAAAATATTTAAAATTGACTACTGGCAACACATACAATAGATAAGTAACGCTCACAATGATAAAATCACTTTCATGCATTCTTCAATACAAAGAACAACATTATTAATTATCAGCAAATTAAAAATTGAATATCGTATTCGTAAATGAATAAAATCGTTGTTTAAAGCATGCGTGATTTATAATACATAATGCTAATTAAATATCCTCGGACACTTCACAATTAATAAATGCAAATAACGATAGATTTTTTCAACATAGTTGCATTTTATACAGCTACATAATAATATAATATGTTTTATAATGGTGACCAGGTTGTTGATTATTATGTTTTAGATACAAAAAATAGTTTTACAAAATGTAACTATGTAATATGACTTAAACGTCGTCATCATATTTAAAACATCTTGCACCGTTTGAATTCGTTTTAATATATATATTTTTTATTGTATCAAAAGGACGGCTCACTTGCTTCTGATTTGTCTCTATCACACAATAATATTTTTTTTTATATTTTCGCATAATATTTTAATTCCTTTCGCATGCTAATGCTAATAAATAAACCTAAGCTAAATGTGTTGCCATTTTGAAATTTGCAATCAAATGAAATGCGAATATGATCCCACAATGTAAAAAATTTAATCTGCTATCAACAATTAACATGATGATGACTAATGAGAAAATGATCACAGTGATAAAAATGCAATTTTCAAAATGGCAACATTAACTGCAGCGATCCTTTGGTAAAAATTATGAGCGAAACAAAAGACTGTCTAACACGAAGACTGATGACAACATTGATTTCACACGAAAGTATATTTAAAACATACATTCAAGTGCTTAGTGTGGGTTTTATTTGCCATTCAATCACGTTAACGAAAACGAGAATTTGTATAGTAAAATTGCAACTCTCCCGGTTTGACACTAGGGGGCGCTGCTTTAATGCCATACATATTCTCGTCTTCGTCAACGAATGAATGAATTAATGAATGAGTGGTGAAATAAGCCCGTATATACAGTCACTCTGTCATCGATTGCAGCTAGACTGTCTGACCAAAGGATCGCGTAAGTTAAAAGCGAGTAAGTTCTTAGTGTAAGCCTTAAACAGCTAGATCTTAACTACTACTGGTGCGGCGGAGTGCTCCCTGTGTTGATTCCTAGCGCATTGAACAACTTTGATTTAAGGTTCATGCGTGGCTCACTCGCTTGATTCGTGCCCTATAGCGAAAACAAAAACAAAATAATAAACAAAAAATAAAAAAGAAACAAACAAAATATTTTTCTTCAATAAATATATAAATAAATAAAAAAATCAAGTATTGGAACATCACTTTCTTATTTGGGAATTTCTAATCTGTCAATAAAGTATCTAATGTCTAAAAAAATAGTATGTGACAGACAAACAGTCTCTTATGTAATCTCATAAGGGTTCCGATTTTTATCGATTTGCGGAACCCTAAAACTATAAAACAGTATAGAAATAAATAAGTATTACAATAAATAAAATCATAATGAAACTTTACAGTAAAATAAACTGAAAAACACTGCAACTCTGCCTTTTTAAAAGCCAATTATGCACGGATTCGCATATTTTTTATTAATTAAAAAAACTAGTTACAATTTAACCCACACAATGTTACTTAATTATTGTTAACATCAGTTCCAGCGTTTACAGATATTTATGTACAGCCAATAGCGTAAATGATCTCTATTAGTATGGAATGAAGAGATTACCCTCGAAACAACTATTTGAAATAAACCCCATTTATATATCACTAGAGAACGTCTTACCCAAAACTCCGTGCTTTTTTAATACCTAAACGGTGATGCAAGTTTAATGACTGATATCCCCCAAAGCCTAAATGAGAGGAGGGATGGCGTCGTAAGCAACCAATAAGCGAAGAAGAGATGGGCAGACGAAATCTTATTGGTCGCTTTCGATTCATCTGTTCTCTTCTCCCTCCATCGCCGCTTTAGTAGATAAAGAGTTGAAAAGCGTGATTCGGAGGCATACGGCTGCTTTTGTTTTAAGTGATATTTTAAGAGCTTTAATATTACTTATTTAGTATAATTGAGACATAGAAGTATGAATTAATAAATTAAATCAGTTACAAGTCCGCCAAATTGTAAATCTGTAAGTTTGGGTTGCAATTTATATCTTCAGTGTACTTTCTTGTGGTAAAAAATAAAATAAAAAAATAACACAAACTGACTCGAACATAATTTACTTGGATTTCCCCGATGATGAAATTGCAAGTGGCAACACCTAGCGCAAACTAATTTATTTACCCTCATTCCTATGTACAGACGCCTGCACATCCACCTATCCAAAACTGTCAATTTTTTTTCAATAAATGTTCAACCATATGCCATATATATAAAGTTCAAAGTCTATTGAGGAATAAGTGTTTTTTATATATTTTAGCGTTTTATTAACGCTTAAATATACTTAAGTAAAATTTTAAACACTGAAAAAAGACGACAACCTCAGGCGGGAATCGAACCACGCACCACCACTTGGCCAAGTGGTTAAGGCAGCCGCCCGGAATGCGGAAGGTGCGTGGTTCGATTCCCGCCTGAGGTTGTCGTCTATTGAGGAAATTTGACAGATTGTGGTAGTTTGATGTACAGGCGTGTGTACAGTAAACTTCACTTACATAGTAAATGTGATTTATGGTCGCAGCCACATGCGGCTAACGCACGACTCCGAACCACACCTTAAGTGAACAGTGATTATGTACAATGTAGGTGACGAAATGAACGAGTGCCAATGAAACAAAAAGCCAATTTAGCGCGCAAAACCATCACGTCGATACGGGCGTGTGTAACTAAATGAACCAACAGCGCTGTAAAGTGCAAAGTGAGACAAAACAACAACACAACAACAAGTTCATTCACAACAAAGCTCCCCTCACAACAAGGACACGAGTGCGGACTACGAACAAACCGAAAAACATTCCAGTGTGACACAACCCAGATTGTTCATTGGAAAATATTGCTTATTTTCCCAAAAACCATAAGTGAGTCGGGAAATGCAAGTTTCTTATTTGTTTATGTAGCATTTTTTATATTATTACTATGTTCATTACTGTTTGTGTTTACCCTATAATAATTACCAAAATAAATGTTAATAAAATCATCAATAAAACAAATATTTTGCAGAACTTGTTTTAACAAAATAAAAACTAAATTTTAGCAAACAAGATAAGAACTAGAATTTAATCATTAGTTTTTTTATGAAAATAATTTGAGACCTCTCTACTAAATTGTTGTGTCCGAAAAGGGCGATTAAGTACTAAAGTTCCTTTTATAATCATGAATAAATCAAATATGCATTTACCGCCAACTGTTTCGCGGAACTTGTTTTAATTAACATAAAACAAAATTAAAGCAAGATAAGAACTATAGTCCATTTCAACTTGGATGATCCCTGTGACAGTTCGATTTCGACAATTGTAGAGATGTTCTACAATAAAATAATTTCGATTGTTTCTGGTAATCGATAATACTATATATGGAAATGAAATCGATTTTACTTTACTAACAATACTTTAAATATGATTTGTGTTTATGTATTATGTTGAAAGTTTATTGTTCATAAATGCATTAAATGTATGTTTTACACAGTGTTATTCGGTAAAATGAAACAGAATTTGAAAAGAGTAAATTTTTTTTTCAGTAAGTATCTGAAAAATCACTGTCAGAATCGCTTGAAGAGTCGCTATCGCCGACATTTATTATAAGTTGGTCTTTCCACCGATCTATTCTGACGTACCTCTCCCAGTCCTCTAATATATACTACTCAAAACAAAATAAGGGCCACGAGGTATTTTTTCATTTTGGTGTAAATTATTAAACATTTACATATTGAAAGTAGTAAAATATTGAGTATACAAACTCTTTGATACCTAAGCTTTTTAATATTGTAGTATTCATCTAATGCTGGCAACAATTTTAAATAAAATTTGATTTAAAATTATTTTTGAAAATTTTGATTCCATTTTCTTTTACGTTTTGCTTTCCTTAGCTTCTTGGTTTATTAGAAATTATCAGAGTTCATTGATATCTCGAGTCAGAAACATCTTTTGCAATATGCCACAAGCACGCAGGCGTCATATGGACTCGCTGACAGCAACCAGAGCCGTTACAATGATTGAAGAAGGTCATTCGCAGCGATCTGTGGGTTTGCAATTGGGATTTTCTCGAAGAGCTATTCAAAATCTATGGAATCGTTTCCAAGAGACCGGCAGTGTTAGAAGAAGACCTGGTTCGGGCAGAGTTCGCATTACAACAGCTCAAGAGGATCGTTACATCCGATTAAGTGCGCGCCGAGATCGCACAACGACGGCCCGCAAGCTGCAAAATCGTTTACGGCTCACAACGGGTACTCGTGTCAGTGACCAAACTATTCGTAATCGATTGCATGAAGACCAGCAGGCATCAAGAAGGCGAGTTGTCCGTATTCCATTAACCAGAAATCATCGTGCAAATCGTTTAAGATTTTCCCGTCAACATTTGGACTGGGACATAAACCAATGGGGCATGGTGCTCTTCACAGACGTATGCAAAGTAAAATTTTTTAACGACGATCGGCGTATTAGAGTATGGAGAAGACGCGGCGAGAGATTTTCAGAAGCCTGCATCCATGAAGTCGATCGTTTTGGTGGTCCAAATGTAATGATTTGGGGCGGGATAAGCTTACACGGCAAAACTGAGCTCGCTATTTTAAATGAGGGTACTGTTACTGCTCAGCGGTATATTGAGGAAGTCGTCAGACCACATGTGATCCCATTTGCCCAGCGAGCGGGTCCTGGATTCATCTTGATGCAAGACAATGCTTGTGCACACACGGCTCAAGCGACTCGGTTTGTACTGGAAGCGTCTCAAATTCAAGTCTTGCCGTGGCCGGCAAACAGTCCGGACTTAAATCCAATAGAGCACATGTGGGATCAGTTGAAACGAAGAGTTAGAGACGGTGATCAGGAAATCCACAACCAACAGCAACTCATCAACGCTGTTAAAAGGGCCTGGGAAGAGATTCCAATGGAAAATGTCAGGCATTTGATTGAGAGCATGCACTCCAGGCTTCAGGAGTGCGTAACGAAACGAGGGGGGCATACCCGTTACTAAAAGATGAGCATGGAGTATTTTCTTTTGTTTTCAGTAACTTTACATTGTTTTTATTTTTAACCTTAAATGTGTTTTTTCTTTCAAAAGCAAATAAACTTTTTAATCATTATTATTGGAATAAATTTATTGGTCTACACGGTAAAAACAACATTAGTTTTCGTTATGGAGACAAAAAAATTAATATTGGTTTTATTATTTTCATGGTACAGACAAAATACCTCGTGGCCCTTATTTTGTTTTGAGTAGTATAGTATTTTTTGTCTTTTCGACTACTTTCGCCCAATTTTCACCAGTGACGTGTTGGCTGTATATATATACTGTTTTTGTTTTATAAGTTTAAGATGTTTCATTTTAATATTTTTCGTAATGACGCTGCAATAAAATGAAAAAATGTAGACTAATCTACATGTTCACATAAAAAAAGACTAACAAATTAATTAATACAGCTAGAATGAAAAATATAAAGTTAATTTTAATTGATTAGTTATTGAATGTCAATTGAACTTAAATTGGTTTACTATCCCAACACTAGTATTTCTTTGTTATGAAATGACCTTGTGAAGGGGTACGTTTTTTTATTATATTGTTTTAAAGTTGTGATTAATGTGTGTTATGCGAGAGTTTATTGAGACAAACCTAATCTAAAGTAAAAAATAGAATTATAAAAAACAATTGTAGTATATTTAGTGATGGATTATATAAGAATATGTTATTTTGATGTAGTCAAATAAGTTCATACGATTTTACAAAGTCACGTCTTCGTTATTGATGACATCTGTCACAGGGATCATCCTAGTTGAAATGGACTATAGGATTTCACTTGGTTGACAATAAAGATTTTACATTATTAAAGGGTATTTTCCAATATACTAACGCTGTAAGGGAGAAAAGAAACAACCTTGCTGAGTTTCTTGCCGGTTCTTCTCAGTACAAGGTCTCCTGCTCTGTGTAGACTTACGAACCGCCATCGGTTCGCAGGGCGGTGGCATAATGACGTTCATATGAGCTATTTGTAGCCCAAACTGAATAAATGATTTTGAATTTTGAATCATGTGCTTTAATTAATACTTTCCGGTCTTTGAAACTTGCATTGACCTCTCACCGATCGTTAACCGTCCAGTTGCTTAGCCGGCGGGGGCTCAGTCCTAACCTCGTCGTGGTGCTCGATGGAGTCACGGCTGCCGTGGCGCGCGCCGCGCGCGCGGGACTGCTTCACGATGTCCAGCGCCTAAGGACCAACGCGCTCATACAACTCACTGTACTAAGGTCTTAGCTTCAGCCTTAAAATGTTGAGAGAGAACGGAAAAAAAAAAACAAAACTGCGTTGTCAAAGTCGTAGCCTCAGCTATACACTTACTCGCTCGCTATTGGTTGTCGCTGGGGAGCGGTTTTTTAACCGGTGGTGGTGATAACAACTCTCACACTCTGGAGGGTGATTTTTGAACCGGTGACTTATTATCACGGTAATATGATATCAATTACAGACATACATACATACATATAATCACGCCTCTTTCCCGTAGGGGTAGGCAGAGACCACTTCTTTCCACTTGCTACGATCCTTACATACTTGTTTCGCTTCGTCCACTTTCATTATTCCCTTCATACATGCTCTTCGGTTTAGGGTACTCTTGACCTGGCCTTTTTTCAAGACGTCCCTGATTTGATCTCGAAACGTCCGCCTAGGTCTACCCCTACCAACACTTTCATTCACACTCGCCTTATACACTTTTTTCGTCAATCGTTCTTCATCCATTCTCTCGACATGGCCAAACCATCTCAGCATACCTTTCTCAATTTTTGTCACTACATCTTCTTTCAGACCACAACGTTTCCTTATCTCACTATTTCTTATCCTGTCACTCAGTTTAACTCCTATCATACTTCTTAACGCTCTCATCTCTACTGCATTTATTTTGCTTTCATGTTTCTTCTGCCATACCCAACTTTCACTTCCGTACATGAGTGTCGGAACCAACACCCCCCTATGTACAGCCAAACGAGCCTTGTTAGACACCTTCTGACTGTTCATAAAGGAGTGCAAAGCTCCATTCACCATGTTTCCTGCATTCACTCTTCTTTCAATATCACTCTCACACTTTCCATCTCTTGTAAACTTTGAACCCAGATACACAAACTCATTCACCTGTTCAATTTGTTCATCCCCAATCACAATATTGCAGTCTGTCACTGCCTCATCTCTTTCAAACACCATCACTTTCGTCTTCTTTACATTCATCTTCATTCCCTTTCTAACAAAATCTCCACCCATAGCCGTTACCATCTCCTGCAACTCGTCGGCCGAAGACGCAAGTAGTACTTGGTCATCCGCATAGAGACAAATGCTCCTTATTCTCTTATTCAAGGTATCTTTTTATTGACTCTTGAACGACATTTATCCTAATAATCAAATTGTTAATTAAGCAAAAAATATTATATTTCCTAGTGTATTCATATACCTTTTAATTTCGAGATCACCGATGAGTTTCAAAAATCGCCCCCTTGATATTAATTAAGAGTGCTTCCTCCCACTCGTATCTAAAGTCAACAAAATTAACTAACAACATCGTAGTTCTGGTCAGATAAAGTCCCCGTACCTTTTTATTGGACTTTCATAAGGTAAACCGCATGACCTTCACCTGATGGTAACAATTCTATTAACATTGTTGGCGACAGATGCAGATTAAATAGTGGTAGCCATATAACAAGTCCTACCAACCATTCAACTGAAAACTAGTGGCCAATACGTAAAAGAGGCTTGTCATCCAAACTTACATTTTTGAGATTATTCAAAATTAACTCTTCGAGTGCATGACATGACATGACGCTTGTCCGTAATCGAACAAGAATATGCTGTACTATAGCCAAATTCGATAAAGAATGTTTACCGACAAAGCGTTGCCAAGCAACCAGTGACAGGCATGTATTGACAACCTTTTCCATATTGATAACCTTTTCCAGTTGGTCAACAGGAAAGATTTTACGTAAAAGATCTATTTATATTAAACTAGTCGACCCGGCGGACTACCGCTTTGACAGTTTCTATGACAACAAAACAAACAAAGACATCAAATGTTTCATAGCTACGAACATTTTGTATTGGAAAATGAAATTGTTGTTTTTAACTAAAACATTATATTTTCTTTTAATTTTCTTCTTTACAAAAATTGTCCTGACAATAACAAACACAAAAAAAAAAGAATTATCCAATTTTGTGCAGTCGATCGGAAGTTATGTGCGTACATACATTTCAGTGATACATTTTTATTTATATAGATAGATATTGTATGAAAAATTTAGTTTTATTATGTGAGTGAATAAATTAGCTATCTTGAAATAATTAAAAAACTGAAGATTCAATTATTTATTTATTACATAAATTAGTTAACTGTTCTTACAATCCAATTTTCTTTAACATCAATTCAATTTAATTCATGAATGTTTGTTTTGCATAGCAAATGCACTGTTTACGCTGCAGATTTCAGAGGTAGTTAAGATAATCGGCCCCATATGGATACTAGTGTCATCTTCATTTGGAATGCTAGTTTATAATTAGCGGAACTATTTAAAAAACCTTAATTTTAGTAATGACATTTGTTTAATAGGGTTAACAATTGAAAATAGTTAACGTTTTTTTTTACGTTCTTCGTATTATAACGTTTTTACCGACGTTGAGCGGCTGATTTAAGTGAGATTTGTAGTGAGAATAAAAAGTCTTACAATATCTTTTATGTAATATGCAGATACGAAAAACACGAAAACATTTTTGCCCAGATTTGTGATGACCCTAATATGGTTTGTTTACATTTATTCTTTATCGAGTTTGGCTAGAGTATAGTTGAAGGCTTGAAATCGTAATTCACGCCCTAGAACTGCAATTGAACTAGTGACGTGAAATCCTTGCAAGCACATTTTTTTGTGGACGGGTTGGGTTATACTTATAGCTAATATGTAAAGTTTCAATCATACATGTTTATTTTAACTTAGACAATACATAAGGTAACGAAACAAATGTAAACCTTATTTTGTGAGCAGCAAAAACTACTTTACTTTAAAAAAACCTAGAGATCGCACACAAAACAAATCAAGAGTATGGGGAAAAGAAAAGGAAGCACTACTGTTACTCAGTGAACTCAAAATATCATTCATTTTCAATTTAGAACAAAATGGATTTGGGCTGATTGCAGTAAAGATCGTATCTTGTGGGACCAGCAAAACTTAAACTGCTACAGTTCAATAAGAACTAAGACAATTTGTCTTTATCATTTGAAAAGCAACTGTTTATTATGCTTACTCATAAATTGTATTATCCAATAATGATTATTTTAAACATTATTTACTCTTTTAGTCACATTCATACTGGATAATTAGACATAGTTTCATTGTAAGATATTAACAACTATTAGAATGTCCAATTTAACGTTCACAACTCTTCAATAAGCATCCATTGTTATGATTGGTAGAGATTTACAGTCGCTGACCAATCAGCGGGCCGCAACGAATTTGGAATATAGCTGGCGTGGTATGGTTGCGAATACAGTCGTTGTGACTTACTTGTTGAACGTGCTAGGCAGCGTGCAAACCAACATGATATCCATTAATGTTGTGCCCACTCTTTAGCGCTTAAGTACATCACGCAAAAATATACGTAAATAAAAAAAGTGAGCCATTAATTTAACAAAAAAAAAATCAACGCGTACCTATAGTGTTTTGTGCGATATAATTATAAATGACTCAATAAGCGAATACGTTATGTTGAATATACTAAATTTAAGACCACCCTTCTGATAAGTGACAAGAGTTGCAGATAAGCAATCTGAAACTTATCAGGAAGTGGTAAATATTAATCTTCAAATTAGGCACAAAACAAAATAAAAAAAACCTCTATGCTTAATAAAAAAAATCTATACGGATTAAAACAGATACTAAAAATAAGGTTGTAAACCTACCGGCTCTTTTCGGCTGCGTAACGCGCAGTCCTCGAGGGTCTCGGCGGCCTCGTACTTGCCTTGACGCCGGTAGAGGGCGCCCAGGTTTTTGAGGGTGGTCGTTACAGTGGGCGAGTCAACCTGCGTCAAAGTATTTTCAACCTTAAAGCTAGATACATATGAATGCGTATGAAGATTTTCTTTTATATTAGCGGATAAGCACAGTGCCTTGATCACACCTGATGTTAAATGATGATAAGGCCAATGATGGAAGCGCACTTCACCCGGGATCCTCAACTAGTGAGGTAACTGGCTATCTTATCTCTAACTGCCGGAATTTCGTCGAATTGTGCCTTACAAATTCTCGTTTTCGTTAACATGATCGAATGGCGAA
Organism: Eudonia truncicolella; assembly: GCA_949315975.1. Classification (NCBI taxonomy): domain Eukaryota; kingdom Metazoa; phylum Arthropoda; class Insecta; order Lepidoptera; family Crambidae; genus Eudonia; species Eudonia truncicolella. The sequence continues at coordinate 6,601,663 of OX438838.1, read as the reverse complement.
TGAAACTCGCACTAGGCACCCGGATGCCTTCCGTTTTACTCCTTTTTCACGAATGTAATAGATATATATATATATAGTTTTTGGCGAAAACGAACGTTCGGCAATTTGGTGACATTCGGCGAACACGAATATACGTAATCGTTGCATCACTATTTTTTCTAGTTGCTCGTAATGAACTGCCTCTTCCGATAATACAATAGCTTTATGCTTTAATCTATTATCTCAATTACATAAGGTTAAAAATATGATATAAATTCCGCTGCCCGTTACTGCTACTTAAAAAACTACTAGGTACTACTTAAAAAAATAAAACAACACACACCTTGGCAGCTTTGTGCCACCCGCCGTATTCGCCGTAGGGTGCATTCTCCTTCTGCAGATGCTTGTTCTCTTCCCGCTCCTCGGCCACCTGCCAGATCGGCTTGTTGTCCCCTGCGACACACCACACGTTTATATCATACACATTAATGTACCGTAACATTGAACAGTAAGGATAAGCAAAGATATAAAAATTGGCTTTATAAAACACGGACAAGAATAACTGCGATGAGTTGTATAGAAAATCTTTGTAACGATCGCAGTAAGCGATTGCTAGTTTTCTAATCGGGGTTTTTTATCACTGTATTTTTTTTCCTAAAAGTGGTTGTCTAATTTATATAGTGTAATATAATTTACAATGTTTGTTTTATCATATGCATATTTTGATATATATTTGAAATAGAGAATGCTCGTATACCGTTAAAAGCATTACTAATAATCAACTTCATAATATTTTGTACGCATGCGTTAGCCAATATTCACAAGTTAGTACTAAAACTATATTACAATATTAAATCACACCGAGATACTTAAAAAGCAAATTTAATCCTCACACCAGTACGTTTAGAAAATATAATAAATTAAAAAAAAATAAAAAAACATATGTGACACAAGTCGGGAAGGTGTGACACAGTCATAAGGGTGAAATAATTACAAAAGAAAAATAAACAACATAGAGTAATTATAGAATACCTGTCAAAGTGAACCTTTCCTACCTGTGCCACACTACGTCCAAACTTGTGTCACTCACCTATAGACCGGTTTATAACAATCCACCCATGTCGCACCGACTGTTCTAGAGTTAAGTACTAAGTGCCTAGTGAGGGTCTCATTCACTATTCGACCGAGTTAAAGTAATCTCTAACTGGTAAGGGATCGACGCAGCGCGTAATAAATATTATGCAAGTTTGCAGTGGCAGGTGGCGCTGCTTCAATCACTTGCAATTTGTCGTTTACTACAACTCGATCGAATAGTAATAAAACTTTAAAATTAAGTGCGACTCTTTTGTGACTTTTTTCACCACGGTAACAGAAACGAACATTCGTATGACATTGAAGCAACGCCTCCAGCCCCTCGATTCCCATACGAAAACTGTAACGATATCATAGCGACTTAGTCGTCGAAACTATTTTCATACTAAAGTCCGATTTTAAGTCCGAACGAAGTTCCAACTAACCGTATACGGTAGATCTGAATACGGTTGGAACTTCATTCGAACGAGTTAAAAATTGGCTCGATTGACGGATGGGAATATAAAAATGGTTTCCCCGCATAAGTTGCTACGATATCGTTACGGTTTTTGCTACGTGAATCAGGGCACAGGTGACAAATGAACAATGGAAAGAGTCCTGCTATGATAGGGCATTTTCCAATATTTTTGACGCTGTAAGGGAGAAAGAGCTTCACACTTGCTGAGTTTCTTGTCGGTTCTTCTCAGTACAAGGACTCCCGCCCAGAGTAGACTTACGAACCGATGGCATAGTGACATTCACAAGAGCTACTTGTAGCCTAAACTGAATAAATGATTTTGAATTGTTTTTATTTTTTAATTTTGAAAAAACGAGGTTTCAATTTTGCCATAGAATTTTTGTTTTCACAAACATGGTCGAATGGTAAATAAGACTAGTAGTCAGCACTCTGTAGAGTAATAAAGTAAAGTGATACTAATATAGCCGAACTACAAACCAAAGACATTTACAATAAAATTTCGAACCTACTTATTAAACTAAAAAACTTAAAAGGTATAATTGACATGCAATAGTCACAAACTACAAAAACTCTAATGACCGCCAAACATAAAAATAAAATATAACAGTATTGCAACACTTTTCTCAACCAGGTTTTAGTTAAAGAACAAAACAGGATTGGCATCTAAAATTTTTAATTATAAAACAAAATATAAATATAAAATCTGTTTACGTCAAAACATTCATAATATTCAGCGGTTGTAATTAATTTGGCTTTCAAGAAAAAACAGAACATTAAACATATCACTTTTAATAAGAACAAAATTAAAACTTAAAAATACAAAGCGTCATCGATTTATTTGTTTTTGTACAGTCAGCAACAGAACCAGCAAAGCGCCTAGAACTCTCAAAAATAATATGAACTTGAAAACAAAACACATGATATTTAAATCAAAATTGCACCTTCCAATCCCTACAATAAGGTAGATTTTCTTATTGTTTAACACCTTGTTCAAGCATTTCTGTTGTTGTCTGTACACGCATTTTATTGATAATAAATATCGTAAAATCTGCGACGCTCCTTTATCCCTTTCTAGTACAAAAGGCAACTGAGCGTGCGACAAGCTAAAACTAAACTACAACAATCGCTTAGTTCTATGAATGCTCATTCATAGTCAAGCATTGAAAGGCATCTCAACATCACCCACGACCACAGTCGCACTTTATCACTATAGTTTGAAAATATTTTAAATTTCAATATAAAAATTATTAATAAAATACATATTAAAGACTAATTTGCTACCTCAAACACGTTCTGTATCGTTTTTTGAAAATTTAAAATTGTCTATTATAAGACCAAAAACTTAAAACAAATAGGTAAAATTGTATCCAACAAATGTGTCTGTCTAACCTCCATCACTTTAAAATTAGTGCAAAAAAGGAGTATGGGGTTATTTCTTCTATTGATGATTATTATATGTGGCAACAACCGAAAAAAATGCTCACCCATTCATATCGCGCGGGAGTGAGTGAGACGGAACGCGATCGGAAACTACGTATGTTACGATACATTACAATTTTTTTTATAAACTTTTAGAATGGAAAACACATACAAACTTTATCAAACCTTAACGTAATTTCAAGTTTTGATAAAGCATTTATAATAATAAGACCTACTTCAATAAGCCCTTAAATTGATTGTACTAATTGAAATTTAGTCGTGTATATCTTTAAATTGTTGGTTGCTTGGACAAACATTTAGTTGGCTATAAGACACTAAAAGCATTGCACAAACCGGCAAGAATAAGGCACGTTCACAGATTATGTTACAGAAGTGGAAGTTTGGTTTAAATAAATATAAAAATCGTATTTATTATTAATCCTATCGGTATAAAATAATTTTATATTTCATGGCATAAAATGCAATAAGAGATCCCACTTAAAGAGACTTAAACCAATAGAGAAACATTAAAACAAATTATATTACAAAATCATAAGCATCATCAAAAATACGACTCTAAAGGTCAGTTTCACCACTTTTATTGTGAGTCAGATAGGCTATCCATAAGTTGTCTCGTTCATATATACCGTATGAAAGTGAAAACAAAAGGATACGCATACTGGCACAAATAAGAAGTGGAGCTGTTAGAAAAATAAATTAATATTAGATTTTACTTCTATAAAATAAACATAAATTATATATTTTTCTAACTAAAACAAGGAACATGCATTGTAATAAAAACCTAATTATTCTACACTCACTTATGAATTAACTTATAAACCATTATGTGTTTGGGCATGCACTGTACAATTATAAGTTGCCGATAGAAAAAAATTAAAGAAATATAGGTTTGGGTAAAAGTCAACCTTTTTAAATTTACTCACACACACACACATAATTTTTTCTGCTAAGGTGTGTTAACTAAAAATGTCATATTGCAGGATTTATTTTACTTATTGATTAATTATAATGTAGATTTTTATGAAAAAACAAAATTATTTTTTATTATGTAATAAGTAGAAAACAATAAATTGCGCAATTATGTGGAAAATTTTTTTTTATCCCTAAGATGACAGTGGCTGTCATTTTGAGAAAGTAGAGTTTTGGTAACTTTTTTGATAAAACAAATCGTACAGTACTTCAAGTTAAATAATGGGCATCGGAAAACGTCGGAAACAATCGTAAAACATTACAAAAACATTTAAAAAAGTAATTTATATTTAAAAAACACTTCTAATTTCAATTTTATCGCAAACAAATATATATCAATGTCATTTCTAAGAAAAGCAAATTAGTTAAAAGCCGTGCAAGCGGCGCAGCTAATGAGTCAGTTGCTCTTTGGATTGAAAGCTGAACGGTTGTCGCTACCGTTTTTTGTTATATAACTCTCTATCGGATATATTTTAAGGTAAAAAGTTGGACATTTTTAAGTATTGTTTTTTTAATAATACCATAGTACATAATAACCATGCCATTGGACCATTAATGTATTGGTAAAAATAACAACAAAGCCTTTTACAGGATGAAGAAATTTAAACGTGGAAAGCCACTGAACTCACAGGCACGACAATGGTGTACAATGTGTACCTTTACTTGTTACCTGAAGCGTACGTACGTTGAAGGGTACGTTCAATAAAGCTGAAAACAAGTATTTTCAAAAAGTCCAGATTCGAGTCGCTGACGCTACTGGTATTTGTAGAAATACTGTTAGCAAGATTGTGAATACAACTGACAAAAACGGGTCGTCTGCTTTTTCGACATCAAAAAAGGGAAGACCAAAAAAACTGTAATTTGAACCTGGACAATTCGACTACAGTGTCATTATAAATATGGTTTACGATTTTCATTTAAGATTTAAAGAACTTCCGACCTTAAAATCATTCAAAACCTGATTGATTGAGGCTATATATACAATTTGAAGGCTCCATAGAGACTTTGAGAAAAATTCTAAAGGACATAGGTTCCCGATTTCCAAATAAAAGGACACGTAGCAAAAAAAACGTTGCAATGAACGTTACCGTTAACGAACGTTAATGAAAAAATTGCTATGACGGGATCGGAAGCCTGGAAGAAAGTGTGTGAGCATGCCATAAAAGGTGAAGACGAATACAGAAAGTTTGAACCACAGTTTGGCAATATCACTGACACTTTTCTTATAAATGTGGGTTCCACCAGTGAGGAAAGTGAAAGTGAAAGTTCCGACTCGGATATGTCAGGAAAAGACATGCTCTTAGATTCTGAATTATCCACAGTATTAATTGATTTACTTATTTTACCTACATATTATTCATAATAATCTATTCAATATGACAGTTACAAATCACAATATCGTTCTCTCTCGTAGAAAACATAAACGTTAGGGCAATTTAGTAAGAGCAGCTCTTTATCATAGGTATACTGCCTAGTTTAGGTCGGCCATCTTCGGGAACACGAAGTTAGTCAATGCCCATTATTTACCTTGAAGTTACTGTATGTACTACACAACATTAAAGTGCGTACAGTGCGTGACCAAAACATTTGTAGATATCCGGAATAATATCATAAAGGAACGTCCAAATCTATATGGAAGCATTCAACATTAAATATTCAATTGATTATCATAAGATTATTTAAAAGTTGTCAAACATCGGAATATATATTTAGATATTTCATTTTGCATCTATACAAACTCTAAAAACATATGAGTTTAACTCTGTTGGTTAAACTGCAGACATTATTTTACTTTATTTTTTTTTATTTTCTTTATTAATTCCTTTTTATTATTTACAAAAACCTAAAATAATTAGCCAATAAAAAACTAAAAAGCACATGCTTACATTACTAAAAACATATTTCTTCTTCGGTCAATTTCTTTTTTAGTTTAAATATTAACAGATTGCAGTAATACACAATGGATTTATTGCAAAACTCTATTTATACACATTAAACGTATGGATTTAAGCTTTTCTATAAAATTTGTATATTCTTGCAGTTACTAAGTCTTATTACGTTGCAGTTTCACAATCGTTAGATTGAAAAAATACAACTATGTAGGTGAAACATAAATAGTATCTATTGTTATTTATACCAAACAATGGATTATTAAAACTTTAAATTAATATGAATCACCGTTGTAAAAATAAAAATCATGTCCAATTATTTCTAAAATATGTAATATTACGGTCCCATTTTAAAAAAGCTTCTTTAGAGCCATCCAAAAATATCGTATACCTATACACAGTTATTAGCTTCTCACTTTTCCGAGTGTTTGTCATTCTCTTTCCTAAAGATTAATATTAAAAGAGGCAGATAGGTTGTGTGTGTGTTTTTGTGTGTAAACAGTACAGCATCACAACTAGCGAAAGTAAAAACGAGACAGATCGATATTGCAATGTTTCGTTGAGATTTGGTAAAAAAATATTCTAGGTATGTTGATTAGCTGGCACTTTTCAAGCACTACATACCTTTACAAGCATGTACGTACATACATACTGTAGTAAAAAATACCCGTCTACCTCTTTTTTATCCTAACATCATTGCTCTTACCTATCAAAGTATGCATAAATATTTTGAGCAAAGAGTTTTTATAGCTGCTGTTACGGTAAAGGAATGTAGTTACTGCAACTCTTCTCACAATCGAAGGCAAAAACTATACAGTAGGTGCGGGGTGTTTGTTATTTTTTGGGTTTTTTTAATGACGATATATACTCTGAAAACAGAAATATAACGTTTGGAAGAAAAATAAATTAAAATTAAACATAACTTATTAAACTAATAAATAAGGATGCATTTTTTTTTGTTTTTTACTGCCAAATAGTCAAAAAAGGAGCATTCCAAAAGAAAAGGGCTTACAGAAATTAATGGTGGCTTTTTGTTTAAAGTATTAATAGATTTAGAAAGTTTGATTATTCGGACGTCATTCCTCCTTATTCCAAAACATAGACTAAACTTAAAGTTGGTTTAGAACTGTTGCTATTTCGTTCTTCGTTTAAAAAAAGGTAATGGTTATATAAGTTTTAAACAAGGTTTAACTAAGTCAACGTTTTGGGATGGGAGTAAGTATGTGTTATTCTGGTTGGATTAGGTTGGTCGTTTTTACAGTTCCTATTGGTTAAATCAAATCAACTGAATCATATGTACACATCGCACGCCCTAAAGATTGATAAATCACTTACCATCGATGGTCCCGAATTCTCTCTCGTGAGCCCGTGTTAGCACCTGTTTGTATAATGTTTCAGCTTCTTTGTACTTGCCCTGGAAATTAAAAATTAAGTTTTATTTAAGCTACTGGTCAACAATAAGGTCTCCAATAGATCTCCAAGAAATTCAAGTGGAGAATTATTATAAAAGGAGTTATTAACCAAGGTTGGAGACTTTTTACAGTCATTATTAGTAGATGTAATAAACGATTTAAATTATCTTTCAATTTGGGTAAAATAAGTTTTAATTTGTAAGCTTGTCAGTCTATTGTTGCTCGATTATAAAATAGTGCTAGACAAAAATATTTTCCAATTACATCACAGTAAGGTTTGGTTTTCTTAAGTACTAAGATATTTATGATTACTAATGTTGCATTGATCAACTTTATGCTGATTGTACTGAGAAGCACCGGCACGAAAATCAACAAAGTTTTTTCTTTTACAGCGTCAAATTAAAAATACCCTCCCATACTAGAAGGACATTTCTTTTTCTTTAGTTGATGGCTTTGTGCGATTAGCACATTTAGCCAGTGCCAAAGTAATTTTTCTTACAAGTATGATGTAATACATAAATAAACAATATTTTCTTTATGTATGATGATGATGAATGATAATAGAAATGAGAAGTGACAAATGATAGACCCCCCAACCCCTCGAATATCTTAGTAAAGATGTGGGGCTTTACTAAGGCCTCACGCGGACTTCTTGAGAGAATTTGAAAAGTGACGTTGCTCTGTGTTGTTTCATTTGCCAACACTCACGAACACTTAAAGGTTAATAATCCACCATTATTTCACATTAATATTCGACATAACACAAATTTTAGAAAATAAAACAAAAACGCAGACATGATTCTTCACTTTCCCGCCAAGAAGTCCAGAAGAACACTTTCCATTAAAGGAAAAGAAAATTATTTTTTTCTAATAGTTTATAAAAACATCTTAAAATCTTTAAATTTTGTAATCATAACTTTATGTTAGTCTTTCATCAATCAAAAATAATTGTAATATATTATTTATGTTACAAGCACCAAATAAAGAAGGTACAGAAGGCTGGCTCAATAATACACGCAATCGTATAGGGATATCGGTTACATATAAACGGTAGAACGCCAGTCGTGCGCAAAAATGCCAGGGCGCCACGCGCACTTCGTTACAATGATTCACATAAAAACTGCTGCGTATTTATAAGTAAAAATTACTTAGGTTTTTGGCTATAGTTTTAAATTCGTAAACCTTACAAATCACAATAATATTGGAGGTGCTGACCCTAGCTACGCTACGACCGTAGGTAATCAAAATCGCTATCGGCCGAAGCCCTTCTGTACCTATTTATTCTGTGCAATTAGCTGACCGTACCTGCTTGAGGTAGCAGGAGGCGAGGTTGTTCTTGGTCTTGGCCACGTTGGGGTCGTCGGGCCCCAGCTTACTCTCGTAGATCTCTAGCGCGCGCTGATAGTACTGCTCCACCTCCTCGTATTTGTTCTGGAAGATAATGTTTCAGTTAGGCGTGTTTTTACAGGGTGTAAAAAGACCCTTAACCATAAGAATAAACAATGACACAGTAGAACGGAACCTTCTTTGACAGAGTCCCAAACGCCGCCATTTATATACCTACTTCCCCCTTCACGTCGTTACGTTACGCCCCTCTCTCGTCCAGGCGCTTTGCCAGGATTGCTTAATGTTGAATATTGCTTAAGTAGTACATAGTTTTAAACACATGTACGTTAAATTGAATTATTCTTAGTGTTAATTTAAAGCAATTCAATGAACATGCATTTTTGTCCTCTCCACTCCTCTACAAATTTCTGTATGACGTCTTGGCATTTTGTTAATGTTCAATGAAAACTTAATTACCTAAGAACTGTATAACTAATTAACGTCAACTAACAACAACGATATTACACTCGAATCGCCACGTATTCTTATCTATGCAACGATCAACCACCGACTGTTAAACATTAAAAATATCGATGACAATATCAGTTAAAAATATTCAATCGCGAATGAACGATAAATCGTAATAAATAAAAAGACTTTTGTTTTGATAGTGAAAGAGCATACAAACGAGTGCATCCAAAATTATTCAATAAATTACAAGTTAAAAAGAATAAAAAATCATATCAAAGAAAAATGTGGCTTAACTAAATACAGTTAGGGGTCAATTTCGATTTTACGTCAATTGATAGGTGATGTCGTTTCTCTGTCGCTCGTCGTCGGCTGCCGGGCGCTTCCGCGGCTCGCTCGGCGCTGTTCCAAAATCGTACGGACGCACAAACAGGCAAACGCGCGTGCGGTCACTCCGGCCGTATAACAAGGTACTCTCAAATCGCGACCTTGAGCCCGCCCAGATCGGGAGTTTCCGTTCTACTTCGTTATTGTTTATTCTTATGCCTTAACCTTTCGTCTGCTTAGTGCCAGATCCGTCCTACAAACAATTAAAATTCTACTGTGTCTGTATTTACAGCATACGATAGATTAACGAAGCCACCATATTCTTCTCATATCTTCATGAAGATTTTTATGTTCTGGGTATATTGAAAGTCAGTTTGCAACATTTCTCAAAAGGTTATTGCAAAAACAGTATTAAAAAGTGATTTTTCCGCTATACAAACATTATTTTACACTTTTAATATTGCTCAGTGAATGAAGCTTTTGAAATTCCAAAACTAATTCTAGTGCGTAGTAGTGTCTGCGTAATGTAAAATTTCAGGTTCAGGAACCAGTTTCAGGAACCTTGAGTGGGAATCGAACCTACGACCTTTGGATTACCGGTCTTACGCTCTGACCGCTGAGCTACCGAGACCGCAGAATATTTGTTGAATTTTTCTAGTACTTTGTGATTTAGCGGTATTACGTCACTGTGAAGTTGCCCTCATAGTCGAAAGAACACTTTTGCAAGTATTAAACAATCGATAGAGACATAATTCCATATAAACTTTTTAACTTTATTTTGTAACTATATACAGCATTGTAAATGCAAAAATTAAAAATGATAAAAAAAGACAACAAACAACTTTTAAACTAAAAAAAATCTTCCTCATTAATCCTATCGGTGGGCTGAAAACTAAATTGAAAATGGTAATTTTCATAGTTTGTCTATGGTACCTGGTTCTGGCAGAGTAGCGCGAGGTTGTTGAGCTGTTTGGCCACGTCGGGGTGGTCGCGCCCCAGTACTGCTTCGCGGATGCACAGCGCGCGTTTGCATAGCGGTTCCGCTTCACGGTATTTGCCTGTACACAAGATAATTATTATTATAAATATATAGCAATTTGAAACCACAGCTTTAGGACTAGGAGAAGACTTTGTCCAGCAGTGGAATGAAATAAGCTAAATTTGAGGATATGACAAGAGACCTGATAACCACTACCGTCACTATACGGTTATGTGCAAAAATGCATTGTGTTGATGCATTTGCACATATCAACTTATATTGTTATTGGCATGTTATTAGAATTAGAAACTTAAAGTGTGCCAAACATTAGAAGTTGCTTGGATTTAGAATTTTAGAAGACAAAAGGATATTTTGCAATCGGTTCTCGGTACATGTACTGTACTGAGTGAGAAATCACTATTTTTTTATGTTCCATTCTTTACTAGCAATTTTGTTTTCTTTGTGTACAAACAATATTTTATCTTATTACAATAAAATAGAATAGAAAAATGTTTAATTAATACAAAAACAATACACATACAGAAAACGTAACTTAGAATAAGAACGTATTAAAAAGGTCCCTGCCAGCATTAAGCCGTGACACGGGAAACGGGAGTGTAACGGGAAGTCAAAGAAGCGCGCAAGCGCGCGCCATTTGATTTGACGAATAAGCGCGCGGTATTAGATTACTCTTAGTGTCAACTAAATAAAATACAATTTTCATTAAAAATAATTATTCTTTGTTATGAAAAATCATTTCAAATAATACCTGACCCATTTTTTTCAGAATATAATGTTAAAATTGCTTATAACTAAGGTGAAATGTCAAATGTTACACATAATATGCGACTACTGTAAGGCTTGCTCGTTTTTTTTATTTAAATAATAACATAGCTGCGTAGTTTACGGTACCGACCTCGCTTCCCATAGAGCACAGCGAGGTTGTTGAGCGTGGCGGCGACGGCGGGGTGGTTCTCGCCGAGCGTCTTCTCGCGGATGGAAAGCGCGTCGTTCAACAGGTTGGCCGCCTCTTTGTATTTGTTCTGGTCTCTGTGGATTGAGGAGAGTTTTTAAAAATCCGCTGATAAAGAGGACATTCAAAAGTTGTTTGTATGGTCAACGACTAAAGCAATGGAAACTGGTAGCTGTGCTCTTCACACAACGAGAAGTGACCGCGCTTCGCAGCTTTAGTCACCTATCTGAAAATCAGGAAATGGCAAATCTCTTTTGAGAAACTAGTCTAATGAGTACTGTATAAAGATCACGCTTCAAAGTGCTCTAGCAAGCTACTTTTTTATTTTTATTTATATCTTAAGTAAGTAAAGTGCCTTCATCCCACCTAATCTTAAGTGATGATAAGGTTTACTGCACTTTACCTGTGATCCTCAACTACTGAGGCACTGGTTATCTTATCTGTAGCCTCCGGAACACAATAATGCTACAAACATTAATTATATGGCGACATATTTATTTTTTTTTACTTTCTTTGAGCTCTACAAAAATCATACTTAACAATAAACATGATTATCTTTCTGATGAGCTTACTGAGACAATTTTTAGGCTGCTGTCGCTGTCACCTGCCCGAGGTATTCTCCAGATCCTCGAGTGTCTACTTTCACAGCAGTCACATTATTTCATGCTGGTGTACAGGTTGGTACATTGATCATTTATTATCAATGTACCAACCTATACACCAACGCCAGTATATTGAGCATGGTAGCGACATCTGGATCGTCGCGGTCCGAGGTCTTCTCCAGGTCTTCGAGCGCCTGTTTGCACAATGGCACGGCCCCCTCGTAGCGGCCCTGCGACGCGTACTGGATCAACAGGTTGTGGAGCGTGCTTACACAGCCAAATCTAGGACGTCGAAGATACCAAAGACGTATCAACTATACGTCCGGGTGATCGAGGCATGTGGTCTTCTCGAAGTCTTGCAGTGCTCCATTGTCTTCTCCATAGACGTCTGTTTGCACAGCGAAATCTATGACGTCTATATGATGCCAAAGATGTACCAACCTGTACACCAGCGCCAGTATATTGAGCATGGTAGCGACGTCGGGGTGGTCGTGGCCCGAGGTCTTTTCCAGGTCTTCGAGCGCCTGCTTGCACAGCGGCACGGCCACCTCGTAGCGGCCCTGCGACGCGTACTGGATCACCAGGTTGTGGAGCGTGCGAAGCCGCGCTGGGATCTCGTAGCCGGCGTTCACTTGCTGCGCGAACTGGGATGGGGGCGTCGGCGACATGGCTAGACGAATGAAAAGGAATTTACGTGTGAGCTTAAAGAGTAAGTTGACTGGTTGACTTCTCTAGGCCCTAGAGAAACTATGAGAAAAGTTGTCATTGTTTTTAATTGCTTGTGATTATCCGATATGTTAGTACATGTTGGTTATGTTAATTTTGATTTCTAAAGAAAGTTAAAAAGTTATACTTTTTCTATCATGGACACTGGTGAAACTTTTAAGCACCTGCCAAAACAATATTTCATTATATAAATTATATGGAAATAGCTAACTACTATCATATAAACATAGTAATAGTACAATTGAATTACCATTTTTAAGGTAATTTTTAAGGTAAAATCGTGTCAAGTTACAAATAATGTTTGATAAGAGCTGTTATGTAATGTCAGTTTTTGAGTTAATTGTTGTTAATTATTATCAACCATATGAATTCTACTACAATCAATGGTTGCCTATTTACCTAAAGACTAAAGTTGCTTAAAGACCATTTTATGAGTATTGGAGGAATTTCTCCATTACTCATAAAATGGTCTTTAGTTATTGTGAATCGAATTCAATTAAGTATCGATTCCGATTTAGTATTACTTATGTTATTTATTTATTTAAACTTTTGCAACGTAAATATTACATGGCGGACTTAATGCCTGAGGCATTCTCTACCAGTCAACCATAGGGTGGTGCAAGAATATCATTGGTAGGTACAATTAAGATACATAATAAATAATTTAAATGTAAGTATCTATATAATACATGCTTAAATATTATATATACATAAACATATGTGTGTATTATAAATACGTAAACTACAATAAATAAACATACCTATAATATATAATTCTAATAGTACGTTATTGAGATGATTCTGCCATGATTCTATCAAACAAGAGCTCGCGGACTTTCTTATTAAAAGCGTCACGACTCGTAGCCATCCCGATTTCGAGAGGCAGCGCGTTCCACAGGAGAATGGATTGAATGTGAAAGGAAGAATGAACAAAACCAGATGTATGAGAGGGAAGGAGAAGATTATTTGAGGACCGGAGATTTTTACTATGAGAGGAAATGGGGAGCAAGATAAGAAGGAGCATTTAAAGAATTTAGAAGCGAAAACAGTGTGGTTAGGGCTCGTAAACGTGATCGCTGGCGAATAGGCAACCATTTCAGCTCCGACATGAACTGCGAGATGTGGTCATATTTCTTAAAATTGTAAATGAATCGGGTTGTTGAGTAATCTGTCATGCTTATCAAGCAAGTCAGCATTAAAATCATAAAATAACACACGTACCCTTGGCGATTAACGGGAATATTAAGGTTTAAATTCCCACAAACATGTGGCCATTTTAGAACTGCATGTGGAGGTATACTTGCACGCTTATTTACCCGTCCTTCATAAAACACTAAACACTAAGCACTCACATTTGTTGTTCCTGTTGTCCTCGTGGTCATCGTCGGGGAACAGGTCCACCATGGGGTCGTCGCGCTTGCTCTCGCTCTGCCCGCTGCGGCTGGTCTCCGACTCCTCTGTCACATCGCTGTCGTACTTACTGGAACGATAAACAAGTACATCATTATTATTGTTATTTGTTTCGTTTTCATGTTACTGAACAGTTCGACACAGACAAGGGTGTCGAATACTACATGTATTGCCGACCCTGTAGCATCATCAAGCATTAGGGGAGTTTAAATTGTTTAAATAAGAGTTACTAACCAAATACAGGCCAAAAACTGCAGGTGCTTGTTCTCTTTTTCCAGCTGGGCGACCCTCTGCCCCGAGGCCTGGAGCCGCTGCTGCGCCACCGCTACATGTGTTGGAAAAGCGACTTTAAACCGTTCACATCAGGGTTACTGACCGAATAGAGGCCATGAACTGCAGGTGCTTGTTCTCTTCTTCTAGCTGGGCGACCCTTTGCTCGGAGGCCTGGAGCCGCTGCTGAGCCGCCGCGAGCTCGTCTCGCAACCACGCGTTCTCCTGGCACAGCCGGCGGACTTGTGTGCGGAGCTTCTGTTTTTCGGCCTCAACCAATTGCAGGTGGGAGGCTAGGGTCATCATCACCTATAATAAAGGGATAAATTAAATTAAATTATGATTAATGCTCAACAAAAAAAACCGGACAAGTGCAAGTCGGACTCGCCCACCGAGGGTTCCGTAAAAATTTATAAGTACATATTATATAGTTCAGGAATCGAGTCTCGAACTTTTCCCGAATGTTAGGTACTACATTACACCAAAGTTATTCGGTTCCTATACATATAAAAGAGGGAAAAGGTATTTATTTTTCATTCTTCGTAATAAATCGAAAACTATATATACATCATAAAAATAATTAAAAATCTGTTTAAGCTTGTGCAAATGAAGCCCTTTCATACGATACTCCACATGACACGGTTTACTTACTTCAAATTTTTAACCCCAGTTCCTTGCATAAAGACCCTGTTTTTTTTGTGATTTAATATGTATTTAATGTATATAAATATGTATAGTTTCCCGTATTTGTAGTATAAGACGATATTACTTGCCCGACCGTATCTTAATTTTTCGTTAACTTAGAAGTTTGATTTTTTTCACAGCTTCAAGGGACCGCAGACCTGAGTATATAATTTTAATTTCATCTAGATACCTCTACGCGTTCCCGAGAAAAAGGGTCTTGACAGACAGACAGATAGACAGACGGACAACAAAGTGATCCTATAAGGGTTCCGTTTTTTCCTTTTGAGGTACGGAACCCTAAAAAAGACACGGGCATATGGTAGTAGAGAGTAGTGGAGAATTTACATAACTGAACATGTACCTATACAAAATTTCAGCTCAATCGATTGAAGATATTTAAAATTGAGTTGCAAGATTCCACCCGAACAAATTACATACATACATTGCAAGCTAAATAAAGGCTTGTAAAATGAAGCTCTACGTTGGACATCGGCATGAGTTGAGCATGGTATATAAAACTTGCACCACAAGACGTTACGTCACCAGCTTTTAGCTTTGACATTGTACCAAAAGTAATTACTCGTATACGACACAAAGATGCGTCGCGCACGCTTTGTGGCGAAGTTGAAAGAAGTGAAGTCACCATACCATGACTATAGTGGTGCTCAATTATGATGATGAATAGCAGTTACGACGCCCAACGTTTTGCGGTGACAGCGGAACCTCCCCTTGTTTACTCTTGTCCATGTTTGCTTTACTAAGAACAAGCGTGGTGGCATAACGTATAAGTAACGATTGCATTTATGTTTCTTTGAAGACCTTTAAGTACGCTACAAACAACTCTGACAGCCAGAGTGGCACCACATTACACTATGTCGTAAAAGCAAAATAAAAAGGTGGAATAACACGTCGAAATTAGGTTGTTCCATAGTAACTTCGTTTGTACGCTTTAGTAGTTAGTACTTAAACTGTTATATTATTGGGAAGACACTGGCTCCCATATTACGGTTTTTACTAGCATGGGAGCCAGGGTTCCGTAAATTGTATAAATAAAATAAGTATTGGTACAAATAAAAAATATATAAGTAATATGTTAAAAAAAACTAAAAGCATCAGTTCGGAGGCAAAATATATACAATGTTGAACATTAAAAATAAACTATGTTACTTTCTTGCATTGAATCTCAAGGATATTTAAAAACCAATCATAAAAGTTAATGAAAGTTGCTAGCAACTGTTAAATGCATTGAATCTTGGCAACGTTTTCATTGAAAATGGCCTAAGGCTAGCCTAGAAAAACGATGCCTTTCCGGACCGAATCTGGGGCAGCTTTACGAGAGGGCTAGGTTGTTTACACACAGGCAACCTTAAGTTCAAAGCTGTAGAACTGGTTTTTCAAGATTTTTAAATTAATTAAACAGGAAGTAAGTTCCTTGAAAGCTGTGTGAATTTAATAAGACTGGAATTTTGTTCCGTATGGCATGGCTATCATGTTATATTTTAACTTCCTCGTATGATTTTTTAAATAAAATAAAGGGGATCCACCGGAGAGGATCACAAGATTAATTAACATTTCTCAACAACGAATACATGACTCACTATACCTTCGTTCTTCGATCGGGCCATAACCCACTACGCTGGTCCAAAGCCAGGTCACCCATCCGGTGATCCAGCATTGCAAAGTTGCTTAACTTGCAAGGTGCGACCCAAACACGTTAGCCACTGCGTCATTGACCTTCACACAAGATTAAGTGACGAAAAATATGTTTCAACGACCAAAACAACCTCATGTATTGAACACACATTCACACATGCACACAAAACGTGACACAATAATCATGGCACAAATCCAGCCGAGCATCATCTTCTGACCGCAGGTCTTAACGTGTCAGATACTCAACACTCCACATCCACACATTTCATGTAGAACTTGAGTAGAGGCCTTTCAACCACAACCGATCACGTATTGTTTATTATCTTTGGTACATGTGGTACATCACGTAAATTGATCCAACCAGTATAGGAGTACTATCAAAGGAAGGCCATTCAAAAACAACAGATATTAAACTTCTAACAAAATTAAAATTGACTAAGTAATTCTCACACAATATGGCGAACTAGCTCAGCTAATATTGCTTTTGACAATAGATCTATTACTTACACCAATTTACGTAGATCTTAAAAAGAAAAAACTATATACCTATTTGCTGTGCTTCAGTGAGCTGAATGAGGTGTGTAGCGCACGACAACTAATAGTTCCACAAGAGAGTCGCACACGAACTGGTCGGCCTAAAAGTACTATTACCAAACACAATATGGGTACATTTTGCCGCAAAAGAAAATATAGAAAAAATTGACAATCATAATCACTAAGTAATAAAAAAGTCAGCGTTGACTTCGGATACGGCTAGGTGTCACACATAATTGATATCAGAGAAGATCATAAATGAAACAATCGATCCGCATTAAAAAAAAATATCAATTTGACTCATAAAAATGAGTCAAAGGAGGATGATCAGTTTTGGTACCCGAACCAATAGAAATGACTATAGCGACATTGCATAGGTCTTGCTCTCCCTAACAATGTTTACTATGACGATCAGACTCAAATCGTTGTCCGTTCGAAGATATCAGGGTATGAATGTGATAGATCTTATAGAAAAATCAAGTACCTTCCAAAGCGCTTTTCTACATTTTTACTTTTTATTAGACCACTGAATTGTCATGTTTGGAAGAACCTGCGATGTAGGTAGGTACCTATAGTGCGCTAGGCCGGGTAAGCACGCTGTGTGGGGCGGGGGGTGCGCGTGGTGCAGTCGTGCGCTTGCACATCAGTCGCTCTCGCTCGTTCGTTTCGACAAGACGACGACGTTTCGCTGCTGTTTGAGTTTTTTCGTGGATTTCTATCTCATTTTTATTACTAACCCCTGCGCCGCTCTTGGACTTTGTTACCCGCTTTAAAAGTTGACCTTGGCTAGTGTTGTGGACTATTTCGGTTTGTTTTTATCTGGAATATTGCTATGGCAGAACGATATCCCAACTGTGTGATGTGTCGGCGAGGGCTGTATCGCAGAAGATACCAACAACACGTATTGACCGATAATCTTTCAAGAACGCGTCCTGAGTTTGCGGCGTATATACAAGAACATGCCGTTTTGGAGGTAAGTAATAAGTTATTATAATTATATTATTTATATCTTATTAACACTTTGTTATTATTACTTATATCTTTTATTTTATTTTGTTATATCTTAACTTAAAAAGCATAGCTTAAGTAATAGTTAAGGAAAAGTAAAGCCGTCTGTACATAGCTATCTTTGTGACCTGAATGCCCGAGTGACTTGATTCCAACGGTTTTACATGCAACTATACTGCTTACTGGTAGGTAACAACTTAAAATGACGCTGTTCACTTACGTCACTTTGGCATTCAGGTAGAAGTATTACAAACTGACTAAACATGTTGCGTTGCGCTCAAAGGTAGAGAGATAGGTATCACTTTTGATTTTGTACTTTTTATGAGTACTTCGTTAGCTTCCTTTTCTAAGGCAGAAACATACAACTGTAACGTGTCGCCTCAAAAGTATATCGGTTTCATTCATTTGGTATGGTTAAAATTACATTAATACAGTGTGATGTATTGTAGATGCTAAATGTATGAAACTGATGTACTCTTCTTTACCCGTTGCAAATGTGTGTGTTTGATATGCAAACAATATAGGCTTGCGTTGGATTTTCCCAACGTGAACGGTACTGCAACTATCCTTTATTATTGTAATAAGGAGAGAGTATGAGTTTGTTTACTAAAAAATTATATTTACTACATTGTTTTTTCTATTTTCAGGTAGCGTTCGATGACACGCGACGTGTGTGCCACCGATGTTGGCAGTCTGTGGAAAATGTAGTTAGAACACTTGCTGAACCTGCCGTGCCAGAAGTAGTAGCTGCCGTGCCATTAATAGAACCTGCCCTGCCAGTAATAGAACCTGCTATACCAGAGGTGGTTTACTATATTCAGGTTCCGGAGTACACACGAGCTCCGAACACTCCACGGCATTGTATTTTTAACAATTGCCAAAACACAACTCGCCATCGAATTCCAGAAGCGACAAAGACTTATATGTTTCGCGAACATAAGCTGTATATTCCTCATGGTGCACGAGTGTGTGTACAGCACTTGAACGCCAATATTTGGAATGAACTGCCTCAATCATGTAATACTAGTCATAATTTTAATGCAGAACAGATAAGTGACATTTGTGACATGCTTAGAGAGGCCTTAAGACGTGGATCAAGGCTACATTTCCACACGAGAGATGCTATGAGCGACGATGACATGCACTTTTGGACAGGGCGCAAGAACGAAGAGTTTGATATCATGTTAGAGCAAACACCTTCACTAAGTATTAGATGCAAGGACCCAAGAACTGCATTAGGTATATACCTAGTAAAACTACGATCAGGAGAACCAAATCAGAGACTAGCGACGTTATTTAATATATCGCGAATAAAAGTAGGACGTCATTTGGCTATTGTGAGGGAGTGCCTTCGTGACGATTATGTCAGATTGCATTTGGGAGTAGACCACAAAACAAGAAACGATTTATTACAAAAGAATCTCACTATACCAAAAGCTTTATTTGGCAATGAAGACAATGAAAAACTAATATTATTAGCCGACGGAACATACATTTATATTAATAAAAGCACAAACTTTTTATTCCAGCGTCTATCTTACAGCTTGCATAAATTCCAAAACTTGCTAAAACCATTTTTACTTGTGTGTTCAGACGGATACATATTAGACGTAATGGGCCCATATGCTGCAACTAAGACTGATGCAAGTATCATGGCTGATATAATGAATGACGAAGAGCATCCATTACATTGCTTACTCGAAGAAAATGATGTATTTTTACTAGACCGAGGTTTTAGGGACAGCTTAGATCTTATTGAAGCATGTGGTTATGAATCTTATGTTCCACCAAGTAAAGATAGAAATGAGACCCAACTGACCACCGACCAAGCTAATGAAGCTCGATCAGTAACTTTATGCCGGTGGGTAGTCGAAATAGTAAACGGCCGGTTCAAGCGGGACTTTAAGCTCTTGCGACAAAAGTATTTTAATAAGACGCTTCCGAATATGTTTACGGATTTTAAAATAGCTGCAGCCATGACGAATCACTTTCATGTACCCATCGTTGACAGCGTTCGTGCAGAAGCCTTCTTAAATAGTATAAGGGAGAAAATAGATGTTCCAAATCTATTACACATTTATGTAGAAAGAAAACGGTTGAATAGTCGAAGAGTGAATTTTGAAAGAATAGAAGCAAGCCAGATACAACACTTCCCTCAAATGACAGAAGAACAAGTAATATTACTTTTGTTGGGTACGTACCAACTGAAACTGGCAAAATCGTATTGCAGCGAGCATATAACGAACGGACTCTATATAATAGAAGTATATAGAGAACACGAGCTCGAAGACCTGTCTGATTATGGCATAAATGAAGATGCCTGGCTTTTGCGTGGACGAATACAATCGCGGCATATCAGATCAAGGAAATATTATTGTTACATTCTGGTGAAAAATAATCAAACAAATGATAATAATATTATTCAGCATTATTGCACTTGCTTAACAGGACGACGCACCGTCGGCACTTGTGCCCACATTGTATCAATAGTGTGGTACCTAGGGTATGCGAGACATGAAGGTTTTACTGCTCCAGCATTGTTCCTCAATGATGTTATTATAGATACCAATCACTGATGTTTTTTATTTTTAATGAAAAGTAAGATTTAAAGTAAATGATTCTTAAGAATTCAAACTTGTTTCCTTACTCCTTAATATTATTATATATTATATAGTAAGTATATAAGGCACCAATAGGTGCCTTATAGTAAGTATATAAGGCACCTATTGGTGCCTTATATACTTACTATATAATAATAGTATCATACAATGATAATATAATAATAAAAGTATGGTATTTTTAGACATAGACAAAACACAAAATAACTCTGATTGGACAGCAAATCAAGTCAAGCGCCTTAGAAATCTTTAATCTACATTACAAAGCCTTTCTAATGATATATATATTAAGTTTATTGGCCCTGGTACCAGGCTCCATACATTTTTGATCATCCTCCTTTATGAGTCAATTTATGAGTCGTGTCAGTTGTGCATAAATTTGCAAAATTAAAATGTCAAATTGTTTTCACAAATAAAACTTGATGGTTCCTAAGACAGTTTCTCTGTATCTCTTATGGTTTCGGATTTTTCCATACTGTCGGGCGAACACACGCAAAGTGTTTAGCTATCCAGCATACTCCTTGTTATCTGTGAGGGAACAAAATTCTAGAATTTGACTGAGCCGAAAAACAAGCATACGGCCCACCAAATAGAACACACAATAAAATCGAAAACTCAAAATAGACACAAAAAAGATAAAGTGTGTCTTCTCCAAGAACACTAACAAACGGACCAAGATTTGATTTTCTGTAGGTACTTTTCATTAAATCCCATTTAATTTCAAATTACTTGGATATTGTTTACACAGAGAAAAATATATAAACATATTGATCATATGGGTTTTATTGTTTTATAACGCATGATCTTGATCTGCACCTGAGCCTAAAAGAGCCAAGTGCAGTCAAATCATGCTTGACATAATTGAGCTCTATATCATATATCCATGGGTTTTGAATAAGAACAATGCGCGACACGCTTCTTTGCTCTTGAATAGTTGGTCCCTGTCCAATATTGTCCACCCCCAGAAATTCGAACCAACTCGACCTTATATTTAGCAGTCGCGTCACAATAATATTTTTATAATTTTTATCTTTTAAAATCTCTAATTAATAATATATGTACCAGTCTCCCTTTTGTTACGGTACTGTGGTGCCAAAGAATTAGATACCTCATCATTTTATCATCCTAGTTCACGGTCTAAGTGTGTGTATCTTTTTCACATATCGTGGGTTTCAAGCCAGAGGGGCGTACAAAAAAAATGCGTTTTTTTAAATTATATCAATCATTTCTAAGTTTATCGATACACCACCTCTGTTTTTTTTCTTAACTGTAGGTAAATTACTTTAGAAGATATTAATAAATAAATAAGGCGTATAACTGAAGTCGGATATTATTTTCATGCCAGAAAGTCGTACCGCGGTCGAAACCACGAATGACGAAATTAAACCCTAAATATTCTTTACAGACGTAAAGAACCACGTGGTGGTTTTTTTTTGTCTCCTGAAAAGTAGGGGTATTGCTTATACGCCCCTCTGGTTTGAAGCCCGCGATATAGTCATAATCCAACAATCTAATGTGCCCCCAGAGAAACGGTTTAAAGTTGGTGCCTTCTGATGTGCCCATCGGGTATAATTCTTCGTAATTTGTAACATACTACGGTCCGTATAACTTCAGACTAAAATATGTATCATACCTAGAGGTTGTGACTTTGTTTGTTTTACGAGTATCTCCAATCTCTGGTCCAATCACAAAAATATTTAAACTATATTTAAAATATAAAAATATTTTACTGATAGAATGATACAGTTATCGCCGGTAACATAGGCAAATTTTATTTTGAAAAAAAAAAAAAAAAAAAAATTAGCAGGCAAAGTGCTAGTAAGTGTGTAATATTTTTAATAACTACACGTTTCAGTAGCGATCCGAGTTTTGTACAATTTAAAAACTGCTTTATTCATCTGGTTTGCAAATGTAACCTAAATCAATTATCTAACAAGTTAACAACTATGTTATCTGCTTTGTGTAACTATAAATAAAAATAAAACAATTATATTTAGAACCCTAAAGATTATGTGCCTTACAAATAAACAAAGAATAAGGTCCGAATAGTTATTCCGTGTTTTGTTTCTGTCATGTAAACGTCATTTCAACTTAGAGTAAAAGTGACAAAACAAGGAATAACTATTCGGACCTTAGTCTTTGTTTATTTGTAAGGTACTATATTAGATAGAACACTGGTAAGAACTATGGAATCGCTGTCACCTGTTACAGTCTTATCAAATGCTTTTTGCATATTAAAATTAAATCTAACAAACCTGTGCTTCTCCGAGCCCAAGTTCAATGGCGTCGATGCTCTTCTTCACGAGCGAGGCCTTCTCGTGCTCGTGTTCAGTGTTGGCTGCGAGGCCGGCCAGCAGCTGGGTGTGCTCGGCCCTCAAGGCCTCGAGGCCGGCGGCGACAGTCCTCGCACCGGCCACCATCTCCTCCTGCGTCATCGCCGTCATCCTGCCTAAGGACTCGATCTTCTTTCTGTTGACAAATGTAGACACATTTTATTAATAATGCACCAACTTTCGTCGAATAGTTTCAAGACTAAAATTTGACTAACGAATCTGAAATGTTGAT
Organism: Eudonia truncicolella; assembly: GCA_949315975.1. Classification (NCBI taxonomy): domain Eukaryota; kingdom Metazoa; phylum Arthropoda; class Insecta; order Lepidoptera; family Crambidae; genus Eudonia; species Eudonia truncicolella. Next base: position 6,578,282 of record OX438838.1, on the reverse strand, counting down.
ATTAAGTAAATTCATGTCTTTATCTTGAATTAGTTAGTTCAAATACACGATTGTTTATTATTGACGCGATTACAAATACACAATGTTGAAAAAAATTCCACGAGCAGAATTTGAAACTGCACCCTTCTGACATACCGGGTCAGGTGCTCAACAGATTTTTTGACATTGAATTGGCGCCTTTGGCTTTTAAAGTAAAAAAGTAAATAGTGTTAAATAATTTCGGCGGGCTGGTTAGAACCACGATAGCTCAATTGGAAGAGCACCTGACCCGGTATGTTAGAAGGGTGCAGGTTCAAATCCTGCTCGTGGAAATTTTTTCAACATTGTGTTTTTGTAAATTGTTTCGCAACAAAATTTGCGTTAAAATTATATAAACAAATCAAAAACATTTTATTGACGCGATCTTCATTATTTTCGAAAACAACTCAGAAAAGTCACTATTTTTGAAATCACAACGAAATTATTTATTTTATATGCTTGGAACCACTCAAATGCATTGATAACATCAATATTCGTAATTTAGCAGCTGTATATTTGATAGCTAAAACCAATATTTTTTTTTAAATAATGAGACTTCATTTCTATGCGGTCTCAATCGTCGCGGGCGCTACGTATTTTCGACCTTATGAGAGCGCCAGTAAGGAACAGCCGCAAAACTCTGTACACATGATATAGGACTAGGGCCGGATTAAGCCATGTATAGGCTTTTAGGCACTGCATGTTTCGCGCCACAGGGCCTATATAGACACGTCCTTTTTTGCCTTTAGGTTAATCCGGTACCGAATAAGCCTATTTATTAGTTTAGTTAGAGTAACTTTTGTTTATTTTGGAAAGTACTCTCTATAGCGTTTACATTCACCGGAGTGCTGAATCTAGATTAAGCAGTAGGCTGAATACCTAAAAACATTTTTGTACTCTTTCAGTTGCTACAAAAATTGATAGAAGAGATAAAGAAAATAAAGAATATGCAGAATAACGTTAAAAGATGGATTAAAACAAGATAAAAAAAACCGGTTAAATTAAAGATAGATTTTAGATTAGATGTTAGATTAAAGATACCGGTCGCTCCCTTTTACTTCTATTATATATACTAAACGAAAGTTATTAATTCGTAAAAGTTATTACAAATTAACGTCTCGTTCATTGTTACAAACTCTGATGTAATCAGTAAAGCTGCGATCCAGCAAAAGTATTAGCTTTCAATTAAGTACATCGAATTCAATCAAGTCAAGAAACAAGTGTTTGGTTATAAAAAAAAGTTAATAAATGAAGCCATTCATTATAGGATAGATTGCCAATAAAATCACAATGGTGAAAGTGGCCTCTCTAACAGTTTCAACTTTTTCTATCCCCTCCACTGTCGAACGACCGGCCACCTGTCGCTAACAATTGATTTAACCATTGTTATACGTTATTGACAGTGGAGTGCTTATATGATAAAATCAAATTTAAAATACCATGATAAAAAAATATATTTTTGGGCAAGTCTTTGACAGCTGACATCTATACAAATAATAGTAAGATGGTAGGCGAAAAGGTGTTATCAAAAGAATCTTTCATCAATTATAATAATATGAACACTTGTGTTTAATTATTGTATTGTACGTCTAATTTCTTATGTTTCTTTGTGAAAATTGTTTTTGTTACTACACCACAACAACAATAAAGTACATTATGTTAGCTCATTAAAGAACGTGCGTTTTATTAGATCATCGTGACATAACGAGGGACACAGATTACAAAAAGAAAAAGTCCTACATATGCCCAATTCTATTGAACATAATGAGGAAGTTGCGAAAGTTGGGGTGCGTCGATTTAAATAGGCCACGATTCGGTCGACAAGGCACCGTGTGAAAAGCTGCCGGCCGGCGCCGGAAGGAGTGCGGTTCGGTGATACTACAGGCATGACTCTGATATCCTGGTACCTATCGTGAGAGAGGTACAGGACATCCTCTGAAATCCTAGACGTAATTGAGATCTTGAGGCATTATTAAATGGCTACGTCCCATTTGGTAAACTTAAATCTTAAAAGTTGCGTTGAGCTAGTTTTTTACATTAAAGTAAACATTTTTTAAATATTTTTTTTTTAAATTTTACTTTAAGTCCGTCACTATCGCATTAGGTACTTAAAACCTTTAATAATAGATGTAAGTTTAAGTAAATAAATAAATAAATAAAAATTGTTACGCCTGCGGTAAATGAAAATACCTATACAATGTGTGCAACATCAAATATTATGTACAAAACATGAGAATTGTCTGGTAGTCTGGAAGAGATCGCTATAAAGCGATGAGACTGCCGCATGCCGAGTTGTAACTTTGTATTTGTTCAGAGTTATTTCTCCAATGTATATTTTTCTGGGGTTGCAACAAAAAACGTCATAACTACTATAACAAGTTTTATGTAAATAAAGATTAAAAATGAAAATCGTATACAGAGTAGTTTTTTAATCCTGGATTTGATCGCAGATAAATAATATGGTAAGAATCAGCTTGCGTTCTAAAGCTTCGGTGGTTTAGTTGTAAGTTGTGACGACTAGAAAGATCAATAAAAGAACAACATAATTCAAACATTTAAATATAATGTAAATTGGTATTATATATTTATCAAATTTATAAAATACAGTGAATAAATTAAGCGCCCACCCGACCCAGCCAAGCGGCTGCACTGACCGCTAAGATACCGGGAAGGCTGACGTGAGCGCTGAATTTTGTCACTGCTTTTTAATTTTTGAGTGATAATAACGGCACAATGCGCTGTCTTTGCAACGGTTATTGCAACCAATGGCTATGCAGATTCATCTTTGCATATGAAATACCACAAAGATAACACAACGCTATAGTAAATTTTAACTTTTTATTTTTTAAGTGCTTGGTGCACTGAAGCTAAATTAAATATTTATAAAATTTATAAAATACAGTGAAAAAATTAAACGCCCACCCAGCCAGGAATCGAACCTGGGTCTTCCGTAATCTGCACTGACCGCTATGCTACCGGGAAGGCTGACGTGAGCCGACGAGATGACGTGTATTGGTATTATATACTTAAATATCGTAAATTTTTCTTCATTTAAATATGCTATAGATATTGAGGTTCTCTCGGTTCTTAGCGAGGTATTACAATTTAAAAAAAAGGTGTGTATCAAAAATCTAACCACAATAGCTAAATACAAATGTGACCTGAAAAACAGCAATAAATATCTTTCACGCTTCATTTTGGAGCCATTAGCTCCATTGAGGAGCTCGATGGCGCAGTGGTTAACGCGCCCGGTCTGAGAGTGCTGAGGTTAAGCAACCGTTCATCGGATGGGTGACCAAAACTTTATCATCTCGAGCTGCCCCGTGTTTCGGAAGGCACGTTAAGCCGTCGGCTGCAATAGCAGTCGTTAACAACCACCAATCCGCACTGGGCCCGCGTGGCGGTTTATGGCCCGCTCTCCCTATCCATCCATAGGGAAGGCTCGTGCCCCAGCAGTGGGGACATTAAATGAGCTGATGATGATGACGCTCCATTTTGATCTCATTAGCCTTATCCGTAAATGTAGACGAAAATGTAGATTAGGGTCAAACAGCAACAAACAAATCGTAAAACCAAGTACAGACGCACGCCTGCACATCAACGTAACCAAAACTGTCAAATTTCTTTGAACTTATGTCTATGACATAAAGTTCAAAGTATATTTAGGAAATTTGACAGTTTGTAGTAGTATGACGTAAGTACATTGAAAGCCGAGTAAATCTGACATAAGCTTTTGGTGGTGAAAAACTCTGGTTTATGGTTACGTAAACCAATAAGCGGTAAAATAAGATTAACCTCTTAACGCCAATAACTTAATTATAACTAGATATTAAATAACACTACATTACTTTTTAACGCCTCGGTCGAGGAGCAAAGCGCTCTAAAAACTCTAAATATTATCTTAGTTAGGTCCATCTTAGATTTTTGTTTTTCACATAGAATTTATCAAAGAGTTTGATGTGAGGATTTAAAAAGAACGAAAGCTAAATGTTATGTCAAAAATGCAAGTGTATTAAACCAGCTGGTTAAGCATAACTGTGTTTTTTATTAAAACACTATACGCTCTTCGCATACCAAACGTCCACAAAATGTAACGTAACCGTGATGGCATGTCATGCAATAATTATGTAAATTGCTTGACAATTTTGGAATATAGGCTGAACTTCCTTTGTGCCACTTATTGTAATTCTTCAATTGTGAATTCTAATCATAAACCATATCCTATCAATCCTTAACTCGTCACAATAACAGTTTATCAACGGACGTTGCTGCACAGATTGAAATAATATTACACGATACGAAGAGAATAACGATTTCCCTATTAAAAGTAACTAAAGGGAGTAATAATTAAAGAGTTTGATGTGAAAATGTGGTATAAGATTTTGTAGTAACTTTTGATCGTGCAGTGTGCATTTTCCCGACACACACATATTTATTTCATTTTATACCTTGCCCAAGTAATTCGATTTGTAGAATGAAGACACCAAACGAGATGTATTTACTTTGAATAATATTATTTATAAGCTAGACGAGACAGACGCTTTCAAAAAAAAAATTGTGGCGAAATATCGAGAGGAGTGGCGGAAATGGGGTATCTGTCTGTACATAATCCCTACAATGGGATAATGCAGTAACTATAATATTATTTATATTTATACACGCACGCAACTAATAGTATTTTTACATAGGCGCCCAACTTCCACACACAGTGGCAGGTATCAAAAGAAAATTACCACATTATTATCTAACAAGTATGACCTTGCCCGAGTCGTCAAGGCGGTCACTGTCTCTCGTGAGCAATCGCGGTGAGTTAAACAAACGTTCAGCCGCCTGTATTAAATAAACACGGCTATTTTTATTCAACTATTGTTTAACAAATAGCAATATTCTTTTTGTTACAAAACTTTGTCACAATTAAACAAATGATGTAACAAAAATTGTCTTCGCACAGTTTTTTCTCCAATGACTTCTTTTAAAGATTTATTATTATTATTCTTATTATCATAAGTATTACCGTCATCAGTGTCATCATTGTCACCACCATGACGTCAGAGACTCACACGGAACAATCACGTTGATCCATTATTTTATCGCCCAGCAACAACTCATAGCAAGTAGGTACTATAGTTAGCTAAGATTACGATTATTGCACATAGGGGGATCGGGCATTACCTCCTTAAACTCAGTGGGTGTTAACATATGATAAATAAATAAATAAAAAATAAATATTAGACAACATCACATACTTACATTGTTCTGATCCTAAGTAAGTAGCTAAAGCACTCGTATTATGGAAATCAGAATCAACGACGGTACCAAAACCAAGAAGCAAGCAAGATCAAGTCACCTTCCAAACAAGTACCCCGGTCAGGCAACTTTACCGAATTCATAGGATAGGAACACCTCCACCCTCGAAGGGGGGAAATTGGCATCGTGAGGCGCATAAAATACCCGTTGCTATGGAAACCAAGGGCGACAACCCCTAACGTTATGTATACCTTACTAAATAGAAGAGTTAAATCTCATTTCAAGCATACTTTTAGTGATAATAAGAGAGTATTCCCAATATTTGATAAGTTTATTAGCTATGATGAAATTCACAAAACTTTAAAAACAAATGAGTTTGCTCCACACGTTAAACAGAAGCGGAGTCCAGATACGTAGACAACTAGTGGTGATGGATTGTGCTTCACTAGCCGACCCGCAAGTGGCTTCTACACATTTCCTTCGTTTAAAGAACCCCATGTTGGCGGAAGAAGGGAACACAATTACAAATCCTTGAAAAGCATTGTATGAATCTTATGTTTAGAATTTAATGTCTTAGGACAGAACAGGTAACTCCATACAATAAATAACTTATGCTACTTATCTAATGAAAAATCAGACGTGGGTTTAAAAATAGTTTTCCAGACAATTTATACAGCCCCAGACAGAGTCAGCAAAAGCACGCTGTAAATGCTTAGACCATTTTATCCCAGACATAATAAATTTCGAAACAAAAAAAGACTTTTATCGTAAACCCGGGCCAGTGCGGAATTGCGGAGGCAGGGAACGGATGGGGGATATAATATCCCCGTGTTTTCCCTCTCTTGTATTTACGTTAAACCTTATGAAATAGAAGGTTTTCGTTTGGACACGCGCCAGAATCCGGCAGCAACTGGTACACATTTATGTAGTACTGCAATATGACGTTTTGGTTTCACGCAGTTTTTTGTTTTGTTTAACATGGACCATGTCTAAGCATATACTTCTACATCACTCTAGAATAAGTTGGTGCTATAGGAGCGCTGTTGTGCTGACAGTGCCTGAGGAAGATGAGGCGTCATGAACATAAAATATATACTGTACTTACATATAAAATAGAAAAAGTAAAAGAAAACTTTAACATATACATAAAACAGGGGCAGTGCGGGCTCATGCCGTTTACAAAAAATATATATATTCTATAGTACTTATGGATGTGTATGCATCTTTGTAAATTATATACTTTAAATTCCTTTTGTTTTACAAGAAATAGGAGTAAAAACCACAAGTGGTTGAAATATTATAACTGCATTTCTGCATTAGAAAGAAAACTAGAAACCAGGAGCACAGTTGTAAATCTAGAACGCATTGTGAAATAAAATGGAAACTGGAAACGTTACTAAATTATAAAGCGCAACAACATACTCTCAGCTAACAATTCGTGTTTACTAAGAAGCAGACGATGTCAAGGATGTTCCTTTATGGATACATAACTCAGCGTTGGTCTAACTAAACTCTGAAACAGATGACTGACTCACACACATATACCGGGGAGGAAATAAATATAGTGCGATCTGCCAAAGGCTATCAAGTGAGTCATGAACAATAGGACAATACAGTTAACCCTAAAGCAATTACACCGACGCCGTCCACGTAAAGGACTAAAGTGAGCCAATCGATGAGTCTAGACACAAAGGCCACTGGCGTACGACTGTAAAACCTGACTGCCTATGAATTTTAGATGCTGGGTTCACTGACTTATCCCAATCTAAAAATAATATTGTAGGAATATTATTTTCAATTCAGCATCAAAGCTCTCTGGGAATTTTATTTAACTGAATTACCTTCGTACATAACAATAACAAGTACTAATTATGCACAGGGAAATATTTAGAAAGTATTTAAGCTAATTGTAAGAAAATCAATGGCAAACTCGTAAACAAACATTTATTTCGAGCAAGTCTGCGAATAAATCTCCTAAAGGACGCAAAGGTCAAGGGCGCGAAGCCTCCGTCTAGTAAATGAGCTTATCGACAAACTGGGAGAGAGGGGGAGAAAGTATATATTACAATATATACTTTCTACTGCTATATATATAGATTGTTTAACAGCGTAAATCGGAACAAAAATACATGTAACACAAACGTCAACGGTTTTGGTAAGAAAAATATAACAAAAAGTAATGTGTTTCGCAAGCAATTTAACTGTGAAGAGTGCCTAATGACAAGCAATAACATACATTTCGAGGAAACAAATTTAGCAACCTCAATTTCGTTATCGTACTAAGAACATATTTTTACATTCCATTTTACATGACAGACACTATAAATACAAAGTTCGTTTATCTCAGCACAGCCTACGTAACACTTAATAATGCTGAAAACTTCAGAATAAGGATGGGAACTTGGGGAGTAAATGGATGCAAACAAATTTATTCAACTTTACATCCTCTTTTAAATAATTTTCCACAGTTTTAATCTATTTGAAACTGATCATCCGCATAGAATTTCGGAAGATTTTCAGCCAACTTTTAACAGCTTCTACGTATATTATAAATAGCTTTTGACACAACTATAGTAGGTATTACGAATACGGTCAAAAGTCATAAAAAAGACACTTATTTATTTAAAACAGCAGTTATAAATAACAATGAAAAGAACTATGTTAGTTTATTACATCAGTCGAACAACAACTAAACAATGAAAGCAATACAGTAAGCATTTTGCTTGAATTGAATAAAGCATACTTACTTATTATATAGTTTATTACATTTCCAAAGAAAAAGTATCGTAATTATCAAACTATGGTTTTTAAAACATTACCAATGGCAATGGTACTCTATCATGCATTTGGATAAAACGAAAGCTAATCAAGGTAGGTATCAAGAAAGAGTTGTAATAAAAGGGCAGAGCTTCACTGCTACCCTTCCCCCAATTAAAAGCTTTTAAAGTAATTACTATAATAATAAATAAAGGGATATTTATTTAAGAAGAATACTTACATTCTGTATGCGTTTAAAGTTTTCGACATTATACAATCGATGAGTGACTAACAAATACAATCCATTTCACTGCACTAAATCGAAGTTATGAACCGCCATTATTATCACACAATTAAATCAGTTAGTATAAATAAAAGTTTATCAAAATACCTTTTTTAGACTATATTAATACTGCTCACTATAATGGAACTATATTTATTTCAGTAACTGGAAAGTTATTTCGCTCGACGACCTTGGAAGGACTAACGTAATGCTGTCGTGGTCGCTACGCTCGAAGTTATTAAATTAACTAAGGTTAAGTATATACTTATAGGAAGTAGGCGTTTAGACGTTTACTATAAGATGACTTCAATTAACAACGAAAACAGAAACATGAAGTTCATTAAGGATAACTCAGGTCATCCACGTGTGTTTTTGGCACACATGGGCTAGAAAATAAAATATCATGCCAATTGTTGCACAATTTCCAAACCGCGCGAGAAAGCTTTATGGGTTTCCCAGGCGGAAGAAAGAGTCAGAAATATAAACTATGAGTGAAAATAGATCAACTCCTACGCAACTCCACGGTTTGCGTGTCGTTGATCCCTTCAGATGATTCGTTGACAATGCTACGTTTCCTTTGTTTTGCGTATTCATATCAACAACGTTAAAATGCAGAACCAGTATAAGTTTATTATGATTCCGATTCGAGTCATCATTTGCGACAAATAAAACAAAGCAACCACCGCATTGCTTAACGATTCATGTATAATCTGCTCCAACATAATTTTATGTTGACAAAATTAGACGAAAAAAGGTATATGTTGCTTTCAATTAATAAGATAAATGCGGAACTACGCAAAGTTTTAAATGTTTAAAAACAGATGTAGCAACAACAGAGAAATATTGTAAGTGATACCGCAATGCGCATATATAATAGTATATTTGTACAGCGAAATAAAATTCTACATGTTATGTAGACCAACCAACGAACGGTTGAAAGATTATTACAGACAAACAACAGCGCTGTTACTACCAGAAGTTTAATAGAAAATAGCAAATGTATATTAAGATGCTCTGAAACTAGTATTTCACGTTAATAAAAAGTTATCAATGCTTAATATAAGATTATGGACAGAGAAGACTGCGTATCTAATGAGCTAACAGAAGCATTCTGAATTCATTCAGGTAACTAGTGATTTCAATTACCAATGCAAATGCAAAGGCCCTAGAAATAAGACCTATAAATTTCAAGATACGGAATAAACACTTTAGAAGAATAGGAACATATATCATATTGAATATTACCATGGATAATCAATCATAGAACTAGAGCAGTCTTATGGCTAATCTCTGCTAAGGCTTATCAACCATTATCCCCAATTAATAGCTTACACGTTTTTCTTTCATAAAATTATACTTGCAGAATTCAGGACCAGAAGGGAATTCATATCAGAAAAGAATTTTAAAGAAGGAAAGGTAGAGACTGAATAAATGTCGCGTTGTTAGTAATTGTTACATGAAATTGACTAGTTTCCATGTTCACTGCATGGTACCTTTGTGAAGTTAAAATGTATGCAAATTGACATATTTTAATTCTGTATGACCATGTTTATTAAAAAGTTAGTATGAAAGAATTTTTTATCTAACCCAACCAAGACAATAGTGTAGTGTCTCAGGTATTCGTGATTAAAACGCGCTGAATGCGGCAAGCCGGCTGAATAATGTTAATGACTTTGGACTTTTAATCACTAAAAGATTGTTACACCGAGCTATGTTCTCTTTAATTATTCAATCGTCTATGTTTGTTGCAGATCTTTCGCATTGTTATCGTGTATGTTGATAATAATCCATTTGGTGAGAGTGAGATAATCAGTTGTATTACATTGTATCTGACGATTGACTTTGTATGGACACAAACTTTAATCAACAAATTGATCAAGGTTTGAAAGTAAAAGTTTAAGAAAGGTACAGAAGCTCTCCGAATTGATCGTAATGATATAGTAATAGAAAACAATTGAAGCGTTGTTGTTGATAGGAATTTTAATAACATCGGTTGGGACAAATCATTTTTATATTGTAATAAAAAATGCGCTTTTGCTAAGGACATGATTCATGAAACATTACTTTAATGTATAATATATTAGGTAAGAATAACCATACTAAAATGGCATTTTAAGAGTATCATTATTAACACAGATTAAAGAATCATGTGGGCGCCACATACAACGAAGGCTATTTTAACGTCTACCTTTAGACTGAAAAAATATAAACAAAAATACGCTTCAAGTACAACGTTGGGTACAAAATCGATATAACGAGACCTCGTTTACAAACACGCAATAACGTTAGTTTATTTTAAAAATGTTCTACCATTGGCAAACTCACGTATATGAAACCACTGAATAAATTGCTAAATAGAATAATAAAAAAAGTGTTATATGTGTGTGACTGATGAAAGATAATTAAATTCCAGTAGAAGAAAGCATAATGTTGTCACATCCAAGGTTTTCGAGGGAATCTTCGAACAACGGTAATTGTGATACACTTGTAGAAGGAATTTACGGTATAAAATTAATCAAGACGGTTTTCCAATTTGACGCGTAAACGGTTTCAAGAGATATTTTAGTGCCGGCTCCTGTTGACGGGCCGCGCGTCCGTCCGCGTTGGTGTCGAAATGCGTACTAAAATGAATCGACTGGTGGTGGCTCTGACGGTGACGGTGACTAGTGTGGCGCACGCAGCCGGCCTCTCTTGATTAGCATTATCGAGTCGATAGTCGGCCGAATGGTGACAGGTGGACAGACAGGATATAATTGTTAATACTGGCGTCAATATTGGTACATTGTTCAGTTGTTATCATATCTCATACAAGGAATAAAAAAAGAAACGGATAAAAAGTAAAGAAAAATGTATATCAATACGATTAGAGCGAATTGCAAACATTTCATGTCTAGTAACTTAACTTTCAAAGTAAACTGTATGGCATCCTTGCCTTACCTCAAAAAGGTAATTGCATATTATGTTTTAATTAAACTGATGAAAAATGAGATGCCTAGATATGAAGAAGGTGATGCGTGAGAATAATATCCGGTGAAACTGGTGAAAGGCAAGTGGCGAAATGTGACCTGAAGTGGTATCTGCTTGGCGGAAAGGGAAGAGATTGACTTATGAAAATTGAAATGGGAGCGCTACCAACACCCGACACAATCTTTATTCTAGCAACCAGAAAGAAAGAGCACTTTCAAACTAAAAATGTAGGTACTTGGCGCCTTAGATTTGAAGATCTATCATAAAAGTCCTAGCTAGAATAAATTAATATGTATGTAGAGCAAGATAAGATCTGAATCTGCGATTTACAAGCGTTTTTTTGTATATCACATTTCAGCGTTACGTTTGAACTTCAGTTACTTCATTTAACAATTTATATTATAGTCGATTGCAAGAATAAAATTAAACATATAAATATTCTCGTCGTGCACTGCACCGCCCTAGAATTTTCCAATCGCGTTAACTGGGGTAGCTACCCTAACGCGACCCCTCTCTCCCGCCCGCACTCCTTACCACCACATGCGCACTTGTGCAAGCTATGCCGATGCACTGACGCACACTAGCAAACCAATGACGGGGTTACCTACCATGAAACGCGATAGGATAGTTAATAACAATGTTCCTGTATCAAAATTATAAATAAAGAGTGCCAATCATATACCTAACTCTTCTTTAATTCAAAATCATATTTTTGCGTCAACTATGTAGGCAATCTAAAGTGAAAATTTATCTTTACGTAAACATATTGATTTGTCCCAAATCAATAAAAAATAGAGAAATAGGACTACCTTATCACCTGGCTCGCATATCATCCATCAGATAACTAAAACATGACGGATCAGACAGGATCAAGTGTCAATAGAATGGTTAGTATTTTGACATACGCAATGGTCTGAGACTAAGGGATCAATAAATAGTCTAAAAAAACGATTAATATGTATAATGCAAGGCGTGTGTCCAGCAGTGGACTAATATAAGCTGATGATAAATAAATAAATCAGAAACATGGTAAACAATAAACTAACCCTGATATTATAAAATATGGAATTAAGTTAATATTGGCTTTAAACTGATACAGTCGGTTTTCTTACTAAAGGCGGGGAGAAGACAGCACCTTTAAACCAGGTTCGATTTTAGTCTACGTTTCGTTACGTACGTTATATATATTTTATGCTTTAGACCATATTTATAACCTAGCGAAAAAGACGCGAAAAAGACCTTCAAATGAAAAGTTACGGAATCCAACTTAGCCGGTACAAGGACAGGGGAATCGATACACAGCCGCCCAAGAGACTGGCGAAGTGAACATAACATTTTAAACTATATTTATTCTGCAACGGATTAATAAGTACAGCGATGACGCAAAAGTGGGTAAACTTATTAAGTAACGTAAGTAATGGCTTAGCTTAACACATCACCATACCAGGCTCGTTTAACTTGAATAAGGGGTTATTCGAATCGTTAATATTGTTTTTGATTTTTTATATATTTGTATACAATAATTAATTTAACAAAACTCAATATCCACTCTCTATTTTTACCCGCTGGTCAGATCTAGAGGTTTGAGTTCAATTCGTGTGGGTACCACAAGAATTCATTGGGTTCGATTCGGTTGGGTTGTTCAATTCTACCTGACTAGCTATCACCATCTTATACGTTTAGCACTTTGTCAAACCAACAAAATCATCTAACAGGTAACCGAAAAGGCGCTTGACAACTTCTAGTACAGCTATTGTGGACATGATTCTAAGTAAACCGACTTTTGCTTTTCCGAATTTAAAGAAAGTATTATATTAGAAAAATAAGAGCTAGTTCAGACACGGCGGGAACCACGCGGTTTAAAAATCGCGGATCTTATTTACGTAGGTATTTATATAATCATTCAGACATAATCGCGCGGTTACCGCCACTCAACCGCTAGAAAATAGAATCGTGCAACGCCCGCGCGGTTCTATACTATGGAGATCTTCCTCAGCGTTCAGTAGCGTTGCGGGCACCGCGCGATTAACACGTCACAACGGCTCGCACGGGCGTACGCGTGAGCTCGCTATGGATCGCTTCGATAAAGAGTTATTTATTAATGAGTTGGAAAAAAAGACCTGCAATATAGAATCTTCAGTGTTCGGATTATTTTGATAAAATTTTCTTTCAAACATTCTTAAAATGTGATATAGCGTTACGAATTGGTCATGTGTTAGTCGATCCCTTAATTTTGGATGCATATAGCGTTACGAATTGGCCATGTGTCAGCCGATCCCTTAATTTTGGATGCATCCAATACTGCCTTTCTTTATTTCCTTTTTTCCTTCTTTTCTTTATTTTCTGGAGCAACCACAGACACGCTAGTTCCTCTTCGACTTCCATCTTGAAACTGATCGCTAATCGCTAACTAACCGCCGATGTTTGAACAGTCGACATTTTTGCGGTTCAAACCGCACGATCTGACAATCGCGCGGTTATCGCCGTGTCTGAACTAGCCTTTGGATCTAGCTTTTTATGGGCGTTAATTATGAAAGTAGCAGGTATTTAAAATCAAGTTATTTATTATACAAATGTTACTTTTACATAAATTTTCTAGTACTTTCATAACCTTGAACACAGCCGCTCAGAAGTGCTATTAACGTAACCAATCGTGACCGATACATTGCAGATTATATTATTCACAGTTCGATTGAAGAGAAACCGTAGTACCTACATACTTTCATTGCCCAGCATTTCCCACATGATACAAACAATGTTTGAAGAAAAAAGCCCGGGCAAGTGCGAGTCGAACTCGCGTAGTAAAAGGTTTCGAAGTCTAAAGTAATATTTAATTAGTATTTCTTACTTATTGAACTTTACCCAAATTACTGACTTTAACTACACTCGAGAGCAATGAATCCGGGTCACTTAAAGAAATCTATAAATCTCGGAAACTAAGAATGCTAGGCTTAATGAAAAAAATTGTGTTTAATAGACAATTGAATTCTCCTTAAATCCAAAGTAATAAAAATTATGAGTCTTAAAACAAAAAATAGGAAACATGACATTTTTGAACAACATTACGATTTTCTTGAATTTTAATACTTTGTATTGCCTCCTCGTGCTTCCATTACTGCGTTTTCGCTGTTTGGCATGCTGTACACCAAGTTCCTTATACGATTTTGGGGAATATTCTCCTATTCCTCTGTGAGAGCAATTTTGAGAAGGAAGTGAGAATTCTGGTGCATTCTTCAGGTGTAAGCGACATGATAACAGCTCGAATAATAAATATTGAACACTATCAACATGGTTTATATACACTACTACTACACTTAAATGACATTAGAAACAAAAGCAAAAACAACAACAGGCTGTTAATGACGGTAGTTGTTGACATTGAATTGGCGCCTTTGGCTTTCAAAGTAAAAAAAGTAAATAGTGTTGAATAATTTCGGCGGGCTGGTTGGAGCCACGATGTCTCAATTGGAAGAGCACCTGACCCGGTATGTCAGAAGGGTGCAGGTTCGGATCGTGCTCGTGGAAATTTTTTCAACGTTGTGTTTTTGTAATTTGTTTCGCAGCGGAATTTGCGTTAAAATTATATAGACAAATCAAAAACATTTCACATATATTTAAATTAAATCCTGTTTAATTTTTATAAACTGTAAATAGTATTTGAAGCTTTCATTTGAATATTGCTGTAGAATATGCCAACTGCCAGTCAATCGCACACATTTACATTTACTGTCTACGTGATATACAGACGGGACAGTTTTTTGTTAACAAAGGCAGATAAAAGATAGCACTACATTAGTTCCTGGTTTTCTACATAACCCTAAAAACTAACTTTCTCTATTGATCCGAGTTATCGGAGGAAACTCATGTGACAGCTGAATGTCGCAAAAAGCAAACAATCGCTAGCACACCATATAAGTATTTGTATCGATTGAATAGTTACTTCAGAAGTAAGATAACCTGGACAATAGGTTGTAATGACGAAGTTTTTATTTAATACACATATCCTTTATCTATATTGGCATAGAAATCAAATAAAAAAAAAACAGAAAACTCTTTCTTTATTTAGCAAATATGCTATGCAAAATCATCAAAACTCTTTGTTAATTTCTGTTCAAGAGAGAGACGCGCTAAAATTGTTTCCGTCTCATCTGCGAAAGTTTTATTGCCATATTGTAATTAGTTTCCGAGACAGCAATCTTACGTTAGATTGCATCTGTGGGAATCTAGTTAAATAAAACTGTTCTTATTCTCATTTGCGGTAATGTTTTGTTCAAATCCTCCTCTTGGTGAAAATATTCCAGTATTGCTTAGGAATTGTGATCATTATCCCACTGTTAGTAGTAGACTTATTTTGCACAAGTAATATTGAATCATTATTAGAATTATCCGTCTATGAGTTATCAGACATCGTCATAAAGAGATGTGTCTTGGAGACATTTTATAGTAGGGTACCTACCTTGAACCTTCAAGGTTGACAAAGCTATCTTCACGACATTACATTGGTTCAACGTGCTTTCCGAAGCACGATGGATTTCGCAATAAAATTTAATAGTTTAATTTATTTTTGTTAATCGGGACCGGAAATAACGAGATGTGTTAGACATTAGCTATAAAGCTAGCCGCTATGACTCCACGCACACTTACATGAAGAATCATCATATTAATGCAAATTAATTTTACACCATTTTGATGAAGTTCAACAAAGGACAAAATAACTGTTTCAAGATAAGACTCCCTTCGACATATAATTCGAATAAAACAAGGACACATTGTAGGTGTAGGCAACAAGAATGCTTGTTATTTAAGAGACTTTAATCTCTATTGTCCCCAATTTGGAATAACTGTAAAGAACAGACAATAATTAACTTACAAAGTGATAATTACTTGAGTTTCAGGAACTTTCAAAAGATTATTGTGATATCTAAATAATAATCGACGACACAAATGTTGAAAAAATTTCCACGAGCAGTAGGCCGATTCTACTAAATAACTGCACTACAGCGTCGCGTGCGTCAATGAGCAAATTTTGACGTTTCGGTATTCTGTTATGCAGCGCTGCGGCCGTAGTGTTGCAGGGACGGAGAAGTAACGCAAATAGGTATTCCAATAACAAAACTGCACTACACCTGCACGTTTACTGCAAAATAATCGTATTCCGCCTCCTACACGCGACAAATGACAGGCGTAAACGTGCAGTTGCAGTTTTTTAATAGAATTGACCTACAGGATTTGAACCTTTCGAAACAAAATTTGCGTTAAAAATTATATAAACAAAACAAAAACATTTTAATAATCGAAGTTTAAGAACCAGAACAAGAACATATGAAATAGAGAATTAGATGCTGAAACATGTGTGTAAAGTCTTTAAATCTATCAAGTTTTTTTATGACTGATAAATTGGCAACATGCGTAATTAAAGCCGAGAGGCATTGGCTCTGAGTGACTCTAGGTTGAACGTATCATCTAAAAGAGAAAACAAACCGGTTTACAGGCCGCACTAACAAACTGCTCTACCTCTAATGAAGGTCCACAGCTCCGTAGTTAACACTAACAAGCGGCTAACTGCGACAAATATTACAAGTCTTACCGATTAAGAAATAAATGGTGAGACACAGGATGCTGGAAATCGCATAGAAATAAATGATTTATACGATGTTGCCGATTATAGATAGAATAGATATTTCATCAACATAGAATGACGCTGTAAAAGCTGTCTAATCTATAATGAAAAATGAAGCCTATTCAACTTCCACTTGAGAAAAGTGAATCTTGTTATGTTAATTAAACTAATGATATTTCAATTGATTCGTGTTTCACTGTTATGCAACGAATACCAAAACTAAACACCACAGATCCATACCACGAGTCCACGATGAAAATAAATTATCTACGAGTGGATATGACGAAGTCATGCAACGGTAATGCAGACAGACATGTTATAAATAAAATATTACAGCAACTACTCTGTTTAATTTAAACTAACGGACACATGCGCGATGTAAACGCTCTTCCTAAATCAATTAGCCTACAAAAACTAGGACCACAAAATATTATGTTTCTTAACAATTTAGCAATGACTAGTTTTGACAGGAGAATTATCTGAAGTCGTGTTATAAGTTCATCCATCGTCGTCGTTGACAAAATATAGAATCCGTAGCTTCGATATTTAATCTCGACAACAAAGTCAACGCAGTAAGTTAGGCCTAAAGTTTGTTTAATTAATTGTGGTTACAAAATGCGGCTGTTATGAATATAACTTCGTCCAAAGTTTGTACGGGAAGTCTATAGCTGCTGGAGATGGCTGATTATACTGAGTAAAACCAACAAATGCGATGATCATAACTATGAAAAATCTAAACAACACAAAATATATATACCGAAAGAACAAACAAAACGTCAGCTTTACAGCTAACAGATAAAAGGTTTTGTACAATATGTTACCGCAAGCGTACAGCGACTTCGTTGCAATTTTCAGAAGTTGACATAATAGTTCAGCAACTTGAGGAAACTTTAAAATAACATGGAGAATACAAGAGTGTTAGTAGAACACGAATCTTTAAATGGACATGACTACGGTATGGATCAATTAATACTCTGAATACGAACGGCTTTTGCTTTGATTGACTTTAATATAGCACAGTGTAGTAAAGTTAACACTAATGATAGGTCAAAAAAACTATCAGAGGTATAATCAGCTAGAGCTGACTATTTTTAATTTTTATGGCTAGATTTTGCACAACTCTGTAATCAGTTACCTATTTACATAAGTTAGTCAATCTTTTTTGATTCGAATGATGACAATGTTATACACGAAATATCCCCCCCCCCCCCGGCCCGATCCTCTAAATGACAGCACACATTTACAGAATACACTAAACATGCACACCAGTTTAGGCCCAAGACACCGTACTCGTAGAACAAGGGTACGAAGAACCGGTTCACACTCGCTCTACACCAGGTACAGACATGTACCTGGTCGGTTCTCTCCTCCTCCACGGCCCGGTCAACCCGAGCCGAGGTCCGTGCCTTTAGAGGCGCACTTGTGCGCGATGCCGTTCCCTCTAGATAACCTCTGAAGGTGATTCGTTTCACACGGCTTGAGGGACCCTTTACGTTCCTCGCCGCCCCCAAAAAGCCCGGTGAAGCTGAAAATGCCGCAGCGGCAATCAGCAATCTCTCTCCAAAAACACGAAATATCCTAAATTTCCGATCAATATATTTCTTGGTATTTTTATTTTTATTTGAATAGGCACAAAAACAGCTTACAGGCTAAAAAAATACAACTACAACATAAAAATAAACAAGAAATATTGAGTCTGAAAGCCTTAATTTGTACACAACATTATTCAAAACAATGTTCAGTTATTAATGAGGTCATTGCACATTAATAAATTGTCTTTTACACAAACATATAACTTATTTTCTACTTTTATTTTTGGTTAAGATTTTAAAGATTTAACTTTGTTACATTTTATTTATTAATGCACAGTATGTCAGTAGTTATTATGTAGGTATGCATGCATTATAAAATTTAATGTGTTATGTTTTTTATGAAATACAATAAATTGTTATTAAAATAATATAGTAGGTTATAAATATGAATGTTACTTTAGATTGTTACTCTACCTTTCACTGGTAGCACTTCAAAGCTAAATGCCATACATTTTGATTGTCTATTGTATTTTGGTTTCTTTTACTGTTCTGTGTAATTAGCAATCAAACGAATAACTATTATTTCTTCCTTCTTTCATAGAAAACACTGACGGTACGCGGAAATTCTATATGAAGTGTTGTGAAAGATTGCACATTCTAATCCTAACGAGGCTTTCGATCGAAACGATGTTGTGAGTCATTGAAAGTCTCCGTGCGGTCATGGCCATTGTCTTGTAAAATGTGATTAACTTTGTATTTATAAATAGGACGTCAGGCCCCGGCTAAACTGTCTTGATGTGTAGAGCAGCAGCGATAGATGGTCCACAAACGTAATATTGTGGTTAGCGTGCATGAACTATTCCAGGAATGGGGAATTAGAATTAGAGATGGGCCATATAAAATAATTACAACATTATAAATAAATAAATCATAAAGTATATTTTTAAAATAAAAAGCATCCATAAAATGTTAGCTTAAATTGCCGCGGCCAAAGGAGCATTTATTCTAAGACAAATAGATAACAAAACCGGCCAAGTGCGTGTCGGACCACGCGCAGTGTAGGGTTCCGTAGACCATCTCAATAATGAAGACTCTGAGAAGAGGGCTTTAATGAACATTTATTTAACGATGGCTCATATACATAAATGTAGATACTACCGGTTGCACACACCTGACAACGTTATTTAAGTAGTTCCCAATGAGGAATTTGTACTGCGCCAAGTACATTTTATAAGTTGGTCGACTGTGACTCATAAACTTGTAAAGCCTACTTAGCCGTGATAGTTTTCCTTTTAACTTCGTTATATATACAACTACCGTGAATTTTTTCATGTATCTAAAAACAACCATTTGGCTGGCAGGGGCGGGGGGACATTTGATTCTAACAAAATTTTGCACTTTAAAGCCTAATAGTTCACAAACGGATGCCTCAATCAAAAACATTGTTTTCACAAACCCGCAATATTTTTAAAATTGCTATCCAACGACACCCCATACTATAGGGTAGACAAGAAAAAAAAATTACACCCCTACTTCACTAGGGGAGGACATTCAGAGTTCTAGTATTCATTGTTAGAGGCCCAAACAAATTCATTAACATTTTCTTCGGTCTGTACCTAGTCGACAATACATATGAATCAATGGTTACCTTTTTTTACTATTACAAAAGCGTTTCATAGGTATAACATTTAGTTTCCGTAGCCTCCTATCAAGCATGCACCAGGAGACTTTCTACTATTCTAAAGTAATTATTTAAAATTGATGCTTTTATTTGATACTAGCTGTAACGTCCATAGGTCGCGTTGCACGCTTTCCACTAGGCCGTATGCCAATTATACATGTTTAAAAAAAAAGAACAGTAAAAGTTCAGCATGATAAGACAATTGTTCAAGTAATTAATTAAGTATAATTTATGATTAAAGGAAATGGCCCATGACCATAAGTAAAAGTTGAGTAGAGGTTGTAATAAATCAAAGTGACGTCAGTAAGTAGTTATATTCCGAGTATAACTACATAGATTTATGATTGTTATGGACTAATATAAGTGTCTGTGGGGTCCATTATAGATAATTTATAAATGTATAGCCACCACGCATTTCGATTCAAAATATTTGATTTGTATTAATTATCTATATCTTCTTTGTATGAATAGTTTTCTCAAACGAGCTAGTTATTGTGTTTATTCACTTCTGTCAAGTGAGATAGTTATAAAATGTGATAGTACAGACGACAGCAGATCAACCTACCACAAAATGTCAAATTTCTTTAATCCATTTTTGAGCCTTAAAGTTTTGGAATAAGGATCAATATTGATTAGAGAAATTTGACAGTTTTGGATAGGATAACGTGCAGGCGTGTGTACAACTATCTTACATCATAATAAAATTTACAATATCCTAGAGATATAATTATATTACAGCTTTCACTACATTGCCGCGTCAAAAATAAATGTCTTGACATTTTAATGTTAACCTCGCTTTCCTATTCAGACGTTATGTAGGCTAAATATTGATTTTCAGTGTTATTACTTTATTAAGAACGATGTACGCAGGTAATACAATGATTCAGCCAACCTCAATAATGAAAATAGGCCGGCGGTGTGTGTAATAGGGGTATAGTCTTGAAGAGCCTTTCTATTTCTGGTATTACTTTCCCTTTTCGAATGCTATTATCGCGATAGTTTCGATTCAATACATTTTCTTAAGAATGACGAATCTAACATAACTATGCGGTACGGACAGAGAGAGTAAGATGTTCGTCGATTTGTTTAGTCAAGTTCAATAAACTTTTGTTGTCGAAGATTTTTTTTTTATTTGTTCTAGTTTTCATCAATTTGCGATTTCACAAATTGTTGGCAAACTTACCTACTTACATGAATATTACTTTTAAAAAAACTTACAATAAATTTTTATTTTCGTTGTCATTGTTTTATCACAAAATGTATTATCATTTTTATTAGACCGATACCTACTATCTCCGATACTTTTGCCATTCATAGGTAAATTAAAAATTCTAACCAGACTATTCTTTGTCTTAAACTTCTTCGACCGACTTTCCAGGCGGTCCTTAGCTAAATGCTCTGGTTGAATTGTAAGAAGAATAATGCAAACGATTGAGCTACGTTAGACTGCTGGATGCCGAGAACCCGAACTTGTACACAAGCGTAGGTAGGTAGGTACTAAGCTTCCTGAAGGGGTCACTAGGACTACTATCTACTACTATCAATGTCTAAAGACTTAAATACAACAATATAAGTTAATTATTGGCAGCATTTAAAGCGTAGAATAGCAATCATAACGAGTCTGAGAATATCCAAAGCGGTTATCAACAATGCAGGAAAGGACATTCCGACATCACCTTGTAACATACACCTTGCATCGAGCAATGTACACCTGAGTGAGCAGGACTGAGTCGAGGATTCGTCATTGAGCGTGCTCGACCGACCGTGAACCCGCGGGATGGTGACAAAGGCAAACTCGACTGAAAGGCGCCGCGCCGCCCCATTAGAAGCGATCTTAGGGCTTGTTCAATTTAGACGTTCGGCTGTTCGGCGTCGGACGACTGCCGCACGTTTGCACTACGTTTTATATAAAAACACAGGCATGCGGCTGTTGTGCGGCTATACGATATAAACGCGCCTTTGTGAAACAAGCGACTGCATCGCGAGACACTAGAGATTTATAGATGCTAAATGTATCGATAGGTACTGTATCGCGTTTGCGTAGTGGTTGTATGTATCACTGCAGCTGCCGTGTGAGTACAGGTAGATATAGATAGAGGATTGGCAACTACCTATATGGTTACTTTACCGCTGCTGAAGCGTTGCTTAGTGGTTGTATACTTTTGCGTCTGCAGCGTATTCACGGGATACACTCGCGTATACCTTTACAAAAGCTAGCAGTCGAGCGATTTATATAGCCGTGTGAATTGGCCTTAGCTAGTAAGTCAACTATGGAATTTCGGTTCGTTACAATGTGGTACACTTCTACTGCTATGATAATTGATAATGGTTGAAATAATATTAGAGGAAAATAAAAATAAATCTGTTCTATTTTGACACGACTGCCAAAAAAAAGGAGTGTTATGTTTTCAGGGTTCATGTATGTATCTATGTGATGTTTCTTTATTCCACCATACTTCTAAACGCCTGAACCGATTATATGAGGTATCGTTACAATCCTTGCATCGTTTCGACTAACATAGGCTTTAAACATTTGGAAATACAACCCCTATGTGCGTAAAATAGGGGATGAACTTTTTGTATGATGAAAATTCGTCATTATTGGAGTTAGAGACTAGAACTTGATGTTTAGCATTTTGGACCGTAATAAAAAAACACGTGTTTCAGTTTTTTTTGGAAATTTCACCCCTGGTGGTAAAACAAGGTATGAAACTTGTAAAATATGGGATTAACGTTTATATCAGAAAACTACATAATAAGTCGTGTAATTACAAATTAAATTACTTAACACGACATATTTTATTTAAATTAAACTTATTAATAAAAGGTACAAAATAAAAATAAATAATTAAAAAAATTAAAAAACACGACTGCCATGACAAAAAAAGAACTAAAAGGCAAAAGACAAGATGCCATGTATTTATTAATCTGTATTTATAAATGTGAAATGTCACTCATTCACTCACTGAATATTAAAAAATCAAAACTGCTAAATTAATAAAACTGAAATTTTAATGGCAGTCGGGGACCTTATAAATAAGAAAGTATTCCGCAAAGCAGTCCCCTGACTGCAATGAAAGTTTCAGTTTTATTAATCAAGCAGTTTTGATTTTTTATCTACAACAACAACACAACTAGCTGAATGCAAAACTTCATAATCCTACCTGTTATATTATCTTTAGTTAATTAACCAAATACCTATTGAACTCTTGAAATTTTTTTTTTACTAAGCTCAATAGTTTCCCCTTTATTTATCTTGGATGGTTAGTGACAACATGGCCGAAGATATAAGGCGCACTTCGCCCGAAATTTACAATAATTCCAAATCTTATCTCTTACTGTTGGAACAAAACAATGCTACAAACATTGTTGTGATGGCGATAAACTTAGAAAAGCTTGACCAATACACTTGAAATTTAGAAGATAACAACCAATAATTACGGTAGGTACTAATTGCAGTGCCCATTAAAGTAGAAATTTGGTAATTTAGCTCAGTGTTGCTACTTTATCATTACAAAGGATTCTGATGAAGCTACACTGCTTCGTTTTATTGACAAAGCGAAATTGTAATCCGCGTCGTCGATATTAGCCAATAACCCTGATCCGATCCGAACCCTCGGAGAATCTAGTAGGGCACGGGGACACACACTAATGCGTTGAGGAACCTTTTCAGTTTCTCGCCGCCCCCAAAAAAGCTAGGTGAAGCTGAATTCATGTCATTTCATGTCTATAGTGTTCTTTGACCTGAAATACAGTTTCAGTCGCACAGTTACCTATCAAGTCGCATTGCAGCATTCCTCGCTATAATAGCTAAATCGTAGTTCCTATAATCATACTAATATGTATATATATGTATGTGTATTTATTATTTACTAGTGGGTCGCCTGCAAAACTTCGCGTTGATTCAACAGATTATTAGGAATTTGGAAACCTATGACAGGTTTCTTTATTTCTCTGCACATCTACGGCTGGAGCTCTTCAAAATGAGACCATAACCGATTTTTTATGTGCAGCTATCGTCCCATAATCACTGGGACAAAAATCGGCTTATGCTATTTATTATTTATATATATATATGTCTTTCAATGTACTGGTGTACGAGTATGATTCTATTGTATTCTACTGTTTTTGTGCACTTCCCCTATCTTCCTAAACCAAAGGTTGTCTGGAAGAGGTCGCTTAAAGCGATAAGACCGCCTTTGCCCATGTTAGCTTTAAGATTTTATGTACCTGTTTTTTTGTTTTTACTTGTGTGAGCAAAAGTATTTATCTATCTATCTATTTAATATTGAACGCTATGAATCGCCAAAACACGACGCCACATTGATGCAGACTTAAAATCGATAATCGCCAACTACAAAAGCAGCATGTATGCATGGCATTACAGAATAGATCTTCAGAAAATATAACAGCATGGGTTCAAAATATGAATTTATAATATGTAATTAGTATCACAATGAAGAGGTGTTTTATTGAGAATTTTATGTTGGTAGCAAAAGTACCTACATACAAACTATGCTGATCATTGACAGAAATATATAAGTAGCAAAAAAGGTGATACAATAGTTTAACACATGACTGGTATGACTCACACCTTGTGAGTATGTAAATATTACAACATAAAAACATTGGCATAAAGCTAAACAGGTATTCTTCACTTCTCAAACCAATTTGTGTCTTGTCTGCCTTTGTTTTGAATGTAGTAAAAATGCATTAGAAATGTAAGTAGAAGAAAATGATAAATAAATTTTAAGAAAAAGATTAATATGTACAAAAAAATAACTAGGTAGGTATATAGGTGATATGTATAACGTATCCACATATCCTTATTCTTGGACTCATTTTCTATTTTTTCTACTATTTTAACAGGGTTGTCAGGAAAAGTTTTTTTTTTTTGGAGAGAGTTTCCTGATTGCCTCAGACGGCATCTTCAGCTTCACCGGGCTTGTTTGGAGACAGCGAGAAATTTAAAAGGTTCCTCAAGCCGCGTGAAACGAATCACCTTTGAAGGTTTTCTCGAGGGAACGCCATCATGCACTAGTGCATGTTCCCATGCCCTACTAGATTCTTCGAAGGGTTTGAATCAGATCTGGGAGTGAAACAAGATGAAGAAAGTTTTCTTGCTTTTGGCTAAGTCTTTACTTGTCTATTCCAACCACGTTTTAGTGGTTTTATTATTACAGCATCTCTTAGTCCAAATCACGGAGAAAGTGTCATTATACAAATACAACAGGTAGGTAATTGACATCTATACCAATATAATCATAAAAAAATGGCAGAGTAGATTAATTAGAAGGTACTGATAATCTGTATCATATCGACATTCAAAAGAAATTTAAGCTTGAATTCTAGTTCCACAATGTCTCTCCAGACATTTTGACAGTATTAGTAGGTAAAATTACGGTCGGTAGGTAGGTAGGTATAATTTAATATATAATATATTTTATATATATTTGAAGCTACATTTTGAAGACAATTAAAAACACTTGGAAGCGAAAATTCTATTTTTTTTTATGCTAGCTCTACTCTTGTTCTCTGGGTTGCTAAGATAGTTTTCAGAATGGATAAGTAGTTTGCATTTGAAGTAATATGTATTGTGGATCTGTGGACATGAGACAAGAATATTTTGCAAGAAAATAACAATAGTTTCGTCAAGCATCGCGTACCTAATGACTTAACTCTGCAGTAGGAATTTGGTTCAGCCTTTCATTTTGTCCGCAATTATCAGACCTTGTTAAAATGGTCATTAGTCATCAAATACTTTGATCAAGATCGGACTAACAATTATCAACGCAGGTAGTGTTTAAAGCAAGGTGGATCTTACCAAGCATCACATAAATTCTTTAATTCGTTTTAGGTTCGCAGACAGTTAATGTAAAGCCAAAAAAATACTTCAGATCAGAAAACGGACGGAGGAGAGCGAAAAATGGCGTTACAGATTTGTACAAATTTCTGCTCTAAAAATGGTTTCTAAATTTTTCGGAACAATGATGTGGTTGAATAGGGAACTAGATACAAATTAAAGAGTGAAATAAGGTCAAGTTGGATAGAAAATTAATAAAAATCACTTACAATTCTATGAAATTGACAGGAACACACACAGCACTTATTAATTCACTGTGTTCACTGTTATCAAAATCAATGCAGACAACTTACCGAACAAAATTTTAGGGCTGTACTGATTATAGAGTAACTTTATGGTTTGAATTAAATAGTTTGCGTCATGACCGCGCTGCAAGCTTTACACTTGGCATGCTTGGCCAAACTCAACACAACAAAGCATTTAGCAAAGCAACATAACAAAAATTCAATCAAGACCACATAAACACAAAAGAAATGATATTTCTTTGTGAAAACTAAAGAAGGACTATTAATTATTTGCGTAACGAAGGGGCGTAGTAATGTTTACAATCATCATCATCATCATCATCATCAGCGTACACACGTCCACTGCTAGACCAACTGGACATACAATAGTTTATTTTAATTGAATTATTTTATAGAACTTGAACTAATTGAACAATTAATAAAATATCAATAGCGCCTTTAGTTGTAAAAAACCCGTTAGCTACCGTTACTTAACCTTTATGGTTAGCTACCAGTAAAATGCGGTTATTAACAACCGTTAATATAAGTAACGGTTTGGTTAAGTAGTGTTGCAATCGGATAATTAACCAATTATCCGATTGCGACAAAGAAAAAGGGTAAATAATCTGTCTTTTTATTGTGTAGTCATCTCCTAGGTGAAGTGAAAAATCGATACGCAAATGATAAAGATTCAATTTTAGATTTTTAAATCATATTTAAATCGACAAATATACATACATAATCCAGCTTTAAATGTGAGTAATTTAACGTAAACGTAAATAATTTACGTAACTAAAATATACAAACTATTTAGTACATAATTTGAACAAACGAGACGTTGCCGCCGCGAGTGCAGTGCATTATTTTAACGCACGCAAGGTAGACATATCATCATCTCGTTTGCGCGTAAATGACACGAAGTGTGCGTTCCTTTGAGGGAGTTAGCAACTCGCGATACACATTTCAAGCCGCTAGCGGCATCTAGCGGTGGTATTTAACCGTAACATGCATAAAATGCGGTTAACCGTTAATAACGAAAAATGCATTTTTAACCACTTGTTTAAAATCGTTAATAATAACCGGCTTCGCATCCATATTAGCGCCACAGATATTGTATCGCATCAAAAAGTAAATAAAATTGTTTTTTAATAATTTATTTGTGCTAGAGCCACTGACCTCTATTAAAACAAGGTCAGTGGCTCAATAGAGGTCAGTGGCTAGAGCTTACTCTTCCTGTCACTGTCAGAAGTCAAAGTCAGTGGACTTCTTGGCGGGAAAGTGAAGAGTAATGTCTGCGGTTTTGTTTTATTTTCTAAAATTAGTGTTATGTCGAATATTAATGTGAAATAATGGTGGATTACTAACCGTTAAGTGTTTGTGAGTGTGCATGAGTGTTGGCAAATAAAACAAAACAGTGCAACGTTACTTTTCAAATTCTCACAAGAAGTCTGCGTGAGGACTTCGTAAAGCCCCACATCTTTACTGAGATACTCGAGGGGTTGGGGGGTAATATCATTTCTCACTACCCATTTCTATTATCATTCATCATCCATCATCAATATTGTTTATTTATGTATTAAATATGAAGATAGAACGAATGAATAGGCTTGATTGATTTCATCCGGAGCCGTAAAACAATACAAAAAAAGAACAAAGTCAGTAAAATTCTCTCAAGAAGTCTGCGTGAGTAATAAGTTGCCCTAAAACTAGACACTGGCTAAATCGTAGCGAGAGCCATTTTACAAGAAATTGAATTGAATTGACTTAGTAAAGCCCCACATCATTACTGAGATACTCGGGGGGTTGGGGTTGGGGGTCTAATTCTCACTTCTCATTTCTATTATCATTCATCATCATCATCAATCATCATAAACAAGACAGGAGAAGTAACAAAGAAGTAACTAATGAAATTAAGAAACTAATGACATGGCAGCATGGTTTATGACCTTAGCCGGTTCCTCAGGGAACGAACTACACTTATAACGTAGTGATTACTTGCTCAGTGACTACACTACAGGTACTACTCTTAAAAAAAAAACGTGACGGGACGGGTTGTGAACTTGTGAATTTAGCGTTAGGTTTCAAGGTTTTTAACCATATTTATTATTTATTTTTACCATACAAGTTTGAACCGCTTTGTGAAGTTAATTGTGAACTTAAATGTATGTGCTGTCGTCGATGTTTTAATTAATGTTGCTGCATGTTCTTCATCTCGTATCATAACTTTTTGTATGCTTCAATCAGGACTGCAAGCAAAAATGTCTAATTTCGGTGTCGGAGTTTACTTTTTGACTATATTGTGGTTCATTACTATGTTAATGTGTTGGGTATCTGTGCGAACGGGGCATTTTATTGGGAAATTATCTGTGGGCATATCTTTTTTACTAACATTTGTACTCATAGTGCTGCCAAAAGGGGAAGCAGATTACTCACTTGGTGCCAATTTTTACGATCGTTTATTTGTGACTCGTTATGTGATCTTATCGTTTTTGCTTGTCAGTGGAATTGCTGGTTCCATCTATTGTTTCATTTGCGTATGCCTTGCCCCAGTCGAAACTAGGAAAGCAAAGAGTTTAGGTGTTCTAAATTGAAATATTTTTTAGGTAAGTTATTAATATTTTCGGTTGAATGTTGAATTTATTTTGGGTCATAGGTTATCTTAGTTTGGCACTTAATGTATCATTGAGTTACAATAAATGTAAACCATAATATTTGTTTTTATTGAATATCTAATTTTAACCGTATTAGTACAGGTACTTTTTCATAATTTATATTAAAGATCTCCCTAATATGACCAATTATCAATATCACTTGTTTGCATGGTCAAATATAGAAAACAAAGTAAACTTATGTGATTAAATAAACACCCCATCTAATGGCATAACAACAAAAACTTTATATCCTATTTTATAGAGGAAAATCTATTAATATCCTACGATTAGACTTTTCTGATTTAATATGAACCTTATTGACTCATAACTGTTTTAGACACCATAACTTGATATTGACATTGTTTTTTCAAAATACCTAGTACATTTGTAAATGCATTGCAGAACCTAACCACTCAAATAAATGACAAAACAGCCTTAGTGTGTTCTCACTCAAACATACTATACAACCCTACAAATATGCATAAAGCTGTACCACAAAATAAGTGTTTCAGCTATATGGGACCTATACCACCAATGTCCTCATGCCACCACATGCCATGTTGTGGGCATGCCCACAACCTTAATTGAGATTAAAGAATTTTTTTTTGTGCTATCTTTATTTTTAAAACTGGACGAGTTTTAGTATATATTCTTATGTATGTATTATGTATCCGTTTTGTATGTTTTATTGTTATGTGTTGTGCATGCCTCTTTACTTTATCTGCTGTTATATTCAATCCCTAAAAAACTAACAATGGACTGTGTGTTGTGATTCTGAATGTAGCACACAACAATGCACACATTCACAGCTAACACCTTACCAAATTCAGAAGTCAACATTTTGATTACAACTCCCACTTGGCCTTTATTTTGGATGACCATACCCACAGCCGGTACTAGCCGGGCAGGTACTTTATCTATTTTTATATATTTTAATAACTACATTTTAAATAAAATTATTAAAATTATTATGATTATTATATTTTATTTATATTGTAGAAATAACTCAATCCCTGCTTGTTTATGTTAGTGAGCATGCATTTTATCACAGAAAAAAATAATTTTCTTGGGAAGTAATCCATTGACCATTTATTTACCTTTACTTTTTGTTAAATTCACAAGCACATTGCTACTTATGTAAACAGTGCCATAAAATGCCTGGTTTTATCAGTATCAACGAAAATAAACAAAACAGTAGTTATTCACATGTAATTTACATGTCATCTGTCACGTAGCACAATTTTATCTCATTGCTAATATTATAATAACATTTTGTTTTGTATTTTATTATTATTTATATAAGAGTTATATTACAATGGCAAGATTTGTATAATTGTTACTTAAATGTAGCCATAAGCAAATGTGATTCAGGGCTACTTGCACTAGAAAAAAAACCATTTTTTTAAGAAAGATAGATAGATAGATAATACTTTTAATGCAACACTAAAAAACAAACATGAACAAAAGAAAAAAATTATAATTACTAAGTTACAATTTAGCGGTCTTATCGCTTTCAAGTGATTTTTTCCAGACAACCAGTGCTAATAAACTTTATGATCAGAGGTGAAATTATAAAAAACATACTAGAATAATGTGTATTTTATAAATGACGCAAAATAATTATAATAATAGTAATAATAAATAATAATAAACATGCACGCCACCGTCCGGGTGAGTATCAGACATATTATTTCTGGCTGTTCTCATCTGGCAAACAGCGAGTACTTGCATAGGCATAACCAAGTGGCCAGGATTATCCACCAGCAACTTGCTTTGAAATACAAACTTGTGGATTCTGAGGTACCGTACTACAAGTATGTACCTGACCCAGTTCTCGAAAATGACCATATCATGTTGTACTAGGATCGATCTTTCATCACCGACAGGACTATTGTAGCCAATAAGACTGACATCGTGGTGATAGATCGATTAGCGCGCCGCACGATAATTGTCGATATCACCATTCCCCATGATAAGAACCTTGTGAAAGCTGAGAAAGAGAAACAAATCAAATATCTCGGCTTAGTAGGTTGTCGACATGTGGAATGTGGATTCGGCTATCATCGTACCGATTGTTGTTACGGCCAACGGCCTGATGGCCAAAAGCTTAGATCAATATTGAATGAGGCTCTCGTTAGGTGGTTGAATAAAGGGCCTGATTCAGAAGGCAGTTTGTCTCGATATAGCACGCATTGTCACGCATTGGCACGCATTGTGGTTCCTGTCTCAAGGAACCCTAACCACCGGTAACTTGGACCCTGGTCCCGATGCCGGCAGACACCTATTTTTTTATATTTTTAAATGTTTTATTTATTTTGTTTAATATTTAAAAATGTAAATGTAATGTAAATATAATAATTTAATTTGGGATATGCTCTTATGTATCCCAAACAGTGGGCCAATGACCTAATATAATGGCATATGTTGGAGCAATATGGGAGTGTTCTACAGTTTTACGCAAAACAGTTTAAGTGCTAAATCTAGAATTGAAATATATGTGCGAGGCTTCTATTAAATAAAAAAAAATCCTTACAAAATACCTTACCAATAAAATATTTTATCATTCTCTAATGACTTGAAAAGGCAGGAACAGTATAAATAATATTTTTTCTATTTCTATTTCTATAGAAACCATAATGTAGGTACAGTAACTAACACTTTTTACCATTTGTATCTCATTGTTTCATTACATAATTGCATGAAAAGTTTTAAAAAGTACAAAATATGTTAACATAATGGTGCTTGTAACTCTACAGGAAGTTATAGTAAAGCAGAAACTCTGCTTTACAAGTATAGCAGAAGAAGAAGAAACCTTAAGATCTTATTTTTTTGTTTCAGCACAAAATGTCTAACACAATATGTCAAAGTTTAAGGTCACCTATTCGAAGTTTAACGAAACTACGGAGAGCAAAAGCCATCTCAACATCAATAGTCCATAATGAGACCATACTAGTTAAGAATAATGAAGAATTTATCAATAAGGTTTGAAAAAATGCATTTTATTGAATACTTGTGAAAACACAAGCATAATAATAACATTAATGTTCTTAACCTTTATTATTTAGACATAAATTGATCTGTACTCAAAAAGTCTGCACTTGATCCAATGCCACATTATTAATAAAGCGTCTACCATTGTCTATTGATCAAGTATAATATAATACAGTATATATAAAAGTATAAAAAGATAAAGGGGTAGACCAAGGAAGAAGGCCAGTAATTTTGAAGAATGCGCAGGTGGTAAACAGGCACAGACAGCTAGAAACAGGAATATGAGGAGGCCTATGCCAAAAGGCAAATGTACAATGACGCCAAATAGATAACTAAAATAATTAACTTAGTCTTTGTAAAAAGGCTTTTCTAAATCAAAATATATAAAAAGTATACTTTAATGAGGTGCTTGATGGCGCGTGGCAAAGTCTGGTAATCGGGTGGGTGACCAAAAATTTATCATCTCCCGCTCGTGCGTGCTTCAGGAGGCACGTAAAGCCGTTGGTCCTGGCTGCTTTAGCAGTTGTTAGGAACCACCAATCCGCACTGGGCCTGCGTGATGGTTTATGGCCCGTTCCCTATCCATCCATTAGAGAAGGGTCGTGCCCCAGTAGCAGAGACATAAAAATGAGCTAATGATGATACTATATTATCTTCTTTAGGTAATGAACAACAGCAAACCAGTGATAGTAAACTTCCATGCGGAGTGGTGTGAGCCGTGCAAGATCCTGACACCCAAGCTCAAAGAGCTGATTGAGCCACTAAGTGACCTTGACTTGGCTGTAGTGGACGTGGAGGACAATGCGGACCTGGTACACACCTTCGAGGTGAGATCATCAGCTTATATTATGGGGCCTGCAGAGGTTTCCCTCTCTCAGTTCGACACTTCAACCTATTGGTATGTATTCTGCAACACCAGCCTTTTACTCAAGAGTGAAGGAAATCTTCTAGCCCAGAGTTTGGTTCCTAGCAAGAGTGTAGGTACTGTACTGTTTTGTACTCGGTTTGGCTGGTGGTAGGGCGGTGTTCTAACTAAGTACGCCTGGTCATCCATCATCGACATCATCGTCATCATATCTTATCGTGTCGACAACGCTACCTACTTACAATATCTTTGTCGCACCTCCAAAACATGGAATAGTTGGCCAGCATACGTTTTCCCTCCTTCCTATGATATGGGGTCCTTCAAACGAGGCGTGAAGAAGCACCTTGTGGCCGGCAGAGTGAGGGTAACTGATGCTGCGTTGTTCTCACGCTGCACCAGTTGGCGTCGCATCTGGATTCCATATTCACTTAACATCAGATGAAATTGAGTCATTTGCCGTGCTACGTATAAAAGAAAACTTCCATCTTCTGCATGCTACCGTCATTTAAAAAAAAATCTAATTCTCATGCTCAGCATACATTACAGCTTTAGAAAACAATACATGTATAAGGTATTTTCGTATGAGGTCTATGTGTATTTTCAATTGGTGTTTCATGTTTGTTTCTAGGTAAAAGCTGTACCAGCGGTGATAGCAATCAATAATGGCTTAATAGTGGACAAATTTATCGGCCTAGTAGACGCGGACATGATCACCAGCCTGATCGACCGGATGTCCGGCAAGAAAAAGGAGGGCGCGTAATGCAGTTACGTTTGTAGTGTACCGGGCACTCACAGTAAACATATGCATGCTTTTACCACTTTAAAGCGCTACGTAATAAAAAATAAAAGATTTTTAATAATGCGCTACCACTATATTAATGACAGTCCTATTAACTATATATTAATGTATATTTATTTTTTTTAAATTATTCAGAATTATTAAATAAACATTGTTTCATACATTTTTCAAAAAATTACGGTCGAATTTCGACCACTGGGCGACCACTAGTTATTATTATATCTTAAGTAACGGCTTCGCGTTTAGCATTAAGCCAATTTCAAGTAGTATTTGTATTAAGTAGAGAGTAGATTTCAATTGCGAGTGCCTCCTGCTAGTATTTGTAGTTGCTGGTGACAGTTTTGACACTGAAATTAGTAGCACGCTATGTAGGTACCTAAATAAACAAATTGAATGAATAATTTACGAATGATTATATTTTACAGTGTATTTTTTGTAATGTTTAGGTTAAGTTTAAAAGCACCGGTGAGATTACAAAATTGTACACCTAGTTAATCGCACGCTGGCAGACTATGTAAAAGTTGTAGCGTGGTTGAAGCGCGGCTGTATAGCGACTATAAAGCTGTTATAGAGCGGCTGTAGGACTGCCGTATAGTGGCTGTGTGTGGCGCGGCTGAAACAGAGCTACAGCGCTACCGTTACCAAATTTCTACTATAAGTACCGGTAAATAATGTTATTTCAATAAAGGTAATTTGGTACCGGTAATGCAGCTAACGTTATCTAGAAAAGTATCGCCACTTTTTCCGTTAAATATCTATTGCGCTTTAGCCAATCCGCGTATAGCGTTTAGTTAATTTACCAGTAAAAATGTCATCCAGGTAATGATACCGAGCTTACCAGTCCTTTTTTTTTGTGGTATCTTCGTTATGTATTTATACCAATTTTTTAAAGCCCTGGCTTGAACCCTAACCATGTAACAATAATTAAATCTTTGCCTTTGTTAATAAAATAAGACGGCATGTGTTTTAAACCAGATTTAATTATTCGTAGCTTGGAATAACATTACTTGAGTGTACCTTAAAATTTATTGTTGCATCCATAGGCGTTTTAAAGTGGCCAAAGTGTAAAAGTAAGTGATGTAAAATTAGATGCTTGAAGAAGCTGAGAAATGAAAAATGTGCGAGTAAACAGCACTACGAGTATTATGTTTAGATAAGATGAACATATAAATTTTTACTTTTTTTTTCAAGTGCTAATTGCTGCACTGAAGCTAAATTAAATATTTATAAAATACAGAGAAAAAATTAAACCCTGACCCAGGTTCGATTCCTGGCTGGGTCGGGTGGGCGTTTAATTTTTAGTTCTTAGTTACATTGATTCAGCTTTTAGTTACATATATATAGTGCTTCATATTTCAATTCCATTTATTTTAAACATAAGTTTTCAATGGGATTAAGGCAAACAGTATCTTAGTATATGTACCCTAGGCATGCCTTTATATACCCGACAATGACGGCGACGTTTCAACCGATTCGCACTGGCCGTGGGACTTCGATCGCCTATGTGCTACATTTCCTATTGAGCGCTTGAAAAACGGTAGGCGACTTTGAGGCCACAATGACGTTTTTGGCGATGACAGTAAATATTATGTAGAAATATTTTGAAACCTTAATTTAATCTTTATATTTAAGATTTAAAAGTTCACAGTAAGCTGAAGAAAAGCTATCCAATGTTTTTTCAGATTTTGTTGTTCCAAATTTAAATGTATAGGTAGAACAAACTGAACCACTTTCGGGATGCATTTTTGTTCGGGGTCCTTTATCTAGTACATAATTGGTCGAAACCGTTGACTGCTTACCTTTTTGTTCGCGCCTTTGCTCACGTGGGCTACATGACTTGTGTTTGTTCGTAATATAAGCCAAACTTATTAAAGGTAAATATCATAAGGGTATAAATAGTAAGGGTTAGACAACTAAACATGTTACGTCATTTCAACATTAAGTTTTTCATTTTGCATCATTAAAAAGCCCATCCATGCGAGCTAGATTTAGTAAAAAGTGTAACACAAAACCGCGTAATAAAGATCACTCTGTATCTGTACAACTAATTTTGGTCCATTCTGAAACCTCCCTCCTTAAAATTGTCATCCCTACTTATGGGATAGTTTTCCAAAAATCCTGAAACTTCGTAATTTCTAACCAGGCTAAATACAGAAATTTAAGGAATGACAGATTTCCATACTGCTTTCCACCCCTATTTCACCTCTCTAGGAGAGGTTTTTCGAAAAATGCTAAAACACGTCATTCTTTATTTTTGTTGAAAAATCTAAAGATCGATTAAAATATTTATTTTGATAGTTATTACTTTAAAAATAACGATTTCCCCAAAAACTCCTTTTTCCCTTTTTTACTCATTTAAAAAAAAAATAAACAAAATTCCTGAGACAAGTCATTCTTTAATTCTTGTCAAGAACCCAAACATCAATTTTCATGTATTTAACTTCAAAACTGACGGGCTTTCATACAAACTTTTACCCCCTATTTGACCCCATTAGGGTGTGATTTCCGTAAAATCCTTAGTGGCTGGTTACGTCACTCAATTAACCTACAGTCCAAATTTTATCTAATTAGCTGCAGCGGTTTACGCTCGGCGATGATGAGTCAGTCAGTCAGGACAAGTCATTATATGTATATAGATAAATAGAAAAATATTTTGTTCAAGTGATTATAAATCCATAGTAATTATACTGTACCTGATACGCTATTAGTGAGCTATGGGACCTGGTGATTACGTAAAATAATAAAGTTTGAATAATATTCTGGCGCTTTTATGTTTACTTTTGATTTTTTGTTATTGGGGCAAAAGCTTTAAAAATATGTAGCGCTTCTTCAGGCATCCAATTGGTGTTAGGATAAATAGAAGTAAGTAGACTTATTAAAATGAGTGGAATATTGATAAGCATACTATAGGCAACTGTATTTGAATCTTTCTAAATGGTACAGTAATTTAAGTTTTATAAAGAGTCTCCTTTTCTTACAATCAAAAATGTTGACAGTGTTAGTCGAAATCATACTCTAATCACATAATGGTAAGGTTACGTTTTCTTAAATGACAAACTTGTTGTCATATGGAATAACGAAACTTTTTTTTTTGTTAGTTATTCTGTCATTAATGTATTATAGTTGTTTTAATATTTTGTAGTAACTATTTGATGTCACCTAGTTGTGTTCTAACATTTAATATTCCACTCATAAACCGCTAGAACAATATAAAAAAATTGTTATTCACTGTTTGATTTTATTATAATACTCGTACAAGATTTATCTTATGAGCAATAACGTTGTTGAGATGTAATAAAAAACTCGTTACCGTATTTTTTGTTTGGTGTTGGATTGTATCCTTGCTGATAAAGTGAATGACAAATTACAAATAATTACAATTGGCCTAGTCTTTATAAGACTTTAAAGTCTTTGTTTTGTCTGGAATATAATTCGGCTATAATTTTAACTGTCTGGTGGTGAGTCTCTGAAAGGGTTTTGGAGGCTATTTGTATTGACTCAAGTTATTGTAATTGTCATAATCAAAACTGTTCTATGCAATATGTTTTAATATGCAAATAGATTTTTTTAAATGTATAGTTATTATAATATGAATGTAGCAAACAATAAATATCCTTGATTTTCATGTGACAAAGTTTCTACACATGTAGAAACCGTCTTGCAAGCAACTTGATTAGGACTAAAAGTTGATCTACAAGATTTACTATTACCTAATTAGTTTTGCAATGTTTTTCTGCGTCGCTAAATCTAAATAGCGTTTTAGCTTTTAATTTAGAATTATTAGTACAAATCTTTACATTATTTATAAGGTAACAAAATTGCTTGCTGTTTCATAAATTTGGATTTTTAATAATAAGACAAAAGACGCTTTAAATTACCTTGAATCAATTGATCAATGAATTGACTGCGTTGTGTTGTCTTGGCGTCTGCGCTGACGCTTATCTAACGCCTACGCTAGAGAAACGATAGTGTGAAGGGGCTCTTAATCCTCACTCGTTTTACGTTTTTTGCTTGTAGTTTTATAAAAGGGAATTCAGGTCACAAATTTAACAAGTCGGATGCAATAACGATAGGTAAAGCCTAGCCCGGAATGCCAGAAGGTGTGGGTTTATATCTATAAAATATATTTGCAATAAAATTGCTTATATCGATATTACTACTAGTAGTAGTCTATGTAGTTTGCTTGATACATACTTTCATCTCTGCCTACGACACGATCTGCCAACACGAGCTGAGGTAATAGCCTAAGCCTTTAGAAGCGCTGTCAGGTTTATCCGGTATCGACATTCAACTCCAACGCCCCGAAGAGTCTAGTAAGGTAATTGTTCAATCATACATACATACATATAATCACCCGTAGGGGTAGGCAGAGACCACTTACAGGCTATAAGCGACTCTAAAGTAGGTTCTTGCGTTAATAAATGTTTTCATAATTTCTTTCAAGAGTGCTGTTGGCCGCAGGTGTCCTTTACAACGTTACCGGACATTTTGGGGGCAGTGAGAAACTTAAAGGGTTACTCAAGCCGTGGGATAGAAACACCGTCAGAACATTTCTAGAGGAAACTGCATCACACAAGCGTATTCCCGTGGCCCTGTTAGATTTTAAAAGGGGTTCGGATTGGAAAAGGAGCGGAACAACCCGAGGGCGCTTCTAAAAGCTTGAACGGGCCGTGAGGAATGTTTTCAAGCGCTGTAAATAATTAACTATCGATAATCGATAACACAGTTATAACTAAAACATATCTCTTACACACTAAGCCTCCCTTGGAGAACCGCATTAATGGCAAGTGCAGTTTACTATGAATATTTATATACTATCCTAGCTTAGTAAGTAATCATGATAATAAAACATCCCCTAAAAGAAAAAAGTAGGAATAAAACCAAACATTTAAAAAAATTACTGAACATATCCCTTAAATGAACCTTGTGGGTTGCCAGGGTCTGGGTGGATAATACTGCGTTGCTTTCATACTGCACCAGTTGTCTGCGCGACTTCGCGTCTGGACTCCATTTCCACTTAACATCAGGTGGAGTGGAGTCGTGCCTAAAACAAAAATACTGACGTAGCAAAATAATAACACACACAGTTTTAGTTGGTTGGTCGCGTGCTTTATCTCTACATTTTATCTTTTTGTTTTGTTGCGGTGTGCTGACGACTCTCATGCATTATACTAACTGATGGGTAGGTACAATAACTATCTGTTCTGTGATAATGGAAACTTGTAAACTGCACCTGACACATTCATGCGGACACGCCTTGTTACACTTACACACAAAAATAGATTTTATACTTATCTATCTAGTAAATATAAAAATAATTTTCTAATCTAGGCACTAAATCATATTTCTAATCATCCATCTTCATTAAATTATAATAAAATATAACTTTTTATACCGTCGTTTGCTTAATTCACCTGCGTTAATGCAATTTAAATTAGTTTTTCTTAATTTAACATATTTATTTAATCAAAATAATTACCATTATTATCGATACATTGCTGCCATCTAATAGGAAGGTCATTTGTGCCTTTGTGATATAAATCTCGTGATCTAGATTCGACAAACTGTGTAAAAGCATTTTGTACTGCCTCCTGAGAAGAAAACTTTTTATCACGTAGAAAATTGTCCAAATCACGAAAAAAATGGTAGTCCATCCTTGGAGCAAGGTCTGGCGAAAACAATAATAATGGGAGGGTGACGAATGGTTTCTAATTGCAGTTCCTGTAGAGTTAAAACGGTTTCTCGTGTTGTATGAGGTCTCGCGTTATCATGGAGCAATAATGGTGAAGATCGATTCATGAGTCGGGGCTGTTTCACTGCTAGTTTTGCTATCATTGTTCGAAGTTCGGCACAGTAGACATCTGCCGTTATTGCTTGACCAGATCGGAGAAAGCTATAGTGAATAACACCATGCTGAGACCACCAAACAGTTACCATTACCTTTTTATTGGTAAGCTTTGCTTTAGGACACTGTTGCGGCGTTTGACCTGGGGTCAGCCATTGCATTTTTCGCTTACGGTTATCGTAAAGAATCCACTTTTCATCACATGTCACAATTCGATCCAATATTCCTTCATTTCTGTATCGATTCAACAAGATAACACAAGTTTCAACACGCGTTTCTTTCTGCAGATCAGTCAAATCACGAGGCACCCATTTCTAATATTTTTTTATTTTATTGATTTGACGCAAATGAGTCAATATTGTTGGTAAGGTAACGTTAAACCATGCCGCTAATTCCTGGGTAGTTTGGCTCGGATCGGCTTCCACCATCTCTTTCAATTCATTGTTATTCACCTGTGTGGGCGGTCTTCCACGTGGTTCGTTCTTCAAATCAAAGTTTCCATCACGAAAGCGTTTAAACCAAAATCGCACGATGCGTTCATTAGCAGTCCCCTCTCCAAACGCAACATTGATATTGCGAGCTGTTTCTGCCGCGTTAGTTCCGCGTCGGACTCGTATTCAAAAATAACTCTAATTTTCGAAGTATCCATCTTTCTTGTCTAAGCTAAATAAAAATACAACTGAAAGTCGATAATCGAATGTTGCACATTTTTAAAAGAAGAACTTCATAGGTACCATGTGAAAAAAGTTTCACTCAAAAATCTCAAACCATGAAGGTTCTATGTCAATTCGAAGTACCTAATACAATAAAACGGCAATTTCATACTTTAACCCCTATTATTATTTAAAAAACATGTTGTAAAATGTTTTTGTTTTGTTTATATAATTTTAAAGCAAATTTTGTTGCGATACAAGAACAGAAGGAAGATCACCTGACCCGGTATGTCAGAAGGGTGCAGGTTCAAATCCTGTTCCAGGTTCAATTCGAAGTACCTAATACAATATAACGGCAATTTCATATTTTAACCCCTATTATATTTAATGCACCCAGGTGAATAGGGTTAAAAATTAGGCGAATAAACTTTACTAAAAAACTAGGTGAATTAAGATTACAAATAGAATATTTAATTCACCTGGGTGCATAAACGCAGGTGAATTAAGTAAACGACTGGTTTTTTATGTAGTACAGCTAGCTATTTTATGTAGTATATGTTTCATTTACGTTCTTTGTCGCGCTGCTTACCAATTTTTCTGCTAGGTTGACTGGTAGAGAATGCCATTTGGCATTAAGTCCGCTTTTTGTACTTCATTTTATTTTATTGTGCAATAAAGATTAAATAAATAAATGTAGTGCTAGTAAAGTTACATGTAGGTGCCTACACCTAAGTACCTAATCTAAA
This sequence comes from Eudonia truncicolella, assembly GCA_949315975.1. Taxonomy (NCBI): domain Eukaryota; kingdom Metazoa; phylum Arthropoda; class Insecta; order Lepidoptera; family Crambidae; genus Eudonia; species Eudonia truncicolella. Next base: position 6,537,540 of record OX438838.1, on the reverse strand, counting down.
ACAAATGAAAATATAACTTTTGTACCTAGTATTTTCTCTGAAACTACCAATTAGCTGGTTTATTAAATAGATAAGTCGTTATTTTTTTTATAAAAACTAGTATCTAGTGATAATATTTATTTGAAACTTAAATGTAGTCGTTATTCTGAAATTTGTTGCCTTACCTCTAAGTTATAAACTTAAATATATATAACTAGCTTTTTGTTCGCGGCTTTGCTCACGTGGGCTACATGACTTGTGTTTGTTTGTAATAAAAGCCAAACTCATAAGGGTATAATTACAGCACAACACACAAGAGCTACTTTTAGCTACTTGTAGCTCTTGTGTGTGTTAAAATTTATTAAGGGTTTTTTAGGGCTCGACAACGGAACCACGTAGCGAAGATCTGTTTGCATGGAGAATTAGTCGATAGTTAGTCGAAATTAGTCGCAAAGTTTCAGAACTAGTCGGTGTCGCGTTTAAAAGCTATTAGCGGTTATTTGTGGCCCCACTGCACTGACGCGTCAGCACAGCTGGGCCACCTGTATCTCAAGAATGGGACCACGTAGCCAAAATCTAATTGCATAGCGAATTAGTCGATAATTAGTCGATACATCATACAAAAATTTAAATCGCAAATTTTTTTTCCTTTAGTTCTTGGCTTCGTGCGATTTGCACATTTAGCCAGTGTCAAAGTATTTTTTCTTACAAGTTATACATACATGATAGTAGATATGAGAAGTGAGAGAAAGAAAGTCTTCAATTTTTAATTTTGGCTCTGTTATTCGAACTAAATAACGACGTCAAGGTCTGGATACATCAAATACATAATAAATAGGTAGTTATTTATTATTTATGAACAATATACCTATTCAAAACTTTGTTGTTATTTCAAGTCGTCCGTTATCGTTTTTTAGTTTGAGAATGATTGACATGGGTTCAGCCTTGCAACAAGCAACACCAAATATTTGGTTAGTTTTTTTTTGTGGGTACACACGCCTGCACATCAACCTACCCAAAATTGTCAAATTTCTTCAATACATTGTCAACCTTAAGCCTTAACATAAAGTTCAAAGTCTATTGAGGATTGACAGTTTGTGGTAGGTTGATGTGCAGGCGTCTGTACATTCGTTTTTAAGATATATTTTTTAAGAAACACTACCGTAAAACGGTTGTATCCCATTATTTTCATTTTCCACTGCAGTAGAAATAGTGGGACAAATGTTTTTTCCAAATTATATCCCATTATTTCCATTGCGACAAAAAAAAACGCATAAGGGCGCGTATAGACGAACGCCGCTCGAGCGGCGGCGTCGTGTACACAGGCTCTAATATTTATGGCGGCTTTATATAAAATAAGAGATATTGAGAATTAGATAATTTTTTATTGATAAATTAAACACGACTTCTTGTTAGTGACAAAAAAAAATTAGGAATTTTTTTAATAATTTTCCTTTTAGGTGAACAATTGTCCACCACATACTTTACAATACAAACTACACAAAGCGACCTCGTCACTATGCAGATGTATCGTTGATTGTTTGTAACTTTACTCGCATTTTTCCATTGCCATCATTCCTTCTTCGCTTAAACTTGTACGAGATTAACCGTTGAAAATACGAGATATTTGGCAACACTGGTACGAAAAAAAAACAACCCTGGGCGTGTAGGGCCGCAAAGTCGTGAGTCCGGTGCGCACACGCAGCGCGTGTAGGGCCGCACAGTCGTATGGACGACGTAAACACGTCAGGTGTGTAGGGCCGCACTGCTGTAGCGTTCGAAAAAAATTGATAAGGCTGTGCGGCGCACGTACCTGGCGTGTGTCGAGGCCGCATAAAGGGTTCGACGAATTTAGAAGCGCCGCAGCCAACGTGTTAACGGGGCAAATGTTGTTTTTCTTTTTCATTTGCTTTAAAGTAAAAATCATGGTGACCAGCAATATATTTGCCAGAGCACTATGAAACGCTAAAGCTTTACTTCGTACATTAAATTAAACCTTTCAAACTTCTTCATTCTACGCAATGTGTTGTGCGTTATAGATGCGAGCTTACGCTATATTAGAATAACATCAAATTCACTACCATGTCGGGGTCCATTTTACCTTATTGATGTGATCTAAATACTTAAATTACAAAAACACAATGTTGAAAAAATTTCCACGAGCAGGGTTTGAACCTGCACCCTTCTGACATACCGGGTCAGGTGCTCTTCCAATTGAGCTATCGTGGTTCTAACCAGCCCGCCGAAATTATTCAACACTATTTACTTTTTTACTTTGAAAGCCAAAGGCGCCAGCAAAGCCAAATGACGGTAGTCGTTGACATTGAATTGGCGCCTTTGGCTTTCAAAGTAAAAAAGTAAATAGTGTTGAATAATTTCGGCGGGCTGGTTAGAACCACGATAGCTCAATTGGAAGAGCACCTGACCCGGTATGTCAGAAGGGTGCAGGTTCAAACCCTGCTCGTGGAAATTTTTTCAACATTGTGTTTATGTAAATTGTATCGCAACAAAATTTGCGTTAAAATTATATAAACAAAACAAAAACATTTTATAAATAGCTTGCCTACTTCTTAACTGATCTTTAGTATTTGTAAAAATATTATGATCAGATGTTAATGACGGTAGTCGTTGACATTGAATTGGCGCCTTTGGCTTTCAAAGTAAAAAAGTAAATAGTGTTGAATAATTTCGGCGGGCTGGTTAGAACCACGATAGCTCAATTGGAAGAGCACCTGACCAGGTATGTCAGAAGGGTGCAGGTTCAAACCCTGCTCGTGGAAATTTTTTCAACATTGTGTTTTTGTAATTTGTATCGCAACAAAATTTGCGTTAAAATTATATAAACAAAACAAAAAAATTTAATAAATACTTAAATTGAAAATATGACATTAGGTTATAATGTGGTATAGGAATTATCTATTAGCTACCAGTACCAGTAACCATATGTAACCATATTAGCGTTTTATCTCGTCATTAAAAGTACTTTTTTACATTGATCGATTCACGTCGTATTAACGTCACTTGTTTTTAAGGAATTAACTTAATTTGGTCGGCTTATATGCGTACTTTTAGTATGAAAAAGTTATAAATAAACTTTTAATTTCTCCTAAAATACTGGTACCTAGGAAACTGAAAAGTAGGAACTGGTTAGATTTTTACACCCACAAAAACTTGGCTATAGTCATAAACCCTCTACTTGCTCCATTCCTATGGAAAAACCATGTTTAGGTAACAACACCCCGTGATCCCAGCGGGATAACCATATTAGCGTTATATCTCAGGATGTACTGTAGCTAGAGTTCTCGTTTTTGTCTAACAAATTTTCTCTGAGTCAACAAACTCTTCCCTAGATTTTTCTTACACGTCAACTAGAAATTACTTTTCGGAGGAATTTTGACAAAAAATAGGTATTTGATTACTCGGTAGAATCCTGGAATTTTCATTGATGGATTCGTATTTGAATCAACAAAATCTTACTTAGCACAATAACTATATCAGTAGCGTGTATCGTTGATGCTCGTTTTAGGTCAAATAATTTTGACGAGCGTGACCCCAGCGGGATACCCTTTAACATGGGATATCTCGATAACTATTGGTCAACAAATTTTGATGTTTGCTAACAAATTGAAACATAATATCAACTAAATCATGACGAAATTTGAAGTTGATCTGAAGGGGTTATCCCGCGCTGGGGTCACGGACATGAATTATCTTGTATAAAATTATTTCAACACCTGTGTGTCACGTAATTGGTTAAGTAAGCATAACCTATCCACAAAACGTAACTAGAATTAGATGGAATTGAATTTTTAAATTCTGTTGTGTATTACAAATGTTTTATGAATTTAAGTATAAAAAAGCTAATAAAATATTTTCTTGAACAACTTGCAGTTTTATTTTGTGGCTAATTAACATACAGAAAAGGTAGGTATATCCGAAATGAAAATTATATATTTCCAAGAACCATTTTAATTTCAGGATATTCACTTTGATATTTATAATATAACACAATCAACAGTTATAATGGCGGTATTCACTCTATACGTAATGGAACATTAGTTTGCTGCATATTGTTTATCAGGGTGCCTGGTGCGATTTTCATTCGCAATTCGATCAGGTTAACGATTTTTTTTTTTTTGAGAGATTGCTGATTGCCTCAGACGGCATTTTCAGCTTCACCGGGCTTGTTTTGGGGCGGCGAGGAACGTAAAGGGTCCCTCAAGCCGTGTGAAACGAATCACCTTCGGAGGTTTTCTAGCGGGAACGGCATAGCACACAAGTGCGCGTCCCCGTGCCCTACATTCTCCGAAGGGTTCGGATCGGATCGGGACTCTTCTCGTATGTCGCCAGGAGGCGCTGTTTCAATGCCATGCTAATTTTCGTTTTCGTAAACGTAATCGAATGAATACGGATAGTAAACACACACTAGGCACCCTGATGAAGTTTGACTCTTAGGCTAAAGAGCTAAACAACATCCGAATAATCATCATCATCATCATCATCATTACTACACTCGTCCAATAATGAATATGTCAAATTAGCATATTATGCAGAAAACTTAATTTGTTGTGGACGGATAGTGCCCTCCATAATTCAATACATTCATAGCCAAAGTTTATCAAACCGTTTTGTCTTTTTCCATAATGTAATATATTAATTGCCAGTTATGTGCAACGCATTGTCTGTACATTTAAAATCATAAAGAGAGATGTGTTCCCCACAAATTCACGATGAAAGTGAAACACCGCCTTAAAATGAAGAATAAGTACATTGAGATGTCCTTATATCTTTAAATTATATATGAGAGCAGTAATATATATATACCTTAACAGTTATCTAGTCATATATAATATCGGCTTAGATACACTCACGATTATAAAAAATCAGTCTAAAATATATTAAGGCAACTTGAGAACATATACTCATTTTTTCATGCCAATTCGCATTTGCTACTATAGACAATTATTTTGTGGTGGTAACACCTTTTGGTAATAGATTATATTACACATGATTTTGAATTCCACATACCTACAATCGACGCAAACAGCGCTGCGTAATGAAAGTTTTGTGAAATCCTATTCTGCCGGTTTAACAACTTAAAAATATCACCCTTATTTTGTTATATCAACCAATACTTTTACTTAATATTATTCACTATAGCACAGAATACACAATAGTACAAGTACAGAAGATGCACTCCGCAAAGTGCCATTCAGGTCGCACACCGCTCCCTTCCCTACAGTTATACCTATTCACCAAGAACTTGCCTCTCTTTCTATCGCGTAGCTCTTATCTCTTCTAACGACTTCAGGGTTGTCGTCTTTTAAATAATAACTAATCTGAATACTTAGTTTATTACAAGTTATTGTGTTTATAATGTGTACTTAAATGTGAACAAATTACGTTTCAAATAAACCTAGGCTAGGTATGTAAGTACAGTCATCGCCACATCAGACTACCTATACCATGTAGGTACCTACATAACAAACTAGCTATAAGTACTATAATATTTATTAATTTAACAAGGTACGTATATACGGGAGACTTATAGATAACAAAAGTCAACTTTTGGTTTTGGTAGTTAGGTAGGAAGGTACCTATCCTAAAGTACAGATACTAAATAGGTAGTACCTACTTAGTTGTTTATCCTTACTAGTCCTACGAGTATTTAGTTATTTAGTAAACAGTTTATTTATTTATTTATTGCATATCAAATTACATTAGACGAGGTGTTAAAACATAAGCAAAGGTAAACATGTGACGCCCTGCTAGGGCACAGCAAATCGTAAGTAGGTAAGTAAGTACCTACCAAATTATTATTTCAATAAGTTAATAGTTTGGTGAAGATTGTTTAGCAAATAAGACAAGTACCTAAGAATAAACGGACTCCTAAACACTAACTAGGTAGGTTGGTTAAATAAATATCATAAATGTGCGAATGAACGGCGCTACAATACGCGAACGCGGCGGCGCGGCGCGTGAGTGAGTCGAACTAAGTAAGAATGTTGAAAAAGTGCGTGCGACCCGGCCGACACGTTTCAGAGGGCTGCATCTGAAATTGACCCGCCGGCTACTTGTAGCTTCATACCTAAAGCGCGGAGTGCGCCTGGTCTGACTATAGTATATTTTCTGGTAATCCAGTATAGATGTTGCTTGCGTTTAAACCGCAACTTCGCTATGCCTGAAAATACAGTTTAGTGTTGGATTAAAACTGGTATCTAAGATAAAAAAAAAATGTAGAGCCTCTGGTTTTTATTATGTAACTGAATCGTCATGATGAACCCTAAAGTAAAAATTGGAATTTAACTTTTTGTAACATAATTTATTTTCTGTCATATTGCGGTAGTTCCCATTTGTTCTATAGTACTGACGTCATCGGGACAAAAAAAGAAAAAACATTCTCAATTGTTCCATAGAACATTTAGTACCTATTTTTCTCAAATTGATCTATAGAATAAGATAACAAGACTCCTTGATGATTATCAAACTGCCCACTTGAATTAATTACCTATTTCAAGACTAGATTGTATTTGACACACAAATAACCACAGACGCCTGCACATCAACCTATCCGAAACTGTAAAATTTCTTCAAACATTTTCATTTTATTTTCAAGTCATTGTGGAGATGTAGCAATTATTTAAAACACAAATGTGTTGGTTCTTTGAAGATTTCTACGGTGAGCAAAGCATACTTGAGACGTATCCTTCACAGAAATTACTCACTTTTTGCTTTAGCAAAAATAAATATATACAGCGTTGATTTCATACGAAAAATTTTATATATTATTTTAATATTCTTATTAGGCAGAAAAGAAAATACTGAAATATAAGGATCATAACGAAAAATGTAACAATAATGAAAAAGCGATTGTGAACAGTGGTATCAGCGTGTGTCGAAGAAGCTGTAGAAGATACTGTGCCGGAAGTTTTTAAGAAATTAGTATCATCTTTCATAAATGAAGGCTATAACTTTGTTTCAAAGATCCCTCCATTTCAGCAAATAAAATTCACGATTTATCGTCGTAGAAACGATAATTTTGAGGTAACTAAAATTTCTAGTAGAGACGCTCAAGAATTACAAATTCCCTAACAGTTTTCAAATTTTTTGTTAGCTGATTATAATGTATGTATATGTAGTTCTGTGGAAAAAATAAGAGAAAATTGTCTTTTTTTGTCCCATTGACGTCAGTTCTATAGAAAAAATGGGAACTACCGTCATATTGTTGCAAATGCGAAATGGCATACCTACACGCAAGTGTCCTGAGTATTTTGTAGGATCAACTACTGGTTTTAATGTAATTTTTAGATGAGTTAGTTGATAGAATAATCACAGTCGAGTATTAATGAGTACGAACTTATATCGAAACGAAAAAACGTTATTTTGTACATAGTAATTTGTTCTATGAAATAATGTCTGTCAATAGTTAGTTCAATTTACGAACATTGTGGCGCTGTACCAAAGTGCTAAACTTACGAAACTAGAAATCTTATTTGTTGCTTGAAGACCTTTCAATCACCATTAAAACCAGTAATGATAACTACAGAATTTATCATGATTTGCAATACACAATGTTAATATATCAACATGATGGGGAAGATCAAACTTCAATAATTTAAGAGAAAAATATACGAAGAATATAAGCACACTCGATCGGTTCCGGGCGTTTAACATTTTAGTTTTTATATGCGAATTTATGTCTAAATGAACTCAAACGACCTCAGATATTCATAAAATAATCAATTTTAACGAAACAGCAAAAGGGTTTGAAATGGATTTATTACACACAAAATATGCATTACCTACAAGATATCTACTTCAGTTGACAGGTCAGTTTAGATACAACTTATTAACAACTGTCAGAACAAGTTCATTCATAGAAATTGTATGGTGATAGCTAACAATGACGTTACTGCGGATGTGGAAACCGTTCCAGTATCAGATCTTCCATAGTTCTGACGTGCGGGAGGGTTTACAATGGTTGATCTTTGTTTATAAAACACGTGAAACAAAGGCAAATATTTAGAAATAATAAAAGACTGGTTAGGTGTGTGGTTACTATTAATTATAATTATAAATATATAAATTGTGGTAACTCAAGCAAAGTGTACTTTATTTTGTCAAAATATTGGTGTGTATAAAAGGCATATTTAACTAAATTTTTGAGCATTAGCAAAAACTTTAATGCTTTTTAAATTTATAAAGGTCTTTTGAAATATATATTTTTTTACAGGTTTCCCAAAAGTAAATGCGGTTTCCTGTATTTTTACACCTTTATCAATACTTCCGATTACAAAAGTCGGCAACAATCGTGATGCTCGCTCTGATGTTTATGCGGAATCATACGTTTAATATTGCTCTCTCTTTCCGGCAGGCGATCTGCAGTCCGGGAGCCTTGCACAGTAATTCCTCCCGCGTCTCAGTTCCAACACATTACCTTAAGGTTCAGGTTCTGAATAGTGGAAGCATTTTTTTTTATGAAATGTACTCCGAAATTCATACCCGAACTCAGATCGTTCGCAGATCTGAATAACGGAAGGGTTCACTAAGATTATTGTTTGAACTGACACTTGAAAGCCTTCCGCATCTCAGATCACTGGCCGTGCTGAATACTGGAAGTGATTCCATATACGCAAGGCTAGACCAATTTATTGTTTATAATCTTTAGGTTACAGAAATACGTATTTAGGTATATAGGTAATCTGGAAATTGTAAATGTCTTGGATAATTGAATTGAATTGTAAGGCAGTGCCTTTTGTATATTTCAAGATAATGGCGTTGTTGTCAACATCTCAAATGTTTATTTTTATAAATTAAGAAACTCAAGGAAAACATTTTCTCACGCTACTATTAAAACTTATCAACACTGATTATAACTAATTAATGAGTTGTGCTTATATCTTGTCCGATGGAGTAGTTGCGCGCTCTAATCGTATAACATTAATAATTTAAATTCCCCTAAATTCGCAAAACTCAACTTGCTATAATTTTTCATTACTACCGACCATAAACAATTCATAGATATAAAATGCATCACATGTTTATGCATAGACAACAAACAACAGTATTTAATAAACAAATTAACTAGCTAAATATATACTTTCGTAATAATTTTGGCCTACTCACTCGAGTGCTTTTTTTTGTTTAAACACTATGTGAATTTGAGATTGATCTTTATAGTCTAACGAATAACGATAACGTTTGCTTGCGAATCTAATTTAACACAAGCACTTCGTCTCAGCGAAAACAACAATGATTGCTCGGACCGCTATGTTAACTAAACCTATTTATCATAGTAACAAGCCTTAACACGAAAGTATATACTTAGCTTACATATAGAACATCTTATATATATTTCACAAATAGATTCATTTGGTGTCGAAGAAAGACTATTATTTTTTGGGAGAAATTTTTTACTTATTTAGAAAAAAAATAACAAAAATAAAAAAAGGGTACTCAACTTACTTAAGAAAGTATACGAGCTTTTGATATATTAAGACATAAATATACAAATGTTTACATATCCATTTACATTATATACAATTGTATTTACAACGAACCAACGTTTTTGATAAAGCTACTCGCACACAACAAAGCATTTATTCTTATATACAACAATTGTTTGATACGCAAACTAAATCGTAACAACATTACAATTTTGGTAATAGGAAGGCTATATTACAATGTATTATACACAATTTAGTTCGTACATGTAATGTACTTTCCCGATCACATACAAACAATTCATTATCATTATTCTAAGTCTTATTTATTAACCCATTGTACCTGAGTGTGATTGCCCTTTTAATTAATAATTTAACGATAACTCTGTATAAGTTATTCCATTCAATTGTTTTGTGACTAACAAAATATCTGGTGTAAATCATAAGCGACGATATTTGGAAATATAAATAATAATGTAGAATGAGTTTTGGTAAATTATAATCTCGATAGCAGACATTACTTGTAATGTAGTCAAATTTAATTCAAAAACAAGTTAAAGTTTGTTAACGAAAATAATTAATAGTGCACTTTTAATTCATTTATCAACAGGTAAATCGGCTTATTTAATTGGTTATCGACCTTATGTCAAAGGGATAAAGATGTGGTGTGCTATACAGGGTGTAATCGTTATGTATGACCAGGCGATTATTCCGTAACTATTACAGATATCAAAAAACTTTAAACTGATATCGAAAGTACGTTACCTAAAGTTATTGATGTCATTTTACTTATTAACGATTACACCCTGTATAGCGTCATAGCTAAATGAAGGGTTAGCTCGCACAATAGTTGAAAAAATAGTCAATCAAAAATACTGAACTTGTTACAAATTTTTACAAATTTTTGTAACAATATTAATGAGAAAGGAACATCATAAGAATGCAACGTATGGAATTCATCGACCGTTCTAAAACTAATTTCGACCTTGCCATAACAGTATGAAGGCATCAATTCGTCTAATTGTCATTGGGTCGAAACTTAAATTTACACTATGCTTATAAATTCGATACACGTGAACTCCGAGTGTGGTAGTGTCGTTAATATTCAGACTTCGTCGCCGAGGTCTTGCACGCAGCTCTCGGCGATAGGAACAAATTTGTCATCTATCTCTATGAGTAGGATGCTCTTGTCGACATGAGATCGCAGCTTCGCATCCCTGTGGGTCGGGGTCCATTTGTGCACCACCTAAAGGTAAAAATAAGTAAATTCATACGAACATAGCCCGGGTTTGTGGTCACCAACCCGCATTTGGCTAGCGTGGTGATGAAGCCATTACCCATCCATTGTAGTGATGACTTGATTTCGAAATAAAAAAATCAAATTTATATCAATTTAAATTATAAATTTTAAATTATTCGGCGTAGCAGGCAATGATCGCGGCCTTTGTCCACCAGTGGGACAGTTATAGGCTATTTACTTACTTACTTATACGAACTTGTCGGTGACGCTGCGATCTTTAAAGCTACGAAAAGCACAGAGGAGAACCAGAGAGTACCGATATACCTGTAGCGTTATACCTAAAGTGCGAAGTGAGTCAGGCCTATCAAATTCCTTAGTACAGTTTTGCCAGGCCTAGTTTTTTTTTAATACCTATCTTTCGGCCGTATACGAAGCTAGGCAGTTTACGTTCAACCTTGTTAAACATTTTATTTGAAATGGAACGCGGAAGATTAAAAGTAAATGTAACTAAAGTTACAAGACAGCTAAGTCCTCAATAGAGTTTTCTACTGGTGGTCACGCGGAATTTTTGGTGATTCCGAATAAAATGCACTTCTGTTTTTAACCTTATCGTCCCTTACCATCAGGAGATACGAAGGCCAAGCATACGAAGAAAAATCACGCGCATTTGAACTTCATTGCCATATGCTTAAGTTGTTAAAAACAGCGATCTTACCAGACCGTCCATTCCAGCGAGAGGCACCCAACTTCCCCAATAGTTCCTTCCTCCCCTCTCCCTCTGATACTCCGACGGCCACTGCACATCGATTCTTCTACCCAAATTAATACAATCGTAAACCCCTAAAGGTTCCGTTATCAAAACCTTACTCCCAACACTGACGTTCATCTTCAACTCGCTCCTCCCCGAATCCGAACGCTTAATCTTCGTCTTTATCTCTTTGATTTTAGGGTCCTTTTTCGCATCCTTCTTGAGAACCGATTCTTTGTGTGACAAGTCTGAATAGTGCGTTTCTTTGAGCGGTATAGATTCGGGCTTTTCTATGTACCGGCCGGTGAGCTCGCGATAGCTTTCGCGCTCATGCCGTATGTCCTTGCTGAGTTTGGATAGATCTTTAGACGTGCCTTCGTTTATAAAGTATCTGTAATAAAATAAAATAAAGTTTGGTAAATGTGATAAAATATGCAACAACATTAAATCGAAAACAACAACAACATTCAGAACAAGGACAATTCATAAAAGTTCGTTTTCAAAATAGATTCGCACAAGCATTAATGTACAAGCATTAATACACTTTTGACTAGTTATGACTCTTATTCCATGGTATTAAGAGTTACATTGTTACATGTTATTAGTGCTCGTGACTGTACCGGGCCACAAACACCGGGACGCTGAAAAAACGACGATATACTTTTAATAAATAAAAACTGGGTCCTATTGTTTTGTGTATCCGAAAGACGTGATCTGAAAAACATAGTTATAATACAGCTAATATAATCTAAACCATTGATTCCCGAAGTGGTCTAGGTAGACCCCCAGGGGTCCACGGTAGACTCGACGGGGGTCTACGTTGGCGTGACAAAAAAATGGGGGTTCACAATTCGTAAGAAAATTTATATCGTTAACTCGTTTCGATAGTGAAAAACTAAAAAATATTGGCTTGACTTTACCTATCAATGTAGGCAGATAATAATATGTAAAGAACTTCAGCGACTGTTACTTGTAAAAACTTGCATATTCCATATACAGTACAATAACCACAACGTGTCGAGATTTATTATTAACTATTTTGTGATCGTCATTGTAGAAGTTACGTTACGTTATTAATGTATAGTTTTGTGTATATATTTGAATAGTTATACAACACAAGAAAATTTACTATTTTGACGTGACAACGTCTTAAATTAGGTTGCGGCTGGGAGTCACTTATGAAAAAGTGTAACGCTCGGTAACGTAACGATGAGTCACCGAACGAGAGAGAGGCCCGCCGAATGCCTTGCGTCTCTCTCCCACTCAACTATGATCGGTCTGCCGCGCGAGTGAGAGGCACGCGTCCCTTCCACTCGGGCATGGTTAGCCCGCCTAAGAGCGAGAGAGACAGACATAAAAAGTGAAAGGTAAATACGTATGTATGTGTAAAGGTAAAAATAAAATTTTGTTAATATGAAATTCAGTGCGAGATTCTTTGTATAAATTAATGTTTTAAATATAATTCTTTGTATAAATAAATGTTTTAATTTGTTACTATTATTTCATCCTTCTTCCTACTATACGAATGAATATTCACATTAAAATTATTTTACCACTCAAAGTCGTTGTCACGTAAAACTTTCGCCCGTATATCGACTTTACAGGCAACCAATTTTTTCTTTTTATTTTTATCACTCCGAATGGGGAGTTTTTTTAAATAAAATAAGTGAGAATTGATTGGTTTATTGTGCTGTGAGTAGATGTCAAAAAAGTAAAGTTGGCTGGAATCACTTTTTTTGATTGGCCAACTTTAAGTAAAGTTGGCATTAAGTTTGACATCCACTCCAATCAATTAAATAATTAACCAATCAATTCTAAATTTTTTCAAGAAAACTGTTAATTCGTGGTTGGAACTCGGCTGCAATGCAAATCTCCATAGTTAGAGATCTATCTTCGAATTTTTTGTCACGAGTTTTGGGAATATGGTACAAATGTAGCGGCAGGTCTGAGTTAGAAAAATTGGAAACCTCTGATCTGATCTAAACAAACAAGTATGTTATGTATAGTTATTCTAAAGATGTAAGTAAAGTTACGGCAATCCTTAACATTGAAAATAACAAACCTCTTATTTTAACAGAACGGAACAAAACAATCAAGATATCTCTATGATGTAGCATTTGCTGCTTTACTACAAAACGATGGCAAAGCATCTGTATTAAGCAATGTCTACAATGCTTAAAACAGATGGTGTCACTTGTTAGTTAATATTTTTAGACCGACAAAATATTTTAAACACGTATGTATGTTTTGTAGTACAAGGGTAAAGGGAATGTTTAAAAAAAGCACCTGCACACTAATGAAGTGTTATCACTACATAGTATAAAACAAAGTCGCTTCCCGCTGTCCCTTTGTATGTATGTATGTATGTATGCTTAGATCTTTAAAACTACGCAACGGATTTTGATGCGATATTTAATAGATAGAGTGATTCAAGAGGAAGGTTTATAGGTAAAATACATGCATAATATAGTAGAAAAACACTGATAATTTTAGAGGATTCACATTTTTTTTTGCGCTTACATTGCAAATGCTGGCTGAACCCTACGAGATAGACCAAAATAATGTACTACAGTATTGTACACCTTAAAAAGGTCTACAAAAAAGTCCGCGATAGTATATGTCTATCTCTTAGGGATAACCCACAATAATAATTTTGTATCTTTTACTTTTTACGAGAAATAATGGCTTATTTACGAAGCGATTTTAAGCAATACAGCATTAATCCTTATCTAATTAAGTACCTTAAATACATTGTGCATTTAAGATAATCAATCTGGCCGTTTACAGCATGTAATTTAAATTAATATTTTCGAAGATATTACAGATTTAAAATGCAGGGACATAGCGGTTGCGTGTTAATACACGCAGCCGCCCCGGCTTCATCATCATTGCATCAGCATTGCATAAAATCGATCGATAAAATTAAGATTAAGTTACTATATTATTCAAAGTGAAAATGCATGCGAATTATCAAAATATGTGTCGTGATGAAAGTTATGCGAGATTAACGCCCATTTTCACCATTGACCCCTAAGTTTTAGGTGACGGTTTTGCTCCAACAACTGTCACCTAACATGGCTTAGGGATCAATGGTGAAATCAGGCATGAGGCTTACATTCAGAGACATGGCTTTGAGCTTAGCGAGCCGTCTTTCTGTGGGTTTTGGTCAGGATCTCTTTTAAACACAGTCAGTGTATTCTCAATTTACCATTTTCTCAATGTGTTTTATAATTTTCTACTTTGCATTGTTGTATTGTATTGTTGTATTTTTTGTATTCTATGATCTGTATCTTGTAACTGTGCCAAAGATGAATAAATATATTTATAAACAAATATTTACGCTCTGTTTAGTCGTTTATCTGACCTATTAAGTTACATAGCAGTTTGAATGACTTTGTGATATCGTTGTTTTGCTGTATCACCAACGACTCTATAACAACTGTGGTTTTGACAATTTTGCAATTTTATGATTTTTAATTTCTATTGTGGCTGTCTACACTATTATCTTTAAAATTTTAATATAACATTAAATTTAACTCAACGACTCTATAACAGCTGTGATTTTGACAATTTTGCAATTTTTGTCTTTTCTATTGTGTCTTGTCTTGTGTCTGTCTACACTATTATCATATGAATATAACACTAACAATTTAACATATGCGTACAGGCACTAGCTCCAACACAGAGTGAGTTTAAAATCCTCTGAATGCCACCCTCATGAGTAGTGCGGTGATTAGTCTACCTTTTAAAGTCTCTCTCTTGCCTGGCGTTTCTGTTGGCGATGATCTTGCAGTCGGGCAGCGAGAGGTCGAGACCGCTCGGCGTCAGCGCTAGGTCCTCGAGCGAGGACTCAGCGCTTGGAGCCCGCCCGCTTGATACCTGAAGAGTTAAAACGAGTTAAAAGGGTTTACGCTGAAAACCATAAAAACTTTCGGTTTAAAGAATATTAATTTCTCAAAAAAGTAAGTAAGTAAATAGCCTATAACTGTCCCGCTGGGCAAATGCCTCCATCATTGAAATCAAGTCATCACTATATATATAAAAACGAATTAGAAAAAATACGTATATAAAACTCGAGCTTCATATCCTTTAAATTAAAAAGGCAATCTTTAACCGCGTCTGTGGTTTAGTGGTTAAACCACCGGTTTTAGACCCAAAATACTGAGCTTGTCCGCCTGGCCAGCTAACTTATTTTAATATGTCGCCGTAACATCAATGATAGTAGCGTTATTTTGTCCCGTCAGTTAGAAATAAGATAGGCCACTGTCTCAGTAGTAGAGGAGTGCATTTCGATACTGAGAAGAGGAATGAGAGAGCCGCCAATTATAACCGTGTTGCCTCGCTGGTGGTCGATCGGTGTATCTTTAAAGGTAGTGACTGACTCGGAGCATTTTGCTGTAACGTAACATGTGTAATGCGAGCATTTGCATGTTCAGTACAGTGAGCCAAGCCGCTCGGTACATCGGTATATCGGTCGATACGTTATACATAAGTTAAGACACGCTTCGGTCAGTCGCCAGCATAAAAGTAATTATCTGGATAAAAAAACGAAGTTTATAAGCTGAAAATAATAACAAACACAAACCTTAGCACTCGCTGCGCGTCTGGGTTGATCCCGCCAAGCGCCGTCCCAACCGGGTCCCGTGGAGCCCTTACGAGATTGGTTAGCCACATAAGTTAATAGTACATAATAATATATTAGTTACAAAAGCGATTTAAATTAAAAAGCTTTTATTTATTCAGTTTCATTAGCATACAATTTAATTTGCAAAATTTTAAAGATCCCGATAGGTCGAAGTGCTACTGCGAGAAGAAAATCTCGGCAGGTCCTACAAGATATGAACTAAACTTTAATTTACGTTAAAAGAACACTTTGTAAATCTTTTTAAGCAAATTGTGCGCGAGGAGAAGTTTGAGATAATGGCATAATTCGTGTTCATATGGAGAAGGAGAGCCAAGAGATATGTTTTATATAATGTGTGTTATAAACACATCTATATTTTAATACGTAAAGAGAAAACCTCGTGTAATGAGAGATTTAGTATAGTAAAAGTTTTGTATGACATAATAACGTTACATTGTAAAAACGTTATATATTTTGTGAACTACGATCGAAATTAAACACAAGACAAACAATCTTATCTCGAAGCCACAGCACAAGACCGTGACTCATGGAAGTCCTTACTGCGAGCCTTATATGTCCCTGATGAGGGATCACAGGATTTTATAATCATCATCACGGTCGAAATTCGCCCAGTGGGTGACCAGTGTCACTATTTACATTGCGTGTTATTTAAACGGTTAGCAAAGTATTCGTATTTTTGTTGGCAAAAAAATGTAATCGATTAGCTAAAACAGCTAGTTGGGCAGCAACTTATGGTCAGCAAATGTTTAACTAACCTAACCAACAGTAAGGATTTCTTAGGACTTCTTGGCGGGAAAGTGAAGAGTCATGTCTGGTTTTGTTTTATTTTCTAAAATTTGTGTTATGTCGAATATTAATGTGAAATAATGGTGGATTACTAACCGTTAAGTGTTCGTTAGTGTGCATGAGTGTTGGCAAATGAAACAAAACAGTGCCACTTCACTTTTCAAATTCTCTCAAGAAGTCCGCGTGAGGACTAAGTAAAGCCCCACATCTTTACTGAGATACTCGAGGGGTTGGAGGGTATACGTATATCATTTCTCACCTCTCATTTCTATTATCATTCATCATCATCATACTGGAGGGAAATATTGTTTATTTATGAATTACTTGTAGGAAAAATTAATTTGACACTGGCTAAATCGCACGAAGCCATCATTTAAAAGAAAAAAAAAAAGGATTTCTTATGCTGACCGATTGTATAATTCTGCTGACCAAATATTAATTTTGGGTTACAACTATTTATTTTGAAAACACAAATTATTTTCCATTTCCATTTAATAAACAAAACCTTCGAAATATAATACAAAACGCGAATGATTTAAATCTGTCAATGGAAAACATATTATCATTTTTTTTAAATATATTTTTCATGCTTGTTTTCTCAAAGTAAAGACTAAGGCTTGTTTCACACGTACCACAACCACACCACACCGTTCGCAACAAAAGGTGGTCAAGCTGGTCAAGACAAGTCGCTGCGGCTTCTTGCGGTTGTGTTGCCTACAAAATGTTTGCGATATGGCCGGCCGCTAGTTCGCAGTGTCGCTGGTGGTTACGTTGTGATTACGACGTATCTGTGATGTAGTCGGTATCAAACACGCGGTCAGTAATGACGGCAAAATGAGGCCCGTGTGAATTCAACTATTAATTTACATACAAATTAGCGCCCGCCACTTGTTGTGGTACGTGTGAAACAAGCCTTAATGTGAGATTTATTATCTGTATTTACCCCCATTGTATGCAACATATTTAATGCAAATAAAGAAATTAATATAAAAAATGTTCTCTTCTTGTTTAGCATTGCATGGTTAACAGACAAATTTCCACCACTAGTTACAATGAATTCTCCTACCTGCCCGTCTAGACACACGCTGCCGTGGGCCTGGCAGGCGGCCGGCTCCCGAAGGTTGTCGGAGGCGGCCAGCAGTCGGAACGACGCCGGCATCGCCCGCTCACGCCGCATTCGACTGCGGTTGCTTGCCTACGAATACAGAGTTCTAATATTAGGGAGAAATTATAGTAGAATAGATTAAACCCGATTTGTGAGAGACTGGTGTCTGAGTTAAGTTCACAAAGAACGTATTACGGTTCACCTTCTCCGCGGTTATACGATCTGATTATGTGTAGGTATTAATATTGTGGTGTATTGTGTAGTAACAACGCAATGGGAACTTATTAAACTAAGAATTAAATTAAATTAAAATATGAACCTATAAATATAGACATACTAAAATTTGCATGTTATTTGTAATTTTTGTAGTGAACACTACCCACACTAACCACATAGCAGTACTCATTTAATTATTCATGTTAACAAACAGCGTGAACTTAAAAACATTTCGTATTTTTGGAATAACTAATAGTTATTGGTATTAAAAGGTTTTCTCTAAACTAACTGTAATGGAAAGTGTGTGATAGGGCATTTTCCAATTATTTTGACGCTGTAAGGGAGAAAAGAGCTTGACACTTGCTGAATTTCTTGCCGGTTCTTCTCAGTACAAGGTCTCCCACCCAGAGTAGACTTACGAACCGACGGCATAGTGACACTCACAAGAGCTACTTGTAGCTTAAACTGAATAAATGATATTGTATTTGAACTAACTGTAAGAACCATTGTGATTGTAGACAGTGATAAAAATTAAAAAATAGCGAATTTACAAACCTATGCAATTCAATCTTTCAACTGGGTAAAGATACTCGTAAAAAAATTAAAATTAGTCTAGTTATATTAATTTTGTAAGTTACGGCACAATTTGAGCATTATAAATAGAAAATTAATAAACCATTAAAGAAATACCAAAACTTAAGAAAATAGTTAGACAACAACTATGTTTCATTGAAACATGCATTCATCATCATCTTAACCTAAAGACGTCTGCCACCGGAAAGAAAATAGTTAGACAACAACTATGTTTCATTGAAACATGCATTCATCATCATCTTAACCTAAAGACGTCTGCCACCGGACAAGGCCTCCGCCAAGGATTTCCACAACGACCGGTTTTGTGCTGCTCGCATCCAGCGGCTACTCTCGACTTTCACCAAATCGTCGGTCCCCTTTGTTGGACGCTTGTCTACACTGCGTCTGGTGATGAGGATAAAAAATTACACCACCCCATCTCTTTCCATGTGTCTATAGGTGGCTCCAGATCCTCAGTTATACAGACCTGTCTAGAAGGATCTTTGCCAGCGGTGCGCGCGCGCATATTTCGCTCTCTACGCGCGCCGGGCGCGGAACTCGCTCGCTCCTCGCTGCGTCTACGCGGGGAGCTGTTGTCTTGTGTGCTACCGTACGCTGAGAAAACATGCAAAGGGTCAAAACTTCAGATTATTTTCTACACTATATATTTGTGAACTTTATAGAACCTGCAACAGGTTCAAATTCCACCTGTATAGTTAAGGCTCCTGTTTAAATATTTTGATGTAGTTATGGTACTTATACAAAATAATTTTTTTTGGAGAGAGATTGCTGATTGTCTCAGACGGCATTTTCAGCTTCACCGGGCTTCTTTGGGGGCGGCGAACTAACAAGAATTAACGAGTAATAAAAGGTTGTTTTTAAAAAGTTTTTTTAACTAGTGGCCCGTCCGCAACTTCGTCCGCGTTCAAACTCGTATCCCGTGATGGTTGATTTTTATATAAACCTTCTCCTGACAATTACGAACACAGCAAAAAATAAATCAGCCAAATCGGTCGAGCCCTTCTCAAGTGATGCTCTGTCATACATGTGGCAATTGATTTTTATTAATATAGATGATTTGGAATTGCCGGCATCGCCAACATCTCTGTAACGAATACGTCCAAAGAATCTCACCGGCTTCTTCCAAGGTCCTCTCGTGCGAGTGCTCCCTAAGTAGACCCGCCAGTGAAGCTAACGTTGACGACGTCGGCTTGCCCGCACTCGCCAGACTGCCGCGAGTTCCCGCTACAACAAAATATGATAATTTAAACAAAAAGTTCTTTGTTTACACAACATGAAGGGAATCACAATGTCTTTAGAAAAACCATCAAACAGTTTAAAATTGCAGTTTTGGGCTGCTTTGCAAGCTACTCTTGGAAAAAGAAGAATTGCGCATTCTTTAATTTTTGAGAAAAAGGTTTGGGGAATGTTGTCTTGGTATAGGTAAAAAACTTAACTAAGTCACCTGTTGTATGTAGTCGTGTACAGTTTGCAAAAAAACGCATAAGCATAATAAATTATATAAATATTTAATACAAGCTAAATAATAATAAATATAATAATAATATATAATATATAATTTAATATTAAATACGAGCTTGACTCAGTTTGGGATACTGCGAGATAACTTAATAACGTTTACATGTACTATTTAAAGCAATACACTTTATTATTATTATTATTAATAACATACTGTACATTTTTTACCTCAAACACTCTCCATTTCGTCATCCTCATTTTCATCAGTGGACTGTACAGAAGCAATGTCACTGTCATTATCTTCTGAGGAAACTCTTATAATGAAACTCTCCGAAATTGCATCCATTTGTGATTCTTGACATTGATACTTTTGCTCTTCCTTCATTGTATGTAAGCATACATTTTTCCATTCTTCCTGAGTTATTCTACTAATTTTTTCCTTTGCTAAATTTTTAATAGACTCCATATTCATTGAAACGTTTTTTTTGGCAACAAATCCTTTGACTATTCCCCAAATGTTTTCAATCGGATTGAATTGGGGATGATATGGTGGTAAGCGAAGTGCCGTATGTCCGTGTTGACTTAAAATTGTATCAATTTTGTATTCCAGGAATCTTTGCTTATTTTTGAGTACAAGATCGTATAGTTGTGTCTTATACATAGTAGGGGAATGGTCAATATTTCGGTGAGTGAGCCAATCTATCATGACTTGCTTTCGCGAGTTCGAATTCGGTGCCGGATTTTGAAGCGAATTATGGTAACATGCATTATCCAAAACGACAACACTGTTTGGTTTTAGATTTGGTATTAATTGAGTTTCAATCCATTTGGAATAATTGTCGAAATTCATGTTATCATGATAGTCACCGGTTTTTTTATGGGCTTCATATATTAATAATGCGTTTGGAATGAATCCCTCCATTCCGCCTGCATGGACTATTATGAGACGTTTACCCTTTGAAACTGGCTGCTTCATACCGTTAGTACTTCCATCAGACCATGATTTTTGTGTGGAGTGTGATGTGTCAATGTATGTCTCATCAGTGAATACGATCGGCCGCCCTTGTGCACGGTATTCGTTAATTTTGCATAGAAAATTGATACGTAAATAGCGAATTTCATGTTTTTCCATCAGGAGTCTTCTGTTGTCTTCAGTTTTCTGCCATTTGAACCCCAATAAAGACAGGTGTTTCCTTAATGTAGTGATGCTACCTCGATAATCAATATCATTTTTTAATTTTTCAAGGACCAGTTTTAACGTGGGTGTCTCTTTATTGGTGATATGAAAATTATGAATTGTTCTCCTTATCACTTCTTGATCGAATTCGTCAACAGCAATGCTTAATTTTCGGTTTGATTTCTTTATGGGTCTTTTAAATTTTTGCTTTAAATGCATACTTTCAAATTCTTTTAATGTGTTGAGAACCAGTTTTTTCGGTACACCAGATATTTTAATGACCAATTGTTTTGGTGTTGATAAACAACTTAAGTCTTTATCGCAAACCTCCTTAAAATGTTTGTACATATTACACAAAACTCTTTTCGTTTGAACATACAGTGGTTGTCCTCTACCAATTTCAGGAAATGGTGCCATATTAATTTGCCAAGCTGAATTCAAAATCGAGGTTTTACAATTTGCTCCTGTGGTAAACTGTATTGTTTATTCATGAACGATGCAAAAATACGAAGACAATTACTTGACATTGACAACTATTTATATCTTATCGTGACAATGTAATCATAAGTGGATAGGAATAATCAAACTTGAAAGTTATGCAAATAATGAGTTTGCAAACCATACCATATTTTTCAAATTTGAAAAATAGAATGTCTATTCGCACACATTACTCACACATACAACAGGTGACTTAGTTAAGTTTTTTACCTATAACTGCGGAGCATTCGGGAATGGATGGGAATGATGGCGCCGTCAAAATCGTTCGCCTCGCTAATTTTGCTGAATAACAGCAAAATTTTATATAAGGACTGGAGTGTAGCAGGCCGAGTCCTACCGAGTAGCCATTTGAAATACGTATTGTCTCACCCAGCGAACTCCCAGATAGTTGCAGCGCGCTGCCGCGGGGCGTGTTATACCTAAATGGGCGCCGAGAAATAAGACCTCCAAAGTGGACATTTGAAACATTAGAGTCGTACATTGTAAATAGGTAGTATAGTATGTCTGATCTCACCCAGCGAAGTCCTGGACAGATGCAGCGCGCTGTGCCGCGGCGTGATGGCGACGCGCGCCGCCCCCGCCTCGGCCGCGGCCGCGTCGCACGCCGCGCCGCCGCCCCCGCCCCCACTGGAGCAGCCCTCGCCGCACCGCCGGCGGATGCTGCCACGTACACAAACAACGTTTAATAAAACTAGTGGTGAACCGGTAGCCCAGTACAGAACTAGTGGTGGCTGAAAATTCAATCAAAATAACTAATGAGAAAAACGCTTTTAGATCGTCTCAAAATAATACACCTACCACATATTCAGTACGTCTTTTAGCTGTGCAGAAGAACGGGTGCACGAAAAACTATACAATCTAATGTAACACATTTTAAACATAGTTTTATATTTCGGGACTCTCTTCGCCATATAAACTTTTAATATACCCAATCTCACACTCATTCGTGCGAAGGGGGCACGAAGTTTTCTCTTCATGTATTAATATATAGATAATACATTTATCGCATAACCACAAAGCCTAGATATGTTGTTGGTTGAATGGCTTTGTTCAATCAAAGGGCTAGCCGTGCAATTGAACGGCTATTTTATTTAGTTGGCTGCAATAAATACGTAATAACAGTCACTCAGCGAGCAACGGAGCGAGTTATGCTAGGTCATTGCCCTACTCGGGCATTCTAAAATGAGTTAGCACAGCTTTAGTCGAAGACAGCATTTCTTAGGGATCGAATTTGAAATATCGATATAGCTCGAAGAATTGGCAAGATGAAGTGTCAGTGAGCTGATCATTTTTGCCGTAGGACCGATAACTACTGTAACCTATGTGATACTAAATACTAATACTACCACTTATAATATGAGAATATACGATAAAATAGTTTACTAACCGTCTCCACAATGCGTTACTTAATAGCGTTAGTTACGACTGCCGCCGAGTAAAGCGCACAACTGCGTCGTCGTGTCAGCGTATGAGGTGGTCAGCGGTGACACGTAGATGGGTTGTAACAGTATATAATGTTGAGTACCGCCTGTTTATTTGATACTACCACTAGTTGTTAGTACTAACCGTCTCCACAATGCAGTGGCTCGTTCCTTAATCGCGCTAACCGTTACTGGCCCGCCGAGCAAAGCGCACAGCTGCGGCGCAGTGTCAGCGTATGAGGTGGTCAGCGGCGACACGTAGATCGGGTAGCCGATGGGCTGGTCGCACGACGAGTTTATTATGTTACGCAGCGCCTGACAAAATCGAAGTGGAATCGTTTAGTTCATTATAATAAAAATAAGTCCAAATATGCACGTGTTGACGTCACAAACTATAAAGTACAGTGCTTCTATTTTCTTAATGTCTCTCGGCAAAGTTAACCCTAGAACCACTACATGGGGTCGTGGGTGACCCCACGTCTTGATTTTTCCATTTATTTTTGCGAGAGGTAGACATAATAACTTGTGCATCTCAGTACCTTCCGTTTTTAGCTATCAGTAACCCGTGCCACTTTGCGAAGTGCACACGTTCATTAGTTCTTGAGTAATCACTTCAAGTACTCGCTGCTATTTATGTCCTAGGTCTAAAGACAGAAAGAGCAGAGAGTGTTGTGTGAAGTGTTCAAGAAATCAAAAAATAAAAACCATCACCAGCTCATTTTTACGTCCCCACAGCTGGGGCAAAAGCCTTCCCTATGCCAGGCCTGTGTCACTACGTAATTCGGTCGACTTATTCACCTACACGCTTGGTCCGCGCACGGAGACAATTTAGTCGAATGTCACGCACGCAGTACGCCGGACGCGACCGACGCGGCAGTTTGTTTCACGTTTATTTTATATTCGCAAGTGGAAAGTTCACAGGATGATCATCAAATACAATAGTGACATAAGTAGATACAACAGAGTATTAATACGTAGGAACGCATAACCACTTACTTAAATTTTTGATGGTTAAGTATTACTAACTTAAAATAATATTGTATTTTATTGATCATTAATTCATTAACAAACAAACCACGAGAAAGCGTATATGTGTTTACAGTATTTATAGGTACCTACGTGGCGCAAGCGCTTCATATTGCAGTTTTTGCATTCAACGTATATTATTCTGTGATTCAACCCTATGAGCGACACGCAGCCGGGTCACGTCAAGGTCGCCAAGCAGGATTTTGTGAATGCAGCCGCTCGCGCTCGTAACACTTTAGATATAAGATTTACTTTCGATTGTCCCGGCCGTTGAAAGAGTTAGGTACGAGTACAGGTGCAGAGTTATTTCGGACCGTATTGGCTCGTACCGAAGGTTGATATTGTGTTGAAATTGTGTCAAAAGTGCGTCTTATGGTCTAAATATTATTCTGTGCCTATGCTGCCGCGCAATTTATGAACGCAGTAAAAAACATGTGAACAGTTTCGAGAAAATAGATCGTAATGTCAGCAACTCAAATATCACAATCACAAACACAGTAAGTTGTATGGATGGTTCGGGAGAACGTGCCATAAACCACCACACGGGCCCAATGCGGATTGGTGGTTGTTAACGGTTGCTGATACTGCCGGGCCCAACGGCTGTACGTGCCTACCGAAGCACGGAAGAGCTCAAGGTGATACATTTTTTGGTTACCCTTTCGATGACCGGCCTTTGCATAAGTTCCTTAACCTTAGCAATCGCAGACCGGGCCGGACCGGACCACTACACCATCGAGTTTCCTCACTCAACCTAAAACAATTTAGAAATAAAAACTAAAAGCTATATTCACCCATCCTTACCTGTTTCGCGTTCTGTATGGACCCCCTCTCGGGGTTCCGGTTCCTCAGGTAGATCAGCTCCTGCTGCTGGCCCGCCCATAACCCTCGCACGCACTCCCTATTCAGCTTGATGACACGGAAGCCGAGGTGACGCTTGTTCAGCATTATTATCTTGTAGTCGTCGTTGCCTTCGTCCATCACGTGTCTGTATAAATAAACGTATGTTAAACACAAAGGAATCGCAAACTAACTAACTAAAATAGGCATCTCTATCGCCCTCATACCCTGTATGTAGATACATATCACACAAATGTAGTTACACACATTCCCAATTAAATGGTAGATCCTACTAATATTATAAACGCGAAAGTTTGTAAGTATGGATGGATGTTAAAATGGATGTTGAAAAACTAAGGAATGGATTTTTATGAAACTATCCTTATATACAGACCATGATCCAAACCAGCATAAACGATACTTTTTTTTTATTGTAGTCTTCGCGAACGAAGTCGCGGGCAACAACTAGTATATTTACTAGTGTATTCAAAACAACTAATGTGTTTTTTATATTTCATTAAATAAAATTAATGCGTTGCTCTTATTCAGTGTTCCTTCAGGCAAGTAAATGAATTTAACTAAAATCGGAACCGCAAGTTCCTGGGCATAAAATTGCATTTTTTGCAAGTAAAAAAGAATATAGTATTATAAAAGTTAACAGAAACAAAAAAAAAAACAAATTCTATTTATACAAATCCTTAGAGAAAAGCCTAGTGACTATGGACCCACCTGCATAGGATGCGACACGTCAAAGCCAGATAATTTATGTAGATAACTTTGAACCCCTTTTTTATTGCGGAAAAATGCACTTGTGGGTCTGGGAGAACCTGCGAGTTATGTGGGGCTCTCCCCCCTGCAGTCTAACTCCGAGAAGTTGGACAGGGCGCAAGGCGCAGGGTATACCCATTACCCACTAAAACGCAGTACCATTCACTTGCGGAGCTAGCTCGAGGCGACGAATGATATGATTTTTTTTTTTAACTTTTTTTTACTTTGTTTTTTTTATTTACATTTCATTGGTCTACAAACATCTGGTAGGCTACGGTTTTGACGTAGGTCAATGTACAGGAAAAGTTCTTAGACAAAAGTTATTCACTATCATGTATACTTTACCCTCCTTTCGGTTTAGTACCCCCGTTCCGACTAACGTTGTATATAAAAAAACACCCCCAAACAAGCCGTGCAATGCGGCTAAGGAGTGTCCTACCCTTATCCGTTGACTTAAAGCGGGCAAACTGCCGCCTTTCTTCCCGAGTTGTCTACGACGGAGGTGGTCCGCGTAGGCGTCCTTCTCGCGGACAAGATCACTTTGACCCTGGCTTTACAACATCCGTTTTCATTTCATTTCATTTCAGTGTTTTTCTTCAAGAATATCATAAGTGTTTCTTAAGTGCCAGTAAATGCGGTGCGCCCCTGAGCACGTTGTGCCGCAAGGTGAGATTTTTTAAATGGCGTTACTGAAAAAACATAGTTTTCGATAGGCAGCGAAATGTTACCTAAGGGCCAGCAGATGCGGCGCGCCCCTGAGCACGTTGTGCCGCCAGGCGGGCGCGGCCTCGTGGCAGATGACCAGCCGCTGCGCGTGCGACGCGATCGCCGCGAACAGCGTCGCGCTGCTGCAGTACTCCTCGGGGAACATGAAGTGGTCCTAAGGGTAGCATGGGATTAATGCCAGGCTACATACATAGAACCCTTCTCACATTGAACTACTTAAATGAAACTTTATTATCAATAGCCCATAAAACCTATAAGTACTCTGATCTTCCCAAATCAACAGTAAACATAAAAATGATTGCGTCATACATGACGTTGTCCATGAAATGAGATGTGAAGACGCCACTTTGTCGACAATGTGAGGACGGTTAATAAGGCACAATCGTGCTACACTAGCTGTGTTCACATTTAGACGTCAGTAACGTATAACAATGTTTAAATCAATTGTTAGCGACCAGTGGCCGGTCGTTCGACGCTGAAGGGGTTAACATTTATTTCATTTTATTTATTTGTTTCAGTTCAATTATATATTATTATGTGTATTATTATATTATTAAGCATGTACTATTATGCTTGCCCTAATATTCAATACTGCTAGTGACGGTTTGCTTTTGTTAGGATAATTGAAATGTAAGCCTAGCATAATATACCTAGTTGCCTCTATGGGCGGTTTTGTTATTATTTTTCTGTAGACAACTTTTAGCTGAATATGTTTATTCTTAGTAAGATTGTCAAATTAGAAGTTAAGTATGGCTGTTGTTATCTCAATAAATAAATAAATAAACATCAGATGGGGCGGAGTCGTTTGCATACTTCATCATCATCAGCTCATTCTATGTCCCCACTGCTGGGGCACGAGCTGTCGCTATGGGTGGCAAGGGAGAAAAGGCCATAAACCACCACGCGGGCCCAGTGCGGTAGGGTGGTTCTTAACGACTGCTAATGCAGCCGGGACCAACGGCTTCACGTGCCTTCCGAAGCACGGAGATACATTTTTGGTCGCCCATCCTTTGACCGGTCTTTGCGAAAGATGCTCAGCACTCGCAGGCCGGGCGCGTAAAACACTGCGCCATCGAGCTCCTCAAAATATTATTCTCATGATTAAACTTTCCGTTTCAAGAGGTGCGATGCGAAGTCTTATTAACTTTATATAACCTGTCCGGGGAAGTAGTAATCAAACTTTAAGAGCGTGATCTATGAACAATTTTATCGATAAAAATACCTCTAATCAGGGTTCTGACTGAGTAATAAATTTACCCTCGTTCTTTTCTTTCCTCTGTTTTTTTACTTAAATCAGTCCTTACTCTCTCAAAATGTATGGGGCCCGTGTGTGTTTGCTACTTTTTAGTGTACAAATAAACCTTTCTGGTTTCTGTTACACTATTTAGATTAAGTTTGTACATGTATTATTGAATAAATTTAAAAAAAACCGTTACCTGATGCAGCTTTAAAGCCATCCGTATGGCCGGCGCGAGCACCGAATGCAGTAAGGACATGTCAGTGAACACCCATTCGTCGCGCGAGCATGTTATACGGAAATCCCCTTTGAACAGCGAGTGCAGACCGTATAGGAAGAACTCCACACTAGAACAATGGTTTAATTTGAAGAAATATGTTGTATATAATAATTAGATTGAGGTAAGGTCCCCCTTGAAATCATATACATATGTGGTCCTTCGAGCCGGATTTTTTACATATAGAGGCAAGGCAGATGCTGAGCCGCCGCTAGAGCCTGCCAACCTAGCACGCTAAGCGCGAAAACCGATTAACGAGTTAAAAAGTCTCCTTCATCTAATTTGATATATATAGTTGGTCCTTTGGGCCGGATTTTTTACATACCTAGACGCGGATAGATGTTGAGCCGCCGCTAGAGCCCGGCGGCCTAACAGGCTGAGTGCGAAACACAGGGTCACTAGCTGGGAGTCCTTAGCCGCAGCCCGACGCCGCCAGCCGGCCCCGCGACGAACGCTGCAGTGGACTATCCACTCTTGATATATTGCGCAGAAACGGCTCCTGGTTTAAATCAAAACATATTTTTCTGTATTAAAACTAAACAATTTCAGATATCGTCTATTCATGAGTAATGTCCTCCTTAAGGGAAAACAACCACTTAAAATTCTTTGGTGTTGGTATGTATTCTATATTTGTTATGCATTTGGTATATGCACCATACATAGTTATGTATTTTATATATGCGCCGTGAATTTTAATGGTTGTTTTCCCTATAGAGCATTACTACTCATGAATAGAAACCACTTTTTGTACTGAACAAACACTAAACACATTTTTTTAAACGTATTTTAACGTAACGATAACGTATTTTATAAAAAAAACTGTCTCTTCTTGGAACGGAAAAATGGAACGTTATCATGACTTGGAGACATTTAAAGATTCATCAATGACCGTTGAATCAAAATATCACTAGATAACTATGTAAATCAAAATATTTCAAAATAGCCAATGTATTATAAAAAAAAATGAACTTATGATTAAATTTTGACGACCTACGTAGCCTTAGTACCTGCGTAGCTTGCACGCCGGACTTTGGGCTACGCTAACTCTGAGGTCCCGGGTTCGATTCCCGGTCGGGTCAATGTCGAAAACTAACTTTTCGATATTGTGTCGAGTCTGGGTGGTACCGTCGTTGTTTCTGATTTCCATGAAACGAGTGCTTTAGCTACTAACCTTGGGATCAGAACAATGTATGTGATATTATGATTGACCTGATAGCTGTACTGAGAAGAAGCGACAGGAAACTTATTAAAGGCAATTTAATTTTATATGAAAACAACTATTACAATTTATTAATTGATACAAAATACTTTTCTTAAAACCACATTTATCAAGTTATTTACATAAAAAGCATACCTTGTTATACCAGAAGCGCGGAAATCGTAATCCTCGTCCAGGTTGACGTTGAATATCGGGTCCAAGTCTACAAAGATCCGTTCGTTCATGGGTTTTAATGCTTCTGCTAGTACTGGAGACGATAACCATTCTTCAAGTTTATTGGACTGGATAGTGTAGTAGATGATACTCTGAAAGTAATACAATTTGTTTTATAAACATTACTCGAACACTTCTGCACAGTCCTGCGATATTCCCCTTCATCTCGTGCCCGCCACTTAGAATAGTTCATCCGACCACTGAACTGGAGGTCTGCCTACCGATCGAAGGCAAACAACGTAAAGACAAACGTTGGTAAATCTATAAAAAAAGACCATTTCTCGGCCACCACTCTTTGTCAGCGACCGGGTCCATTAGCAGAGAGGCGTGCGAGGGAAGAGGCATATGCCATGCAGCGGGCGAACCTGATAATGACGGTGATGAACGCTTCATATTCTACTTGCATTTATTTGACTTATTATTATTATCAAATCAAAATAATTATTTTGATAATTAGTAAGACACGCTAGCCATTGCAGCGCCCCAAAACATCTAAGCACACCATACTTAACATAGGACGTGAGCAGCACCTTGCGGAATTCGAACACCTGCATCATGGAGACAGTGCTGTTGTCGCTGACGGAGTACCTCTTCAGCATGCGCTGGCCAGCTACTACGCCACCCTTAATTATATTAGAAGCACTCTAAAGATATGTAAACCGACCAACCTTGACTTAGTACGCGAGCAGCACCTAGCGGAAGTCGAACACCTGCAGCATTGAAATAGCGCTGTTGCCGCTGACGGAGTAGCGCTCCAGCACGTAGCGCGCGCTGGCCAGCTGCCACGAGAGCCAGCCGATGCCACCCGTCTATATTGGAAGCGTCCTAAAGACATCTTAACACACCAACCTTGACGTAGTACGTGAGCAGCACCTTCCTAAAGTCGAACACTTGTAGCATGGAGACAGCGCTGTTGTCGCTGACGGAGTACCCCTCCAGCACGTAGCGCGCGCTGGCTAGCTGCCAGGCCAGCCACCGCAGCGCCCAGGCGGCGCCGGGGGCGAGCACGCGGCCGCCGCACCACCACACGCCGGTGCACACGCCCTCTGCGTCAGTTGGTTGCGGACGCACACTCATTTTTTTTTGTTGTGAAACATGTTTTACGGATCTACTCGCGTTCATACTTTGTACGTATATTATATGACTAGCGGCCCGTCCCGGCTTCGCACGGGTGGACCTTTTTTTTTATATAGCCTATGTTACTCAGCGCTAATGTAGCATTCTAATAGTGAAAGATTTTTTTAAATCGGTCCAGTAGTTTTTGAGTTTATTCGTTACAAACAAAAATACAAAGCTTTCCTCTTCATAATATTAGTATGATATGATATGTTAGTGTTTCTCCCAAAAAGTTGTACATAGAGAGCATCTAACTAAATCACCAATTTTGAGTATACTCGCTATTAGTGACACGACGCCACATTGAGCATAAATATAGTGAATCTGAAGAGTTTGTATTTTTTGTTTGAACGCGCTAATCTCCAAAACTACTAGTTGGATTTAAAAACATATTTTTGCATTTGATAGCCAAATTTTTGTGGAAGGGTATAAGCTATATAACATCACGCTATGACCCTAACAAGGTAAAAAAACGCTAAGCGAATACGAAGTACGAAGCCCGAATGCGCTAGCATTCGGGCGACGCGATGCGACGCGGTGGATCGGGGAACAGCTAGTCATTCATAAAATAAAATATCATTAATCTTGTAAAAAAAACGCGAGTAGATCCGGTAAAAGCTGTTTCACTTTAAAGGTTGTTCTCAAAGGTTGTTCTTCAGAATTGGAGTGGAAATAGCATATCAGTAGGTCCTCTATTTAATTTAATTAAACATTTTTTATTAGTAGGAGTAAGAGAAGCCAACATACTTTTTAAGGACACAATCTTCTAGATATAAACACAGCCAGCCATAAACAAAAAACAAAAAAAAATTATAATATGTGCCAAACAGTATGTCAATAAAGGAAAATTACCTGATTTTTATACCTGATAAATTAATATTTTTGATTTGATATCTATTCAATAGTTATGGATGCTGTTTTATTCACATTAAGAAAATTCTGTTTTTAAGATGTTTTATTATGTGATATGGGTAAACAACTACACAGTCAGTATTGTTGAGCAATATATTTTTCTTGAAAGTTTAAATAAAAAGCTACCTCTATTATTAAAATTATATTGATTTTTATGGTTACATGAGGCACTTGATATAATTAATAAAAAATACTCAACTTCACAAAAACAGATTGAGGAACATATTCGATCAGCCACAGAATTGGTTAAAATGTGCTAGTACAATGTTGATTGGTATGACTCATTAATAAATAGTGAAATTAAAAGTAATGAAAAGTCTTCATCGTTAACCAATAATTTTCAGGTAAATTCCAATAGTTGGCAAAGTTGTCCCAGATAAAAAGGAAAGTCTTCGTAAGGAAGTCTCCGATTCATGTCTCTGTTCTTCGAACTTTAGGTGAAAAGGCCTACCTATTCCTATCACTGCCGATCAGTGATGTTATCACATATGAAAATTAAACAAGATACTTACCACTGCTTTCCTCTGGCCCTTCGGAGATGGCTTCCACCTCTCGCTGCTGGCAGTAAGTGCCCCTGAACTCGAGGCCGCGAAGTTGGAATGACACTAGACCGTTGCCCATCTCTACTATGTGGACCAAGCAGTTGAGGTAGTCTGAGGCTAGCACTGCAATAAACATAAAAACTATAAAGACCGAACTTGACTACTTGAACTACTTTCCAAAAAGTGTCAGGTGTAACTTTATAAAGATATACGAAATATTGGAAACTCAAAAGCAGCAAAAACATGGTAATACTCCCGTTAATAATTATTATTTCTATTTTAGAGTGCCTACCGCCAGTTTTTTTGCCATTCGATCAAGTTTTCGAAAATGAGATTTTGTAATCAAGGTTCGGGTTGCGATTTTGCAAGGTCAGGCGAAAAGAGACAGTGAGAGAGGCGAATCGATTGTGCTAATACTTGTCTCTTTCTAGAAGTCGGTACTCAGTCAGTTTTATTACTGTATGTACTAACCGATTTGTGTTCTGAAATTTTTAACCATTTTCTATATTATTTTTTAATGTTACTGAGCCGGCTAACAAACTGAAAGCTATGTGATAACGTACTGAATTCGTGCACGTGCGCTGTGCGTGTGTGAACCGGTGTGTCGACATTTGCAAGCCCTATCATATTCCAATAAATGTTTTTTCTTTCTTTCTATTGCTTGATCTGCACCATATAAATTATTGAACTCACCGAAACAATCCCCCTGTTGTACCTGGCCCCAGCGACCCAGCATCAGATCGCCGCACAGGTAGTGCTGCAGCGAACGCGTCAGGTGCTCGTAGAATATTGAGTTCAGATTGTTGTCGTCTGGAACAAGATACGTATTGATACTTCACCGTACGTGATACGCCTACCTACGACCATACCTACTATGTGGATAAGGTTTTGTAAGAAAATGATTTGTTATTGGCCAAATTAACCAGATTTATTGACAACTTGAGTGGCGACCGCGTGCGAAAGCGCAGTGTGGGCAGACCTCCAACAAGGCAGACCGACGATCTGGTGAAGGTCGCGGGAAGCCGCTGGATGCAAGCAGCACAAAACATGTCGTTGTGGAGATCCTTGGGGGAGGCCTTTGTCCAGCAGTAGACGTCTTTTGGCTGAGATGATGACGATAAAGATGATGATTGGCAACGAGACGCCTAAAACGATAAAGGCGGCCAACAGCAATTTCCTTCCTATAAAACCTAATCTGCATACTATGTAAGTATTATAAAAACTTATGGTTCTCCGGTGATCGCCGGAGATTTTCAAGACGTACCTTATTCAATTCTGTCTCAATCTTTATATATATATAAATCGTCTGTGCGTGTGTATGTCACTGAACTCCTTCTAAACGGCTGGATAAGAAATTTTGTGTGTGTTGAAGTGGATTCGAGACGAGAATGGTTTAGATTTACAATTGGACCCTGTAGGTGGCGCTGCAATAGAGGTCCATCATGGAGTACGGGTCGTGTTTTCAAGCGGAAGAAGTCGGAGAAGCGGAGCGGGCCACTAGTATATTATGAAAAACTATACAATATTTAAGAATTAACTTTGTTATTTATATTGTTAACACGGCTATTAAATAAATGTGTGGTTCAGTTCAGTGTTAATTCGTTTGTATATTGTCAGTTTTATCTTTTTTCTAAGAGTCAGAGAGAGGAAAACTAGAGGGTATCTCTAAAAGGTTGGACCTCAGCATGACGAGTTGATCATGCCTTAGGCGTACAATGTGATGACGTCATACCCGCTCCAAGGTTGCGTTCGAGCTGCGACGACAGCCGCGTGTTGCTCTGATCCACCCTCTTGGTGTTGTAATCGCGCTCCCAGAACTTCACGGGCCGCACATACGACGTCATGAAGATGGCACTACCTGTTTACACAAAAATATATTTGTAAATCAAGATTTAAAATATAAAAAAAATAGACAGTTTCATGTGACGCAGCATGATGATGTAGTTTGCAGTCTTTAGACTAGAGGATATATAGAGGATGATTATCAATAATAGTCCCGGATCATCCTGGCGGCAAGGATAGGGATGTTGACAACAACAATAAATCAATTCTAGAACATTAAACGTATAAATAAAATCACGTAACAGATCTTTTTAAAAAATACTTATTTTTAATTTGACCTAAGCACGCATTTTTATAACCTAAAAAGTTATGAATAAACACTCAATTGACGGAACAAAATAGTGACGTCATAGTTTTTTACAGTATTAAAAAGTGTCTCTACTGACTAACCAGTCTATGACCCAATTGCAGAAGTTTTTAGTGAGTAAACCCTCCTTGCTCCTTAAAGGGGGTCCAGGAGAGTCCCACATAGCCTGCGGGTGTAGTGGTATGCTTGTGCTATTAATCCTGCTTAAAAACCCCGAGTAAAGGTCACTGAGTAAGATTGAGAGCGGACGAGAGCAGCGCAGAGACGGCCGTCTGCAGGAACAGCATAGCGGAGTGCGGCACTGTGAAGGATTGCGAACGCGTGGATCTGACAGTCGAGTACAATAACAGCAGGCACTAGGGCATGGATATACCGATACCGATATACCGGTATACCGATATTTTGATATCGGTATTTTGATACCGGTATATGAGGATAAAATACCGTTATTTCGGTATTTCGAAAAAAAGTAATCTATTTTTGCAAGGGTGTTTAGAGACTATACAGAACGCTCGATTTCTATGATGTATAGTGTTGTTCATACTACAGATGAGTTTTTATATGACACAAATCACGAATAATCATGATTATTAAAAAAATCCCCACATAATCAACTACGCAAAACACTGCATGCGTACAGTGGTGGACGTATAATTAGAAACACTACCAACGGAACTTCACATTATATAAGACTAGTTGTTGCCCGCAACTTCGTTTGCGAAAACTACAGTAAAAAAAAATATCCTATATGCTGGTCTGGGTCATGGTCTGTATATGAGTTTCATTAAAATCCATTCAGTAGTTTTTATGTGAAAGAGTAAAAAACTAGTAGGACATTTGACCCTAATACTTTTTATTTGGAAATGAAACAACAAAATATCAACTAAACAAGTACCGATTCAATATTAAATTTCATACAAACAACTAAATGAGTTTTAAAGTACCAGCAATAATGGACAACTAATTAGAAACATTACAAAAAAAATAAAAGATAAATAATTTATAGGTTTAATTATTGAGCATTATATAATTTAGGTAATAGATACTGTGTATAGGCTACTAAAACTTATATTTAATATTTTGTTGCGTATCCTTTATTATC
Source organism: Eudonia truncicolella (assembly GCA_949315975.1). Classification (NCBI taxonomy): domain Eukaryota; kingdom Metazoa; phylum Arthropoda; class Insecta; order Lepidoptera; family Crambidae; genus Eudonia; species Eudonia truncicolella. The sequence continues at coordinate 6,502,106 of OX438838.1, read as the reverse complement.
AATCACAGCTCTACAACGACGTGGCATTGATTCAAGCAATTTCATATTTTTTTTCTAGTGGGATTGAATTCCATGCTTTGACAAAAGCTTCGTAGTAAAGTTCGTTGTGACTGGAGTTACGTTTGTTTGAGACTTTCTTTTTTACGATATGCCACAGATTTTCTATGGGATTTAAATCAGGGCTATTTGCAGGCCAGTCTAAGACGGAAATACGCTGTTCCCTAAGAAAATATTTTACACTGTTGGCGGTGTGTTTAGGGTCAATATCATGCTGAAAGATCCAGGTTACAGGCAAATTGTCGTCAGAGTAGGGAATCATTGTCTCTTCTAAGATATTTTTGTACTGAAGTTGATCCATTGTACCTTCAATCTTCCGAACGGGTCCAACTCCACATTCGGAAAAACATCCCCATACTTTGATATTGCCGCCCCCGTGCTTGACTATGCTCCTAGTGTATTTATAATTAAAAGTATGGTTTATTGGACGTCTAACGTAGCGCTTGCCGTGTGAATTTACCATGTTTATTTTAGTTTCATCTGAGAATAAGACGTTTCTAGGGTCATCAGGCGAAAAAACTTCATTTTTAATCTGGTTGGAGCCTTTACCTAAATGGGTCTTGTTTAGCAATACGTACGATTAGCATATCAACTATGATCGAAGTTTTCCTCGGTCGAGCCTTTCTAAGAACATTTTCAATAGTTCCATGTCTTTTATAATGGTCAATAGCATTAAAAACTTTCTTTACGGAACATTTTAAATGATCAGCTATTCTCCTGTACGTCCATTTTTGGTCGATGTGCAAATTAACAATTATTTGTCTAGTTGACGAGTCACAACTTTTATTTTTGCCTATTTTTAACAAAAAATCGTAAACGAAATTCCAATTTGATGTTCAATTGCCGCCAAAACGAAAGAAATAGCTAAGAAAGACTTTTTATTTTTTCAATTTCAAAAAAGGAATGTGCCGTGGCATGCTTTTCTAAAGTGTTTCTAATTAGGCGTCCAAGCGGCCAGTAACAGAAAATAAGCTATGTAGGTTTCAAACTCTTTTTATAATTGAAGTTTAGATAGTTTTGTTTGTTTAATGTATTTTATGAGTATTCTAATTGAGTGGCTATATTGTTGCATGATTATTAAATATTGAATCTATACATTTTTCACGAATATTGTATGTGGACTTTAAACTTTCATAATTCATATGAGTGTTTCTAATTATAAGTCCACCACTGTATAACTAGTATCTAGGTGGTTATTTAATGATATTGCTTTCAGTTCGATTTTCCAACAAACGCGATCTGCCTGATTGATGGACTTGGCCTGCGCCTATATTTTGGTTTATATCAAAATAATTACTTTCTACGGTACCATCATTTTCAATTGGATTTTGTTTTAACAATACGTTCGTATTCATAGTATAAGCTGTGACTAAGAGAGATATTCGAAATTTTTGTTATCATTAGAGAATAAGGGGTCTTTCAAATTAGATGTTTGTTGTCGGACGGCTAACGCACGTTTGCGGTGCGTTCCATATTACAACAGTCGCGAGGCGCGGCGCGGCGGTCGCGCGACTGTCTTAATAAATTGAAACTCCGACTAAATTGAAAGAACCCTTAGACTGATTTTAATACCTATTTAATTGTGATATCTGTGCCAATAAAACAATATAAATAATTATTGGATCAAATAACGTATTTTCTTTAGTATTTCTAATTACCTATACTTTAATAACTCATTTTGTGGTTTCCAGGGAGTTGATAAATAGTTTGAGTGTTTCTGCCATATAGCGTAGAAAACTGGTTTAATCACTCTCCGCAAACGAGACTTACTAATCGTTCTTAGAATAATTTAAACAGTAACTAGCAGTAAAAATAAAAAATACCGAAATTTCGGTATACACGTAATTGAATTTCAATACCGGTATCAATACCGGAATGAAAATCATTCCGGTAATCCATGCCTTAGCAGGCACAGTAGAGGTCACTGACCTAATGCGGGAGTGAGAGGGGACGAGAGCAGCGCAGAGACGGCCGCCTGCAGGAACAGCATGGCAGAGTGCGGCACCGAGAAGGGTTGCGCGAACGCATGGAAAGCGCTGCCCCACGTGATCTGCCACGGCGCGATGTATGTCACCACGAATTGGATCTGAAAGTTTTGTATATTTTTATAAGATACACCAGCAGCATTATAAATAATGGCAGAGCTGGCAAACGTATTTAGCCTGACTTCATCCCTTTTCTGCTTTGAATGAACCTTAGACTCCCCCATATGAGACTTGCACTTTTTACCTATTAACATTGTCTTTTAACAAAAAAGAAAGTGTAAGTAGGAAAAGTTAAGTTAAAAAAAAACTAAATTTTTATTCTAAATACAGTATGGCGGATCAAAAACAAACACAGTATATACCTTAAGCAGAAACTCGTAAACCTTGCTGAAGATAATGGCAGTGATGAAATAGTCAACAAGAAACGTCTCAGATATGTTCCTTGCGCTGAGGTCCCTTTGGAAGAGCAGGAATGCGAACACTAGGATCAAGTACTGAGTGTCAGTCTCTGAGTAGGCGTTCCTGAGGCCTGTAAATAAGAATTTCAATCAATTTCAAAGTAGTCTAATTGTGTTATAAAAATATAAAAAATCTTTATTCTTTTTAAATGACACATCACTACAATGTTATTGCAGTAGTGAAAACGAGGCGCGTGTATATACGCTAATAAATTCTAATTAACAGACTAACGGTTCCATAATATAATATATTTCAAGTACATACATTTTAATGCGCACACGCAAATGATGAGTGCGCCAACCGCGTCGCCGTATTTGGCGGCGATGGCGGGCGCGTCTTGAGTGGTCGCCGCGATCACAACCGCTGGGTAAAGCACATTGCGCTCCAGGAAACTCAGGTACACGAATATCTGGAACAATAGATTTAGAACGTTTAATTACTTTCATATTAATAGATAAGAAATACCCATTTGCTATTGCTGTGCCCTCATGGGACGCTATATTGTATATTTATAGCACCCTACCGATACAATTGCTATGTAGAATGTGGCATGCAATAAAACATTTGAAAATATCCCTTTGGCATTACCGGATGAGGACTTAGAAAGGATGATGGTAGCTACCCAGACAGTCTTAAGGAAGGACACCTACAAGCAAAACAAACCGAGTATAATAATATTTACTTCTTGATAGGAATCGAACTCGGGGCTTCAGATTCTCTGTGAGCGGTGGTTCAACTACTAGACTACAGAAGTCGTCCCTTCCCTAGCATCTCTCCGCGCCGCTACCAACGAGAACAGCTCAATACAAGATCCGGACGTACCAGCCCCGCAGCCGCGGCCGATGTCATTCCATTTACAGCCGTATACACTAAAATAGAAACCCATTTTACATTGCACTGCTTTGCATTACCTTCTCGAAGAACATGAGCCTTGCGGGCTCGGTGACTTCGAACTGGGCGTGCTCGTGCTGCCGCAGTACCGGTCCGGTGAGGCACAGCCACGGCTGCTGTTTGCGCAGCTGCGGTATGAGGTAGTGAAGCACCCAGCCTAAGATGCCAGCGATTATCCATAAGACCTGGTGAGGAACAATCGATGATATAATGTTTTTTTCGTACCACTTGCTCAAAAAAGTGACATTCTATGCCACAAAAAGCGAACATAACAATAGTCATTTTTAATCTGTTAAAAACAGGGAAAGAAAATTGTACTGAATTTCATTCATCCTCTAGGGGGAGAATGTGATTTAAATTTGGAATATTTACCGAAATTTATACTGAACTACATCTGTGTTTACACCATTGAGTTTGTATATAAATACTCAAATCAACTCATCAACAATAAATGTACCAAACAAAAATGTAACTCTCTATCAATAATTGGACCAATGTTTCGAATGTTAACTTTTATTTTTAATTGTCATTATATTTAATAAAGGCTTACCTCATATTATTTTTGTATTAATTTTTTCGCAAATGGTACGAATAGTAGAGTATTTTCCTCGGTGAAGGTGTCTTAGTCTTGGGTGAACTTAAATCCCTCGCTACACTCAGGACTTGTCTTAAATCACGAGCGAATCTTGGGTGAACTTAAATCCCTCGCTACACTCAGGACTCGTCTTCGAGTCCTTCGTTACGCTCGCGATTTAAATCGTCACCCGCGGCAGAAGACACTGCTTTATCCCCTTGGTTAATAATCTACTATTATCTGTACAGTTAAGGATTGAAGATGGCCTTCATCTCAGCTGATACTAGTGATTGAACGCGAAAGTGCACTTCACCTGGAACTCTCAACTACTGAGGCACTGGCTATCCTATCTCTAGCTGCCGAACACAACAATGCTACGAACATTGATGTTATGGCGACATCTTTATATACTAGCTTTTTGCTCGCGACTTTGCTCACGTAGGCTTGTGATTGTTTGTAATTAAAGCCACACTTATTTAAGGTTAGGCCAAATACCGAAGGATTTAACTTTTAAAATGGCAGATTTCCATACAAACTTTCCAACCCTATTTCACCTCTCTAGGGGAGGTTTTTCGAAAAACGCTAAAACACGTCATTCTTTATTTTTATTGAAAACTTGATTATCGATTACATTATTCATTTTGATAGTGATTATTTTGAGCCAAAATGTGAAATGTGAACCAAACAAAATGTTCTAGTCCTTACCATTTCAAATTTCGAACTCTACGTCCCATGAATTAGGCCCTGTCCTAAAAGTGCATAACGTCTTGCTTCGAAACCTTCAAATGAAGTACTAATATAGTATGGTGACTTTCAAAACAATCCAATTTTAAAGAGTACCTAGGTATTTGCTGTGTTTTTAAGTGAGTTAAACCTTTTTTGAATAAAATCGGATTGACTTTTCAAACAATGTGTCAAAATAAAATGAAATTTAAATCAAAAGCACTAAGGAGTATTGATATCAACTTCGAAGCAAATCACCGCCAACATAACTTTCTACCCCTTTTTAACCCCGTTATGGGGATGAATTTCAATAAAATACAAAACACGTCTTCTATCAATTCTGTTAAAAAAGGTTTATGCATAATTTGAAGTAGATAGGACCAAGGAATAGATAGGAATCACGTTGTCTCATACAAACTTTGCCCCCTTTTTCATCCTTTTAGGGGTAGAATTTCGGAAAATCCTTTTATATCGGATGCCTACGTCATACAAGTTCCAAGTTTCAGTCTTTACGATCAGCGGTTTAGGCTGTGCGTTGATCCGTCAGTCATTCAGGACAAAGCATTTTATATGTATAGATATAAATCTTCTGTGCGTGTGTTTGTAATTGAACTTCTTCTAAAGAAACGGCTGGACCGATTTGGATGAAATTTTTTGTGTGTTTTAAGTGGATTCGAGAATGGTCTAGATTTACAATTGGACCCGGTAGGTGGCGCTGCAATAAAGGTCCATCATCTCATATATATTCGCTTAAAGTTGACACATTTAGATGCTAGAATGAATAGACTATGATTTTATTTTGAATTGAAGATCGGGCTCAGTGGCATTATGAGGCCTATTTAGTAGACTGATGCTTTTTTTAATGTTATTTAGCTAAAATTGTGTAGCCCGAAACTGTTATATGTTCTATCGTCTGGGTTAAAACTAAGTCATCATCATCATCATCTCAGCCAAAAGACGTATACTGCTGGAAAAAGGCCTCCCCAAAGATCGGTTTTGTGCTGCTCTATCCAGTGGCTCCCCGCGACTTTCACCAGATCGTCGGTCCACCTTGTTGGAGGTCTGCCCACACTGCGCTTTCCGGTAAGCGGTCGCCACTCAAGGACTGTTCCGCCCCAGCGGTCATCAGTTCTGCGAGCAATGTGCCCTGCCCACTGCCACTTGAGCTTAGCAACTCTTCGGACTAAAACTAAGTTCTGGGATTTATTTTCTTGACACACTGATATCATAATGCTGATTGCGAGTTTTCTGTTCTATTCGATCGAAATTCGAAACAAAGTTAACTATAATTTGTATACTGTAAGGAATCATGACAATAAAACTCACAATAGGCGGAAACAATAAACAGGGTTGATAAAAGTCTGCCAAAATAAAAAATAAATTGACAATTCTTACCGAATTCAACTGTGGTCTGAGTGTGGTGAAAACTGTCGTGCAATGGAGTCCAAAAACAAACAGTCCCAGAAAGGTGCACACAATGACATCGTTCTTAAGGCGAGCATTAACTGTAGCCTGTAGTTTTTTCGGCAACGGATCTTCCATATCCTCATCCGGTTTTTCATTCGCATCTTGCTTGGTAGCGTTCGTATTGTTCGTGTTAGACTCACGACTTTTTTCGTCGGTCTCCGCCGGATTATCGACTTTTAATGAGGTAGTAGAGTTCATAGTATCACCAGCCCGAGGATCCATCTTCAAGGAACTGATGCTTGACGCTTGCGAACGCTTTTGCGTCTTCGCTATATTAGTCTCCGAGCTATAATTTATCTTGGAAGCGGAACTACCTATAGAGTTCTGTTTCGAAATATTACTTTCTGAATTATTCTTCTTATCGTCTGTCAGTGTATTAGGGTCCTCCTTAGTAGCATCAGGAGTGCATTCAGGAGTGTGCATGACATACAACTCAGGAGGTAACAGATGTTTCTTAATCAAGTTCCAGATGAGTGTATAGTCACTGGCACTCCGACTCAAATGATATGCAATGGGCACGAGAAGGCCACAAAATATGGAAAACAGAATGTTATGTTTCTGATGTTGAGACTTTTTACCCTCGACTAGACCGCTGTAGGCGAATCCATACAGAACACCAATTGCACCCAATGATCGTACAACACAGTACACTGCGGCGCTGAGACTGCTTGTTGCATTGCCACCGAATATGTGCATGTCTATTTGTTCTAACAAGTACATCATGAAAGTGTTCACTTGCGGAAATAGTCCCAAACTGAATGCTAATGGAAAGAACAACAGGAATTTCGATAATATTTCTTGGATGACAAAAAAGAAATCCCTCTCATTTAGCTCAAATCCATACACTACCATAGGTTGGATTTCCTCCGTACTTCTTCTGTGCCTGACATTAGTATCTTCAGAATATGAAGTTGTTTGTCCTAAATAGCTATTTACCGCATACAGTATTCCTGTACACAAACAGAAGTAGACCGGCCTAGAAAATACCACCATTTTGTTGAACCCATGCACGGGTGAGGCTGAGTCAGGTTGAACACTCTTCAGTAAAGAATATTGGCTTCCCGCCATAATAAAACAAAACCAAAATGCATAAATATCCCTATAAAAACCAAGGTTTAGAACCATTGATCCTAATACAGCAACTAAAATGGCCAGCAGTATGGAAATAAACGTTTCTCTGAAGGTTAAGTTACGATCGAAAAGTGCCATTAGCTTGAGTCTGTCTAGAGTCACTTTGATCTCAAAACACTTCGATAGTTTCATTTTGTAATAACTTTTGGGTTTCGGTAGATTTGCTTTTTCAATTTCATCCATGAGTTTGGAGAATTTACTTCTTATGTTTATTTCCACGCTTTCTTCGCCTATCGACGGCATCAAACTCGGTATGTTTGCTGAAGTAGTTTCAGCTTGCTGCTGAGCCTGTTGCTGTGCTCTTTGTTGACTCATCAAAAAATTTATATGCATACTTGGTAGCCTCATTCGAGACTGTCTCTCTGCTTCAATTTGCTCTAGTAAACTATCAGTCACGTACGCCACTGGCGATCTTGGTTGATCCGCATGAGAGCTGGTTCCGCCGTCAAAGACGTAAAATCGTTTGTTCGCGTTATTGGTGTTAATCGCCACAACTGTAGAAACATTGTTGTTACTCGATAAAAGAGGATTGTTGCTTCCTTGGTTTGAGGAACTCTGATCAATGCTATCCCCGCGTTTCTTGGGTATACTTTCACTGTTTCCAGCTTCAGATTCTAAGGAGCCACAACTGCCCTCCCCAGCCGTCTCTTGTGCGTTATCAGGGTTTTCAACAGGTTTAACTTTGTTGCGTCTCTTATCTTCTCTTTCTGGCATTTGTATTGGTTGTGCTTGAATTCTTCCTGCGTTGTTCTTATCAAATGTGTAAGACATCCAATTTCCATATTCGTCGACGAAACAATGTATAGCTCCTTCGGTGGTGTCGTCGAATGAAGTTGCAAAATGCACATTTGTAGAGTTGTTATTAGAGTTTTCTATGTTAGAATGTTTATCTTTTTTATCTGGATTGTTTTGTAAGGGGTTATTACGTTGTCGAGTAGATCGTTTAATTTTTCTAACTCGATTTCTGTGGTTTCTGTCCATTAAAGGTCTCATCCTGGGTAGTTCTTCCGCAGGCTGTGCAGGCTCAGGAGGAGGATTATTATCGGGTGTACAGCAAGGCATGAAATCTACTCTAGAATTTAGAAATGCAGCCAACAAAGGCATTGATGTAGGAAGCAAAGTACTAGTGGATGTTTGAGCAACTTCTTCGATGGATCGTTTTCTTGTTTTATTAGAGTTTTCTCTCTCACATCTTATGCTCTGCCTGTGACTCCTTGGTCTCTCCTCCCGGTTTGGCGGTGGCATAACGACAGTGTTAGCATTAGTTGCCGCGAACAAACATTCTAAGCCTTGTACCAAAGCAGCTTGAGCTTCAACAGCATCTAAGAGATTCCTATCATCTTCTGTATTTTCATCTTTATCTTTTTTAGGATCTTTAGAATCTCTCTTCTTGTTCTCCTTCTGCGATGAAGCTCGTGAACGCGCTAAGTTTTTTATCTGCTTTGGTATGGCGCCCAAGTTTTTTGGAACGTTGGAAGACGATTCACCTAAAGCACTTGCAAGTTTTTGACATAGCATCTCTTCAGCAGGTAATGTAGTACTCTCCGTTTCTTGGCAAAAACTCACATTAGTTGTCTGACCATTTTCCTCAAACAGCCAATCTAAACTATATACACTCCTTTCGTCAGCGCTCTTACTGTCACAAGTCAATTGTGATTCTTCGGTTTCTGGAACGATATTTTTGTCATCCTTGATATCCTCCGCCGGCCTGTCTAAGTTAGCATCACTACTACTACTAGAGTTAGATATATCATGGTCCCAAGGTTTCTTTACTACAACTTTTCTTATTTCCTTCCTATTATCAGATTGGTCATGATTTTCATTTGATTCTAAACTAGATTTTTCTATTAATAAGTCTTTTGAACTTGCACTGGCTTTATCAAAATAATCAGCATTTGGATTAAACTTACATTCGCAGGAACCTGTTTGACGTTCTGGACGTTTACTCTCATACGCAGGTTCACTTTTTGGAACTTTTTTGAGTCTTATAGGTTTCGATTTTTCGATAGAACAATCAGGATTACTATGCTTTGAACTAGGATGTCGATCGCAACAATGCTTTTTACAGTCACTCTGGTTTTTCGAGCGAACTACCCTTACATCTGTAGAACGATCTAATAGGGGCGACCTAGAACCATTATTTTCGAAATCAGAATCACTGGACCGTACAGCTGGCGACTGTTCAGCATCCCAATCGAAACCGCGAAACTGTTTTTCATCGTCATAATCACTATAACTCTCACCACTGGAATCCAAATCGGTTTCCTTTTGAGAAGTTTGCATTTCATCTGATATTTCAGCTATAGGATAAACTATCTCTGAGCCATAAGTGAGGTATGGATAGCTACAACCTTCACCAGATTCATTTTTAGGATAAAGGTTTAGGTGCGGTCCTCGTGTAAGGCTTTTACTAGGTGGCGGAATGACGGCACTTTTAGGATTTTTAAGCATCTGGCCTCCAATTGTCTCAGCACTGTTAGGATGGGGTGACAAATTGGATACACTTGGAGGTGGGCAACCTATTTCCAAAGCGGCGCTCTTTATCCTTCTTACTCCAGGGCTTTTTCCTTTATTTTTTTCAGTTTCGCCACTAGGTGCCTCAGCTTTAACCATCATATACTCTCCCAATTCAACACTAGCGAAAAAGCCTGTATCAGCATTATTGGAGTGCCTTCGCATATGAGACACTAGTTGGGCAGTTGAGTTCAAAAGCGGTAATTGTATTGTGGACATAGTTGAGTTAGAGTTCCTCCGCATGTTCGATGATTGAGCTGTGGCTAAAGCCATAGCAGATTTGGTACAACTTTCGTCTGGATAGTTAGTGTATCTTCGTCTGTGGGCGATGCGTTTTTTAGGGGATGGAGGACCGACATTCGGTTCCGAATTATCTCTTGAATCAGAACTCAGCTGACGGGCAAACTTGGATTGGTAGGGTTCTCCAGTCGCTTCACTTCCATCTAAATACAACCATTCTTTGAAAAAATCCCTGTTAGATCCACGTCTATGAGAACACTCATGATATCTCCTACTAACTTTTGCAAATGGCCCTTCATCTACTAACATATGAACCGGTAAATTATTATCTATTCGCGGATTTTTGGAAACCTCTTCGACAATCAATTCGTCAATTCTGTTTCCATGCGCTCTCCTATTCTTTGTTCTGTGGTCTCTTTTGTGGGTAGACCTTGATCTACTTCGGGTCTGTGGACGGGATTTCGAAGGTCCTGGCATTTCGGAAGCCTGCGCCACGCACAAATCTGATTTTGTAGTAGCCACTGTTTCAGACTGTTTTGCAGATGTAGCACTGTCCTCGATGCTAGATTCGGAACTGTTTTTGCGGTGGACATCTACTTTTAGATCTGAAACAATTTTTGTACATATACTTTCTATTTATTGATTGTAAGTACCAGGTAAAAGAAAACTATGCAGCACAAAAGTATTTTTAAATATTATAAGATTACCAATAGTACTATTGTTTGGCTTGTGGTATTCCAATGATGTGACCGATTCATTGTCACTACCGGCGGCTGCGGCGCCGTCTAGTCTCAGCCTCTGCATTTCTATGCCTTCTTCAGGTCTGGAAATAAAAATAACAATATGAAAAGATAATTAAAGCGAATTTTTTTTAAAGCAAATTTTTACTAGGAAAAATTAACCAGTCTCAGGAAGCTCGAGTGGGAATCGAACCCACGACCCTTCGATTACCGGTCCAATGCTCATTATCTTGTAACTAATAACACTGTGAATGCAAAAATAAATAATAATAATAACAAATATATGAAAAGACACAAAAAACACAAACTTAGCTTAGCTTAAAAAAACATATTAAATATTTATAAATTTTATAAAATACAGTGAAAAAATTAAGCGCCCACCCAACCTAGCCAGGAAATATATATATAATATTAATTGTACTGTATTTTATTGTATTTTATAAATATTTAATTTAGCTTCAGTGCAGCAATTAGCACTTGAGAATAAAAAGTAAAATCATATTAATTACTAATACTATAAAGAGGAAACCTTTGTATCTTTGTATGTATGTATGTTTGCAACAAATAAACTCAAAACCTACTGGACCAATTTAAAAAATTCTTTCACTATTAGAATGCTATATTAGCGCTGAGTAACAAGCTATATTTAAAAAAAAATGTCCACCTGTGCGAAGCAGGGACAGGCCGCTAGTTTATATATTTTGCGCACATTCATTCTCAGTTTGGTATAACGTATTGCTTTGTACTCACACTGTATTATTGTTAGAGTTGGTTACGTCACCACTTGGCTGGATAATGATGCACTCGCTTGTGTCATACATGTGGTGGAGCCCGTGATTCAACAGCTTGAGACATGTGAACAGTAGCGCCACCAATGCACAGTAGATTATCCAGCCCAAGCTTGCTGGTGGGAAATACTGTTAAAAAAGTTAGAGGATTAACATGGGAATACTTTTTTTATTATTAACTACTAATAATAATATTTATTTTTAAATATTAATTAAAAAAACTTATTATCTACTAATAATCAGCACTACGCTGAGTTTAACCAGTTGTCTGCTACAGATAATAGAATTTTAATTGTTTAGGGTACTGATCAGTACCCGCCTTAGGCCGGGTTCTCACAACGCCGGACTGGCAGATTTGCTGGACCCGTTAAAATGCCGGAAGGGCTAGTGGCTGTACAATTTATATGAAGCTATTCACATTATTCCGGGTCCGGCAAAAATACCGAGCCCGGCATTTTTACCGAGCGTATGTCACTGCAAAGTGCCGGTAAAACCACCGGACCGGAGTAATGTGAACGGGTTTGCGCCGCCGGTACCTGTCCTTATGACAGCGCGAGTTTGTTTGTCTCTTAGTGCGAGTCACTGAGCACAAAGCGATATGCTACGTGCTAGCTTTACGAAGGGAAAAATATATGTGTAATTTAAAAAAATTCAACCAGATCGACATCGCCCGCCGTCATCAACAGAAAATCCTAATCGAAATTATTTATGTACAACATACTAGAAATGCACTGCACTAGGGATGCACTGTGCAGTACCAAAATTCAGTTACTCTGTGACTAGTAAACTATAGCTATATTGTGAAGATACAAATCAAAGTTATCCACTTTAATCTTATCTGATATTGTTTCTGTTTTTCAAGATATTGTAATATTATTGATACAAATTAATTTGTATTATTTTTAAAGGATCGATATAGTGCTGATAACTTTGTACACATCCAACAGCACAGCAATTGCTTATTAGTGGTGTGTTTGACCTAAGTCCTTTGGTTTAAGTACTTACTTTTTTAAGTCCTTATATAAATTATTTATTTATTTATTTTAGCCAAAAAGCTTTAATATTTTTTTTTTTTATATTTTTTTATGTATTTTATATTGTCTGTTACCCTTCTGGTATAGGCCTCCTCCAAAGCCCTCCACTTATCTGTATATCTAGTCTAGCGGTTTGTATCCATGTAACACCAGCTAATGCTTTAAAGTTATCCAAATTATATTTAATATGCAAATATAATTTGCATAAATAAGTATGTAGCTAGTAGGTGCTAGTAAGAACATAATTAAATATTTTTTATTTCTTTTATTCATTCTGAACTTCTCTAGACAAATCAGTCATTCATATATATATACCAATAATTCCACAGCCCTGTGCCAGATCAGTCATACTGTATTACATGTTTCCTCATAGAGTGTTTTCCTGTTTTCAACCATTAAAGCAAAGAGGGCTTACCCTAACTATTTCAATTCACTTATATTTTTCTATTAATTTGTACTTTCTAAAGACAATGGAGTGGGTTAATGGAGGGGTACAAACCACCATCATTTTTTTAACAAATCCTAGATCCCAAGAAATAGTTTTACTTCTAGAAAGAGTCTTCGTACACATATTATACTTGTATTTTTGTATTTTATAACATAACCAATTCAAGCATTTAAGTAGATCCGTAAAAGTTGTTTCATTTCAATGTGTAGTGTTCGCGTAAACTTTAGAAAACAATTCGTATTTTTGTTAGCAAAAAATGCTAGTTGGGCAGCAAAAAAGTTAGTTGGGCAACAAGTTATGGTCAGCAAATGTTTCTAAATCAGTCTGAACTTATATCATTCTGAACAGCAGTTTTATGCTGCTCCCCCCTTCAGTGACTGGCCCTCGCTAAGCTGCGCTTCGCTTGGGAAAAAAAAATTTTACTTAACCTAAACAACAGTAAGGATTTCTTATGCTGACCGATTGTTTAATTCTGCTGAGCAAATAATAATTTTGCTGACCAAATATTTATTTTGTAATGCAAATAAATTATTTCCCTTTAATAAATAAGATTTTAAAATACAAGTAATTTCAGGTTAGTACAGACTACAAAGAAGTAAAACTATTTCCGAGATTCGGGATTCAAAATTAATAAAAAAAATTTTGGTAGTTTTACCCACTCTTTGTCATGTCTTGTCGACATCTTTAGGTAAATTAGCCCTTTCATTTTGATCACTAATAATATTTAAATCAATAATTATACAGTCATGTACACACACCTGCACGTCAACCTACCCAAAACTGTCAAATTTCTTCAAGGCATTGTCAACCTTAAGTCTTAAACATAAAGTTCAAAGTCGGGTTGGATTTAGAAATAAGCTCCCTCGTCCTGGGGAAACTGACACTGTGGGGGGGCTCAGGGGGTCTTACTGAGACCCCTGATATCGATTTTGGTTGCCGGAGAGGTACTTACGTCATTTTTTAATTTTTTTCAATAGCTTAATTTTTGAGTGAAACGAAACGAAAAACAACACGGAATAGTAAAGAATAACGTGAAATGAAACGTTTTCTGTCAAAAATGACGTGTGATGTGATTAGAGAAACGTCATTTACGTAGTAAAATTAAACTTTTATCTAATCTGTGGTCACGCCGTCCGCCATAAGAGTTTATTAGGTTAGGTTAGGTTAGTATGGTGGGGTGCGAGTCAGATGACCTCCACGTTGGTGCACCCTGGGCAACGGCTGGTTCCAACAGTCTCCCGCTCTGGCGTGTAGTAGACGCTTGGACCCAGCCGGCTGACATCTGACTAGGCGGGGTCCCTTCTGGGCCTCGCAGCTCCCATACGTGGTCTACTTTGGGCTGCGTAACTCACTACTCCTTCTGAGCAGTGAGAGGAGTTCTGGCGGCGTCCCTTCTGGGCGTCGTACCAAAAAGACGGCCGCCTCTTAAAGGTTCTCAGGTCGCACGGGGGGGAAAGGGGGCACCCGCCATGGACCGTGGTCCGTGGCGGGCGTCTACCCCCCCCAAGCCGTAGTTAAGTGGCACTGATGTGCCACCTAACAAATAGCCGAAATTCCTTTTGAATTTCCCATGCTGTGCGTTGTCAGCACGTGCCCGTGCACTGGCGCGCGGCCGTCAAATGCGCATTTTCCCGCGCAAGCGGGAATGAGCGCACGGAGATGGCCGTAGGTTGGTGCACGGGCGCAGGGCGGCGGCCGCGGCTCAATTCCTTTGGAAGTATACCGTGGTTGTCGCCTTATTTAGTGTTCGGATTGCCTTGTCCCCCAGGGGTTTAGTGCGGTATCCCCCTCTGTCTCGCCCTCCCAGCCGGGTCTTCCTGGCAGCTGACTTGGAGCTTCTCTCCTCGTCAGTGGGTGTGGAAAGGCGGACGGGTGAGTCCCACATAACTTGGGCCTCTTCAAGGTCCTCGTACTCGTAATGAGTTCCCCTGGGTAAAAAAAAAAAAAAAAAAAAAAAGGTTAGTATGGTGACCAACAACGCGCGAGCCGAGCGAGCGGAGCGAGCGTGCCGCGGCAGCGGCCGGCGAAGCGCCAGAAACGACGTTTTTGTACGTGCGACGTTTTTTTACATACTCTTTCCCTTTTCCCCACCTCTTTTTAGCCTCCCTCCTGTTAAATTTCCAAATTTCATGCTTTTTATTTTTTATAACAATTAGTGACAGAACCGAAGGGGGCGGGGAAGCGGGGGGATGGGGGGGCGCAGCCCCCCCGCAAGGGGGGCTCATTAGGTTAAGGTAAGAGTTCATTAGGTTAGGTTAGGTTAGTATGGTGACCAACAACGCGCGAGCCGAGCGAGCGGAGCGAGCGTGCCGCGGCAGCGGCCGGCGAAGCGCCAGAAACGACGTTTTTGTACGTGCGACGTTTTTTTACATACTCTTTCCCTTTTCTCCACCTCTTTTTAGCCTCCCTCCTGTTAAATTTCCATATTTTTTGTTTGAGGTTATGTTTACAAAAAAATTAATTTCTCGAAAAGTACGCATCTCCGGCAGATGGGGGTTGCAGGGGGGGGTTGTACCCCTCCCCCCCTCCATCCCCCTACCCCCAAAAAACCCCTATCGAGGGAGCTTATTTCAAATTTTTTACCTCAAAGTCTATTGAGGAAATTTGACAGTTTGTGGTAGGTTGATGTGCAGGCGTCTGTACATTTACATCTTTATTTTACATTATAAATAGCACACTAAAAAGCTACAACAGTTTTTTATAATTGTGATTTAGACAAATTCAAAGCTCTCTAAATTCTGTATTAAAAATTATAAAGAAATGGATTTACTTTAGCATTTGTATATTAAATAAGTTTTTAAACAGTTCCTAGTATAAAAAAAATTTAATTGTTTAAGTTTATTCTTTGCTAAAATAATTTAAATACTTAAAACTTTAGTTTTATATTTGATTTAAAAAAACTATGTGTTTAGACAGATAAACTTTTACCCCCTTACAAATAAACAAAGAATAAGGTCCAATTAGTTATTCTGTGTTTTGTTTCTTTAATTCTAATTTGAAATGATGTTTACATGACAGGAGCAAAACATGGAATAACTATTTGGACCTTATTCTTTATTTATTTGTAAGGCACTTAGAATAAAATAAAAATGTACCTTCATATTTTATTTTTTACAAACAGCAAAATCTAGAGTACACTTCAACTTCAAACTTTTGTTTATGGCAACTGGGTCACTTTTAATAGTGATTTATTTATTTATTTCTATAGGTACACAAACAGATTACAATCAATGCAAGAGTACAGTAACATATTTGGTTAACCTTACTAGCTAGACGGTATTATTCTTATTATTCTTATTTTAATAAGATGGTAAGGTAGATACATTTGTTTTTTATTTTATCCAAATCATCTTGGTATATTCAAAGCAGCAATTAATGTAAACAAAACAAAGTAGGTCTAATAAATGTTTATTTATTGTTCCTTATCATGGTTTCAAGATACTGAAAAGCCTCTATCCATGTAAAGGTAAAATTACAATAATAACAGCAGAAATATAACAATGTGTTGGGATTACATATTGACCTGATTATTTAGCTAATCAGACCTTAACCTAAGCTTACAAGGCTATGGTTACAATTATATAAACATCCACTTACCAGGTACACAGAAAACGGCAAGCATAGCAAAAAGAGCCAAATGTACAAGTGCACTGTGTTACAAAACAAATTCTGATGAGGGTCATAGAACCATCCACCTGTCAGTGAAGCCCAAACACCTTGGCGTAATATCTCTAGCGTCTGTGAACCCATATTTTATGCTATGTCCACATTTCCGCATTTAATTCACTGTCCACTCACATAATACACTGTAATGCACTTGATGTCATGATCTCTTAAGTCTGCAATTCTCTCGTTGTCTTCCCTGCCATTTTGTCTGACAAATGCATTGTACACACGAAAACAGGCTTTATAAATGGAATAAGTTCACATCTTTATTACACGAAAACGTAGAATTGAAATTTTAACACTATTTACCACAATTTAAAGCCTCCTCTTTAGCAATAACTGTGAAGAAAAGTTAAACAATGTTAATCAGAACAGGGAAACAGTTTCCTTTCAATCCAATTTATCAAATTCACGTTTGACAGTTTTTAACAGTTGCCACTAGTGAAAAGTTCTCATTTGACTTGACAGTATTGTTTTATTTTACATTTGAAGTTGTACATGTCAGAATTGACAGTACTCTCCAATGAGCTGCCACTATTGAAAATGATAAATCAAACTAATTTTAATATTTTTTTCTCCTGGGTAAACAATTATAAATACAGTGAAAAAATGAAATGGCTCCCGACCCAGCCAGGAATCTAACCTGGATCTTTCGCGGATCCAGGCGGCTGCACTGGCTACCGGGAAGGCTGACGTAAGCACTGAATTTTCTCACTCCTTTTTGATTTTTTGACTGCGTTTTAGCGGCAGAGCATAATGGTCAGTGCAGCCGCACGTATTGTGGAAGACCCAGGTTCAAGTATTTTATAAATATTTAATAATTCGTATCAGATTAAATTTTACGCGGGCGTGCCACGGACGTAATTTAGTAAAATAAGTGCGTGTTTTTGATGTGTAACATCTTTCCGCTCGCTTTCAATTTGTAGGAGTGATTTCGTGAAATGGGGTGAAAGTATGTGTAACAGGAAGTCGGGGAAGCGCGCCATTTTGTAATTTAAAATCGATAATATGAACATGACATATTATTAATTTAAGTGACATATTGTGTTAATTGACTATCAAAGGTAACTTTGATATGTCTTCTAATGAATATTTACTGAAGTTATTTTATAGTTATAAAATGATGTAATACCTGACCTGGTACCACGCCTGCATATCAACCTACCACAAACTGTCAAATTTCCTCAATAGACTTTGAACTTTATTACTAAATGATATGGTTGAAAATGTATTGAAGAAATTTGACAGTTTTGGATAGGTTGACGTGCAGGCGTCCGTACTTGACCCATATTTTTTTCAGAATATAGTATTAAAATTGCTTATTACTAAGGTGAGATGTCAAATGTTACATATAATAATGCGACTACTGTAAAGGCTCGCTCGTTTTTTTACAGAAATATACGTGTCCGTTAAGTTAGCGTACACATGGTCTAATTCACGTTTGTTGTTATGTCATCTTTAAGTGCGTGATCGTGATCGTGATGCCAACGTACACACTAAAAAAGGTCTTTATTTCTTAAACTAAGGAGACACTAATTATTTTATGATTGCACGATTGATAACAACAAACTTGAATTAGACCAGCTTAACGGACACAAAATACCGACGAGACGGTAAACTTTACAAAAAGTAGTATAATCTAATAGTATAATGTAGCAACACTGTAACAAGGTGAGTTTTTAAAAAATAAAAGTAAAAAGTTATTGGCACTGAGCAAGTAATCACTACGTTATAGTTATTAGCATAGAGTAACTTATGGTTATTGGTTTTTTGACGGACAACAAGCGCGGTGTTTTTTTTTGTTGTTGCGAAAAAGTTCAAAAGTTTCGAAAACTTAAGTTTTATTTTACATTTAATTACCAAGTGGACTGATTTTAATAATGGCTGATATTGAAAAGCTCTTGAAGCAAGCTGCGATGCAAATAGGGGCTGGTGGAAGCGCGGGTTTTATTGAAGTTTGTATAATGCACCCTTTGGATCTGGTGAAGACAAGACTGCAGTTGCAATCCTCGAAAACCGTCGCCAGTATGTCGGATCCACATTATTACAATGGGATTGTGGACTGCATGAAGAAAATGTACAAGTATGAAGGTGTGACGTCGTTTTGGAAGGGTATTCTGCCACCCATCCTTGCCGAAACCCCTAAGCGAGCTGTGAAATTCTTTACTTTTGAACAGTACAAACAATTTTTTATGTTTGGTTCCAGTACACCTACACCTTTAGTGAGAAATTTTCATTAACATACATTACATCTTATTTTTTTATAATAATCCTTTTTTTGTTTAGCTTTCTTATAATTTTCTAATTTTTGTGGCAATTACCCAGACTATTATGAAATCATATAATAAAATAACAATTCAAGAAATTTTTTAAAATCTTAAATAGAATAAAGTAAAACAAACAGATCATATCTTAGAGATAAGAAAATGAGGAAAACGCCTTATTTATTTGATTTGTTTACTTTGGTTTGTTGCTATGCTGTATAATACTATGCTATTGCCCAATGTGCTTTAATCTAATATGATTCCAATAATACATTTGTAACTTTCAGGTCATAATTTGAAAATCTTTACCACATGCCAGCTCTCAAAAGACCTAATTGAACCATGTCCAACTTCTTTGTAAATACGAAAACTGTTATGTGATTGCAGTTCTTATCACACCAACCAATTAGACTCAATTAGATAGAACAGCTTTTATTTCAATACTTCCTGTGTACTATTTTTCTATATTGAAAGGACAGAGCCTTACAGTGAGGTCTTTGAGGTAATGCGCTGATTGTGATCACCAGCCTCTTAACTTTCACTGGACACTCTTAACTCTCAGACCTTTTCACACAAACAATATTGCATGCAGAAATTGGGCCATTGGTAGATTAATGGGTGTTAATGACTGACCTCTTACTACATCAATGAAGCCAAGCAATGGTTAAACATGCCTTGTGAAGCATCAAATGGACTGATAATAGTTAAATGTTAATTGTGTAATTTTATTATTGCTATACTATTAACTTAATTATTTATAACATTAAATGTATTATCAAGTTGTTATTACTAGAAGCTAGCTTGGTACCAAATAGGTAGTTCATTATTGCAATGCTACCTTTGGTTTCATATTATATGACTTAAAAAAGATTTTAATAGAAAATAAATTTTATTTTTTTCAGACATTTGCATTAGCCGGTCTTGGTGCTGGAATAACAGAAGCCATTTTAGTTAATCCTTTTGAAGTGGTTAAAGTGACTCTACAATCTAATAAAGCACTAGCGGCCCAAGTGCCAAGCACCTGGTCGGTGACTCGTCAGATTGTAAGAGAAAGTGGACTGGGTTCAAGAGGTCTCAACAAAGGGTTGACCGCAACAATAGCAAGGAATGGAGTCTTCAACATGGTGTACTTTGGGTTTTATCACAGTGTGAAAGGAGTCATCCCTGAAAACCCGGTATGTGATACAATATTCACATTTTTTGTACATTAGTACTTCCTTTAAATATTTGAAATTGACCATAGATTATGAGCTAATAAGTTGCATTTTATAAAATGTATTACAAAAAAGCACTAAAGTGTAGTAAATAATCATCCTTTTGCACCCAGGCTCTTCAAATAATAATAATAAAACACTTAATAATAGCCATTGTATGCAAGCAGCCAAGCAGCACAAAACCGGTTGATGTGAAGATTTTTAGGGGAAGCCTTTGTCCATCAGTAGACGTCTTTTGCTAACATATATATGTATATACATTTCTAATATTATAATGGAAAAGTTGTTTTAACTCAAAACAACAGCTGGCTGTTGTGTTGTATATTTCTATTGGTTAGCAGTTGTTAACCAATAATAAAGTGAGTTAGTTTCTGTAAACTAAGCTTGTTTTGCTTTAGAAGGTGCGTAAGCCGTTTATCCTGGTTGTTATCATTAGATGACACCTGTTCAAAAATCTTTTGTAAAATCCAATACTTACATACTACAAAAAATTACAAGAATACATTATCATTCAGAAGATGCCACTGGCATATTGCCAGGCATTTATATCTTTTACATACAACGATAACTCTTATCAAACTTTTTATCTTATTCAGAAAACAAGAGTAGCTACTGACTGTGTTTGTTTTTGTAAACATAATATTAGATATTACAGGAATAAATTTTCTATAAAACATTGTAACTAAACCAAAAAGTTAAGACTTGCACCAAACAAGAAGCAAACAACAAATTCTGTAACAAATTCTGTTGTACAGTTGTACAAAAGTCAAGCAGTTCTCTAAAGTTAAATCACGGTTATAAATAAAACAATAACACTTGAATTTTCAATTAATAAATAACTCAGATGCACAAAAATATTTTTTTTAGGCTAGCTATAAGTAGTCTATGTCGCATCAAAATCTTTGGGTGTCTAGTGCGAGTTTTATTTGCCATTTTCACTTTAATCGATAATTTTAACGAAAGCGAGAATTTGTATTGCAAAATTTTAGCTTACCTTGTTTTTCACTATGAATCGTTGTTGCTTTAATGCTATAGATAGCTCTAGGTAAGCCTACGATCGAACGAATAGAAGCAATACAAAGCCCGCACAAGGCACTTAGCACAACCTTTGTCAGTGTTTGATGAGTGTTTATTAAAATGTGCATCAATGTGGGATATGGTCGAGCCTCGTTCGGGACGCGCGTGCGCCGCTCGGTTTAACATGAACGCCTTCCTAGGTATAATGTTCGTGAAGTTTTAAGTTTCGCCCGCCTCTCGTACGAGGCCTAGCGCCCGCCTAAATTGGCGAATTCTTTTTTTTGAGGCAGTTTGCTGATTGCCTCAGACGGCGTTTTCAGCTTCACCGGCCTTTTTTGGGGGCGGCGAAAAACTTAAAGAGTTCCTCAAGCCATGTGAAACAAAGCACCGTCAGAGGTTTTCTAGAGGGAACCGCATCACGCACTAGTGCGTGTCCCCGTGCTCTACTAGATTCTCGTAGGGTTTCGGATCAGATCGGAGGCGACATTTAGCAATACAATATACATGAAGCAATATTGCAGAAATGATACAAGTATTGTTTTGGAACTCTACCAGATAACTCCACTAATTGTTTCACTACCGTTGTTGTTGTTGTTGAAAGACTGTTGCCGGGCAAATGGTACTCATAATAATTGCCGATTTCTCGTAATCTA
Source organism: Eudonia truncicolella (assembly GCA_949315975.1). NCBI lineage: Eukaryota > Metazoa > Arthropoda > Insecta > Lepidoptera > Crambidae > Eudonia > Eudonia truncicolella. The sequence goes on along the minus strand of OX438838.1, from coordinate 6,480,241 downwards.
TATATATTTTTTTTCTTACAGGATCCTCTCTTGGAATTCGGTCGTAAAGTGGCAATAGGATTCACGTCAGGGGTGCTAGGATCTTGCGTCAATATACCATTTGACGTGGCGAAGAGCCGCATTCAAGGTCCGCAGCCGACGCCGGGCATTGTAAAATACTCGTCCACCACTGGAGCTATTGTCTTAGTGTATAAGGAAGAAGGGTGAGTTGTACAGTTAGCAACACAGGTCGCTAAAACCTCTTAACTTTGTCAAAGCAACCAACTAACATAACATACGGATAAGTATTTCGTTAAATAATTATATTAAATTATGTGTAGGTACGTGTTTATGTAGAATATAATTAGTTTTTATGTTAGGTGATGGTTGTCTTACGGAAATTTTGGTAAAGGGCGCCACCACAGGTATAATTTCTTTGTTAAATCTTGCAATCCAAAAATAATTCTGCCAGTAAGGTAGACTGAGCAAACTGTGTTTTAGCATACCTAAGCTTTTGGCCTATCGCCAAACCGAATATCTACTCAACCGATAGCCGGCTTTGGGTCAGAAATATAATTTCATTACAGATTTCGTAATACGTGTAGGTATATTTAATTAAGTGCCTATACTTAGTAACGTCTTTACGTAGGTTGATAATAGGTATAAGAAAATCATTAGTCTTTTCTAGTAGTTGTTTACTTTTAAAAATGTGAGTTCCAATAAATAATGAGTATTTTTGTGCCATGAATCTAAGCGCCCGTCCATTACTTATTTGACAGAGATATCGGTATACATTGTTGAGTGTTGACAGTAGACACACGGGTAAATAACAATGACAAGATAGGTACCTACTAAACGTTGTGAAATAATATTGAGATCGAGTGTCCAGTCGAAAACATATGTACATCTAGTTTATATATATTATTCAGTCCATGGTAAGGCTAAGTATTTGGTTATACAATTATATGATAAACGTGATATGTGTCTGTTTTGCTTCACTGTGAAACGGCAACGGATCGTCGGGAACACTTTATATATTTAAAAAACTTCTTTAAAATCCACACGAGAACATTCTTTCTGAATATAAAACGGTTTTGTGTAAGTATTTTAATATTTTTTTCAATATCGCAAACAGACATAGGTACTTACCGTTTGACTACCTAATGAGTCTGTCTCACGTTTTTTGCATAATATAAACAAGGTCGAGTCCAATGAGATGCACATGTCGTAGTGATATTTCGAAAACCCGGGTATCTAGAGCGAGTTTTATTAGCTATTCAATTCATCATCACCAGCTCATTCTATGTCCCCACTGCTGGGGCACGAGCCTTCCCTATGGATGGATAGGGAGAACGGGCCATAAACATCCACGCGGGCCCAGTGCGGATTGGTGGTTGTTACAACTGCTAATGCAGCCGAGACCAAAGGCTTTACGTGCCTTCCGAAGCACGGAGGAGCTCGAGATGATACATTTTTGGTCACCCATCCGATGACCGGCCTTTGCGAAAGTTACTTAACCTCAGCACTCGCAGACCGGGTGCGTTAACCACTGCACCATCGAACTCCTATTAGCTATTCAATTACGTTATGGAAAACAGTCAATTGTTGTATTGAAGCAAACCCCTGGTGACAAACCAGGTAAGTAATTTTTTTTTCGATTCGATTTTGATTGGCAAATAAAACTTGCACTAGGCACCCAGTACATAATCTACTTACTTACTCTGTAACGTTTTGCTCGTGGTCCTTGGTAATTTCGCTCGCCTTCGCTAGGTACGTGAAAGAAAGATTATATCAGTTTCCAAAAGGTGAGATAAGAGTCGAATATTAAGAAATATACTTTATATACCTACCTAAGTTTAGATGTGGATGTGTATCTGTAATAATAAAATGATATGGAGCAAGTGAATTATTTACTTGCTTTTTTGTCTCTGATTTATAAGGAAGGTCAACTTAGCATGGAACTGTTTCTTGGAATATATTGAACTTACAACATGCATGTTCTGACGACCTCCGTAGACGAGTGGCTTGCACGCCGGACTTTGGGCGGCGGTAACTCTGAGGTCCCGGGTTCGATTCCCGGTCGGGTCAATGTCGTAAACTAACTTTTCGATATTGTGTCGGGTCTGGGTGGTTGTGGTACCGTCGTTGTTTCTGATTTTCATGAAACGAGTGCTTTAGCTACTTACCTTGGGATCAGAACAATGTATGTGATGTTGTCTCATCATAAGTATATATTTAATGTTATGAGAACATCTGGACGTAGTAACTATTAAGTAATCTGTGCATCTGGTGACACAAAATTCTATCTGTAGCCAATTCCAAATAATCATTTAATCATATTATTTTTCTTACTAATGTGCATGGACTAATAAATTTCCAAAGTCCATGCTAATAAGTAATTGGAAATTAATTATAAAACTAACTATAGTGAGTATAAAGTCCAAATTACATAAATACTTTACCTAAAATGTTTCATAAAACATGACAAAGATACAAGATCACTTTAAAAAACGTAATGACCGTCCATGACCTCTAACGTATGTGTACTACTACTGTACATAAGAAATACGTACACACAATGATCACTTGACACATGTTTTTATGGGCCAAATAATTCCCTTTGTAAAGCAAACCGTGGCACCTTGAAATTAGACTCATTGTCTTATAGGGCAACACTTTTATTTTTTTACTAACCTATTTCGTCTCACTGATGGACAAAGGGTCCCCCAATTATCCCCATATTACCTATTGCATTCGCGTTCTCCCACGGTTAATGTGCCATTCTCCTCTCTCCTCCTCCACGGCCCGGTCAACCCGAGCCGAGGTCCGTGCCTTTAGAGGCGCCCTCGGGTTGCTCCGCTCCCCGATCCGATCCGAACCCTTCGGAGAATCTAGTAGGGCACGGGGACGCGCACTTGTGCGCGATGCCGTTCCCTCTAGATAACCTCTGAAGGTGATTCGTTTCACACGGCTTGAGGGACCCTTTACGTTCCTCGCCGCCCCCAAAAAGCCCGGTGAAGCTGAAAATGCCGCAGCGGCAATCAGCAATCTCTTTCCAAAAAAAAAAAAAAAAGTTCCATTCTCCCTATCTATCCGTAGGGTAGGCTAGTGCCCCAGTAGTGGGGACATAAACTAAGCGAGTGATGTGATGATTTTCTTAGGAATTTCTCTCAATTTTTCTTAATTTGTTACAGGTTCCGCGCACTTTACAAGGGCTTATTGCCGAAAGTGCTCCGTCTGGGCCCAGGTGGTGCCATCATGCTGGTAGTATACGATTATGTGTATCACTTCTTAGAGAATAAGTTCCAGAGTAAACATTAACTCTGCCTTTAATAATAAGAAGAATTATTGTGCTTCCGTAAATTGAGCCAAAAGTAATAATTAAACAAAAATAATGTAACTAAACTGTGTTTTTTATATATTTTAGCGTTTTATTAACGCTTAAATATACTTAAGTAAAATTTAAACACTGAAAAAAGACGACAACCTCAGGCGGGAATCGAACCACGCACCTTCCGCATTCCGGGCGGCTGCCTTAACCACTTGGCTACCGAGGTCTGGCTTTCACCCGTCGAAATTTTTCAGTGCTTGATGCTTATGTTTTTTAGTCAACATTGCTTCATCAATCTTAGAAGTTTTCACCTCTGAGATCCGAAAGAAATATTTTTACAAATATTTGAACATTCGGTTAAGATGAAGCTGCGTTATAGATAAGTGTTTTTTTATATATTTTAGCGTTTTATTAACGCTTAAATATACTTAAGTAAAATTTAAACACTGAAAAAAGACGACAACCTCAGGCGGGAATGTTGACTAAAAAACATAAGCATCAAGCACTGAAAAATTTCGACGGGTGAAAGCCAGACCTCGGTAGCCAAGTGGTTAAGGCAGCCGCCCGGAATGCGGAAGGTGCGTGGTTCGATTCCCGCCTGAGGTTGTCGTCTTTTTTCAGTGTTTAAATTTTACGTAACTAAACTGTTGAAGGACAGTGTTTAATGGATTTAAGAATGGATGAATGAATATTCACATAATAGTGCTGCCTAGTGTATGCCTTACTAATATTTACACAATATTGATATTATTTACTAAGATTATGACAATTTGTTAATTATTGATTGTATCGTATATATTTTCTGAAAAAACTTGTTGATATTAGGGGTTAAAGTATGAAATTACCGATTTGTACTGAAAAATTGAAATTCGTTTTTTTTTTTAATTTAACATATTTATTTAATCAAAATAATTACCATTATTATCGATACATTGCTGCCATCTAATAGGAAGGTCATTTATGCCTTGTGATAGAACTCTCGTGATCTAGATTCGACAAACTGTGTGAAAGCATTTTGTACTGCCTCCTGAGAAGAAAACTTTTTATCACGTAGAAAATTGTCCAAATCACGAAAAAAATGGTAGTCCGTTGGAGCAAGGTCTGGCGAATACGGAGGGTGACGAATGGTTTCTAATTGCAGTTCCTGTAGAGTTAAAACGGTTTCTCGTGTTGTATGAGGTCTCGCGTTGAAGATCGATTCATGAGTCGGGGCTGTTTCACTGCTAGTTTTGCTATCATTGTTCGAAGTTCAGCACAGTAGAAATTTGCCGTTAACGCTTGACCAGATCGGAGAAAGCTATAGTGAATAACACCATGCTGAGACCACCAAACAGTTACCATTACCTTTTTATTGGTAAGCTTTGCTTTAGGACACTGTTGCGGCGTTTGACCTGTGGTCAGCCATTGCATTTTTCGCTTACGGTTATCCTTGTTATATTCCTCCATTTCTGTATCGATTCAACAAGGCAACACAAGTTTCAACACGCGTTTCTTTCTGTAGATCAGTATAATCATGAGGCACCCATTTCTCATATTTTTTTATTTTATTGATTTGACGCAAATGAGTCAATATTGTTGGTAAGGTAACGTTAAATCATGCCGCTAATTCCTGGGTAGTTTGGCTCGGATCGGTTTCCACCATTTCTTTCAATTCATTGTTATTCACCTGTGTGGGCGGTCTTCCACGTGGTTCGTTCTTCAAATCAAAGTTTCCATCACGAAAGCGTTTAAACCAAAATCGCACGGTGCGTTCATTAGCAGTCCCCTCTCCAAACGCAACATTGATATTGCGAGCTGTTTCTGCCGCGTTAGTTCCGCGTCGGAACTCGTATTCAAAAATAACTCTAATTTTCGAAGTATCCATCTTTCTTGTCTAATCTGAATAAAAAAAAACAACTGAAAGTCGATAATTGAATGTTGCACATTTTAAAAAGAAGAACTTCATAGGTATCATGTGAAAAAAGTTTCACTCAAAAATCAAAATCTCAAACCATGAAGGTTCTATGTCAATTCGAAGTACCTAATACAATAAAACGGCAATTTCATACTTTAACCCCTATTATTATTTAAAAAACATGTTGTAAATTTTGTTGCGATACAAAAAGAGAAGGAAGAGCACCTGACCCGGTATGTCAGAAGGGTGCTGGTTCAAATCCTGCTCGTGGAAATTTTTTTCAACATTGTGTTTTTGTAAACATGTTGTAGCTATATTTTTAAAATTAGATAACATTATGTGGTCTTAAACTTGGATTTATGGTAATTTTTGTATCCAAACTTATCACTGTGATAAGCACGTTATATTATTAAGTACTAGCTGACCGGCGGACTTCGTACCGCTTTGACAGTTTCCATGACAACACTACAAACAAATCATTTTGTATTGGAAAAATTTCAAAAATAAAAAAAAAAAATTTAGGGGTGGACCACCCTTAACATTTAGGGGATGAAAAATAGATGTTGTCCGATTCTCCACCCTAGCCGATATGCACGCTAAGATTCACGAAAATCGGTCGAGCCGTTTCAGAGGAGTTCAATAACGTACACCGTAACACGAGAATTTTATATATTAGATGTAACAAAGAGTAATGTTGACCTATTTTAATATCAAAACAACATATTGTAGTAGAAATATCGTAGCCAAAGATACCTAGTACTACGTATAAGTTTTAATAGTAAAGAGATTTGAAAACTATATTTATGTTATATATATTGCAGACGACCAATTGAAGTCAAATAATGGTGAAAGTAGAAAATAAGACAATTTGTATAGCTAAGTTCCACAATAAAATCTAAAAAAGTAACAAAAAACGGATTAATGCATTTTATTTCCTTTGCTGTTTTTCATTACACTTTTAAACACCTCTGTGGCCGAGTAACAAAGCGCTTGGCCCGATACCCGAAGGTCCTAGGTTATGATATGATTATTTACATATAATTTTACGCAAATATTGTTGCGAACAAATTACAATTTGAAAAAAGACAGTGTTGTCGACATTGAATAGGGCTCCTTTGTCTTACAGAGTAAGCGTAGATAGTGTCGATTAATTTCGGCGAGTTGGATTGAGCCACGATAGTAGTTGGTAGTGCACCTGACCCGGCATGTCATGGGGTGCGAGTTCGAATCCCGCACGTTGAATTTTTTCCTATTTCAATTCCTAGGCAAAGTGTGTTTCGCATTTCTCGATGCATAGCCCGGCTTTGTGATCACCATTCCGCGTTTGGCAAGCGTGATGATTAAGCCATTACCCATCAATTGTAGTGATGACTTGATTTCAATGATGGTGACCTTTGCCCAGCCGTGGGACAATCATAGGCACTTTATTACTTTTTTTATGACCATAGTTCATAGACATTGAGACGATACTGTCTTTAAGTCTATAATATGTTCTTGCTTGTATTTGTGTTCGTCTTGTTGGTTGATACTTTATATACTACTCAAAACAAAATAAGGGCCACGAGATATTTTTTCATTTTGGTGTAAATTATTAAACATTTACATATTGAAAGTAGTAAAATATTGAGTATACAAACTCTTTGATACCTAAACTTTTTAATATTGTAGTATTCATCTAATGCTGGCAACAATTTTAAATAAAATTTGATTTAAAATTATTTTTGAAAATTTTGATTCCATTTTCTTTGACGTGTTGCTTTCCTTAGCTTCTTGGTTTATTAGAAATTATCAGAGTTCATTGATATCTCGAGTCAGAAACATCTTTTGCAATATGCCACAAGCACGCAGGCGTCATATGGACTCGCTGACAGCAACCAGAGCCGTTACAATGATTGAAGAAGGTCATTCGCAGCGATCTGTGGGTTTGCAATTGGGATTTTCTCGAAGAGCTATTCAAAATCTATGGAATCGTTTCCAAGAGACCGGCAGTGTTAGAAGAAGACCTGGTTCGGGCAGAGTTCGCATTACAACAGCTCAAGAGGATCGTTACATTCGATTAAGTGCGCGCCGAGATCGCACAACGACGGCCCGCAAGCTGCAAAATCGTTTACGGCTCACAACGGGTACTCGTGTCAGTGACCAAACTATTCGTAATCGATTGCATGAAGACCAGCAGGCATCAAGAAGGCGAGTTGTCCGTATTCCGTTAACCAGAAATCATCGTGCAAATCGTTTAAGATTTTCCCGTCAACATTTGGACTGGGACATAAACCAATGGGGCATGGTGCTCTTCACAGACGAATGCAAAGTTAAATTTTTTAACGACGATCGGCGTATTAGAGTATGGAGAAGACGCGGCGAGAGATTTTCAGAAGCCTGCATCCATGAAGTCGATCGTTTTGGTGGTCCAAATGTAATGATTTTGGGCGGGATAAGCTTACACGGCAAAACTGAGCTCGCTATTTTAAATGAGGGTACTGTTACTGCTCAGCGGTATATTGAGGAAGTCGTCAGACCACATGTGATCCCATTTGCCCAGCGAGCGGGTCCTGGATTCATCTTGATGCAAGACAATGCTCGTGCACACACGGCTCAAGCGACTCGGTTTGTACTGGAAGCGTCTCAAATTCTAGTCTTGCCGTGGCCGGCGAACAGTCCGGACTTAAATCCAATAGAGCACATGTGGGATCAGTTGAAACGAAGAGTTAGAGACGGTGATCAGGAAATCCACAACCAACAGCAACTCATCAACGCTGTTAAAAGGGCCTGGGAAGAGATTCCAATGGAAAATGTCAGGCATTTGATTGAGAGCATGCACTCCAGGCTTCAGGAGTGCGTAACGAAACGAGGGGGGCATACCCGTTACTAAAAGATGAGCATGGAGTATTTTCTTTTGTTTTCAGTAACTTTACAATGTTTTTATTTTTAACCTTAAATGTGTTTTTTCTTTCAAAAGCAAATAAACTTTTTAATCATTATTATTGGAATAAATTTATTGGTCTACACGGTAAAAACAACATTAGTTTTCGTTATGGAGACAAAAAAATTAATATTGGTTTTATTATTTTCATGGTACAGACAAAATACCTCGTGGCCCTTATTTTGTTTTGAGTAGTATATAAATAAATACTAGCTTATAATTCCAAATTCTGTTGTATCGGCCGGCGCTCTACCGACCGGTCACTACATTGTACTGGTTTTGCTAAAACAAAAAAAATTACAGCAGTTTAGGGGAAATTACATTAAAATGTGGGTAAGGGTCCGAAGACTTAAATAAAAAGCGGACTGTAAAACACAGGGGTTGGTTTAATGCCAACAAATTACAGAAAAATAGTTCCCAGACAAACAAAATAAGGGACTTTAAGAGCGAGTACATACTGGGCGCTCGGCGTTGCGTTGAGAGCGCGACGGTCGCGTACACACACCGCGCTTAGCACGGCGTTCAACGAGCGTTAGTAGGGCGAACATACTTTTGGCTCAGTTCGAAAATGGACGTCGAAGAGATTGCTTGTGTGTGGCTCCTCTACCGTCGCTATAAAAAAAGACGACAAAGACAAAGAGAATATTGGGTGCACCCAATACTACGAGATAGACTGACGCATGGAATGTTTGTAACATTGTATCCCAAATTGAGAGAACATGAACCTAAGTTTTTTAATTATTTTAGAATGTCCATAAAATCATTTGATGACTTACTCGACGTTATAAAAGTGGATATTACTGGTGAATCAACAATTTTAAGGGAATCAATTTCCCCAGAAGAAAAACTCGTGATAACGTTAAGGTAAGGTTATTTATTCATTCAAATAAATTTAAGTCTGAATCTTGGCTCGAGCCTGTAGGTGAAGGTGACCACGATGACGGCGGCGGTGGGGGCGTCGTAGACCACTGCTGTGGTGGTGGTGGTCTCGCAGTGGTGTATCCAGAATATGCTGGTGTAGAATACATGTATTGGTGTTGATTAGTATGTGGTGGTAAAGGCTGATGATAATTCTGCGCTTCTTTGAGAACATTAAGCAATTCAATTTTTGTTGTTAGACGTTGATTCTCGGGTACTTTTTTCAATTCACTGTACAATGACATACAGAAAAGTTTATCATCGTCTTCTTTAATTAGTCGCTCCGTTTCATTTTGTTGCTTTGTGTTTACACTTTTCTGCAAAATATCAATTATCTGCTTATCTACAGCATTCATTTTTTGTTTTTTTCTTGTGCTTTCAATATGATCTTTAGGAGGTGGCATCAAGTCTGTATTGTCTGTATTATCTACACTTGAGCCGGTTATATTGCTTTCTGTGTCGTTATTTGCTGTAGAATTCGCAAGAAATTGTAGTTTTCTGTAATACACATATGGCGTATGTTTACTTGATCCAGATCCAGATGGAAGCTTTTTTTGCTTCTTAGCCTCCCTCATATAATTATCCCTAATGCTCTTCCATTTTTTCATAAGTGAAGAACCTAAAAATAAACAATAATCATTTTTATTTTGACAGATACTTGGCCACAGGCTGCTCCTTCGCTGATTTGCATTATGGATACCGTCTCGGAAAATCAACAATTATAAAGATAGTGGAACAAGTTTGTATAGTACTATGGAGCAAATTGAAAGGCACATACATGCCGGAAATGACAACAGAGAAGTGGAAAGAAGTAGAAGAAGGTTTTAGAAAATACGCCAACTTCCCAAATTGTATTGGCGCAATTGACGGGAAACATATTGAGCTAATACAGCCAGAACATACAGGGTCGCTATTTTTCAATTATAAAAACTACTTCTCATCAGTCTTACTAGCAGTTTGTGATGCAAATTATTGTTTTGTATACGTTAATATTGGATCCTACGGCAAAAGCAGTGATTCTGCTATTTTTCAAAATTCTGATTTTTTTAAACGGATGATGGATAATAAGTTAAATATTCCTAACCCGAAGCCCATATCAAATGTCGACAGAACACCACTGCCTCACGTTTTCGTCGGCGATGAAGCATTTGGAATTATGTCGAATATGATGCGCCCGTACGGAGGAACACAGCTAACACACACAAAAAAAGTTTTCAATTACAGATTATCAAGAGCAAGGCGCTATATCGAATGCTCGTTCGGAATAATGAGTAATAAATGGCGAATATTTCATAGACCTATAGATGTAAACATAAATTTCGCGGAGAATATCATCAAAGCTTGCACAGTACTACACAATTACGTTCGAATACGTGATGGTTATAGATATGAAGACACACTTTATCTTTCACCGTTACAATCTATTAATTCAGGCAATGTACCGCGAGGCAGCTTGTGTGCTAGAACTGCAAGAGAGAAATTCGCCATTTACTTTGTAAACGAGGGAAAATTACAATGGCAAGACGACATGATTTAAGTTATTACAAATATGACAAAATTATAGGAAATATAATAAAAAATTATACTCACCCAACAGTTTTTTCTTTTCTAAATTGTCTTCACAATCACTAAAAATTTCAACCATCTCCTCCCAATTCCTTTTTTTTAATATTTTATTTTTATAGTCAGAACTTTCCATGTCCCATATGGCAGGACGCTTTTGGATTTCGTCTATAAATAAATCTGTATCGAAGTGCTCGGTCTCCATTTTTGGTGAAATATGCGTCCACTCTACACAAAAGCGCGCGTTCAAATGTACAACAAAATGGCGGCTCATGTATCTCGAAGCGCGCGGCTGACGCCCTGCCAACGCGCGTTTGAACGAAAATATCAAAGCGCGCGTTCGACGAGCGCTTGATCCGAAACGCGCGCTTGCATGTGTACACCTAGTAAGAAATACTGGATCTCAAAGCGCGCGTTACCAAAGCGCGCGCTTCAAAGCGCCTAATGTGTACTCGCTCTATGAGGGTCGCGCGTGCTGTCCGAAAGCCGAGTGTCGTCCGGTCTGTAGTCGGTGCCGATCGGGGACAGGCAGTGGGGGGCGCCCGCGGCAACCGGTTCGATGCTCGCCGCGATGATGTTACGCCCTTCTCCCTCGCGTCTCCTCCCGTGCGTATGTGGGCATCAACAGTATATTTTTTTTTAATCTTTAGTTTTAAGAGACTTTTGCCTCTTGGCATGTCAATCCCATTATTGCTAAACTATTGACTTAACTCTAATATTAGTATGGAAATGGAATCGTTGACTGCAAAACTTACTACACAAAGATAATAGTAACATCGGAATTTGGGTTATGTAAAAGGCTTTGAATAATGCCAACATCTAGACAGTTTATGTTTTTGTTTATGACTGGTTCCCTCTCCCTTCGATTCCTGTCACATTCCATCAATAGATGTTGTACGTCTTCAATTTTCCCACACGTATTACAATTAGGCACGCTTTCCTTCTTCATTAAATACGTGAACTTCTTCGAAGGATAGTGTCCGGATCTAATTCTAAATAGTAACTTAATGTTACTATTTAATTTTGTATTTACAAACCAAGGTACTCGAAGAGGCTGACATTGGATTGTTTTATACCAAATACCTTTGAATTTTGAGCGTTCATCGAAATATTCTTCCCACTACTGACTACTCACGCAGCTGGGCGATGTATACATTTAGTAGCAAGCAAGTTCTCGTGTCTGAGGCTAAGACTCACTTTGGGTCCCTGCGCCAATGCAGTAAATAAGTACCTATACATTAATAATTGGTAAATAAAAACGCAATCACGTCTCATTCATGTTCATCACTTTCCCGCCAAGAAGCTTCATCCGCATCCGCATTGTGTGTAAAATGTGAACGCGGTGTTGCCACAAAGTTAAACAAAAAACTACAATGGAAATGGACATAACCCTTAATATTAAAGAACATCCAGTGACCATCCTTTTTGCAGGCGGCTATTTACAGCGTCACCGGACTTTTTTGGGGAGGCGAGAAACTTAAAGAGCTCAAGCCGTGTGAAACGTAACACCGTCAGAGGTTTTCTAGAGGGTATGGATGGCATCACGCACTAGTTAGTGCGTTTCCCCGTTCTCTACTAGGTTCTCCGAGGGGTTCGGACTACCCGTGACTCCGTCCGTCGTCACCTCATCACACGTTTTTAAAAACACTAGAAAGCTATATTGATAAGTATATACTATTTTCCTTTTTGATGTTATCTTAGAATTATAATTTGTTCTTCGTACTTCGTGTTGGTTTAATGCTCTATGTATACTTCTGAGGCTGGTATCAACCCGTTCATTTAAAAAAAATATGAATTATCCCGTTATCTTGAATTGGAGTACTACCTGTGGCTGTCACCCGGAATACTTAACTACTAAAGAACCAGCTCCCTACGTATTATCAGTGCTGGAACAAAAGGGATGGTAGGAGTATAAAAAGAAGAGTATGTAAACAAGTTCTAATCCTAATTCTTATAATAATATCAACCAAACCGACTACAAATGTGCCGGTGTATGCCAAAACCCGGGCCTCTGTGTCTGACAATGGTGTGATCATTTGTGTCCGTTAAGCTGGCATACACATGGTTTAATTCATGTTTGTTGTTATGCCATCTTTTAGTGCTTAATTACCTACTGCAAACATGAAATAATTAGTGCCTCTTTAGTTTAAGAAATAAAGAACTTTTTTAGTGTGTACGCTGGCATCATGATCAAGCTGGGACGTACACGTGATCGTTCTCGAAAACTACATAGATTATAGCAATGAAATTTACACACACATTTAGTGCCGCAAAATTTCATAAGGATTGCTCTTAAAGGAACGGAGATGACAAGACTTGTGAATGACATTTCGAGCTGGCGTCTATACAGCGTACCCATATTAGTGCTTACAGAAAGAAAACTTCTCTTTAAAAAAAAAAAGTTATATACTACTCAAAACAAAATAAGGGCCACGAGGTATTTTGTCTGTACCATGAAAATAATAAAACCAATATTAATTTTTTTGTCTCCATAACGAAAACTAATGTTGTTTTTACCGTGTAGACCAATAAATTTATTCCAATAATAATTATTAAAAAGTTTATTTGCTTTTGAAAGAAAAAACACATTTAAGGTTAAAAATAAAAACAATGTAAAGTTACTGAAAAAAGAAAATACTCCATGCTCATCTTTTAGTAACGGGTATGCCCCCCTCGTTTCGTTACGCACTCCTGAAGCCTGGAGTGCATGCTCTCAATCAAATGCCTGACATTTTCCATTGGAATCTCTTCCCAGGCCCTTTTAACAGCGTTGATGAGTTGCTGTTGGTTGTGGATTTCCTGATCACCGTCTCTAACTCTTCGTTTCAACTGATCCCACATGTGCTCTATTGGATTTAAGTCCGGACTGTTCGCCGGCCACGGCAAGACTTGAATTTGAGACGCTTCCAGTACAAACCGAGTCGCTTGAGCCGTGTGTGCACGAGCATTGTCTTGCATCAAGATGAATCCAGGACCCGCTCGCTGGGCAAATGGGATCACATGTGGTCTGACGACTTCCTCAATATACCGCTGAGCAGTAACAGTACCCTCATTTAAAATAGCGAGCTCAGTTTTGCCGTGTAAGCTTATCCCGCCCCAAATCATTACATTTGGACCACCAAAACGATCGACTTCATGGATGCAGGCTTCTGAAAATCTCTCGCCGCGTCTTCTCCATACTCTAATACGCCGATCGTCGTTAAAAAATTTAACTTTGCATTCGTCTGTGAAGAGCACCATGCCCCATTGGTTTATGTCCCAGTCCAAATGTTGACGGGAAAATCTTAAACGATTTGCACGATGATTTCTGGTTAATGGAATACGGACAACTCGCCTTCTTGATGCCTGCTGGTCTTCATGCAATCGATTACGAATAGTTTGGTCACTGACACGAGTACCCGTTGTGAGCCGTAAACGATTTTGCAGCTTGCGGGCCGTCGTTGTGCGATCTCGGCGCGCACTTAATCGAATGTAACGATCCTCTTGAGCTGTTGTAATGCGAACTCTGCCCGAACCAGGTCTTCTTCTAACACTGCCGGTCTCTTGGAAACGATTCCATAGATTTTGAATAGCTCTTCGAGAAAATCCCAATTGCAAACCCACAGATCGCTGCGAATGACCTTCTTCAATCATTGTAACGGCTCTGGTTGCTGTCAGCGAGTCCATATGACGCCTGCGTGCTTGTGGCATATTGCAAAAGATGTTTCTGACTCGAGATATCAATGAACTCTGATAATTTCTAATAAACCAAGAAGCTAAGGAAAGCAAAACGTCAAAGAAAATAGAATCAAAATTTTCAAAAATAATTTTAAATCAAATTTTATTTAAAATTGTTGCCAGCATTAGATGAATACTACAATATTACAAAGTTTAGGTATCAAAGAGTTTGTATACTCAATATTTTACTACTTTCAATATGTAAATGTTTAATAATTTACACCAAAATGAAAAAATACCTCGTGGCCCTTATTTTGTTTTGAGTAGTATATATATTATTATTAGTGCGTGAAATTTTGACTCTGTCAGTAAAAATTATTTATGTGAATTTGCGGTGGAACTATGTAAAAAAAATGTGTAAAGTTCTATTCGTACTAAAAGTACAGGCAAGTTCAAAAGTGTTTTCGCTACCTGTACAGTTGTTTTTGAAATACTGAATTAAAATCAAAAACTAATCTAGCATAAGATCATTAATTATTATTATTTTTTATACTTAACACGGCAGATTACTCCATACTACCTGATGTTAAGTGGAAATGGAGTCCAGACGCGAAGACAACTGGTGCAGCGTGAAAACAACGCAGCATCAGTCAACCTCACTATGCCGGCCCACAAGGTGCCTCTTCACGCCTCGTTTGAAGGACCCCATATCATAAGAAAGAGGAAAAACGTGTGCTGGTATAGCAGTTTGCACTCGATCTGCGATTGGTAAAGTAAAGCAACTTTCTCAAAGGCCGGTTATCGGATGGATAACTAAAAGTTTATGATCTTGTGCTCCTCCGTACTTCGAAAGTCACGTAAATCTGTTGGATACTTAGATACAGCTGCATTACCATTCGTTAACAACCACCAATCCACTCTGTCCCCGCGTGGTAATGTAAGGACTCCTTCAATTTGAAAGTTTGTTGTCTGATGGCTGCCGCAAGTTTGCACTGCGTTCCGGTGCGGTCGTGCGACTGTTTCGGTCAGCGGACCGACACGAAACGTCTAAATTTAAAAGTCCTAAGGTCTGTTCTCCCTGTGGTGCTTCCATCCACTGAGAAGCCTCATACCCAGTATGCTGACGGCTCGTATGCAGTGAGGTCATTAAAATTAACGGTTTTTATATTGCCTGTCTGCAAATAATGTGTTGGTTAATAAATAAAAATAAATAACAATATCTTTCCTTCTTCTCCTCATGGTCTCAGGGTCATAGGGTAAGGATATGTATTAATGAACTAAATACAGCTTCCTAACCGAGAGGAGAATACTGATTCGGTAAAGGCATTCAGTTAAGAATAGTTTCTTTTTAAAATACATAACCTTAATTAAGTAACGTTGGGCGCGTTTGACATCAATCAATCGGGTCTTGGCCGCACCACCCCAGACTGGTATGCAGTGTATCAACACAGATTGAGCCAACGAAATGTAGATTTCAGTAAGGAGAGTTCTTGAGTTACACAGGCCAACACTCTTACTTGACACTATATGTCTCAGTGTTTTAAAGATCCATATAAGCTTCCTAAATCTTGAAGTAACATGTCCCAATTGTGGGTACCAAGCAGATATAGTTAGTCTTAGCCGTATTAAGTGTCAGAAAATTATTGCATAACCACTTGCTTATCTGTTCCAAGCCACTTTCAGTTCTTTCCCTAACAGCACTTCAAGAGTCAGCACTAAACACTACAGCAGTGTCATCGGCGTATAAAAAAATGTTTGCATGTTGTAGCTCCAAGGCACACAGATTATTAATATATATCAGGAATAGAGTAGGCCCAAGAATACTTCCCTGAGGCACTCTGTATGTCATCTCCACTTTTCCGCTGATGTAGGAATCTAATCTAACTCTTTGTCGCCTGTTGGACAAGTAATCCTTGAACAATTCAAGGGGAATTCCCTTCAATCCGATCGCTTCCAGTTTGCGCATTAGGATGGGTACAGAGCTTTTTGTAAACCAAGGAATACTGCCATGAATTTTTTGTGACTGTCTAGTTGTTCAACCACTAACGAGGTCAGTGCTGAGACAGAATCTTCAGTTGATCGACCACGCCTAAAACCAAACTGAGATAGTGATAGGATGTTTTATTTGTTCAAATATTTAAGTAACCTTGAATTTAGTAATTTTTACATTATTTTAGAAATTTCTGGTATGAGAAATAGGTCTATAATTACTAACACTGTCTCTATCCCCAGCCTTGTACACTGGAGTTATAATAGACTGTTTTAGTGCTATAGGAAAAATACCCTTGTTAGAACAGAGATTTGTAAAATGAGTTATAATGGGTACGATTTGTGTTCTTACTTGTTTGAGAAAGGTGGTAGGAATACTGTCCCAGCCCGCGGCACTACTAGGTTTTAAAGATTGTAGTATGTTGCTTACCTCGTCATGATCTGTGTATTTGATGTGCAAGTTGATTACCAATATTCGCAAAAAAGTTATTAACAAAATTGCAGTTGGAGATGATTTAATATTTAGTAATTCTAAATTAATAATATTATTTTTACTAGTGTATGTGATATTTTTAATATTCCTCCACAGTGACTTACTATTTTAATGGATTTATCCAGCAATTATCTTTCATATTGCCGTTTTATTTTTTTAATAAGCGAGTTGAAGTAATTTCTGTATCTAATATATGTTATTTTATTTGTTTCATTAAAAGGTTCATCTTTATTTTTCTTTTGCAATTTATTTCTGTTACGAATGCAGCGTGAAATTCCAGGTGTGACCCATGGTTTAATATTACGAAATTTCCTGGGTATTTTTGCAATAACTGTGTTTTCTTTAATTGTTCCCATTAATTTAAATATCAAACCATCGATCACTGTGTCTGGATTGTCACAATGAAAAAGCTCTGCAAGATTTTTATTTAAAAGTCCCGTGAAAGCAGCCTCAAAGTTTATGTTTTTTTTTAATTTTAGGCGATTTTTAATTTTAGCTATTGTGAGAAACGTCGTTAAGTGGTCTGTAGTACTTGTGTGCAACACTGCAATGGTTGCGTGGACTTTAGTCCTATTTACTTTTAACATAAAGTGGTCCAAGAATTCCTACCTCTGGTACGTATTGTATGACCATTAATGATTTAACTCGCACTCATGCACGTATACAAACACTTTTAACTGTTAATAATCCATTACATGTTCATTTACATTAATTCCACTCAATTCAACAATATTGGAATTAAAAACTTTATAGACTTTAGCGCTAGAGTGACATCACAGTATAACTTACAGACTTGAGAGTATGCAAAGGAAGTTTGAGAACTGCTAATCGGCTAAACCAATAAACTTACTTTATATAAAGTTACGATAGGTATCTTTCTGTGTAATATGATATGTCACTAATAATATTAGTTTTGTGTGCGACTGTTTACCACACATTTGTTCCTAGAACTATACATATTTTTTTACATAGTTCCACTGCGAATTCACATAAACTATTTCTACTGACAGAGTCAGAATTTCACGCACTAATAATACATATAACAATTTTATAAAGAGAAGTTCGCTTTCTATAAGCACTAATATGGGTACATTGTATCTAGACGCCAGCTCGAAATGTCATTCACAAGTCATGTTTAATAATTCAAAGCAATTCTTATGAAATTTTGCATAGCGGGGGTACTAAATGTGTGTGTATATTTCGTTGCTATATATAAGTAGTTTTCGAGAACGATCACTGTACGCCAGTTTTATGGTGATGCCAGCGTACACACTAAAAGTCTTTATTTCTTAAACTAAAGTGGCACTAATTATTTTATGTTTGCAGTAATTACGCACTAAAAGATGGCATAATAACAAACGTGAATTAGACCATGTGTACGCTAGCTTAACGGACACTGATCTTTTAATGAAAGCTGTGTATATTAAACATTATTTTTTGTTAATTAAAGGGAATACAATAAGTGACAATTATATGCATGCTCACGATTCGGAACACCATCAGCCAAAAACCTTTGACGCCGTGACGCAATGGCTAAAATTAAAAAAAAATAATGTGCCCAAGTTGCATCCGTCCATTTCGCTGGTTGGTTTCTTTCTTTTGAGAAAATGGAACTGTGGCACATTAGCTAAACCACCAGAAAAGTTACTATCATCAAGAATAGATAAAGTTGTAATTGTGGTACAAACCTTTGCAAAGTTAGGTAATATTTATGTTTTGTTGTTAACTTGATATCTGTTTTGTTATTTGTTTGCTAAATCAATGTCTAGTCGATGTTAATATTAATAAATCTTTAGAAATGAAACAAACGTGTTTAAAAATAGATTAGGTAATTGAACTATTTAGGTAGGTACCAAGCAAGGCTTCAAGTCAATCAAGTACAGTCAAGTTTATTATATGAGATGAGCCTTTGTACCGGCTCGTCAGTTATAGATAACTTAGGAGATCCATAGATTTCATACATTCAATACATTACTCAATACATTAATACATTCAATAATATTATTACAACCAACTATAATATTCCTCCAGTGACAAGTTAGGATAATATTATTGTCCTTATTAGATTTAGGTATTGGTGCTTTTGTTTCTTAATAACATAGGTATTTATTGAAATGACCTTTCCACCTACTGACTTTGCTATGAAATTGTGTCGTTCCCATGACAACAAGGAATATAAACAGTAGTAGGTACTAGCTTTTTCACGCTACATGACTTGCGTTTGAAACTTATTAAGGTAAATATCATAAGGGTATAATTAATAAGGGTTAGACCACTAAACATGTGGTTTAGGCTCGGCAATTATGAGTCGGTCAGTCAGGACAAGTCATTATATTTATATAGATCACTATAGCAATGTCTCATTACCTGTCTAAAACTATATAGACTCAGGATAGATTTTAAATAGCTACCAAACAAGGAATTTAATTGAATAAACTAATGATTATTAATTTCCTATCATAGTTTATGAAACTGTATATGTATGTACCTACCATTAATTATCAAGTTTTAAAACTATAAGGTATCAATAATAAAATATTTTTCTTCTTTCTTTTTATCACTGAATCACTTGATCACACAGTTAGCACAAATTGATTGATGTCACATACTCGTGTGTCACTCGACTTAAATCAAATTGTTGCGGACTGTACACTAGTTGTTAGGTTTAGCAAATGTGTTGCATATTACAATTTTTTTTTAACTAGTATTAGAAGTTATATAGAAAAGTATTGTGTATTTTTTAGAATAGTGCTCAATTTCTTCATTTATTAATTTCAGTGCTTACCATGGACCAAATACAGGCACAAGCTGCAATGCCTCAGCTTGTGCAAGTCTATCAGCCACCAGAGACCAACTCGAAGATCCACAGCGCGCAGATAATTCACATATCACATCCTCCGATGCCTAAAGGAGCCACGTACCAGCAGACAATCACTTCAAAGTCTCTTCAAATACCTGTATCACACGTAGCAGATGTGCAGAACCAGCCAATTCACATGTCCCAGACTGGAATTGTCTTATCATGTCAGCAACCACACTTGCAAAGTCTGCATCACCCCTTGCATTCGCAAATGACACAGCCAGTGTCACAGAGTTCGGATTTGGGTCAACCCTTGCATGTGATATTGCCACAAGTATCAATTCTCAAACAACAATTGGTTGGTGAGATTCAGCCACAGTATTACAGACACTATGATATTGAAAAGGAGCATTGTATTGTGGCTAAGGTGGAACCGGACTTGCAAGTACGAACTGAGATACCAATAGAGTAAGTGGCGCTTTTGTACAGAATTATTGCATGTAAAATTAAATAAACACTCATATGTAACTTACTTAAATAAGATTAAATCACTCATTTACTTACTTAGTTAAAGATGATGCTATTAGACATTTCATTTGGATTGGATTTGGATTCGATGTTGCATGCAAGCTTAGCAAATTTAGCAACAGCGGGCCACCAGATGGGTGACCAGGCATTAGGATGTTTATTCTAACTTAGTTCTATGTTAACTAGTCTTCTTTGCATCGTATTTCAATATTGTCGATGAATAATTAATATTTTTTTATATTATATTTATAAAAAAAATTACATATAGCACTCTTGTCATACTTTATTATGTTATAATTTAAATTTTACAGGTACAAGCCAACCTCGACTAATGAAGCTAATATAGATCTTTCAACAAACAAACGTAACAGAAGCATCAAACCAGATCCCGAGTCATGGGCATGCAATGTCCGCAAACTGAAACACCAGAAAGGGGAAGCGTACATCAGTCGTCGAGGTAAATTCGTACCGGAGCGGCGAGTGCGCACTGTCAAAGACTGCCTACAATCATGTAAATATAAATGCAGCTTAAGAATTAACAACACAGACCGTGAGCACATATTCAAAGCGTTCTATTCCCTTAACGCCAACGAAAAGAAACATTTCCTACTGAACACCACAGAGAGGAATGATGTCAGTAAACATAAAACGCAGCACAACAACTTTAGAAGAAAACATTCATTTAAGTATTTCTTCTTAGTTAGAGCTGTAAGGTATACCGTCTGTAAGAATTTCTATTTAGGCACTCTAGCTATATCACAGAAGCCTGTTTATAATGTCCATTTAGGCAAATCAGAAATGAATATCCCCAAACCTGATGGAAGAGGGTTATCAGAAGCTAGTGCACACTCGTTGCCGTCAGAAGTGAAAGATAGAGTGAGAAAGCATATAATGTCGTTCACAACTGAAAACTCGAAACCAGTAAAACAGTTTTCTAGGAAAAAACAATATTTAGATCTCAATTTAAGTGTGAAACAAATGTACACAATGTACTCTACTGAATGTGATATCGACAGTGTGGTGCCTGTAAAAGAGTCTATGTACCGGAAGATATTTAAACAAGAATTTAATTTACATTTTAGGAAAGTGAAAACGGAACAACAGCTGTGTTGCAAATGTAAAAGTGTGATAAAGAAAAAATAAGTGCATTTTATTTAAATTGATTCTTATTCTATTTTCATGCCTTGGTGGCTGAGTGGCAAAAGCGCTCCGGAAACTGGTCCCGGGTTTGATTCCCAGGTCGGCCAGAAGTTATGGATATAAAAGCTTTGCGATCACTGCATTTGGAATGCGTGGTGATAAATACCTATCAATTGTAGCGAAGACTTGATTTTAATGGAGGCCTTTTAAGGCTGTATTATTTGCAATATATGCTGAAAGGAAGTTCAGGATCGACTTTAAAGAAATAAAGTAGATTTTTAAAAAACTAAAACAGAATTGCCTAGTTGTAGGACTTAATTAGGGCAACAACTCTAATAGCTATTTCTATAGCCAAGCAGCTCTAAGTGTCTGTTCTGATTTATTACGTGAGAAGTTTGTTTTGAGCAATTTTCGCTGTTACACTTACTTTCGGTTTTTTTCATTGACGCTTGTACGTATCACAACTTTGTTGGTAGGTATCTTTATTAAGTTACAAATTGTATATACTTTATCTTCTACATAATTTACAAAATAATAAAAAAATATTTTACAATAATATATTGTAGTATTAATTTGCTTAGATTTATTATTTCTTACAAAAACACAAATGTTAAAAAAAAAATCCACAAGCAAGATTTGAACCTGCACCCTTCTGACATCGGTATGTCATCGGTATGTGAATTTTTCTGACCCGGTGGTCAGGTGTAATTTGTTTCGCAACAAAATTTGCGTTAAAATTATATAAACAAAACAAAAACCATTTTATTATTTTTTATTAGTTTTCAGCTTAGGCCCATAAATAAACATTATATAGACAACAAACAACAATGTAACCAACCAGAGGATCCAACCAACCTCGATGGCGCAGTGGTTAACGCGCCCGGTCCGCGATTGCTAAGGTTAAGCAATTTATGCAAAGTCCGGTCATCGGATGGGTGACCAAAAATGTATCTGTTGACGCGCAAAGCAATCCGCTCTGGGCCTGCGATGTGTTTATGGCGTGTTCTCCCTATCCATTCATAGGGAAAGCTCGTACCCCAGCAGTGGGGACATAATGTCCTTATATATATTATATTAAAATGAGTTGGCGATGATGGTTTAACCAACACACCGTAATGCTGGCTTGGTGATATAATTTATTTATGTTATTGAGAAGCAGTGATAAATAAAGATAACTCCTTAATTTTTTGATGGTAAAGGAGATCTTATTTGTCTTATTAATAATTTGCAAATTAAAACAAAATCAGTTATTTAATTTTATATATTTTTGCACTTTAATAACTTACTAATCTATACAAATAAAATGTACTTGCCTGCACGTCAGGCTACCACGAACTGTCAGATTTCCTCAAGAGACTTTGAATTTTATAAATAACTAGATGACCCGGTGAACTTCGTATCACCTACATTTTATATTTCTGTTAAACAGAACTGTTTTTTATTCCAACAAAACAGACCAAAGAGATCGGACTTCATACTACAGCTATGAAACAGATTAATTTCTGAACGCACTTATAAATATTTGACAACCAAGTGACAATTTTTAATTTCTAAAAGGACAAAAGACATCAAATGTTTTATAGCTAGGAACACTTTGTATTGGAAAATTAAATTGTCATTTTTAGTATTTTCCGTTACTTATTATTTATGTTTCTCACCGTTTAAACCTTCCCTGAACTTCCACAAATATTTCAAAATCAAAATTAGCCAAATCGGTCAGTCATTCTCGAGTTTTAGCGAGACAAACGGACAGCAATTGATTTTTATATATATAGATATGACATGGTTGAATATGTATTTTTGCTTAAAAACGCACAATTCTAATTTATTCCATACGAATCCTTCCGTGTATTGGCTACCTACGTGATATTGGCGGAAATGTGTTCGGCTGTAGACACAAAACATGCCATAAATAAAAGAGGAAAAAGCAGTTGGACAGTTTTGGATAGGTTCAATAGGTTGATGTGCAGGCGTCTATCTGGGTGCCTAGTGCGAGTTTGATTCCCCATTCGATTACGTTAACGAAAACGAGAGAATTTGTATGGCAAAATTGTACTCTTCTCGTATGTCGCCAGGAGGCGCTTCTTCAATGCCATACTTGAATACGGATAGTAAACAAAACACACTAGGCACCCTGTACAAAAGAAACACTAAATAATTTGGTGAAGTAAGGCAGAAATAAAAATACCTTTCAAGTATGATGGTACCAGGTTCACTGTCCACAGTCCACATAGGGGCTGTGACTATCCACAGTCCATATGTGGGTTGTTCACCGTACACTTTCTTTACTTTTTTGTGAGGTGGGACTCAGGGTTTGGAGCCTACAAAAGTGGACTTGATAGAACAAACTTAATGCTACAAAAAACCTACTTGGACTTGGGGGCATATCTTACGATTTGGCTTGGACTGAACCTGTTAACAAACATGTTTTTTTATTGTATAATATTGTTAAAAATATCGATAACTTGTAAATATTATTACTTAAAAATAAATCTCAATTAAGTGCGAGATCTATTTATTTAGCAATAACTTGATAAGTATACCTACTTATTTGAGTGAAGTCAATGATTTTTTAAAAACACAAACCTACATCTACTGTAATTACCTAAATTATGCCAGAATTCAAGCGTAAATAGTACATTAAAAGTATTTTTGCAAACTAAATTGTTACTTCTTTCTTCAGTTACCAAGTGCCACTCCTACTATGTTTTTGGAAGGCATTGGTGACTTGTGTGTGTTACTTAGCCTAGGTAGAAAACGATAAAGCTACTTTTACATATATACCTATACTATATAATATATATATACACATCGATATTAATGTTATTATATTAACTGTATTTGTTTTTATGTCAAAAAGGTACAGTACAATCAAACACGCTACGCACGCATTTATCAACCATGACACTCTAAATCAGACACATCGCTAGTTCTTACAAACAAGGCCCTTCTTAACGATAAGCGATTAACATTTACAGTGATATTGTTATTCAACAAAAGGAATGATTCAATCCGTGACTGTGTCGATCTATTTGTCATTTTACAAATATATTAAAGTTTATTTAACAAAGACATATAAGAATATCTGTAGAGTGATTCAGAATTTATGATCGACGCTTAAGTGCGGTTAACTTTGACGCTTCACATGTAATGAGAATAGTACTCTACATTGCTTGATTATATTATGGCTGAAGATTGTCATTCAACCTCAATTTAACAAAAACTTTTTGAAATAAGTAACCAGCAGTAAGGAACTAGTAGCACCATACCTATGCACTTTATATTATATGTCCCTTACAAATAAACAAAGAATAAGGTCCGAATAGTTATACCGTGTTTTGTTTCTGATAGCTAAATGTCATTTCAAATTAGAGTAAAAGAGACAAAACACGGAATAACTATTCGAACCTTATTCTTTGTTTTTTTTAAGGCACTAGGTATAAGTTTACCAGGGTACGTTCTTCACTTAGGTAGGTATTAATGAATGTTCGAGAAACCTTCCAAGGTGACGTCAGTGACGTCACAAAGGCTATATATGCAGCATAATATTACTTAAATAATTATCATTCGAGTAGAAGACATCAATTCGTGAGGCATTTTGGCATTGAACATTTGATATACCTACTTAGGCCATTTTTTTATAGTAACTGTTGGCCTCCTATGGCGTTAACAGCGTCACCGGACGTTTTTGTGGGCGGCGAGAAACTCAATCGTCAGAAAGTTTCTAGGGGGGGATGGCATAATGCAAAAGCGTATCCCCACTCCCTCTAGTCCCCATCTCTCCTAGGTACATTCTTAGAAGAGTTTGGATCGGATCAAATTGATCGATTCTGTTATTTTAAACAATCATTTCTTGGCGTTGACTTTTTAATCTTTGATTACAAATGATTGTTGATACTGAGTACCTATCACTTCCATTTCTCAGTGGTCTCTGATTTTGAAAATTTTTCTTAGATTCATAATGGATATGGATACCTATATTAGGTATTCAGACCTTATTGAATTACCAGTTTAGTCACAGCAAAACATTACTCAAATAAATTATTGTATCAGTACTGTGAAGGCTATGTTGAATAAAATTATTTGACTTTTTGACTTTTTGACTTTTTGACTTTTTGACTTTTTGACTTTTGACTTTTGAGTAGGTAAGACAATGAATTGTAAGGCATTAAGGCATTGGACGTTTGGTCAGCTAGCTTTAATGGTTTAGTGGATTCTGGCGGGTATGATGACGCAGACGAGGTCGTCTCCGCTCTCGTTCTTCAGCTCCCATTTGACATCCACCTTCACTTTGGGGTAGGCCTTCAGGACAGGCAGCGTCGTCTTGTAGCTCGCTTTCTGGCCGCCCTGCAAATAGCAATTATTTATTAAGGATTGCCGACAGAGTTTACAATCGACCAACGATCTGGTGAAGGTCGCGGGTAGACGCTGGATGTGAACAGCATAAAACCCGTCGTCGTGGAGGCCTTTGTCCAGTATTGGATTGTATCGGCTGACGATGAGGATGGACAGAGTTTACATTTTTTTTTTGAGAGAGATTGCTGATTGCCTCTACGGCATTTTCAGCTTCACCGGGCTTTTTTTGGGGGCGGCGAGGAATGTAAAGGGTCCCTCAAGCCGTGTGAAACGAATCACCTTCAGAGGTTATCTAGAGGGAACGGCATCGCGCACTAGTGCGCGTCCCCGTGCCCTACTAGATTCTCCGAAGGGTTCGGATCGGATCGGGGAGCGGAGCAACCCGAGGGCGCCTCTAAAGGCACGGACCTCGGCTCGGGTTGACCGGGCCGTGGAGGAGGAGAGAAGCGCCCAGGTACATGTCTGTACCTGATTTAGAGCGAATGTGAACCGGTTCTTCGTACCCTTGTTCTACGAGTACGGTGTCTTGGGCCTAAACTGGTGTGCATGTTTAGTGTATTCTTTAAATGTATGCTGTCATTTAGAGGATCGGGCGGGGAAGAGTTTACAACATAACATACCTTTAAATAAATAATCAACTGCGACATGTAGGTACTTATGACCGAGCGTTAACTTGGGAACGGGTCGACCGATTTGGCTGATTTATTTTTTTCTAAAGTTTAGCGAACACTACACATTGAAATGAAACAACTTTTACGGATCTACTCGCGTTTACGGAAACGTCAGGATAAACATTAATTAAAACTAATGTGTAAAATAAACGCGTGTAGATCCGTAAAAGTTGTTTCATTTCAATGATTTATTTTTGTTGTGTTCGTAATTGTCCATACAATTAAAATTGGTATTTGTGAGAAGTAATGATCGGGCTCGGAGTGCCTGCCTAACGTGAGTTTTGTTTACAGCTGGCATTGACATACTCATTTTCGTTTTTGTCAACGTGATCGAATGTCAAATTAAACTAACACTAGGCACCCGGGTGAGATGAAGACCAAGTGCTTACCCGTATGCAGAACCGCCCTAAGCACTGCATGTTTTGGGGCTCCTATCTTCCAGGCTTAGCAAAAAACATTTCTTCTCTGACCGAGGGGTCCCTAAGCGACGCGGGGTTTATGGCACGTGCCTTATTTGCCTTTATGTTAATCCCATAGTGCCCATATGGAATAAAAACGATTTTTTTTTATAATAACGAATGCGACGGTACCTTCAAGGGGCAGGAGAGCCCGTTGTCCTTGCAGGCGTCGGGCTGCGGGAGCGGGAAGGGCACCGGCAAGTTCATGATCACGCCGTGCACCTCCGTCTCTATTGTCTTTACGTCTTGTGCTAAAACAGAAATGTTTTAAATTATTTTCTGTTAGATTCAATCGGCGAACTGGCTTAGGGGTCACCTGGTACCTACTGGGTATAATATACCCTTGTTTTTATGATCTGAGGTATATACCTAACCTACCTGGTCACTAATAGGATGATAATTGTTTAGTTATGTAGAACGTCGTTAGTTCTTAAAGTAGTAGAAATGTTAAATTAAATTAATTCAGTGATAATAGTACTAGTAGTAAAAGTGATGATTAGATGTTATTTAAAAGACAATAGACGAAGCAAAGTTGGTACCTATTTCTTTAGAAGTCACTGACTTGATATCCGAAAAATTCCGGTACGGTAATTAGGTAAGTACTTTAATTTCTGATAAATTGTCGACTTGCCAAGCTTTATAAAACAGGACCGCTACTTCAATGCAATACAATTTGTTGTTTTCGTTAACGTAATCGAATCTCTAACTGCATGGTGAGCTGCAGAACAAGCCTTAAATTAAGTATGCGTAGTAAGCGAATACCTCTTCCTTTCGACGTGGGAGGGGGAAAAAAAAAGTAAGTAGGTATTTACTTTACTTTTACAAGTACTATTATTTCTTCTGTGTTTTGACGACGAAGGACAAGTTGGTTCCACACGTTCACCAAATAGTTAACTCTATCGAATAGTGATGACAATACGTACCTACTGATAAGCAGGCACAAGTCGTAGGAAACCTATGATTCCATTTCTTGCACATACATTTAATAAAAAAATATTAGGTGGGTAAGGCCGAGAAACTTTGCCGCTAACGCGGATACGGACGGTTACGGTCGGTAACGCGACCGTAATCGTTTAAAAGAATTGTAAAGCCTAGTTCACGTACTATAAAAAGCCGGACAAGTGCGAGTCGGACTCGCCCACCGAGGGTTCCGTACAAATTTATAGGTACAAGAGGGAAAAAAATATTTATTTTTTCATTCTTCGTCATAAATCGAAAACTATACATCATAAAAATTATTAAAATACTGTTTAAGCTTGTGCAAATGAAGCCCTTTCATACGATACCTCACATGACACGGTTAACTCACTTCCAAATTTAGAACCCCGTTCCTTGCATAAAGACCCTGTTTTTTGTGATTTATTTACAAATGTATAGTTTTCCCTGTACTTGTAGTATAAGACGATATTACTTGCCAAATTTCATAGTTCTAGGTCAACTAGTTAGGCAAGTACCCTTTGAAGTTTGATTCCTTTGAGAGTGTCGAAATATACGTTTTTTGCGACATAAACGGCCGTATCTGATTTTGAATTTAGCATGATTCTTATGCATATGCATGTCGATAACAGGAATAATATAGGTAGTCCCCGTAGTTCCAGATACAACGAATTATCATTATTATTAATTCGTTATCGTCGCGTCGCGTCGGTGACGTATGCATAAAATTATTATTCGTCGAAGTGGTAATTAAACACGACAATCAAAACATTATGTTCGTTGATTAGTTTGTTTAGTTAGTGATATGATTGTTGGGTGAAAATACTAATTAAACGAGGGTCATTTCATGTTAATCGTGTAGTTGTCAGAATGGTATAACGAACTGCGTGCGTGTCCGACGAAATGATTTTAGTTAAGTCGTTTGTATTAATTAATGGGCATTACGGCGAGTGAATAACTAAATTACCGGTCTCAGACCGGAGGAGATTCGATTCCCGGCGGAGAGTAGGTACCTACTTAGTTAGCGCAAACAGATTTAACTTGCTGTGTTAAGAAATATTTTAGATATTTTTTATGAAACTATGCATATCAAAATATTCAATAACAGTAAATAGTATTTAAAAACTTGAAAAATATTTAACCGCCATTTACTCAAAAGTTGTCCAACCTTTCTTACTGCGTTATAAATTAGCACGGCAGTATATTAGTCTACTGCTGGACATAAGCCTCTCCAAGTGCACGCCACCGAGCACGATCCGCACCTACTTACATTAGAATAATAATTATTATAAACGGGATTATTACCATGTAATTCATTTAGGGTACCTGTAGAGTAGGTACACTTTTCATGTAGTTAACGTCCTTACCTGGTGTGAAGTCTATGCTAATGGTGGCGTTGGTATTCCTCCTGAGGATGCACTCCTTTGCATCGTCTGCACACCCGCTCACCCCCACAGACTCAACCGTCGCCATTTTTGAACCTGCACAAGATGAATTATCAAATTAAACATATTTGTACTAAAAAACATATAGTATTAGCAAATTTATTGCGGCATATAGATAATGTTTAAATAACAAAAAAAAACTTCCGTGTCCTACTGAGACATAGCTTAATTAAAAAGAAATATATATTTCTGTTCTTTGAAGTACTTTTCTAGTTTCTAATACATATATAGGTATAAGAATGCAAAATATCTATATCAAAATTCTCGTGTGACATGTTAGTTGCTTCCTCCGATCCTCCGAAACGGCTCGATCGATTTTTATGAAATTTTTTCGGTAGGTCTGACAATTAATCGGTCGTAATCTATTTTTTATACCCCTAAGTGATAAGGGTGGTCCACCCCAATATTTTGTTTAATTTTCCAATACAAAATGTTCCTAGCTGTGAAACATACGATTTATTTGTTTTGTTGTCATAGAAACGATTTGATTGTATTGTTGATATAGAAACTGTCAAAGCGATACGAAATCCGCTGGGTTTATAGTCTATATAAAAAATATAATGTTTAATAATAAATACACGGCCAAGTGCGAGTCGTACTCGCGCACGAAGGGTTCCGTACCATTATGTACCACTTAAATATTAATTTTGTTTTAATTTAATTATTTATTTTTAAAGCGAATAATATACTCGATAATCTGTGGATATTTCAAGCGCCTACCTGTTGCCGTTATCAATATGTAGGCACTTAATTTTTTCACAATATTTTATAAATATTTTAATTTTTTAGCATTAAAAAATTTAAAAAAGAAATATCAACAACTGGTTGCTTATTTCGGTAATAAGCCTGCCGATGCCGGTTCCCCGTACCGCGTACAAAATTTTGCTATCAAGCTATCAAGTTGCAGCACTGGAATTCAATTTGCACCCATTTTCGTACAATATTGGACTCCGTTTAAGTATTTCACTTGTCTGGATTATTGCGATGTCAAGTATGTATAAGATTTAACCTTTGGCGTGGCGTTGTTATAATTGAAAGACTTGGGTGCCTTAAAGCGGTGGAAAAAGTGCGGCCCAATTCTCGGATACCACTCAACCGTGTAAATTAACGTAAGCCTAAGTCTTATTTTAACCTTTGTTGTATTAAAAACAGATGTTAATGCATTCAATACATACAAAATTGAAAAAGGAGTCCAATAATTAAGTTATAAAAGTGACATTAATACAAGTTAGAAGAAATATTCTGAAAACGGTCAGTAGAAATCGCAAAAACATAAGATGAAGAATGCCTGAAACTGAGGCAAGATGCCACTATTAGCGGGTGGGGAGTAACTCCGTACTTCAGAAGTCATGCGTGCGTGGGCCACGATTTCTGTATTCAACTTCCATAAACGCACTTTGCCCGACCTGAGAAATGAACCCAGGACCTCCGAATCAAAAATTATCACTGGGCCACCGAGGCGATTTCAAGTTGGTTCTAATAGAATTTTGGATTCCATGGTGAGTCATCATGAGCTAACAAATCTAGGTCCCACTTAGGACTTAGTGCTCTTAAGTACCTAAATTGAGTTTTAATTGCCATTCGATCACGTTTACGAAAACCAACTTTTTATGTAATTGAAGCCCTTTCTGGTAACAAACGAGGAGAACTACAATTATGCCATTAAAATTATCAATTACAACGCCTCGGTGGTCTAGTGGCAAACCGGTTGGCCCAAAACCCGAAGGTCCAGGGTTCAATTCCTAGATCGTGTAAAGCATTTTTCGGATTTTTCGCTGAATAGCTCGGGTTTGTGATCACCAATTCGCATTTGGTAAGGATGGTGATTCAGAAATTACCCATCAATTGTAGTGATAGGTACCTTGATTTCAATGATGTAAGCTTAGAATAATTTACGTTTAGAAAGTAAGTCCGCGCGCCCATATTGAAGCACCTTTTTTGGAGCCAGACGCCGAGTTTTCAATGTACACTACGGAGTTAGCGTGCGTGCGTGTCACCGCGCGCAAACAGAAGCTAGTAATCTTCACGAATCGTCGTTTTGCCAGAGCGCTTGTATGAAGACTATATTTCTATAAGTAATTATTCTGAGGATGTAAGCTATTGCCACCAGACAATTATAGGCTATTTATCTACATACAAAATTATCGTTTCCGTAAATGTGATCGGATGGCAAATAAAACTCGCACCAGGCATCCTGTGTGAGAACCATAATTGTAATACAGAAATGTAATACGACGTAGGTATAAGTATGTTATGAGTTTATACAGATAATAACAATTTCAAACACTTAGGTATATTATTACGTGATGTAATGATGGATTCATCTGGTCGTGTACAACTAGAAAATAATGGAGAATAACATCCGTGCTTTTTGCCAAATCAATTATAAAGATTAATCTAAGCATAATAACAAATTGCGGATAACAAATATTTTATTTCTGCCTCAAAGGTGCCTCATAGAAGAGATCGCTTTAAGCGATAAGACCACCTTTGCTCATTTATTTATTTATTTGAACAACCAACAAGATCAAACACTAAACATGCTATGTAACTTACGTTTAACATTTTCTAAGCTAGAATCTATTCTAGCTTAGAAATAGAATAGAATAAATAGAAGTTAGGCGTTGCCTTAATTATAGATTGACACGGCATGCTTAAGAATTAGGGTATCTAAAATGTTCGTTATTCGTTTTCCATGTGTGTGAGCAATAAAGTGTACTTAGATAGATTTATTTTAAATTTTCCTTTTCCAAAAATGTAGTTTATTACACTTACGTTACGTAATATTAATTTCAAAGAAACATTACATTGCTACGCTAATGTCTAATAAATCATATTGTGACGTTGTTCCGTTTTGCATTTGACAAATTGTTTATATACGAGATTTCAATTTTAATTCAAACCAAAAATAATAATATAGGTATGTGTTTACTACATAACTAGGTTCTTATACTTAATGCTCTAAGTACTTACACCATATTATGTTAAGTTGTTATTTGACATATTTATATAGGTACCTACTCGTTACTAACCTATTTATATAATACTAGCACTTTACTCGCGACTTCATCCGCGTGGATTTAAGATTAAATTTTTTTTATTAAGTTAAATTAATGTATTATATATTTATTTTATAATGTATTTCATTTTATGTAAGTAAGTAATGTATGTTATAAGAAAATTTATTCTTTTGCCCGATTCTATAATAGATCCATCTTAAGAGAAGGTGAATTTGCAAGATCAGTTTGCTTATTGTCATTAAAATATATCATAAGTTACCCGCAAGGAATGTAGCATTCTATTAGTGAAAGTATTTTTAGAATTGGACCAGTAGTTCCAGAGATTAGCCCCGACATACAAACAAACAGGTCACAAACAACAACAAGGTCACAAACGTTACCTCTTTATTAATAGTAGGTACCTATATATGTTACAGTCAAAACTCATGAGCGGTCAAAAGTACTTAAACGATAACATATTTTCCACAAATCGTCGCTCGCATGACATACCTACTGTCGTATCTTACAATTTTGTCGTAACTAAACTGGGGGGTAACCACGAGCTCTTATAGCAGTATTATTGCAGTTGTGATAACGAGACGCGTGTAGCTGCGAATATACTCGCGTCTCTTTTCCACAACTGCAATAATACTGCTGTAAGAGCTCGTGGTTACCCCCCTGAAGGCAGTAACATTATCTACATACTTTCTATTGCTTTTCATTGTGACAAAGTGTCGCAACTGTGTAACATAGTTTCGGAAAGAAGAAGAAGAAGAAAGAAGAAGAAGTTTAGGAACGACGTATCTTCAAAGAAATAGATTTTTTAGTTTTACTATATGACTTACGTAACCTAAGACTTTTCGTAAAATTAAAAAATAAATTTTGTGTTTTCATCTGAAAGACGTAAGTAACTTACGTAGGTTAGTGGTGTAAAATTAATGAAGTTAATTGCCATTTACGACTGTTCGATTTATAAAAAGGTGCAAACAAAACAGTGTTGTAATATCATATAATTATATAATATAATTAGTACAATTTAGGGATCATAATGGAATATAAGTCATAAAAAATGCTGGTAAAGAGTGATCAGTTCAACAAATATAAATTATAACTGCACAGCAGTTAGGTTCTAATTGCAATGTTGAAGTCTGCAAAAAATATAAAAAATAATGTTACTTATTTTAACGAACAAATACGTAAAGAAATTTTTTTTTACTACTGGGCTCAAGGGATTTACAATACAATCATTTATTGTAAATCATCATTTACAATCTCAAAGAGAGTTTATTGCCAGACGTAAAAAATCTGCCCACTATACGTAAGACCGCAGGCCCGGAATCCAAAAGGCAGTATACTATTGGCTATAAACTGCGATTAAATGATATTCTCAGACCCGTATGCAAGAAATTGTTTCTGAACACTGAGTATCGGAGAACGAGTGCTCGAACAACATTAGAAAAAACTCAGGACACTGTCATTGTAGCGAAGGAAAAACGAGGACGTCGCAATTAAGTTTATTTAGAGAATGATGAGACAAAGACGCTTGATTAAAGACCACATAAATCGTTTTCCAAGGGTGGAGTGGCACATCATCATCATCAGCCCATTTTTATGTCCCCACTGCTGGGGCACGAGCCTTCCCTATGGATGGATAGGGAGAACGGGCCATAAACCACCACACGGGCCCAGTGCGGATTGGTGGTTATTAACGACTGCTAATGCAGCCGGGAGCAACGGCTTTACGTGCCTTCCGAAGCACGGAGGAGCTCGAGATAATTTTTGTCACCCATCCGATGACCGGCCTCTGCGAAAGTTGCTTAAACTCCGCGCTGGCAGACCAGGGCGCGTTAACCACTGCGCCATCGAGCTCCTCCCCTTGAGTGGCACACTGTCGCGAAAATACTACTCTTGATACTCGTGAGTATTTACTTTTTAGTAAATAGTAAATAGTGTTGAATAATTTCGGCGGGCTGGTTAGAACCACGATAGCTCAATTGGAAGAGCACCTGACCCGGTATGTCTGAAGGGTGCAGGTTCAAATCCCTGCTCGTGAAAATTTTTACAACATTGTGTTTTTGTAATTTGTTTCGCAACAAAATTTGCGTTAAAATTATATAAACAAATTAAAAACATTTTATAAATAGCTAGCCTACTTCTTAACTGATCTTTTGTATTTGTAAAAATATTATGATCAGATGTTAATGACGGTAGTTGTTGACATTGAATTGGCGCCTTTGGCTTTCAAAGTAAAAAGTAAATAGTGTTGAATAATTTCGGCGGGCTGGTTAGAACCACGATAGCTCAATCGGAAGAGCACCTGACCAGGTAAGTCAGGGTGCAGGTTCAAATCCTGCTCGTGGAAATTTTTTCAACATTGTGTTTTTGTTATTTGTTTCGCAACAAAAATTTGCATTAAAATTATATAAACAAAACAAAAACATTCTGATTTGACGCTGAGCAAAATATATCAAATGTTTATAGATGAACAGGCAGACAATACCCAAAAGCTATGTATTTCTTTGTGAAAGATTATCAGTTCTATGAACCTTTCACTCCACAGATCAATGCAATCAATGATCAATTTCACAGAGAAAAAAGATCAATGCAGTTTGTGCTCATCATACTACGATGGATCAGAAGATGTAAACTCAATATATTTTTTTATTTATGGTTTTGTTTCTAATGACTTGAGTAAGACAATTCCAGCTCTTCACCAGTTTCCTCTTAAAATAACAGTAGACAAATACAACGACTTACTATCATTGACAACTGGGGACACCCCAGTAATAAAACTAAATGAATATGTCGATTTTTATAAGTTATTCAATCATAAATTTTTAGGTTAACTTTAACATTGTTCACTACTATTATTGTAATGATTTGATAAGTTGTTTTTCGTTTACGTAAATAGATACTGACCTAATTAAGTTATATTCAAAATGTTTCAGACTGAGATAATAATTGGGTAGTTGATACTGATTTTGTTCAAGTTGTTTTTATGTTGTAAAACTTAGGAGCTAGTTATAAGAGAAGTCATAAGTAGTTGAGTTTGATTATTTTTAAAGTGATGGTGTTGTTTTTTTAACTAAGTATATGAACTTGTATAAGTCTGTGTACTGACTGACTGAAGAACGCAACTGAGACTGATTTATTATAATATTGTGCTGTAAAACTTAGGAGCTAGCTTCTAGATTATGAGTCTTATTTTAGTTTGGTCATTTTTTAAATGATACCTATTGATTTATGATTTAAAAAGCTGTTGTATTGTGATAGAAATAGAAAGAAATAGAAATTTGTTTATTTGCTTTTGAATATGGTGATTCAAAACTAATTCTTATGTATAAATTTCCTTTTTATTACTCTGCGAATGTAGTGTCGTAACTACATTTTTATCCCGCCTACAAAAACAAAGTTATCACAAAGTGTCCTATCTGTTTTAAAGCTGCATTACGCAAATAATATAAATACATATTGATAATGAATGATATATGCAAAAACAAAGAGAAAAATATACTTAACTAAAGTACATTCTTGAATTTCTGGTAGAATTTATAATTAAAAAATTATATCGTGAAGTATTGACTCCAAAACCGAAAAAACGTTGCTGTGAACAGTTGTGTGTGTCGTTTAGGGATACTTTTTATCCCGGTAACAGGTTCCTGTGGGATAGTGTAGCCTTCGCGAACGAAGTCGCGGGCGACAACTAGTCTTAGGTCACCGATCCGCTCCGAACCCTTCGGAGAATCTAATAGGGCACGAGGACACGTACTAGTGCGTGATGCCGTTCCTTCTAGAAAACCTCCGAAGGTGATTCGTTTCATATGGCTTAAGGAACCCTTTAAGTTTCTCGCCGCCCCCAAACTAGCCAGGTGAAACTGAAAATGCCGTTTGAGGCAATCAGCTCGGCTCGCGCGTTATGGTCGCAATAATAACCTAACCTAACCTAATCTGTATTATAACTTCACACCATCACACTCAAAGTATTTTTGACCGGTAATGAGTTTTGACTGTAACATATACATAGATCACATGCAAATTGTAACGTTAATTATCTTACTATAAATTCCTATTGCAATTATACTCATTATCTTATTTGTGGAAAATATTGTTATCGTTTAATTATGCTATGCCAAAAAGATTTACGTGTGTAAATTCCCATTAAAGATAAATAAACAACTTTCTAAATAAAATTGTCATGTTGTTAATCTGCTCACCATACTTCCAATTAACGAGCAAAGTAGATCATGGTGGACCCCCACAGTAACTAAATAGAAAGATCGTAATTCTCAAATCGTGCCCCAGTTTCGCAATTCAATCGAAATAAGCATATTTCTTTTAAATTAATACTTCGAGTTTGTTATTTAATTTGGTTGAGTAATCATCCAAAATTGTTTCTGTCGATTGATTAGAAAGCACTTTAATATTTCGGAGCGAACGATGATCCTACTAGATGAGTTCAAAGAAAGAAGTATGTATTTATTAAAATTTATTTTTTGATTGAAAATATTCACGAGCGGTTTTCGAACCCGCATCCTATGACATTTTACAAATTGTAATTGGTGCGCAACAAAGAAGAATGCCCATCGTAGTATATATGCTTTAGTATCGCTACAAATGATTTTGTACAATGATGATTTTTATATCAAAAATCAGAGACTTTCGAGTCCATACGTAACATACATACAGATCCGACTACATTTTTCGCGACAACTGTCGCATTACAATACTGTAATGCGATTTAATATATGTATTTTCCATATCATATTGAATTATTGACACAAACATAAGCCAACTCGTCTATTTTAATGAAATAACTACAAATGAATCGATTATATTTTGATAAATCGATTTGCTTGTTACAAATAGCAACACCGAGGAGACATCGACAACTCGACATGTCAAAAAAATCAAATTAAATGGAAGTGAATTTAATTACTAAATAATATGGGGATTTCTCGTCGGAGAAGTTAAGGCAAATAATTTAACAGGGTTTTATGAAAATAAAAAACTTGAATTTTGATATAAATTAGGTGGAGGTACAATTCGAACAAGGATACGATACCAAGAATGGGTATTCTCCTTTGCGTGAAGTAATATCTATATAATTAAGTATTTTGTGATCTTTAAGGTCTCACTTCCCGCTAAAAATAGAGACCCGATACCTCTGTATCTGATGCCGGTGGTCTCACTTGACCGCAAAGACTGCATTCTTACAAACAAACACTTTATATAGATATATATATATATATATATATTTACTAGTGGCCCGCTCGCGACTTCGTCCGCTTGAAAACACCCGCGCACGCCATGATGGACCCCTATTGCAGCGCCACCTACCGGGTCCAATTGTAAATCTACACCATTCTGAATCCACTTGAGCACACACAAAAAATTTCATCAAAATCGTTCCAGCCGTTTAGAAGAAGTTCAATTACAAACACACGCACAGAATATTTGTATATAAAGATATTTTTTTTATACCTCTTGCCGTACAATCTTAGAAATGAGTAAGTACCTACTTATTTTATTTATAACTATATTTTTTGTATCTACCGATACAAAAATTCAATCCTACACACATAATCTAGATCCAACGCAATAAGAAAATATTTAAATGAGTAAACAAGTAGGTACTAAATCTACCTAGTTACATAAAAATAAAAATTCAAGTAATGTTAATTAAGTTACACAAACATTAATTAAATAAACAAAGAAATTTCGAGCAATGAAAATGTGAAACCGGATTTCTTAGGTAACTTTTTAAGAGTTTAACCTTTTACTTACAAAACGTGCGTTATGGAAAACTTTCGTCACGACACTTTCCGGAGTTTCGCAAGCACTTATTATATTCGAAGCTTTGTCCGAATTTCGCCACGTGAAGCCGTTGAAACATTGGAAATTTTGCAATCTTTAATTCTCTCGCACAAAATACGATTATGTTCCTTGGAAATTGTGAAATTGTGAAATTGTGCGCACTTGAGTGTGATTACTGAATAGCACCGAAATTAAATATTAAAAAAATATTATACTATGGAATATCATTGTTATCTCAAATATAATTATCTACAATGTGTTTCTGATGATATAGGTTACATTCGTCCGAGATTTTCTTTGTGTCAAAATAGTAAACTGTGACTTTAAAAGCGTGTTTCTCGCTTACACTCGGAGCCCTTGTTCATAACTTGAATGACTTATGAAGAAACATGCATTAACTGACATGTGCGACGCAGTTTTTTTAATGACTTTTTTTTATTCATTTGATTAATACACTTAAAATTTAATACAACATACATTGCCTTACACGGAAACTATGTTGTCTATGCAAGTGTAGGCCGTTTTTTAGTTTATAATAGTTTTGTAAATATTTATAAATAACGCTGTTTACATAGTCATAGTCATAATAAATAATTTATTCATAGTAAATAATTTAATTATATACAATCGATAGATATCTAAGGATTTACCCAAAAAGACAGGACTCAATTTGTTAATGTATGGAATAGAAAATATATTTTTTACAGAAAAATGAAATAACTCAAAATAAATGACACTTCAAATTTTATCAGGATTTATCTGTAATTGAGTGCCATTAGAGTATTCGGTCATCATTAAGTGTATTAGTAAAGAGACACGTAGAAGTCTGCCTGCAATTCGTAAATAACTGCATCCTCTGCTCCACACTTGAATAAAAACTCACTACTGACTCATAATATACCTAAGTGTATTCAAGGTTTTTGTAAAACCGCCTCGCCGCCGCGCCGCCGGCGCCGTCCAACCGGATCGATTCTAATTGGTCGCATTGTCAATTTCTGTATACGCAGGACTAGGATTAACGATCAAAATAAAACATATTAAGAAGGTCATATACCACAATCAGTGTAGAATTTCGCTTGAGCACTGGCCAGCAATACCGACACTCCTATTATAAACAACATTTTTGTTAAACAAATTACAAATTCGCGCGCTAACGAGGTGATACGACTCGCGCGTCGGTTACAAACTGACCGATTGGATGGACTGGACTTGTGTGTAGCGACCTTTATTGCCCTATTATATGCTCGAGTCAAAGAGCACTCACATGATCTGTAGAAAAGACAGTATGTAATAATAATTTGTTAAAGAATAAAGCATAAAACATTTTTTAACAAAACATAAACATAAAAAACTAAACATAAAAACGAAAACATAACTACAACATAAATAATGTTTTATTAAAAAATAAGTTCACCATATAATATTTTATTGCAAAAGTTTAAATAAATAAATTAAAAAAAGTTTTTTTCAGTCGTATGGGAATAACGTAAACTGCTTGGTATAGGTCCTAGGCATAACTCCCAGTTATCGTTTATAATTATTCAATTCAACGACCAACGACGTTCTAAAATGTGTCTTGGCAATACGAAAAAGCATATTGCTTGCCGAGCCGCGGTGCCGCACCACGGCACGTGCTAATTCCCCTATACCGCGCTCCCTTTTTGCACTCAACTCTCTTCTTGCCAACAACCCTGAATGTGACCTGTTTGCGAATGGATGGCCGGATATATTGTTAGAATATTTGCGTTATTGTGAAAGAGATGATTAAATGGGAATTAATTTTTTAAGTTATTCTATGTGAAATTGTTTTAATAATATTCTTTAATTATTGTAGTTGGTGTGTCCGTAATAGTTAAAGTAAAATAAATAAATATATATTATAGCAGCTGGTCTAATTGTTAGTGATTCAGACTGCAAACCTAAAGACCCCGGGTCACGAATCGCATAAGGAAAATAAGCATTTCCAATTGGGTATGTGAGTAAAGTTGTTTATGAATAAGTAGCAATGGACCACTCTGCAAGTTGGAGTTTAGATAAATGGTAAAAAAAAATATTTCTAACTTCCACGCAACCGTACAAAATTGTAAAAGGGATGAATTCCTGCGTATAAAAAGTAATTTAAATATGTTGATCCAACTTTGTGCACTAAATTTCATGCAAAACTCTTCAGCTATTTCGGTTGTCTTGAAGCACAGACAACAAAATATTTTTGAGCCCAGCCGTGGTACATCTGTCGACTGCTGTTATTTGAAAGACACCCTTTGAGAAATATTATAAAAATTAAACCATAAATAATTTCCTCCTAAAGCGTCATTATTCCGCCAGGCTGAGCTTAATTTAAATAGCATTTAGCCGTAGAGGCGAAGTAGAGAAAATTTTGTTTCATCTTTGTTAAAAGGATTTCCGGAGTAAACTAACTATATTAACCAATTCATTTTCGAAGTCATCTTCACTGAAGAGGTTGCACCAAAGATCCTGATGAAGTGTCCAAAGGCTGCTGAGATAATGAAACAAAAAATAAAATATCACCTAATATAAAATGTTTTTGTTTTGTTTATATAATTTTAACGCAAATTTTGTTGCGATACAAATTACAAAAACACACCACCACGATAGCTCAATTGGAAGAGCACCTGACCCGGTATGTCAGAAGGGTGCAGGTTCAAATCCTGCTCGTAGAAAATTTTTCAACATTGTGTTTTAGTAATCACCTAATATATTCTATATACACGCAGATATGTTACGAGCATATTCGTGAGACTCGTAAACATCGCATTAGGACAGCTTTCGATTAGTGTGTGTAGACAACGACAATTATTATATAAATAACTAAATATAATGTTATTGATATCGACGCCGTAATCGCCGTATACGACGTGTGCGTTGTACAGAAATGAAATCGATGTAGGTAAGTGTGGCATTTGTGGTTGCAATCGGGGTACAAATTTTTGTTAAACAAAAATGGTTACAATACAAGACACATAAAGAGTTTTTGATATTTCTTTCTTTATTTATTATAATTAGAGCAAAAGTGGTTTATTTTTAAACATTATTGCACATATATTAATTTTTCATTTACAAATTCGATAGGCAGAAAACTTTAACAATCAACCTCTATTCTTCTTTGGCTCGGCCGGAAGTTCATCGCGCTGGCTAATCGTAATCATACGCATGTTTCAGGAAAATGTACGAATATTGCGAATACGTTGTATGCCGATGTAAACAAAGAGATTATAAGGTATTTGTCAGTCATTTGGCATCTTATACAATTGCAGTATCATGGTTCCACAAGGCATTATTAAAAAAAATACATAATAGTCAGCAACTGGCACACCATAAGATTATGCTACTTTAAAACAACCACAATGATGTATCATTGGCCCGATTCTTAAACATTTGCTCATTTTCCAAATATCAAAATCAAGCTGTCAGACACAATCATAAACGTATAGATAGCAGAATATCAGGAGTTATGCAAACTGCCTAAGCCCTGGATGCGGGTAAGTATTACATATCTGGTGTTATTATAAAAAATATATAAATAAAGAGTAATCAATTTGGAAAACGGTTGAAAAAATCCAAGAGCGAGATTAGAACCCGCATCGGTCGGCTGGACCCCTAGACAAGTGGCATAACACTAATAGAATAGACATGAAATAGAATGATTATTGTACGGGATTGGTATAAATCAACGATACGTATAAAACACATCCTAAAACATTCGTTAAATTAATATCATGCGCAGAAAAGTGAGAATGGTCGCACCGGCTTAAACATCGCATCCCTCACTTCAAGTAAACACGGCCGGCCAGTGTTTATTCAAGGGCAGTTTTCGCAACTTACCGAAGTTATTTTATTCTGGAAGCATTAGGTAACAGGGTACCTATTGTTTTATTTTCCTTTCGAACACGTGTACGAAAACGAGAATTTCTATTGCAACATTTTAACTCTCCTCGTTTGTGGCGAGCTACGCTACGCTACTTCAATGCCATACAAACTAGGAACCCATATAGTGGCAATTCCGACATTTACTATAAGTTTTAAAACACATTGGTTCTATATTTATTTCGCCTTAGTTCTACATCTTCTGAACTAATATACTAACTATTAAGTAGCTATATAGTTTATGTAAGGTATTAATGCTTCTATGAACCATTGTTTCCTATGGTTTAAATAAATAAATTAAGTGGATAGATAACGTTTTCTGCCATAAACTGACAATTCATAATACTACTGGCCATAATAGTCACTTGCCATAAGCCATTATAGCATAACTTCATGACGCATAATATCATATGGTTGAAACCTGTAAGGCATAATCATAGAAAGGCATAATTTTGATAAGCATAAGTAATGAAGGCATAATTTTTATTGGCCATAATATTCAAAAGACAATATTTAAAAAGCATATATTTAATAAGAATATCCGGCACAATCCCTAAACTCCTAAGGAATAACACTTATTTACCATAATTTCAAAAAGCATAAATTTCTATGCATAAAAGAAATTGGTCCGGGTGTAGAAAAGGGGGCCCCAAAAAACAAACACAATTTTTTTTTCACAAAATGCCAAAAAAAGCTAACGAAAAAAGATTTAATTTTTTTGATTTAAATTTTTTTTTAAAAATTTTATGTATGGCGCTAGATTTCTGTTGTCTAATAAAAAAAATAACCTCGAAATTCAAGACAATCGCTACGCTGCGCTTCGCGATTTTTCTAACCTATCACGTGACCTACAGCAAAAAGTGAAAAATTTTACAAGTCCTTAATATTGATTTCTTTTTTTTACTACGAAATTTATACACAATTTTATCATTAAAAATACATCATTATGTCGAATAAAAAAACGCATAAGTATAAGTAAATATGCATAGTAAAAGTAAACAATAAATTTATTGATATTTATAGATATGTTTTATAAAAGTATGGCTTTACTGAGTTATGCTTTATAAAAGTATGTCAAACAAAATTATGATTATGGTCATTTATGCATAATTAAAAATCTGCGTTTCAAAGTATGCTTTATATAAATATGGCAAATGAAAATATAGATTTATATGATTATGGGTTTTATTATTATGTCTTTCAACAAATCTGCGTTATTATGTTTATGCGTAATTATAAATTTGCTAAAAACTATTATGCTTTTTAATTTGTATGCCATATGATGTACGTCAATTGAAATTATGAAATAAACATTATGCGTTTCAAAGTGTCACCAGATAAGTAAATACAATTTGTAGTGTAGTTAAACCTCAAGAAAAATTTAAATTTTTAAATTAATAATATTTGTTAATGTATGTTTGTTGTTAACAGATTATTTCAACAATTTACTTCAATTTTTATTTAACAATATTATTGCTTTTAAAGAAGGTTAAGTTTGTTAAATACTGTGTAATCAATTACTA
This sequence comes from Eudonia truncicolella, assembly GCA_949315975.1. Taxonomy (NCBI): domain Eukaryota; kingdom Metazoa; phylum Arthropoda; class Insecta; order Lepidoptera; family Crambidae; genus Eudonia; species Eudonia truncicolella. The sequence goes on along the minus strand of OX438838.1, from coordinate 6,436,942 downwards.
ACCACAAGCTGCTTCGTTGACTAATCGCTTCGGCCATGCGTCTTGCAGCAATCACTAATGCTAAGCTGTTTTGAGCAGCGAGACACTTGGTGGCTCCAAAATGCTACTAATACTGTTATGATAATAACCTTAGACGAGATAAGTAGGTGGACTTAAGCCATCAACTAAACCGATCAAAATAATCGGCTGGGAATGAAACCCTGCATTCCTGGGTTTGAACAGGTAATAGTAACCATTCATAGGCGGCAGTTTAGTCCCAAGTTTAACCTATAATAGGTAAAATCAACCGCCTCTGTGGTGTAGTGGTTAAGGCCACCGGTTTAGACCCAGAGATCCCGGGTTCCTAGCGAGGGGACATGTTTGTGTACTTAGTTTGGTTGGAGGTAGGGCTTGTTTGTCCGCCTGGATTACCATCTTATCTAAATATGTCGCCATACCATCAATGTTTGTAGCATTGTTGTGTTCCGGCAGCTAGAGATAAGATAGCCAGTGCCTCACTAGTTGAGGATCCCGGGTGAAGTGCGCTTTCATCATTGGCCTTATTATCACTTAACATCAGGTGAGATGTGAGTAAGGCACTGTGCTTACCCGTAAAATATATTAAAAAAAACCTAGTCGTACTCAAGTTATAGCTGTGATATATCTGTACATATATGTATGTTGCTTTCTTTCACACCTCACGAGTCACGTGTTAGAATGTTAGAATGTTAGTGTTAGAAGGGTGCAGGTTCAAATCCTGCTCGTGGAAATTTTTCAACATTGTGTTTTTGTAATCACGTGTTAAGTTTATGATATAAAGGCTTCATTGTTACGACATAAATTACACAAAGAATGTTCAACTGAGTCATCGTCGACTTAAGACATATTTATTGCGTTAGCTATGTTTTTATGTTAGAAGACATTATGAGACATTATGAGGAGTAAAGTCCCAGCTATTATGGTATATACCTAATAGTCGCAGATTGTTTTCGTGTTTCTGAAACATAACATGTAATAATTAAACAAACAAAATATTATGTTACAGGGATAATTATGATGAAACTTAGATAGCTTTAGGTAAGTTGACAACTAGATATGGTAAAAAAAGTTCATGCAGTTCATCAGACCGTCGACTACTAATACTTTAGTCAGACTCAGATCAAATCCCGAAACTGCTTAAATGATTGAATCCCTAAACAGGTACCGTAAAATGATTTAAATTTATTACTTATTTATTTGTTTATAAACAAAACATAACATTTATGTTTTACAAAATGGTACAGCATAAACTAATAAATAAACATTACTTAGGTACGTGTTCAAAATGTTTAATATTTCGTAATAACGTTACTTGTAAGGGACACGTGTTGCTCGAACAGTTAGCCAGTAATTAAAATACACGGACCGCTTAAACAGTCGTAGCAAAGCGGCCATTTCACCGAGCTGCTGAAGACTGAAGTTCACTATGCAGTCGCAACTTGAAGCGGTCGCTTCGCTTCAAGCTGCCCGTGTATGGCCGCCCTAAGAGTAACGTCTTTTGGTATTAAATAAGACTAATAACAAATCCCCAATGGATTTAATTACAAATTTTGAAACTATCTAATGCTCTTATGTGAGGTAGCGGCAGGAGCGTTCAGCCCGAAATGCAGAAGTAAGCTCTGATTTTTCGACTCATGGCTTCGGTGTGTGATTATCAACCAATTTAGCAAGCGTGGTGATTAAGCAAGTAGGTATTCATCATTATAGCTATGTTTGATGGATGCCTTTATCCAGCAGTTTATTATTAGCTAATTATGTATTAGTAGGTACATGTTCGTGCTAAACTTTACTTACTATCCTCGGTATCGTGTCGTTGATATTTTTAATTATAATAAGCACCATGGTAGTGTTACAAGAATGTACACCCGCTGGGAACTAAGTTTCTTGTACGAGAGAGACGTTGTAAAGCCCGTCTATGGTCAACAGTAAACTTTCTCCGAAAAAATGTAAATGTGTGGTATGAAATGGCCAACCTATTGGAGAATAAACAAAACCAACGTGAATGGATTTTTAGAATAGAATAACATAAAAGATCCATAGTAACAAGATAAAATTTTACTAGAAAAATCTTGTGAATGAATAGAATACTATAATAGATAGATAGATAATAGAATACTATATAGTATAGCATTATCTTGTTACTATTTAAAGCATTGTGAATGCAAGATAAGATTAAGGGTAACCGACCGGATAGACCTGATAGCTCTAAATCTGAGACCACTCAGACGGTATAAATAGGTGTTAGGAATAAGTTCTCGTCCGTTGTCCAATAGAGTTATAGGGATTGAACTATAATATTTCGCATTCATCCCGAGCATCTGTTTTATACGGACTTACCGACTTGAGCCCAAAGTGTATGAAGGAAGGGACCGTTTAGTGGCCATCCGGTGACAAATCGACTGTTGTCATTGTAACTCCTGAGAACTCACCTACGAACCAAACAACAAGATCTAAGAACAAGATTTCGGCGAGTTGGACAGAACCACGACAGTATAAAGTTAGTGCACCTGACCCGGTATGTAATTAGATGCGGGTCCGATCCCGCGCGTGGATTTTTATAAACAATACTTTTTACAATTGTAATAAGTTCGCAACAAAAACTGTGTATAGCTTACGTAACTCTTAACTGTCTTTACTATTTGTAAAAATATTAAGATCAGATGTTGATGACGTAGTTGACGACGTTGAATAAGGCTGTTTTTGGTTATAAATTAAGAGTAGATAGTGTTGATAATTTTTGGCGGGTTGGACAGAACCACGATAGCAAAACGGTATTTCACCTGGACCCGGTATGTCGTGGGGTATATGTTCAAATTCGGCTCGTGGAATTTTTTTTAACAATTTTTTCAGATTTTTTTTTCGAATTGTAATTTGTTTGCTACAAAAGACGTGTAAAGTTATATAATAACCATAATCATAAACATGACCTAGCAAAAATTCACAACTTAGCAGTTCGCAAGATTGGCGAAACAGACCGCTGAGCGGGATTATTTTTTTCACCATACGATCACGTTAACGAAATCAGAGCTTGTATGTTTGTTATTCTTGTAATACAATAATTAATCTAAACACAAAAACACAAGTCTACACTGCAAAATCTTAAAATAAATAAAAAATGCACAATGCAAAAAAAAAATACTTTGTTAGTTATACAAAATTTAACGACTTAATTTTTATTTTTATTCAGGCAAACCGATTTTAATTGTACGTATCGTTAATAATGATATTTATTTTTTTATTTATATTAGTAGTAAAAAATAAATTGTTATTTTTTAAATTGATTTAATCATTTGTTAAAGATAATCCCATTGTTTATAGGCCCTCATGGCCCTTCTGGAGTAAGGAATAAGCGCGGTTCTCGTCTCTTTAATTTGCTTTCATCTATCTATATTTATAAAAATCAGTTGCTGTTCGTTGAGTCGCCAAACCTTGAGAATGGCTGGACCGATTTGGCTAATTTTGATTTTGAAATATTTGTGGAAGTTCAGGAAAGGTTTAAACGGTGAAAAACATAAATAATAAGTAACGGAAAATACTAAAAACGACAATTTAATTTTCCAATACAAAATTATTTGTTTCTTTGTTGTCATCGAAACTGTCAAAGCTGTACGAAGTCTGCCGGGTGAGCTAGTTCAGAATCAACAAATATACTACATAAATATAATTTAGTATCAATTGTACACAGGTAATAGTTGAAGTAGCTCTACCAGTGATAGAGAATAGCGCTGCTGGTGAAGAACCGAATACCAAATAAAACTCGCTCTATTACTCTGGTGAAAATTCAGAACACATTGTGAGACTGAGTCGGTACCTACTATGTGAGAGTTGTATTCACCTTGGTCACGTTAAGGAAAACGGGAATTTGTATACCTAATTACAAAAACACAAAATTTCTACGAGCAGGATTTGAATTTTTTCAACATTTGTGTTTTTGTAATTTGTTTCGCAACAAAATTTGCGTTAAAATTATGAAAACAAAACAAAAACATTTTGTATACCTAACATTATAGCAGCGTCTCCTGTGTTACGAGAACAAGACTACTGACTGACTACGAGAATTTGTATGACATTGAAGCAGCGCGTTCTAAGCGCTACGAGAATAAGACTACTGACTGACTACGAAAATTTGTATGACATTGGAATAGCGCGTCCTGAGTGCTATGACAACGAGATTATTAATTGACTACGAGAATTTGTATGACATTGAAGCAGCGCGTTCTGAGCGCTACGAGAACGAGATTACTGAGTGACTACGAGAATTTGTATGTCATTGAAGCTGCGCGTTCTGAGCGCTACGAAAATGAAATTACTGACTGACTACGAGAATTTCAATGACATTGAAGTAGCGCGTTCTAAGCGCTACGAGAACAAGACTATTGACTGACTATGAGAATTTGTATGACATTGGAGCAGCGCGTCATGAGTGCTACGTCAACTAGATTATTAATTGACTACGAGAGTTTGTATGACATTGAAGTAGCGCGTTCTGAGCGCTACGAGAATAAGACTACTGACTGACTACGAAAATTTGTATGGCATTGGAGTAGCGCGTCCTGAGTGCTACGAGAACGAGATTATTAATTGACTACGAGAATTTGTATGACAATGAAGCAGCGCGTTCTGAGCGCTACGAGAACGAGATTACTGAGTGACTACGAGAATTTGTATGTCATTGGAGCAGCGCGTTCTGAGCGCTACGAAAACGAAATTACTGATTGACTACGAGAATTTCAATGACATTGAAGTAGCACGTTCTAAGCGCTACGAGAACAAGACTATTGACTGACTACGAGAATTTGTATGACATTGGAGCAGCGCGTCATGAGTGCTACGTCAACTAGATTATTAATTGACTACGAGAGTTTGTATGACATTGAAGTAGCGCGTTCTGAGCGCTACGAGAACGAGATTACTGACTGACTACGAGAATTTGTATGACATTGGAGCAGCGCGTAATGAGTGATACGACAACTAGATTATTAATCGACTACGAGAATTTGTATGACATTGAAGCAGCGCGTTCTGATCGCTACGAGAACGAGATTACTGAGTGACTTCGAGAATTTGTATGACATTGGAGCAGCGCGTTCTGTTCGCTACAAGAACGAGATTACTGGCTGATTACGAGAGTTTGTGTGACATTGAAGTAGCGCGTTCTAAGCGCTACGAGAACGAGATTACTGACTGACTACGAGAATTTGTATGACATTGGAGCAGCGCGTTATGAGTGCTACGACAACTAGATTATTAATTGACTACGAGAATTTGTATGACATTGAAGCAGCGCGTTCTGATCGCTACGAGAACGAGATTACTGAGTGACTTCGAGAATTTGTATGACATTGGAGCAGCGCGTTCTAAGCGCTACAAGAACGAGATTACTGAGTGACTACGAGAATTGTTTGGAGTTTTATTGACCACCACCTGCTAGAGGCGTTACTGCGAAGTTTCGAAGTGACACATTCTTTTGTTTCTCACTGTACAGACCTAGGATAGTAGCACCAGTATTCGACAGGGAGGGAGGGGTTCGAGTGATGGACACTTTTTTCCTTTGATCATTAAAAGGTTAGCCACTGATTTTTGACTTTAACAACAGTTGAATAAAGCCCACCTGCTTGATAGCTGTCATTCATTAACATATTTGGCGACAAAAACTGGCGTCGATATCTGGGTTACTTAGCTTAGTTATTATTCTGAGGGGTTACTAGTGTCACTACATACGCAATTTTGTGACGTGTCAGTAGTGCATTTACGAGTCCTAAAAAAACAACCATCTTAGCGGAGTAAGCTTATTACAACGTTCGCTTTATTTGGGTAGGCAGTGCGGTAGGATGACTGCAAATTAGTAATATTACAGTACAAAAGATAAATATTATTTACTTACAATAATTGCTTATATTGGTATGTATATGTTAGTTTGTAAGATATATATTTATAGGCCTCTTTGTTAACTTTGTTTAGAGCATTTATACATACAAACTTCGAAGTTCTAATTTTTTCAAACTTAGTCAATTTGAATGAATCTTTCTATGCTTAAATAAAATACAGAGCACTAAAATAAGTAATATTTTTGTAGGTACATACTAAAGAAAATAATAAAATAAAAAAACATAACTTTATTTAAGTTCTATACAGTTACTATCAAACTAATATAGTTCTTCAGTAACTTCAGTTTTGTGTAAAGTCATGGAGCGGATTCTAAACAAACAGCTTATCCACTACCTAGAAGAACACCCCTTTATTCACGATCGCCAATACGGGTTTCGGCCGAAACGGTCATCGGGTGATTTTTTAGCGTTCGTTACACATCTCTGGGGGGGGGCTATTGATAAACGTGGCGAGTCGGTGGCTGTTAGCCTTGACATAGCCAAGGCTTTTGATCGGGTCTGGCACAAAGCCCTTCTCTCCAAGCTCTCGGCATACGGTCTGCCTGCTCGGTTCTGCAACTGGGTCGCTGGCTTCCTACATGAGCGTAGGATCCGAGTACTCACAGACGGATGTGCTTCGCGGTTCATGACAGTGAACGCTGGTATCCCTCAAGGGTCCGTTCTATCACCCACGCTGTTCCTTCTTGATATGCTTCCACTTGGAAATATTCATTGCTATGCAGATGATAGTACGGTGCATAGGGGATATAACGGTCACCCAGCGGCCGGGCGGGTTGAAACCGAAGTGAATCGAGTGAATCTTGTCATTGAGCTTAATCGTGTATTGGACCTCATATCTAATTGGGGTTTCAATAATCTGGTTGAGTTCAATGCCAAGAAAACACAGGTATGCGCGTCGCCAAAAAAGTCGCCATTCCTACCCCTTCCCTCTCTTCCAGGCATATCACTCGGCCTGCAGAGCAGTATTAACATGCTCGGTATGGAGATTCGCTGCGATCTGAACCTGAGGGACTATATCGAAGCCGTGATAAAAACAGCGTCACGTAAACTCGGTGTCCTGAACAGGGTGCGGCGATTCTTCACGCCGGATCATTTGTGTCTTTTGTACAAGACACAGGTGCGATCTTGCATGGAGTATCAAGCTTTTGCTAATGTTACATACCGGCATTTCCTCATGAGCTAAGTTCAATGGTAGTTTTAGAACTGAGTGTGTTGTTCGTCCTCCACTAAGTAGCGTAGCAGCTATTCCAGAGGAAGCTACTGCAACAGAAATTCTCTGTATTTTTCTTCTATATTTTTATTTTCTGGGCCGTAAGCTTTTTTTGCCGACGTCATCACACAAAAACTTTCATGCCCTATTTTTACCCCCTATTTTTTATTATTTTAAGGTAAAATTTTTACAAACTTTGAATGTCGTATTTATTAATATCAATCAAAAGCCTAAAAAAATGGTTTCAAGCTTTAAAAATGACGTAATTTCCATACAAACTTTCATCTCCTATTTCAACCCCTTACAACCCTTTTTTAGCATTAAAAAGTAGCCTATGTCCTTTCTCAGGCTCTAGACTGTCTCCGTACCAAATTTCATTTAAAGCGACTCAGTAGTTTAGGCGTGATTGCGTAACACACAGACAGACAGAGTTACTTTCGCATTTATAATATTATAGTAAGGGTATAGATTTATGTTTATCCAGTAAAATTGATAAATAATGTTCATCCTACTAGCAGAGTGTAGTCCGCGTAGCGCAGTCGTATCTTATTATTACGGAGATAAATTTTATATGTTGGCTCACTAAGGTTAATGAAGGCTGATATACCGAATCAGTGGCCGCCAAGATTGTCATTCGCTATGAGATCTATTTATAAATGTTTAATTTGCAAACCTACTTTTCAAGTAGCTAAGTGTTTAGAGTGCGAGTTTTATTCACCATCACGTTAATCACCAGTTCTTTTTATGTTCCTACTGCTGCGAGGCACGAGCACGAGCCTTGTGGTATTCGATGGGAATAGATCGGGTGAATGGGCCATAAGCCACCACGCGGGCCCAGCGTGGATTGGTGGTTGTTAACGACTGCTAGCAACCGGGATCAACGGCATTACGTGCCACGGAGGAGCTCGAAATTTTTGGTCACTTATCCGATGACCGGACTTTGCGAAAGTTGCTTAACCTTAGCAATCACAGATTGGGCGCCATCAAGCTCTTCTCATCACGTGAGCACTTAAACTTTTTTTATGTCATTAAAGCAGCGCCTCCTGATGGATAACGACGAGAGTTAAAATTTTGTCATACAAATTGTTTTTTTTTGTAAACATGTTCGAATGGCGAATGAAGCTCGCACTTAGGCAACTTAAACGGGAAGACAGACAACAAGTTTCTCTTTATGGTGTAGACAATGAAAATGGTGGGATTTACAAAATACTCACAGAATCACGGGATAAGGTGGTTTACGTGGATGACAGCGACGCCGGGGGCGATCGCTAACTCGCTAGAGTTATAAATAAAATAAAATCTCATCGCTTCTGAGGTTCAATCCCTGCAGGGGTACATGTTTGTAAACTAAATATGTCGAAAACACATCAATGCTAGTAGTATTGTTGTGTTCCGTCCGACTGTTAGATATATCTTATCTCTCACACATCTCTCAGTGAGGTGTAAGGATTCCGGGTAAAATGCGCTTCCACCATCGGCCTTATCCTCACTTAAACAGGTGAGATGAAGGCCAAAAACTTGAGTAGATTCGTTGAAAGTTGTTCTATTTCAATAATATAAAGATTAATATTATTATTATAAGCCTCCGGTGACAAGAAGGCTGGCAGCTACCTCTGCCAGCGTATTAGCTTTTCAATCCAAAGAGGTAATGTTGCCAGCATTCTTGGGACTGTTCCCATGAGCCCACAGCTGGAGGACATTTTTTATTTATAGGTTTTATTTTGTCTTTAGTTATCTTAATTACTGTTTTCTTTAATGTAGTTAGTTATGTTATGTTACATTACTGTGTATTCATTATTTATCGATTAAAAAGATTATTAATTACAAAAATACATTTTACTTTGCAGTTTCTATGTTGCATTTTATCGTCGGTAACCGTAAGTACCAAGCCAAGGTACCTACCAACCAGTCATTCATTTCACTGCCTAAAATACACAAAATGAATGGCCATCAAGATGATTGCCACAATGAGGATGTGATGCTCTGTCTATCGGCTATTGAGAGAAAATTGATTGTCATTGACGGTACAGTTAACAGCAAAAGTCGATGAACAAAATCAGAATACCTATCATACTTATATACATACCTACAAATTGTGTCCTTTAGTTTGTTTTTGTCATGTTATTTATTTACTGGTTATGTGTGTGTTTGTAAGTATATATACGTACAGTATCTAAATAAAGTTTTTATCTACCTATAACTACCAACACTAAAATTAAAATATTGATTAATGACAACGTCTCTTTACTAAAGTATAATTACTAAAGGTGCTTTGCAGTGAACATTTGCTGGTACACAGTTAGGTAGGTAGGTATATTAGCTCCACAATTGTTGAGGAATATAGGTGAAGTGCGTTCCACCTTCGGCCTTATAGTCACTTACCATCAGGTAAGATGAAGGGTAAATACCTATCTATAGTTTGGAAATAATAATAATAATAACAATTATACTGAAAAAACCGAAACATATTAAGACAATTTACTTAGACGCCTAATGTGCGTTTAAAAAGGTAACTCTTAAAAACAACCATAAAACGCAAATATCACTGCTAAATATATTTAAAAACCATAAATATTTTTAATAAAAAGTATTTTTATGGTTATATACAATTTTACGCAAATTTTGAGTTGTAAATAAATAGTAGATTATTAACCAAGGGGATAAAGCAGTGTCTTCTGCCGCGGGTGACGATTTAAATCGCGAGCGTAACGAAGGACTCGAGGTTTACTCCCGAGCGTAGCGAGGGTGTTAAAAACTTAAATCACGAGCGAAGCGAGGGATTTAAGACGAGTCCTGAGTGCAGCGAGGGATTTAAGTTCACCCAATGCTAAGACACCTTTATCACCGAGGAAAATACTCTACTTTTCGTATCATTTGCGAAAAAATTAACACAATAATAATATGAGATAAGCCTTTATTAAATATAATGACAATTAAAAGTAAAAGTTAACATTCGAAACATTGGTCCAATTATTGATAGAGAGTTACATTTTTGTTTGGTACATTTATTGTTGATGAGTTGATTTGAGTATTTATATACAAACTCAATGGTGTAAACACAGATGTAGTTCAGTATAAATTTCGGTAAGTATTCCAAATTTAAATCACATTAGAGGATGAATGAAATTCAGTACAATTTTCTTTCCCTGTTTTTAACAGATTAAAAATGTATTTTTGTTTAATTGTCATTATATTTAATAAAGGCTTATCTCATATTATTATTGTGTTAATTTTTTCGCAAATGGTACGAAAACGAAAGAAAGCTCATTGATTAAAAAAAAACATTAAATTCTACATTTTCCCCCTAGAGGATGAATGAAATTCAGTACAATTTTCTTTCCCTGTTTTTAACAGATTAAAAATGACTATTGTTATGTTCGCTTTTTGTGGCATAGAATGTCACTTTTTTGAGCAAGTGGTACGAAAAAGTATTTTTTACTATTTCTCATTTCTATATTATTCATGCTAAGTAGTGAGTAATTTTTTTTTTACCACCTATTCGGTACCGGGGCCCGGGGTCATTTTGATTCTGACCGTACAGTCACGAGCATTGACATGTAAGTATAAACTTTTGACTAGTTTTGACTTTTATTCCATTGTATTAAGAGTTATATTGTTCACAAGCATTGTTGTGACTGTACACATAACCCATGTCAACAAAGGCAAAGCTAGCGCGAATGGATTGCATTCAAATAAACGTAACAGGATTTTTTTAAATAGTATTGTCAAAATAGTCTGTAACTGACACAATGATAGTTGAAGGACGGCGTTTCATTAAATTCGTTCTTTTTTCATAATCCATTCGTGCTGGCTCGTTTGAAACTACCGGGACCAGCGGCTTAACGTGTCTTTCAAAGCACAGAGGAACTCGAGTTATTTTTATTTGGCCATCCGTTTACCCGGCGTTGCAGTAATTGCTTAACCATCAAGGTTGCACAACCACTAATCCACACATACGAGGTTCTAATGGAGAGATCTACTTAAAATACTGAGCTTACAGGCATAGGTAACTAAAGCTAAATCATAACAAATGTAGGTATAAGTATACTATTGTCAGGCACCAAAATTAACAAACAAGTCATAAACTAGCATTTTCATACCAAAATAAAAACACATTGTTCTTAGTAAATAAAACTTATAACTAGGGTAGGGTAGAGTAGGGTAGGTTAGGGTAGGGTATAACTAGGGTAGAGTATGGCATCAGTAATCGACAATCAATGGAAAAATTAATGATTAGAAATATAAGGGTCAGCTACTGATTTGTGACAATCGAATACAGACCAACTGCCCCCCGACCGCCTAACTCGATCGCTTTCGATCGCTTTGAAGGCAAGGCGAGGAGGAGGCGTCATCTTGTCATTTCGAAAGCAATATGAAAGCAATATTGGAAGCTATAGCCTATAGAATGGTAGTGGTAGAGGGAATCACGTCGGGGTCACCACTGTAGGATGCCTGTGGTAGGGTGGTGCGCCACAATGAGGAAGGACAAAGGGAAGATCTTCCTCCGAGCTGGGTGGTATAGCTCGGGGACCGAGGTCCTATGGATGTTAGTTGGAGGTGCTATATATAGCGAAGGAGATGGTGAAACTTCGCTATCGCGATGCAGGCTTCCCATACTATTTATCGTCGTAGTATGGCGACGTCGTTGGTATGCGTTTGTGGCGCCATCTGTTGACACGGTTGAGAAGGTGTTTTGCTTCGTGACGATTAATGTGCGGCGTATGAGGTAGGTGACGCCGCTACAAGCCTATAGCCTATAACCTATAGCTCGCCTTCAAAGCGATCGAGTTAGGGGGCCGTCCCCTGCTTACTGTCATCCAGTAAAATTTCAATGAAATTCTTTATTATTTTTGGCTACGAAAATTGTGTCGAATACTAGGATCATACAGGGTGTTTGGTAATACGTGTATAATCCCGAATATGGCAGATAGGGTACCGTGCATAGAACTTCAGAAAATTATGAATATTTCTAAAAACCACCCCACATGCTTGTTACTAAGTAAAATTGTAAAGTGACAACCCTAGATCCATCGATACATTGTTGTCGGTCGTCAATCTCGTGGTCCAACAAAAATAGAAATTAATACATGTCAGGAATGAACAAAAATAATGGAATAAAATAAATTTTAGTTTTTGTATGGTAAAATAAATCTACGTAAATAAAACGGAGAAAATAGACAATGGAAAAGATGAATCCTATAATAATGAAAAATGCACTTATAAAGCGGAATGTGGGTTTAATATCAACATTTACAACATAAATCCTACCACCTCAAAAGACAAGCAAAACAATAAAAAGTAAAAAACATCAAAGTCAATGGTGACAAATTAAAAAGAATAATATTTAAAACTATACAAAATATCATAAAAATGGCGTCTCAAAATGAGTCTGCAACAGTAAATATGATTTTGCATGATAACACAGTGTTCTTTATACTTGGTTGCGTGGCTATGTATCGGGAGTAGGTATACACATATTAACAAACACCTTCTAGTGTAATATGTTAGTATTTAAGCACATCCTAAAGGGGTCAGTCACCTCGTAACTCGCAAGTCGTATCCATTTCGTTACAAGTATCAATAAATTTAGATCGTTTACCTTACAGAGTACCGTCTGCATGTTATTCGAAATAGAAATAATCTATATGTACCATAAAACTTACATACTATTTGACAATGATATAAAACTAATAACAAAATGAGTTAACAAGAATACAAGTGTACAATGCCAAAATAATAATTTGCCAGCGGTTTCCATACTACTTAGGACAAGCCTGACTTGTGGCAAACTAATGTAAAAATTATAAATAAAAAGAAGAATAGTAATAATTAGTAATTCGGACTTCTTGGCGGGAAAGTGAAGAGCCATGTCTGCGGTTTTGTTTTATTTTCTAAAATTTGTGTTTTAAATGTCGAATATTAATGTGAAATAATGGTGGATTATTTACCGTTAAGTGTTCGCGTGTGTGTTTGAGTGTTGGTAAATTAAACAAAACAGTGCAACGGCACTTTTCAAATTCTCTCAAGAAATTAGTCCGCGTGAGGACTTAGTAAAGCCCCCATTATTATCTTTACTGAGATACTCGAGGGGTTGGGGGGGTGTATCATATCTCACTTCTCATTTCTATTATCATTCATCATCATAATACAGGAAGGAAATATTGATAATTTATGTATTACTTGTAAGAAAAATTACTTTGACACTGGCTAAATGTGCTAATCGCACGAAGCCATCAACTAAAGAAAAAAAAGTAATTAAATTATCCCCATGTGCCTGCTTTATTCTTCATGTTAGGGTAAGAAGGTCCGAGCACAACATTGGGATGTTTATAGGCTGATGATGATGGTTATGATGATGATTGTTTGCAGGTAATCAATTAAATTCCGTCATTATTTATATCACAAACATTCGCTACTGCCATTACATACCTCATTAACTTTGTTGTATATTATATGAATTTCTGCTAGTCAGCTCCTGTACGATCATTAGCTATAGTACAGGGCTATTAAAGGTAACAAGTTTCGTATAATTGTGATATTAGCATCACCTATCCAATGTCTATATTATGTATATTGCTTCATGCATGACAGAGCTTAGTAGTGACATTATACAATTTTAAATTGCTTATTTTAGGTATGTTATATTTATATATTGTTATAATATGTAACTTCCGTTTTGTTATGTGATTTCGGTCTGTCATCTAGTGCAAACTTTTGATGGAAAAAGATTTATTCCGGGATTCATAAAGAAAGGAATCCTACGTAGTGATCCAGGTTAAGCTGTACAAGCGTACAGTCGATAATCAAAATCGTAAAAACAATCATAAAATAAAATAACAAAAATAAATAAATAAATAAAAATTAAATATTCACTTTTTGTTACTTTGGTAATAAGTTGTTTTAAACCAGATTTCATCCCAATCTGTGCAGCCGTAACAGCATGACGATTTAAGAATAAACATACGTTTAACACTAAAGCATTTAGGTACATTTTTAGTAGGTTAATAATAGCCTTTGGCGATTGTCAAACAATTATGAACATTGTATTCTAATTACATTTTAAGGCTACAAAAGGAATTTTTTGAGAGTAAGTATATAAGTTAATATGTACCTAATGGTCTGTAAAATGCATGGAAAATTACCCTTACCAAAGAAATAATAATGCCCTCACCTTTGTTTGTTACCGCTTCTTCACTATTGTATGAGCATTTAATTTTCTCCAAGTATAGCATTTTTTCTGAACTCAGTGAGTGGTGGTTGTAAAAGTAACAATTTTTCCAAAATTCTTACAGTTAGATAAATAATTAAACCACCGAATTGAACATTCACCGAATTCAGGGAATATAATTAAATGTAATCACTATTATAAAGATATTTTTTATCTTATTAGGCTAAAGAAAAAATCTGCGACGTGCGATATGCACAGTTAGCTGTTTACTTCACAATTTATCTGTATTTCATCTTAGATAGTTAGATAAAAAAATGTTTTCATACATACCATATCACACGTTTTTATAGCTTTAGTGTAATAGCAAATAGATAAGTTCTACTGTTTTGTTTAGTCGCCCTGATTACTAATGTTATATGACAAAGGGGATGTGTAAAGGTATATAGGTAGGTATGTACAGTCAACCCGAGCCGAGGTCCTACCCTCTAAAAGCGCCCTCAGGTGTTCCGCTGTCGGCTCCGATTCAAACGCCTCGGAGAATCTGGTACTCCCATGGAAGGAAACAAGCTTGAGTTATGCCATTTCCTCAGAAACCCCTAAGGATGTCGAGGAACCTTTGCGACCTCTTTCCAGCAAACATGTGCAATCTCATCTCAAAAAAAAAAAAGTATTTCTACCCAATGTTGCCATATTTTTAGTTTTTGATCTTTGTTTAAAACCACGCAGGAGTAATGCCTAACTATGATTATTAAAAAATGGGTGTTATTTAAACGGTTAGCAAAGTATTCGTATTTTTGTTAGCAAAAAAATGCTAGTTGGGCAGGAATAAAGCTAAGTTGGGCAGCAATTTATGGTCAGTAAATATTTCTAAGTCAGTATGCAACTTATATCATTCTGAACAGCAGTCTTATGCAGTCTATTTCCAAGCGAAGCGCAGCTTAGGGGGGACCTTTCGTGAATGGCCCTCGCTAAGCTGCGCTTCGCTCGGAAAAAAAAATTACTTAACCTAACCAACAGTAAGAATTTCTTATGCTGACCATTATTCTGCTGACCAAATATTTATTTTATAATACAAATAAGTTATTTCCCCTAACAAATCACCCTACGTAACTACAAAATGGAGTTTTGACATCGTCACTAAACCAATTAAAGTTTATTTATTGTCGAAAATCCTTAAGGGCAAATTAATAGAAAACCTAAAAAACCGGACTAACAAAAAAAATAACTGCAAAGAGATTAAACTGAAAAAAAAAATCTAGATCTACGATCCCAGAATTCCATTTGAGCAATGTTGAATGCAACGTGAAATATTTCCTTGTCCGATACCTATACTTAAATAATAAAATCTATAATAAATGAGTATTTATAAGTACATTGAATATTGATAGTTGTCGCCTGAGGTTGTCGCAGACGGGGACAATCATCAACCGCTTCGATCGTAGAGCTTGTTTTTTTCTTTTTAGTTTTTTCTCTTTGCAGTTATTTTTTACGTTAGTCCGGTTATTACGAGTATATAATTGTTTTTTATATAGTTGTTTTAGCTGTCGGGTTTTTTTGTTTTATTTTAATAATTTGGTTTATTTCAAACTTTTTACTTTTTTTTATTAATTATATTCCGGAATCCGGTTTTATTTATAGCCTATGTCACTCCCACAGTCAAAACAAATCTAACGACACCTCATATGTTAAAATCCACCATGCCGTTTGGGCTGTAGGGCGTGCCAAATAAATAGACATACATACATACATACTTACACTCGAATAACATGGTTATGTTCTGACGCAGTCGGGTAAATACTCCTGTAATGCAGTTGCGCATTTATATACTGTAAGCCTTTGCTACTAATAATACGGAGCTGAAGCGAAACTTTTATTCATATATCTTCGAAACATTTTTACACGGAAAACCATGATTTTCTGGTTTGACAAGCTTTATAACTAGAATTGTTATCGTGATCGAAAGTACAATTGAATGTCTGCCATGGAAAGTTTAACAGCCTCTGTGGTACAGCGGACTACCGGTGTCAAACACATAGGTCCCGGGTTTGTTTACGAGATGGGGCCACTCTGACTTCATAATTGAAAACACAGTAACTTCAGTTGCTGTGTTGATTACAATTTGAACTTAAATTACGAGGGCAGTACTTGTGCTCGGCTTGGTAAGGATTTATATACCCTTTCCGGCTTTTTCGAAGTCCACCTGGCTAGATACTACTATCTTAGTCTGTCGCTATAACAACATTGGTGAAGATAAGATGGCCAGTAGTTGAGGTCTAGTCGTCACGTACCGTAAGTGAAAAGAATGCTGACAGTTTGTGTCTTTTTCGATTTGTAAAAACAAAAGATCTTAGCGAGCTCGCGCGGCTTCACTTGATATAGCTCTGCTTTTGGTGTGACGAGGGCTTCACTGAATGATGCACAGATCAATCAACGCAGTCAATAACTCCATGTAAAACTGGAACCCTAAACTACCTGTGTACATCCGTTTCATGTCAAATCTCTAGAACAGCAATCACAGATGAAGCTATCTGACATTTCTGTGAACAAATCACGCGACATCACTCTCAACTCAATTCCTTTTCGACGGGTATTAATGTTAGAATCATTAGGGGCAGTAGCTTGAACCTTAATGTTGGGCGAGATAAGTATGGAAACCAAACTGCATTGTCCAAATCGTATTCAGCTTACTATACCTACTCACTTGCTTGTTGTCTTGTGATTGTTGGTCGGTATACATCCCTATTTAACTAGGGTAGGGGTAGTAGATGGAGAGACGATATAGATAGAGTTGCTGGACTGAACTGGTTTGGGATGGCTTCCAACAGAGTGAGATGGCATGAAAAGGGAGAGGCCTACACTTAGCATTGGGTGGCGACAGGCTGAAGGAGGAGAAGAACACTAGTGCAACTACCCCGCACTAGTGTTCGGCAGGAACCATTTAATCAGCAGTTTTTTCTTTTACTCATCAGAAATAGGGGTTAGCAACGGAGGTGTGTCTTTAGCGAAAATTGAATACAGAGCACCTGCTTCGTACTTAGCTGTTATCTAGTAAAATTTCAATGAAAAACTATATTATTTTTGGTGACCAAAAGAGAATTACTGGTAGGGTAGTGCTACCAGAAAATCATTAAGGGTAGTCTCTGCCTATCATTTTGCAGAAATATAAGGGACTAACTCTAAAATCTTAAAAAAGAACAACATTAGGTGAAACATAGTTGTTACCATGGTAAAAGTTCTGCAAATATGGGTAGAGACTGTTAAACAATATGGGGGGTGTAGAGAACCACCAGTATTAAATCTAATTAGTCATGTCATGTAGTAATGACCAGCCTTGCAGGTCTAACCTTGGTCAGAATGCACTTTTGAATCGTATCATAAGGGAGTTTATTGGTACAGCTAAAACCAAGACTTTGGACTTGTTCATGAGTGACATTCGCAGCTTTAGGAAGTCTCTCATCTCCTGATATGAATAAGTATTTATATTTCTTTCTTTTTTGCAATTGTTATTTAAATTTTTCATATTTATTATTAACTTCGATTCCCCTTTTTATCATAAATATGGAGGTACTATTTTTTTTTTGTAAATCCTATTCACGTAATTGTATGCAGTCTTCACCTATAATTGTGTTGACATTAAGCTAAAATCTATTTTTTAATGTTTTGTTTACGATATCAATGATGTTAAATATGTTGGTAATAATTTAAATAAATAAATAAATAAATAAATGTCGTACCATTTTATACTAGATTTGGTTAGTGGTAGGGATTGTTCTAAATCCGCCTGGTCAGCTATAGCTACCACCATCTCAGCCCTCTCCCCTCTTCCGGCCATTGATATGTATTAACGGCCTGTTCAAGTTTAAAGTAAACAGTACCTAACAGTAAGTTGGACGACCTCCGTATCGGTGTCTTTATAAGAGTACGGATTTTGGGCGGCGCTAACTCTGAGGTGCCGGGCTCGATTCCCGGTCGGGTCAATGTCGAAAACGATATTTTCAATATTGTGTCGGGTCTGGGTGGTACCGTCGTTGATTCTGATTTCCATAATACGAGTGCTTTAGCTACTTACTTGGGATCAGAACAATGTATGTGATTTTGTGTAATATAAAAAAAAACAGTGTTCTACAGAGCTTAGTGTAAATTTATGCTATTGCTAACAAACGGGCAGTGCCGCGATAGTCTGCTTGATTGTGCACCTGACCCCGTTTGCCAGAATGCGAGTTCGAATCTTGCACGTGAAAATTTTGGAACACCTTTTCCAAATTGTAAATTTTTGGCAACAACATTTGCGAATTGGAATTTGTACTGCGCCAAGTACATTTTATAAGTTGGGCGATTGATACTCGTAAACTTGTAAAGCTTACTTAGCTGTAACAGTTTTCCTTTTAACTTCTTCATATATTCAACTACCGTGTTTTTTTTCACGTATCCAAAAACAATCATTTGGCTGGCAGGGGGGGGGGGGGATATAGAAATAGACTGAAGTTCATCAAATTATAGGTATTTTTCACATCGAAAACAACGTTTTTCGATTTTACTTATCTTCTTATGCAAATTCCAGTGTCAAAACATTACATATTGAAATCAAGTTAAAATAAAATATTTAAACGAGGCAACGGGCGTCGTACGACGTTATAGCTATGGGCACATATATGCGGTCTTCTTGTTAATGGCTATTACCATACTTCAGCATTATGAATATCTATGCAAAATGCAATTGTAATTATTCCTTATTATTTTATAATTGATATGGAGCTCGATGGCGTAGTAGGGTAGGTAGGGTACGTCACAGGTTGGGTGACCATAAAATAATGTCGACCGGCTGCATTTGCGGTCGCCCTCCAATACACATTGCGTAATACGCAAAGCACCGCACACCTTTAGGGTATGTTGCGCGCTATCTTCAGGCGCCCCGCACTCAGGCAGGATGATGATGGTGATGCTCTCCCTCCCTCCCTACCCATCTGATTTATTGATTCCATTTATTGATTAGTAGATTATCAATCGATATAGGATTTTAAATTAACTGGCAACATTGAAAGATAGTGTCAAAGATGGTTGATTCTGGGATAGAAGGAAGCATTATTAATATTTTTTCCGTCGAAGTTAAGATTTAATTCTAAAAAGGTTCAAGTACGAAAAAAATATACAAATTTTCTATATTAATCTTTTAATAGTCTGTATGCACCAAAATTATAAGGAATTAATATTTTAAAACTTAAATTTTTCAAAATTATCGTTCTGATTCTCTGTTCTGTTCTGGTTCTGATAGATATGTAAATATATAGGTTTTACGTTAATTTCCTCATGAACGTTATCATTGATCTGGGCTATAAGAACCATTCAGCAATACAAGGGTTGGGTGGTAATTAAGTAAAACACGTAATTAATGGCACAAATATTTATAGATATAGATAATTCGTAGATACATAGCTATGAAAAATGAAATAACAGAATAAATTGTGATAGATGGCACTTACCTACATAGAATTATTTATATACAAAACTATGTTGACAAATGTTACAATGTTATCATAAACTTTAAATTTATAAACTGTTTTTTTAAATTTTTCCTTACATATGTTTACATAACTGTTTTAGGCGAAAAGAGTGTCTTATGACTTTTTTTTATTATATAATTAACTACATTATTTTAAAATATGTTTTAAGTTTCAATACTAGCCTTAATGTCAAATACTATAATTAGTAAATCCCCCTTTTTTCTTCACAAATAATATAAATAACCTATCGTGATTTAGGTATTCATTTACTAATATTTTTTAAAACATATAATATAATAAACTCTTATAGCTAATGGTAAATTTATTAATTAAGCAAACGACAATGTTTCTTAAAATTAAAATTAAAATTAAATGCAATTTATTCAGAATCATAGACAAATAAGTACGTACCTTAATATTAAAATAAATAGAACACACATTCTGTTGTATTTTCTAGTGACATGGTTGCGTATTGACAAAATTATAATTTTATAAAAGAGTGGTTGGCTAAACAGCATAATAGTATTAAAAGATCTGTATACTACCTACCTACTTAGAAAACAACACATTGCAAAACTAAACAGCTGACTGCCTTATGTTTAAAGTACGCGGGGGTTTATAATTGATCAATGCACATTTAAATCTAATCTCCATAAAACCTCTACGGAAAAAAATAACACCGGACCTTTCACATAACATAACAGTGCTTATAAAAAGCTATGAGTTCGGGCAGCGAAAGACGTTTCACTGGTTTCACATAATGTCCACTGTTATGTATAGTGACGAGTGGTGGCCGGACACGGTTGGTTCTGTAGTGTCTGTTCGCAATGACGTAGGCTTCGTTTGGCATCTCTTGGTAGGTGGGGGTCGCTGAAGGGGTACTGGGCCAAGGAAGGGGTCTACCGGCCGAGGCCGGTCCACAGCAGGCCCGGGTCGTGGTTGTTCGCCCTCGGATATCCCCCGTCCGCCTTCCCGTACGATCTGCGGTTGTAAGATCTATACGTACACCATTATTTAGATTAGATCTAATGTAATAATTTCTTTTCACAAATAGTTAGGTACTTAATAAAACCATTGTATAAACGATAAGTATGGTACATAGACGCTTGCACATGAACCTATCCAAAGTTGACCAAACTTCAATTAATGTTCAACCATATGCTATTTATATATAGTTCAAAGTCTATTGAGGAAATTTGACAGTATGTGGTAATCCTATGTGCAGGCGTTTGTACATCATACTATCGGATGATGATGATGGTGATGATGATAAGTTATTAAACTGTAAAAGGTGGACCTTAATTATTATATTTTTTTGCTAATTAATCAAGACGGTTTGTAACACAATTAGCGTAAGAGACAAAGTACAGATTTTAAGGACGAGCAAAAACAAAAAAAAAATGGATATCATAACATGTATTAGAGTGTAAGGTTTTTATTTGATGGTTAAAGTCGAAAACTACTCGTAAATATACAGAACGAAAATGGTAATGGTATGGTGGTAGTAAGTCCTAATATGTTGCAATAAAGAAAAACGCCCGATGTCCTCACGCCTATTGAATTTATGACCAATACGATGTAATTTATTTTTTTACATTCTAGCCGAATGTGGCTATCATAAAATTAAAATGCTATGTAGATGTAATGTGTAATGTATTGTGAGGGTAACGTAGAGTAAACGAGCATGTAATGTTTTTAAAAGCAGGGTTTGAATAACTACTATAAAAATTAAGGCTTTATGTATTGTGTAGCTTTTAGCATACAATGCAAGATTATCCAATCTTGTAAGAATATGAGTATGACATTTGAGAATCTAGTAGGGAACAGGGATACGGTTGCTTGATAGCATTCCGTCTAGGAAACCTCTGACGGTGTTTCGATCACACGGATTGAGGAACCCTTTAAGTTTCGCGCTTCACCCAAATAAGTCCAGTGACGCTGTTAAGGCCGGCTAAGGCCAAGAGCTAACTCATAAAAAAAGCTGATTTTGGCCTATATTAACATGTAACTTTTATAACTGCGAGTGTATTAAAAAAACCGGCCAAGTGCGAGTCGGACTCGCGCACGAAGGGTTCCGTACCATTATCTATAAAAATATTTCAAGTTTCTACCCGTTATCGTTATCAATATCGAGCAAAAACGTGCAACGTCATTATTTTATTAAATTTTTTAGTATTTATTGTTATAGCGGCAACAGAAATACATCATCTGTGATAATTTCAACTGTCTAACTATTACGGTTCGTAAGATACAGCCTGGTGACAGACGGACAGACAGACAGACGGACGAACAGCGGAGTCTTAGTAATAGGGTCCCGTTTTACCCTTTGGGTACGTAACCCTAAAAAAGAAGTTGTATTAGTGCCTCTTCCATCACAATTTAGACGAGCTTTGGGCCAAACTCTCTTTCGGCCTTATGAGGGCCGACGCAATAAGGCGTATTGGCAGGCGGAGGCGACGACGACGGGGCGTGACGAGCTAGACCCGTACACCTTCCAGATTTATCCCATTAAAAATAATAAAAAAAGATCTTACGCCATTATGAAACTTAGTGCTATAGGAAATGCTGTAATAGATTATGCCCACCTGATGTTCCCAGTGGGTCGCAGAGGGCGGAGGGCGTGCAGCTTCCGAATGCCAGTGCCGCCGCTGCCGCCGCCTGCGTACAAATCATCATCATCACCATCACCGTCATCATCAGCGTATATTAGTCAAGAAATGAAACTAAATGTGTATAAATCAATCAAACTAATATTATAATACCATAAAGAGGAAAGCTTTGTATTTTTGTGTGTATGTTTGTAACGAATAGACTCAAAAGCTAATGGACCGATTTAAAAAAATCTTTTACCATTAAAATGCTACATTAGCGCTGAGCTAAGTAACATAGGCTATATTAAAAAAAAAAAGGTCCACCATAGCGAAGCCGGGACGGACCGCTATAGTATTAATTAATTTACAGTAATTTCATTTCGTAATTGGGTATATGTATAATTTTGATATTTAATATTTCATATGTTTTAAGTGCTGTTTGTAAGGTTTATGAGATGAAGAGAGTTCTCTAAAGTAATATATAGTATAAAATAATATAAAGTATAAAGTAATTATATCAGAGCTACGTAGTAAACGTGTCTTTCATTTGTAATATCCTTCTGATGAATTACTTTATAGAACTCTCTTCATTTCATAAATCGTACACTGTTGAATAAAAAAATATTTTAAAAACTGATTTTTTATAATAGTTTCGCATCGTGGCCGAGTAATGGCAAAGCAATCGGATGACATGCTGAGGCCTTTCCTTAGCGTGGGACAATATATAGATAGGTACACCTAGGTCCTAGCTAGACCATACTTCTTTTTAGTTTCCACGAACACTAACAAAGTTCGTGGTCAAAGGGAGAATAAAAAAAATATTTTATGACTCATCTATTAAAAATTGAAAATCGTTTGGTCAATCGCGTTTATTCAATTGACCATGAGATCGATCGATCTCAAGCTCGACAGTTGTCACTCTCATGCGTCAAAATCTCGAAGGGTCATAGGCGTGTCATAATGTCTACGAGGCCAACAGCTTAGGCCTCCTAAGCACTGTGCCTGTGTGGTGTGTGTGTGGGGGTGTGTGTGTGGGGGTGTGTGTGTGGGGGTGTGTGTGTGGGGGTGTGTGTGTGGGGGTGTGTGTGTGGGGGTGTGTGTGTGGGGGTGTGTGTGTGTATGTCGAGATTTTCAGTTCAGTCACTCATCGGTTGACCCGACCTTGCGACATTTGCTTAAAATACTAATAATAGTTTATTTTTTCAGATTAAAATCATTTGAAAAGTTTACAATCCTTATTTTGTTAGTAAAGTAGTGAGTTACAATTTTCCTTAAAATTATGTTAATATTGTAAATCTCTCTTAAAAACATGCAAGATTGCAATGTGAACGCATAAGCCACTGCGCCATCGAGCCACTGCGCCATCGAGCCACTGCGCCATCGAGCCTTCGCTCTCCTTGGTTATCTATTAATGAAAACGTTTTGTCTAAACCAAAAAGGAATACAGCCTTTAATTACAATGACTAGTCAACCGAGTCATATTTCTTGCTCATAATATGACAAACTTGTTGTTTGTAACTATGTCCAATTGTTTATTCAGCCGGTCAAAGGTTGTGTTATGAAATGTTCGATATTCATTTCTATTGTTTAAAATAAAGGAAATTCTTAATTTGTTACTTGTTAATAATGTAATGTGTTTATTTACTAACGAAATAAAAGAGTGGAGGGGGTATGGTTTGTTATTAAAATTTGAAAAAAGAGCTGTTGAAAAAATTTATCGAGCGGGATTCGAACCCGCACACCATGACATGCCGGGTCAGGTGCACTACCAACTATGCTCTCGTGGCTCAATCCAACTCGCCGAAATTAATCAACAATATCTACTCTTACCCTGTAAGCCAAAGGAGCCCAATTCAATGTTATTAACCTTTGATATGAGCAAGCGCTGATCAGCACCGCCAAACAATTAAAATTCTATTGTGTCTGTATTCACGGCAGACGACGGGTAAGTCATTTTACATTTTGGTACCATACAAATCCCATAAAAATTTCATAGTTCTATTTTTTTAAACCAATAATGGTCGATCACAAAAAAGTGACAAACGCTCGATTAAATTTGCATATTTTTAAAATGTTTCAAATCTTGATTTTCTTGACTCGGCTCGGGTTGAGCTGGTTTGCAGCATAAAAGTATAAAAGTGAGAGGGTCTACATCAGTACTTTTAACCCGTTAAACTCATTAGCGTGTGTGTTATAAGCAGGTTAAAGATAAATAATCAGCCTAGAAACGTATCAAGTCCCAATGCTGAACTTAAAATTGGGCCTTAACCTAGACTGACTCAATGCCTAAACAAGACCTACCTATGCTATTAAAAAATAATAACGATCGATTATAGAGCAAGTCAAATCAAAGATATTTTACTACGTCACGGAACGTAAAACATTTTATTCAATTAAGTATAGTTAATTATTATAAAATTTCTTATTGTTGCTACACTGCAACTATCAACCTTGTGGATGATAAAAAAATCCTTTCTTATATTTTATTATCTAATAGTTACAAAAACACAATAATAATATCACATAAAAAGTATCTTATATCCTAGTCCGGGTCATGGTCTGTCTATGTGGAAAGTTTCAATCAAATCCGTTCAGCCATTTTCACGTGATGCGCGGTCAAATAAACAGACAAACAGACAGAAATTCTAAAAACTGTTGGAACGTGTTCAGTTATCGATTCTAAGTTTCTTCGAATATTCGACTTTTTTCGAATATCTTCTATGTACAGACTTTCGACCCTCTTTAGCTTTATTATATTTTACAAATTGTCCCACAATTAGTGGTTTGGTGGAAATGGTTTAACTTAGAAATGAAACAATTTTAGATCTCATCATCATGTCCCCACTGCTGGGCCACGAACGAGCCTTCCCTAATGGATGAAAACACCACGCGGCCATAGTGCGGACCAATATTATATTGGGTCCTTACCTATGAAATTGACGTTTTATCACTCTCATATATATGTGTATTACGCCTAAAACTCAATACCGGTTGTTAATATTATTATACATATTTAATTAAGACTATGTTACTCAGGCTTCAGTAATAACAATGATTTAAAATTTAATGTCTTTATGGCTTAATTTTTTTTAAATGTCTTCTTTTTTTGTTATATAAGCGGACTCGACCTTTTGTTTCATTGTAGCTTTGAAGGGCGGTTTAATTACGTTCATGTTTCAGTGGTACGACAACAGGGGTTCGAACAATTAATAAAGGTTTTAAAAAATTGAAGTTCAAAGTTTATACTTAAGTTAACAAACTTTACATTAAGATCCTCCGTGCTAGGCGTAGCCCTTCCTATGGGGGAAAGTAGACGATTAGTTGTGTGTTGTATTTTACGACCGAAGTACATCATCGTCATCATCATCGTCATCATCAACTCATTTTTTATGTCCCCACTACTGGGGCACGAGCCTTCCCTATGGATGTATGTGTTCCCTACAGAAGTACATACAGTATTTATTCTAATTTATTAAATTATCTAAAAAAACTCTGTATCAACAGGTAAAATTTTTGTGAAAACCCTATAAAGGCTCAAAAATACGTCATTGGACGTCATTTTATTACTAAATGTTTAGTTCTTTCTCAAGTCCCTAAGTATTGATGATGGAGAATTTAATTAATAGAAGGAAAATAACAAGTTAGTTAGTTAACACAGAAGTGAGTCAATCAATCAACCGATAACGAATTGCAATTAGCACCCCGTTCCACGGAAATTCCATTTCTATAAGCTAACCTTTTTTTGGAGAGTTTGCAGATGTCCTCAAACGGCATTTTAGCGTCTCCGTTTTTTTTGGGGCCGGTGGCGAGACACTTAAAGGGTTCCTGTGAGCGTTATAACAAGCCGTTTGATCGAAACACCCTCAGAGGTTTTCATGATTGAATGGTATCACGCACTAAGCGCGTCCCCGTTCTCTACTAGATTCTCCCAGAGGGTTCGGATTAGATCGAGAGCGGAACAACGCGAGTACGCCTCTAAAGGCTAGGACCTCGGCTCAGAATGACTAGGTCGTGGGGGTGGGTAGAATGTTCTCAAAATCACCTAATATTGAGTTACAATGTTTTTCCTTGCAGGTGTCGTGTAATATTATAAAAAATGATGTTTCTTTGTTTGGCCGCGTTCCGTAAGTTTTTCTCTTTTATTATTTTGTTCCCAAGTAACTTGTAATTAACGATTTGTATTATCGAGAAAACATTTCCTGACAATATATTTTGTTTTATATTGACTCGTCATAGTGACCACATCCTGCCTGATGGTAAGCAGCCGATGCAGTCCAAAATAATGAGAGCGCTCCTCACCGTGGAACAAGCACGGTAACAAGCGCACCTATTCATGGCGGCCTGCACAAATGCCGTTTCACGCCCCGCTTAAAAGACCCGGGACTATAGGAGCTGGGAAACACATGCGCCGGCAAAGAATTCCAGCCGAATGGTCATACAGAGAAACGACTTGCCAATTCCTAAGACCAGCACGTGTAGTCCGGGAGAGGAACGGAGAGGGCGGGATTAGATCAAAAAGTTATTCAGAACACTCTCCTCTCACTCTCTCTCTCTCTCTCTAATTCCGGTAGAAGACACTGAGAGAAGCAATGTCTCTACGCAGCTGGAGGTCCTCAAGAGAGGCTGTAACCTCAGCATCTCCAATAATGCGTACCTACCGCTCGCCATTGTAGTCTATCAAGTGCATCGAGGAGGAATTTAGCGGAGCCGTCCCATAGATAGGAACAATACTCCATACTCGATCGCACCTGAGTCTTGTACAGCAAACAGCGCTGCTCGGAACTTTATAAACTTTATTTATAACCTCTTATATAAAAGAAAAGAAAGAAACAAACTCTATATAAAACATACGTAGCCTGCCAATGAGTTGCATTTGAAAGGAATCGGTGGAGTTGATGCAGTCTCCATGTTTTCTTCTTTTCCTTATTAGTACTTAATGTAGTTTCAACCGATAGTTTCGGCCATCAACACTAACCGACGACGTTGACGCGTATGTCGCACGCTCGTGCTCGAATTCCAAGACACATAGCAGTGTGGGAAGGCCTTAATCGCCCGTAATTGACAAGCACGCGGCGCGTAGGGTTCAATGATATCGATAAAGGTCGCTCACATCATATCGTATAAGGTAACACAGTGCCAATTGTCATCTTAATATGACAAGCAATAATGCACCGTACGACATTATGAAGAAATTCCAAATTGATTCGCATCAAAAGAGGATGTTTAGTTTATAGTAGGCATAGGAACTTCCTTAACCCTGCTAATGTATAATGCAAGTTTAGTAACGAGTTTTGACAAGGGTATGATTACAGTATTAGCCAGTTTAAAAAATATTGCTCTTTTCCTTCCTGTCCGTTAATGCGATAGTAGTTTCATGAGTATCATAATTTGATGAGATATACATAGGTAGGTACCTTATAGTGTTTTTAGTTTTTATTGGATTGGAGAAATCTATTTCTGTAGTGTGTGTGCTGAATTATTGATGATGATGACATCATATTTCATCATGATTTGACTTTAAAAAAATATTATGTACTTTCTGATAATGCATAACAAAAAATGTGTATATTGCTGTCTCGCCCGAGAGTGTACAGACGTCATAATAATTATAAGATTATGATAGAAATATACATTAAAATATGTTTTGAATTATGATTTATAAGATTTTTTTTGCTCAAACTTGGACCTGCGTAGGTATTTTGTCAAGGGTTGAAACTCTGGGGGTTGAATGTGGACTTAACGATAAAAAGATGCTTTATTCACAAGCTTCTTTGATAGCTTTAAAACAAATAAGTTTAGTTAGCCAATGCTTGCGTCTTTACAACATATTTATGGATATAGTTTTTATATATTTTATTAGTATTACTTTGGATTACAAAAGTACACAAAAGCTTATCTTTAGAGAGTTATTTCGTGGTGATTTCTTTCAGCAGACCAGGTAACAGGATTGTTGTAACTTTTAAAAATGGATTGTCAATTAAAAGTTTAAAATTGTATAAGTATAAATATAAAATATTTAAATTGCACTGACATGAATATTTCGATACGCCCAATCAGTAATGAAGGATCTTCAAATATGCATGTTTGAATTGAATTAATTGAATTTGAATGAAAACAAATAATGTCTTCTTAAGAACATTCAGGAAAAAGGAAACTCGATACAGAGCACGAATTAGGTAGCAGGAAAACTGACACTTGAATACGGCCTGGATTGGTATGATAGGAACGGTGTCTTCCGATTATGACCTTAGAGATCAGAATTTCGATAAAGAATGGTTCTTTGTCATCTGATAATCCCTAAATGAGGGCTACCACTCTATTGCCTTGTGTTTTAATGACATTTAATTTTAGGCCTTTGCCTATGATGTCTAATGTCTAAACGGATTCAAATTATTTTGCAGTTTGCTAGTTATGACGCAGAATATCGAATGAATACAAGGTGTTTGGTAGTATGTGCACCCGAAACATAGCCATACAACCAAGTGTAAAGAACACCATGATAACATGCAAAATCCTATTTACGTAGATTTATTTGTCCATAAAAAAACTTAAATAAAAAAATTACGTAATTTTTGTTCATCGCTGACATGTTTTGAACTTTTGACTTTTGTTTTTGTTGAACCACGAGGTGGACGAAACAGGTCTCTGTGGACGACCGAGAATAATGAACAATATCAGCTGGACATAGGGTTGTCACTTTACAATTTTATTTAATAACAAACAACCTCAATATCTTAAAGTTTCCGTTCCGGAGGACTATGCACGGTACCCAAGCTGCCATATTCGGGATTATACAGGTATTACCAAACACCCTATAGATAACAAACAATCGTGTTTCGACACATACGAAATAAAGTTTCGATCAAATAACAATATGATTTTTATAATTATGGTAGTAATATATAATTTTACGCTTTGAATTCAAAAGATGATTTCGATATAAGATATAATAAGATATATTTTAGACATCTTTATTACATCACGTACACGTCCCTAATAATCGATCCCTCAGGGTTCGATTCCCTTTACCCATACAGTAAGGAGACTCTTTGCATATGTCTTGACATTTTTGTCCATTAGTCAAGTTACAGGTTCCTAGCCCGATGGTGGGTGGCTGAGTAAAGGTGCGTACAACACATCACATTCTATCAAAAATACTTCTTATAAAACCTATAATTATTAGTATTAAAAAAACGTGTCAATAAATATATTTTTATTATATAAATGAAAACAGCAAGTAAAAATGCATACATTTTCTACATACAGTCTGTACTAGATGCTCGCCTTTGGACATTGGTAGGTACAGCTAACCACATTCTGTATAACAAAGTTTAATTGGCTGTGCTTGCCGTCCACTTCAACTCTCATAGGAAAAAGCTTGACCAAACTACCTACTGTCAAAGCTAGATTGTACCTAGAGTTATAAAACAAATAACTTATTTTGAACCTCAAGGGCCTTCTTGAATGACAAATACATTATTGTGTAATGAACAGGTTATGTCGAAAAATGCAAAGACAATTAGGGGTAATTTGAAAATAGAATTTGAAAAACACAATTTGCGTAAAATGATATATTACCATAATCATTGAAAACAGAATATTTTGCAAATAATCAAGAGTGCTCAAATTGTACTTGGCGACCGTGTATCAGAACAGGTCCTAGGTTCGGTTCATATGTCGGGCAAAGCAAGTTTCGTATTGTAGAGATCGATGACATTGATTTTAATGATTGAATAGAATTACAAGAATAGCAAAGAAATTTAAATTTGATTACATATAGTAGATGAATTACCGAGGTTTCATTGAAGTTTAATTACATGCAGTAAGTAAGTAGTTAGGGATAACAAACCTCTACGTAACTTCGGCTTCGGTACAATATTCTATCAAAAAAGCCGTCTTCTAGTGTAGGCGGTAGCTTTAAATGCGATCATCTGTTCATGAAGTAGGTAACTGCGCTATTTTGAGCGATAAAACATTTTAATTCACCCCAGTTACTTGGTGTCGGTTTCCGTGTTTATCTGATGCCAATCTACTCGATTTAGCTCATACATTTAAGGACAATATTCAGCTATCTTATCCTATGCCGATCTACTCGATTAAATATCCAGCCAACTAAATTATATACCTACGTCGATTTTTTTTTAGCTAAGGAAAATTCGCACCTGAATCGTCCCGCGGGTCTCTAACTCCGCGGTATGTGGGGTTAGCCTTTTGTTATGGCCGCACCACTAAAAACTTAGGGCAACCGACTACCGCTTGGGCTCAGAGGAGTCTTTCAAGAATTATGTAACTAACTAATTTCGATCAACTAGGTACCTACTAGATTCCCGGTGAGCGCTTGAAAAACGGTAGGCGACTGTGGGCCCACGGAGCCACAATCAAGTTTGTGGCAATGACATTTTGCAACCTTAATTTTTTAAATTTAAGCTTTAGAGTACCTAAGCTAAGTTGTTGACGTTATCCAATTTTTTTTTTTAGATTTTGTTATTCGAAAATTAAATGTATGAGCATTTTTTCGAAAAGCATTTTTGTTCCGGATTCTTTATCTAGTACACAATTGGTCGAAGCTTAACTTAACATTTG
This sequence comes from Eudonia truncicolella, assembly GCA_949315975.1. NCBI lineage: Eukaryota > Metazoa > Arthropoda > Insecta > Lepidoptera > Crambidae > Eudonia > Eudonia truncicolella. Next base: position 6,405,983 of record OX438838.1, on the reverse strand, counting down.
ATTAATAATTATGATGTAACTCATAATTATTTAGGTATTAGGTATTCACGATTAAGGTGACTATGCTGCAATGTTACAAAACAATAAGTATGTTTAATTGACACTTAAGTATCGTCCAAACTAATGAAACATGCTAGGTACATAACGATACCATACGAGTATGGTATAGTTATGTACCTAATAATAATAGTATAACATGTTTATCATATAGTCTGGACGCACCTTTAAAGTACTATTTAGGTTTATCCCCTAAATTTATTCATAAATATATGTAAACAAATACGCTAACTTTTAACTCGACGAAAGGACAAAGCCACCTAAGTAATAATGTACTAGATCGTTCAATAAGTCCCGAGGCTTACTTGGAGATGGCGCATATATTAAAAACTCTTTTGATTTTTAGAAAGTAGGTACTGGCCATCAAATGATGTTTTAATTTTTTTTTGAAAATCGAACAATTTAAATATTGATTTACAGATATTTAAGTGACGCTACTTTTTTAAATTCTGAAAACAATAGAAAATAACGAGTTTCGTGTGTTGATAAAACATTGTTTTTTAATGGGAAAAAACACCGTTCAAGCAGTTATCCGGAATCTGCTCTATCTAAACCAGCCATTTGTCGGTGGTATGCCCATTTCAAACGCGTCATATGGACACAAAAGACGCTGAACTCTCTGGTCGTCCAAATGAAGCAGTGACTCAACAAAGCATCAACCAAGTCCTGAAAATCGTGAAGGAAGATCGAAAGGTTTAAAGTTCGCGAGATAGCTGAGATAATGAAGATTTCAACTGGTAGTGTTTTCACTATTTTACATCAAAATTTGGCCATGAAAAAGCTTTTTACCAAAATGGGTGCCGCGTCTGATAACAATTGATCAAAAGCGACAACGTTTCAATGATTCAGAGCGCTGTTTGGCACTGTTTAATAGAAATAAAAAGGATTTTTACATCGGAATGTGACAATGGATAAAAACATGGATTCGCCATTTCACCCCGGAATCCAAACGGCAGTCAGCAGAGTGGATAGCGGCCAGTGAAAGCAGCCCGAAGCGGCCTAAGACAGAACAATCTGCCGGAAAGGTTATGGCCTCTGTATTTTGGGATGTGAATGGAATACTCTTAATATGTTGTATTAATATGTATGTATGTATGTGTAAAAATTTACTCTTGATATGTTTGTTAGGCTGGGCAGCGTTCGGTAAGCTACGAAACATATTTTCGTCCGATATACCGCAGTGTCTCAAGACGAAAGTCTTTGACCAGTGTGTGTTGCCAGTGATGACATACGGGACTGAGACGTGGTTGCTCACTATGGGCCTTATTAGAAGGCTCAAGGTCATTCAAAGAGCAATGGAGCAGGGGACATCTTTGGCTGAGATGATGATGATGATGATGATATTTGTATGTATGTGATGAAAAGTGTCCTTCTATTTTGGTGCACTCCATGCATGTACAGAAATGTAATTTTTGGCACGTTTTTTAGTTTCTTGGTACAAAGTCTCCCACTGTATCTTAAGATTATGTACGTAGTGTAAGAAACGAATTTTCATTTAAATTGTGGTCTAAAACAACGAGGATCATTGTTAAAAAACTAATTAAATTAAATTCCAACGGGCATAACGAACATACAAGGGCTTTATGGTCCATCCTTTATGGTTCGTTTCTATCGACAGTTTAATTAATCACTCGATTTGTTAATCAAATTGGCTTGAGTCTGTGTATTGCGATGTCTATATTGCAAGAGGACAGTGAAAACGTGCCCTGTAAAGATTTTGTCAAACACCTGGTATGGATTTGGCGTGCTAATTACTATGTAGATAAATAAGAGACGTCACACCGAACACGCGCCGCTTGCTGGCAATGCTGGTCACGCCAGCACGCCACGTCAGATCTGTAACTTGTGAGTGTGCGACTGTGCAAGGACTACAGAAGGTGCGTCCTGGAAGAATGTGGACCGCTGTTGTGAAGACAGCAGCGATGTCTAAGTCTCAGGGTTGCATAAAATAGTAGTTCTCATTGTTAAAGACTAGGCTCTTACCAGTAGACGGTGCGTGGACGGCAGAAGGTGCATCCTGGAAGAAGGTAGACCGCTGCTCAGGAGACAGCGAGGCCAGCCCCTGCAGGTTGTCGCGTAGGTAGTCGAAGAAGGAGCCCACATCGTTGAGGACACCTGCCGATCAGACATGATTAATGACTGCATGGTATTCAAGTATACTAGCATATAAACAATATTTACAAGTTACTTTACATTTAAAGCGAACCAGCGTTAAATAACTTTAAGGGAACAGTACCTACCAAGAATGCTGGCTTCATTACCTCTTTGGATTGCAAGGCTAAAACGCTTGCAGAGGTATTAGCGGTCCGCTTTTATGTCATATCGTCGGTGAGCGTGCGAGACTGCGTAAGAGAGCAGTTTGTAAAAACCGCGCACTATTTTACAGAAAGACGAAAGTGATTTACCTGTCTTGGCCTTTAAATATATTTTTTTAACTGAACTTGGTAGCTTCCTCTTTGGGCCTCTTTGGGCTTCTTCCTTTTCCTCTTCACGCCCAGAGACGATATATCGGAACCCTCTACAAGGCCGGCATGTTTTTTTCTTTCCTTTTAATTTGTTTCCTAAGGTTCAGGCGTAGGTAGGTACCTACACTACATATTGAAATGAAACACTTTATACGAATCTCTTTGCCTTTATTTAACAGATTATTTAGAATGGTATGCGAGGTTTTATAAAAACAAATGGGATTTAAGAACATTCTAGAAGATGGTTGGAATTAATTACCTGCCTTGGTGCCTGTAAAGTGTTTTATTCAACTACAATACGTTTGGTAATAATCTACGAAATGCAAAAGAATAATACTAATGGTGTTTTGTTGGAGATCTAATAAAGTGATAAAAATATGTGTGACTACGCGCAATGGCCCGCTATAAACTTGTTACTTATTCCCCAGTCCCCACTCCCACATAACCAATTTCGTCATAATATGCAAATAAGCTTTAAGCGAAGTGAAAAATTACATTGACGCCGATGTAAATCTAATCGCAGCGCATCACTATGATAAATGTTTAGATAATATGTGACCTTTTTCCACTCAAGTTTTGATTAAATGGTTCGTTGCCTTTTGATTTTATATCCAAAGAGGCTGGTTAACAACATTGAATGTGTAGACAGTTTCTCGTTATTGGGTGTAAAAATGGATAACAATCGCAATTGGAAAAGTCATGTGTTATATGTAGGTAATAAACTGTCTCGGTTTATCTATGCATTAAATGAGCTGAAAAGATCTACCAACATAAAAACTGCTAAAGTAGCGTATCATGCGTACGCGCATTCTTGGCTACGCTATGACATACCTTTATGGGGAAATAGTAGCGATGCTCAAAAACTGTTAACCCTCCAAAAAAAAATGCATTAGAATATTGGAATATAGATCCGATGGAAAGTTGTAAACCATATTTTATTAAATATAAAATACTCACTGTCACGTCGTTATATATCTTAGAAATATGTAAATTAGTAAAACAAAATATGAACATGTTTATAAACAGTGAGGACAATTACACAGGAACTATAAAACTTAGGAAAAGAAATAAGCTTTTACTTCCTAAAACTAAATTAACATTGTTTAGATCTGGACCATACTCTATGGCAGTAATATTGTATAATGCTTTACCTAAATATATATATAAAAGAAATAAATAATTATAATGAATTTGTGAGACATCTAAACAGCTACTTAAATGATAAATGCTTTTATAAATTGAACGAATATTATAAACATGTGCAATAATCAATAGGTCTAATAAAAGTATATAATTGTAATTGTTATTATTTTTAAAATCATTATTTGCAATGTTTAATTTATAAAGTTTAATATCTTTAATTTTTTTGAATTACTATAATCATATTATTTTATTTATTTTTTGTGACATTTTATTATTTTGTTAAGTACATTAATTTTATTTAATTAGCTATAAGTATTATTTTGCTATGCCCAAATTGGGCGCATTATGTTCAGCACATCTCATGGATTATAAGTAAGCGTAAGTTATTTTAGCGCCATAAATTGCAAACACCCTTGCAGGGTGTCTCATGCTCACATATTGGTATCGTTGTCATCTTTTGTTTTGACGTGACAACGTCTTATAAATTGGTTTGCCGGGTGACACTTCAAGAAACTGCGTTACGCTCCGCTCACGTTATGCGCTCACAATGAGAGCGAGTGAGAGGCACGCGTCCCTTCCACTCGGGCATGGTTAGCCCGCCTAAGAGCGAGAGAGACAGACATAAAAAGTGAAAGGTAAATACGTATGTATGTGTAAAGGTAAAAATAAAATTTTGTTAATATGAAATTCAGTGCGAGATTCTTTGTATAAATTAATGTTTTAAATATAATTCTTTGTATAAATAAATGTTTTAATTTGTTACTATTATTTCATCCTTCTTCCTACTATACGAATGAATATTCACATTAAAATTATTTTACCACTCAAAGTCGTTGTCACGTAAAACTTTCGCCCGTATATCGACTTTACAGGCAACCAATTTTTTAACTATGAAACCATGCAATAAATGAATTTGAATTTAATAGTTAGCGATCGTAACTGCGACATCCACACGGTTGTAGGTTCGAATCCCGGAAGGCACATTAATTTGTGTAACGTTAGGTTCTTGACTGTAATTTGTAATAAAAATGTTTATTTATTGTGTTTTTTTTACCGTTCTACCTAATGTTAAGCAGAAACGGAGTCCAAATGCGAAGACAGTAAAAAATAGTTATCATAGTTATAATATACCGACTCTGTGGTCTAGCAGTTAAACCCAAATGTCACTGAGTTCGATTCTCAGCGGGAGGTTTTCTGTACACGGCGACAGCGGTATGGCTTGTAAGTCTATCTGGCTATCTGTCGCCATAGCAATAAAATTAGTAGCTCTGATGTATTTCTACAGTTTGAGATAAGATAGCCAGATCTTCAGTAGCTGAGGGTTTTGGGTGAAATGCGCGTACCTTATGCGTTATCGTCACTAGGTACCACCTTTGAGATGAAGCTCAAGTATTTCTCCGTTTTGATATTTCGAATCTTAAGATAAGATGTAGTCTTGTGGCATTCGTTATTACGTACATGCATTATATAATACCTATAGTAGGTATATGTATAAGGAAATATTTTGTACATCCACCCTCCCTGAATGACATAGAGTGTTGGTGCTCATAAATTCTTAAAACATATAAGACTCGTTTGTTACCTACATTTCAGGTTTATAACCTCAGTGAGAGAGAATAATAAAAAATGTTGAGAAAACCTGGCAGAGATGTGGGACACAAACATTTGTGTTTTCATATAATAGTCCGGTTCACAAGTTGAAAAACGTGAAAATTAGAGATAAAGCTCCTAAAATTATGAGCAATAGCTCATTCGATTCGAAATGACATCTAGAAAAAGGCGTTGTGTTGATTTTACTGCATGTAAAAAATTGCATTATTGTTATTAACAAAATAAGTTTAAAAAAAGGTATTTAGTTTTTTGTTAATAATTAAAAAACTATTAATATTTAAGATATTTTGATAAAAGATCCAAAAAGAGGAGGAAATTTCAGGAGGAATGTTAACTTAAAAAAAATATTATACACAAAATAATTAACTTTAAACTTTGATCGCGTGATCTTATTAAGTATTTATATAAGAAAGGCTTCACGGAGCCGAAAATTTTTAGGTTTATTATTTAAACTTTTAAGTCGTCATTTAAGAAAACGGATATTGGAAAAAGTTAGCAAATTAACAATTGCATAACTTTTTGAAAAATAAATTTAAAAAAATCCTATGGGCATATATTATTTCAAGTATCTGGATGAAACCATAATTTATTCAAATTTTTAAATTCATATTTGTTACTATAAAAAAATATTTTATGTGGTACGTTGTCTTTAGCGGTAGTGCACCCATGCCGTAAAGGCTGCGCGGAGCCCTATTTTCAGCGTTAAATTAATATTATTAATAAGTGAGTTCCGGGAGCTGGAACTTTTTGTTTGGAAATTTCCTCCTCTTTAAGGATCTTTTTTCAAAATATCCTACTAATATTATAAACGCCGCATTGGGTCCGCGTGGTGGTTTATGGCTCGTTCTCCCTATCCATTCATAGGGAAAGCTCATGCCCCATGATGATGACATATCATGAGCTATGGAGATTGAGCCACGATATCGTCTATCCTTGCGGATAACGAACGCTTTTATTGATTTAAGATAGGTACACAAACAGATTACATTCAATACACAGCCATATGAATTAAACAATATAGTAAGACTACACAGTAATCCATAATTGGCGTACACAGCAACATATGTTTGAGTTATGTACAAGTCCAAGTTTGTAAGAATGGATGGATGTTTGTCACTCTTTCACGTAAAAACTACTGAATGGATGTAAATGAAACTTTCGTCATATACAGACCATGGACCATGGTCCATGGTATGGCTCAGACCAGCATAATAGGATACTTTCTTTTTCTCTTTTTTTTTACTGTAGTCTTCGCGAACGAAGTCGCGGGCAACAACTAGTCTTAAATATTAATAGTTTTTGATTTATTTACAAAAAAACTAAATACCTTTTTTTAAACTTATTTTGTTAATAACAATTGCAATTTTTTACGCGCAGTTCCTCACAACGCCTTTTTCTTGATGTCATTCCGAATCGAATGAGCTACTGCTCATATTTTTAGGAGCTTTATCTCTATTTTTCACGTTTTTCGTCTTCTTGACCGGACTATAAAAATAAAAATGTTTCAGGGTACAGACGCCTGTACATCAGACTATCCAAAACTGTAAAATTTCTTCAATAATTATTCAACTATACCTATACCAAAGACAATTAACTAACTAACCTACTATATTAAATCTCTTTGACCTATACCTAAGACATGAGGTTCAAAGTCTATTGAGGATATTTGACTGTTTGTGGTAGTCTGATGTGCAAGCGTGTCGTGTGTGAAAAGATAGAGTAACAGGAAGTAAACGGAGCCCATTGCTTTGTCTTGAAAAAAAAAATCAAATTAAAAAAAAAGTACATCTACGGACTTCTTGACGGGAAAGTGAAGAGTCATGTCTGCGGTTTTGGGGTTGGTTGTAGTATCTGGCTGCACGAATTTCGTTACTTTTATAGTTGTAATCAATAGATAGTAATGTCTGGATACCCGTATTATTATTCATTTTATACGAAACTTTTTTACTTTATTTACTTTTACTTTTATCATTTTCCATATAAATCAGACAAGGCTGTATGTGCTACGACTTATTTGCCTGTCCCGGAAGATTAAAAAAAAAACATTCTGATTAGGTTCGCGTGTTGGAATATTGTTTGCTTCTGTTCTTCTGTTTATTTCGGATGTTTTTACCCGCAAGCCAACCCCTAATTAGATAGATTAGGTTTCAAAATTAGTGACAGAACCGAACAGCCAACCCCGACTCCACCCAGAACCGACTCGGGACACCAGGGGGGACATCACTTCACATTTCTATTATCATTCATCATCATCATCATCATCATACTGGCAGGAAATATTGTATAGCTATCTATGTATTACTTGTAAGAAAAATTACTTCGACACTGGCTAAATGTGCCAATCGCACTAAGCCATCAACTAAAAGAAAAAAAAAGTACACCTACAACCAAAGTCGTGCATAGCTAGGATTTCATAATATGCATGTATTTTTGTTGTTGAAGTTGTAAGCAGTTAACTTAACTAAAACTATATTATTGGTTCCCACACTATTCATTTTTTAGTATTTTCACATACACTGTCTGTTGTAGACGGGGTGACTCTTAGAGGTGACCAAATTAACCCATTGACCCATTTAGGGTAGCAGAGGGATGTAGCCAACACATCCTAATATATATATTTGCGTTATAAAATTTTGAATACCTTATCTTATTTTTCATCGAGGTTTTGAGTAAAGCAAGCCGAGAGATTAAATTTCAATATGAAAATAATGTCACTGCCTACAATAGTATATTTAGTAGGCCAGGGGAAACCAGGCAAGGACGGGTCGCGGACTGTGTTTTTGTTAAATAATGGAATGTTAAGAGGTGACGGGACGTCGACGCGCCATACATGTTACATTCGTCCGTGTCTCGTCCTTAACCGTTGTCCACAAAGCGAAGTGCTTCAGTGAGACTTTAAGGCCACAAACTGCATGACAACGGCAGCGGCAATGCATAATAATAATAAAGGACGCAATGTATGATCCCTCCAAATTGAACAAAGTTTATTTATGCCGGCACCCATTTAGGTGGTACCAGACGTCTGCGCAAGTAAAACTCGCACAAGAGACCATCAACATCAGGTCATAATGCCAGATTGTAACTCGCCTAAATAAGCGCACTTTTCGTTCAGTGCTCATGGTCAACCGCGCCCCTCGACCTTCGGGGGGAGTGCGTTCCGGCAGCCTTCACAGCTTTTTTTAAGGCTAAAGGCGACCCCCAGGTTTTTTACCGGGTCTGTCTTAATCCTTTTTTAGAAAAAGGACAAGGCAATCCCCGTATCTACGGAATCTGCGTGCAGATTTTTCCTGGGCAAAAAAAAAAAAAAATCTGTGCTCATTCGTGGCGGGGCGTTCATTACGTGCGCTCTCTAGTTGTGATCTTCGTACGAAAAGTGAACACCGGTAACCAGTCTGGAAAAAAGGAAATGGACTATACTTGTCAGCAGGGCGACTTTCAAGAGACACTAGAGTCACAAAACTACTGGAGGACAAATGCGCTTCGGCGGGTTTTATGTGGCTTTTAAAACCTGACTTAAATGGTCCCCTTTGCGAGTTTTACTTGCATTATCTACCTATCTGGAAAGTAGGGAGTGGACTATGTAGGTTCTGTGATCGTGGCCGAGCGGTAAGAGAACGGGCTGTAGTCACGAGCTGCTTTTTCTGCCGTTGTCATTAAGTTTATGGTCGAAGCAAACACATGACAGTGAGTATGCGTGATCAAGCGTTGCTTACCGACGCCGACATACGGCGTGGCGGCCTTACCGAGCGCCGGCGTTGGCTGGCGCCTTCGCCGACCAGCGTTCAGCGCCGTCGCAACCGCTGAGCGCTTCGCGGAGGCAACCCTGTGTAAACATACAAAGTATTCATTGTAACGATTCAACATTTATGCCTGGTTGTAGGATTCTGCCCAGAATCCGACTGGATGGCGACCATCCTAATAACTACGCATACTGTCAACGCCCGGAGAAACGCAAATAGTTATGTGGGATTCTCCCTTTACCCCCGTATAGGGGAATGGTATTTAAACCTACTAAAAACTCCAGCACCTCCCCTCTGTACCGCCAGGATGATCCGGGATCATAAGAATAACAGAAGTTCAACCCCTCCCCAACATGACCATCCTACGCCTACTTCGGCTAAGTAGCATTGTTTGGCATTCCTGTACTCCCGCTGAAAGAGAAATCTAGTGAAAATAACAATTCTTAAATCATAAGAGCTGAAGGTTTCTGATGATATACCTCATTGTCTACATAAGACGTGTCCTCGCTGTCCAGTAGCTGTGGTAGACAACGTTGCTCCTAGGAGAAGGGAAAAAAGATGTTGCACAAAGAATCCCGATGGGTCGAAGTGCATCTCGAAACAGCAGGCCCCACTAAAATAAGATAAGATAGGATACGTCATGTCATTGTCCATATATAATGTGCCCTCGTTGTCCAGTGGCTGTGGTAGACAACGTTGCCCCAAGGTGAAGGGTAAAAAGGATGTTGCACAAAGCATCCCGATGGGTCGAAGTGCATTTGGAATCAGCAGGCCCCACTAAAATAAGATAAGATAGGATACCTCATGTCATTGTCCATATAAGTCGTGTCCTCGTTGTCCAGTTGCTGTGGTAGACCGCCTTGTTCTATGTCCGTGCCGAAATCAAGGACATAGAGCGGAGTGCGGTGCGAGCGATGGCCGGCACCCGGGTTTATCCATGGTTGCTCCGCCTGTAGCCTGAGCAGGTCCGAGCTGTGACCCCTGTAGTCCCATAGCTGGGCTTCAGCGGTGACAGCACCTGTTATGACAAATGGTTAAGAAAGTTAGCAATATTTTAGGGTGTAGCAAATCCCAAATAGCAAAACTCGGAGTGGAGCGCGTTGCCTGCTGATGTGTTCAATTTACTTTTTATTTCGGTTTCCAAGGCTTGAGTGAATAGGCTATTTCTAGGCATGCTTCACCTTACCCCGCATATAACTTTAATGGTGATTTTGAGTTAGTCATAATCTTAATAATAATAGGTAGGACTGTAATTTAAAATTACCTACATTTCAGTTAAACCAAATGAACCTGCATATGTGTGAGATTGTGGTCAAATGCTTCCTTATTTGTATTTTTTTAAGCTTTGTATAATTCACAACATCGAAAGACTTTAATCTTTAAATTTTCATTATTTTTGGTCGTGGGTCCCTCCGTAAAGACCTTTTCTTTTGCCTGTAACGTAGAGCGTAAATAGCATTTAAAATTAATTACATAAATATAATGTAACTACTTTAAATACATATTACAAGCTATAACTTAACCATGTGTAACATAATAATTTTACAAAAATATGCAGTAGATTTTTTCAAGTGCTATTTTTCCTAATTTTATTACGTGCCGCCTTATTCATTTGAAAGCATTAAATCACGTTAAATAGCTTTTGACGGCTGTGATAGTAGGCGCTTAGTAATTTGACCAGTGGCGTGGAATGTCCCGCCTTTCAGTTGATTATTAACACCAGCCTTGGCCGTACGCGGAACGGTGACGCGGACTATTATTGACCGTTTGGGAATAGCAACAATTTACATAATTATATTTCATGTGAAAAATGGGCCAAGGGTCATTTGAGGGTTAGAAACGAAATGTTTGTTAAAATCTTTCACTCGAAGAATTATTTTTTTTGGCAAATAATAATTATGATTAGCGATATATAGCGATTTTTGAAACGATGACTTATTTTCACGCTATGATAACATATAAGATGGAGCAATGTTCACACAATTTTTTTTAAAGTCACTGATAACAGTTTTCTTGACGCCGATAATTCTCGAAAAGATACCTATTGTATCTTATTAATCAAATTGTAAATAATGCAAAAGCAATTATATTTCATAGTGAATTTCATGTCAGTTTTAATTTCGAGGTCACCGTTGAGATTTAAATATCCCTTAGCTAGAAATTCAAGCATTACTAATTAAATTGTTATAACCAGTCAGGGTACCTATTCTTCTGAATTCATTTAGATGGCTACGGCTAACTTTCATTCCAGTTTCTGCCAGCAAGCAAACTATTATTTGTTTTCTGTATTCGGCGCAATATATTTTCTTCATCCGTTCTCCTCGATAAGCCGTCATCTCAACATTTCTTTGCCATATCATCTTTCACACAGTTTATCCATCTTTTCTTTGGTCTTCTTTTTCCCAATGCCTGTTTCCTGTATCTTTTATGCACATCATTTTTATCTATGTCCAATTTTCTATATGGTGACATAGGTATTATGCTCTTGTCCGTATAGTCACTTTGTAAATTGTCGAGCAAAATTACATTCCGACCGCGCTTTGGGCATTCAAAAGGAACTAAAGAGCTCACCCACATGATGCTTGCTGGACTGATTGCATCGGATTTTCCATTGCCAAATCGATGAAACTTAAATTAAACTTAGATTATGAGACAACCTCAAGATTGAGTTTCTATTTAGAGGAATACACGCGGGACAGAGTTAAGAAACGTTTTTTAAAGAAATATTTGCATAAATAAGATAACCTTAAGATTTTTTTTGTGTGAAGTGGAAGAGCGAAATTTTCTAATACAAGCTAGATATTGCTAACTAGAAAGTTACGCATAGTTGAATTACAGAAATATGTTTTTTTTTAAATTTAGTGTGCTAGTTGTTGATTTCTAAGGCACCTATTTTTATTAATTACTCAGTGTATAAAATTTAATTAAATTTAAATTTGTGAAATTGAAGTTCTCTAATTTATCCCTTTTTCAAGTAGATTGTTTTGTTGGTAGTTTTTTTATGTTATAAGTGTAACGTTTTTACGATGTATTTGAAGCTGACTGTACAACCTAGGGAAATGTGGACTTATAACAGTAGGTACGGTACGGTAAATATTAGTTATTTGTTTTAATTATAACAAGGCAACGTATACATAATTTGTGGCCGGACTTGCGAGCTCTGCACCTTTGTTACTGCAATTAGTAATTAATATGACTATATTAGTTAATAGCGCATGTTGCATTATATCGTGTGGCTCGCTTCAGTATTTCTAGGACCGCCGACATTTAATCCTCTCATCTTCTCTGGATTCTTTAGATTCTCTGGGTGCCAAGTGCGAGTTTCATTCGCCATTCGACGCCAACGAAAACTAGAATTAGTATGGCAAATTTTAACTCTTCATATATGTCGCCAGGCGTTAATTTCGTTTCATTGTTAATTACCGGGGTGCCTTTGTATGACATTGAAGAAGTGCCTCCTGCGTGCTAATTGCGAGTTTTGCTCACCATTCGATATAGCTATTACAATTTTTATATGGCAAAAAAGCGGATTTACCTCGTTTCTCACCAGGAGCACAATACACATAACAGGAGGCACTTCAATGTATACAAATGCTTTATCTTTGAAGTGATCGAATGGCAAATAAAACTCATGGTACGAAAAATGGTTTGTCGTCTTTGTAACATTAAAAATGATGAGGGAGGTATAAGATACAAAATAGGATACTAGAATAGGACATAGTTCCCCTTTGTATATGTCTTGTATAACATCTGTTTTGATATGTGTTTTATATGTAGGTACAATGAAGGATTATTTAGGATTATCGTAAAAATGCAGTAATTCTACGTGTGCTTACGTGTCGCAAAACAAAAAGCAAAAGAAAACCACATTCAACTGAATGTTAGGAATTCTGTAAAACTGTGTTGTGTCGTGGTACAGTCGCGTCGTATATTGGCAGTCCATCCGTTTTTCAATCGCTCTCGATGTTTTGTTCTTCAGAGGTAGCACGTGCCTGTCCTATGAAGATAAATGAATGGCCAAGCATTGTTAGATCTCTGAGGGCTGTGCGATGGAACAGGTCATGGATGGCATTCTGCTAATTTGAAAACACCATCGATTTGACGTCGTTTATTGAAAATGATATAACCAACAACAGTTAGGAAAATGATTTATTAATTTATATAATGTGTTATTTATGTGTCAAAAACATTTTATAAATAGCTTGCCAACTTCTTAACTGATCTTTAGTATTTGTAAAAATATTATGATCAGATGTTAATGACGGTAGTTGTTGACATTGAAGGGCGCCTTTGCCTTTCAAAGTGAAAAGTAAATAGTGTTGAATAATTTCGGCGGGCTGGTTAGAACCACGATAGCTCAATTGGGAGAGCACCTAACCCGGTATGTCAGAAGGGTGAAGGTTGAAATCCTGCTCGTAGAAATTTTTGCAACATTTGTGTTTCTGTGAAATATTGATGTCTCAAATAAAGCTGGACTAGTGATTAGCCAACTAAATATAAGACGTCTTAAAGCGCGGAGAGCCCAAGAACTTATACAGACTAAAATGTAAATTGAATATATCAACCGCTTGGTTGATCCTTTTTATTAAAAAGTCTTTTGTATGGTCTGTTCTATACTCAGAACAATAACTAATTATTATTCTGAGGTTCTATAGAACGAGGCCTCGATTCTGATATTTTTAGTCAGTGCTCTGATTTTGACAGTTTTCCTTTTGTGCCAAATTCAAAATGTTTGAGGCTACAAAAAATTGGCTCTTATGAATGTCACTACGCCATTGGGTTGTAAGTCTACATAGTACAGAGGGTGACCTTGTACTGAGAAGAATTGGCAAGAAACTCAGCAAAGACATTTCTTTCTGATTTCTTGCCGGCCGCCGGCGCCGCCCGGCGGCGTGTGAAAAAATTGCGTGTGGATCCAAGCAATGATCCAAGTAGCTTTAGTTATTGTTTTGGGATCAAGTGCATGATTTACAGCTTAAATACCCGTACACCCGTATTTTATGGTGACAGGTATAAATAGATATGTCACCAAAATTACAATACCTCTAAAAGTTTAATAATCACAAGGACATGTGATAACATTTTCAGTTCAACTTTTATCATTATTTTGTTATAGGCATATAGATATGTAGGTACTTTAAAAGCATATTGTCATTTTGCAACCTTTTTAAGTTTCTTGGTAAATAAGCCCATTGAGCGCATAATCTTCGTCGTCGAGTCCCTGAAGGTCATGAGCTGATGCTGATTATGGCATAATACGGGTTGTTAAATACACATTTAAATATTTATTTCAAAAATGTATCCGCGTGCCATGCACTAAGCGTATCGGCCACCTGCAAAATATTCTCGCCAGCAATTGTTGACGGTCCGTGCATGCATGGTATGCGACGATGTTAGCCTGGGCATAGCATACTTTACAATACAAAAATTATATTTTTTTGTTTGACACGTTCTAGCACGGTTGTGGTATGATATGGTGGTAAGATAAGGAACTTGCACAGCACGAGCGATGGTATAGTCATATGTCAGCCGGGCTACGATTTCTATTCATCACATTACCGGGAATGTTGGGATTGGGGACCCTCGTCAATATAAATGACTGGTATCCAATGTGCCAAGTGATACCTTGATAGGGATAAATCTCTTACCAAAGTACCTATGGAGAAGGCGTTTGAGATCTTTGGGCGCTAATAATAAAAGTGATTCTTGCATATTATTATGGCGAACAATGAAAAAACGGATCGTCGCAAAATAAATTAGACAATGAAGTAAGAAAACTATCCTAAGGTTTAAAGAGTTTATTCTCATAAAAAACAAATGACACTTACATGAGAGTAAAGAAAATGACGTAAACAAAAGATAAATCTCAGAAAGAAAAAAGATGACCGAAAACACTCATTTGACAGCTTGGTATATAAAATAATTGATAAGTGGGTACATTTAATAAATTAAAGTCTTATTTACTTAGTGCATAGTTTTCTACAACATAACTATTTGGATCATTTTGATTTATAACTGTTGAATGCACTTGAACTAAAAATGAGCTAACATCTTTTAAACATAAAATTACTAAAACACTAACTAACGGTATGTCAGAAGGGTTCAAATCCTGCTCGTGGAAATTTTTTCATCATTTGTGTTTTTGTAATCTTTTAAACAGTAAGAAATGTTATAGTTAAGTTGCACCCCTCAATCAAGTTATACTTTTTTAGAACAGTTAGTAGGTACCTACGAGTACTAAGCGCTTTAGGTAAAACTATTAGCTTGACCGACGAGGACTGCGTTTATTATTTGAGACTTTTTGGCAAAAGATAAGTTGGTATAGATGTTTTTTTTAATACTACAGGTATTATAATCGTAAAGTTTGCTTAATACTTATTTTTTCTGTTAAATTTATTTTTTTACAAAGTGAATTAAAGTAAATAGCCTATAATTATGCTGTCCCACTGCTGGGCAAACGCCTTCATCATTAAAATCAATTTTAATTAAGAGACCTTTGCCCAGCTGTGGAAAGCAATAGCTTTACTTCACAAAATACTGTTGTGATGTGTTTGAGCTCATTTGGATAGGAAGGTACACTTAATAACCCCGTTTGCTCGGCCGAAACACATTAAATCCGTGTGTCCGCACATTTAATGGACTTTGACGGTTGTGGTGTGTAGTGTGCTATGGAACATTGTTATTTTAATTAATTCTAAACGTGTGTACGATAAATAAAATCAAAACTTGTGCTTGTTGAACTGAACAAAATATTGTGCCGTGTGAAAAATCAAGGCTTACACACGAGTGGAATGTTGTCGACCGACAGCAGAGTAACTGCAGTTTCCGTCACCTGTCGGCGGCAAGCGGTCGAAACGTCGACGGCAGCCGTTGACAAACCGCTATCACAAAATAAGGAGGACCCAGAAGGCAAGCTTAAAGCTGGAAACAAATTATCGGACGCGGCTGACGGACGCGACTTACCTCCGATAGTTTGCATTTGCCGGCGGCAGCCCCTGACACATCGACGGGCTCATGACGGCGCCCGCCGCGCCGGGCGGCGGCCGGCGGCGCGCCGCTGCTGTAGGAACTTACGTCGTCGACAACTGCCGTTCATGTGTAAGAGCGCTAAAAGAGGCTGGATAGCAACAACAAATGATTTCTTTGCTTTCTTTCGGGGGACAATCACATACAATTTGCTCTGATAGTTACCAAACACCATCAACCGTAATAACCACCTCTGTGGTCTAGTAAATCGACCACCAAAGATCCTGGATCCTACCTGCTGGGGAGATAAGATAGCCAGTTTTTTTAAGGTGAAAAGATCATAATTCCATGAAAATCCAAAAAAGAATTTAACATATTCCATGTTACTCTGGCTTTATTTATTACAAAATGTTTCTACATTTAAATAATAAATAAATAAAGATAAGAAAAACTTTTAAATAAAATTATAGCACACGGAGAATAAAGTTTGTGTGTTACTTCGAGTGTGCAACTATGCATACGCACAAAGAGATTTAATATAGTTGCGCACCACTATTTGAACTCGCATTTCACGAAAACAGCCGACGATCGCCGAGCGCGCACTCGGATGGCACACTTACTGCCGTACTCAGAGACGTCAATTAAGTTTAATGACAATTAAATGTCTTTCCTTCTCTATTTAGCACTATACATAAGAAAGTGACAGCAAGAGACTTAATTGACATTAAAACTTATTTGACGTCTCTGAGTACGGCAGTTAGCTACCTAATAAGTGTATTAACTTAATAAATATCTTCTGAATGTCATCGGCCTCGATCGTAACGGCTGTGTTATTTTTTGTGACAAACGTTATTCTAAAATACATCTTTTAATCGTGTTACCTTACCTATCCCGTTTTGATAAGTTTTAATGAATTTTTGGTGTTTCTCTGTTCTCTAATGCTGAATTCCTGACTGATTATTATCGTTTTCGTAAACGTAATCGAATGAATACGGATAATAAATACAAAACTCACACTAGGCACCCAGAACCCCACTTTGTGATGCGCTAATTAAAATTTTGAATTCCTACTGGCGACTCACTTGTATTTTTCCATTTTACAGGGTTTTTCTGCAACAAACCTTCCTTTAATACCTACTTGTTTTTCCACACAGGACTCGGTTTTCAAAGACAGGTTTCATCGTGTCAACGAGAAAAGAACTAGTCTCTGCATAGTAACGCAATGCAACATCATGGCCGATTCCTACATGTCTTTCATTAATACAGAAGCGAATTAAGAATTGCGTTCACAATTTGTTTACAACGACCGACACAGGCGGCGGGCGCCCGCGCAATAGTGATCTTACACACCAACGAGTCGCAAGGAACTGCTATTTTTAACCTGGAGTTTGTGTTTACATAGTTAGTGTGCATTCATATTCGTGGCTGATAACAACACAGACATTTACTCGCGTTATCGTCTTCTCAACGTTGACACTGACAAATAATTGTGAATTCAACGAAACAATAAAGTTTTAAATTCGAAATAAACATAAGAGTGAAGCATTTAAAAATGAGTTCTACAGTGCAAACAGTGTTGGGAAATATTGACTCAGAACAACTTGGACGCACTCTCACCCATGAGCATTTGTCAATGGAGTTCGAGCATTTTTATCGAAAACCACCGACGCATTTGAGACACTTGTTTTCCAAAATAACCTTGAATACAGTGGGTTACGTTAAGCAGTATCCTTACAGTTCCAAGTACAATCTTGTGCTTAATGATGAACTAGCAGAGAAGGCTGTTCTTCGGGATGTTGCCAATTATAAGAAATTTGGTGGCGGTGCAATAGTTGAAAACTCTACCGAAGGACTCGGGAGAAATATAAATTTTTGCAAAGATGTGTCCATGCAAACGGGAGTCCACGTGATAGTAGGCACCGGCTACTACATTGCTGATACACAACCAGCCAACTATCTTCACCATAGTACGGAGGATATGTATAACCGCATGTTCAAAGAGTTGACTGAAGGTTGCATTGATAATAACAATATAAAAGCTGGTTTTATAGGAGAGATCGCTAGCGTTTGGCCTTTGAGAGACTTTGAAACTAAAGCTATAAAGGCAGCAGGTGAAGTCCAGGAGAAGGTTGGCTGCGGAGTAAGCTTTCATCCACATCGAGTGTCTGAGGCGCCTTTCGAGATAATTCGACTGTATTTGGAGGCTGGGGGTACAGCTGACAAAGCTGTCATGTCACACTTGGACCGTACACTTTTGGAGAATGAAAAGCTTCTGGAATTTTCAGAATTGGGCACATACTGTCAGTTGGACCTGTTCGGGACCGAAGTGTCCTATTATCAGCTCAATGTGGACACTGATATGCCATCGGATGCGCAGAGAATCGACATGATCGGATGGCTGGTCGACGCGGGGAAAGAAAATAGGGTCCTTATGTCCCATGACGTTCACACGAAGCATAGACTAACAGAATACGGTGGACATGGTTACGCTCACATCATTAACAACGTTCTACCGAAAATGAAGACTAAAGGTTTTTCACAGGCGACGATTGACAAAATTACCATCGAGAACCCAGCAAACTGGTTGAGCATGAACACTTAAATTCTGTATTCAAAAACTGTGTAAGTTTTTGCTGTCGGCAAAAAAATAAAAGAATCAAAATTATTGGTAGGTATTCAAACCATGATCACCAATTCACCACCATACATTACGCATCTACACCTTAATTTTTTTGATATAATAACATTTCGATCTCATGAACGAACGAACGAACATTCGGTCATTTGTATGTTCGATGTTCAATTTTATAACAATTCGGTTATTTGACTTTTCGATTAACCACTTGATATGAGATCATATTGGCAATCGATATGGGGTAGGTAAACCCGTTTACGAGGACGAAGACGTGGTTAGTCGCTAAATAGTACTATAAAAAATATTTATTCCATACCCCCGTAATATTTTTCCGCCGCCACTAGTATCCAAATATACACTTTATAATGCTTTGTATAATTTTATTTATTTGTCATCGTTAACTACGAATGAGAAAAAAAGTAAAGTAAACAGCCTATATTTGTCCCATTGCTGGGCAAAAGCCTCCATCATTGAAATCAAGTCATCACTATAATTGATGGCTTTAGCGTGGTGAGTTATATAATGACCCAAACTAAATTCAAACTAAGATTTATCTATGGGACGTATCGATATTATCTGGAGTCCGTTGGGATTGTTTTAATTCTATGCATACCTAATAAGAGGATCATTCGTGTCAACGATAAAGCTATCTTATAGTCTTAGCAAGGAGGATTATTTTAGCTGTAACGTAAAACCTACATTACGTAGATACAAAACATGAAACCGTGATGCTGAATGGTGATCATGGTTAGAATTATTGTTAGTTAAGGTTTAATGATTATAGTATTATACAATCAGTTGGTAGTGCACCTGAGCTTGTAACTCATGGGGCGGAGGTTCGAATCACGGTCGAGAAAAATGTTACAACACTTTTAAAAAAATTTAAGTTTTTCTGTTTAAAGCGATGTTATTATCCTTACACAATTTATAAACATAGCGATTTTTTTAATTATTGATAATACAAGTCGTTAAGTTTTTAACAGAATTCTTGGTAAATAATTTGAGTTATTGGTTTTGTGAGCAAAACTAGTCTCCTTTGATACCTACGTTATACTTACCACAGATTAAACAAATGATTCGTACTATGTTTTTATTTTATTTGGAGCATCCCCTCCTCTCCTCTTCAAAATTGCTAAAAAAAATAATTTGTACTTTTTTTAGTGTGCATATGAAGGTAGGTGAAGCCAGACTCATATACATCAATGAGTTTTTTTTTATTGCTAATGGAATAAGACGCCTAAGAATAATTGGCCTTCATCCTACCTGATGTTAAGTGATGATAAAGCGCAAAGGAGGAAGCGCACTACCTGGAATCATCAACTAGTGAGGTACACACGCCTGCACATCAACCTACTACAAACTGGCAAATTTCCTCAATAGCCTCAATAGACTTTGAACTTTATATCTAAGTTTTATGGTTGAAAATGCATTGAAGAAATTTGACAGTTTTGGATAGGTTGATGTGCAGGCGTCTGTACTAGCTATCTTATCTCTAGCTGCTGGAACACAACAATGCTAAAAACATTGATGACATGGTGACATATTTAGATGGTACTTACAACCAACCAAACCGAGTACAAACATGTACCCTCGTTGGGAATCGAACCCGGGACCTCTGGGTCTGAGACCGATGGTCTTAACTACTAGACCACAGAGTAGGTTAAATTTTTTTTTAAATTGTGTTTTAGACTTTTTAATTTTACAATACAATTACCTAGTACAAATTCTCGTTTTCATAAAAGTGATCGAATGGCAATTCAAACTTGCACTTGGCATACTCGGAACTTCTATCTAACCGGATTTCAATAGTGATAGATAGTAGATAGATAGAGAGATATTAGATAGTACTTTTATTGCAACACCCTAGGATTATCAATTAACAAAATTATAAAATAAAACAAGTTACAATTTGGCGGTCTTATCGCTTAAGAACCATCTCTTCCTGACAACTAGTCGGATGACGAGAGCTAATAAACTGTAAATTCGAATGTGCAAACTATGTACAAGATCAATAAGTATTAATAGTTTATTGTTTAGTTTATTCATCAAAAACATCACTAAGATTATAGTAAAAATACAACTTAGACTAAATAGCTAGTAATTACACATCGTAAATCTTTTGCCGAGCTAGGAAAAAACCCGTAACACGACAAGCAGCGCCAGACCCTTCAGATTTCAGACCCATTTAAGTCAAGCCAAATTAATACCAACATTTAATTAAAAAAATAAATAAACCATAACTTTATATTGAACGAGTATTGTAAAGTGTGAATTATTAATCAAAATAATATGGTTTCCCACCTAAGGCATAGCTAAAATACTTTAAAGAAATAATCTATAGGGCTCCTTAACGGCAGTTTCAACGTTTAGAACCGTGTTAATTTCATGGTTCATTGAGTGGACGGGATTTGGCTAGTTTGAAAGCAATACTTTCACTTATTTAGTCCCAAACTAAAACTTTGCAAATAAGTCAGGAAAATAAGTAAAAATCTAGAGGCAGAATAGTTGATCCCCTTTTCGTTTTCAGTCGAGGAGCTCGATGGCGCAGTGGTTAACGCGCCCGGTCTGCGAATGCGAAATATTTTTTTCTAAAGAAAATAAAGAAAGAAAGAAAATACATATAGATATAGGCACACACTACAACAAAATTAATAAGTAGCGGCATATATTATAATATATATTATATTTTTTTATAATAGTTTTATATATGTACTTAATTTTATATATTTTTATATTTTATATATATTGTATCGTGTAGATTCGCTCGTATCTCCTAATGGTTACGGTTTTGAGCTATCTTGTCATAGCTATGATTGTTCGTGTAGCAGATCTCTATTTTTTAAACAAGGTGCCGTTCTTGCGCAAGAATTGAAAAAAAGATCCCAGACACATTTGTCACTTTTCAACTATGTCCGCAAATACGGACTTAGAACAATAACGAAAGCTAGATGTGGACAACTTTATTTAATCTGTGATTAGACGATCAAGAGAACGAAAAGTGTCCTTTTATCATAGGGCATTGTCCAATATGTTGACGATGTAGGAGAGAAAAGTGCTGTCTTGCTGAGTTTCTTGCCGGTTCTTCTCAGTCCAAGGTCTCGCGCCCTGTGCAGACTTACGTACCGATGGCTTAGTGACGATGACGTTCATAAGAGCTATTTGTAGCCTAAACCACAGTTTACTAAATAGTTACCTAAACTGAATAAATGACTTTGTTTTTGAACTTGAAGACTGCGTCGAGGGATGTGTACAAAGTATGTTTTAAATATTGTAATTACGAGTATAACTACGCGTAGCATAACATAGGTACCTACACGCCTTCTGCTTCGCTTGCAAGGAATTCGGTCTAACCTGAAATCCCGAAGGTAAGTAAGTACCTAATTTCTCCGTATAAAATATATCTTATATTAATCAGGGATATTATAGCTTACTATAAGCGAAATATATTTTGAAACCCCTTTAGTAGTTAAAGAAACAAACAAACAAACCCTAAACAAACAAACACCTTTTAATGTCTTTATAATATACGCCCAACGCCCATACGAACAAGCAAACTTTACATCTCTATCAAGATAAAATTTATAAATAACTAGCTGCCCACTCGAGTCTTCGTCCGCACAACTCGATTGCAGCGCCACCTAACGGGTTCAATTGTGAATCTAAACCATTCTCGAATCCACTTGAACACACACCAAAAATTTCATCAAAATCGGCCTAACCGTTTAGGAGGAGGTCAGTGACATATTCAGTTATACATATAGAGATTATTGTTAATTTTCTTGTAGTGTGTGCCAATAAATGCATTTTCGTCTCTTTCATCATCAACCTATCCAAAACTGTCAAATGTCTTCATTAAATGTTCAACCATAATTGTCAATTTTTAAGGTTCGATCTTGGACGAATTAACCACTTCGTCCAAGGGTTCGATCGAAACTGCTTTTTTTTTATCTCGGCCTCTCTCAAAGACTGTGACCGAGACTGAGGAAGTATTAAAAATAAAATAAAGTAACTCGCAGTAAATTTCTTTGTATATTATAATATAATATTACCTATCGGAAATCGATTGAGCAGATGTAACTTCTTTCAGAGCGTGCGTCTATTATGTCGTAATTACCAACAATAATACCAATAATTTTTCTTTACAGTGTTTATATATTATAAATAATATATTTTAGTTAATGTTAATCCTGACGTTTCGAAACCTTTGTAAATAATGTGTAAAATAAACGCGAGTAGATCCGTAAAAGTTGTTTCATTTCAATGTGTTGTGCGCGTAAACTTTAGAAAACAATATAAAAGTTATTAAATCCATGGCTATATTACACTATATAAAATTTTTTATGTAACAGAAAATCTTTAAGGGTCGGTAGACTAGTTAGTCGCTGCAAAACAAATAAGCTGTTTCATACATTTTGATCGAGTTAAGTGTTACGAGTAGCTGATATTGTTTTACGATTTTAAAGTTGGTCCTATAGTAATTTTATTTTGGTAAAAAAAAATCACCATCAGCTCATTTTATGTCCCACTGCTGGGGGCTGGGCACGAGCCTTCCCTATGAATGGATCGAGAGAACGGGGAAAGACAAAAAAAATTTGGGGTAAAAAATTGGTGTAAAAAAAAAATTGTGATGTAGATTTTATTAAACCAACTTTACCTTACCTGACCACCAAGATACCTTACAAATTAATTGAAAACTATTAGCTGAATCTAATAACGGCCAATGGACAATAGTAAAGTTCTATTAGTCGGAATCAATGAATTTGAAAGCGTAAAAGTGTACCGTTTAATTTAAACTGCGTGCTTTTTACATTTGATACAATATCTAAGTTTATTTTTTTTATATTGAAGAGCCAATTTTAATGAAAAAAGATCTTATGCAAAATACCTAATAGCTAGTAGAAAACTTAAAACAAAAATGTTTTGAATCAACTGAATTTTGCGTTTATGGAGTCCACTATAGAAATTTGCAAATCGCATGTTGAAAAATGTATTAAAATAAAATATATGCTTTTAATAAAATAATTTAGTATTTAACTTAAGCAAAGTTAAGAATAGCCGAAGATCGGGCTCTATACTAGTCTATACTAGTCCACTGCTGGACATAGGCCTCGCACGCCACTGAGCACGATCCACGGCTACTCTCATCCAGATCCGGCTCATTGGCATATATTATGAGGGGCCAATGTCCAGCAGTGGACTTATACAGGCTGATTGTGGTGAAGATACATCAATGTTAATAGCATTGTTGTGTTCCGACAGAGATAAGATAGCCAGTGCCTCATAAGGAGGTAGTTGTGGATTCCGGGCTAAGTGCAAGTAAAGGTAAAACTCGTAAGTGCGTGTCGTGAAGGTATTAGAAACGTTCCTTTAGATAAGGCGGTGAGAGAGGATGAAACAAAATATTGTAAAGCAGGGAAACAATGTGCGCATTCCGGCGAAGGCGAATTGGCAACCACTTGAGCTTAGTACGAAAGTCAGATACGTGATCATATTGATTCGCGTAGTCCAAATATAAATCTATTACTAACATTTTGGAGACGCTCAAGTTTATTCAGTTGCTCCTCAGTAAGATCTAGATAGCTGACATCAGCATAGTCCAGGATGGGCAGGAGAAGGGATTGTGCTAGCGCAGTTTTAGTGGCAATAGGAAGGAAGTTGCGTAACCTTTTCATAGATCCAGCTGCAGTAAACATTTTCCGACTCACTTGTTGCAGTTGAGGCCCCCTATTCAGGTTTCTATCAAAGAGCACACCCAAATTTTTCACCGTGTCACTGGGAGTCAGGGTAACACTATCAAACGAAATAGCACGTAAATGGGACCAGTTAATTCTATTTGTAAACGAGGAGCTGTCGATGACGATGAAGTAGGGTGTACTATTAAACCGTATGACCCGCTCCAATCGCTAATCATTGCTAAGTCACTGTTTATGGTATTGATAGCTTGAGAAAGTTGGCTATCAGGCGCTTGAGTGTATATTTGCAAGTCATCTGCATAAAGATGGTAGGATGAAATTAATTGAGAGGAAATAGAATTTATAAAAATAGCGAAAAGCAATCGCCGCTGGAGATTTGTTAATGGAGCGAATATGCCAAGCAGGATATCAAAATCGAAGGATTTGGGAAGACGCCGTAAATCAATTAAATTTAAAATTAAAATTAGTTAATTCCTTTGTCCTTTATTTTCTGCCCTTGATTCAATACCATACGTGTGTCCTTAATTCAGAACTTAACACCAATTTGTGCTGTTGAATTTATTAGTGTGTATGGAAGCAACCGTACTTCTTTTTCATTTATTATTAAATACCTTTTTGTGTTTCCTTGTGGAAGAAATGTAACGGGAAATTGAACCCTTGGTTTTAATACGGTGGAAGCAGTCGTAACGTACCAAAGTTATTGATGTTACATACAAAAACACAAATATTGAAAAAAAATCCACGAGCAGGATTTGAACCTTCTACTTCATATCTGGTCTTTAGTATTTGTAAAAATATTATGATCAGATGTTAATGACGGTAGTTGTTGACATTGAATTGGCGCCTTTGGCTTTCAAAGTAAAAAAGCAAATAGTGTTGAATAGTTTCGGCGGGCTGGTTAGAACCACGATAGCTCAATTGGGAGAGCACCTGACCCGGTATGTCAGAAGGGTGCAGGTTCAAATCCTGCTCGAGGAAATTTTTTCAACATTTGTGTTTTTGTAATTTGTTTCGCAACAAAATTTATTATTATATAAATTATATAAACAAAACTAAAACATTTTATTGATATTATTCTCGTTGGTAGGTAGGTACTTACTTTCTACTTTCCCCTTATTCGAATTCTTATTATTTGTTTGTGGCTCATGGTTGTTGTACGACCTATATACCTGAAAACTAAAAGGTAGTCCAAGAACCCTGCAAGGGCAATAAAAGGAAAATGTGTGTAAAATTTATAACCCAATTATTTTTTGATTATTGTATTTATTGTGAGGTTTTTATAGTTCATACAATGGCAATCCAGTCCAGCAAATAGGGAAAACAATATAACTTTCAACTAAACACCATAAAAAGTCCCGTTCCCCCATATTGCATGGAAATAGAACGCATTCGTCATCAATCAGGCACATTATTATATCGAATACGTCATACCTACGTGCCCTACAGTCCTAACCTATGTCACTTCTTATTGTGTGCCAATTAGCCTATCCAAAAGTTACTGCCCATGCCGATCCGATCCCCTCGGTGAATCTAGTAGTGACCGGGGAGACGCTTTCGTGAATTCGGGATGTCATTCCCTCTTGAAACCCTCTAACGGTGATTGATCACACGTCTCGAGGAACCCTTAAAGTTTCTCGCCGCCCCCAAACAGCGTTACCGCGGAAACGCAGTGAAGGCCGTCTCTCTTTAAAAAAAAACCGCGAATTTTTCGAAACCGCGTCTGTAGTATTAAGACCGGTATGTCATAGGGTGCGGGTTCGAATCCCGCTCGTGGAATTTTTTCAACACTTTGTCTTTTTTCAAATTATTACATATTTGTTTTATTTTAAAATTTGTCTTAAAAAGAAGCTAATAAGGTTTTTTATGCAAAAAAAAGTGAGGCAGCTTTTTCATGAGATCGCCATCAATTATTAACCTATCTGTACCCCTTTTGTAAAAAAATTTGAGTGTGTCCAGTTGACAAAAATATAAAATTGATTTAATCTAAGTTTCACTATGTGATCACGCGTAAAAATCTTGGCGTGTCCAGATGACAAAATAATAAGTGATACTAATTTTGAGTTTCACCAACTGGACACACGTGTGTCCGGTCTCATGTGTCGAGTTAGTGAAGAACACCGATTTGAACCGGTTAAGGCCAAAACTATGTTATCATTTGCGTGTTGAGGTTTAAGGCTCGAGCTCTTATAGGCGGCTCGAGTCGCGATTTTGTTATTACAACGTCAATGTTATTTTTTGGCTACAAAAAGTAATGTCGAACATTCGGTTACGTGCCCAACATTGGTGCCACTACCCAACCTATTGTTGATCAAACGTGTATCAACAACGCAATGCGTAATGGTAGTAGGTATTAGTTATTCGGCGGCGTAATGTCGACTTAACCCGTGTTGCAACAGGTGTGAAGCTCTCGATCTTTCCTAAGCAGCCACGTGACCTCCAAACCCCCAAGAGCGTTTATACATCTCGGTAGATATGCCATACAAACTTAGAAGTTGCGAAATTTCTTTCGAGAATAAAGTACCGCAGTACTGAAAAGTAAATTTTATGAGTAATATAAATGTACGCAGTCGCCCAGTTTTTCGTTTGAGACTTCAACTTGCTGACGTTGTAAGCTTTCACGCGATGGCATACGTTGAATAAGTAATTTATATTATACCCAATATACTACAAATAACGCCTCGGTGGCTGAGCGGCAAAGCGCTCGACCCGATGCCCGAAGGTCTCGGGTTTAATTCCCAGGTCGGGCAAAGTGTTTTTCGGATTTATTCGGTGCATAGCCCGGGTTTGTGATCACCAACCAACATTTGGCAAGCGTGGTGATTAAGCCATTACCCATCAATTGTGGTGATGACTTGATTTCAAGAGTTTGGAGATGGCCTCACTCGGCCTTTTAAGCGTTACTTAATTAGGAGCGGCGAGAAACTTAAACGCCGTGTCGGAACATTGTCAGACGTTTTCTAGAGGAAATAGCATAAACCTTGTCCCCAGTCCCTATTAGATTCTCCGAGCGGTTCGGATCGGATCGGGAACCTATAGTGTAGGCGTGACTCCAATTAATTATTTAATATAATAAGAGTCTTTTCACATTTCGACATCTCATACACTCTTCTAACGTACTTGACGATCTACTCCTTGATTACAAATAAAAACTCGCACTATGACATTGGATCAGCGCTTTTAGTGTCTAGTAGAAGTAGCGCTTCGAAGCACTGCGTCAATGCCATACAAATTCTCGTTTTCTTCTGATTGAATCTCTCTCTGAAAGAGTCATTGGCGTTTGGTTTATGGCCCTTTCTATATCCATCCAAAGGGAAGGCTCGTGCCCCAGCAGCAGACAAAGTGAGCTGATGGTGCTGATTCGATTTAAAGTCTACTATGGAATGTTTGAAATCGCCTAAATTGAGTTGACTTAAAGTTTCAATAAAAATATTTTCACTCCTTAAATCACTGTATTTTCCTTTTCCAAAGAAAGTTTAATTTAAATTGGGTTTTTGGCTAAGGAGAATTAGAACTTTGAAGTTTGTATGGCATCGGAAATGTGAAATTGCTCTTAAGGTTTCTCGGAAGGGATTGTTTGTTAGCGATAATGTCGCAAATTTTGTAGGTACTCTGTCTTTATGTCAATTTATTTGTATTTTTTATCCTTAAATGAAATAAAAGAAAAATGATGATAATTTTGTTATGATTTAATCGGATGTTTAGATTAAATAATTTTTGTTTTCCCGTTTTACGCAAAATTATCTCTCGGAAACTATATTTTATAATTTTGAATTGATTTAAATTGGAGTAAGTACCTACAACTTTAGACTACATATTTACATTTTATATTATTATTTAAGTAAAAAGACATGATGAAAATGCTGTATTAATATTTTCCAAAAAACTTTATCATTTGGAATTTTAATATAGTTAGTGATTTTTATATATATTTTATTTTTGAACTGTAAATATTTGTTCTTTTTTCTGCTTGACATTGCTATACTATAAGCTCAAGTATACTCGTATACTAGATATAGTAGTTTGTAGTTAACGACAACTAACACATATGCTAATTAATTATACAATGACGTGAATTAATAATTAGATCATAAATAACCCATGTTCCATCCCCATGGGGAATAATCATGTTAAAATGGCTAATGAACTAAGTTAATTAAAAAAATAGTTATATACTTTTTAGGGTACCAGATAGGGTTATTAAAAATTCGCAATTTTTTTATAATAAAAAACGTTTTTCGGCTTTTTTATTAGTAAGTAAATATATTTTGAAAACCATGTGTTGAATTTTTTTTCCACGAGCGGGATTCGAACTATTTCGAACATTTGGCAGTGCATCTGACCCAGCATGTCATGGGGTGCGGGTTCGAATCGTGGATATTTTGTCGTAACTTGTTTTTCAAATTGTAATTTGTCCGTAACAAAATTTTCGTAAAATTATACAAAACATACTAAATATCAGCTTTAGTGGGCCAGTATATATACGTTGTTTACTTTACTAAATATATGAATGAGTTAGTAAATTCCCTAACAAAATTTAAACTTATAAGTACAGATCTTATTACATTAGACAAAAAAACATTCTTACTTACCCCATTTCAGGAACACACGTTTAACGAAAATCAAAATTAAAGTAAAATATAAAAAACATATGTAAGAAAAAATCATTATGTTAAATTACCTACTTGTTAAACATTCAAATTTCGAAACGTCGAAACTTCAAAAATGGAACGACACTGCGAAAAAATTAAAACAAAATATAAAAATAATAAAATATCAGAGATACATAATGAAATCATATTTCTTTTTTTTTAACATAACGAAAAGTTTGTTCTAATTTTTTGAAACTAACCGGCCAGAATGATGGCTATCACCACGGTAGCGGTAGTGCAAGCGGCCGCCGGCTTCATCGTTGCGTTGCGAGTGCCGCATGTAGTTTGCCCGCCCGCCTTATAACCGTGGGCTTTATCCGCCCTTGCCTCTAGGACGTAACCAACCACGTTAAACGCAATTGTTTTACTGGCAAGGGTTGTTATGCCGACTCATTACTATTTTTTTTCATTTTGTAGCCTTATTAACTAGTAATAAACAGAGTTTAAGCTTGGAATAGATATTCCGTGTCCTTCTGTTATTTAGCAGCTTGTCAATAAAATGAAACGAATCTTCAAATAAAGGGTTTGATTATAATTGTTAGTAAGTAGGTATCGTCCTTAGGTACGATAAGACTACAGCCTCAAAATAAATAAAGCTACATATATACTCTCTATATTTCTCCGTTAGCAAAGAGTAATTATTTTAGTTGCTTAAATTCAATGACATACTTACTTACTTACTAAATTTCTTAACCATACGTAATAATTTACGTTCTATCGGTGAAGCGGGATCGCCCACCATAGCTCCCAAAGACAACAAAAAGTGCTAACCTTTATTTATGAGTAATAATAGCCATTTTTTATACTCTCGATACATCAGTATTGCGTACTGATTAAATCGCAAATTGCATTTTTCTGTCGATTCCGATGATCGATGTCGCGATCTTGTTAAATTATTAGCATGCGAAAAGGTTTTATTCATCTTCGGTAGTAGGGTGTGGCACCAGCGTTCGACAGGAACCAGTAATCGACAATTTTTTCCTATAAGAGGAAATACTAAGGTCGACTGACTATATGAAAAGTAGACAAAATCAACGTTTCGTAGTCCCCTGATTCCTCCTCCAAAAATAGACCGATTTAATTACTTTTTTCATTAGAAATTAAAGAAAAGCTTTGGCTGTGTCCCTATGCTTTTTTTCATAAATTAATTATTAAAAAAGATTATGAACCTTTAAAAACCTCAAAGATTGGCCAGATTTTCGCTGTGTTCAGACATCCATCAGCAAACAAATTTGACAAAATTATTTCCTTAAAAAAAGGAAAACATAGGGACACAGCCAAAGCTTTTCTTTAATTTTTAATGAATAAAGTAAATAAATCGGTCCACTTTTGGACGAGGAATCAGGGGACTACGAAACGTTGATTTTGTCTACTTTTCATATACCTAATCAATCGACCATAGTATTTCCTCTTAACCGTTAGACATAGGGGTTAAGCAACAAATAAATACCTACAGATAACCTGCTGCATAGCAGTGTCATCCAGTAAAATTTTAACAAAATTCTATGTTATTTTTTGGCGACCAAAACTGATGTCGTACATTGGGTTACTGTGTCGAACATTGGTGTGAACTTGTATGGCAAAATTTTAGGTCACTTCACGGTATCAGAATCGACCTCCTGATGGTCCTTGAGTCCTTACCAGTTACCAGTGATCAAAAAGATGATGCAAATTACGTTGAAATCAAGCTAAAATCTATTTTGATAATGTTTTGTTCACGAAATAAATGATTCCAATGTTGGTGATTATTTAAATAACTAAATAAATTAACACACCCTACAACCAACCAAACAGAGTAATGTAGAAATATGGACGCCATTAGACGCCCTGCTGGTAATCGAACCCGGGATCTTGAGGATTCAGACCGGTACTCTAATCACCACAGAGGTATGGTAAGTTCAATTACCTTTCCTTGTTTAGCAATTCAAATTCAAACTCAAAATCATTTATTCAGTTTAGGCTACAAGTAGTTCTTGTGAATGTCACTATGCCATCGGTTCGTAAGTCTACTATGGGCGGGAGATCTTTTACTGAGAAGAACCGGCAAGAAACTCAGCAAGTGTCCAGCTCTTTTCTCCCTTACAGCGTCAAAAATATTGAAAAATGCCCTATCATAGCAGGACACTTTTATCACAAATAAACACAAAAAAATATAGAAGACAACCACATGTAAAAAAACAAAATTAAAAATCTAAGTAAACAAATTTACCTCAGATATTAATACCTCAAATATTATTTTACTTAAACTTTCAAAAATAAATTATTTGTAAAGTTAACATTTAAACCAAACAATAAATCTAAACGCATCATATCATAATTAATTATCAATGAAAACAAGCAATGGTAAATCTTTAAAATAAATAAATAAAAGTATCTATTCCCATTCTACTAACTGCCCACAGACGAAATTCTAATAACATATTCCTACAACAAATATATTCGATTATTACAAAACAGTTAAGGAATTTAGCTAGGTACACACGTTCTCTTTCAACGTTAATAAAGGCGATAAAAAGCTATATTGTAGTTCCAAAATACGTTTCATCGTGGTTAAGGACTAAGGTTAGGGTGCAAAACGCCATTCTGTTTTTGTAAAAGCTTGGCCGGGGGTGGGTGTAAGGATCGCCATAGTTCGTCACGACACACCTACGTCACATGATATATGAGGGCGTAGTGCGAGTAAGTTTTGCCATTCAGATGTATTAATTGCGTGTCACACGTTAAAAATATGTTACAATATAATATAGTGCAACTGACGCCCATTAGGTACAGACGCCTGCACATTATCCTACGACAAACTGTCAAATTTCCCCAATAGACTTTGAACTTGTTTAATGCTTAAGATTGACAATGTATTGAAGAAATTTGACAGTTTTGGGTAGGTTGATGTGCAGGCGTGTGTACTACCACGTTCACGAAAACGAGAAATTTATCTTAATTATTCTCCTGGTTTGTCAACAGGGTGCCTAGTGCGAGTTTCATTCGCCATTCGATCACGTTAACGAAAACGAAAATGTGTATGGCAAAATTATAATTCTCGTCGTTTTCCCCTAGGAGGCGTCCCATCGCTGCTTCGATCGTTTTCGTTAACGCTATCAAGTGGCCATTACCTAAAACTCGCGCTAGTCACCGTGATGACAAAAAAATTAGAGTAAGTACTTAATTGTTTTTAGCGATAAGGCCGCCATTTGTACTACTTCTTGTATTGTCCTCTTTTTATATTTTGTACGGTGTACAATAAAGTGTATTTTTATTTCATTTTTCATTTCATTTCATTTCAATTAGTTACACATTTTTGTTTTCGTTAACGCAATCAAGTGGTAAAATATCTAAGACTCGCACTGACATTATGAATACAAATAACTGAGGAGGAGAGTTAATTCTCTCGCTACTGTAGTTGATTGAGGATTCTAAGTAAAACTGTTCTTAAACCTTTGGCCTTATCATCACATCACCTAACACGTTGACTGCCGCAAAACCAGACAATAGAAAATTTATTGTTTGTCGGTCACCGGTGACCACCACGGCGATTGAAGACTTAATTGTTGCATGCAGTGTGCAGCCTGGGCGGTAATTAAAGTATAAGAAACAACTAATCAAAAACACAACGACTTATTATATTAAATAATAGTTCATACCGTTTAAGTAATTTCAGTGTCAACATCATTACCGGTTTCAAAAACAGTGGGAGGGACGCGTAATTGATATCATAGTGTGATAATTATCGTCACCGACCGGATCAAACACACCCCAGGACGGCGATTCCGCTAATTTTAAAACGTTAATAATCGCGTGATATCATGTGTTTGTCATTTGATTTGTTATCTGAGTCCTTAAATTAGACCACTCTGACACAACGGTGCCAATTACTTACCAACTTAGTGCGAGTTTAATACCGTTAAAATAGGTAACGATACTCCTTTCAAACGCAGATATCGGAAGAAGCAAAGAAAGAAAAAAAGAAATTATTTATTGACTATCACACAGACATAACAGAAAAAAAAACAAAGAATATGAGAACATTACAAAAAATAACATTAAGACTAATACAAAAATAATAATTATATAACAAAGAGTGTGTGTGAAAGCCAACTAGGACCCTGCCTCAGCTTTGTGTCGTTGCGGTGCTGAGAAACAAACACCACCACAACGACGCTGGTATTCTGACAGGGCCTATGGTGAGTGTTGTGGTATTGTGTGTGTGCGTGTACATATAAAGATGATATAATATAAAACATAGTTACATACATATATAATATAAATGTTTATAAAAAAAAAAAAACGTTACGCTTGGTATTGTTACCAGTAAATTAACTAACCGCTCTACGTCGATTAACTAAAGTGTATCTAACGAAATAAGTAACGACACTTATAAAGTGGGATTTGGTAACGGTATTAAGCCCTGATTCGGTGATAGGTAGGTAATAGAAATATAGGTAGGTATGACCAATCAGTGGATTAGTAAGAGGAAGTCCAAACCTATACCTATACCTAGGGGATAGGGAAACTATTAATCTTAAATATATTGAAATGAAACATGATGATGTAGTGTTCGCGTAAACTTTAGAAAACAATATCATAAATATAGCTCGCCTAATTCTCAACTTATCTTTTATTAATTGTTTTCTAAAGTTTACGCGAACACTACACATTGGAATGTACAACTTTTACGGATCTACTCGCGTTTATTTTACACATTACTTATTTAATGGTTGTCTTTTATTTTTGTAAAAATGTTAAGATCGGATGTTGATGACTAAGTTGTCGACATCACGTCGACATTGAATAAGGCTCCTTTGCATTACAAAATAAGAGTAAATAGTGCTAATAATTTTTTAACGGGTTCGACAGAACCACGACAGCATAAAGGTAGTACACCTGACCTGATATGTCATGGGGTGCGGGTTCGAATCCCGCTCGTGGAAATTTGTTCACCACTTTTTTCAAATTAGAGTGAAGTATTCTTAGTATCATGACATAGTTAAACGTGGGCGAGGTTAACATTATTAATAGTATGGACGTGAGCCAGCCAAAGTCAGCCACTGGACATTGGTGATTGATCTAAGCATAACTAAGTCTAAGTATGCGCATAATGGTCATAGCAGCCGCACGGGATGATGACGACAGATGTTCGGGTTGAATGTAATATGAAGTTTCGGGTATTTCGATGCGTAGCCCGGGTTTGTGATTTAGGCTAAGCGTATGCTGAGACGCAGGTGACGCAGCACACCACAGTGCAGACTTTGTGGGGTAGGGTAGTTGGGGCAGACATAGGCCGCGAACGCATGCTGCGACGCAGGTAAGTGACACAGCACTTACACATGAGTTGTCAATGTCAATGTCAGAGTCTACAGTTTTGCAAGCATAGAAAAACTAAAGTTATTCTATTAATGTATAATTTGTACTATCTAGAGAGTTCTGTTAATTGTTCTGTCATTATTACAAAATTATAATAAAAAGGGTAAAAAAAACAGGGGCAGGGCAAAAAGCAGGGCAGACACATGTCTGCGTCCCACGTGCCTACGCCGCGCCGCCCGCCGGCCGCGTAAATTCTCGTATTCGTTAACCTGATCGAATAGCGAATGAAACTCGCACTAGGCACCCAGAACAATCTAATGTATGTGATGTGAAGTTGTCTTAGGCAAGCAAATGCCTAAGTGAGATAAGTATATCCCTTTTTACCTGACTGCGTTTATTACTCTTATTGTTTCATCTTATTTTTTCTCTTGTGTGTATACTGTCTGCCTCAACATTTTTGTATATTATGTAAGTATGTGTCTTGTTAATACATGCTTTTCTTTCGAAAGCTGTCTCCCAGCTCTGTTAAATAAAACATTCTCGTTTAGTGATTCGTGTACTCGTGTTTGTTTACGCACGTTGCGAATCTTCACGTGGTGTAATGGAGTGGTGACCACCAATTGTGCAACCCTGCGAATTTGGGGCGCCCCCCCCTCCTTCCCTCTGCGTCGATTACATAATTAATCCACTCCTACGTAGGCATTTGTTGTCTCGACAGTGTTACACTCGTGCCTAAAGAAATTAAAATAAACAGAAAATATGGGTAATTACATTATTTATCTTTGTATTATTACCTAAAACTTTATTTAGTTACTTATATAAGTAGGTATACCTACTGCCGTTCGCGATTTTGTATGAAAATGCTTGTGAGAAATCTAGTGTCATTGATTTTGTTCCAAAACAAAAAGACCTTATGTATGTTCTTTATGAATGAATGACTTCCTATTGTTATTCATCATCATCATCATCATCTGCCCACTTACGCCCACAGTGGTCTCTTTCCTCGTTATCCTAAGTTACCTACTCTGTCTGAAAGTACCCATTTAAGCTTTTTTTTTTGAGAGAGAGATTGCTGATTGCCTCAGACGGCATTTTCAGCTTCACCGGGCTTGTTTGGGGGCGGCGAGGAACGTAAAGGGGCCCTCAAGCCGTGTGAAACGATCACCTTCGGCGGTTTTCTAGCGGGAACGGCATCGCGCACTAGTGCGCGTCCCCGTGCCCTACTAGGTTCTCCGAAAGGTTCGGATCGGATCGGACCCATTTAAGCAATGTAGGTGTACCTACCTAGGTAATCCAGTATTTTCCGAGTAAAATTTAATAAGCAAACAAAACTGCTCATGATGACGATAATGTTCCTGTATACTTAATGAGTATTTCAATAAATAATTATAATAAACTTTATTTGCACACAAAAATGACAAAACAAAGTACAAAATAGGCGTCCTGTTTGCTAACAAGCAATCTCTTCCAGGCCACCTTGGGTGAAAGAAAAATAATAAAATAAAATGGGTGCAAGTAAAAAGAAACTAAATAATAATTTAACAAAATGATTTATCCTAGACTTTAACGTCGCTGCTACACGGTTTGAGATTTTATTTAAATTGTGATTTACTTTTACCCCAACGAACTCGTATTGCGGCCATTGAACCAAGATGTTAAATTGATGTAGATGCCTTTAGATAGAAGGAATGAAAATATGTACCTACCTAATAAGATTGTTAAAGTGAGCGTATAGCATTGAATTAACATCCCTTTTAGGTAGGTAGCTTTCCCTACTCGCTATGTTAATATTGGCTCCA
Organism: Eudonia truncicolella; assembly: GCA_949315975.1. Classification (NCBI taxonomy): domain Eukaryota; kingdom Metazoa; phylum Arthropoda; class Insecta; order Lepidoptera; family Crambidae; genus Eudonia; species Eudonia truncicolella. Next base: position 6,369,927 of record OX438838.1, on the reverse strand, counting down.
CAGAGCACAGAATACTTCAATCAAATATCTGTGATAGGCTGGCTAAAGAACCGTTTTTTTACCACTTTTTTTTGACAGTGGAAAACTCGTCGGCCGAGTACCACCGCGCCCAGGGATGTGCGGATGGTTATATGGGATTTTCCCTCCAGCTCCCGCCTTTCTGCCCAGACCCGAGGGTCTCAACAGGGATTCGGGAGGAGGGTCCTAACCACTAAAAACCACTATACATCCCCATCACGTGCCGCTAGGATGACTGGGATCACCGGTTTGGCCCGTGGAAAGTCTACTCACAGACCGCCTCGACCGGGTTGTTGCAATCGCTGGGAGGTGTCTGGGAATGGACGGTTGCTGGGCAGGACCATATAAGAAATTAATGACTTTAGCAACAATTGAATAATACAGCACATTACCTCCTTCCGAGCTGTGATGTATAAAAAATTCAACATTACTTTTTGGCGACAAACACGGCTTAATGTGCAATATTGGTGTCATTTATATCGATTTATATCGCATTGTAAATACTTATGTATTTTACATCATCATTAGCTCCTTTTATGTCCCCACTGCTGGGGCACGAGCCTCCCCTATGGATGGATAGGGAGAACGGGCCATAAACCACCACGCGGGCCCAGTGCGGATTATTTTATATAAATAGATTGTACTATAAGAGCATAAAACGAGCCATTTTATCCGAGACGTGCATGGGCGAGGTGGATAGACACGTCGAGGGTAAAATGGGTTTTATACTCGAGTTTTACACTCTGCTTTTTTCACTTCGATTGCAATGCAAGGAAATAAAACAAGGATTAAGCATAATACAAGAAAATTTAATTAATTTTTATAATAGATTTTAGCATTGAAGAAATGCTCCAGAGGGTTGGAGGCTGTAATTTCTTCGACAGTTCGTTTACCTACGTTTATTTGGTTCTTCCAAATCATAAAACTTTCGTAGGTGCTGAGATAGTTTTTCTTCGATTTAGGCGGCAATATCTGCTCAATTACATTTTTCGCACTTCTTTCCATTAAAGTCTCAGGCGAAATTATTATTTGATCGTCACTATCACTACTCGAACACATTGTTTAATAACTTACGAATAACTTATTGAATTTTCAACCGCAACACAAAAAATTTAGCGAGTTTCTAGTTTTGTTTGACGAATAGAATTAGTTAGCTTCCCGCCACCGCCACACAATTTTTCTTAATTTTTTTTTAATTTTCAAATATGTGATGTTCGACTATGGTCTGAGCCGTAATGCCAAGTTATTACAAATATTTGCGTTATATTTTTTTTTACGTAAATGCACGCTCGTATTAATCGTAAATTTGTATTTATATAGATACATATGTCGTAATAAAATTATGATATAACCTATATCTCATAAAAATATATCAACTAAATGAAGGTGTATTGTGTATCTGGCTGTAAGGCCTAATCGCCTTAGTCTTAAAAGAAGAAATTACTTTATGCACAAGAGCATAAAACCCATTTTATGCAGCCTTTTCTCGACATAAAGAACATGAGAAGTTAAAAAGCATTTTTCCATGTTATCACATCACCGCCGCCGCCGTTGCGTAGGTGTACCTACTCGTAGCTATTTATTGACGTTGTGGTTGTGCAAGCAATAAATAACCATACTATTGTAGTTCTTTTAGGTTACATTAAAAAAATAGCGATGTTCATTGGTTCGGAACAGAAGAGATATATTGCTAGGTACGTTTTTTTGCCATTGGATTACGTTTACGAATTAATTTATATGACTACAAATATAACGCAAGTGCCTAGTGCGAGTTTTATTTGGTATTTGAGCACGTAAACGAAAACGAAATTTTATATGACAAAAAACTCCTGGCTTCTCACCTAATGCGTAATAGTGCTTTCTCCTGTATTTAAAAAAAAAAGCACTGCTGGGTGCCTAATGCGATTTTTATTTGCCATTCCATCACGTTAACGAACAAAAAATTTGTATGTTATTGAAGCAGCCTCTCCTGGTGAAAAACGAGGAGAGTAATAATTTTATGACATACACCTCTTGCGTTCGTTAACGTGATCGAATAGCAAATGAAACTGATCCGAAATCAAGTCCTTGGGTACCTATGGGTTGTAAAATAGAAATAGAAAAAAATAATGTTAGATATATTGCTGTTTTTGTTATTTATTAACTCTAGAAAAGAAATATAACGGGAGTTAGAATTTGTATAAAACAAATTGTTAAGTTAACAAACAATGTAATTATTGATAAAAAAATTAGTAGATTGTACAACAAGAGATTATAACGAGCCATTTTACCCGAGACGTGCATATAGAAGTGCAAAGAGGTGGATAGTCACATCGAGGGTAAAATGGGTTTTATACTCGAGTTTTACACTCTGCTTTTCACTTCGATTGCAAGGAAATAAAACAAGGATTAATGTAGCTAGTTTCTAGTTTTGTTCGACGAATAATTAGCTTTTCGTACCTCTACATTAATTTCCTCTTTGGCTTTTCGCCACACAATTTTTCGCAATTGTTTTATTAATTTTCAAATATGTGACGTTCGACATCCGTAATACCAAGTTATTATAAATATTTGCGTTATATTTTTTTTTACGTAAATGCACACCCGTATTAATCGTATTTTTGTATTTTTAGACAGTAATACATATGTCGTAATTAAATTAAGGTATAACCTAAATCTCATAAAAATATATCAATTAAATGAAGGTGTATGTGGCTGTAAGGCCTAATTGCCTTACTCTTAAAAGAAGAAAGTACTTTATGCACAAGAGCATAAAAACCCATTTTATGCAGCCTTCTCTCGACATAAAGAACAACTTTACGAGCATGAGAAGTGAAAAAAATTTTTTTTCCTATTAACCTGTGGAGAAATGCCAATTATGATTTTTAAAGAGAAAATCATTCTTTAACTAATTATTTAAACAATCGAAATATCATCATCATCGTCATCATTATCAGCTCATTTATGTCCCCACGATCATTATCAGCTCATTTATGTCCCCACTGCTGGGGCACGAGCCTTCCCTAGGACGGATAGGAAGAACGGGCCATAAACCACCACGCGGGCCAGTGTTGATTGGTGGTTGTTAACGACTGCTAATACAGCCGGGACCAACGGCTTTACATGTCTTCCGAAGCACGGAGGAGCTCGAGATGATAAATTTTTGGTTACCCATCCGATGACTGACCTTTGCGAAAGTTGTTTAACCTCAGCACTCCCAGACCGGGCGCGTTAACCACTGCGCCACCGAGCTCCTCGATCGAAATCGAATTATAAAAAAACCGATTTTATACAATAAAAAAAAATATTTTAAAAAAATCATTACTTTGCCAAGACAACAAAATGGTATTTTTTATTTATTTTTTATATTAAACTTGTCTTTTGTTTATAAACAATTTCTTAACAAATGATGTAAAAAAAAATTCCAACGTTAGGTACTTAATACCAGCCATTGTTGGATGCGAAAACATTAATAATATAACATTTTGTTAAAAAATCATTTTTTTAATAACATTTCTTGGATTTTTAACTTTTTGTTAACTTTAAAAAATTATTATACACAAAATAATTAACTTTAATAAACTTTGATCGCGTGATCTTGTTAAGTATATAATATATAAGAATGGCTCCACAGAGCCAAAAATTTTTAGGTTTGTTATTTAAACTTTAAGAAATAGCAAATTAACAATTGCATAACTTGTTGAAAAAATAATTTAAAACTTGTTTACTATTTAATTGGTGGAATAAAATTACTTGTTTTATATGAAACATAACATAACTACATTAAAGAAAAAAAAATTAAGATAACTAAAGACAAAATAAAACCTATAAATAAAAAATGTCCTCCAGCTGTGGGCTCATGGGAACGGTCCCAAGAATGCTGGCAACATTACCTTTTTGGATTGCCAAGCTAATACGTTGGCAGAGGTAGCTGCCAGCCTTCTTGTCTGTCACCGGAGGCTTCAATAAGGCTAAAACTATTTTTCCAACGGGCATAAATTATAATTATAAATTTTTAAATTCATATTTGATACTATAAAAAAATATTTAAAATATTCTATGTGGTACGCTGTCTTTAGCGGCAGTGCACCCATGCCGTAATGGCTGCGTGGAGCCTTATTTTCAGCGTTAAATAAAAATTATTAATAATAGAGGTAGAGTTCTAGGAGCTGGAACTTTTTTTTTTGGAAATTTCCTCCTCTTTAGGATCTTTTTTCAAAATATCGTAGATATTAATAGTTTTTTAGTTATCAACAAAAAACTAAATACCTTTTTTTAACTTTTTGTTAATAACAATTACAATTTCTTACATGCAGTAATATCCTCACGCTGCATTTTTCTAGAGGTCATTCCGAATCCAATGAGCTATTTGCTCATATTTTTAGGAGCTTTATCTCTATTTTTCACGTTTCTCAACTTGTTGACCGAACTAATCAGACATTTTATGATTTTGACGTTTTTCATTGAGATAAAGCTTAAAATAGTTTTGACTTCAACTGCCGCTGAACAGCTGACTTCTGCCACTTTGGTGTGGATTGACCCTAAGGAGTCTTTTATATCTTTTCGGGACTACGGGATACGGGAGTTCACACGAAAGCAGTCGCAGGCGGTCGCTAGTAGATAAATAAAAAGCTGAACATATAATTTATTAATTTATTTTATTTTATTTTATAAAACTATGGAATTATTTTTATCAATATGATAACATAAGGCACAATTAACACTGCTGCATTTAATGTTTGGCAATTTCAACTTAGACATCACTACATAGTATAAAATATAAATATATAAGTAGCTTCCCGCTGTCTGTCTGTCCCTATGTATGCTTGGATCTTTAAAACAACGCAACGGATTTTGATGATATTTTTTTTAATAGATAGAGTGATTCAAGAGGAAGGTTTATATGTATAATACATGCATAAAATTGGACCCGGTAGGTGGCGCTGCTTTAGGGTTCTATAGGATATGGGTATTCACTCAAGCGGACGAAGTCGCGAGCGGGCCGCTAGTTAAACTATAAAAGACCAATTCATTGCTTTTTTTCTAGTTTAATTGGGTTTCGAATGTATCATATACATTTCTAGAAAAAGAAAATAAGAAAAACAACGATTGGTACTACACACACATCGAAAAGCAACGTTCGTATTCTCTTATTGTAGGTACTATCTTACAGCGACAATACTATGACACCTAGGCGACAATACAGGATCAAACAACTTAACCAAAAACACTTTTTGAAAGCCATTCTCATACAAAAACAGCAACCGATCTAACAATATTACACTTTCAATCACTTGCGCTAAACAGAGTCTTAGTAAATAGAACATCACTATTTTTTTCCATTGCAAATCGATACCAACACAAAAATCGTCTAAATCTTTACTTGACAGTTTAGTAAACAGTTCCAATTTTAAAATGTCGTCGGCCATTTTGAAATAATCCAGGATGTTTTGACATTTGATGCGTTTCAACTTGCCATCGGACAGCGGGAAATCTGGTAAGCGCTTTTTAATGATCACCTGTAAACAAAACGTGTTTAGTTCGTTAGGGCTATAATGGATAAAATAAAATAAAACTGTAAATAAAAATTATAGCCAATACATACACACGCCTGCACATCAACCTACCACATACTGTCAAATTTCCTCAATAGACTTTGAACTTTATGATTAAGGTTTAAGGTTGTCAATGTATTAAAGAAATTTGACAGTTTTGGATAGGTCTGTACATTAAATTAAATTTTTTTTATCTCATATCCAAGTTACTAAAATATTTGCTTAATTAAATTACAATTTGAAAAAAAGACACTATAGCATAGTTGGCAGTGCATACCCATACCATACCCCATGACCCGGCATGTCATGGGGTGCGGGTTCGAATCCCGCTCGTGGATTTTTTTCAACACTATGTCTTTTTTGAAATTGTAATTTGTTCGCAACAATATTTGCGTAAAATTATATGTAAATAATCATATTTAAATTACAGTAAAATGTCACCTTATTACATTATTATTAAGATTTATCATTAAAGAACTCATTTATGTCACAGTAACTATTATTAATAAGATATTTTTTTAACTAAATCGTGTGGTTTCTTTTACTACAATTATTAAGAAAAAACTGATGAAGAGTCCCCCCCCACATACCTGCAGTAGAGCTCTGTACAGTAAACTCTTGGAAGGCAACTGCCTCTGCCGGACTACTCTGTCCACGGACTGTGCGGCTAACATACGAGCATTGCGTCCCAGATTGTAGCCTGCGAACAGAAAGACCGTTCATCATCATCATCACCATAATCTTGGCAAGCGTGTGATTACGCCAAACCTATCATTGTATGATCAGACTTGATCTCAATGGTGGATTAATTACAGAGTAGACTTACAAACCGATGGCATAGTGACATTCATAAGAGCTGTTTGTAGCCTAAACTGAATAAATGATTCTGTATTTTGAAGTTCTTTGCCCAGCAGTTGGACAGTTTAGAGGCTATTTCTTCGCCAGCTCATTTTATGTTCCCACTGCTGGGGCACGAGCCTTCTCTATAGATGGAAATACCACAGGAAAAACCCATACACACCCATAAACCACAACGCAGGCCCAGTGCGGATTGGTGGTTGTTAACGACTGCTAATGTAACCGGGACCAACGACTACACGTGTCTTCCGAAGCACGTGAGCATGGAGGCCAGTTGCATCATCGTCATTATTATCAGCTAATTTTATTTCCCCTCTTTAGCACGTGGCTATCCTATGAAATGGGCCATAAACCACCACGCGGGCCCAGTTGGTGGATGTTAACGACTGCTAATGCAGCCGGGACCAACGACTACACTTGCCTTCCGAAGCACGGAGGAGCTCGAGATAATACATTTTTGGTCACCCATCCGATGAGATCTTTGCAAAAGTTACTTAATTTCAGCACTCGCAGTCCGAGCGCGTTAACCACTACGTCGTCGAGCTCCTCATAGTAGCTAGCTAGTTAGTTACATACAACAAAAGAACATACCTCTCAAATGCTCCGACATAGGAAAACCCGTTGCGATCTCGTGGCCGTGCCCATAATTGTTCTGGAAGACGTCGAACATCCCAGCGTCGACCTCTTCAGTAAGGAGATGGTAGCAGCAAGGCACGTTAAACACTGCGGCGGTGGCCGGCTGCGAGCTGAAGATGCGGAGGGAATCCGGCCCGAGGTTGCCGCATGTGTGGAGCCCTGTGCCGTAACAGAGCTCTGGGTTATACCTCAATTATTGTAGCCTTAAAAACTATACCTACTCAGGAAGAAGCTATAGTCTGAATTAGAAGAAGCTATAGTCTGAATTAGAAGAAGCTCTAGTGCTTTTTTCATTCCTGATTTCTTTTTCTTATTGTAAATTATTCTTGTTGCGGGTTGGTGATTACAAACTCGGGCTATGCTAGGAAAAATCCAAAACACACTTTGCCCGACCTGGGAATTGAACCCGGGACCTTCGGGTATCGAGCCGAGCGTTTTGCAGTCGGCCACAGTCAACGCCTCGGTGACCGAATGGCAAGCATACCGGTAATATTTTTTTACCGGTATCTTCGTTTGACAGAAATGTCGATACCAATTTTTTTACGGTATTCAAAGCCCTGTAGGCCTGCTCTTGAACGCAAACTCAATCTCAATACAATTCCAATGCGGTTAATATTTATCGATAATGGGATAGTTTCGCAATTTCGGAACGCTCCACCTCGACAATTGCGTGGAAATCGAGTGAACAAAATATTATCGAGATGGGGCGTTCCGAAATTGTGAAACTTATCCCAATATCGATACATATTAATCGCATTAGAATTGTATTGAGATTGAGTATGCGTTCCAGAGTAAGCCTACTGATATAATACTCGACAAGTATTTGATATTCGAAAATGAGAGGGAGGTTTTTATTAATAATATTTATTTTAAGTCCTATTTAGCTATTCCACATAGCTGTCGGGTTTACAATATGTAAGGAATTTCACTAGTACAATAAATAAATTTAAAAAAGTCCCTCAATAAAAACAAAGTAATACAAGTAATGTTGACTACGCATAAAATATTCATTCTTTCTATTCCTATATCCCCAAGCGTTGAATGTTGATTACCATCAGACTCATAGTTTAATGCATCGTAAAGTTACACCTCATGAATACTGGAGGTTAGGGATATGTTGCAGTGACCATTCATAATCAGAATTAACATTAAATATCGGGTAAAGTTTTTGATATTTCTGTTAAAGAAGATTGCTCAACTTCGGTCCAAATGCTACCCAGGAATGAAAGTACATGTGTTGGTTTCCTGGGTGCCTAGTATGAGTTTTGTTTACTGTCTGTATTCATTCGATTACGTTTATGACAACGAAAATTAGTATGGCATTAAAGCAGCGCCTCCTGGCGACATACGAGAATAATTAAAATTTTGCCATACAAATTCTCGTTTTCGTTAACGTGATCGAATGTCAAAAATAACTCACACCAGGCACTCTGGCACCAATCTATAACTCTATGCCAAACGTTTTTAAAATCTAACCCTTCTTAAAAAATAAATCTTTTACTTAAGAAGATTTAAGACGCTTCACATCAACCTATCTAAAACTGTCAAATTTCTTCATAAATGTCATCAACCATATGCTTTAAACATAAAGTTCAAAGTCTACTGAGGAAATTTGAGTTTGTGGTAGTCCGATATGCAGGCGTGTGTACCTACAATAGTAGTCGGCGGGTCGGGAATCGTGATGCTGTGTACGTCAACCAACGCCTTATGTTCGTACGACTCAAATTCGTATGAAAACGCATATAAAATTTGGATGGCCTTAGTTTTTTTTTTTTGAGAGAGTTTGCTAAGCATTATAAGCGTTACCGGACTTATTTGGGGGCGGCGAGAAACTTAAAGCGTGAAGCCTTGTGCTCAAGCCATGTGAAACGGAGCACCGTCAGAAGTTTTCTAGAGGGAATGGCATCACGCACTAGTCCGTGTCCTCCTTCCCTACTATAGATTCTCTGAGGGGTTCGGATCGGATCAGGGGTCGGATCGGATCGGACTGGCCTTAGAGTTGCAAGCACGTTGCAAGCATGGGCTGCGACATCCGCTCGTATATATTTACATACTGGTCAGTACCATCAAATATATTATCTACCAGTTAACAGTAGTTTTATTTCTTCATTTGAATGTTCGGGAAACTTGTCCTTAACTATCGCCGTCAAATCGGTATGTCTCGTCACGAAGGCGCTGGCGAAGCGATGTAGGTTGCCATTAGCGCCGCTAGCGACGCGTTCTTCACTACCGTTTGTAACGTTCTTTGCTATGGCATGCCATTGTTTCTGGAACAATTGGGTATTTTTTATTTTATTACATGGCATAATTCAAAATTAGGTAATGTCAAAGTTAGAAAAATAAATAAACTAATTATTACACTTAAATACAATTTAGATTAGTGTTAAAATTAATATACCTAAATAATAATGCATTTCGGATAAAATTATGAAAATGTCAAATTATAATTACAAATGCAAAAATGTCAAAAAAATAAAAGATAAAAAAAAATTACGGATTAAATACAAAAATAATTAAAATGTTACGAAGTTAAAATGTCTAACCATGCTAAACTAAATTCAAATAAATATAAATAATATTCCATTTCTAATACGATTACAAAAATGTCAACTTATAATTAAAAATTAAAAAATGTCAAAACATAAAAGATGAATAAAAATAATACTATTTACAACAATCAATAGGTATCTATCACAGATACAGATGTTTTCTGACCGTGTTACATAGCTGCCCAAAGTGGTCAGCAAACAAATCCAAATCATGGTGCTGGGCAAGCATGTCCCCCACGAGCCGCAGGGCACGGTTGGTGGGTGCCTGGGCCGCGTACCTGGTTCGCGTCATTGGCGAGTACAGAAGGCGTGGGCGCCGCCGAGGCTCAACCGCCCCTGCCTCATCCCGCTCCATGCGTTTAGGAACTAGTAACCCCACCTTCTCTAGTACGGACGGGCTATCGACCTTGTGGTGAATAATACCTAGATAGTGTATAATGACCTGCATTACCCGTCTAAGTTTAAGGGTCTCTAAATCCACCATGCCGGTCACAAATAAGGACGGATATAGATGAGGGTAGTATCCGAATCTTTTCTTGTATAACCAGCGCGCAAACTTGCGTTGTATCTTTTCAACTTTAAGCCTATACTTGTCTTCGCAAGGATCCCAAGGAGGATATAACGGCAGCGAATTCCAATTTGCTGCGAATATAAGCATTGTATAGCACCCTTGCAACATCAAACTGAGTCGACGTTCGCAATACAAAACCTGCTAGGTTTTGCTAGATTTTTTACATACCATTATCATGTGATTATGAAAGTTTAATTTAGCGTCCAATATTAAGCCGAAGTCACGAATTTCATCTACTCTTTCCAGTGGAGCGTCAAATAACTTATACACTATGGTTAATGGGGAACGTTTTCGCGAGAAAGTAATTATTTTACATTTGTGTTGTTGAATGGAAGTCGATCAAGTCTACTCCATTTCATTTCTAGTAAAATGTTATCTTGTAACTATACTAAGTATATGTAGGTATAGCATTGTGAATACAAAAATCATAATAATATAAATATTACACTAACCTGTATTAATTTAACCCTCTCTGCGGCAGAGTTGACGGTCTTCTCGTCGCAATCTATGGTGAGGCTGGGTACAGCATACCCCAGACTCAAAGCCACTGGCAGGTGGCCGCGGCCACCTCCGGCTTCGACACAAAAGGTAGTCGAATAGGCACTATGTAGGGACGCAACGAGCCGCGACATTGTCTGTACCTTTTGACAAAGTTATTGAAGTGATATTTATTTTATTACTTTTATCGCAGCTTCGTCTGCGTGGATTTAGGATTATAAAAATAAACTCTTTTTATAAATAAAATATAGCCTATGATACCCGTAACAAATGTAGCATTCTATTATTATTATTTCTATCTGTCGCATAAACTTTAGTGGGTGCCCACGATACGGGGCTCTCCTGGTGTGGGACCCACGAGTTATGCTTCCTGTATTGTTACAATGTCACTACATTAGCTTTTGTTTTGTTGTTCTTAATTTGTTGTACTTAATTTTGGTGCATACTATGTAACAAATTTAAAAAAAAATATATTATTTGTATTATTTGTATTAGTGAAAGAGTTTTTGTAATTGGACCAGTAGTTCCAGAGATTACCCTCCTCAAACGAACAAGTCACAAGCTCAACCTCTTATTAATAGTATAGAAGATACAGAAGATAATTATGTTAATGATATTTTATATTTATTTACATAGATGTAATCAGTCGTTATTTATTTTATTCTTTAATTTACTCAAATGTTTCTCAAATTATTTTTAATGTATATGTATTTTAATTTATATTTTATGTTGCAATGCCCTGTTCAGGGCCTATGTTTGAATCTAACTATTATTTTAAGAGCAATGTACACAATATAGTGCAATAATTTGAATTTGAATAGGTACCTACACAACAGCATTATGATGTGATGATAATTATACACCACGAATTTGAATTGGTTGTTTTGCCTAAGGCAGGTGATAGTACTCATTAATAGGATCAACTATTTGTATTAGACTAACTTTGAAATCTTTAAAAAGCTGCTCCATTGCTGCTGCTGCAGCTGATCCATACATTTTGATGAGTTGGTATTACTGTAATGTATGGAAGAGCTGATTTCAGAGTTGGTCCAATACCAATATTCTTGTGTCAGGCACAACAACCACTTAAAATTAAGAAATCAAGAATAAAGGTATGGATATGATTAACACTTTGTTATCAAAATTACAGTTATATAGTACAAAGTAGGAAATTCTTTTTACCTCATAGCTTTTTTTGCTGTTCATAAACTCTTTGACTTTGATCTCATTTTTAATTTCGCCTCCCCAACTTTTAATGTGATTTTGCAACTGTTCCTTACTAATACAGTAATCATTATTGGTTGCCACACAATTAGATTTTGCTTTTTTAATCCACTTATTGAGCTCACAGTTTGCTGAAACAATAATTAAGTATTAATAACTGCTGTGGACACAACCCTTCTCTATAGATGGAAACACCATAAGAGGAATGGGCCATAAACATCGCCAAACCGCACTAGGCCCACATGGCCTAGTGCGGTTTGGCGGTTATTAACGACTGCCAATGCAGCCGGGACCAACGGCTTCTCGTGCTTTCCGAAACAAGGAGTAGCTCGTGATGATACATTTTTGGTCACCCATCAGATAGCCTGGGCCTTGCAAAAGTTAGTTAACTCCACCCTTCAGACTACGTTAACCCAGTGGTTAACGAAGTCTGAAGGGTGAAGCTGATGGCGCAGTCGCCATAGAGCTCTTCCTATTGTAGATTGGTGTATTTTAAAGACCATAGTTAGGTGTAAAATGGCAGGCATAGGTCTTGATTGTAAAAAAACCATCTCAACATGCCTTCCAAAGCAATAAGGAGCTAAAGATATTGTAATTCTGTGAACTAGGATATCTATCCCACTTATGGTAATTTTATATTACGTTAACTTGAATACTTCAAAATCCTATTAGCTACTTACAATCAAGTTCGGAACCTTCAGCTGAGCACCAAAACTTATCGATAGCTTCATTTAACCCTTGCTTGTCAAGAGACACTCTCAAGCCCTCAGGAATCAGCCTACCCCAATGGTTCTGTGTGAAGAACTCCACCATATGGCAATTTGCAAGTGGCAAAAGTGGATTTAAAAATGAAAGTATTGTGTCAAGGTGCACTCGAACTTTTGATAATGAAGATTCCACTCCCATTTTGGATACTCCTGCAAACAAAAAACTGTTTTTATTTTTTTTGGTAGATAGTTTGCTTGCTTTGCTTTGTTGATAGACAATACTTTTTAATATCTTTAACAAATAGGTACAAAATAAAAAAAACCAATTTATAAACAAAACGCGAGTAGATCTGTATAAGTTGTTTTCTTAAAAAAAATTGGTACAGTCACAAGCATTACATTTATATTTTTTTTACTTTTATTCAATGGAATAAAACAATAGTATTAAAATTTACATTGTTTACATGTTAATGCTTGTGACTGTACCTATGAGTGATTTCACCAAAGTTGGGTAACTTTTGACCTCATTTAGTTTAGTAAAATGATTAACTGTAATTTAACTGATTTTGGTATGAGAAGAAGAGTAAACTAATCAATTTTTTAATAATTCATCATCATCATCGTCAGCCTATACTAGTCCACTGCTGGCCTCTCCATGTGCATGCCAATGAAAATGATCCGTGGCTACTCTCATCCAGCTCAAAAAAGAAATAAATAATTACCTTCTTCAAAATGAAACATCGGCATCATAGGGATCATTAGAAGGAATTTTCAATAAGGCGCATGCTTTCTTGTACTGAGCCCGTATAGTTTCTATCATGCCAAGAATGTCGTGCTCTTCAGAATTAGACTGTGGAAAACCATTGATTTGAGTTTTAACTTTTAAAAGTTGATTTAGTATTTTTTCAGATAACTCTGTTTCTGCTTTCTCATTTAATTCAATGTAGTGGGTAACTATTCCTAAGTAGTAACCTGAAATGAAAAAAAAAACCAATATTATACTAATGAATGTATTTTCCAATTCAACTTTAAATGGGTCTAAATAAAGTTTTGCCCAACTAAAAAAACTGACCCAACTTGAAAGGTATTTTGAATATTTACATTTCTGAAATTAAATAACTTTTACAGATCTACTTACTAGCGTTTATTTTACACATTACTTTTAATTAATGTTCATCTTGACTTTATTAACATTAACATTACGAGCCCTATGCCCCTGTTAAGGGATAAAAAGATGGCAGCATAATTCTTATCATCAATGTGTAAAATAAACGCGAGTAGATCAGTAAAAGTTGTTTCATTTAAATGTGTAGTGTTCGCGTAACTTTAGAAGACAATTTTCATCTCTGTTTAAATAACATTTACAGATCTGCAACAAAACGGTTCTAATATAGATTCTAGAAAATCATTTAAATAGACTGCTTTATTATTTACAAAACATAGAAAATTACAAGTAAAATAAACTACTAAACTTATAAGTAATATAAACTATAACTCCTACTAACTATAAATAAAGAAATTAGTCACCAACCATCTCTATCAGGTAGAGTTGTATCCTAGATACTCATTATTTTTAAAATAAATCAATAAAAATAACCTAAAAATATCTCATACGCAAGAAGATAGTTCTAATGTAAGTTATTTATATTACACATTAAATAGAATTGAATATTTTATTACCTAGTTCACGACCGAGTTCTGCTCCCCTATGGTAGCCAAGGTGATACCCTTCTGGATTACCTGCCTCCGAGCCAGCTTTGAATCCCTCTTCATAACTATCTTTGTGGGCTGTTTCTTCGCTCAAAAATATATCGTTAAGTACATCGTTGAAGTCCTTGTTTTCTGCCATTTACCTATGATGATGTATCAACTTAACTTTTATGTAAAATACAAACTTTGTGCTAAATGCTCTCCATGAGCAACTCGAATGAGACCCGAGACCCTGAGAATTTGAGAAACGCACACACAAATTAGGTTAAATTTCTTGTAAGATGACTCTCGCTATGATTTAGCCAGCAACTCACAACAACACAATTGGTTGGACCATATATAGAGAAATTTATATGAATGGGACTGACATGACATGACAATGGTAATTTGACTTTTTGGAGTTGTGGACATTTTTTTTAAAAGTGTATTTCGTTCCCTGAGGAACCGGCTAAGGTCATAGACCATGCTGCCATGCCATTAGTTTCTTAATTTCATTAGTTACTTCTCCTGTCTGGTTTCCTGTAGGATGATGATGAATAATAATAGAAATGAGAATTTAGAAATGACAGACTCGAGTATCTCAGTTAAGATGTGGAGCTTTACTAAGTCCTCACGCAGACTTCTTGAGAATTTGAAAAGTGACGTTGCACTGTTTTGTTTCATTTGCCAACACTCATGCACACTCACAAACACTTAATGGTTAAAAACACATTATTTCACATTAATATTCGACATAACACAAATTTTGAAATGAAACAAAACCACGGACATGACTCTTCAGTTTCCCGCCAAGAAGAATTCCAGTCCAGCCCCCCGACCGCCTAACTCAATCGCTTTCGTTCGCTTTGAAAGCGAGGCGAAGAGGCTGCCTGCGAGAAGCTATAGCCTATAGCTATTATTAAGAGAGATTAGGCCCTATTAGTAACAGGAAGAATACAAGTTTAGAACATAAAAATGAATTTTATTGTAAATATAAGTATTGACATAAGATATAATAAAATAATGTCAACAAGAACACTATTGCTAGACAACGGCTGCTGTCATGCTGTCATAGACATCAGTCACAGACAAACGTAATGAGATGCTATCTCTCTTCACATCCCCATAACTTTTGTCTTTTAGAGTTCTATAAGTCACAAAACATTTTAAAAAGAATATGGGTTTCTTGCATCTTTATTACAGCCTTGTCAGATGTAAACTTAAGTACTGTTCTGTGATTTGGTCACCTAGCTATGTTACCCACTCAAACATGATAGAGAGTGTTCAAAGGAAATGTCTAAGAATATTGTCTTACAGATCGGGCCTTGGCCGCCGTCTTAACTCTTATTCCGATAGACTTCAGTATTTCCGAATTACCTTTTTGTGCGTGCGGCGCTAGCAACAGGATCTCCTCCACTTATACAAAATAGTGCATTCCTTATTTGACTCCCCAAGCTTAGTGTCACTTCTCAACTTCAATATTAGAATCCCCTGGCGTAACCGTAAAAAACAGACCTTTATCTTGCAAGTCTATAGGAATAATACCTCCTTTTACAAACCCGTTGTACGCATGTGCCGTACTTACAATGAGCTGTCGCAGGTTGGCGGTGACCTTTGTGCCAACCTTTGCCATGTTTTACCGTACTGTCAGAGAGATACTGTCTGAAATTTTATAAATCTTATTCTGTTGTTAAAATGTTCTGTTTTACTGTACGTTTTTGGAATCCAATTTAATTTAATTTAATTAATTAATTGTAACTTTATTTAATTCTTTGTAGTTTAATTTATTGTAATTTGATTTATTTATATAGTTTTTAATAGTCTTTAATTTTTAATTTGAGTCTGTAGATTGCTGTTTTTATTAATTTTTAATTTTGTCGTGGTGACAAGTAGGTTGTTTGCGCCAAAATTTTTATATAATGCTGTGTGTACTACACGTTTTTTGGGTCTCGATCTAGTTTTAATCTATGTAATTTCTGTTTTCTACTTTTATTTGATGTTACCTGTTGTGTATGCCAATATAATAAATAAATAAATAAATCCTCATTCCACATGTCGACAACCTCGTGTGCTAAGTCGAGATATTTGATTTGTTTCTCTTTCTCAGCTTTCACGAGGTTCTCGTCATGGGGAATGGTGATATCGACAATCATCATGCGGTGTGCTAATCGATTTAACACCACAATGTCAGGCTTATTGGCTACAATAGTCCTGTCGGTGATACTCATGATAGATCGATCCCAGTACAACGTGACATGGTCATTTTCGAGAACTGGGTCGGGTATATACTTGTAGTACGGTACCTCAGAAGTTAGTATTTCAAAGCAAGTTGTTGGTGGATAATCCTGGCCACTTGGTTATGCCTATACAAGTAGACGCCGTTAGGCAGACGAAATAATATGTCAGATAGACTCACCCGGACGGTGGCATGCCCAACATCAACCGTCCCATCCTTCATAATGTATTTCCGGTAGTTATTTGTCAGCATAACTTCGTCCATAATTGCACAGACAAAACCTTCAGTTTCCCCAAAGAGCTCACCGAAACGCAGCCAGGATACGGACGCTAAAAAGTCTGCCATACCTCCCTGCGGTCATTGGCACTAAGTACTACGAGTTATTATTAGTTGTATACTACTACGGTATACTATTATTATTGGCAATTGAATGTCATGCCTTTTCAATTGGTAAGTAAAGTTAGGTAGCAAGCCAGGTACCATTACCGATTTCTATTGGTATTGTACCGATTGGTGGCAGCACTACGACTGTCGATTTCAGCTGTCTGTAAACGTCACTGTCTGTGTCAGATGATACGATGGTTGGTGGACTTCTTGGCGGGAAAGTAAAGAGTCATGTCTGTGGTTTTGTTTTATTTTCTAAAATTTGTGTTATGTCGAATATTAATGTGAAATAATAGTGGATTATTAACCGTTAAGTGTTCGTGAGTGTGCATGAGTGTTGGGAAATGAAACAAAACAGTGCAACGTTACTTTTCAAATTCTCACAAGAAGTCTGCGTGAGGACTTAGTAAAGCCCCACATCTTTACTGAGATACTCGAGGGGTAGGGGGGTAATATCATTTCTCACTTCCCATTTCTATTATCATTCATCATCATCAATATTGTTTATTTATGTATTACATAATAATGAAGATAGAACGAATGAATAGGCTTGATGGATTTCATCCGGAGCCGTAAAACAATAAACAAAAAAAATAATACGATGGTTGGTCACGACGAATTTGTCATTTAAAGACCTAACTTGGGCGACGCAATTTTGAGAAGTAAAATTAAATAATATTATTATATATTAATACAATTTAGTTACTTCGTTGCACTTCTATAAACATGTCCGCAGAAATCAGTCGCAAGGAAGTGAGCAAACACAAAAACAAAAAGAGTTTATGGATCGTCATTCACAATCAAGTTTACGATGTAACTAAATTCTTGAAGGAGGTAAATAATTCAATAACTTTGTATGATTTATGGCCTGTAACAGTAAACAAAATTATTGATATTATTCCGTACTGCACGGGAATTTATTATTTGCTTTGACTAGTAGGCGCTTCATTTACTTGTGATAAATTGTACATTTGGTTTAGATTGGTTGTTTCACTGACCTCTGTAAGTGTTGTGTTGTGGAGGTAGTTCATAGAGTCCAACGACAATGTTGCGCCAGTTTTACTCAGTTTTAATGTAGTTGCATAAATAATACAATAAAATCATAAACTAGGTTAACATTAAGTGATATGTAAATAATTTTGACCTTCACCATTAGAAGAGTGTATATCTATTTAGATAAATAATAAATTGTGTAACCACAGTAGATTTCTGTATGTTGCAGATTAAAATACATGACTTTACCATATATATTTTTATTTGCTAGTAATAGGAAATTACCTCAGTAAATATTTATCATTGTTTTCTTATAATTTAGCATCCTGGTGGAGAAGATGCCCTTTTAGAATATGCTGGCACAGATGGCACTATAGCATTTGAAGATGTTGGACATAGTAAAGATGCCAGGTATTGAAATTGTGTAAACTATATTTCATGTTTTGAATTTAATAATAAAAAAAAATAACTCTTTTGTGCAGATGTCTGTCTCATTATGTAATTAATATTTTCTTTATTTAACTCTTTATAAACTTCTATTAATATATGTTTTGTTTACTTTTATCTTTTCAAAGATATTGTATTTTTACTGTCTTCCCTTGTAAATTATTGTTTAATTATTATGAACTGTGCTAGTTATATGGTTATTGAAAACTTAATATGATTAATATCCTACTAATATTATAAACGCGAAAGTTTGTAAGTGTGGATGGATGTTTGTTACTCTTTCACATAAAAACTACTCAATGGATTTTATTGAAACTTTCCTCATATACAGACCATAACCCAGACTAGCATATAGGATACTTTTTTTACTGTAGTCATCGCGAACAAAGTCGCGGGCAACAACTAGTATTAAATATAATTTTTATTATTTTCCAGAGAATTATTAAGAAAATTCAAAATTGGAACATTACCCACAAATGAGAAATCTAAAGAAAGTAATTGGTATGTATATTTGCTTAGAGTGGTCAGTATGTACATATTTATTTTTATATACAGATAATATGACCTTAGGTCTAACTTAAGAATGTTATAAAAAACTTTTCTGCTTAATAATTAAATATTCATGTGAGGAAATGTTGTGATAATGATAAATTATTTATAATGCAATTACAGTTGCAAGCAATGCGAATCTTCAGGGCTAACAAGGTTATGTAAAACATTTATTATCCTTGCATATTACTTAGTGTAGGTACTAATGTCAGATACTTATAACAACATATTCAGAATTTATATAAAAGAGATTTTTTTTATGGCAAAATCTGAGCACTGAAATTTTTGAAGAAACAAATTTACAATTTTACATTTAAGTATTCAAGAAGTATCTTTTGTTTAAACCAGCACCAAATATCCATTTGATTTTACATAAAACAGTATTCTAAATATATATTGCACACAAATCTCTGTTCCTTATTAATTCAGATTTGTGCATAAATTCACAACAACATATCTTGTAGATTTATATAGATGTTATATTAAATACTGTATGTACTTTTCGTTATAGTATATACAATTACATATTACATAATATCTTGAAATTACGTGTAACAGAAATCAAGCTTTGTAAAGTCGATTTCATTTATTTGCTTTGAATATATACCTAATTAAAACAATTTAACAATTCTTGATTTCTTGGCAAGTATTAACACAGTTAATTATATATATTTTTGTTAAAATTATAGAGGTAGTTGCTTTCTAAAATGTCTATAGAAACATTAGGTACTTACTATTTATTTTAAGTTGTAATATAAAATATTTGTAATTAAGCACAGAATTAAGTTAATGTTATGTTTTTATCGCTATGATCTAGACACAAGGCCGGCAGTTTATCTTAAACAACTAGTGGGCCTAGCACGAACTTCCATCAAAATCGTGTAGTTGCGTAAATGCGGAATGTTGTATAGAAATTGGAACAGCGCCAGAGCGTCTGTAAATTGAACTAACCATTGACATATAATGACGTCTATAGGTAATTAAAATAACTCGGATGTTTCTTTAAAATTTTGTATATATCCCATGTTGGTCTGGGACGTGAAAATAATGTATCAGCTGCTTATCTTGCTAAGAGCCGACTAAGGGACAAGAGTTCGAAGATGCTCGCACATCAGGTGATCGGCTAGTATCTAACCTATCTCTGATGTTAGTTATCTATCCCACCTCGGTATCCTACTTTGATTATGCTAAATGTGGCGTCGGGTCTCTTATGGCGAGTGTACTCAAAAACGGTGATTTCGATGTTCTGTCTACTTTTGAGTGAAAGTATGAATGTATGTTCCTATTACAAATAACATATTTTTTTCAATTTTAACTTTTATTGCAGCCAGTCCGCGTCATGTACAAGTTGCTTATCAAGGTTACAATTAAACTCACTAACACAATATTTTTTTTTATTTTTTTGGATTTTATTTAATAATATTGCTCTCCGGCAGTACAAAACTGGAATCAAAGCCATGGCGAACGTTTGACGGATCATGCGGCAGGTTAATTTTGTTATTTTATTTAGATTTTTTTAAATTTTTTTTCTTTAATATTTAAATAATTATTGTGATATATGTTAGCAACCCTAAACCGAAGTCGGATTACAAGAAACCTACCACTCCGAGGGCAGAGAGAAAATGCGATTCGATCGTAGTACCGCGCGAAAGGTTTATCTGCATTATATATAAATTAAAAGCTGTAGATAGGTTAACACGTTGACAACCATGAAACAGCGCTCTCTGTCGATCTGCATACAAGCAAATGGGGTGTTATTTGCATCGCTTGCGTGCGTGATCCACTGGATTCGAGTCAGGAAAACAGGTAAAACGCCATTAATTTAAAATGTAGAAATTGTATTAAAAACAATAAAACAAACAAACGTTAAGAATAAGTATATTTATTTTTATTTAATGAAATTATAATATGAAATGAAAAGAGATAATAATGTAAATTTTAGAGGTAACTTCGTTTATTTTTTCTTTGAAGGAAATAACATAATTCTACATTTTGGAAACAATAACATTGTTGCAAATATAGTCTAATATAACATATATTTTCTTGGCGTTGTATGTTGTATACTTTTATATAAACCATGCGTAAGTGAGCGCATTTCACAGTTGTCAGCGCCTTTAGTAATACAAAGTATTGTTTTGCTTCCTCGTCATAGTTAACAGCGGATAAATTACTTATTCTCATTACGAATACGTATATGAAAAAAGCTGTAATATCCCTTTTTTTTTGCAAAACATTAAAAATAAATAGAACTAGACATTTTTTATTAGATAACTGAGATCTTATTTGGTACGGCTATCGCCCGGTTTACGAAAAATAGTTTGTTCGAGCCTCACACAAGGCTGTTATCATTTCACTGATCTCATCCACTGCCTTTTTTGTAGAGAAATCAAAACAATGTTTCATATTTTGTGTGTACATATGAGATTAAGTATAATGTTTACTAGCTTCCGCTTGTGGATTTCACATCACATCACTAGCTCATTTTATGTGCCCACTGCTGGGCCACGAGCCTTCCTTGTAGATGGATAGGGAGAACTGGCCATTAACCACAACGCGGACTCAGTGTAGATTGGTGGTTGTTAACGACTGCTAATGTCACCGGGAACACCGGCTAACAAGCACGGAGGAACTCGAGATGATACATTTTTGGTCACCCATCCGATGAACCTATGCGAAAGTTACTTAACCTTAGTAATCGCAGATCGGACGCGCTAACCACTGCGCCGTCGAGCTTCCTGATTAGGATTTGCCTGCTCAAAACTCGAATATAAATTTTCGAAAAAGTGAGATAAGCGTATTCAAATACGCCAGCTACCTCAGTACATAATTGCAAAAATGCATTTGTTATGACTATGACGGAGCAAAGAATCGACGATTGCACAAGCGATAGTTGTAGAGCTCAAAATTCCTTTCGAATTCCATATAAATGAAATCGCGAGCGGAAGCTAGCTTAGCTAGATAATATGACGCAGTTCGCTTACTGCTTGTTGAATATCCCTATCCCATTATATTTTACAAAATATTTAACGGAGTTTTGTCAAAATTTTTGGTCAAGTGTGATTTGTACACAAAAATGAGTCTGATTGGTCAACATTTTTTTTAATGCGGGTCGACTCTGTTTTTAATTACAAAAACAAATGTTGAAAAAATTTCCACGAGCAGGATTTGAACCTGCACCCTTCTGACATACCGGGTCAGGTGCTCTTCCAATTGAGCTATCGTGGTTCTAACCAGCCCGCCGAAATTATTCAACACTATTTACCTTTTTACTATGAAAGCCAAAGGCGCCCATTCAATGTCAACAACTACCGTCATTAACATCTGATCATAATATTTTTACAAATACTAAAGATCAGTTAAGAAGTAGGCAAGCTATTTATAAAATGTTTGTTTTGTTTATATAATTTTAACGCAAATTTTGTTGCGAAACAAATTACAAAAACAAATGTTAAAAAAATTTCCACGAGCAGGATTTGAACCTGCACCCTTCTGACATACCGGGTCAAGTGCTCTTCCAATTGAGCTATCGTTGTTCTAACCAGCCCGCCTTCTACTTCTACTTCTTAACTGATCTTTAGTATTTGTAAAAATATTATGATCAGACGTTAATGACGGTAGTTGTTGACATTGAATTGGCGCCTTTGGCTTTCAAAGTAAAAAAGTAAATAGTGTTGAATAATTTCGGCGGGCTGGTTAGAACCACGATAGCTCAATTGGAAGAGCACCTGACCCGGTATGTCAGAAGGGTGCAGGTTCAAATCCTGCTCGTGGAAATTTTTTCAACATTTGTGTTTTTGTAATTTGTTTCGCAACAAAATTTGCGTTAAAATTATATAAACAAAACAAAAACATTTCTGTTTTTAATGTTAGGATCATTCCAATGTATCGGAAGAAAAAAAGCGGAGCAGCAGAAGTTCATTCAAATTTAGTAAAATGTTTTCTCATACAATTTGCACGTAAATGGCTTTCATCTTGCTGTATGCAGTTTATCTTAAACAACTAGTGGGCCTAGCACGAACTTCCATCAAAATCGTGTAGTTGCGTAAATGAGGAATGTTGTATAGAAATTGGAACAGCGCCAGAGCGTCTGTAAATTGAACTAACAATTGACATATAATGACGTCTATAGGTAATTAAAATAACTCGGATGTTTCTTTAAAACTTTGTATACATCTCATGCTGGTCTGGGACGTGAAAATAATGTATCAGCTGCTTATCTTGTAAGAGCCGACTAAGGGACAAGAGTTCGAAGATGTCCGCACATCAGGCGATCGGCTAGTATCTAACCTATCTCTGATGTTATCTATCCCACCTCGGTATCCTACTTTGATTATGTTAATTGTGGCGTCGGGTCTCTAATGGTGAGTGCACTCAAAAACGGTGATTTCGATGCTCTGTCTACTTTTGAGTGAAAGTATGAATGTATGTTCCTATTACAAATAACATATTTATTTCAATTTTACTTTTATTGCAGCCAGTCCGCGTCATGTACAAGTTGCTTATTATCAAGGTTACAATTAAACTCACTAACACAATATTTTTTTATTTTTTTGGATTTTATTTAATCATATTATTCTCCGGCAGTACAAAACTACTGAAAAGTGAATCAAAGCCATGGCGAACGTTTGACGGATCATGCGACAGGTTAATTTTGTTATTTTATTTAGATTTTTTATTTTTTTTTCTTTAATATTTAAATAATTATTGTGATATATGTTAGCAACCCTAAACCGAAGTCGGATTACAAGAAACCTACCACTCCGAGGGCAGAGAGAAAATGCGATGCGATCGTAGTACCGCGCGCGCGCGAAAGGTTTATCTGCATTATATATAAATTAAAAGTTGTAGATAGGTTAACACGTTGACAACCATGAAACAGCGCTGTATCTTGCTGTATGCAGTTGCCGTACGGGAACGATTCAAAACAGCTCTAGTAGCCTTAGGCAAAGATTTCTGGTGAATGTTGTTTAAACGGGGTTTACTACTTTTCATCAAAAATCAAATGGTGGTACATTAATAGGTCGATGACGAATAGGTGAAAGATGAAATGGTACATTGGTCAATAGATGAATAGTTTATTTAGTACATGGATCATTAGGTCGAAAGTTAATAGGACAATAGTTTATTTGGTCGATAGATTATTTGATAATAGATCATTAGGTCGATAATTCTTTTAGTCTAAGAATCATTACGTCTAAAGTCAATAGGTCGATAGTTTATTTGGTTATTGGATAACTAAATTAACAGTCTGTATAATGATGGATCCTATAAGTAAGGCTTATACGCAGCAGGCTCATATATTATTGCCTTAAAAAATATTTTCATGACGATTTCATGTGTATGCTATATACCTATGAAATAAAGGATTATTCTATTCTATATTTATTTTTTGACATCAAACGATCTTATTTAGTTTGACAAGTATCTTCGTATTGATTTTTTACGAACCTTTATTTAACTTGCAGTGTTACGATCACTGCAAGTTAAATAATTAGTTTTATATCTTAGATGTTGAAGTTGACCCACTTTCCATTGTCCAAAATACTAAAATTTGGTACACATAATATATGTAAATATATGTACCCGATGTCAATGCGATAATAGGTGTCTTGAGCTGGTATGATGTTGGAGCCGGAAACTAGCCAAAGGAACTACGTTTGTGATAAAAACATTGCAACCCCATCGTGTGATTTGCCTTAATGACAAGTACTCTGATCGTTGATGGTATCCCGGGGTCTGATGATGAAACCGGAAGGTGGCAACAGGAACTCTAATAAAGCATTGCAGCCCCAAGTTTGGGCTCGTTTTATTTATCTTGGCAAGTAGTCTGATCGTAGATGGTACCCAGAGTACAACCACGAACGCCAAGCGCTTAAGATTCGGATCCTGGGTATCCTTAGTATCTCCTGGCTCGACATAATGTTTTTTTTTTTTCTTTAAATAGAGTAATATTATCAAACCCGTAAATAAAACACAGAAAATAGTAATATTTTATATTAGAAAATTAAATGATTAAAATCATGTAACAGTATCTACAGATACTGTTTTTTTATTACCCACATTTTTTCTACTTCTCAAAGTAGTATAAAAGTAGATATAAAAACAATAATAACATATTTTTAGATGTCTAACTTATACCCAAAAACATAGTTAATTTAAAAAAACGGTTAATTGAATAATTTATTTTTTATAATATTATATAACAGTACTTAAGAATAATTATATCTTTGTATGTATGGCAATACCCCTAAGAAACTCTATTGCATCAATGTTCTCTCTATTTTTAATTAATACTTGGATGGCATTTTCATTTCTTCGGCCGCGCTTTTTGGTAGGAGATCAAGAAAAGATCAAGAACAAGAAAAGAAAAGATCTTGAAAGATCAAGAAACGCCTTAGCTTTTTCAACGTTGTGATTGGTTGTTGCCTGTTCTTTTGCCATATATTCAATAGTTCAATATTATGCTTTTCCTACTCTTTCCCGCTAGAGGGCGGTTACCTATATTCTATAAATTTTACATGTTAAACACTCATAATCATGCAAATCTATTTATATATAAAGCGGCCAAGTGCAAGTCGGACTCGCGCACCGAGGGTTCATTACGATACATGCGAGTTAATTTTATATTTATTATATTTTCTAACTATAGTATCTGCCATTCACCAACAGATGGCGGCAATTGGATTTTACAACACTATTAACGCGCTACAAAAATATATGCTTCCGATCACCATGAAAATTGGCATCTATGTATTTTTTCGTGGAGAATGTTTTTGTGTATTTTTTTTATTTTCTGCAAATTTTTAGTTATTTCAATTTGACACATTATTTAACTCTGAGGCAGTACAAAGTTCGCAGCGTCAGCTAGTTAATAAATAAATTAAAGGACATCATTGAAATCTGACCGTTTAATTTTCGACCTATTGATGCATTTACCAATTGGATGTTGCACTTTTTAAACTGACGACCATATGATTTATGTTCCTTTTGAACTGTTAACTTTTCGACATCTGACCATTTAGTTTTCGACGTAATGATGCATTTACCATTTCAATATTTTACCTTTTTTACTATTGATCAATTGATCAATGTACCTTTTAAACTTTCACCCATTCGTCATCGACCTATTAATGTTCCACCATTTGATTTTCGATGAAAAGTAGTAAACCCGTTTAAATGGACTGCGTTTTTTAACTCCTGTACACACGCTAGCACATCAGGGTGCCTGGTGTGAGTTTTGTTTACAATCCGTATTCATTCGATTACGTTTACGATAATGATTACGATTATTATGCCTTTGGCCAAATAATTTTTCGTCAAATTTAACTTCCCATAAAACATATCGCCTATTTCATTTTCCAAATGAACCTTAAGCAACTGTACATTTCGCACATAATTCATTTGGTCCAATTTTATCATTTGGTAAAATTTTACTTAGTCAAGTTTTATTAAGACAAAGGTTAATATAGAAAATGTTTTATTTTGGAAAATATTATATTCCAAAAAAATATTTGTTTAAATTGTCACTTCACATACTTAGGTACTCAAATGTCTGATGCGTACTTTTTTGCACAACCCTGGGTTTAATTTATAATCTCAGATAAATCATCTATAACTATATCTCAGTTAAATCATCTGGGTTAGGTTAGGTTAGAACAGTGAGAATTAATGCGATGCGAAGTTGTGCTAAATGAAACTAAAATGTAATTAAACTAAATTGTGATTAAATAATATTTGGTTTAATGAAACATGACCAAACAATTATTTGTTAAACAATAATATGCCAAAAAAGAGAGATTTGCTTACTAAAAATTTGCAATAAGTTAAAATAAGTAATGGACAAATGTTTTTTTTTCCAAATGAAAATTTGCGTAAAATAGATTGCGATGTGATATTTTGGGAAAAGTTTTTTGGCCAAATATTAGTAATCCTAGTATGGCATTGAAGCGCCTCCTGGCGTCATCGGCATACGAGAAGAGTTGACATTTTGTCATACAAATTCTCGTTTTCGTTTACGTGACCGAATTGCGAATGAAAATCGCACTCGGCACCCAGACTACTACAAACTGTCAAAATTCGTCAATAGACTGAACTTTATGTATATGGCATAAAATATATTGGTAAAGTTATGGTGATTATTTATTGAAGAAGTTTGACAGTTTTGGATAGGTTGATGTGCATGTCTGTACATAGTTGTATCGCGATTCATAAAATCGACCCTTAATATTTGACCTTCACCATATGAAAAAGTCGGTGAACTTGGTGGCCATTTAACAGGACCATATGATCAAGTTGATACAGCGAGATTATCGCCATTCTGAACATCTGTTGCGTTACTTTTATTAACGTATATGTAAAGATTACGTACAAGTTGTATGAGAAAACATTTTATTTTTCTATCTTCTGCTGCTCTGTTTTTTTTTCATTCTATATAATGAAATAATCCATAACACAACGGAGCTAATCCTCGTTAAAAAAGCTTTTGATCAATTTGAATTACTTATGTACACACGTCTGCACATCAACCTATTCAAAACTGTACAATTTCCCTAATCGATATTGATCTTTATACCCAAACTCTAAGGTTCAAAATTTATAAAAGAAATTTGACATTTTGTGGCAGGCCGTCTGTACAACCCACATTTGACCAAAAAATTTGCTATGCTAACTTTGTTTTCACAAAAAAGAACTTGATGGTTCCTAAGAAAGTTTCTTTATATCTCTTATGGTTTCCGACTTCCTCATACTCCCAGTTAAAAAAAACACTCGCTGCAGTGCGTTTTCATATTAAACGCCAGCAGCCGCACGACAGACGCGCTTGTTTCAATATGGAACGCAGTGCAAACGCACGACAGCCAACGGTCCGACACAAAACGCCTAATTTGAAAGCGCTCTAAGGTGCAGTGCAGACGACACACTTTTTGTGCGATCGAGTCTGCGGCTTACTTAACGCGCATAAAGCCCGTCGCGGATTTTTCACAGAGTCAACACACACGACGCACATCTTCGATCATTCTGTCGGTAGAACTGTAGGGACATACACGCTATGGATATCCAGAGATCGCGATGTATACTTGAAGTACAGAAAAAAAAGAAGAAATAGAGAATTTTGGGTACATCCTATACTTTCGAAGAGATTCCTAAAAGGACAGTTCAATTCTGAAATAATATCTGGACATTTTTTTTAAATTTTATAAAATGTCTATTAAGACATCATCATCATCATCATCATCTCAGCCAAAAGACGTCCACTGCTGGACAAAAGCCTCCCCCAAGGATCTCCACAACGACCGGTTTTGTGCTGCTCGCATCTAGCGGCTTCCCACGACCGTCACCAGATCTTCGGTCCACCTTGTTGGAGGCTTGCCCACACTGCGCTTTCCAGTACGCGTTCGCCACTCAAGGACTATTCCGCCCCAGCGGCCATCAGTCCTGCGAGCAATGTGCCCTGCCCATACCATTTGAGCTTAGCAACTCTTCGGGCTATGTCGGTTACCTTTGTTACCTTTGCGGATCTCCTCAGTTCTGATTCGATCACGCAGAGAAACCCCGAGCATAGTCCTCTCCATTGCTCTTTGAGTGACCTTGAGCCTTTTTATGAGGCCCATAGAGAGTGACCACGTCTCAGTCCCGTATGTCATCACTGGCAACACACACTGGTCAAAGACTTTCGTCTTGAGGACTAGGGTATATCGGACGAAAAGATATTTCGTAGCTTACCGAACGCTGCCTAGCCTAATCGGATTCGACGATTGACCTCTTTGCTGAAGTTGGACCAACCTAGCTGGACCGTTTGTCCCAGGTAAACATACTCGTCCACAACATCAAGGGCAGAGTCCCCAACCTTCAGAGGAGTGGGTACGACACGTGAGTTCGACATAACTTTCGTCATCTCTATGTTCATTTTAAGACCCACTTATTGAGAGACTTTGAATTTTGTAAGAAAAAGAGACGGTATTTGTTTTGAAGCTACGTCGTATGGCTGCCCTTTCGAAGATATATCTAATATTGGTGTGAGAGGGACAGATAATGAAATAAAAACGAGAAAGTATTTCACTAATTACTTCACCACTTCTCAAGGAAGTGTTCCCTGGCAGTGTAATAAGTTTAATAAAAAAATACCTACCGTATTGGGTTTTTTTCTTAGACGTCATAGATGTCCAAACAGGAGTGGAATAAATATTACAGCACACTTCTTCCCACATTTTTCTTTTAAATGTCTATCATGATATTCTGGCTTAGAAGTATCATAAATTGCTGGTCTGTTTTGTATCTCATCGATCTTTAGCGCCATGGTATTATACTGCGTACGTTACACGCCCACCACTAACGAGTGCAGATTGCAGACTGAAGTGTGCGCCGTCTGCCTTCGTCAGTGCGCGTTGAAGCAAAGGTTCAATTTTTTTCGCGCACTATTTGCGCGGCATGGCTCGGCGCAGTCTGCCAGAATTGCACGGATTTTTTGTGCGCCGGACTTTTTGCGAGTCGTATATGTATAATTGCATAGGTTCTATTTTCACAGACTAAAATTGCGTCACGGATAGTCTGTCGTCTGCGCTGCACCTAAAACCCCCGACGATTCGACCGCGTGCGATGCACCTTCCGTCATACATAGACTTGTCACAATATAAGGAGGACCCGCAGAAGGTAAGCTTAATAGTACATACCGCGCTCTAGCAACGCACACACAGAAAAAACCCCTTGCACGAACACGGATCTCGGAACAGAGTGCCTAGTGTGAGTTTTGTCTACTATCATTCGATTACGAAAATGAAAATGAGTACGGCATTGAAGCAGCGACTCATAAGAGTTAAAATTTTGCAATACAAATTCTCGTTGAGTAGGGCTTATTCCACCTAATTTTCATTATGCATAATTTACTAATTTCACTAAATTTCAAATTGTCATGAGCTCATAATACCTAAATATGAAATTGTGTCATTCATAAAATGAACAAAATGTCATAAAGACATTGACCTAAATCGTCTCATGTCCGAAATGCCTAAAAATGTAAATGTGCATTTGCTCAAATACCAAATCACAATTACGACAAAATTTCATAATAACTTAAACTGAAAACTCCATAAAAGCAAAATTTCACACTTTCATAATGCCTAATTTTTTTTTTGCAAACAATAAAACTTTGCGTAGCAAACTTTTATTTAATTTTATTTGTCTAATTTGTATAATCAATCATATATTAAAGAAGTGAATAAGTATATCGATTTGAATAGCAATTCATAATGTACATACATATTTTATGAAAATTAATGTTTTTTTATGAAAACCAGATCCATAGTTAAAACTGTATTTAATAGTAGGTAACTATTTTATTAAACCACGAAATTGATTAAAAATATACTACTGACAACGACGATGATGTTTGTCTCATAATACATAATCTTTATAAAATTGGCACTTCAATGTAAGTGGCCAGCATTAAAGAAGATAAGTAAAGCATAATTATACTCGTACATGAAGGTTAACTATCCTTTTTAAAATTTAGGCACCTGGTTGTTTTGAACTAATGGTGTTCTGCGATAAAGGTGTTGTGAAGTTTGTCCAATAAGAAACTAAAGCATTATAAAATTCAGCCATATGAAGAATATGGTGTTTTGAGAAAAAAAGCTAGGTATCTTTTCTAGGAGATCTAGGAGTATTGGTAAAAGGGTAAAATGGAAAAAAGGTGGAATAAGCCCTACTCTTCTCGTTTTCGTTAAAATGACCGAATGTCAAATATAACTCAACACTAGGTCCTCGGTTCGTGCAGCTGTTGCGCGATTCCGTGCCCGTGACAGGTTGTCTATACGTGCGTTGCTCGAGCGCGTTTGTATGAAGCTTGCCTTCAGCAATATCGTGTTAACTCTTTAAACTCCTGTTAAATGTTTTGATCACCCCTAACTTTATTTAACAATGTGAACGTTGTAAGTACTCAGTTTCTTCTTCTTTCAAGACGGCCACGTGGGATGCCATGTGAAAGGTTTAATAATAATTCAAATTCAGTAAATAGGTATGTAACTAGATACGTAGATAGTGTAAAATTATCCTTTTATGTAGCTATACGATCCGAACCCCTCGGAGAATCCAGTAGGGAACGGGGACATGCGTGATGCCGTTCCCTCTAGAAAACCTCTGACGGTGCTGCGTTTCACACGGCTTGAGGAACCCTTTGAGTTTCTCGTCGCCCCGGTAACGCTGAAAATGTCGTTTGAGGCAATCAGCAAAATCTCTCCAAAAAATAGTATAAATTAATGTAAACTAATTTGTTTTAAAGGAGGAGATCGTCACCACCGCCAAGGTTTTAGTTTTCACATTAATTAATGCTATTATTATTGATAGATGTAAATGTAATTAATTTTAGTGTAAGTAATGTAGGGTAGTGGTACCAGTATTCGATAGAAACCTGTGATCGACATTTTTCCTTTAATCATTAAAATAGAGACAGCAACTGATTGCAACTATTTGCAACAATCGAACTTTTTTCTAGTTGTTAACCCGTAAAATTTCAATGAAAATCTATGTATGATTTATTGGCGACGTAATCACTGGGCTTTAAGTGTTGAACACTGAGCTTATAGTGTCGGACACTCAGCTTAAAGTGTCGGACACTGGTGCCACTACGATATGTATTTATAATAACAACTTATGTCTTACATGCATTTGAACGGGCTTTAGCATCTAATAATAATAATAAATGTGTTTGTAGATACCAATTATAATAATTATCTAAAAAGATGTTAAGCAGTTTCGATCTGACTTTTTAAACAATACATAAGTACCAAAATATAAACAGGAATTAGGATCAAAACTTAAACAGGAAATATGGACTTTCCTGTTTAAGTTCTAACTTCTGATTAAAGGAAAAATGGAATTTAAAATTAATTTATAATGTTATATTAATATCTTGTACTCTGTATTTAGAAATAACTTACCTCCTAGTGTAGCTTGTACTTGTTAGAGTTTTATTGTACTTTTAATTTGTATTGTAAACTTAAATTAATTTGTTACAAAATGGGTTTGACGTTTTAATATCAAAAAGAAAATTTCATATTCTACAGTAATCTAGAAAAGATCATAGTGGCAAGCTATTGAAAAGAAACACTATAGGGTTCTATAAATGAATCAATCAAATCGTAATATTAATTATAACAACGTATTATTATTATTTTATTAAGGTGTGGTAAAAATGAAATGATTCAAAGCGTATCCGATCTAGATCTTGTATGCAGAGTTACTAAGCTATAACTTTAATTTGTTGAGCAATTTTTCATTAAATATTTCTGTTGTGATATAAATATTGTATTACCAATTGCATGACAAATTAAAGTTAATAATTATGTCTCAGGTAAAACACTTACAAGATCTAGATCGGATATACTTTTGATCTTTTAATTTTGACCACACCTTTCTGTTGCACGTTGTATACATACGAATTAAGTACCTCCTCCTTTATTAAAGTCAGTTACAAAATTATATGCGTCTAAAATAAATCAGTTATTTTTCATTTTGTTTTATACAATGTTAGGCAATGACCTGCTCGCAGAAACGGGGTGCTTAGTGTGAGTTTTGTTCGCTATAAGTATTCACTCGATTACGTCATAAGTTATCTGTGATGATAACGAAAATTAGTGTGGCATTTTAGCAGCGCCTCCTGGCGACAAACGAGAAGAGTTAAAATTTTGCCATACAAATTCTCGTTTTCGTTAACGTGATCGAATGTCAAAAATAACTGACACTAGGCCCTCAGAGTCCAAGTGCGAGGTCAGCTCGTGGAGCAGGGTTGTCCCTCACTAGCCGTCCTTAAAAGGGCCGTCCAAAAATGCAGTCACGGTTAAGTTGATATAATTGAAAATACTATCGTATTAAATAAACAAAATATATATTTAGTATCAAAGGGAACGTGTTTACAATTAGTTTCATTCATAAATTCATAACACACTATAGTTTTTTCTACAATATTATTTGAAGTTGGGCAAAAATCATGAAAACGAGTGGCGGCGATAGTTTAGTTGATATCTTCTAGTTTATCTAAATTATTGTACCTCTGATTTTGTCTAAACTGCAAATCGTCCGTCTCCCATTTTCGATTTATCAAGCGGTTATTTAAATTATTATTTTTCAAATTAACACGTTAAATTCCCCATACAAAATTAGTAGTTAGAAGGGGCCTCCCCATTATTAAGGCAAAAAGTTTTTCGGAGCACTCACCATGGTATATAGATGTTAGATAGGCGGTAACATTCCTATAGTGTTTCTTGTCAACTACTCGTAGCAGTATTTAGTAAAACAATGTGTCAAACAATTTTCAAACGATGTTTCTTAAGACTAAAAACTTTTTAATTATTCCATGTTTTTTCTTTTTTAGTGGTAGCAACCTGAAGTGGTACATACTTGCTTTGGCTGGCGCTATCATCATCGGTGTTGCGATAAAGAAATACACGAGCCAATGAATAACAACCCTTACTACTCAAGTAGTAAGGGTCCAATAGCATAGCATGTCTTAAGGCTAGTTATAAGCCAATCAATGTTACCTATGTACTCAAATGGCTGTATACTTGATGTTGTCTCATTCCATGCTGTAACTATCTGACGAGTGATTTTATTAATTTTAATTTTGTATGTCGAATAAATTTTGTTTTTATTACTAAATTTATATACAGTAATGTTTTCTTTTGATACGCATACTGACATGATTTAGTTATTCGGTGATAATCTAATTGTTGTAGAAGAGAAGTTATTATGCATTATATTTTAATTATAATGTTAAATCAATAGTTTAGTACAAATTTATAAACAGTTTAACTGATTTTTTCATAGAACATAGTGTGTTAAATTCGATTATGTTACAGTATTTTGTGCATTTGTACTATATTATGTACAGTATACAAATGTACAAAATACTGTAACATAATCGAATCAGTATGTACAGCTATTGTCGTATCGCCACAATTCAATTTTACCTGCGTCATTTTTATCGACGTTTTTATTTTTAAAGTTATATAATATTTCTCGTTCATATACCTTGTGGTTCGCTGTACCTACACAACAAGAATTAAAATTATACCATGTTGCTATTTTGTGACAATAAAGTACTTAGTACGCCTTATGTTATCATTTTTATTGTGCCATCAAGCGTTTGTTAAACAAAGGAGATACATTGTTACAGAAACTCGTAGAAATGAACAAAAGTTTTTATTAAAAAATATTTTTTTAAGTAACAAGTAAAAAAGGTAAAAACAAGTGACTTATGTCAAAAACTGACAGCTATAACGTTACCTATTACAACGATTATTAGCAGAATAACGTTTGAGTATAATGTGCGTCCGTTGGAGTAGGTCGTGGCATGCATGATGGCGTGGTATACGTAGTGTTGCTCGTGCACGTTATGGAACAAGTGGGCGTGGGGTCCTGTGGGCAATAAAGATTTTAATGCATACCTAATGTATAGGTAGGTAGATACAAATGTAACATAATTAACGCAAACACAAAGTTTGTTAAGCTGCAGTTCATTAGAAAAAAAACTTATTGCCTTGAGTTTAGTTTTAAGGATCCACGCTGAGGGCGGACCGCCTAACTCGATCGCTTTCGATCGCTTTGAAGGAGAGGCGAGGAGGAGGCTGTAGGCTATAGCTTCCGTTATTGCCTTCGAAATGACAAGATGACGTGGGAAGATGAAGATGATGTCGGGGGGCTGGTCTGGGACGTAAAATAAAAGTATCAGCTGCCTATCTTCCCGTGCATGTCGTAAGAGCCGACCACGTGACAAGTCCAAGCTGCTTGCACATCAAGCGATCGGATAGATTCCGCTCGGAGCCCACTTTAAATATGCTAAATGTGGCGTCGAGGTCAGTAACGGCGAGTTTACCCAAAATTGGTAGTTTTGATCTAAGTAAATCTGTCTAATCCGTTTAGGGACGAGAGAGGTATGTCGTTTTAATGTCGCATGTTCAACGAAGGAGTAACAACCATTTTTTTTTAATATTTAACGGGTAAGTACAGTGCCTTGATCTCACCTGATGTTAAGTGATGATAAGGCCAATGATGGAAGCGCACTTCACCCGGGAACCTCAACTAGTGAGGCACTGGGTATCTTATCTCTAGCTGCCGGAAAACAACAATGCTACAAACATTGATGTTATGGCGATATATTTAGATAAGATGGTGGTAGCTAGTCAGGCGGACAAACAAGCCCTACCGACCAAACCGAGTACACAAACATGTACCCCCCGCTGGGAATCGAACCCGGGACCTCTGAGTCTAAACCGGTGGTCTTAGCCACTAGACCACAGAGGCGGTTAAATTATAAAGTTAATTAATAAAAATCGGTAGTTTATATAATTTTTAATTTATAAAAGTCGTGATTCGATCATACGGCTTGAGGAAACCTTTATGAAAAAAGTCCGGAGACGCTG
Source organism: Eudonia truncicolella (assembly GCA_949315975.1). Taxonomy (NCBI): domain Eukaryota; kingdom Metazoa; phylum Arthropoda; class Insecta; order Lepidoptera; family Crambidae; genus Eudonia; species Eudonia truncicolella. The sequence goes on along the minus strand of OX438838.1, from coordinate 6,334,622 downwards.
AAAAGGCTGCAATGAATTGGAAAGAGGATGAATGATGAAGAATGTCTACTTGCCTCGAGCATAAATAGCCACGTCTCCTCCTCCATGGCTGTTCTCAATCAGCTTAATCCCGGCCACTTGATGATACTGCATACTGTCTGTGTCATCATGACTCGGATCCCTTCTCCGCACTACAGTGTGGTTATTCTCGGTGTCTGCGTAGAACTGGAAGGAGTCGGGACCTCCGTTGCTGTAGGACAGCGTGGTATAGTTGACGCCGTCGTAGGTAGACGCTTCAGCTATTCCTGTGAAGACCAAAGACAGTCAACAAAAAGTTTTGTCCCGGAAAAAAACTGTTTTTTAAAGATGGCCGTTTTGTGAGGCATATCGTCATCATTGATAAGTAATTAAGTATAATTCTATGTCAACCGATGGTCAGGCAAGCTGTTCCATAAATATAGAAAAAGTGGATGCATATTTAATATGGTAACGTAGGCCTTCTTTTATATACTGGGTAACTTTTGATAGCCTGGCAGAAGATACGAAAGTCCAGTTTCTTTTTACGACAAGGCGCTGGGCAAAAGTGGCATATTTGCTTAAACCCTAGTCGTTTCTTTTAGGATGTTAGTCGATACACACAACCTAAGGACATTACGTATTACTACGCCAGGGAAGACGTAGATGGCTGTGTGGTAGTCTCACAGTCTCAAAGAGCTTTACAGAGCGGAAGGAAGCCCATTTAAAACTCCAACACTTCCACTTTCTTGCTATGTGATTCAGGACACCACTTATTAATTAATTTCATCCTAGCATCAGGAGGTAATTTATAGGATCTAGTTACCAAAGTGTGCTTTCTTACCGAAGATATTGGATCCTCTGCTTGGATAGCCATTGATAGAGAGGGTGTGCGTGTGGTCGCTGGTGACTATAAGGAGTGTTTCGTCCTCGTCAGCCATAGACATGGCTACTTTGACGGCTTCTTCCATAGCAGCTGCTTCGTTTATGGCGACTTTGGCTAAGCCCCGATGGTGGGCCATGTCTATGTTGCCACCTTCTACCTTGGACCAAAAAGGTTTTAGGTACTAGGTTTATAATTTTATCAAAGCTTTAAAAAATATTGGATCTTCATCATCTCAGCGGAAAGACGTCCACTGCCAGGCAAAGGCCTTCTCCAAGGATCTCCACAATGACCGATTTTGTGCTGCTCGCATCCAGCAACCTTCACCAGATCGTCGGTCCATCCTGTTGGAGGTATGCCTACATTACGTAACTTGTTAAGTGTGAAATAACTGATTAAGTTTGATTAAATGACATAGGTAAGTTTAGAGAATTATTCATTGTCATCAAATCATCACCATCATCAGCTCATTTTGTGTCGGATTGGTGATTGTTTACTACAATCATCTCAGTGCATTGCAGCCGGGACCAACGACTTTAAGTGTTTTCCGAAGCACGAAGAAACTCGAGGTGATAAACTTTTGGTCACCTACCCGACGCTTAACCTTAGCAACCAAACCAAGACCGCGGTAATCACTGCGCCATAGAGCTCTTAATTTCATTCATAATCATCGGTCTATAAATGACCCCACACTGTCCTTCATGAACTAAAGCATAATGGGGAGATCCTGCCTTAAACCACCACCTGCCCAGTTCAGGTCTGCAAACTTACGATAACAACCGGGTCCGACGGCTTAACGTACCTTCCGAAGTATGGAGGAGCTGAAGGTAATTTCGCCACCAATCTTGATTTATTGGTATGCGCCATACATATTCTAGAGTGAAATTTTTGCGGTGTCTCATTACAGACGATTTTATGAAGACTCACTATAAGAAAGTATCCTTTGTAGTTTTTGCTCAGAACTTTGATGGCTGCTTCCACCATGTCGGAGAGCGACGGCATATCTGTCTGGTTCCTTTCATGCTCGTAGCTGAGATGACTGTCGGCGAATATTCCTGCCAATTATGATACATACATAATATTATAGAAACCTGCTGATGCAAACTCTTAGAAAATCTTCGGAATTGGATCGGCTTTAAGGTGTTGGGGAACCACCAAGTTCCTCGTCACCTATAAACATAATCGTTTATGCTAAGCTTTAAGATGCAACGGGCAGATACATATTAAGACAATTCTATGAGTTGATTAAGATTATGCGTGTACTTCAGACAAGCACCTTACCCAAGAGATAGTCAGTTTTATCTGAATCAAAGCTCTTCAGTTGTGTGTTGTTGTAGACGACACTGTATTTTAATCCGCGATTATGCTTGTCCTTTTCGTAGTCATCTATCAGGTTCCTGCCGTCCCTCCTTGCACATATCCAGGGGTCAGGAACCTGCTCGTGGGTTATGAGGCTGCTTAAACCTCCTCCCAAGATCACCTGAAAATTAATAAACTATAATAAAAAAATTTTTGATTTGAACTATGAGCCCATGACCACAGGCTTTCTGAAGTTCCAAATATATTTAGTTCTTTATTTCTGCTGCTTCGATTTGCTCCAACTCCGACATAGATATTTCAACTTACTCATCTACCAAACTGAGGACTACCGACATGCATTGAGGGGTAAAATTTGTTCACCTACCAAAAAGGACCGACATAAGGAGTATTTAACCTCTGATATGCGCGAGGCCCTAAACAGTTAAAATTCTATTGTGTCTGTATTCACCGCAGACGATGGATTAAATTTCCTTAACTAGCAAACTGAGGACTACTGACTTACATTGAGGAGCACTCAATGCTCATCTAACAAACTGAAAACTGCCTCCCTCCCACATTGAAACTTGCTCACCTACCAAACTGAAGACTGCATCTTACATTGAAACTTGCTTATTTACCGAACTGAATGCTGCCCACTTACATTCAGGTTCCTGCCCGGCTCGTCCTCGATCAGCTGTCTTGCTATGTCCTTGCATTTCTCAGTGCCGTTCGGCATCATAGCCTCACACTCCCATGTGCGGTCGGCACTATGCGCGTACAACGGGCTAGGGGTGGCGTGCGTCACTCTCATCGTCGTGACAAAGCCTGCAAGCCAAGAATCGAGTCTTTATGTAACTAATGAATGCCTGAAACAACCAAAGTCGATAAAAAAACACCGATAGCCTAACGAGGAGTTGCTCGAGTTGAATGCAACAAATACTGTTTCAATCCCTTGAGGGATTGAAACTGGTTTTGTTAAACAATTGGGTTCACGTCAGTAGTCAGTACGTACTCTAATGGTTTTAACACAAGCGTATTATCTTTCTGTCAACCAAGGACATGACATCGTAATCTGAAGTGAAAACTCACCAGCGCTCTTGCCAGTGTCCAGGGCTTCCGCTGCCAGTGACCTCATCCTAGCCTCCGGCAGCAGAGACCTGGCACAGTCCCTCCGCTTGACGGACGCGTCTACACCTATTGTGTCCTTGTTAGTTTTCACCCCGCTAAACAAAGCTGTGGCAGTACAAGCTGAGTCTGGCACCATTTTGTCCGCTGAATACGTCTGAAATATAACAGTTGGTACAGAATTAAACATACAAACATTTGAAGAGTTGTTTGAATGCCTTTTTAGCATCCCCGGACTTTTTTTGGGGTCACCGGTGAGTAAGGCTTCCATAATTGATATCGAAACACCGTCGATGGTGTCTATAGGGAATTACTAGATTTTGCGAGCGGTTCGGATCGGACGGAATCTGTAGGCGATCTCTAGTGGAATGCGAGAGTTGTGGTTCATTCCTCGTGGCTTCAAAGCGTAGATGCTTGGGTCGAATGAATATAGTAAAACATTAGTTTTACATGCGACCCACTTTCTCTACCTTCTCGTCTAGTCATCAAATATTTAATATTAATTATTTTATTATTTACATACTATTACAGAAAAAAGTACTATATACTACTACTATATACTTATTATATTATATACTATTACAACGTAAAAATAGATAGTGTTGATTAATTTAGGCGAGTTAGATTGAGCCACTATAGTATAGTTGGCAGTGCACCTGACCCGGCATGTCATGGCCTGCGGGTTCGAGTCCCGCTCGTGGAACTTTTTCAACACTTTGTCTATTTTCAAATTGTAATTTATTCGCAACAATATTTGTGTAAAATTATATGTATATAATCATACTATTACAGATTAATCCCATCCTTTTTATACATACTATTGCCTCAGTCTATATAATTCTTAACACTGTGCTATTACAGACTAATACAGAGTGCTGAGTGTGAGTTTTATTCACCATTCGATGACGTTACTAAATACAAGAATTTGTATGCCAAGTTTTAACTAGGGCTTCTAGTTCACCATCTTATCTAAGTCTGACATCATACGACAATGTTAGTAGAAAGAATTGTTGATCCGACGGCTAGAGATAAGAAAGTCAGTTCCTCTGAAGTTGAGGTTGCACGAGTGACAGCAATAAATAATTAAGTATTTTGCAGGCGCACGCAGTCCTTTCTTGCTCCATAATTTGTTAGCTGTATGAATAGTAGTAGGTATGTAATAGCTGATTCCACAAATCCTTTTCCGCCGTTTCCTTCCTGAAGCAATTAATGCTTTAGTATGAATTTGTATTTATTTCCTTAACGTATGCGTATATATATTTTTTTTATGTTAACGACGATTCTGTTTTTGTTTTTATATTATTTGATTTATTATGGACTACTAACAAAACAATAACTAATTTAATATGACGAAAAAGTACATACACATATTATGCAAGTTTGAAAGAAAGATAGAGAGAAAACTGTGGCTAACAATTTATATATTTTAGAAAAGTGTTGACAAACATGCTTTTTGATCTCGCATCCTCTGGAAAGTTTTTGAACACATAACCTAATTGTAATTTTTTAACAAAATTTGCGTATAATTATACTATATAACCTTAGTTATACCGGATGTTTGGTAATAGACGACCTCCGTAGCCGAGTGGCTTGCACGCCGGACTTTGGACGGCGCTAACTCTGAGGTCCTGGGTTCGATCCCGGTTGGGTCAATGTCGAAAACTAACTTTTCGATATTGTGTCGGGTCTGGGTGGTTGAGGTAGGTACCGTCGTTGTTTCTGATTTACATGAAACTAGTGCTTTAGCTACTTACCTTGGGATCAGAACAATGTATGTGATGTTGTCTAAATATTTAATAGGTGTATAATCCCGAAACATAGCCATGTAACTAAGTACATAGAACACCGTGATAATTTTAAAAAATCATATTTACGACGATTTATTTTTCCATACAGAACAATGTATCAGTTGGACCTAGGGTTGCCACTTTTCAATTTCACTTAGTTTTAAATAACCTCAAAATTTCGGCCAAAATGGTGGTTATCGTGGGTGTGTTCATAATTTTCTATATTCGGGATTATACAAGTATTACCAAATACACTAGGTATATATTTTTAGGTCAGTTACCTTTAACAAGCCCATATGTGGAAACTTCTCATAGACTAGCCTGTGGCTTTCCCCGCCCTTGTATATTCTGGTGGCGGTGATGGTGTTGGGTCCCATCCCATCGCCAATGAATAATATAACGTTTTTCGCTGTACGAAGGTTCCATTTCGTATGTAGGGCTTCTTCTAACTCCTTTTTGGCGAGATCCTTCCAGAACTGTTGATCTGTTAATAATAATTGTTGTATTTATAATATTTCAATAAAATAAAATATTATTACGGTAGGTACGAGTAAGTACTTATTGCGTAACCCCCTATTGGCCGAGTGATGAAACGCTTAGTGTGATGTCAGGAGGCCCAGGTACGAAGCCCAGGTTGGGCAAAGTGTGTCTCGTATTTTTCGATGCGTAGCCCAGGCTCGTGATCCGCGCATTTGACAAGCGTGACGATTAAGCCTATCAATAGGCATCAACTTTAGCGATTACTTGATATAAATAACGGAGGTCTTTGCCTAGGTAGCAGTTTGATACTAGGAGTAATAGTAATAGTAGTAGTAGTAGTAATAGTAATAGAGTAGTTTGATTTGATAATATTGCAAGTTTTGCCAACGAATGAATATATTTTCAAATAAAAGGATGTGAATGTATACTTAGGGGGTAGATGTTATATTAGGTACTTACCCACTTCAATTATTTGGGAAACAATATCTTGCAGAAGGTTACAGTTTGTTTAATAATAATAATTATTATGTTGATAGTAGATAGTAGTAACAATATAGAAGCATGTTCATGTATCACAAGAAAAAACATAAAAAGACTCCTCGCTACCTTGTAACAGCAGACAGATGCTGCGGATGCACCGATGGCGAAACCAAAAAGTAATAGAATCCAATCTGCACTCCACGTGTAGAAGTAAAAAAAAGTAATGACCAAACTACACTAAACGCCACTTTACGCCACTGACCCACAAAAAGTATACTAATATTGTAAACCGGCCTAGGGGCCTCAAGTGTGCTAATACTATAACTTCTTAACCGTGTCTTGATAGTCTGATTTTGACTACCTATAAGAAAATTTATCGACACACTACTGTGGACGTTTTAATATAGTACAATTGAATTGAGGCCTTTGTACGTCTTTTATTACACACAATTCGTAAAGTCGTAAGATAGTATGCCATTGCGCTGAATGATGAATTATACACACAGTTTCTTAGAAGGTGGCGCTCCAATTTGTCAAAAGACGGCGCGACGCCTACCTTCCTCCTTGTCGGTAAAGAAGCAATATCAATTTACCGGTTCGCTGACACCACGATGTCGACAAGAAGAGCAAGAGCACCACAGACGAGCGCATGATGAATACTGTCGGTCGACTGGCGCACGCGAACGCGCGCGTTGTGAAGGACAAATATTAGGGTTGGCGGTGACAATTTTTTTCCTTTGTTTATTTTATTTTATTTTAAATCATACAGAATTAAAATGTTCTGTTTCAGAAATTTGATGCTGACTAAAGTTCAATATTATCAGTTAATATTAAATATAAGATTCGTTTAGCAACGTAAATAGTATAAAATGTCTTCACATTTATTTGACGACCCCCATAGCAGAGTAGCTTGCATGCCGGACTTTGGGCGGCGATAACTCTCAGGTCCCGGTTTCGATTCCCGGTCGGGTCAATGTCGAAAACGAGCTTTACGATATTGTGTCGGGTCTGGGTGGTTGTGGTACCGTCGTTGTTTCTGATTGAAACGAGTGCTTAAGCTAAGCGTCAAGCGTAAGGGCTGGCGTCATGAAAGCGTGTTTGATTCTCCGAGGCGTTTAAGTGGGTTGAAGAGAACTCAATAACACAATTAAATGTCGATATTAACAACAACAGCATTTTAAACGTCAAAGACATAAGTTTTTATTTTATAGTTCATAGCATTGACTTAGAAGAAAATTACATCGTTTTACACATAGAAATATCTCGCGTTTGCATTAAATAGGTAGATGGTAGAAATAAATTACTTTTCACATTCAATGTGTTTGTATTCTATTTTGTCTGCGATAAATTAATTATTTCATTATATATTATTGACAAGTAATACGTAGATATGAAGGATAACGAGATTCAATATGATCGTAATGCGTGATTAAATGATTAAATAATGATTACGTACACTAACAATAGGTACACACGATAAAGATAAAAATATCTAACTTTTTAACTAAATCTACCTATACTGTAAGTACACACTCCTGCGCATCAGACTACCACATACTGTCAAATTTTCTCAATATGGAGTATGGTTGAACATTTATTGAAGAAAGACAGTTTTGGATAGTTTTAGATGTGCAGGCGTTTGTACTTACAACAGTTTTGATTTAAACACTACTACTACAGTTACATAGTGTGTTTCCAAAAGCCCCTCGTCTTAAAGCAAGAATGGGCTTACATCTTCTGGGAAACCTTGGTTCATCGTAGACCTCATCCATCACCAGTGATCAGAACCGAGAGAGCTTATATTCCTAAAGTTGCCGACAAGACAGCAATGAGAGTGGTTAAAACCACATTTTTTTTTATCGAATCCTGGATTTAGAAATAGTTTTACTTCTTCGTAGTCTTAGTATACATACAGTACAGACTACTAGAAATAAAACTATTTCCGGGATCCGGGATTCAATTAAAATAAATTAACAACATTTTGGTGGTTTTCAACTCTTAGTCTTGCCAAACGTAATATGTGAATATATTAGTAAAAAAAATTTACCAGTTTAGACATGACAACCCTAATGAATTTCTGAATCGTTCGTTCACTTTAGTTCACTTATTGCAAAGAATATATACACTCTTGTTGTAGGAAGCGGGACTTCATTTGAACGCATAGAAGTTTGTCATTTTAGTATTATCGTTTTAGTACTATAACGTTGTTAGTACGCTTGAACTTATCTTGTTATCTTTTGAAATTGCATTTAGATAACCAGTTCTATAAATTTTGTTGATGTAGTCCAAGAACGTCCAAGAGCGCCTACTTACCTATTTATAATTTTTTTTTAAGAAAATCTAGTTATCGTTCCTTTTTTATAGCACTTCAAATATTGATGATGGTTTTAATAATGAAAGCGCAATCAGAATTGCATATTTTTTATTAAACTTTTATTCGTTCGCGAAGAACATAGTAAAAAAAAAATATCCTATGCTGGTCTGGATCATGGTCTGTATATAAGGAAAGTTTCATTAAAATCCATTCAGTAGTTTTTACGTGAAAGAGTAACAAACATCCATTCATACTTTCAATCTTTTATAATATTAAGTAGGATGCGCATGTAAAGTTTAAATTACTGTGATTTTTTTTATTTTTTGCATTAAATGAGTTCAAAATTATGTAACTTTATTTATTTTGCTTTGTAGAATGGCAAGATATCTTTGGTATTCTAATAAAAGGCATAGTTGTAAACAAATGCATTAACAGTTTGTGCTATTACACTCAGAACAATAAGTAAACCTACCTACCTACCTATGTCAAAATCAGGCTATCGACACTTAATTGAGATGTTATTGAGTTAACGGACTTGCGCTCCTGAGCCTCGATTCCGCTAGTTTAAAACGTGCACAAACGTGTGTCGGCTGCCTGATTCTGACATTTCTCTCAATTGAACATTCCATTGCGCATAAAGAAATTTCGTGACTCGCATCTTTGTCGCACTTCCAAAAGATGGAATAGTCGGCCAGCACACGTTTTCCCTCTTCCTATAATCCCTCTACAAACGAGTCGCGAAGAGGACCTTGTGGGCCGACAGGGTAAGTGTGCTGAGTTATTTTTACGCTGCACCCCTGCATCTTCGCGTCTGGGCTCCATTTCCACATAACATCAAGTGGAGTGGAGTTATTTGCCGCGCTAACCATAAAATAGTAATAATAGTGGTCGTGACGTAAAACTCAGACCACGGACACGATATTAAAACGAGTTAGCAGACTAGACGTGAAAACGAGACGCGTGTATGTACCTTTATACGCCGATACGACTGATCCGATCCGAACCCCTCGGAGAATCTAGTATAGGAAACGGGGACACGCACTATTAGTGCTTGATGCCACTCCCTCTAGATAACCTCTGACAGTGTATGGTTTTTGCTTGAGGAACCCTTTATGTTCCAATAGCCCATGGATGGTACGCCATCTGGTCGTATGTCCTTGTGTGGCCCGCCACCCGCCCCACGCACACAGGGCCGCAAGCCACCCGGGCCGATATTGATCGACCCAGCCTCCAGTGCGCAGGGTCGTTACGGCCCCGCTTAAGGCGAACGACACATGAAAACGATATTTTATTTTATGTACAGACGCCTGCACATAAACCTATCCAAAACTGTCAATTTTCTTCAATAAATGTTTAGCCTTATGTCATTTAAGTAAAGTTCGAAGTCTATTGAGGAAATTTGACAGTTTGTGGTAGTCCGATGTGCAGGCGTAGGTACTTTCCAAAGAAGAGTAGGGTCAATCCGCTGAAATCCATTAATGGCGAAATATATGCTAATAATAAATTAAATATCATAGTTGCATTGTTTTTTTAATTTGTGAATTTGACATTTCTTACATGTCACCTTAGTAAAGTACTTTATTATTTCAATTAACACGCACCCAACATAAATATTTCAAAAGTACGTACCTACCTACACATTATCTAGAATTATTTTTTTTTAAGTGATATGATTATGAAAACATATATAATATACTTAACATATAATTAATTAATAAAGAAAAGAAATTTTGTTACGGAAATCCGTTATATCCGTTATATTATCCGTATCCGTATTATCCGTTATATTATAGTAAATGGATTAATCTACTTTTATATGGAAAAAAGTGGATTAACCCATTTACTATACGAGTATATATATGTACGGGGTGTGGCGTACGTAGTAATATTATTAGTTACATATATTTATAATACTTAAAAAAAACATACTTACTTAAAAAAAGGTATTTTGTTTTGATTAGGTATGTATTTAAAGTTACTTTAATTAGATGTATCCTTAATAATAATTAGAGATGTGTATTGTACTTGGTAGCATGACCTATGTATAGGGCATTTGTTACATTTTCAGTTACAGCTTCCCCTTAACGAATTCGGAGACTTCAATCAAAGTTAGTCTTACAGGCTGAAGTTGGTCCGTTATAAAGCTTTTGTTAAATGATTGTGTTAAAATGATTTCGTTCAAATAACATAAATTCCGTAAAATAGGTGTGGTGGAATTAATTGCTGGCAAAGTAACTGTGTTGTGAACCGATCAGTTATCTGAAAGATGGTAAGTTATCTTCAAACTATTTAAATAGCTCAATTTTAAAGTTAGATACGAATTTAATTATGTAAAAAGTGTTGATTTTTCTGACAAAAGACAACTGTGTTTAGCTTAAAAAAACTAATTTCTTTAAAAAGATTGGTTTAATTGTAAATAAGTAGGATGTTACTCGTAGTCATTATTATTATACGGCTGTAAAATTAATGATCTACACTAAATCATGTTTGAATTGATTCTTTGTGCTTAAGTGTAACTCGGACATAATTTATGTCTGAATTGACAATAGGGATACGAAAGTGTCTTTTTAGTATATAACGCCCAACGAAACAGTGTTGCAATTCACAGATACTTATGCACTGATTTTGTACATAAGTGCAAAATGAGAAAAACAGTAAAAGTAAAATAGTTTTGTTTATTTAAGCAAGCTCACTCTTATAAGTATCTAAATCACTGATTTGGTATAGACTCTACTATCGATAAGAGCTCGGCAATAAAATCGAAAAAAATCCTATAATAAATCCAAATTATTCTTTTAAACCTTAGTCGACGAACATTCACTAAAATTTAAAGATTCTATCAAAAAAATTGTGCAGATGTACTTTCGGACTACGTAAGTTTATTTATAACTACAATAGGTAGGTACAATACTTAAGCGGGGTTTAAGTACCTTAACTTATGATAATAAAATGGAAACCTATTGGTTTTTAAGTTGTATCAGAAGTAACAATTGTATTAATTTAAGATTGATGGTATTTTTACCAAAAACTTAGATCCAGTAAGGAAGGAGTTGTAAGAATGTCAATAACATGTATTTCTATAATATATGTAGTTTATTATCTTCTTCAGTATCATAAGCTCATTCTATATAGATAGGTATACTAAGATTATTTTACAACATGAACCTAATGAACGCATAACCGAAAAGTAGTTGGTTAAAAATTAGCCACTGGACCGATATCAGCCTAATAAATTTTTGCCTTAATAAAATATATATTTTTTAAAATTATAGTCACTCCTCTCTATATCTTTTGTACAGTCAAAAAAAAAGCAGTTAAAATTTTAAAAATGGCAATAAGGTTAAATAAACATCTAGACACATACGTTTCAATTTCGTTATTTTATTAAGAAACATAACTAGAAATTGCTGAAATCGCTTCAGTATGGCCGATTTTTAGCAAACAATTTTCGGAGTGCGTTTACTGTTGTCATTTTTGTTGTAAAGGACAGAACTGTTGTTTGCGCATACTTGACGTAGTGACAACAGTTGCAACAATGTAACAAGTATGTAATGTATTGTAACAGCGGTGCAATAAAATAAAAATAATAAAATGAACTTTTAGGAAGGAAAGTGCTAATGAAAGTTTTGGGAACAACACAAAGAGAGGAATTATCTGGAGGATCCTAAATAACCGTGAGTTCGAAGAGCCGGTGGCGGAGCCCCGAGCACCTTGTGCGAGTTTTATTTGATTTTAAGTGACGTTAAGGCTGACAGTGCGGTGTTTTAGAAGCCAAGTGAAGCCGTCGTCGGTCCCGGCTGCATTAGGACCAACGGTTTTACGTGTCTTGCGAAGCATAGAGGAGAGATGAAAAATTTTTGATCACCCATCCGATGACTGACCTTTGCGAAAATTGCTTATTAAAAAGAAACTTTAATCTATGACAATCAGTTTAGAAAAGTGTTGTGAAACACAGTAGGTACCACAGGTTGGACAGCGCCACGATTGCATAATTGGATGTGCACGTGCACCTGACCCGGTATGAGAAGAGTATGGGTTCAAATCCCACTTAATTTCAACACTTTCCCAAATAACAATTTGTTCGCAACAAATTTTACGTAATATTTTACATACCTACCTACCTAACCATAATTCTAAGATAATAATCATAAAAATATTTTGAAAAAAGTATTTTTAGAATCTATTTAAAACTAAGAGAACTTTTCGTTTCAGGCCAGAATGGAGCTTCCGGTATTGGATAAATTTTGCTTTATCTTCCACTTAAAGACAGGATGTATCACAATGGGCATTTTGAACTCGGTAAGTAGGTACACATTTAATGTTTAACGATAGAGCCTCATCAGGTGTTGGTCTTCCTGTACTCACGCCTGCACATCAGATTACCACAAAACTCATAACGAAGTCATAAGGTTGAACATTTATTGAAGAGGTTTGACAGTTTTGTATAGTCTGATGAGCAACCGTCTGTACTATGTGTGAAAACATCATGACCAGCTCATTTTATGTCCCCATTGCTGGGGTACAAGCGTACGAGCCTTCCTTAAGTAACAAAAGCTTCTATAACCATGGCATTTTATCACCAAACAGTGATATAGTAGGCCTATAATGGTAATCACTGTGACTGCTTGTACCATAAAGGTTTTTAACAAAGCGTTTTGCTTCTATAAAATTAATGAGCATTTAAGTTCTATAATTTTGCTTTAAGAACGCTTACAGGACTGTACAAGAGAATCTTTAAAGTTTTGCACTGTAATAGATATGATAAAAGCGATTATGGTACTATTTAGTACTATAGACGACCTTATTGACAGTTTTGTGTATCTATTTTGCAATAATAATGCGTGAAAATTTTACAGTACTAGTATTGTAGGACGTTTGCAACATCATTATAGAGCTAATCATGTACTCTAATTAAAACATTCTAAAACGATCTCAGGACTTTTTAGTACCAAATTTCGTTGCTTGGGTCACTATGGAAACACCGCAGGGATAACAGGTCATAAACTACCACGTGGATTGGTGGTTGTTAACGATTGCAGCTGGGACTGGAAGGCTTTAGGTGCCTTCCGAAGCACGGAGGAGCTCGAGATGATGCATTTTTGGTCACTCATTCCATGACTGGCCTCTGCGAAAGTTGCTTAACTTCAGTGATCGCATACCAAGCACGTATACCACTGTCACTCATGATCCATCGAGCTAAAAAACTTTCAATTTCCAGGTGCTGACGTTCACCCTGGCGATAATCCTCATAACCTTCGCCGTTGACATACGGGAGGCGACCGAGCAGCAGCTGAAGAGGGACGACGAGGTCACCATGTCCTCGGTGGTGTACACTATCGTGGTGCTGCTGGTGGTGCTGCTGTTCATCAAGTTCGTCCTCGACCTGGTCTTCGTGTATGCTGTCTATAAGGTAATTTACTGTTATTGCCTTTATAGTATGTTATGTACGGAGTGTGTTCAAGTTGTTTTGCATGTATGTATACTATATAGTTAGATGGAGCTGTATTGTATATCGGGGTATAGAGATTTTTGACACATATAACCATAATTTGTTTTTGCAAGTTCGTATCTAGATGGGCAATTTGATCCTACAAAATTAGTGAATAACAGTCATTTTCCCCATACACTTCTATGTAAAAAAATATTATCATAAGCTTTAGCTTTCGTCCGCAGTTTACCCGCATAACGTTTTTTATTACAAAATAATTTATCATGTGTTTGACCGTCCCATATGAAAGCGAAATAATTTTAATTTGTAAAACTTTTATTTTAAATTTGCAGGAGAAGTGCGGCCTAATGAAGAAGTATTGCATCTTCTGGGTCGTGTTCCTAGTGCTGTTCATCATTGGCTTCCTCAAGAGCCTCTTCCACATGGACGCTGGCCACGTTATCGCCCAGATTCTGTTTTTGGGTAAGTTCACCGAGTGTATAAACAATATGTTTTATATAGAGAACGCGATACCGACATCGAGTTTTCTAACTAATCTTACCTAACTGGCTCGGGTCTAGGGCCTAGGCATGAGTTCAATCAAATCGTAACCATTGACGGATATGAGCCCCATATTATAGATATAAAAATATAGATACGAAAACTGAATATCGGTTATCTACGTAACCGTTATCAAAGAAAACCGAAAACGCCCATGTTTACTCGGGTCGAATGTGAGAAAAGATGGTTTGAACCCACTCCTACCATCAGGCAGATAATCCATCTTTATTGAGTTAACTAGACTAAAACTACACATAGAAAATCACGTCTTTATCTACGAGTATACACAATAGGTTTTTCATAGACAAATTTTATTTTTCAGCCGAAAATTTTTATTATATCATCGTGATCCGAAGCTACCTGATATCTATCAACGAAGACGGTGTCCTTTAAGGACTATTTATTTATAATTGTTTTTTTTTCTATTATTTCCGATTGTATGTACCTTTTATTACCGAAGTTTACACGAATTTATTAAATAATTTGTATACTTTATACATTTACTTGAACAATTTTTAACCAGGATTTAGAAACTTATTTGCATATTTTATGACGTTATTCTTTCAAATAAAAATCTGCCTATATGTATTCATATTTTGAACCGTATAAAGGAATGGTTATAAACATATTTATGAAGCAAATAAATAACAATAATGTTAGCAAAACAAGTGTGTTCTATTCTAGCTAGTCGATCGTAATTGTCCTGGGATAGAATTTTGTATAGCATATCGTTCGAATAGTATGAACTGCTACGGTACTAGTGATAGTAGCATAGTACATTTATATCGGTGTTTTTAATATATTATAATAAAATTCTATTAAAAACTATTAAATAGTATTGTTAAAAATAATAGACAAAAGATATTTGTAATAATTATACTAACCAGAGTAATTGGTTGAAATAAAATGTTTATGATTATAATATTATATAGTATACATTTGACATTCATGTTTTGTCTTATAATTATACTTTACAATGTGGGTTTGAGGGTGTAATTCCTTTGGTTTGAAACTATACAAGGACCAAAGATGAGGAGTTTTAATGAGCTTTCTGAGCATAATGAATGTCTAGATGTTAGGAATCGTTTATACGGAAAGCGAACTTGGACCACGCATGATACGGTAGATAGAAGCGTCATTTTTGAACCAATTAGTACGTTGAAACATTATTAATGATCAGGGTGTTTTTTAATGACTTGACTATTATCTCATAAGAGATTTACTGCCGTACTCAGAGACGTCAATTAAGTTTTAATGACAATTAAGTCTCTTGCTGTCACTTTCTTATGTATAGTGCTAAATAAAGAAGGGAAGACATTTAATTGTCATTAAAACTTAATTGACGTCTCTGAGTACGGCAGTGAGTCTGCTATACGTATCTACTTATTTTAACTTTGAAATAAATAAAAAACTTAAATTAATATACAAAACGTGTATCTGTACCTGATCTGGTATGGTATTTCCATTAAAAGTTAAAAAACACCCTATACAATGTAATGTAACACTGTACAATATAATAACCATAAATGTTTTTTATTGTTCTCCTATGTTGTGCTACAACTTATTTAATATTTGAAGATTATAAGCAATAAATTAATATTAAATCTGTCAATTCTGCTTCTAAGCACATTCATACGTTCAGAAAATTGTTTATAATAATAATAATAATAATATTGTTCCATATTTGCCTAAATTCAGGTTGTGAAATAATTTTGCTTTGTTATCAGCGATACCACGAATTGTGACTTTTGTGAGTTAATTCTTTTTAATGCATTTTTATAGGTATACAAATAAAAATGAAAAATATGAAATGTTGTTACTGTTATATAATTTCGACATAAAATTAGGAATTCGTCTTCCATTAATTATAGATAAGTAAACATCATAATTTCTACTTTTAGCCGTTTATGCGTACTTTTGAATTTTCGACAACTAAGTGTATGTTTAATAACTTTGCGTAAATATTTGTTTTTTTGTAAAAGGTATTGTTTCTATTTATCTATAATTTTGATAAAGGCTGTCAACATTTTTAAACATATCTGTCACAGCATTTTTTTAAATCTTGTCTCATGGTTATTCTATAAATTATTGTGCCAATATAATAAAAGGCATACATTTGTCGTCTGAAAAGTTCTTTACATGTCTTAACTTTTAATATACAATGTTTATAAATTATATTATACAGATTTAACTGTATAATGTCTATACTTATAGAAAGTTTTAATAACAGTTCAACGATATTCCAATCGGTTGTATCTTGAAGACTGTGAAATACCATTGAAGCCAATTAATAAAGAAAATAAGGCCAAGAGTCGTAGGCAAATGCCTTGTCAGTTTTGTATAACGTTATAAATTAACAATATGTATGTTTCTGAAACACAACAATACAGACTCTCGATTTTGCTATTTTAATACAATCAAAATCAAATCTTGTCTCCATTTTTTTTGCATAGTTTGATATTCGGTCAGATTACAGTTACAGCGTTACCGGAACCGGACATTAAGGAGTCGGCTAGAAACTAAATACTAAAGGGTTTCTAGAGGGAATAGCATCACGCAAGTGTGAGTTCGGATCGGAACTGGAGCGGAACAACCCGAGGGCGGGCGCCTATAAAGGCTAGGACCGGCCGGGTTGACCTTGTCGTATCTTAGTAGCCTGATTCTGACATATTTACAACTTTTATGAAATAGCAGAAACGAGGCCCTGTCTTTAAGGCGATTAACATAAACTGGCTACAATCAATCATAGAGTAAGAAACTTATTAATGTAAATCCCACTTTAACTAATGTAAAGTTTTCTTGTGTAAATGATAATTTCTGATATGTAAAAATGTAGGTCGGTACAATTGGAATATGTATGTACGAATATACGTCACTTCGATGTGTTAATATTCGTGTATTGAATAAGGCTATTGGCCACTTACAATACTTTAGTATTGAGTTAGACTAAATTATGTTAATTTTAAACTAACAAATGCATTATTCATGCGTCTTACTTACTTTAAAAGAGTTTGTAATAAATCAAGAGGTGAACTAACATATTAATCAATTATTTTTAAAGTATTGTATTCAAATTAATATATTTTAGATTTTGTAGACAAATAACGACATACATCTAACATTAATGTTTATGGTGTCTAAAAGGGTCTCAGAACTTTTTTTAAACTTTTCTAAAATTATTTTATTAATATAATAACCTAAAGTAACTAAAACTATTACGAAACTAATATGTGGCGTCAAAAAATTCCTCCGCGTCGCTGTCGACTGGTAATGTAACCAAGAGACTGGCGGCATTGCCACGTTGTACGGCAATGCTTAGCCTCTGGCCACAGTAAAAGCCAGCCCTTGGGTCATGGGAAGTGTCAACCAGCCGTTTTTTTATTAATTAGTTTTCTTGCGCTCTTTGAATATATAGTTTGAAATCAAAAACACCTCAACAGTATAAGACCCTGTCGTATGAATGGTTGCCATGGATTAAAAGTTGACAGAAGTTACTTTGTCAAGGTACTGTCAAGGTATATAATATATATATATATATATTATTGGATTCAAATGCACTTACATAAATTGAATTTAAGTAAGGTGTAAATTGTGTTTGCCTTTTGAAAGTGAAGAAACTTTAGTAATGTTTAGTGGCCAGCTAGCCTTATTCCATGTAAGTACATATGTTTGTCTAACGTCCCGTAGGTACCAATATTAAAAGAACGACAATAATACGTCCTTCGCTTTAATTAGATCGTAATAGTAAACAGTATTTATCTCTATCCTCTACGGAAGCAAAGTGATTCGACATTTTAAAGGCATTTTTATTTTTTTAACTTTATATTTGTACTTCTTATGTATCCTCAACTGAATTTTGAGGTTTTGTTCATATAATATTTGAAAATTTTGTAAGTACTCGAAAAAAAAACATGCTAAAAATATAAAAAGTGATCGACTATTGTATTAACCCGTTTCGCTAACAGAAAACATCGTAATATCGTTGTACATTCGACGTTATATACTAAAACGAAGGCTGTTAATCAGTTGCAGTTGACATAATAGTACGGACGTCCTATGTACGGTCATGGTATGTACGTTGTAGTGAGCAGAGTCACTAAGATTTGAAAAAGTCCAACATTTGCTTCCAACTTGTATAAAAATATGAGATAATCCTTGCAATGCGATGAGACTTATCATATAGACATATCGACAGTGGACATATAATATGAATGGATTTTCTTATATTTTTACTCTCGAATCTTTTCTATCTGTGTATCTATTTACTTATCCCTTTACGACGGATGTATTGTATTGTAAACATATATACCTAGATATATGTTAGAAGTGTTTTACATGTATATTTAAACTTAATGTGGGCTTATTTACATTGCTTATCTTTATATAAATATATTTTACTTAAAAACTGGTAATTGCTTGGCCTTTACCTCACTCGATGGCAAGTGAGGATAAGTCCGAAGGGGAAAGCGCACTTCACCTGAAATCATCAAATAATGAGGAGTTGCCTATCTTAAATTGTCTAAACATAAAACAGTACCTATCTATCTTATGAAGTACGTCGTCATATTATCAACAATATTAAAACTTATGTAGTCTGTATTTGTAATTTATGATAAAAAAAAGCCATTAACGACTACAATAACTACGATTAATATGCATACCTTATTAATATATATTTTTACTAATATTGAGTAGATATAAAGAGATATTTACTTAATTGATATACTGGTTCTTCTATGAGTTAATACGAGTATAATAACTAATAAGAGACACTATATTTGTCTTCTGACACGTTCTTCACATGTCTTAACTTTTAATGTTATACAATGTTTTTTAATATACATAATTACTGATATTATACAGATTTTTTATAGGAAGTTTTAATAACAGATCATCGAGTATTTCAATCGACTGTTAATGTCCGTTTCATATCTATTTATATACATACATATACTTACCTATAGTGATGTAACAAATACACATGCTATAAAAGCTATAATTGAAATAATTTTTAATGTAAATGTGCCCAATAATACATATATTATATAAATGTATTTTCTTACACAACAATACAATAACTACGAATAATAAATTATATAATTTAATACTAATATTTTGTACATTAATTAAAAAAGGTTGGTCGAAGAAAACTATAAATAAGACCAACAGAAGGGTAATTTAGAAAGTGATTCCATATCGATTACCAGGAAATAAAAATGTAAATGATCGGTAAGAACTTCCTGGATGCACCAAGAATTTTCAAGGATGCATTTTAGTCCTTACCCTACTTTATTTGCCTACTTGTCATAACAAAATAATATATCAATGCACAACAAAAATACTCAATATTTTTTGTTTCAGTTTTATATTAATATACCTACCTAAAGTAACGAGATATGCAAGGAAAATACAGAGATGAATTAAAGTAGTATCTTTAATTCATCTCTGTATTTTCCTTGCATAGATAGTTTTATTAAAATTGGCTTATCCGTTTGAAGGAAGGAAGTTTGTTTGGGATACTGAAATTAAAAACTAAAAATAAATATGTTTCTACTGACTATAACTTAACGTTTCCGCAATGTAAATAAGCCCAAAATGGATGTCTGCACAACTATCGATCAATTATAAACGCTTTAAATGTCGTATAACAATTATTTACAATGTGAATTGAATTTATTTTATAGAAAATTTTGATGTTTGTGAATGTTGTACAACGCTTTGTTAAATGCATTGTGTATTTAAATAAACACGTTATAGCAAATGTTTTGTTTTATTTAAAAGGTAGGGGCTGAGTCAGAGCATAAATCACATAATCCGAAAAGTTTTCATTATACATTATATTTAGTTTATTTTTTATTGAAACCCTCAATAATTATACAACACCAAAAAGCCTGACTGGACTCGATATAATACTTTCCTTATAGCAAATGTGTAATAAATTATTTTCCATACTAAGTATCGCCACAGAAAAGAGATTGTATCGCATTCGGAGACGATCATTATCGCGAACAAACTATAACTCCTGTGACCACAGATCCTGTAATGTAAAGGGTTTAATTATGTCACACTATTTTTTTAAGACAAACGCCATTGGATTTATAGTGTTTAATTAAATAAGTATTTATTTAATTAAATTCTTCAATGTCATTTTATTGTTATAATAAAATACAAGTAGTATAAAATAGATAAAAGTATAAATTATACAAATGTAAAACACTAAGAAGCACTTAAACTTTTAAATATAAATGGAAAGCAATTCCTAGTTACTTGTCTTAATCCATGTCTTTCACGACTTATTTATTATACATTTATAATTATTTCCTAATTCTATGCATTTCAGATTCACAATGAGTAAACGTTTCGTGTCCCCTGGCTAATACACCGTCGATTTAAACAATTTTTATAATCTACCATTTTTAATTATAAATAAAAGCGATCTGTTCGAGAATACTTAAATATATATTTTATACATTTGTGCTTAGCAGAATAGGATTTGAAGCATGTTGCAAAATTAAATGATGATCTGACTCCTTTTCAGTATGTAAGCTTATTAAGAACTAGACTAACACTACACTATCCCACAGGAACCTGTTACCGGGATAAAAAGTATCCTATGTCCTAGTGCGGGTCATGGTCTGTCTATGTGCAAAGTTTGCATAAAAATCCGTTTTACGAGATGCGCGGTCAAATGAACAGACAAACACAAAAATCCTAAAAACTGTTGGAACGTGTTCTGTTATCGATTCTAAGTATCCCATGTACACAGACTTTCGACCCCCTTTAGCTTTATTATATGTATGTATAGATAGATTAGCTTAGGTACTGGAAACATTATAATTAATATAATTTTATACATAATTTAATTATAATATAATTTTATAAATGAAGTAAATAGTTCGATTTAACACATTTCGATTTGATGACAACCAAGCACGCCTTACTTTTGAATAATTTATTTTTTGCAATACTAAATGTTGGAATGCTTTTCCAGCACACGTATTCCCTTCTTCCACACATGGGGTTCTTTAAATGAGGTGTTAAGAAGCAACTTGCGGGCCGGCAACGTGAGGCCTGCTATTACAGGAGGTTCTTTTCAAAACTTGGCTATTCTACTTTTAGTGTTTTTGCACAATTTGAGAAAATAGTTTTTTTTAGGTATGCAGCTATGTTTGTAACCCGAAATTTTGATGACAACAATAGTAATTGCTTGGTACAGGATTCAAAAATTTTGCAATAATACATATTAAATCCAAAATTTGAAATGGAATAATCTAGTTTGACGCGCCTGATTGGTATAATCAAGTTTTTTTTAAGTGCTCTATAGGAATAATTCAAATATAGAGGAATAATTGTTGACAGTTGACAATGACAATCAAGACAATGACATGACTTTTGTGTCTAAACTGTCAAACAAACGCCACGTATACCTCAGAACATTAGCTAAAGCTATTAGTTATTAATCTGAGACGTACACGAGTGTTGTGCAATCGTTCAAAAACAAAAAAAAATCAGTTTGCCATATTAAAAAGTAAAGAACATTAAGTTCTGACTGAAAAATGTAGAGATAAAACATGTTTTGTTGCGATTTAGACTAAAATAGTTAAATAACTTCTGGATTAATCATATTTTGTATCAAAAATATATATTTGAAATGAGTAATGTCATCTTGACGAAGTCATGCCTTCAATCTTTTTTCTGGTGTAATTATCAAGTTTTGGCCCAATTTTATTTTCGCGGAGTGTAAATTTCAATGTTACCAAACAAAAAAAAATTAAAAATCAGTTTTATCGAAAGTGGAATAGTCAAGTTTTGAAAAGAACCTCCTCTTCTTTGGTGAGGACAGCAAGTGCGGCTCAATCCTGCTTCACTAGCTATTTTCACATCTTGGTGCCTGGTGCGATGCCATACTAATTTTCGTTTTCGTAAACGTAATCGAATGAATACGGATAGTAAAAAACTCACACTAGGCACCCAGGACTTCTGCTTTACATTAGGTTGAACGGAGACCTTACCACCAACCCGCTCTAGGTCCGCGTGGTGGTCTACTAAGTATGCTTATGCTGATTTTTGAAGCAGTGGCTAATTCTCACTATAATATGGTTTTTCTCTTATTGAAGTCATTGATAACATATTTTTGTCACCGAAACTTTTCGGACGATGTTTATCTTAATAATTAAATTGTAAAGAATGCACTAAATATTATATTGCATAGTGTATTCTTGTCACTTTTTAATTTGATCACCAGTGACATTGAAAAATCGCCCCCCTGATCTCCCTGTGGTGTTTCCATACACAGCGAATGCTCGTACCCCTGTTGTGGGGACATAAAATATACCCAGTGATGGAGCGGAGACATCTACCTGCTTACTTAAAGACATAATTTAATTTCCAACGTAATTCTTTGCAAGATTTACTCTTCATCAAGGGGCGGGATCGAAGCAAACATTTCTTGGCTTTTGCAGATTGCTTACATAATGTTCTGTATTGAAGTTTCTTCCAACTTCAAACTGTCTGTGTTTACAGCAAGCTGGTCATGTCGCTGGAAGCCGCGGATCATATGGGTATTGTGGTTTCGCTGTCGTCTTTCATAGTTCGGTACAACGCGTTCACAATCGTCAGGTGGTACAAGGAGTATGCTGGAATAGAAAATTGATTGATATCATTAGAAGCCCCTTTTTACTCTTGACTACAGGCCTGTCTTTACTGGGTAGAATGAGACAGTTAGTTACCAAATCCGATACCCGTAGGTCATGTGTTCAATTTCCAGGTCCGGCAAAGTGTGTTTAGGATTTCTCGATGCATAGGCCGTGTCTATGCCTGTGCTTACGCTCCAACTCTACTAAATACATATAGGGGGCTATTATAGGCTGTTTACTACTAAATATTTCCACCACAGCAAGTCTTAGCTAGCCAAGTCGCACCGCTAAAAGTAACCTGAAGCTCGTCTTAAGAACATAAAATCTATCTAAAAAAATTCTTTCCATCTATAAATCTGGGTATACTCGTATAAACTACTACAAAAGTGATTTGCGACTAAATCAAGTATTTTCTTCTGTGTGTTTTATTTATTTATATTTTGAACACCAGTTACTGTTTATACTAATACATAATATAACATATCTTACATATAACATATCTACTAACAATGAGGTGCAGCGCAAACGACAGACTATCCGTGACGCACTTTTAGTCTGTGAAAATAGAACCTATGCAATTATATGCAGTAACGCATACGACTCGCAAAAAGTCCGGCGCACAAAAAATCCGTGAGATTCTGGCAGACCGTGCCGCGCCATGCCGCACAAAAAGTGCGCGAAAAAAATAGAACCTTTCCTTCAACGCGCGCTAACGCAGACGGCGCACACTTTATTCTGCAATCTGCACTCGTTAATGGTGGGCATAACGTACGCGGTATACCATGGCGCTAGAGATCGATGTATCGATATTAATACAAGAAATACAAAACAGACCAGCAATTTATGATACTTCTAAGTCAGAATATCATGATAGACATTTAAAAAGAAAAATGTGGGAAGAAGTGTGCTGTAATATTTATTCCGCTCCTGTTTGGACATCTATGACGTCTAAGGAAAAAACCAAATACGGTAGGTATTTTTTTATTAGACTAAGGGCCTGTTTCACAATGTCTGATTAGGAGTTACTTGGCAGATAAAGTGACAGTTTTGTATGGACTATCTGTCAAGTAAACGCTAATGGGAACTTACTTGTAGATCGTGAAACAGGCCCTTATTATACTGCCAGGGAACACTTCCTTGAGAAGTGGTGAAGTAATTAGTGAAATACTTTCTCGTTTCTATTCCATTATCTGTCCCTCTCACACCAATATTAGATATATCTTCGAAAGGGCAGCCATACAACGTAGCTTCAAAACAAATACCGTCTCTTTTTCTTACAAGATTCAAAGTCTCTCAATAAGTGGGTTTTAAATGAACATGGAGAAGACAAAAGTTATGTCGAACTCAGGTGTCGTACCCACTCCTCTGAAGGTTGGGGACTCTGCCCTTGAAGTTGTGGACGAGTATGTTTACCTGGGACAAACGGTCCAGCTAGGTAGGTCCAACTTCAGCAAAGAGGTCAATCGTCGAATCCGATTAGACTAGGCAGCGTACGGTAAGCTACGAAATATCTTTTCGTCCGATATACCGCAGTGTCTCAAGACGAAAGTCTTTGACCAGTGTGTGTTGCCAGTGATGACATACGGGACTAAGACGTGGTCTCACACTATGGGCCTCATAAAAAGGCTCAAGGTCACTCAAAGAGCAATGGGGGACCAAAGATTGTTCGTGACTGGCTGCAGCCACTACAAGTCGGCCGTTGTGCTTCGATGTGGACTGTATTTAAAGGTGTCTGTAGTGGCGACCGCGTACCGGAATGCCCAGTGTGGGCAGGCCTCCAACAAGGTGGATCGACGATCTGGTGAAGGTCGCGGGAAGCCGCTGGATGCGAGCAGCACAAAAAAACCGGTCGTTGTAGAGATCCTTGGGGAGGCTTTTCTCCAGCAGTTGACGTCTTATGGCTGAGATGATGATGATGATGTATTAATAGACATTTTATAAAATTTTAAAAATTTGTTCGGATATTGGTTTTTAGAATTGAATGTTTAATATGGAACTGTCCTTTTAGTAATCCCTTCGAAAGTATAAGATGTACCCAAAATTCTCTATTTCTTCTTCTTTTTCTGTATTTCAAGTATAAAATAATACATCGCGATCTTTGGATATCCATAGCGTGTACGTCCCTACAGTTCTACCGACAGAATGATCGAAGATGTGCGTCGTGTGCTTTGAGTCTGTGAAAAATCCGCGACGGGCTTTATACGCGTTAAGTGAGCCGCAGACTCGATCGCACAAAAAGTCTGTCGCCTGCACTGCACCTGACTCTAACAAACGTTTGAGGTGACCACCACACGCAATGATAAATAAAATATACCTAACAAAAAAAAGTTTTGAATTAAGACTTACCCGCACCAGCTACCATCATGATAACAACCAGAGCGATGTTTCCCGGCGACTCGAGGAAGCTGGTCTTTTTGAGTTCAGGGCTGAAGAGACACGTGACCACCGCTATCAGGAACAGGCACAAGATGAACACTAAGTTGAAGATGAACGACAACTGGAGGTAGCCTGGCCGTCTCTGCAAAGGAAATAGGCTGTAAGTATTGCAGTTTAATATCACATTATTGATTATGGTTAAACATGTACTTTGTTGCAAACAAAATTATTACAATTTGATAAAAGACAAAGTGTTGAAAAAATAGTAGGTAGTATCACTCACATGCAGAAGTGCATAAAGTATTATGATTTCAATTGGCTAAGTACCTATACAACGAAAAATATTTATTTTACACTCGTTTTTACAATTTGGTATATTCATACCTTGCAAAGTGTACCTACCTTACAAATAAGTAACACATTAAGCTTAGCACTAAGGCTCGACCGCGACGGGTTTTTCGTTCTCAGCCGAGACCGAGACCGAAACCGTGAAAAAAAAAATCTCGGCCGACACCGAGAGCCGAGACCGAGAATAGACAAGAAGCGAGAATGATGGGCCCTGCACACCCGCATAATTCGTATGTTGTCGCAATAATTTATCCGTAATTTAAACAAAATCCACATTATATATGTTTCTAATTTTTTGTGTAATATAAAAGCGCATTGAAAAGGTCATGTAAGAGCGATCTAATCAATTTTAATTCATTATTGCGTATATTGCGAAAGAAAAATGAAATTTTCAAAGAAGCACACCAGTTAACTTTCTAAACTTTGTTCAACAGGTATATTACTAACCACTGAAAGTCTTAAATTATGATTTCAGAATTTTAAAATTTTATTCGAAGACAAAAAAAGTGATTTCGTGATTTACGCAGTTACAGTTTCAAACTTTAATTCTATATAAGTACATTATGTTATACAAAATATTACGAAATACCTAAACTATACCTAAAGCACCGTCATCAAACTTCTAATCTTTCAAAAATAGCTTTCAATACACGTCAGCAAAAACGAAAACTTTTAGTATTAAAATGTTTTTGTTTTTTTATATAATTTTAACGCAAATTTTGTTGCGAACTTTTAGTATTATTAAAACTTTTTTATGGAATTTTATGTCCCACGACCGGACAAACATTTAAATGATTTATCATTGTGTAACTATATTTAACATTTGCATGGCAAGGTTGTCGTGGCGAAAATAACAGGCACAAAAAAGTTATTTTTTTCTCTCTCCGAGTTGTTTTTATAATATAAAATCAACTCTAAAATACATCGCATGATTATAATAACATACATAACAACACCACTTTCCACTTTGTTTTCTTCAATACATACCTACTTATAAATTTTTGCAAAGTTTTTAATAATGACAAAATATGATGGGTGTTTAGAATGAAATACGTATTTAACTACTCATTTACCTAAAGTGAGGCTATTTGTATCTATTGTTCAGAGTCAAAAGACTCGACCATCAATTAATATAATGATGCAGACCTAATTCCTCTTTAATTATGTTCATACGATTTGGTTGGTTAGTATATTACAAAAACACAAATGTTGAAAAAATTTCCACAAGCAGGATTTGAATCTGCACCCTTCTGACATACCGGGTCAGGTGCTCTTCCAATTGAGCTGTCGTGGTTCTAACCAGCCCGCCGAAATTATTCAACACTATTTACTTTTTTACTTTGAAAGCCAAATGTATATTACAGTTCTTATAAATTTATGTAGTATATGTTTCATTTACGTTCTTTGTCGCACCGGTTACCAATTTTTCTTAATTAAAGAATATAAAAATAATTGCAAAAAATTAAATGTCAATAATAAAAAAAATGAATTGAATAAATTTTTAAAAACACGTTACAGACAATAACAATGGAACATTATAATGAATTATTGAGCGAATGAACATTTATTCTGTCGTAAGAGTCGTAACTGAGTGAAGTATACATCACATATTAAAAAAATTAAGTTAACTAATTGGATAAAAAAATATAAAAATAATTGCAATAAAAATTAAATGTCAATGTGTAATAATCATATTGTATACAGCGTGTGTATTCCATACGATCCTAAATTTTAACATACGATAGATTTAAGCAGTATTAAGAGGTACAGTAATAAATTTTAACAAATACTTTCAATAATTAAGCGTAATGATTTTTTTTGTAAGTTTTCCCGGCCAACAATGTAATGCAAATATTGAGTTGACAATTTTGAAAGGCCAGTTTAAGTGCTTACGTAGACGACTTGGTTATTTGAATACATTGCGTGCCAAATTAGTTTGTATGAAAAAAAATATGTTTTCTTTTGTTAACTTAATGTACCAATTTACGTTAATTAGGGTCTTATCTAACTGCCCTTAAAATATAGGATCGTATGGAATACACACGCTGTATAATGCAAAATGAAGAGATTCAAAAATAACCCCCTGGACTTAGCAAAGTCAGAATCTACTTGTGTTGCAAGTCTTACTTAAAATTTAAGCCAGTAACACGAAAAAATCTATTTGTAATTATCCAATCAATAACTAATGACACTTCTTATTGTCAGACAGTGTCATATTTCATACACGGACGGAATCATTCGTTTGAGAGGAGCACTCGATTTTACTACCTGCTCAATATTCAAGAATACATGACTGTGGTAAACCGTGGTGGTAATAAAATATTGTAGTACTTTATTTTTTGCTTTGCAGCGTATTTTATGAGCAAACAGCCAGGTATTTGAAACGTGATCGCATGAGGAACAAGTAGTTTTTTCAAATCGACTCTTTTGACAAAACGAATTTTACGCGCGCATACTAAAGTACCTATTCTTATTGTATTTGTAACTCGTTTATGGAAAACACGTCACACGAATGCCCGAAAGGTTATTCATTTCCCAAGAGACAAACTTTAAACAAACATTTAAAGATAAAATACTTAATTTGAATTGCAATAAAATTGCCAAAACCACAATATGACTGTCCACATAGAAAGCAAATGTTTGACAACTTAGATTTGAGCATAATTTGTTTTTGACCAGTTAACTAACCGTTAACTAACCGTTAACTAACTAGCCGCGCCCTTTTTTTTTATATTTACGGGTAAGCACAGTGCCTTGATCTCACCTCATGTTAAGTTATGATAAGGCCAATGATGGAAGCGCACTTCACCCGGGATCCTCAACTAGTGAGGTACTGGCTATCTTATCTCTAGCTGCCGGTACACAACAATGCTACAAACATTGATGTTATTGCGACATATTTAGATAAGATGGTGGTAGCTAGCCAGGCGGACAAACAAGCCCTAAAACCAACCAAACCGAGTACACAAACATGTACCCCCCGCTGGGAATCGAACCCGGGACCTCTGGGTCTAAACTAGTGGTCTTAGCCACTAGACCATAGAGGCGGTTACCTTTATGATAGATGACTACACTTTAATGAGTGGTGGTAGCACCAATATTAGAAAATACTCCTAAGAATGAGGTTACTTTAAATAAAAATCCTTTTCCTATATTTACCAAGTAAGCACCAGCACCGGCGATGAGATTGCTGATGCCGCTCAGGGTTGAGAACATCACCATGCTCATAGAGATGAGGTTGTCCTCTGGCTCCCTCTGTTTGTTCCTAGGCAGGTTCCACGCGCCTGCAGCGATGTTGACAAGACATGCGACCTGAAAATGGATTTATGGAGCACTTTTTATAGGTATATCGCAACTAAGGGACATCGAACCGATCCGATCCGAACCTCTCCGAGAATCTTGTAGGAAAAAGGGACGCGCTTGCTTGATGCTATTCCCTTTACGGAAACCTTTATGAAAACCCTTTTACGGTGTTTCGATTACACGACTTGAGGAACCCTATGAATTTCTCGCCGCTCGGCGCCCTCAAAAGTCTGATGACGCATAAAAGACCATTGGGCCATATCCAATGGTGCCCTGCCCCCCAACCAACTCTATCGACACCGCTCTCGCTATCGCGCTCTATAGTTTATGGCGTCATTTTGTAATTTCTAAAGCGATATGAAAGCATTAAGAAAGCAATATCGAAAGCTATAGCCTATAGCTTCCGATATTGCTTTTATATAGCTTTCGAAATGGCAAGATTACGCCATAAACTATAGAGCGCGATAGCGAGAGCGATATCAATAGAGTTAGGCGGTAGGCCCCCAGTTCGTTTCCCAGAGGGGTACATATGTTTACATGTTTGTGTACTCGGTTTGGTGGCGGTAGAGCTTGCTTGTCCGCCTGACCAGCTACCACCACCTTATCTAAATATGTCGCGATAACATCAATGATTAAAACCGGCAGCTAAAAATTTGACAGTTTCTAGTAGTCTAATGTGAAGGCCTGTGTACCTCAAGCTGGAGTGACCGGACATTTCTCATGCTGATGAGATTGTCCGAGCCGTTCAAGTATGTTTCGAGAGCGGAAAATGCGAAGACACTTTTCATTTCAGGGCCAGTGGTTTGTGGCCTGATCTCTAAAGATAAAGCTTGTGCCCGAGCAGCGGGGAAACTAAATAAACTGGTGATAATAAAATAAATCTTACGAAATTTTATACTAACAGTAGACAGTAGAACTACTAAGTAGAAGCCGGTCTCTAGGGGGACACATCCACAGCAGCGACGCACCATTGGCAAAGACATTTTTCTGAAAATAAAACCATTCTGTATAATTAATAATAAGATTAAAATACAACAAAATGAACATAGAAAGCATGCGATTTATTTTTAAATTACTGTTAAAATTAGTACAACGTAATACTTTTACTAGCAAATTTTGAGCTTTTACAAAAACTTTGAGCTGGGGCGCTAGTAACGCCATCTAACGTTGAAAAGCAAAACAGCGTATTAAAATCAATTAGAATAAATTTCAGCTACCACACGGTAGGTATCACTCTGCAGTAGGGATGTTCCGTTATGATTTCGACGTATCGATAATTTTGATAAAAGTTAACCAAAATTGGTATAAAAAATATTGGGTCTTTATTTACCTATGAAATTGGCGATTTTTTCTCACACGTTAACAAGTGTATTACTTCCAAAACTCAATACTATAAGAACAATTATTTTTAATTTTGTATCTTTATTCATTCATTCATTGTTTCATTATACCTTTGAAGATACTTGTTTTTTTTTCTACTTATGGTCTGCTATATTTAGCTAAAGAAACAAACATGCTGGCCTTTAATTTTTAGAATGTTAACATTAATAGATGCTAAGAAAAATTAAAAAACGTTAATATAAAAAATATTATTTAAAAAAACCTCATGCAAAACGTCAATTTCACAAGTAGGGACCTAATATGCCAGCCCTGCTTTTCATGCAAACGGGTCTACTTCAAAGCAAAATCTAATATGGTTGTGTGATTGGATTTACGAATCAATTCGTGGGAATGATAAGGTAAAATGGTTGACTTTAACAGCCGGTAGTCGGCAACGCAACGGTTTCGCAACAAAATTTGCGTTAAAATTACATAAACAAAACAAAACCATTTTATATTATTACTAAAAACTAAAAATATAGCTATATTATCTATTACATTAACGACATCACTTGACATCACTAAATCATCTACAAAGTCTACAGTTACCCTAAAAGTAGTGCTTATATAACAGTGCCACACTAAAAAAAAGTAGTGCTTTTGCTTTTTACCACTAGATGTCGTTATTAGGCAAATGTTCTAGAATAATTTATTGGAAATTATTATTATGGGCTGATTATTGGGTAAATATACAAAATACTTACAAATATAAACTGTAATCACGTTCAGCCGTTTTACCATACCATACGTTTTGCAATATCGCAATACGCAATTTGGCATATTTTCTGTAGATTTTGTCAAATCTATTTGCGCATAAACACGACTGCACTAGAGGGCGTATCACATCAAACTGAGCGACTTGTTATTACCACTTGGTAATAAGTTGTGGATTACAGTTTCGATCTCTATGTCCTGTCTATAGTAAATAGTTAAATGTCTTTGTAGGATTCCCATATTGTGGATTTGGCACTTCTATGCTTTATTAAAAGACACAAGAGATATTCACAAGCATTAATAAAAAACATAATATAATAGATAAGTATATAGTACCTACTATTACAGAACCTGCCTTTTGAAGTTTTAATTTTAAATCAAATATCTAATACCTAGCTAAACAAACAAAAAATGAGTGAGTGTGTGTTTTTTATAAGATCAAAGAAAGAAAAGCTCTTTGAACTGAATACTCGTTTATAGGTTGACCAATCCAATGTGTTATTCTGTGGTGTTATTATTGAAAAGTCGAAAATTATAAGAGATAGCGAAATTGCTTCTAAGGAACTATGTCGTTGAATTAAAAGTTTAGTAAACCTGCATTTAAAAATAATGTCGAAATTGAAGACCTTACGCAGAATTCTTGCGAGAATAGGGTATAGGTACTCAGCAGTCCAAAAGCAAAGCCTAGCAAGTGCATCTAACTTAATTTTACAGGAGAAGACATCAAACATTGTCTTCTGCCATTTTGAACACAACTACCTACTTTTATGCAATTTCCTTGTATTCATATGGATGATTATGACTTGCTGTACTTCACGATATAGTTAAATTGAGTTTAAGTGTATTTGGACAAGTTTTATGTGCCTTACTAAAGATAGTTTATAAACATACTTCATAATATGTATGGTACCAAATCCAAAATGAAAACCTAGCAAGGTCTAACTTACTATAGCCAAATTCGATAAAGAATGTTTACCAACAAAGCGTTGCCGAGCAACCAGCGACAGGCATGTATTGACAACCTTTTTCAGTTGGTGAACAGGAAAGATTTTACGTAAAAGATTTATTTATATTAAATATTGTATGAAAAATTTAAAACCAAAAATCATAGTAATTATATCGCTTAATTTTAACCTACGTGAGTGAATAATTAATACCTAGCTACCTTGGAATAATTAAAAAATGCACTTGAAGATTAAATAATTTATTTATTACATAAATTAATTAACTGCTGTTAAAATCAAATTTTCTATAACGTTGTTTTTTTACCTCTGTTGTGAACAATGTCGCTGGGTGCACAATGATTCCATTTCGTTTTAATGCACTGTTTACGCTGCAGATTTCAGAGGTAGTTAAGATAATGGACCTTATAAGGATATTCTGTCATCTTCATTTGGAATGCTATTCTATAATAGAGAAATTGTTTAGAATACCACTCTTTTAGTCTCTTTTCTTTTACGTCCTTCGTATTATTACGTTTTTAACCACGATGCGTGACTGATTTAAGTGAGATGAGTAGTGAGAATAATGAGTCTTACAATATCTTTCATTACAAAAACACAAATGTTGAAAAAATTTCCACGAGCAGGATTTGAACCTGCACCCTTCTGACATACCGGGTCAGGTGCTCTTCCAATTGAGCTATTGTGGTTCTAACCAGCCCGCCGAAATTATTCAACACTATTTAATACTATAATTTTTTCAATATTTGTGTTTTTGTAATTTGTTTCGCAACAAAATTTGCGTTAAAATTATATAAACAAACAAAAACATTTAATATCTTTCATGTAAAATGCAGTAATCAAGTAAATAATGCAAAAAGTGTAAACACATTTGTACCCAAATGCGAGATGACCCTAAATTGGTTTGTTTACATGGATTCTTTATCGAATTTGGCAAGAGTATAGATATCTTGGTTATATTAACGGAATTGTTCTGGGTCTAACATTAAAAACCCAGCCAAAAACACTAACTAGGTTTCTGAATTAGGTTTTTAATAAGTAATTAAAAACCTAATTCAGAAACTTATCTTAAATCTCGTTCTATATCTAATTTTGTAAACCCAATTCCAAGCTTAAATTGTCACTTGCTAGTTTTTTAATGTGGATTTCTTGGAGTACGAATGACACTTGCTAGGTTCGCGCATGTCCATAAGTCTAATTCTAATTGAGATAGAAATACGGTTGTTTTTGCATTAGACGCACATTAACATTTGCTTGATAAGCTTGACAGATTACTCAACAACAGTATCCGATTCATTTACAACCTGAAGAAATATGACCACAACTCGCAGTTCAGGTTGGAGTTGAAATGGTTGCCTATTCGCCAACGAAGACGTTTACGGGCCATAACCACGCTGTTTTCGCTTCTAAATTCTTTAAATGCTCCTTCTTATCTTGCTCCCCATTTTCAGTACCTTTGCTCCTCTCATAGTAAAAATAGGTCCTCAAATAATCTTCTCCTTCTCTGTCCCTCTCATACATCTGCCCCCTAACCGCCTAACTCTATCGACATCGCTCTCGCTATCGCGCTCTATAGTTTTTGGCGTCATTTTGTAATTTCTAAAGCGATATGAAAGCATTAAGAAAGCAATATCGAAAGCTATAGCCTATAGCTTTCGATATTGCTTTTATATAGCTTTCGAAATGGCAAGATTACGCCATAAACTATAGAGCGCGATAGCGAGAGCGATATCAATAGAGTTAGGCGGTAGGCCCCCTGGTTTTGTTCATTCTTCCTTTTACATTCAATCCATTCTCCTGTGGAACGCGCTGCCTCTCGAAATCAGGATGGCTACGAGTCGTGATGCTTTTAAAAAGAAAGTCCGTGAGCTCTTGTTTGATGTAACCATGGCAGAATCATCTCAATAACGTCCTATTAGAATTATGTATTTTGTGTATGTTTATATATAGGTATATATAATACATTAAGTCCGCCATGTAAATTTATGTTGCAAAAGTTTAAATAAATAAATAAAATAAACATTTTACAAAAAATGTCTCTTGTTAGATTTTGATTTTGGACAGCCGATTGCTGATTGAAACTTTTTGAGTCGGAACTTAGCTCATTTCGTATTTCTATTTACGCATTTTCACATTATCACTCAGCTTTTGAAACACACACACACACACCCTGACACTTTTATTGTTTTGTGATTTTAGATTTTGTGTA
The DNA here is from genome assembly GCA_949315975.1 of Eudonia truncicolella. NCBI lineage: Eukaryota > Metazoa > Arthropoda > Insecta > Lepidoptera > Crambidae > Eudonia > Eudonia truncicolella. Next base: position 6,300,343 of record OX438838.1, on the reverse strand, counting down.
AGATGATGGAATAAATAATTAATAACTTTTAGGTATCTGAGGGATCTGATAAAGATATTGGAAACTAGAGACTTATAACTAACAGAAGGTCATATACCTATACAACAGGGTATAGTCTAAGTTTTATTTACTATCCGTATTCATTCGATTGCGTTTACGAAAACGAAAATTAGTATGGCATTAAAGCAGCAGTTCCTGGCGACATACGAAGAGTTAACATTTTGCCACACAAATTCTCGTTAACGTGATCGAATGGCGATTGAAACTGGCAATAGGCACCCAGAAGTTTCGTAGCTCACGAAGTAGGTACCTACCTAGTTACAAGGGTCTGCAAGCAAACTCTCGATACAACAAGAAAAAGGTACAATGCTTCTTGGGACTATTTCAGTTCCATTCTATTTCAGTCGCAGCGGCGTCATCCAGACAACTCTTTTAATATAACCGGAATGTGGAGATGAATAAATTATTCATATCATACCATATTACTTGGGGAAGAATGGGGTCAATACACTCATGGAATAGACAATAGAAGTCTCCCATGGTAAAGTTTTGTTTTATATACCTATTTAATATTGATGACTGTTTTTAAGGCCAAACGAATGTAAGCTATAGTAATTAATTAGGTATTTAGTTAGTGATATCGATTAAAATCTTTTAAATTGTAAGCAAAGACAATCACAGAAAAAGCACACAAAATAAATATAAAGATAAATTAAAAGTTGTGTATAACGCCACATGCAAACGCTTGTTTGTACACGTAATGTATCAAGTTTTTTTTAAAATTAATTTATAGGTAGTACTTACCGTCTCATAAATATTAGGCGCCTCTCAAATTATATTGTTTTTTTTAAAAGCTTTTAACCACGATGAAATCTTAAACATAATTTCAAATACCTATTTTATCAAATAAAACTACAGCAGCCCATTTTTTCTCTTGCTAATAATGAAAAGAAAAGCAAGTGCGTTTCGTTTCACAACACAACAATTTTAAACTTATAAACACCACAACACAATGTTTGTTTACTCAACTGTTCCGATTTAAGTAGGTACCTACGTGTTTACGCTCGGGCGAGCCGTTCGGTCAATCCATTCGTTCACACAACTATATTTACACACAGTTCAATTATGAAATTGGTGCATGGTCTGATTCTATTTTGGTTCTACCAACGCGAATCCCAAGAAAATGTCAACTCATTGTACCGCACGATTGATGTTATTGGTCTCAATTTGTTGATTTACAACAGCTGTTCATTGAATTTAATTCTAAAATAAAAACCAAACAAACAAAATTGAACTTTTCTGTCGTTTAAAAACCGAACACTTTTTAAAACAAAACTAATATTATAAACAAACGTAAAGAGGTATTAGTACAACGGGTAAACAAAATCGGTGCGATTTTTTTTTTCAAATTTCGAACACTGTTTTGTTTTCTTTTTACGAAGGGAGCGCGTATTAACCGGCAGCCAGTGATCAACTAGCGTTGTGGCGCTTCCTACATCCGTTGTTTGATGAATGACCGTGGCCTTGTGTGAGCGGTATGACTACGCAACCGCTGCAGCACTTCTTGACTATTGGCCCTTAGTTTTGAATATTAATGCTACTATTAACATTTATATATGGTTGATATTCGAAAGAAATCAATAACATAAGTATTTTGGCATTGAAAAGCAATACATGTCGTGTACCTATCTACCTACCATTTTCTTATTTTCAGACGTTTCATAGTAGATGTTTTGTTCAAGGACGGTAAACTGTGGTTAATTTTCAATCAAGTGATGATTTGGTCCTAAGGTACTAAATTTTGAGTTTATTCATTGAGACTATATTTTTACTATTCTAAATAAATCTTGTGTACAATCCAAGCAGCGCCATCTAGTCATGATCATGTGAAACCAACTATGCATTGAAGTTGATTTCTACATTACAGGTTGTACACATTCACATAAATGTAATGTATGCAATAAATGCAATATGCATAAATGCAATTGTAATGTGTAATATAATATATAAATAATAATTAATAATAAAATTGTATAAATGTGTAAAATTTAATTAGTACATAATATATTTAGTAAATAAAGTAGATAAGCAACTATCGCATTGGATTAGTCTGTAAGGATAGTTGTGTATTGAAATATAATAAATAAATAATAAATAATAAAAATCGAAGGCTTTCATATAAATACTGCTGACAGCTGAAGACAATGCAAATGGAGTTACAGATAGTATAAGCAAGTCATTCATATACTTATAATAGATACAGTAGCAGCCATGTCTTTTTCTAAATCCATCGTGATTCAAATTGTATCTAGCGTATGGTTGATTATGAGATCGATAACATCGTCTCAATGTCATACTAGTCGAAGTCAGCCCTAGTTAACCTTATAACAATTCTTGAGTATTTAACAATTAATGTACCTAGAGTAGCACTAGATTTCAACAGGAGTTTCGTTACGATTTTTTTTTTTCGTTTAATAATTAGTATTGACAATTGATACAGATTACAGACCATCTAGCTGTCATCCAGTAAAATTTCAATGGAATTCTATTTTATGTTTTTGCGACGAAAAAGGTGTTGAAATCTGGGCATAAAGTGTAAAAACATATTAACCATAAATTAGGTGGCTGAATTTTCACAAAACAAAAGCAAAATCAATTTTATAAAGTAAAATCTAAGGTATAATCCTATTAAATAAAAACGCCTGTAATACAAGAAAAGACAGGCAGTGACTACACATCTTCAAATTTGGTGGATAATACTGACGAGGTTGTATCTGAAAGTGAAACTAAAGTTCGTTTATGGATGGATAAGATATTTTTGGTTACTCATTCATCATGTTTTCTTCTTCCATTCTTGCTAGTTGTGGTTATTTTCATTGAATACTACAATGAAAATTACATCTGTAATACAGGAGTAGTTTATCCGAACCGAGCATTTTTTTTGAGAGATTTTGCTGTTTGCCTTAGTCGGCATTTTCAGCTTCACCGGGGTTTTTTGGGGGCGGCGAGAAACTTAAAGGGTTCCTCAAGCCGTGTGAAACGAATTACCGTCAGAGATTTTCTAGAGAGAACGGCATCACGCACTAGTGTGTGTCCCCGTGCCCTACTAGATCTCTCTCTCTGAGGGGTTCGGATCGGATCGGGGAATGCAAGTGAATGGAGGAAGAAAACATAACTGGTAACTTAGCTTAATAGCCTTAGGGGTACTTACTTCAGTGTCACTGTTAAATTAAAACTTTTTTCATATTATCCACTCAATTTGACCCTTTAAGTTTCTCGTCGCCCGCCCCCAAAAAAGTCCGGTGAAGCTGAAAATGTACACATATAGTGTCAGTCAGCAAACTATCTCACAAATTTAAATCTTGCTGGTTGTAATCTCACCAAACACTCTCTCAGACAAACCTTATGTCACAAACCACTCATCTTTTCTTTAATTTTCCTCCTCTGGCAAAACTGCAAATCACTTCGCATGATACCAGGAGGCACTGCTTCGATATTACTTTGAATAAAAACATGCACGCTCTTAGTGCTTAGAGTGAGATTTGTTTTCTATCCGTATGCATTCGATTACGTTTACGAAAACGAAAATTTGTATGGCAAACATTTAACTCTTCTCGTATGTTGCCAGGAGGCGCTGCTTCAATGCCATACTATGCCACAATTTTCGTTTTCGTTAACGTGATCGAATATCAAATAGGACACGTACTAGGCGCCCCAAATGCAGTCTTTTATCAAAAAAGCCAGGTAATAAAGACGATAATTTGCTCCATAAATAATACAAATATAAGTGCTTTGTATTTTTTTGGTTTTCTTTTTGGTTTTTTTAGGGATTGGCGTAACATGGAGGAGGTACTTGCTTAGCAGTGGGTAGATACGGGCTGAAAATGATGATCCCATCAAAAACATAAATGTGAAATGAGAGCCAAGTTCAATATTAATGCCTTGGTTGTTGACTTCAACGACAAAAGAAGTAAGATCTAAATGGGTGCCAAGTTCAAAGCCTAAGGTCTGAGGCCTAAGGGATTTGGCTAGTTCTTATATACGAATTATTATTAAGTACCTACTAAATCAGTCATGGGAGAGCCTTATGTTCGATGGCTAGTTTCTACCAGCCAGCTAAAATATTTATTTATTTAAACAGACATGACAAACATGTACTCTCTACAGATGGAACTAGCGTATCGGCACCGTGTTCGACACAGCAAGCCCAGTCAATTTTCGCTAAAAAAAAAATGAATAAATTCATTGGAAATTTTACTATACACCGTTCTTTTTTAACACTCTTTTTTTAGCAGGGGGGTTGATCAGACCATGAAACTGAACTATTTTCCCTAAGAAACAGAAAATAAAAATCAAAAATCGAGATATTTTTTTTACTTTCTTATACAAACTGCTCGGTCAATAGAGGCTTTGTATGGAAAAGTGAAAAAAAAAACTCGTTTTTTGACTTATCTATGTTTCTTGGGGAAAATTGTTCAGTTTCATGGTCTGTTCAACCCACCTGCAGGTGTAAGACGGAAAGAAAGGACCGTATGAATGACACATAAGAGGTCTGTATTCAATTATTATTTATTTACTAGTTGTCGCCCGCAACTTCGTTCGCGAAGACTACACTGTCCCACAGGAACCTGTTACCGAGATAAACAGTAACCTATGTCCTAGTCCGGGTCATGGACTGTCTATGTGCAAAGTTTGCATAAAAATCCGTTCAACCATTTTCACGTGATGCGCGGTCAAATAAACAGACAAACAGACAGAAATTCTAAAAACTGTTGGAACGTGTTCTGTTATCGATTCTAAGTATTCCTAGCCAACTTTTTTCGAATATCTTCCATGTACAGACTTTCGACCCTCTTTAGCTTTATTATATGTATAGATTTTCAGCCTATATCGTCACAATGCAGGGCAAAGGCAATTCAATTATTGCTGAAGTAAAAAATCTATTGCTGACCTCTATTTCTTATGATTATAGGAAAAAGTGTCGGTCATTGGTTCCTGTCGAACACCGGTGCCTCTAATCTATTTGGGATCTCTAGGTAGTTCGGAAAACGTGTTGAAACCTATTGGAGGGAATTTGGGAGATGAATCTAATTGATTTCCCCCTTAGGTTCGTGAATACATACAACAAGGGATACTATTCTGGCTTCTCTGTCTGTCATCAGCGCTGTTCTGGATTAACAGGCATATTATTTATTAATAATAATAATAACAATAATAAATTAACACATTTATATATTTTTGTGTAAAAGGTTTTGTGCAAATTCTATATATTTGAGAAATTCTAAATTTTTGTTATGAAATTTATTATAAACAAAACTTAATACACAAAAGTAAATAAATATTATTGAAATATTAATATATCCCATTTAATTGACTGCTTATAAAACTAAAATAACTTAGTCGTATTTATAACACTTTGTACAGGATCATTGAATTTTTTTTTTGTGCGGGTGGGTTAGGGCTACACTACATAGCTTATTTGTAAGTCGCACCTGGCCCAGTGTATCAGAAGAGGGTACGAGGTGCGGGTTCGAGTCCCACTTGTAGAAACAGTTTACAACACTTACCCGAATTAAATTTGTTCGCAACGAAATTGGCGAAAAACTCGGCCTAACCTTAAAATTTTAAAATTAAAAATATATAAATTATTCATTTATATTTTTTAAAGTATCTGCAACATACATTAGATGACCAAAAAAACTCACTCACAAACGCACATAATGCGAAAGTCTCGATTATAAATGGAAAATACAAACAAACAGATCTAAAATTAAAATGTTTTTGTTTTGTTTATATAATTTTAACGCAAATTTTAGTTGCGAAACAAATTACAACAACAAATGTTGAAAAAATTTCTACGAGCAGGATTTGAACCTACACCCTTCTGACATCTGGGTTGAAAAAATTTCCACGAACAGGATTTGAACCTGCACCAGAAGTCAGAAGGGTGCAGGTTCAAATCCTGCTCGTGGAATTTTTTTCAACATTTGTGTTTTTGTAAGATCTAAAATTAGCCTAAATTATATTTTATATTCTATTTTTAATAGAGGCGTTAAGTAGGACACTGACTACCATGAAACTGCGCTCTCTCTCGATCTGCATACAAGCAAAAGGGATACAAATAGTGCGTGATCTACTGGATTCTGGTAAATATTGAAAAACGCTGTTTATACATATGAAATCAGTTTGAAATATTATGTATAAGTGTACTAAATAAAAACGACGCACTTTAGTAAATAAATAAGATAATCATGTAAAAAGTTGCTGTTGATTTGGGTGACTTTGAATTTTTTTTTTCTATTGAGATTATTTTATGATTCTGGGTTTTGGAAACAATAACATTACTTTAATATAGTCTATTTTAACATATTCTTTCCTGGCGTTGTATGTTGTATACTTGTCATAGAAAACATGCATAAATAAGCGCATTTCAGAGTGTTCAGCGCCTTAACATGTACTTGATCCGCACTGGCTACGGTGGCAATGGCCATATTATATGTAGTATAAACAAATTAATAACCAGATTGCCTTTTAGTAACATTATTGACATGGAATATCTCTTTTATCGGGAACGCATACTTAAGCGTAACATATTATTTATAAATGATTTGGTATAGTTCACTATCTATATAATTCTAATTGCGCGATATCTTTTTGGCGTACGCACGCAAGATAAATACCATTTGTAATTAATTATAAATAATGTGTTAAATTAAACTGTATAAAAACGTATTACGGAAATAGTAAACTTATAATTAACCAGTGGTCAAAATTGGACTATGTAGTTCACAAAATTTACAATGTTTACACAATGTAATGTAATTTATTTGTAGTGTAATGGTAAAAATTGGTAATTTTGTATGGGATTCGCCACTTTGGATTACTCAGATGGCGTTTGGGGCACATATTTATTCAAACTTAGACAGGACAACGTCTGTAGGGTCAGCTAGTTTATTATTTAATATATATTTCGTAACTCCTTCTCAATATTAACTTTAACTATACCAAATCTCTTACTCCCCCGTGCACGCAATATGTATAAGTTTTCTCTTCACGTATTAATATATTCAATTCAACTAGTTAACTCCGACAATCTAACTGTGACGGTCTTTGTGACAGATTCCCTCAACTTCGCTTTCAGTATTATAATAAAAATCACAGTAATCGGTACAACATGAAACGAGTTTATAACGCAAAATATTTTGACAGAAAACGCGTTGATGTTAAACATAGATAAAACATCAGTGACGAACACCTGCAAGCAAGTCGTGAGCACCAGGAGGAGAGCCACAGAGGCGGTCTTCAATATGTCACTGAAGTTTCTTCTACTCTCCGAGCCTCTTTTGAAGGCAACATAAAATATTCGAAAGTATATAAACGCATTAACTGTCACAATCACAAACTTAATACACGCGTAAATTTTGAAGTACAGCTTAAACTGTTTTATTAATAGGTTCTTCAACAAGTAAATAGTGATCACACCAAATGGCAATGATATAGTCCACACAATAACTGATGTGACCAGCAAACTCAATTTCTTTCTGGAGTACACAACGATGATTTTATCGTACAAGTTCTTTGTGAACACAAACATCCAGACGACGAGACTGAAGTCGACGTAAAGGTACACGGTGTATATGAAGTCCTTCCAAAACACTGTTGTGACCGCATTGTAGATGATGCAGTATTCGCAAACGGTCACCATAATTCGGGCAAAAGTCATTTGTGTCAAAATTTTCTCATCGTCCTTTCTGCAAGTTTTCAATATTGCAAACAGGACAATTTGCATCAGGAAACAAACACAAGACACCGCTAATCCAGTCAGCCACAACACTTGAAATATTTCTATCGTGTGAACTTCTTGATGTTTAGCTCTTGCTTGAGTGAAATTAGCATCACTCATATTGTACGTTTTGAATGATACGCGCGGCGGCTCCGCTCGCTCTCGTGTTCAAATTATTGTATGATTCACAGCGTTCAATTGTTTTTGTTTCTGGAATGAAAAATGTTGTAGTGTTGCAGATAAAACACAATTTAAACGGCCCATTGGTTGTCGTTTCTGACAGCTGTTATGACGAGTATAGTTCCTAACTGTTGATGGAGATGAAACGCTACATGCAATTGCTATTCTGTATCGTATAACTATTTTACTAGCAACGAGTAGTGGAGCTGAATGTACAGATATTCACATATAATTAGAAAAATAAGAAAACTGATATCATTTACATTTACAGTCATGAAATAAATATATAATCAAATTAATGTAGTTTTTGTTAGAGAATACCTAAATATCAACAATGACTTAATTACTCGAAAAGTAGTTAAAAGTATGCTAAAAAATCACTAACTTAGGTACCTACTCGTAGTAGTGGAGGATTTAATGAATTACGAATATTATCGTAATTAATAATTCCAAATGCCAAACATAAAATAAAAAATTATCATCATTCATGAGAATGGTACGGATATCACTGAACCAGACGTAATTTATCAGCATACTACTACGACAGCGTAATTTATCAGCATACTACTACGACAGCGTAATTATTATTGTTTAAAAATGGTTTGTGCAACTGATATTTATAAAATAGTGTAGGATTTTAGGGATTAATCTTGGAAGTTATAACCCATTAAATCTCCAGCCGTAAATTCTATCATATTAAAAAATTGTTTCACCAAACGAGCTTAACACTGAAATTAGTTTAAGTACCTATGACACTTATTTGCTGGTCAAAATTAAGAGTTTTAGGTATATTCTGATTTGCTTGTTACTATTATTAGGTCAAAAGAGGAAATACATCTACATATATTGTGAGAGCAAACGCAAAAAATCTGAGAACTATCAATCTATAAACACTTCAGCTTTTTCGAATGCGTAATTTAAAACCGCACGTTTATTATTTCAGTAGCCTCTACCATGTGTTTTCTCAAATACTTTTCACTAGCGTCGCGTCGATGTGAATTGACTTTTAAAGCTAAGCATGCTTCTACGCACAGGATGAATCGCACTCTCGTGGAATTCGGTCTAGCTTCCTATTAAGTGTAGCTTTCTATCAGTGTTGGTAATAATTTTATAAGTATCAGATAATTTTCAAACCATTATTTCACATGTGTATTTGACATAACACAAATATTAGAAAATAAGACAAACACTCTCTTCACTTTCTCGCCAAGAAGTCCCATGCGCCTTACTTTTGTGTACACAATGGCGTATAAAGATGAAGGCTGTCGCTAGGAAGGATAGCCTTCGTAAACTCATAGTAGGGCCTCGGTAGTGAAATGATTACTTCGGTAACGAACAGCGATCCAAACTTCAATAACAAAGTTTTAGAGCGTTTTCTCTCAAAGACTTAGTTAACTGTCAAGTCGTAGGTAGGTACTAAATTAATATATTATAAAATATGTAAAAAACACCCTGTCCGATTCGTAAACGTGTTATTAGGTATCGAGATTAGGTTCTATTGACGTAATCTTTTTAAAATTATAAGTGAACAAACTTCAACCCGATTAAAATTTAACAAAGTTTTAATATATGAGGACACTTACATGGCAACACAAGCGGCGCGGGCGGCGCGGGCGCTTACTAACGGGTAACCAACCATAGCAACGTCAAAATTCACGAGCTTAGTTGTTGATGGCCATCTTCTTTTCACACTTTCCACACTAGCAGTATCACAACTGTTACCGATTAGTATTTCCTAGTTGTTGTCGCGTCACAGAAGGAGTAAGTACCTACTTCGGGTGAGGATAAATTTAAGACCTCTTCGATGTTTAAATCACGTTTACATCACGCACTCGCGGTCTGCCTGTATCAGCACGATTCGTTTCTTGGCCGTGCCGTGACCACTTCTCGTAACATAAACAAGGTTGTGTAAAATCGTTGAAACACACACTCAGACGGCACCGTTACACATAATAAAAAATAAAAGGCCGGGGTACCTTGCGGAACCCTTAAAATAATAACGGCGGAACCTCAAAACGCATCTCGTAACCTCTACGAGCCGCTGCATAGGTGTAGTGACTCTTACCCAGACACATTAACATATTAAAATGCTCTTGATTAGAGTACGACATTTCGCGAAACACAATCACAACAACACGGAACGACTACTTGAAAGAAACCATAGAGTAAGGTAAATATACGCGAAACTGACCTAATAAATAAAGTGACGGTGACATAAGGTCGTGGTTTGCACGTGCCGGCGGCGGCGGCGGCGGCGGGCGGCAGGCGCTGCTGAAGGGCGAAGTGCCGACACACACACCTTTGTCGGCACTTCCGTAGGACCTTCTTTGGCCGCGCCCGCCGCCGCGCCTCCGCCGCCGCTATTGATGGAAAGTGTTGTCACATTTTGAAAATTTGCTTTATTTGGGGTAATTTGAGCAATGTGTGGGTAGTTAAACTTACATTTAAAATTATGATAACTTTCAATTTTTATTTTATTTTATTTTAAAAGGAGGCAAACGAGCAGGTGGGTCACCTGATGGCAAGTAATCACCGCCCCTCATGGAGGGTGTCCAAAACCAAAGTAATCGCAATAAGTAATAATTTTTATTTTTTTATGAATTATATATTTTTTTATTGATATTGATATACCTATGTACCCCTCTGCGATCGGACAGGGTTTTTTTACAAATGTATACAGTGAGACAATAAGAAATAGAAAAAGTTATCAAAAAAGAAAAAACATGTGCCTCACGGCTGCGTCAAAATAGGTGGTCAATTTCATCGACGTATTTCTACTAAATGAAAAAGATAATTGTAATTGTAAATGTAAGACACCTCTTACCTCCTCCACAATCACCCAACAACACCTCAACAGTCAACGTCACGTCACGTTGATTGTTTTTCTATTGAGGAAATTTCATAATTCTGCATTTGAAAACCATAATAGTCTATTAAAACATACATGTCGTTCTATGTTGTATACTTTCTATATAAACCATGCATAAGTGCTCGCATTTCACAGTTCTCAGCGCCTTAAATGTTGTCTGCTGTGTGACTAGTGTGACACAGTAATTTTCCCGGTATACTTCATATCAGCAGACAAGCTTGGACACCCAAAAACGGATACTGATAAAAATGTTTTAAAAGTTTTCAAATAGCATTAAAAAAGTTCAAGTGAAGCGTGTGTTGTGTTTAAATTTTTTTGCGAACACTGATTCATTAAATTGAAATAGTGACCTACTATACCGCTAGTCTTCTGACTAGCGTTTATTTTGCGTATTTGGTTTTTCTTTAAAATTTCAGTATTTTAGGTCCAGCTATAGGTCCGGTTTGGGCTGTGTGTTGTTGGTCGCTCGTCAATCAGAAAATATTTGTAAATAAGATTATAGTTATAGTATTATTATTGTAATGATAGAGAAATATTTTAAGATATTGTAAATTTATGTAGGGATTGAAAAACAATATGTGGTAATCTCCAATTAGCTTAAGAATCAGATCGAACGACACATCCTTTATGGTTATTATTTACAAAAATCAGTCTGTTATTGACAGACAGAACAAAGGTGACAGAAATTACCATGAACTGAGAAAATATATTAAAAAATAATATTAGCTAATTTAAAAAAATAAGGTTCGTTTGTTTTTATTGCCTTGTCAAATGAAGCAATAAAATAAATGTTAATTTTGCACATACATGGTTAAAGGGCATAGAGTAAGTGGTAACCTTTTGACCCGGTCAAATAAAAAAAAATATGCCACACAAAGATGAGCCTGATGACTGATGACTTCACTTCTTGGCGGGAAAGTGAAGAGTGATGTCTGCGGTTTTGCTATATTTTCTAAAATTTGTTTTATATTGAAAATAATGTGGAATAATGGTGGATTATTAACCGTTTGTTCGTAAGTGCGCATGAGTGAAATGAAACAAACCAGTGCTACTTCACTTTTCAAATTCTCTCAAGAAGTCCGCTCGAGGAATTGGTAAAGCCCCACATCTTCACTGAGATACTCGAGGGGTTGGGGGGTATATCATTTATATTATCATTCATCATCATCATACTGGAAGGAAATATTGTATATTTATGTATTACTTGTAAGAAAAATCACTTTGACACTGGCTTAATGAGCTAATCGCACGAAGCCATCAACTAAAGGAAAAAGAAAAAGAAAAAGATGAGCGGAAGCTAGTTGCAATAAAATAAAAAAGCAAAACTTACCATTCCATATTTAAAAATGAAGTAGCAGATTCGCCTACCGGCTTCTGTATTTGAATGCCGAAAACATTCACACGTTGCCTTTATAATTTTAGACCACTTCTGCGAGTCTGGCAGAGGAATATATATTTATTGCTCCCATTACAGTATTTTTATGACGATAAATACGACCGTTTCCATTAATGGCCAACATTTTTATGACAACGCCGGATATTTAACAGCGGGGACTGCGCAGGAATTAGCGCAAATTGAGCTTAATTATATCAGCAACATTATTTTTATATCACTACAATTGATAAACGCGTGTCGTGTCATACTATCTAGATTAACTTTCCATTAAGCTTGTTTAGTATGTTGTAATATTAATATCCGCTATGTCAACAAATGCGATTATCTACAGGTATGTGGGAGTGACTCCGATGAATGCTTATGGCTCTCCCGATCACCCAAGCGGCACGTGAGAGGAATTTACAGGAGTTTTTGGTGGGTATGCCTTCTTTCTTCTTGAGAAGGTCAAGTGGAGAGTACCACATAACCATCTGCGTCTCTCTGGGCGCAGTGGTGTGCCTAAAGTATTTCTTTTGTATATAAAAGGTCGACAGAAGTGCACAAGGCACTCCTTGGACCAACTGGTCTGCACCTTTAGGTTGATCAACGCCACGGAGCAGCGGCTTGCGGTCAAACTTTGTCAATAGTAGATTGTGCCCGGTTTACTCGGTGCTTCAGAGCCCTTGCGTGGTCAGTTTGCTGTAAGTCATTCATTACTCATGGTGCACTGACGTGACGCCAAGCCCACTTTTTATCCTTAATCTTTCTTATCCATCCAAAGGGCTGATCACTCTTACGATGAGACCGCCCTTTGTACGAGTACTTTTTATGTAATTCTATGACTAAATGTCTTTTGGTGTACACACGCCTGCACATCAGACTACCACAAACTGTCAAATTTCCTCAACAGGTTTTGAACTATATATGTATTTATTATTTTCTTGTGAAATGGCTTCTGTAGGGTTTTTCCAACACCAATAATTTCGCCAATGTCGAGATTGCATAAGGTTGAATTGATTGCTTGAAGAAATTTGACAATTATGGATAGGTTGATGTGCCGGCGTCTGTACAATAAAGTGTATTTATCTTATCTTATCTTATCAGTTACCAAGTGGGTCAGGTCCCGCGACTGCAACTTCAGGTTTATTCTGTCAGATTGCATGTCCTCCAGCTGTTCCCGGTCCTGGGGCTTTCCCTTGACAGCTGACTTGAGGGTTCTCATCTTGTAAATGGGATGTGGAAAAACAGACGAGTCCCACATAACCGTCAGGGCCCTTCTGACTCGGGTACACAAAGAAAAAATTTTCTCGTTGCTTTTTTTTATACTTATCACGGCAAATGTCTCCACACCACCTGATGTTAAGTGGAAATGGAGTGCAGACGCGAAGACAACTGGTGCAGCGTGAAAACAACGCAGCATCAGTCAACTTCACTTTGCCGGCCCACAAGGTGCTTCTTCACGCCTCGTTTGAAGGACCCCATATCATAGGAAAGAAGGAAAACGTGTACTGGTAGATTATTCCATCTTTTGGAGGTGCGACAAAGAAACGAGTCACCAAATTTCTTTGTGCGCGATGGGATATGTGTGACAGTGAAGCGATGACTCCGGAGAGCAGCACGTGTACTTCTATGGAGGAAGGGAGAAGGTGGGATAAGGTCAAAGAGTTCTTCAGAGCACTCGCCGCTACTGCTTATTGCTTGCTGCTTATATACACAGTCAGGTCATAAGTATTGTCACACTCTAAAAACTTTTCTTTTAGAATGCTGGCCACAAAAAAATTTATTGAATTCGAATTTCGAATTGTTCATGAAAATAAAAATGTATACTTTTTAGAATTTTACTCATTTTTACATATGGAGTGGACGCTTAAAGAAGACCGTGTTGCAGTTATTGCGTTGCATCGTTGCGGTTACGCGGCAATTAAAATTTTTGACATATTGAAAAATTTGAATTTAACCAAAAGATTCGTTTATCGTACCATCAAACGATACAATGAAGACTCTAGTGTAGATGACAGGTCAAGAAGTGGTCGCCCTCGGTCTGTTACGACTCCAGCAGTGATGAAAGCTGTGAAGGCGCGAATTCAAAGAAATCCCAAACGTAAGCAGAAACTGTTGGCCCTTCAGATGGGGTTAAGCAGAACCACGGTGAAAAGGGTGTTAAATGAAGACTTAGGGCTTCGGGCATATCGAAGAAAAACAGAACATCGTTAGAATGCTCGACTAATGGACCTGAGACTGAAGAGATGCCGCGCTTTGTTGAAGCGGTACGCGGGAAAAAAAATTCGGGAAATTCTTTTTTCGGATGAAGATTTTTACCGTAGAAGAGAGCTACAACAAACAAAATGATAAGGTGTATGCACACAGTAGTGAAGAAGCGAGCAACCGTATTCCGCGTGTCCAACAAGGTCATTTTCCATTCTCACTCATGGTATGGTTGAGAGTTTCTTATTGGGGCTTAACAGAGGTACATTTTTGTGAGAAAGGTGTAAAAACGAATGCAGTTGTGTATCAAAATACAGTCCTGACGAACCTTGTGAAACCTGTTTCTCATACCATGTTCAATAATAGGCACTGGGTATTCCAACAAGATTCGGCGCCAGCTCATAGAGCGAAGAGCACACAAGACTGGCTGGCGGCGCGTGAAATCGACTTCATACGGCACGAAGACTGGCCCTCCTCCAGTCCAGATTTGAGTCCATTTGATTACAAGATATGGCAACACTTGGAGCAAAAGGCGTGCTCAAAGCCTCATCCCAATTTGGAGTCACTCAAGACATCCTTGTTTAAGGCAGCCGCCGATATTGACATGGACCTCGTTCGTGCTGCGATAGACGACTGGCCGAGCAGATTGAAGGCCTGTATTCAAAATCACGGAGATCATTTTGAATAAACTTTATTGTCATAAGAATCTATGTTTTGTTAAGTTCATTTTTGTATATAAATGGTTACATAATGAATAAACTTGTCTCAATTATTTTATATTAAACATGTGACAGAATTTATGACCTGACTGTG
Source organism: Eudonia truncicolella (assembly GCA_949315975.1). Lineage (NCBI taxonomy): Eukaryota > Metazoa > Arthropoda > Insecta > Lepidoptera > Crambidae > Eudonia > Eudonia truncicolella. The sequence goes on along the minus strand of OX438838.1, from coordinate 6,285,118 downwards.
TATTTTGTCCCGGTTTATAGCGGGTAATGTCAACACTGGTAGACCAGCAGCAGGTCGACATTGGTGAATCGGGCTTTGCCCTACTGCTATTGGGTATTTTTGATTCTACTATTTCTCGTGTGTGTGTGACGTGTTCACCGCACTATGAGATAACCCTTTAGTATTTAGGGTTTAGTTATGCACAGCAGCTGTTTAGATTTTCATCTTGTTTGTCGCTATATTTGTTGCTCGGTGTCATGGATGAGCACGATTCAAGTAATAGATGTAATGCGTCGAAAAACTCAGGGCAAAGTCAATTAAAGTAACGCGAAATGTATAGATGGACCCTAAGAAAAGGGATGTAACAGTAAACAATTATTGGAAACAAAATCAAGTACTTTTTATTGTATTTATTTATTTATTGTAATACGATAAAGTTATACGCAGAAACAGAAACAAAGCATTTACAGAAAAACTAATATTTAACGTAAATGAAGTCGACCAAAATAGTTATACACATAAACTATTCTAAGCCCTAGACCATAAAGTACGTATAGTTAACACAAAAATAAAATAGAAGTCCAGCTTCCGGTATTCTCATTTTCAATCTCCATCTTTTTTATTTCTATATCTACTATACATATATTAATAACATAGCAATAGCTCTATAATGTAGCATACGATACTAAAAAAATGGTGAAGGAAAAAGCGAAATCAACTGTTTGCGCCTGTGTTTTGTTTTAAAATAGTTAGACCTAGTTTTCACCTTTCGGTGACCATAACCGCAACCAGTTTGGGCTAGTTTAAACCTTCTTAGACTCTCTTGGCAGAGTGGTCGTAGCCAATTTGTTTATATTCTCTATTGAGATTGTTGCTCTCAGGATCGGCCGCATCTATAGCATCTATATCTATAGCCACAGAAGACATAGCCAGCAAAATATACCTAAGAGTACCACTTCTCTGTTTTAAAAAAATCCAGAATTCCTAATTAGTTATTCCATTTTAAGGCTTGCAGTTTAACACACGATATTTTTTGTTATTCCTTAATGGTCAATAATTTGATGGTTTGAAATGCGTCTTTTGAGATTCACCAGGATTGGATATTTTATTCAAAGGTGCAAATAAATAATTAAACATTAATAAAATAAAAACTCATTGAGTTGCGCGTCAGCTTTCAATACATTCACAGCCAGCGTGTAAGGTCCGTCTGGAAAAAAATAAACAAAGTTTAACTATAATTATATAGTTGATAATTGCTGGCTAATAACTTAACAAGGGTTCAAAGAGTTGCAGGTAAAACCAAGGTCTCAGCAGCTTAATTGAAAGCCAGATTGCGAAAGGTCTATATCCTCCATTTAAATTAGGTAGGTAATTAATAAAGATTGTCTTGGCACAGCTATATTGATTTGGTTATTGGCGGAGTAAGAAAGCTGATTTGGATTTTTAAAATGCTTCGACATGTTATGAATAACAAACTGCCTAACCGAATTTATGTTGCTTTAGCGCAATCTGTAGTGACTTACATGTATCTCATATTGGATGGTGCTACAAAAACCAAGCTTCTCGAACTCGAAAGATCCCAAAGGTCACTTATTAAATTAATGTACTCTAAACCATGGAAGTACTCTACAGATAAACTTTACAAAATCAGCATAGTTAGAAAATTATATATTTTAAATGTTATTTTGAAAATGCACAAAAGTTTACCATTTGACCCGCATAAGCTAATACAGAGACGCAGATACTTTATTGTACATTCTAGTAGGGTACACTGCAGAACGGCAATACAGTAGCCAGTCAGTGTTTATTTATAACTTTGTTAGTAAAAAAATAAATATATTCCATAGGAAGACATTTTTTATGAATGTAAAGAAATACTGGTGGAATGGTTAAAAACTTTGACATATGAAGAGACTGAAAGTGTTTTTAAAAGAATTATATAGCCTAGAATTAGTTTTTACACATGCATACACTCACACACACCCTCGCACACTCTCACACACGTACACACACCCTTACATACACAAACGCGCGCTGGCACATGTACATAAAAACAATATTAGTTATCTGATTGGATATTACAGCATTTGATTTTATTAATTTAAATTTTTTTTTGCGATTGAATTTTTTAATATATATATTTTTTTATGTAATTTAATTGTAAGTATAACTTTATTTTACCAAATTTAATTTAATTTTATGTAATTTGATTTGATTCTGTTTTGTTTAACTTTATTTCAATTGATTTTATTCTATTTTATATGATTTAAATTGTATTGATTTTGTTTTGCTTGATTTTAATTTCTTTTATTTTATTTAAATTTGAATTTATTAACAAGTCACAAGGGTTGGAGCGAAGCAACCCCAATTCGAGTATTTCACAATTACTTACCTGGGGTTGTCTCTCATTTACTTGAATTGTAAGAGTTTCGTTAGTATTAGACAATTTTAAGTGATAAACAATTTTATTTTATTTTAATTCGTCTCTAGTCGTTTCATCTTTTGAAAATTTTTGATATTATCAACTTCCAACAATCAAGCTACTATTGAGGAGTACTGGCTGAATCTGGCGGGTTTGTGATCACGGGTTCGGATCGGATCGGGTAGTAACAGTCGCGTTGCCATTGTGCAATTTCCAACTGGTTGTTTTTTCGGTAATAAGCCTGCCGGATATCGGATCGAGCGCTTAACCACTCGGTCATCGAGGCCACTCGTGAAGTAAGAAAAAAGTTTCATTAAAAATCAAATGTGAAATAATTACCGACGCCAAACCATTCCTTCCTGGGATATCCGGTATCTTCGCGGGACGATGCTATGGCCTCTCGCAGCGCGAAGACCACGCTTACCGCCAAGCATATAGGAGGTTCCGCTACAGCTACAATTATAGGAAAGTCAACGTCAAAGTAAAAACATTTATTTTTGAGGCTCTGTCGACACCATCATTTTACTTTCCTTTTTATCTTAAGCTTAAGGAAGAAAGCCAATGTAAAAGTTTATTATGTTGAGTATCTTAAAGGGCCTTATATTAATAGGCACTTAGTGGACTTCAAAAACTTTTTTAAGTATCTCAAATAATTTAGTTTTAAATAAACTATGAAACCACCAGTTAGGATTTCGGAAGCTCTTTCGGCCGAGAAGAGCTGATAAATAGAGCTAAGAAAAAGCTGAAAAATTCCAGAGGCTCGTTTATCCTCCCGTCCATCTTTTCAAAACAGACTGGTCAGCTGTAGCTGCTGCCATAGACGTAATGTTCAAAGTCTATTGAAGAAAAACAGTTTGTGGCAGTCTGAAGGGCAGGTGTCTGTAACTACTTGGCACCAAAATAAAAAAAGTTGTACAGTAACTACACCAGCCTTTAGCTCCCAATGTGCCGATAGGATTGAAGCTGTTCCTCCTCAACTTGACTCGGAAGTCGATGGGAATATCTTTGGCGAGGGGCACGTCGTAGTTCCATGTGCGGTCTGTTAGCAGCTCCCCTGTTTTCTTGTCATAGTCCAGGCGTTCGTGAGTCCAGTAACCTATGCCCATCATGAAGGCACCCTCAACCTGATAAATTACGCGAATACAAAAGTTTTTCAAAAGGAGCTCGATGGCGCAGTAACGCGCCTTGTCTGCGAATGCTGTGGTTAAGCAACCCGGCCGGTATAAGGCCACCGGTCATCGGATGGGTGATCAAAAATGTATCATCCGAGCTCCTCCGTGCTTCGGAAGGCACATAAAGCCGATGGTCCCGGCTGCATCTGCAGTCGTTAACAACCCCAATCCGCATTGGGCCCGCTTGGTAGTTTATGGCCGTTTCCATAGGGAATCCACTATGGAAGGCTCGTGCCCCACAATGGGGACATAAAATGAGCTGCTGATTAGAAAAGTTTTTTGGTACTCCCTAAAAAGTTACTTAATAACAATTCACTATAAAAAATACAATAATAATTCATCATCATCAGCTTATTTCATGTCCCCACTGCTGGGGCACGAGCCTTCCCTATGGATGGATAGAGAGAACAAGCCATAAACCACCACGCGGGCCCAGTGCGGATTGGTGGTTGTAAACGACTGCTAATGCAGCCAGGACCAATGGCTTAACGTACCTTCCGAAGCACGGAGGAGCTCGAGATGATAATTTTGGTCACCCATCCGATGAACGGCCTTTGCGAAAGTTGCTTAACATCAGCAAACGCAGATCGAGCGCGTTAACTACTGCACCATCGAGTTCCTCAATTAAACACGACAAGTTAATTACCGGCATACAGAAACATCAAACTGAATTACACAGTTTAACATTGTAATTTTTTGTTTTCACGTAACTTGCGCGTGACTTTCGCAATGATTACAAATGTGTAATTATCTATATACCTGATAAAGTTAATAATTTATTTTTACATTCAAGAATTTATATATTTAATGAGCTTTAAAGCAAGAGCCGACCTGACTGACCTGCCTCAATAGCACCCTTTTTAATATGTATAATTTAATATACTTAAGTATATTAAATACACACTTTTAAATTTTCGCGTTCCATAGTTAACAAAGGAAGGAGATTGACCGGTCTGGACCAGATGCTGCCCAAGCATGGGAATACTTTTATTTTTGCCTTACATAAAAAGATATTTTAAAAAAAGAATTAAAAAAAAAAGTTTTCTGGTACTTTAACTTTGGATATATTTTTTTTACGTTGTCGTTTACGTTAAATAATAATAATATCTTAGTTATTTTACTCTCTACCTCTCGAGTCCGGTCCCAACCTGGTCTCGCTCGAAGCAAGTTTTTTTTGTAAGCTCTATACGAAACTGACAGATTTGTATAGCGCTGTCTCGATTATCAATTCCAAGATAAGTTGGTCGATCTGTACGACAAAATCACAGCGAGAGTTGAGATAAATCAATGACGATTGATTTGGTTTTTTTTTAATGTTTACATGAGGCCTAACATAGAGGATTATTTATTATGTTCTTAACCCACAGAATACATAATAGTAGTAAACCTATATAACGAATATATGATTGATTGATTGAATGACTATCCTTAACTAAGTGTTGTTCTATTAATAAAATCCATTGTTTTTATAATGTATCGTCTTTTATTTTAAAAATAAGACGTTTGTCATTATTTTACGTAAATGAAAAAATATGGAATAGATATTTTTTTCTCAATACTCCTTGGATAGATTCTGAAGCGCTTTGGGTTACAGACTAGTTACTATTAGTCTAAAAAAACATTATGCTCTATGATTCAATGTTGGGCGGCACTTGGTCCAACGTCCATACAAAAATGGTCAATCTCCAAAAACGGGGATTAACGCAAACTAATTAACGTATAAACGTTGGGTATAAAGAAGATATGGAACCTTTTACTAATTGGTTTGCGTTAATCCCCGTTTAAATTTCTTTGTTATATTAAATGCGTTTGTTGTATTAAATGCTTTGTTATGTACTTATAAGATGAACAAAAATTACCTGTCCAATATCAATTTCTGGGTTGACGCTTGTGCCAACGTCCTCAATCAAATCCACCCTTAGTATCTCATGCTCGCCAGTCAGTATATCTAATTCTACCTCAGTGACAACAGCACCCGCCGATCTATAAGGATCCTGGTCATTGGCTGTCACCCTGTAACTTGCCTGCAGGTTGATACCTCGGTTGAAAGCAGCTTCTATTAGCACTTCCCATGTAGGGTCTGTCAGAGTCTCTCTGACGACTGACAACCGATCCAAAATTATTTGGCAACATTTAATTGCCCCAAAACATGCCGACTGCGTTGTCCGACTTCCACCAACGGAAAAACAATTGGGATTCTTCTCAACTGTTATTGGTTTCGTTTTGATTTTGTCCATTGAAATGTTGAGTGTGTACGCAACCACTTGGATGACTTTAGTGTTGATACCTTGGCCGATTTCAACGCCACCGTGAGCCAGCGCCACGGTACCGTCACCGTGGTACACCGATAAAAGGATATGATAGTCGACCACCGTTGGTGCGGGCCAGCTCAAAAAAGCCACCCTCAAGCCGCGCTTTTTCCACCTGTTCATGCTGTTAAACTTCTGAACCTCTTCCTTGCGTTTGTAATACTCACTATCTTTCAGCAATGTTTGCACTACTTCAATAGTATCAGTCGCTTGAGGATCGATGTTATTAAGGCGGACCTCGACAGGATCCTTTTCAATTTCATACGATATCCTTTCCATAATATGTTCAGTCAATGCTATTGCTTCTAATGCACCTAAAGAAATGTATATATTATAAATAAATTAATAGTCATTTTGAGTAAAGCTATATGAACGGCGGTGATAAAAAAACTCTACGCCAATAGTTTGACAACCGATTGGAAATATTATCTATATATATATATATATATATATATATAAATCAATTGCTGTCCGTTTGTCTCGCTAAAACTCTAGAATGGCTGAACCGATTTGGCTAATTTTGATTTTGAAATATTTGTGGAAGTTCAGGAAAGATTTAAGCGGTGAGAAACATAAATAATAAGTAACGGAAAATATTAAAAACGACAATTTAATTTTCCAATACAAAATTATTTGTTTGTTTCGTTGTCATGGAAACTGTCAAAGCGGCACGAAGTCCGCCGGGTCAGCTAGTGTTTTACTAAAGAAGTAAAAAATAAACCAAAATACTAGATTAGCAAACTAGTAAAGATCCTGGCGTATATTTGTATTCCACGTTTTCATAATAAAACGGAAATTCCTAGTATAAGAAACGCCTATCATCATCGGTGGCTCAAAACAGATAGCTAAGTTAAATAAGTTGTATATCCCTACGCTCATGTTCAACGGTGTCACACTGGCTTATGGTAACGTTGCCAAAAATCTAGGAGATCTTTTCGATTGCACTCTCTCGTGGGCTCCACATGTATCGGAGATAATTCGGAAAGTGTTTGCGGCCTCTGGATCGCTTAGGAGGTGGAAAAACTTGCGCAATCTCTCCTTTTGCCGATCTTAGACTATGCTGATGTCTGCCTTATTGATTTAAATGAGGACCTACTCAACAAACTACAACGCCTCCAAATCTCTGCATCAGATTCATCTACGGTTTACGTAAGTTCGACCATGTGTCTGAATACAGGGAAAAGCTTGAATGGCTTCCTATTAGGTTGCGTCGCGAAGAACATATTCTCACCCTTGTTTTATCGTACTGTATGATCCTCGTACTCCTTCTTACCTCAAGGAGTGTTTCCGATTTCTCGGGGTGGATCACAACCGGGATCTCAGGTCAAATACTCCTCCTTTTACGTGATCTGGATATTTTAAGGACTCTTTTACAGTCAAAGCTACGTTCCTTTGAAACCAACTACCGCCTGAAATCCGTCATTCTAAAACACTTTCCACCTTTAAATCCAAACTGCACAAGCATTTACTACTTGAGTCATCTGCTAGTAACATGTTATAGTCTATTTTTTTAATGTCTATTATATATAAGTATACATATTTTATTTATGTATGTATGTATGTGTGTTAAGAGTATTATTTTTACTTATTTATTGAATGTTAGGGCACTTACTCTATCTCTTTCTTAGATTCTCTAACCAAAGTTTGTCTGAAAGAGATCGCTTGCAGCGATAAGACCGCCTTTGCCCATATAGTTGATTTAAGTTTTTGTTTAACTGTTGTTTTCCTTTTGTTTCCATTTGTGTGTGAGCAATAAATAATTTATCTATCTACTACTAAAACAAATAAAATATATTACTTTTACCTGGTGCTCTAGCGAATGTATTACAGGCAGTATCTGTTAAAACATTAAATAGCTTTAATTGCCACGTTCTGCTGTTGTAGCAATTCCTTAGAGCTGGTAATGCTTCTGCTATTATAGGCTCAGCTGCAAGGTACCCAGGATTCTCAAAAAAATGGTATTCCAGATACTGTATTTCACCAGAATCGCTGATACCTACCTAAAAGTTTAAAAATATTTAAAACATCTCAATTCGTGTTGTATTTGTTTATAAATAATTCCATTTAAAGTACCTCGTAATCCGATGAACTTGGATATCTTTTTCCAATCACTCTCATGTTTGACTGTATAGACAATACAAAACGGCATGGCTTGTTTAAAAGATACGTGGCAAGAGCACAGGCACAAGCGACATGGCCTGCACGACTGATTTTCATCCCATAAGCCCCACCGCATCGAGGAATCGTCACATTAATCCTACAAATATAAAGCATCGTACAATTCATAAGATTTAAGAAGCCTATGAAAAAGCTTTGGCAATTTGTGTAGAGCTGAAGATTAGTTACCGGCTTTGTTCCAAATTAAGTACATCGGATATTCCAACGTGTACTTGATCGGGCCACTGTGTGGCAGCAAACACTTCTAAGCCATCATCGTTGGGCCTGGCTACACAAGTCAAGGTTTCCATTGTAAAGTGATACTGGGCGTAAATATTGTCTCCTCCTTTGATAATTCGCTGAACGTTTGCCCCTCGGTCCCGAAAAGGTATCGAAAACATTAATGATATTCGACTCGGATCTTCTTTCCTAACATCGGTTATTGTAAGCAAAAGTTTCCTTTTGTCAACTTTATATGTCACACGCACGAGTAAAGCGGCTCTGTTTGCTAGTTTTTCGGTTTCAGCTACTATCAGACCAATCGCTTGGTCATAGTATCTAATGGATTTTTCGGCAAATACTTCCTCTGGCACTAATTGCACAGGAACTTTTTGTGATAGATAAGAGTTTTTTCCTGGTATGTCCTTAGCTGAGAAAAATGCTACGACACCAGGAAGTTTCTGTAAATAAAAACTAATGTTGCACATCTGTAGATATAATTTAGCAGAGCATTATATCAGAGAATTATTTCTTACTAAAGCTGGCGTAGGATCTATACTTTCGATTTCTCCAACACATATATCTGATGTAACAAACGCACAAAACAATTCTGGATGTAGTACAGGTGTATCGTTGACATAGGCTGCTTCACCGGCACACTGTATCTGTGCTTCTCTCTTGGGCATCGGTTCGTTAATAGGCCACAAAATAGGGTTTGTATCATAAACTTCAATCCCTTTAGATACAGGTCTGGTTCTACGAAAGTCCCTCGCTCCAGATCGATACCGTGGTGCTAGTTTAGCCTCCGGAATCAGTTGAAGTAAACCCTAAAAAATAGCGTACAATTTGATTGTGTTCCGTCATCAATACTACTAAATAAAAACAACCACTTTCGTTTTTTGCAAAGCAAATCAGTCTCAGCATTTAATGACAAGTCTAACAGAGCCCGCGCGCCTAAATCTATGGCCCAACATACTAAAGGCATTATTAATAAAATGCATTAGGTACCTTATAAAACAAGCCAAGGGCACATTTCTTTTTGTACTCTGGCTCTAAATCGCCTGGTATGAATTCTGTTATAATTTCATCATTCAACACATGGAGCGATCCTTGCAATACGTTGTTGGTAAAGATTTTTTTATGGACTAAAAACTGCTCGGTCTTCCAAGCATGAGTGAATTTTGCCGAAAGACCACCCATGACGATTCTTGCTGATAAAATGGTTTTTTGATCGTGGGGGTCGAATTGATATAGGAAGGCAGCATTCACTTGAGCATGGGCGTTTTGAGCTCGAGGCATAATCTGAAAAATATAGAGACAGATCAACGACCCGAGCTTAGACTTTTCTATGAATTGAAATTGATACAATTCAAATGTGTTTTATGAAATTTAGTAAAAAAAAACTGTCTTAGCACTAAGCACATACAACTTGAATACGTATTACTTTCCCTTTTCAGATTCTTCAATGGTCTTAACTAGTCTAATTGTAATATTAAAAGAGTATTCATTAAAAAAATACTGCCTTGAACGAAGTACGAATTCACGACGAGCCTCTTGCAAATGGGGCAAGTCAAGACCCTTCTTAATGAAACATTTTTCGTCCCGTTGTTGTAAGATGGCAGTCTTTAACACACATTTACCCGCATTGGACCAGTATTTATTTTTATTTATTTATTTTAGGATAGCTAACAGCTTGCAATTGAAAAAAGATAACAACAAAAATTATGACTATAAGCTATTGACAAGCTACCACATCTAAGATGTCTACTTACAGTAATAGTAAAACTAAACTTTACATATTAAAATTAATTTTGAATCGATGACAAGTCGTCAACAACGGTACGCGCCTTTTTTATGCTATTGATGCTGTCAAAAAATACGTCTATATTAGCATTAGTATTATTAACATACATACAAGTTCTTACGAGAAAACTGCTTTGTCTATAGTAGGTGTGAGTGGAGGGGATGCTAAATGGCTTATATGAATTGTTTCGGGGTGCTCGCGTAGATATTTTAAAAGTAATTTAACAAATCAGGACAATCTAGTGTACTTCTGATTATCTTAAGTAGTAATACAACGTCTGCAATATTCTCTGTCTATAGTTGGTGTGAGTGGAGGGGATGCTAAATGGCTTATATGAATTGTATCGGGGTGCTCGCGTAGGTATTTTAAAAGTAATTTTGGTTAACAAATCAGGACAATCTAGTGTATTTCTGATTATCTTAAGTAGTAATACAACGTCTGCAATATTCCTTCTAACAGACAGTGGTAAAAAATTAAACTTAGCGCAGCGCTGATCACAAGACATTTTAGGAATTCTGAATTTATAATTCAAATAACATGTAAATTTTTTCTGAATTTTTTCAATATTAATTATATAGAATCATAGCGAGGGTTCCAAATTGAACTAGCGTACTCCAGACGTATGCACAGTAAAGAATTTTGAGAGTTTTCAGATGTTTAAATTACTTAGACGAACGCATAACAAACCCCAAGGCACGGGATGCCTTATTGATACAGGTAATAATATGTTTATCGAATAAAAGTTTAGTGTCCAAAATAACTCCCAAATCCTTAGCTTCATGTAGAATCGATAACCTCTCATTTTTTAATTTATAGCTAATGCAAAATGGATTATTTTTGCGGGTAAAACTAATAGAAAAACTTTTGGAAATATTTAGGTCGAGTTTGTTAAGGTAACAATAAGCATCCAACCTTCCCAAATCCTCCTGAAGCTTCGCTGCATCATCATTATTATTGACAACTTTAAATATTTTCATGTCATCCGCAAATAGAAGATAATTTGAATGAGAAAAACATTGCCCTATATCGTTGATAAAAATTGTAAACAACAGAGGACCCTGAAGAGATCCTTGAGAGACTCCAGATGGAATATTAGACCAAGAAGACATATATTATATCATATAGTATAAGTGCATAATGACCCAATCTTACTGTTTGTTTATAAGTTGAGGATGGTGAAATATGAAAATGTCTAGTTTCTATCTGATTTATGAAAGTTTTACCTTTAAAGAAGCAAACTGGTAATTCTTTGTGAGTGGCGGAAGTTTGACAAACGTAATAACATGTCCCGTCATATCTAAATAAAGAAACTGTTCAGGTGTTACTTCCATGACTGTTTTGTGATGAACTGTAAGTAAATAACAATACCATTCTGAGCGCTGCACTATATTAGATAATAATTAAAGAAAAATTAACTTGACAATTACATTTATTAATTTTATTTAAAAACTTTCGCAACATAAATTACATGGTGGACTTAATGCCTGAGGCATTCTCTACCTGTCAACCATAGGGTGATGCAGAGATAACATGGTAAGTGCAATTATGTGAAGACAAAAACTACATGAATAATTGAACAAAAAATATAAAATACATAATGACGTATTAATTATTTATTTGTCAAAAACAAACAAGAGAAGAATGCATAATTTTTTTTATATATTTGCAAATCACATACTTACCTATTGTTAAAAATGCGCCAACCGTTTCCAAAAGTAAAAAGACATCTGAAGAGAAGCTTGGATATCTATGCTTAGTCATGAGGTTACCAGCTATCGTACCAATCTGAAAATATAATAAAATAGATACATAGGATTTTAAACTCGTCAATTATGACTTGGACGACGTTTGGTTTTTTTTCTACTATGCCAGGTTAAGTTAAAAATACTATTAATCTAGTTTTTAATCCTTTCTACATTTCTACATTTTCTTACATTTCTCACAGGTATATGCGCCACTAAGTCCAAATGTTCATATAACTTTTCCAAATAGGCATAATCCTTGTTTTGCTTTGATACTGTTAAAAATATCTCCATAAGGTCTGTCAAAGTGGTACCGGCACCAACGACTAGATTCTGGTCAAAATAATGCCCTTTAAGTTCTTGTACAGTGCTGACATCTATCAATACCTTTGGAAACGAAAATATTGGCACAGCACCTGAAATAATAAAATTTAACTTTCGAGTTTGTTATTGTTTTAGTTACTTACTTTAGTTTAAAGAGTTGTCGGAATTGAGAAACCTCGAATTGTGTAAGTCCCACCTCAGGCAAATCGTAAATCATAGCATTATGAAAGCATTTGAACCATTTAATTATGAAACAAAGTTTATTTTCCACAATTGAACATTGAAAAATCTACCTCTTCCAGTATTGCCACCAACCAGCATATATGAGCCATAGCCTACACTGTCCAATATAGTGAAGATATCTTCAATCTCCCTTACTCTGTAGAAAACACGATCGTCTTTCAATGCAATTTTCTTTATTCTTGTATCAGTGTCATTATCATTAACGAAACGCCAGTTCCTCTCACAAGCAATGTTGCAGCTTTTTTTGTCTTTGCATAGTTTAAGATCTTCAATGTCGTCTTCTAGTTTTACTTGTTTGGGCTTGGGAGCATCTTTGGCAAAGCTTTTGAATGCATCGAGAATCGGTCTGTATCCAGTGCATCTACACGTGTTACTTCCAAAGGAGTTCTCTATTTGATACTGTGTCAAATCGTAGTGGTTCGCTTCCAATAAACTGAGGAAAAGATTCATGTAATAAATTCACAAAATCCACATAGGTATAATCAATCAAAAATGTCATAATCAGGCCGCTGAGCATTGGTTGTAGACGTTTTGAAAAATCGAAATTGAGTACCTGTACAGTTTTCAGTTGCTACCTTTAAAAGATTATCATAGGAACTTTATTAACTATATTGCATTTGAAGTATGTCGAACTGAAAATCATTCGCCACTACAGTAATTGGCTAGGCGAAAAATGCTCAGGCGTGTCGCCGTGGCATGCTTGATACAACTTCCGAATCCACCGACCTAAGCTATCGCTCATTGTGGATAGGCCGTGATAGGCCTATCACAGGTTGGTGGTGGTGACTGGACGTGGGTAGGCCGTAACTGTTAATTGTTGGAGTGAGCACCGGTTATTATTTAGAACGATCCCGGAGCATCCTGGCGGCACGGAGGGTAATTGCAGGAATTTTCAGGGAGTCTGGGGGAGAGTCTTACATAATCATTTGCGTCATATCCCCGGGCGCAGTGGTATGAGTAATGCATTTTCTCTTGTATATAAAACAATAGGAGGAGAAGCTCGACAGCGTAGTAATAAATGCGCCCGGTCTTATATTGCTAAGATTAAGCAACTTTTGCAATGGCCGGTCAGGAGATGAGTGACCAAAAATAAACATAAACTACCACACTAGGCCCGCGTGGTGGTTTATGGCCCGTGTAACGTTCTCCCTATCTATCCAGAGAGAAGTGCCCCTGTAGTGGGGACATAAAAAGAGCTGGAGTTAGTGATGGCGATAATAAAAAAAGGCCGTAACAATTACCTGTACATACTCATGACCCATCCTGGGCTGCAGTAGCCGCACTGCGTGCCGTTGTACTCGGCCAGGGTCTTCTGCACGGGGTGGTAACCACTGCGGCGGTTCCCAATGCCTTCCACTGTGGTCACCTCCCAGTCTTGGCACGAAGTTATGGACACCATACACTTTGACGAGAAGAAGATTAGTGAGGGAGGAAGCTGCAGTTTTTATCTATGACGCATATCGTCGAAAAAGTGACAATATTCCTAACTAACTGTAGAAACGCTTTGACCAATAGATTAAAGATATTTCTGTAAAATAATTCGTAGAAAGGTTTTTTCCCTTTTTCCCTGAAAGCCTATATAAAAATGAATCACAGTATCGATGCAAAATTGAATGAAAAATTCTTAAAAATGCTAGTTATTAGGTTTATTGTCATTTTACTCATCCACAAAATAAGGAGACAGCAGCTTCATACAAACGCTATCGAGCTACACACATACACATAGACCATCTCATAGGACAGCTCACACGAAATCTCGGGAAATCTCGGGACAGCTCGAGACAGCTCGGGACGTGTCGCCGTGGCATGCTTGATACAACTTCTGAGTCCACCGACCTAAGCTATCGCTCATAGTGGATAGGCCGTGATAGGCCTATCACAGGTTGGTGGTGGTGACGGGACGTGGGTAGGCCGTAACTGTTACTTGTTAGAGTGAGCTCCGGTAACTTATTTAGAACGGTCCCGGAGCATCCAGGCGGCACGGAGGGACAGCTCGGGACAGCTCGGGACAGCTCGGGACAGCTCGGGACAGCTCGGGACAACTCCGAGGGCAGCTGTTGCCAGATTCCGTGTCCGTGCGAGATGATCTATGCGTGCGTTGCTGATCGTGTTTGTATGATGCTTACCTACTGCAGTCTCCTTATTATGGACTCAACTATGATATCTTACATAATTTTACATAAACAAACATAGGTAATACGATATTGTTATCATCATTGCCTAAAGCTTCACTTTTGTTTTACTGGATCTAAGCACCCCATTGTTTTACTGGATATAATATCCTTCAAACAAGTTAGTAGGTAGGCAAACACCTATCTACCTACAACTACTACCTACTAACAAGTTATTAGGTAGGGTAACAGGAATTAGGAGACAACATCCCATTCCCTAAGTAGTACTATTATTTATTCTATGCTTAAAGTACACAAAGGCTGAGTGAGTATACTAACAGAGTTAACTGAGAAGGTCTTCTTGTGTCCGTTGTGGTCGACGGCGGTGACGGCTACCATGCAGGAGCCGCAGCCGGCCTCCTTGCACATATACTTAGTGCCAGGCAGGTTGAGGTATACGCGTACATAGTCGTTCAGTGTAACATCCGAGTCGACCTCTGAGCCAACTGCATAAAAAAAATGTTACCTAGTATTGCTGAGTGCGATTTTTTATTATTTCACCCGATCCTCTAAATGCCACTACACTTTTACAGAATACACTAAACATGCACACAATGTTTAGGCCCAAGACAACGTACTCGTAGAACAAGGGTACGACGAGCCGGTTCACACGCGCTCTATACCAGGTACAGACATGTACTTGGGCGCTTCTTCCCACTACCACAGAATACCACTACTACGGCCCGGTCAACCCGAGTCGACGTCCAAGCCTTTAGAGGCGCCCTCGGGTTGTTCTTAAGGGCACGGGGACACGCACTAGTGCGTGATGCCGTTCCCTCTAGAAAACCTCCGAAGGTGATTCGTTTCACACGGCTTGAGGAACCCTTTAAGTTTCTCGCCGCTCCCAAAAAAGCCCGGTGAAGCTGAAAATGCTGTTAGAGGCAATCAGCAAACTCTCTCAAAAAAAAAAAAGCAAATTTTTGTTTTGTGATTCTTCTTAGTTGAGGTAACGGCCTTTTTTCATTTAATTTTAATATTTTTAGGTACATAACTATAAGTATATTTATATACTACTAATATTATAAACGCGAAAGTTTGTATGTATGGATGGATGTTTGTTACTCTTTCACGTAAAAACAACTGAATGGATTTTAATGAAATTTTCCTCATTACAGACCATGACCCAGACCAGCATATAGGGTTCTTTTTTTTTTCTTTTTTTTACTGTAGTCTTCGCGAACGAAGTCACGGGCAACAACTAGTAATATTATGAATGCGAAAGTTTGTGTGTATGTGTGTATATTTGTTGCTTCATCACGCTGCAACGGATGGATGGATTTGGATTAAATTCAGCATACAGATAGTTTATAACCTGGATTCCATAGGTTCCACAATTTACTACTTAGGTCTTGGATTTGATGTTGGGAATAGAACCTATTTGGTTGTTTTTTATACTTTTTTTTAAATTTTGACAGACTTTCCAATACTAAATGATAGTGCGATAGTTATAGGCTATTTACTTACTTATTATTTACGTGTGAGCACCTTCATCACACATGATATTAAATTATGATAAGGCTGAAGATGAAAGCGCACTTCACCCGTACCTCCGTAACGCTTAACCACTAAAGGTCTGACACTTATCCCCTAATTTTCGGAATAAACAATGCTATTACCAATAATGTTATAGCGACACATTTGGATAAAAAAATGGTAGCTAAGCTAGTCAGGCAGGCTTAAAACAAGTTCTACCACCAACCGAGTACACATCTGTACCGCTCTGTACCACTCCTTGGGCATCAAAGCTGGCAGCTCTAAATCTGAGACCATCTTATAACCACTAGAGCACAGAGGCGGTTAAAACTATAAAGACTAACGAATTATTAAACATCATACTCACTAGAGCATTGTATACCATTGACACTGAATGTGATTCGATCCATAATTGTGAAGTTGACACAATATTTTGTAGAACTTTTTTATAAAAAAAAGAATAATTTGATTATACCAATCGACTTGAAATGATATAGTAAGTAGACACGCGCGTTCTAACCCTCAATCAAGTTCGGTATGTTTTTAATCGTAAACCTTATTTCAGTGAGGCAATCAGTAATAGCTGTAATTTGGCTATTTAGACATTTCTAAATGTAAACGTGTTCAACAAATTATGTTTTTAGCGGTCTTTACACCGGTGTTGCTCGAAACGGTATAGTCAATAAATATTCATAATTTCCTTCATAACATTGTAAAACCTTGTAAGTTCATTGATTTCAGCCAGTTATATGAGTGAAACCCTTCTGATTTCGGCGGGCTGGTTAGAACCACGATAGCTCAATTGGAAGAGCACCTGACCCGGTATGTCAGAAGGGTGCAGTTTCAAATCCTGCTCGTGGAAATTTTTTCAACATTTGTGTTTTTTTTTTACAATTACTTAGTTAAACTATATGTATTTATTAATTTAATATTACTAGAAAAAAATCGGTAGCTCAGCGGTCAGAGCATTGGACCGGTAAATCCAGGGTCGTGGGTTATATTCCCACTCGAGAATCCAGAAACAGGTAGCATTTTCCTTGTAAAATTTGAAGAAAAAAAATGTTTTTGGTGAACTAGCTCGTCAATGTGTACGTTACACGGGCTACCGGCGCAAAATAAAGAAACCCAGAAGGTAAGCTTTATATACCGAGCTCGAGCAACGTACACATACACCCCTTGCACGGATCACACGGATCTCGGAACAGCTCGGAACAGCACCGAGCGCAGCTGTTGCGAGATTCCGTGTCCGCTAGAGGTTGTCTATGCGTGCGTTGCTCGAGCGCTTATGATTGTTATTTAAGCATTTAAGAAAAGCAACTGTTTCCTTTAAAATATATTTTATTACATTAAACAGTCGAGTTACATAATGCGGAACTATAATAATACTATCCATTTGTTCGACGGTTTCGTGTGCCCAGCGCTTCCGACGGCCGGTGTTTCAATGTTTCCGTCCCTTACATCGACATAGTGGTTTCTGATTTTTAACAAAACGAACCCGCAGAACACTGAAAACAAAAAAAAACATATTGAACAATCCCGCTATATCTTAAATACTTAATACTCTTCAATTAACGAAAAGAGAATAAAATTTAGAGGTAGAGGCACCAGTAATCATCATCTCGACACCAAATAATAACAAACAATAACAGAGATTTTTTATTTATTTGATTTACCAACAGCTATTACATTGGAACTTGATCGCTAGGCACATTGCAATGTGGTTTCAAACTGAATGCACAGCCAATTACAGGCAAACACCTCTTGCAAATTATGACAAAGAAGCCATTAATTACTAAAAAAAAACCACAAATGTTAAAAAAAATTTCACGAGCAGGATTTGAACCTGCACCCTTCTGACATACCGGGTCAGGTGCTCTTCCAATTGAGCTATCGTGGTTCTAACCAGCCCGCCGAAATTATTCAACACTATTTACTTTATTATTTACTACTAATAGTTAAACTCTAAAATATAATTATTTTTTATGAACTTAAAAAAAATATGCTTGTATAACTACCTACTAAATATACATGAGAAAAAATGTAAATTGTCTAAAATAGAATATGCTAATTAATGTTTATTTTTTCATAAATTGTGGCAAACTGTCTGCGTGTTCATCTAGTTTACCACAATTCATATTATACAATAACAATTTGTACTATAATGTGTACTGTAACAATTTAGTAGGTAATTAATAACCTACTAATGACTTTAATATTAGGTACTTCATAAATTTGCAAAATAATTCATAAATTAAAAATACTTATGTTAAACATTTGTCAACACTTACATTTTTCGGTAATACCAACAGCCACTAAAAGTATATACAATTGGCTAATGAATTTTTCAAACGCGTATAAATTATACAGAAGGTCGGCGATAAACATTAAGACCTCTATGGTATAGCAAATTGCAGTTGGGAATAGCAGAACTTTCACCATACCGTGTATCTTCTGAAAAATTAAATTTAACCTCGTTCTTTTATTTGTTTACTAAACAATTTCTTGACCTTGCCTTCGGAAGTCAGACAATAAATTATACTATAGAAAAAATGCAAAACAAAAAATAATAGAAATGCATACTTTTTGTTATTGTGACCATAATTACTAACTATTTTCTATTGCATTATATTCTATTAAAAAAAATAAGACAACTCTGGAGTACGAAATGTTATTTAAAGTTTTATTTATTCTTACATCTTATTTATTTGTCTATTTTCGACGTCAACGTTATGGTGGAGACTGACCAGCAGGCTTATTACCCAAAAAAGCAACCAGTTGTTAATTGTACAATTGCAATGCGATTACGCGACTGCTTTGGTTGCGGTTGATTATTCATGGTATTACGGACACAAATGGTTCCATAGATTAGATAAATTTGTGTCCGTATTACCAATTTATCAACCGCAACTAGAGACTATAATTTATTTTCCGTAATAACTTGTACTTTGTCTCATCATTCCCACAGAATGTATGTAGCTACATGAATGGTAAAATATATATTGTTGGTTAAGGGCAGGGTACTCCAACTAAATAACCGAATTCTTGTGCTCCAACAATTTTTTTTTAAATATTTTTTTTTTAATTTATTTTGCCAACTTCTCATTAATTAATAATGAACGTTTTTACAACACATAACTATTAACTTATGCAGATGAGGTTCTATATTCAACTATTTTTTATTGTTTATATTTAAGATTACTGTGCTTGTTTCTTTTTTTTTCATTTTTTAAGCAATCCGAATGCGAATTCAATAAAGTATATTGTTAAATTTAATAATAGAATATTGAAATCTAAAAATAAACCTTCACGTAAATATTTAGCAGTGCATTATTTGTAAATATGTGTATAGTTTATTCTTGTTAATAAATTATTATTTTATAAAATTTGATTTCGAATTTTGTGACAACCCTTGCATATCGGCGATCGATCGCGTGCATACATACGCGGGCGGCGCCTTTCATGTGGGGCGATGCCCTACTGTATGAAATAGTAATACTGTGCTGTGACATAGGCCTCTCCAAGTCCACTCCACCGAGCACGATCCGCGGCTACTCGACTACTATTGTGTCTCACTGCTGGGTAAAGAAAGGCCTACCTTCTGCATGTGTGTATTTATTGGTAATCCAACAATACTAGGTATATAGGGTCTAACAATATCAATAAGCGAACGTTTAAGGGGAGCATCTATACATCACACTGAGAATGCTCACCTTGCTCAATGCTCAATTTGGTCCAAAACTACAGACTCGTTACAGATATAATCAACAAAATATTATCATAATTCACCAAAAAATACACCCTTTCCAAACCCATACAGCTGGTGTACTACACGCACACAAAGAGAGCCGTGTGTGTATGAATGTCATACAATGGTTTTTCAATTGTGTGCGTGTATCTGTACACTATGTTTTTATTGACGCTTGCGTGCGTGTTAGTAAAGATACAGCATGTTTCATGATGTGCATTATTTTAATTGATTTAGTTTGTTAGAAAACATAACTTTGAAAAATCACTATAATACTGGAGCTCATTTTTTGTCATTGTTTTCAGAATGATGTATAGATACCGCCCTTAAACGTTCGCTTATTGATTTTGTTGGACCCTGTATAGGTAGGAGAAAAATAGTTGCAGAGGCGAGGATATACGAGTACCAGTTTTTATCATATTGACAGTTTTTATTATTTATTTTACTCAATACTTGTACTATCTGTTGGATAAAAAAAAGGTCAAATGTTAATAATATGTATTTACCACGGAATAGATAAAGTAGGTTAACCTTATTTAACTGTTCTCTATCTGTCTGTATTTACGTCCTTTTGTTGAATGTCTTTCGAAGTTATCGTCTAACTACATTATAACGTTGGGATTTTACTAACCTTTTATCAATATAAAAATTCATACCTATTTATTGTATGACAAAGCATTTAAATACTACCTATCTCGTTAGTATTGCTTGTATATACACGATTGCACTAATCAATCTAATAAATAATAAGCAATAATAATCAACCTAGCTATCAGCTAAAAAGATAGGATGTATTGGGTCTCTTACACGGAGTAACTCAAAATTTCAAAAAGCCTCACATATTTACATGATACACTTAATATGCATGCGTTTAGGCTCAAGACAACGTACTCGTAGAACCACGGTACGACGACCCGGTTCACACGCGCTCTATACCAGGTACAGACATGTACTACCTGGGCGCTTCTCTCATCCCCCATGACCCGGCCAATGTTCAATGAGCCGTGTTTCTAGACTTTGCCTCTAAAGTTCTCAGGTTGTTCCGCTCCTGATCCGATCCGAACCACTAGTAGGAAACGGGGGGACGCACTAGTGAAACTAATGAATCAGCTGCTTAACTTCCCCTGCGTGTCATAAGATACTCGCACATCAGCCGATCGGCTCGCAACCCATCACTGATGTTGTCTATTCCACCTTGGATCCCTACTTTGTTTATGCTAACGTGTCGTCGCGTGGTCTCTAAAGCGCTGTCCACACATTTCCGAGTTCCGATTTTTCTCCGTCTCTGTCGTATTCCGTCAGGGACGGAGAAAAAATCGGCTACATATGATTTGTGCGAACTTGTTCACACATCTCCGTGTCAGGAAGATCCTGATCGTTAGAGTTCCGGATGCACGGACAGTGAGAGTAGGTACTATCCGATTTTTATCTACGTGGACTGGACGATATCTTGTGCAAGTGCAACATGGACACGGGAAAGATGATAGAACTATTGAAAACATTGCCAATTCTTCTGTGTTGAACAAGGACATCGGGTTGTATGCGTATCAGCCACCGAAACGGAATTCACTGACACCGATTTCCCTGATATGTGTAGACACGGGTGACGGATGGCACGTCCCTGACTGACGGGAACATTGACACGGACAACTCGGAACACGGATGGCCTTGGCCCTGACCCGGAAATGTGTGAATATCGCTTAATAGCGAGTAAGTATACTCATAAATTTTGTTTACCCCTTTTTGGGAGGAGGGCGTGATAAAATGGCATAAAATACTAGTAGGTATATAATGTATATATGTATAATTAATTACCTTGCACAGCCCCGAGAGTATAAAGACATCGCAACACAGTTGTATACACAAAGATATCTCTGTGATTGTTAAGGTTATTAATACTACTATTAATAAAGAATAATCAAATGACGTGCCATTTTCATATAACATGATACGAGAAACAACCACGAGGTTTGAAGTCGTTAAAAAAAATGTGATTCCTTTTATGATCTGAAATTATAAAAATAAAAATTTATATAAATATAAGTCTATTTTTGGTGGCAATTAAGTCAAAGCTTAATGGCTTTTGCATCAGATGATTATTAATAAGATGGGTGACCGAATACAATTGTCTCGTACTTATTAGTAGGTACCTACGTATATAGTGTTCGTCACCTGAGTGTTCGTCACCTGAGTGTTCGTCACAGGAACACAGTGTGTAGGAGCTCGATGGCAGCTTTCGCAAGACCGGTCTTCGGATAGGTGACCAAAAATTTTCCATCTCGAGCTCCTCCGTGATTCGGAAGGCACGTCAAGCCGTTGGTACCGGCTGCATTAGCAGTCGTTAACAACCACCAATCCGCACTGGGCCCGCGTGGTGGTTTATAGCCCATTCCCCCTGTCCATCCATAGGGAAAGCTCGTGCCCCAGCAGTGGGGACATTAAATGAGCTGATGATGATGATGATAATGACTCAGTGTGTACGACACAAGTTTTCATTGAAATTTAATTGAAATTTTACTAGAAAGCTGGTGGACTGTATTCAATTTAAAATCACATGACCCACATCTTTATTTAAAAAAAAATTCGATCACGGTTCCTATCGAACCTAATGAATTTTTAATATTTTTTTTAAACATGACGTAACTTTAAAAATGAGAGAAATAATGTGCAATTATATAAAAAAAATCGTGTATAATTACAGCAATACTCACCACTAGCAAAACTGCGCCAGCGATCACGTACGGGTTGCGAAGTCCTGCAGATCCCATTTTGATCATATTTTAATAGACCACACTAAATCTGAAAGTTGTTTAGTCTAGGTTTTATTTTATAAAGTTTTTTTTTTGAGAGAGATTGCTGATTGCGTCTACGGCATTTTCAGCTTCACCGGGCTTTTTTGGGGGCGGCGAGGAACGTAAAGGGTCCCTCAAGCCGTGTGGAACGAATCACCTTCGGAGGTTAGATAACCTCCGAAGGTGATTCATTCCACACCCTCCGAAGGTGATTCGTTCCACACGGCTTGAGGGACCCTTTACGTTCCTCTAGATAGAGAAACGGCATCACGCACTAGTGCGCGTCCCCGTGCCCTACTAGATTCTCCGAAAGGTTCGGATCGGATCGGATTTTATAAAGTATTGGCATAAATGCTCATTAGTAACATGAAAGCATGCTATTATTGAGCAATTACCTAGGTACTACTTAGTAGCATGGGTTTTCAAAATTACTACATGCATGCTTATTGCGAGTAAATAAATAGCTTATTACTGTCCCACTGGGCCTCCGTCATTGAAATCAAGTCTTCGCTACAATTGATGGGTAAAGGCTTAATCACCACGCTTGCCAAATGCGGGTTAGTGATCACAAACCCCGGCCTACCCATCGAAAAATCCAAAATACACTTTGCCCGGCCTGGGAATTGAACCCAGGACCATCAGCTATCTCAAAAAATATTGGTCGTTAAATAATACGAGCGAAATTCATCCGCAATTCACAAAATGTACAATGTATAAGAGTTTGAGGAGCTCGATGGCGTAGTGGTTAACGTGGTACGCGCGTATTGAGGTTAAGCAACTTTCGAAAAGACCGGTCATTGGATAGGTGACCAAAAATGTATGATCCGTTGGTCCCAGCTGCATTAGCAGTCGCTAACAACCATCAATCTGCACTGCGCCCGCTTAGTTGTTTATGGCCCGTTCTCCCTATTCGTCCATAGGGAAGGCTCGTGCCCCAGCATGGGTACATAAAAATGAGCTAATGATGGTGACAATGTATAAACAACGTAAGACATAGTAAAGATACATACATTCTGTCTTTCGCCACTCATTCTCTATCTATAATATGAACTTTTTAACCATGCCATTTATCACTCTTCTTCGTGCGTGCTTAAAAACAGCCACAAAGTTTAGTGTAGCTGTTCCTTAGCATGTAAGGCATTATTATTTAGGATTTGGCTTAAAACTTACTTACAAGGAGATCTGGCGAGAACCCACCACGTTGTCCTTATGCTGGCTGGTGGTTTTAAACGGCTTGGTCCCGACCAGCAACGGCTTGCTTAAACTAAATGCCTTACGAAACAATGAGCACGATATGTTTTAAACGGGCCACCGTCCGTATCGGTCAACTGGCATGAGGTATGCCGATAGTTGCTAAACTTGCAAGATTTTTCTATTAGTAAGACAAGAACTTATTAGTTCTTACAGCTTAATTTAATTTCAAGATTTAGTTACCTCTACTAATAAAATTCTACAACAATTTCACACTTTTAAAATTTCTAAACTTCCACTTAGATTAAAGGTATGCTATATACCGAACTTTTAATTTTACACTGTCACACAAACTTGTCCCACAAACGACTATAGCACAATGAAACTATAGAATCACTATCGTGCATTTTATATGCAGGTGTTTATACACATAACGTCCAGTCTTGTAAAATCCAATAATATCGCTTGGACGAATACCCCAAAGTGAGGTTGGGTTTTTGTAATCCTTCTCGGAGTGTCAAGCAGTTGGAGATAAGGAGATCACGGTGTTTTAACTCAAGTGTGCCGATAATAGTTACTTCATTGCAAGTTAAATGATTTATTTAAATAATTGCTGTGGGTTTTATAAAGATAACACGAACTTTTGTCTGAATTTGTTAGCTTAGCGTATCACCATACGCCTGCCCTGTTCCCAATTTTATTTGTGTTCGGCAATATGTTTTCAATGCATTTTAAACAGGGATTGACGCAAACTAATTCTAATTAACAAAGGTGTTATAATTTTTTCATATTCAACGTTTCATCTGAGTTACACGGACTGACTGCTGTCGCGATGTTTAATCCCCAATTAAAATTAAAGGAATTTGATAAATATGGAACGCGGAAATTTAAAGTGAGTCCAAACTATATGACAAAACATGTCATACCCTGATAGAGCATGACTATGTAATATGTTTTAGTAATGTGGACAATTATTGTCAATAAAACAATATTTTAACTAAATTTTACTTATTGGTAGTGGAGAGCCACCCCGCCTTCTGAGGCCACTTCCTTGAGGACTCCCCAAACGAGTCTCACTCCTAAGGGTAGTACCTCCCTGTGGATTAGGGTCCACTCAGGGATACTCGGAGCTCCTCCCTGTACTTATTTTGGACCTCGATGAAGTCCAGGTGGTCCACTGTCAGGTCTGCAGTACTACCGGGAAGCCAAACTGACATGCGGTATTTTTCCAACTTTCTTACTTTCAGGGGAGTGCCCTCCTGGTCGCCGAGGCCACAGTTCAGCAACAATGTCATCGCCTCCTCGGTAGTTGTTGTTACAAGGAAATATCCTTCAGCAACTAGACCCGAGGCGTCGAATGCCAGGTTGCGGCATAGTATACTATACTATGATACTATACAAGTGTAAATCTACCTTTATTAATACTCGTTTTTAGTCCTACAAATTACGCAGATACGCGAAATTGATGACTTCGATCTTGCAGGCAGGCGGGATTGAGATTTTTATGCGGGATTGGTTTCCCTAGTTACAAGTTTGGTGAGGTTCGTTTGTTTCCTATCGTGCTTCAATTAAATTCATTAAATTCATTTGTTAACATATTTTGGGTAAGCATTGGCTATACATTGTAAGTAGTCTATCTGTTTGCTGTAGGTAAGGACGCACAAATGTCATACTTAGCTTATTATAGGAGGTTTGGTAATATGTATATGTTCCCGAAACGTAGCCATGTTAACATGTCTATATGCATAGTCAT
Source organism: Eudonia truncicolella (assembly GCA_949315975.1). Taxonomy (NCBI): domain Eukaryota; kingdom Metazoa; phylum Arthropoda; class Insecta; order Lepidoptera; family Crambidae; genus Eudonia; species Eudonia truncicolella. Next base: position 6,259,622 of record OX438838.1, on the reverse strand, counting down.
GTCATGGCATAGTAATGCCAACGTCAGAAAATGGAAATTGTAAAAAAATAATTTCGACTCTCCATACAAAATGGACCCATCTGCTGATCGAGTTAGTATGGAAAGTAGATTTTTTTTATAACAATTTTTATTTTCTGACGTTGGCATAGTATTTTATAGACATTTTAACATGTGAACGTTTCGGGAATATATACATATTACCAAACTTCCTGTAAATCGCGTACATATAGGTCAGTTATTATCAAAATTTTTATACTTGATACTGTGATCGACCTTCCTTATTTGAAATAAGACCAAAAAAAAGTTTTTGTGGTTTAATTTCTCGAACTGTTTTTAAAGCGCTTTCGGGATTCAAATATTTTTGATCAAAGGAAGAGCCCTGCCCGAGGAAGAGCCTCTAGTCGAGGAAAATAATTTAAATACAAATGATTCTTAAACATTTATTTTCTTTCAAAGCCGTTACATAATAGGTATGTAGTCAAATTGCATTGACCATGCACATTAAAGTGCCTAAATTCAATTAAACAAGTTACTTACTAATAAGAATACAATTTAAATACCAAAAGTTTGCGTAGTAACATTAATAGCCATTTCCAAAAATATACTATCACTAAAATAGTAAATGGTCCGTACATTTATTGTTACTTTTTAATTATATTCGAGAGTTGGTTGTACAATAACATTCAAAATAAAGAAAAACAAATCTTTACGTTTCTTAATCAATCATAATTGATTAAGTAAGTATGTCATTTATTTATGTACCTGTTTTTTAATTATGATAGAGTACATATACTTATCATTATCAGCACAAAGAAGGCACAAATGCAATGGCACATATTTTTTTGTCACTCATTAATTATAGAGCTATTTATTTTTCTCAAGAATTAATAACACATTTATAATATAATTATATAGCTTTAACTTAATACATCGTAAAAAATGCAGAAAATATCAATGCTTTTAACCTAAATTATACTGTTACGAAAGTTTTAGTAGTTTATGCTCAAACAATCTAAGTAAACCCATTTTAGTTTATACTAGTTTTGACTGGGCAATACGCGTATTAGAATTGGCGCAGTATAATTTCAATTTATTGCAAAGGAATGTTAGCGGGCACTTTGTGTCCCGTAGTTATATCATCTGTGAATGGAGAGACTATCCAGAGTCTATCCCTGATCAGATCTGAATAATACACAATTATAAATGCTTTAAATTTAAGTGAACTGTCAAGAAAGATTCATTATATTCTAAATGGGAGATAATATCAAGTGGTTTACTCAGACCATCTGGGACTGGAAGTATACAGATGAGAGGACTCCATACCCAGAACATTAAACTGATGACTACGCTATTGAAGCTAATGACTGTTTAAATAATGTAACGCACATTATCGATTAATGTGTGTTTAGTCAAAACTAAGTATAACTAAAGTTGGGGTTTGACTGTTTATACAACATACATAGTATAAGTTCAAACTCTATTTTGTATTGTAAAATATTCTAATAAATTTCAATCTTAATTGTAGTAATCTTCAGTCTTCCCGACAGTTTTCTGTTATTTTAAATATACCAAAAGCTTTTTTAAATCCATATTATAACGTTTTTACAAAAATATACCCACAATAAAATAAAATTTGTAAAAAGTTTTTATGTAAGTACCTATAAATGACTAAGCATAATAATATTACGTCAAAAACAATGACAAAAAAAATAAGATTTAATGTTAACAATAAACTAAGTATATTTATAAAAGTAAAGGTAATGCTGGTATATTTCTGCATTCCCTTTGGTGGATATTATTTCTTTCATTGTTATACTAATTAATTCAGAACAATAAATCAACAGAAACAAAACAATGAAAATAGAAAATGAATAACAGATAACGGTTAAATCTAAAATGCGGATCTAAATGCGATTCTGTAAATTAACATACAGATGTTTTTCCGATGGATGTACAGATAATCTAACTTTATTAAGGAAACTATTAGTACCATTATTATACCATTTTACTCAATTAATAATTTTTATTTTATATTAATTTGTACGTTTGTGTTTGTAATATATTTTTTTTAGGCGCGACAATCTATTTTTATTATACATTTTACACAAAAGCTGATCTCAAAAGGCCACCGTGAGAAATTGTACCATAGACAATTATTCTTTGTAAAAGCATTAAATTCTTTAATTTTGAATTATTGCCGTTAGCCATATTACTAGTTTTTATAGAAGATTTTTTAACATTTAGATAGAATAATACGTATTTTAATTGAATACGAATCATAATCATTATAAATGTAACTGTTTTAAATATCTCAATACAAACGAACATTCATAAATGTATATTAAAAAAAATAAAAGTCCGTGTTTACCCATTAAAATACAACAGGGTTATTTTAAACGGAGGTGAATTTGTGAGGTAACCACATCATATCGTTTATCTTAAAAGAGCAAGACTTAGGTATTGAAAGTCACGCAATTCGTGAAATATGAACAAGGCTAAACAACATAGGTACATCACAGTAAACATGCATTATTTTAGCTTATAAATTTAGCAAAAGAAAATTGTTACCAAAATGGCAGATACTGTATAATAACGCGAAGAGAAGCTGTTGTCTTGCCACGCATTGTACTCGTATAGCAACGACATCTAAGTAAAGTTTTAATACAAAAATCTCTTTAAGCGGTATTGTATATAGCGGGTTGGCGGCTCGCGTCGTTCATTTTGTAGTAGTAGCTTCGGATGACCAACAAGAAGTAGATGTTGAGTACTGGAAAGGGAAAGCTTACATTACAAACACTGGTTATCAGAAACATGGCCGAGGCATGCTTTGGGAGTGACAACAGTGGACTAAGATGCGCTGATTATGATTAATAATTAGAAATATTTTTAGCCAAACCTGTAGGTTTTGTAGGTCTCCAATATAAACGCGGACAGCATTTATTGGCTTTAAAGTAATTTAAACTTATGTATAAATCATGTAATAACTAAAGGCAAAAAATAAAAATAAAATAAAATCATAAACGTGCCTTAACTTGTAAAATCGCAACCACCGAAAGACTAAGGGGTGCTTGGAGCATGTATATTTTTCATTGGTACAGAACTTATTATTAACCTGTACATACGTGTGCACATCAACCTATCAAAAGACAAATTACAAATTACAACCCTCGGGCCATGGGGTCCGAGTGCTCATGTTTTATTTACTGACATCTCCAAACGGCTGGTTGACACTTCCCATGACCCAAGGGCTGGCTTTTACCTTGGCCAGAGGCTAAGTATTGCCATACAACGTGGCAATGCCGCCAGTCTCTTGGGTACATTACCAGTCGCCAGCGATGCGGGGGAATTTTTTGACGCCATATTTTAGTTTCGTAATAGTTTTAGTTACTTTAGGTAATATACAATAATATAATTTATTGTGAATTATATTATTATTTACTTGTAATGTCAATAACCAAGTCGTCTACGTATGTTCAACCTTATGATATATACATAAAGTTCAAAGTCTTTAAAGGAAACTTGACAAGATAGTCTGATGTGCAGGTGTGTTTACTTTGATAACAGAGGAGACAACGAGTCATTTCATGGTTTTTTATGCATTGGTTTTTGAATAACCACGGAGGGATTCTAGGGGCATCACCATTCATATGACACTCATAAACTCATAAGTTTATGAGTGTCCCCTTAGCAGAAACTACTAGCAGGGACTACTAGAGTTCATCGTGGTGTTTTACCGTGTACTGAGAATAGCTAAACACGGCATGAGGTAACCACGTCGTGGATAGTGCTAGCAAATCCTAAACAAATGCTCATGAAAGTTCCCATATTGCAGTTGTAAAACTAATAATACTCACAAATAGTGAAGATTTTCGAACAGACGTCTTGTGCTGAGATCGGGGAGCTCGCGAACCCAGCGAAGAACATCAATATATAGATCACCAGAAAGATGACGCCGTATACCAAGTAAGCCTTCACGTGACCTCTCTTGTTCTGAAACAGGAAATAATTGCCTGCTTAAGATATTTCTTGAAATATTTCTTCAGTACCTTTAGAAATGGCAGTTAGAAAAAAAAAGATTGTTTGTGGCGAGCGACGTGGGTGTATAGATTGCTTGATTGTATTAGTAGGATTCCAAACGTAATCCGACTGTATGGTGAACACCCTAGTACCTATATCTCTCACCATATAAATTTATTCTGCATTGCTATGATCCGACTTGAAGGGCACCTACTAGATTCCGTAAACTTATAAGGCATAAAAGCAGTCAACATCACGCTTACAATCCTTGCATTTGATATCGCAAACCTCCACGGAATGCATTGGCCGCTTTCCATCAGACGGACCATGCTCGTATCATAACAGCTTACCTAGTATCAAAGAAATAAAAAATATTATAAACTGTTTCATTCAAACTATTACAGTTGTTCTTTACCTGGTGAATCCCGACCAAGTACACAATGTTGAAGGTCAGGTACAGCACCAGAAGGATGATGAGGATGACGGCGACGACCACCGCGAAGGTGGTGACGGCGGTCGGATCTATCTCCGACTTCTCCAACTCCTGCCTGACGTCACTGCTGTTGACGACCACCCCGGCACCAACGGCCAATATAGCGGCGAATATGATACCGATTATGCCGACGACCTGAGAATGATAAATAAAATATTATTATCAAAAATTCGGCCTCACTGCTGTCCCGAGTCAGACTTGTAGCATAGAATGGATGGTGCCACATTTTTTAGTGGGCAGGCCTCTCCTCCTACTGATAAGCTTTTGTAGCTGGACGGGGGGAACAGATTAGCCCGGGTCGCCCTTGGCCTCGATCCATGACAAGTTGGTTATATAATACTTGAATCCTATACAAATCGTTGTTCGCACTTAGCGCGCCACATTACTCCACTCCAACTTTCATTATTCTATTTCTACTTAACGTCAAGAAATGGAGTCCACAGGGTGCCTATAGTGCGAGTTTTGTTTACTATCCGTATTAAATGAGTATGGCATTGAAGCAGCGCCTCCTGGCGGCATACGAGAAGAGTTAACATTTTGCCATACGAATTCTCGTTTTCTTTAACGGGATCGAATGGCGAATGAAACTCGCACTTGGTACCCAGACCAGAAGAAAACTGGTGCAGCGTGAAAACAGCGCAGCATCAGTCACCCATGTCATACCCAAGTCTACATGTGTCTGTACCTGTTTCGATAGTTCATCATCACAAGCCTATAATCGTCCCTGAATCGCTTCATGGTTTTATAAATAATTTATAATATAATATAACACATCCATAAAAAACACGCTGGTTGCGCTGTTGCTTTGGTGGGTGGGTTTTTTTTTGAGATAGTTTGCTGTGCTGCCACTGGGCAGCTTCCCCGGGCTTATTTGGGGGCGGCGAGAAACTTAAAGGGTTCCTCAAGCCGTTAGAAACGAATCACCGTCAGAGGTTTTCCAGAGCGAACGGCATCACGCACTATTGCGTGTCTCCGTGCACTACTAGATTCTTCGAGGGGTTCGGATCGGATCAGAAGGTGGGTGGTGAGAGTAGATAGGTAAATAGTTACTACTGGTTACTAACAAAAAAAAGGTGGTTACCAAATTCAAATAGCCGATGATGAGGCACCCTGTTCTTAGCTCGATGCACCCGCAGCACGTGTCGAATATAAACGAAGTCATCTTGATCTTTAACAAACAAACGCCTTATATATAAGTAGTGTGAAGGAAAAACCAATGACACATAAATAATTGTTTGCTATTTAGTAGTATTTCTAAATGCACAAATAGCGAGAGACATATAAGTACATTTTTTTAACTCATTTAGTGCATTCTAAACGAAACTTGCACAGTTTGTTTAAAAAACGAAATTACTAAAATAAAACAAAAAACCCGACTGCTAAAACAACTATATTTCCTTGTTCGATACCTATACTTAAATAATAAAATCTACATATAAATGAGCATTTATAAGTATTTAGTGGGTTGCCCTATAGTTCATCAGTAGGAAATAATAAGAAAGACGTTCAGTTCATTCACTTTTGTAATTCTCGTTTGCACATAGATATAACACAATATATATAAAATGACTATAAAATATCTAAACAATAACTAATTAAATAACTTTTTCTACAATCGCTACTCTCTCGTGTCTGAGGCCGTAGGCTTTGAATTATTTGTTGCAATTTAGTCACGTATGTTTCATCTGAGATATTTCGCATTTTCACAATGGGTATAAAAATCGCCCGGTAAGCGTAATGTTTGCCCTAATACCATTTCTGCTGAGCTGACGCCGCTGTCGCCTCGACACGCCGCACGCAGCCCCAGCATGACTGTAGGTAGTTCTTCAACCCATGATCCACTTACCTTTTGCAACAAACGAGCTTTTAACGCAGCCTTCAGAGATCGATGCAATCTTTCTACCTTGCCGTTACTTTGCGGGTGATACGCTGTTGTTCGAATCTTATGGACACCTAAAATCCTCATAAGGCTACTAAATAATTTGCTCTCGAACTGTCGCCCCTGATCGCTTGTTAATCTAATTGGGCACTCAAAACGGCAAATCCAATTTTCGTAAATAATTTTCGCGATGGTCACGGCTGTTATATCTATCACTGGAACTGCTTCCGGCCAGCTTGTATACCTGTCTATCATCGTTACTAGATACCTGAACCCTTCTTGAGTGGTCGGCAGGGGACCCACGATATCTACATGCAGGTGTTCGAAACGTTCTGAGAGCGGAAACGTGCCTAACTCTGTAACTGTATGCCTATGCGTTTTTACCTTTTGACAGTGTATACACGCTTTAGCCCATACACCCTACATCTTTGTTCATTCCAGGCCAGAAATACCGTTTCGCTACTATCTTGCGCGTGGTTCGCGCAATGGTAGCAGATGGTAGCGATATATTTTTCATATTATTTTAATCGACAACTTACCTTGTAACTCTGTCAGCATACCCGCGAGCTTATCGTCCATTTCCTGTGCTCGGGCGACTTCGGCGAAATCTATAACCGCTGGGCAAACAACAGTCTCCACTACCCGGGATAACGCGTCAGCAACCGCGTTATCGTTACCTTTGACATATTGTATATCGCTCGTGAACTCGCTTATATACAATAAATGTCGTGTTCGTCTAGGAGTTTCTTTGTTTTCTGAGCCTATTTTAGAAAACGCATGGACCAACGGTTTATGATCTGTCATTATCGTAATCTGTCAGCCTTCGATCATATTACGAAAATGAACTATGGCTAAATATACGGCTAATAGCTCCCTGTCGTAGGTGCTGTACTTTTTTTGCGCGTCCGAAAGCCTCTTGGAGAAGTACCCCAACGGCTTCCAAACCCCTTTCACCTTGTGTTGGAGAACTGCCCCAACGCAAGCGTAGCGGTGGGGTGCAGATTGCTGATCCGACATATTACAACATTGTATGCCGCTACAGTAGTATTTCTAAATGTACAAATAGCGAGAGGCATATAAGTACATTTTTTTAACTCATTTAGTGCATTCTAAACAAACCTTGCACAGTTTGTTTAAAAAACCAAATTATTAAAATAAAACAAAAAACCCGACTGCTAAAACAACTATATAAAAAACAAGTATAAACTCTTAAAAACCGGACTAACATAAAAAATTACTGCAAAGAAAAAACTGAAAAGAAAAAAAACAAGCTCTACGATCCCCGAATTCCATTTGGGTAATGTTGAATGCAACGTGAAATATTTCCTTGTCCGATACCTATACTTAAATAATAAAATCTATAATAAATGAGCATTTATAAGTACATTGAATATTTATAGTTGTATGCCGTTTGGGCTGTAGGGCGTGCCAAAGAAATAGACATACATATACATATACATACATACATACACTCGAAAAACATAACCCTCCTTCAGACGCAGTCGGGTAAAAACAATGCAATAGGCGTATAAGATTCTATATTATTGGTGTATTTAGAATGACTCGCTTTTAAGTTTTATGTATTCTATAATTTATGTTCTCATCTAAGTGGCTTTATGATTTTTATAAGAATAATTTGTTTTAAACCTAAATTGGTCATATATTACAAAACCATACAAATTCTCGTTATCGTTTTAAAAATAAAGCTCTCACTGGGCACTGAGAACCAGGGAAGGTAAAAATGGTTCCCATAGTCTGCTAAAATAGATGACGCCATCAACAAAGCCATATAATAAACAAACTGAACAAGAATTATTCATTTAACGTCTATTTAATTGGTTCCTCTAATTGATGACAAGGACAAAAACATGTTTCGACTCAAAATGTCTAGCTAGTAATTTACCAATTCCGTTTGCTTTTTTTGTTAATAAACACAGTTAACTGAGTTTCTATTTTGTTGGCATTTATTTGGTAGGTACATTTTTAGCTTAAGCTCTAACTGCCTCCGTCCCTCGTATGCTTTGTGTTTGCGGCGAGGGTAGTCGCGGGCATTGACGGACAGACGCGGTCTTTATTGCTTCGCGGTCAAAGACTGCCCCGCCTCGCTGTCTGCAAAGCGCCTAAAAATGTCGAGATTTTTTTTTTTTTGGAGAGAGATTGCTGATTGCCGCTGCGGCATTTTCAGCTTCACCGGGCTTTTTGGGGGCGGCGAGGAACGTAAAGGGTCCCTCAAGCCGTGTGAAACGAATCACCTTCAGAGGTTATCTAGAGGGAACGGCATCGCGCACAAGTGCGCGTCCCCGTGCCCTACTAGATTCTCCGAAGGGTTCGGATCGGATCGGAAATGCCGAGAGGAAAACGGAAACGAAACGAAAACTCTCTCAAAAAAAAAAGTATTGTGCGTCACTCACTATCCGTCCCTAGCCGAAATGCCGGCTCGCATAAACGTTACGATGACGCCGAAAGTGTAAGCTCACTTCACCCGGAATCTACAACTACCTACTGATGATATGTAAAATAATTATAACAAATGTTTATTTGCATAAAATATGGTATTCAAAGATGTTAAAACCATTAAAATATATAAACATGTAGGTATGATCTGTGGTATGGCAAATTAATATCATGTAAACTTTTATACAAGTATGCCGTAACTAGGAGTTATTGGTATTAAAATAAAGCAAAAATGCAAAAATGCTCTAAACAGGTTTGATTATGTTCTTATCTATCTACCTAATCTAAATTTTTAGCCATAGTTAGTGTGTGCACATAGCGTAAATGATAATAATAAAGTTGTTAAAAAGTAGGTAGCGAACGGAAGCAGACAATCGGAAGCCATCTATGAATTTGCAGTTGGTTTGGTACTCGCTTATACCTACACTATAATAGATGCGTCCAGACTATACAACAAAACGTATAATATAGCATAGCTTTCGCAGAAAATTTTCTATATACTGATCTCAAAACTTCAGGCCCTTCTTTACCATTGGGCACTCTGGGCAAGTGCCCAGGGCCCCGCAATCGATGGGGCCCCTTGTTCCTGCCAGATCACTAACCGATAACCGATATTACCGATAATCAAAGTTTTGCGAAACAAAAATAACTAACTTATTGTCGTTTTTGCTTTTTAATTCAAATAAACCAGGGGCTTTACAGTGGGAACTCTATCTGGCTGCAAATAAATAAAAATACCAGATGAATAAATTTAGAATTTTGCTTATCTACTCCTTTTGCCTGTTTTAACAAAATCTAGCATAGCATAAGGAACCCATTTATCCTTAAGTGCCCAGCGCCTCCAATAGGTTAAAGACGGCCCTGCCAAACTTCAATACCTACCTATGAAAATGGCACTAAAATATGATGATGATGTTGATGATATAAGTGTCATTAAAACAACCTACTTATTGTTTTGTAACATTGGCATTGTTATATGTTATAGTCGTATAGCATAGTTATGTAACATGTCACTTAATGTGGACTCACCTTAACAAAAAAAAACCTGCTGGAATCCGTGGAGGTATGAATTCGAGGTGGTGATCCGTTTCAAAGGATCAAAAAATGCAACACGTTTTTGAGAATTAAGCAAATTATTAAAAATATAATAAGTATGTTTGTCTCGAGACAAAAGTTTGTGTGTAGGTAGGTATGTCAAAGGTGCCGAAATGCTGACAGATTTTGAGTCACCACATACCTGCTGGATTTCATTTTTTTTTACGTTATTGACTTTAAGATTTTATTGAAGGATTACTTTTTTTAATTTGATTTAGGATGGTTACTACTTACATTTCTTTATCACATTATAAACAAATCTTATCCGACTCTGTGGTTTTTTTATTACCTAGGTACTGTATACATAGTTAAGTCAGTCAGTAAGTTAGTTAAGTCAGGTCCTCATAAGGCATTGCATGCGGCATTTTTTTAATTTGTTTAAGTCGCCCTCATTACTCTTCAGTACCGCAGTCACTTAATATTAAGATCATATTAAAATAATCTAGCTAATCTCAAAAAGCCTAAGCAGCTGACTTATTCGGGCAGAGGTTTTCTAATAGCAGTCAAAACACCCTTCCTCGAGTGTCCGTCCAATATGCCTACCTACCCAGATTTTCCGAAGAAAACATTAGGCCTCGATTCGTCTAAAAATTTATAATCGTGTCTCAGTGGTCTGATTTATTTAGTTAGACTAAGAGAGAAATCATCCCACTGAGACACACTGTGCAGAATCTAGATCCTTAAAGTACTAGAAATATTATAACAAACTATAATTACTTGTTGCTACCTCTCATTTACCGCTCAGTGGTCCTATTACTCAAAGGTTGTCTGGAAGAGATCGCTGTAAGCGATAAGACCGCCTTTGCCCACCACTGTTTTAAAATATATGTTATTTGTTTTCTATTTGTGTGTGTGCAATCAAGTGTGTTATCTATCTATCTCAGATTTATTGGTTTCCCAGGTAATTCTAGTGTACATCCTTCACGTACCGCATACTTGTCCGTCCTCTCCCGAAATCCAATCCAATTATACTAAAGTATGACGTAATTCAGCATATATTTCTATCAGACATGTAGGTACAACACAATAAAGTGCTGTTTTTCTTTGTCGAGGAAAACGTCATCTATCCGATATTATAGATTACTATACACTTTATAAACATGATTTAAGTCAAGGTCACCTTCTTTTGGATCGCAAGGAATATACCTACCTACTACAGTTACGCCGAATATTCGTTTATTGTTCGGTAAATTATGAGTTGTCGTTCATGTCCGGCTCAATATTCGGTTCAATATTCCTTTTAATTCATTAAAATAATGTTTAATGAAAAGTTTTTTTTATTACAAATTAAACAATTCTTCATTAAAGGTTAACAATTAAAAGGAGTTGCATTGCAACAAATAACGGTAAATAAATAAACTTTTGATTCAACAAAGGTTGAATCATAAAAAAAAAAAAATGGTGGTGTAAGAAAACCAAGCTCTTAGCTATAAACAAACAGATATGCTCTTTAGTTGTGTTTTTCTTAGAATTATCTATAATAGGTACGAGCTGTACCTAGTACATTGCTAGCGCTTTTGTTTCATCTTGTTCTATTTAGTTGAAAAACTTTTAATATGCGATCTTTTGCGTCCTCTCATCTTACGATTTTGTTTAAACCGAATAGTTTAATCAAAATCGTTCTAAATTCAATTTAATTTATCTTCTAGCGGATAAAAAATGCTTTTGCACTCAGATATCGAAGAGCAAAAATACTCTTTCCGAGATGGGGAGATGAAATATATTTAAAGTACATGTACATACATGCTGCACATTCGATGAATATTCAAACGAGCCGCACTATCGACAAAAATATATTCCCAAGGTGAATATGTGCGCCGGCCGACGCGGGGCGCCCGCCGCCGCCGGCCGCCGAGAAGATGGTGGCCTCGGCCAATATTTTTTGTGACTGTCGACGCATTCTCGATTCGCACTTTATTTAATGTTTCCTTGATATACGATTTTATTGAACTCAATTATGGCGATGAAGTAATATTTAAAAATAATTGTAATTAAATTTTGAGAATCTCTATGTATACTTATGCTTGGAGAATCTACATAGGCTCCAACAGAGAAAATTTTCAAGTGTATCTGATGGGTGGGTAAACCTAGGAAACTATAAGAAGTAGCAAAATCCAAAAAGAGGATATCATAATCCAAAAATCATTACGGGATAAAGGGTTTCACACACACAACACCTCGTTTCGTAACCCTAATCAAATACCTAAACAAAAGTAGCGTTTTGTACACTTTGGTATATCTATATTAATATAAATGAATGGCCAAATGTGCTACTCGTATACACGAGTCGTATACACGTCATAGCAACACCTGAGCCCGATCCGATCCGAACCCCTCGGAGAATCTAGTAGGGAACGGGGACACGCATTAGTGCGTGATGCCATTCCCTCTAGTAAACTTCTGACGGTGCTCCGTTTCACACGGCTTGAGGAACCCTTTCAGTAGTTTCAGTTTCTCGACGCCCCCAAAAAAGTCCGGTGACACTGAAATTGCCGAATGAGGATTCAGCAAATACCCTCCAAAAAATCACTTGAAACGGCTCGACCGATTTGGCTGATTTATTTTTTGTTGTGTTCGTAATTGTCAGGACAATGTTTGTATCAACAACAAAAAAGTTTTCGACGGAATACGGGTGGGGTGTTCAATGAAGCGGACGAAGTCGCGAGCGGGCCACTACTAGTCTATCTATAATAGGGTTTCTTTAACTTTTTGCAGTCACGGACCACTTTCACAATTTAAACAATCACCCCAAGTAACAAAAGCTTCTATAACCAAGGCATTTTATCACCAAACAGTAATATAGTAGGCCTATAATGGTAATCATTGTGACTGCTTGTAACATAAAGGTTTTTAACACAGCGTTTTGCTTCTATAAAATTAATGAGCATTTAAGTTCTATAATTTGCTTTAAGAACGCTTACAGGACTATACAAGAGAATCAATAAAGTGTTGCACTGTAATAGATATGATAAAAGCGATTATGGTATTATTTAGTACTATAGACGACCTCATTGACAGTTTTATGTATTTATTTTGCAATAATAATGCGTGAAAATTACTTTTACAGTACTGGTATTGTAAAAGTGTCGGAAACACTATTACAGGATCAATTTGCACTATAAAAGTACCTTGCACAACCATTTCGTAACGTTATATCTTCTGAAAAGCTCCCTCAACATCGCTATGGAGCTAGTTCTGTAAAAATCATGATAACTATTCTATAGTACTTAAGAGTACCATAGCGACTCCTGGTGCAGCTGCTAAATAACTTCAATTCTAAAATAGCTCTATAGGTGAATTTGTGTTACTTCTACGATACTAAATCGTGACAAAAAAGTACTAAAATTAATAATTAAATATAAACCCTAATCAAAACGAAAATATGACTGCTGTTTTCTGCCATGATAGCACATTAGACCCCACTTTAAGAAAGCCTGATCTATAAAATTATTACTACATGAAGAAAGATTTGGCATAGTTAAAGTTCATAATTATGGAGAAAAAAGGAGTGCCGAAACAAAAAATTTATGTAAAACATGTGTGTTACACTACATTGTACACGTACATTGTATATTTTGTGATTTTCGGTGGAATTTCGACACTGGCGACCATCAAAATGATAATACGTTTACCGACATTTATAGATTCGACGTGATTATTTTTAAAGTGTAGGATCGTTTTTAACAATAGCCAGACATTTCCGGTGCATGAGATCACTGATTATGTATAGTAGGTACCTATATACAAGTTTATTAAAAACACATATTGTGGCAATGTTAAAACGGTTTTGAAACGCGCATACCATGAAATCAAAAGTTTTAAATGCACACTTGTTAGGTTTACATACGTACTACTTGATAGGATAGATAGGCTAACGACTTCGGTGGGCAATCTTGGTTGCTAAGCTACTTTTCCAATGTCGTGTATATGGATGGGTAATCAAATTTAGTCATGAACTCCTTCGTGCTTCAGAGGGAAAGTAATGCCATGGTCCCCATTGTTGTCATAAGATGGCGGTAGTTAGCCTAATCCACACAGGTCACAAGATATGTGGAATATAGAACCCTGTCTAAATTGGATAGGAGGAGCTCGATGGCGCAAAAGTTAAAGCGCTCGGTCTGCAACTTTCGCAAAGGCCCGTCAATAGATGATCAAAAATGTATCATCTCGAGCTCTTTTGTGCTTCGGAAGGCACGTAAAGCCGTTGGTCCCGGCTGCATTAGCAGCAGTCGTTAACAACCACGTGTCCGCACTGGACTCGCGTGGTGGTTTATGGCCCGTACTCCCTATCCATCGATAGGTAAGGTTCGTGCTCCAGCAATGGGAACATAAAACAAGCTGGTGATGATGATGAAACTTAATAACAGTTAATAATAACTTAATAATAGAAGTCATGTTATAATTTGTGTTATAAGTATAAGTTATATTATAAGTATAGCAACGAATATTTTGATCACAAAAATAAGTTGTAAAGCAACAAAGCTTGAATAAAAAGTCATGTACTTACTAAGAAGCGACGTGATTAATTTAGCAAAAAGTAAAGCTTAATTTAAAATAGTCATTATGTAGTTAAATATTATAATTGTCATTGTAAGCTGTAAGTTTCAATAAATAATTAATTTTTCTTTTGAATTTTGCAAACAAAATAATATGTTGAACAAGCAAATGGCGCCTTATGGTATTTATACATAATATACTATCGCTACATAACAGCACAGCTATTTTTGGCATAAACAATGTAGGCGTCAAATTGTTGCGATGATGATTGTAAAAAAAGTTTTGTTATAAAATCTAATGGAGCGTTATTATAAAAATTGTTTGTTAAAGATTCTGGAGAACTTCCTTTTATACTATACCAATTTAAAAACATAGTTTCATTGGCTTAATGATACTGGGCATGGGCGTTTTTTTTACGAAAATGAAAATAGCGACATACGAGAAGAGTTAAAATTTGCCATACAAATTTTTGTTTTCGTTAACGTAATCGAATGAATACGGATCTGACTTAACTTAAAATAAAACATATTTATACTCGGTAAGCAGGTATTGTCGACCCGGTTGCTAACAGAGTGGTGTTCAAGAAATGGTTGCCGATTGGTAGGTATACCTCCAGTTAAGTGTTCGGACGCCTAGTTCAAGTAAGTGGCGGCGGGCCGAAGGATGAGATAGCACACAAGTTGGGTATCCCTTGAACATCAACGAAAATGACAAATTATCACATGCCAAAGAAATCAGCATAATTTCATTTGCCAATTTATTACTTGGCAAATATACTTGTTACAAATAATTGAAACGCAAACCTAATGTTTCATAATACGGGCCGACAATACCGGCTTTCCGAATATAAATGTTTTATTTTAAATATTTATATAACAAAAACCACAGCAGTTACTAATTTTTACAATGAAGCACATAAGTACAAAGTTTTTTATGATAACTCATAAGGTATTTTCCCCACTGCTGCGCAAAGATCCCCCAAATCTAAGTAAGAGACGTATGGGGATACGTCTCTTACTTCGGCGGTCTCCTACCTATCTAATATAATAAAAAGGAATACTTAGATAATTTGAAACTGGATTGGGTTAAAATTAATGTTTTTAAAAATGTATTTTTTTATTTTTAGTTAAATTAATCAACCGGCCCTAACCGGTAGATATAGTCAGTAGTATTATTAAAAACTTATATGGCGTCTGCCTACGATTTTTCAGTAATAAATTAGCATGGCGGCTATCGGTAAGTATTGACCTAAGGTATCTATCGACCTCCACCCACGACCCAATTATCTACATATAAAATGGGCTCGCTCTAAACTTGCGTGATATCATGTTACTTTAATTACTTTAAATTAATAAAAACAAATAAGATTTTACTAATGTCTATACATTAGTAAAATCTTAAACCTATGTAGAAGTTGAACCCCTTACCTGCCCCCCGACCGCCTAACTCTATCGCCATCGCTATCGCTATCGCGCTCTATAGTTTACGACGTCATCTTGTCATTTCGAAATCGATATGAAAGCAATATCGAAAGCTATAGCCTAAAGCATTCGATATTGCTTTTGTATCGCTTTCGAAATGACTAGATTACGCCATAAACTTACCTTACCTACCTTATACCTTCAAAGAAGGCTAACATAATCGTAATCATAAAAGGTTTTGGCTAATTCTAACAATAAAAAGGCGCGATTCTGAACGTGCATCCACCACATTGTCTTGACCGCGTCGCAGAATGAAGAGCATGCAGAAGAAGCTTCATACAAACGCGCTCACATAGACAACCTCTCGCGGACATAGAATACCGCAACAGATGCATTCGGGCTGTTCCCAACAACCTCTAGTATAAGTTATGATTACCAGTCGTATTAAAATTTGTTCGATTACATTTACGAAAACGAAAATGAGTATGGCATTGAAGCAGCGCCTCCTGGCGACATACGAGAAGAGTTAACATCTTGCAATACAAATTCTCGTTTTCGTTAACGTGATCGAATGGCGAATCAAACTCGCACTATGGCAGCAGCAGCAGGCACCCTGTTCCGAGATTCCGCGTCTGTGAGAGGGTCTTTCTGTGCGTTGTTCGAGCGCGGTATGCAGGTATCTGGGGGCACGGCAGTGCCCCCGCCAAGTCGAGCAAAAAAGCAGCACGGCCGTACCATCCTTTTCTCGAAACAGTTCAGGCCATTTTCGACCCCCTATAACTTCGTTGTAGATTAAACTAGAAGCCTGAATTTTCAGTAACCAAGTAAGCATTGTATAAAGACAGTATATTTTAAATTTCATTAAATTTGAACCAGTAGTTTAAGAATTATAACTAGTCAAAGTTTCTAATTTTGTCACTCACTTGTTTGTTCTAGCAGACATAGAAGCATCAAATTTAGAATAAGTACAATTAATTAGTGTTTAGTATATACATCAAGGAAAAACTAAAATATTTTGCAATTTCGGCCCAGTTTTTTAGATACACCAACTGCATAAATAACTTTGTAATCCCATATAAATGTATAGGATTACATTTGCAGTTAATGAATCAGTGTACCTGTATTATCTATCACTAATCTAGCTATCTAACTATCGCTTTTAATAACTTAAAACAGAAGGTCCCTTATGTAGGGACTGAATAAATTAACCGACTTGGTATTACATGGATCTCACAACTTTTTACGGTAGAAGAACTGAGTTGCGAGACTTGGTTTTTTTTACAAGTTTGTTTTCGATGGCATTATGCTTACTGTCTGAGTCTCCTTAATTTGTACCTGCGTTCGCCGATAGGTACTTTATTTTAGGACTCGCCGCCGCCGGCGCCGGCCGGCGAGCAGCGACTTGCGAGGCATTTTCAAGGTGGTACACCTTGAAAACCCATAGTAGCAACATAAGGTTTACATAACAATTTGTATGTTATATGTATAAGCTGTCGGACTGCAAAAAAACAACGACCCGCTTAATTTTGGCGCGATAAGACTAAAAAATGGAAAAAAATGGAACGAATGGTATTGTTTTTTTTTTAAGTTCTCTATGACAAAGGAATAGGACTTATCAAGCTTTTGTTTTATTAAGATGTTACGCAATGACACAAGCTTAACGTGTTTGTTTTTAAATAAGTTTCTGTCAACAATTATTCATGGTTTGATAAAGCTTTTTACTGAGTTTTTGCTAGGGTATTTTAGGTTAGGTTTTATAGAACTTTATTCTCATACGAAATTACATTTCACTTATAATGAGATATAAACAATAAATATATTATATATATTATATTATATATTATATACATATATTATATTTTTTGAAGCTCTTGCTGCACTGAAGCTAAATTAAATATTTATAAAATTAAAATGTTTTTGTTTTGTTTATATAATTTTAACGCAAATTTTAAACCTGCACCCTTCTGACATACCGGGTCAGGTGCTCTTCCAATTGAGCTATCGTGGTTCAAACCAACCCGCCGAAATTATTCAATACTATTTACTTTTTACTTTGAAAGCCAAAGGCACCCATCCAATGTCAACAACTACCGTCGTATTTATAAAATACAGTGAAAAAATTAAACGCCCACCCGACCCAGCCAGGAATCCGGGCGGCTGCACTGACCGCTATGCTACCGGGAAGGCTGACGTAGGCGCTGAATTTTTTCACTGCTTTTTAATTTTATTGAGTGCTAATAGTGGCACAGTGCGCCATCTTACCAACGGTTTTTCTTTCGAGAGAGATTGCTGATTGCCTCAGACGGAATTTTCAGCTTCACCGGGCTTGCTTGGGGGCGGCGAGGAACGTAAAGGGTCCCTCAAGCCGTGTGAAACGAATCACCTTCGGAGGTTTTCTAGAGGGAACGGCATCGCGCACTAGAGCGCGTCCCCGTGCCCTACTAGATTCTCCGAAAGGTTCGGATCGGATCGAGACGTCACCTACATTTGACTGGCGTGTTAGGATAGGACACAAAACAAATGCTTCACAGAATGCACCTTTCAACAAATAGTTTGTGTAGGGCATGTGGAGAGGAAACGGAGTCAATGCAGCACCTGCTGTGTGACTGCGACTCTCTGGCTAAGAAAAGAATGGGACTCCTGGGATCAGCCTATCCGAAACCGGAGGACTTCAGGCTCTTTGCCCTTAAGGACGTTGCCAAACTTATGGAATCTACCTTTACAGAGGAAGAAGAGTGAGAGGATGGGGTTGCACAAAAGTTCCCGATGGGTCGAAGTGTTACTGCGAGAGCGAAACCTTGGCAGGCCCCACTAAGATAAGATAAGATAAGATAGGTAAAGGATGAAATAATTTAGCAATTTTCCAGCCACAATCAAATAGCTTAATTTGTCCTTGTTTGACTTGACCTGCCCGCGCCACCTAACCTTTATCACCTGGGTGTGACCAAAAAGGGCAATGCCACTATATGTATAAAGGAACAAAGGTGCGTTGTAAATCAATGAACAGTAGAATTGGTATAAGACAAAAACATATATTCAAAAAGGTTGGCTTTATAGGTACAATCTTTGGCCTTTTTGAAAGAAAATTTTTTTAAGGCACGGTGTGATTTTTTTTTAAGATTAGGACAATTACATTTAACACTATGATAATGAGTGACAATTGAAATTCAATCATAATGGTATTCGCCTCAAACTTTCAAAAGTTCTATTTGAAATAATTCGCGACTGTACGTAGTTTTTTATGAATGAATGTTATTTATTAACTTGAATACGATATAGTAATAACTACCCAATATAATAAAATTTAGTTACTACTAGTTACTAGACTAAGTTGGCGCAGTGACCCATACTGCGTCTTGTTCTCCGATAATAAGAACCTCCACCTGGGTCTGTCTAGAATATCAAATATTAGGCCATTTTTACCTATTAAAAAAAAGTTTTAGCCACAATTTAAACTTGTTTTCTTTCTTTGTTAATATAGGTATGCCTATTATTCTGCCAAAGTTCCTCATGTGCGTGTATGTTTTGTCTATGCGGAAAGTCCAATGAAATGACATTTAACAAAACCACATACAATAAAAATAATAATAAATTATTTATCGACTTATTAGTAGATTGTACATACAACAAGAGCATAAAACGACCCATTTAACCGAGACCGATAGTCACGTCGAGAGTAAAATGGGTTGTATACTCGAGTTTTACACTCTGCTTTTCACTTCGATTGCAAGGAAATAAAACAAGCTTACAACAAAATTTAATTAAGTTTTTTAATAGACTTTAGCATTGAATAAATGCTCCAGAGGGCTGTAATCTCTTCGACAGTTCGTCAAAATAGCTTAAAAAACACATTCCGCAAACGTGTTTACGTTTTTTTGGTTCTTCTTAATCATAAAACTTTCGTATGAGCTGAGCTGAGATAGATTTTCTTCGATTTAGGCGGCAATATCTGCTCAATTACATTTTTCGCACTTCTTTCCATTAAAGTCTCAGGCGAAATCATTATTTGATCGTCTCTATCACTACTCGAAGACATTGTTTAATAATAACTTACGAATAACTTATTGAATTTTCAACCGCAACACAACAAATTTAGCTAGTTTCTAGTTTTGCTTGACAAATAATTAGCTTCCCGCCACACAATTTTTCTTAACTTTTTTTTAATTTTTTAACTATGTGACGTTCGACTATGGTCTGAGCCGTAATGCCAAGTTATTATAAATATTTGCGTTATATTTTTTTTACGTAAATGCACGCCCCTATTAATCGTAAATTTGTATTTAGATAGTAATACAAATGTCGTAATTAAATTAAGATTTAACCTAAATCTCATAAAAATATATCAATTAAATGAAGGTGTATTGTGTATGTGGCTGTAAAGCCTAATTGCCTTATAAAAAGAAGAAATTACTTTATGCACAAGAGCATAAAAACTTATTTTATGCAGCCTTCTCTCGACATAAAGAACAACGAAAGAATGAGAAGTGAAAAGGTTATTTACATATTTCTATGAAGAGCCGGACACCCAAATCTAAATCTCCAGTTCCAAGATCTTGTAATGAATTACAATGCAGCACAAATTCTTGAAACTGCTGCTGCTGACACAAGGTAAGTAAACACCCGTATCTACTTATTGGTCATAGACTTAATAATGTGCAGTATATGTATATACCCACCTAAGATATTCATAAGGGTTTTTTTAATGTTGCTTGCTTATGGTATGACGTCATGCAATCGATGTATTTCATTTTATTCTCGTCTTTTAGACTGTACTACCGATAAACTAACGACAAAAAGCAAACAATAAATTGTCCATCTTTTCCTTTTTTGTGTTCCAATAAATTTCGCTTTAGCAGGAAATGTCAACAGAATAGTTTTTATTTTTTCTATTGTTAGTTTTATCTTTAAAAAGGTACAGTTAAAAAACCAAACAATGTTCTAATAAACTGCATATTATAAACACCTGTCAAAAACATTTGTGGGATACCTAAGGTGCCAATCAAACCATTGGGTGTCCTTCGTGGAATACATCTTCGTGGGATCAGATAAGATTTGCAAATATATATACCATAATTAGAACGTTTAATATACTTACATAAATTCTTAATATCCTAAATATCTACATCTGATTTGATTTTTTCTTTCCAAAATTATAGCCCATAGTGAGCGACCACGTCTCCGTCCCGTATGTCATCACTGGCAACACACACTGGTCTTTCGTCTTGAAACACTGCGGTATATCGGACGAAAAGATATTTCGTAGCTTACCGAACGCTGCCCAGCCTAATTGGGTTCGACGATTGACGTCTTTGCTGAAGTTGGACCTACCTAGCTGAACCGTTTGTCCCAGGTAAACATAATCGTCCATAACTTCAAGGGCAGAGTCCTTAACCTTCAGAGGAGTGGGTACGTCACGTGAGGTCGACATAACTTTCGTTTTCTCCATATTTATTTTAAGACCCACTTGTTGAGAGACTCTGTTGAGGTCACCGAGCATTGTACCGAGGTCTTCCAGGATCTCAGCCATGACCACTATTAGAATTCCATTAGAACTTCGTAATAAAATAACGCTAACAATTAATAGGGTAACAATATACAACTTTCATCTATTTCTCCTGAAACATGACGCATGAATAAATAGTTTGAATTTGGCTGCTCTACGACATTGCTAAATCTATATCACTCATACACTCGGCGTCAAAAAAATCGCACCTTTTAAAAATCATCTTTAAAAATTCTTAAACCTTATGTAGAGGATAGTGTTGGGTATCATTAGAAAGGTAACAAAAAGGAGTATCAAAAAACAATTAAATTTAACTTTCTGTTTAATTATAATTATACAAACAACATTAAAATTAATAAAATAATAAAAATCCTTAATTAAGTCCTAATTAACAACAGATAATTTACAAAGAAAAATGTACAAAAAGTGTCTTAAAATTAACTTAAAATCTAGTGTTACCCCCCCTTGCCCTGATCACGGCTTCCATACGGTCCCTCATGGACCTCACCAACTTCAGGAGCTCTTCTTGAGGGAACAGCCCCCATTCTTCAATCACCGCGTCTTGGAGCTCCTGTAGAGTCGAAGGAGCTGGATCCCGAGATCGAACCTTACGTTTAAGATGGTCCCAGAGGTGCTCTATAGGATTCAGATCCGGACTTCGCGCTGGCCACTGCATCACAGAGATTTGGGACCTCTGCAAGAAGTCGCTCACGATGCCTGCAGTGTGAGCGCGAGCGTTGTCGTGCATTAATGTGAACCCCTCGCCAAAAGATTCGGCAAAGGGGACCACATGCACTTCCAGGACCTCAGTGACATAGCGGCGAGCAGTCAGCGACCCTTGTCCGCGAGCACCTCCAGTCCGGGAGACGCAGACAAGGTCGGTTTTGCCGGCAGCAGACATACCGCCCCAGAACATGCAGGATCCGCCACCATATTCCACCGTCTCCTGGATGCAGGCTTGGGCGAAACGTTCACCCTGCCTCCGGTATACTCTTCTCCGTCGGTCGTTGCAGAAAAGACACACTCGCGTCTCGTCTGAGAAGAGAACAGCTCTCCACTGCTCAAGGGTCCAATCGACGTGGTCACGAGCAAACTGCAAGCGGGCTCGCCGATGCGCTGCAGTCAATTTTGGACCCGTAGCAGCTCTGTGGGCCGCTATCTTCTTCTCCTTCAATCTTCTTCTAACCGTAGATACGCTTACGGTGCGTCTGCGAACTGCCTGGAGCTGCTGTTGCAACTCAACAGCGTTGGAGAAACGATTTCTCAAAGAGTTCGACACAACGAACCGGTCGTCTCTTTCCGAAGTGCAGCGACTTCTACCCGAACCGTGTCTGCGGATATAGCCACCGGTCTCTATGAAGCGCTGGTACACTCTTCGAACGGAATAACGGCTCAGGTTCAGTTGCCGGGCGACATCACACTGCCGCACCCCTGATTGCAGTAGTGCAACCACTTGAGCGGCTTTATCAGCTGTGGTATCCATCAAAATCTGTGCGTGTGTCCTCTTCAACGGTTGAATAGCGAATGACCCACATTGAACCCGTGTTGACCGTTTTATACCCACAAAGGAAGCGCAACTAGCAACTCTCACGGGTAGCAAAATTTGCATCGAATTTTTGTGACACTTTATTTGTTGCATTAGGTTTTATTTGATAATGAAAAGTAATGTTTTTTATTAAGTTAATTAAGTAACCTTGTAAATAAAATCATAATTAATGCGACTGCATGTGCATATCAAGAGTAAATGACATTTGAAAGTGATTTTCTAAGAGGTGCGATTTTTTTGACGCCGAGTGTAGTACTTCAAGGAATAGCTAGCTAACCAGCTATTTGACATCCCAACGTATTAGCGGTGATGTCATCATCGGGGTTTCAGTATGAGGAAGGACAAATTATTTATTCTGCAAAATGATACGAACTGTTTCAAAGTACGTAAGGATTTTTTCTTCGCCAAAAGGTAAATAAATGAAAGGATAAATCCCACAATATGATGTATATTTGATTTGGTTTTTAGATTTATAATAAACTTTTATATGTTTTAACAATTTTTCTTCGTTATGCTATTAAACCGTCAAATCAAATGACCAAAAAACACCTAATAAACCAGCTTTGAACATAAAGTGTGGGATAGTTAAAGCTAAAAAGCAAAGGTTACAATAAAGAAGTGCAACAGAGTAGTACTATCTCCAAACTTCAGTATGAAGATGGCACTAAATGATGATTGATGATGAATAAAGTGATACGCGATAATCTGCATGGTATACACGGCGGCAGATCAACCTGTCAAATTTCTCCAATAAATATAGATCCTTATAACCAATCAATAAAGTTCAAAATTGATTGTAGAAATTTTACAGTTTTGGGTAGGTTGATCTGCCGCCGTGTGTACCTACTTGAAAACATGCTTTGGAAAATGACTCTGCTGATCTGCAGTGTCTGGCCGTCCGTAAGTGACAAGTGTCATATATTTTAATTGAAATATCTTCGCCCATATTTATTTGATGCCGCGCGGCCATACTAATTTTGTATGAGGAATTTAACGTGTTAATATGAAAAATAAAAACTTAAAACACCGCTTGATAAATCGAAAATGTGAGACGGACGATTTGTAGTTCAGACCATTGGTGATTGTTTAGACAAAATCAGAGGTGTACCTCTGATCACTTAGATAAACTATAAGATATCAACTAAACGCCGCCACTCGTTTTCATGATTTTTGCCCAACTTTAAATGATATTGTAGAAAAAATGATAGTGTGTTATGTATGAGTTTATGGATTGGACTAATTATAAACACGTTCCCTTTGATACTAAATATATATTTTGTTTATTTAATACGATAGTATTTTCAATTATTTATATCAATTTAACCGTGATTGCATTTTTGTCATTTTTTGGTCAGCGCTCCCTTGAAGCTGAGTCTAAACGCTAGCAGCTAGCAGTGGAGCAGGATTGTGCAGCTCACTAGCTATCCTCCCGTGCCGACCTGCATCTGCATGTTGCTTTACACCTCGCTTAAAGGTCCCCATGTCGGTAGTACTATTTGTTATTCTGTGCCCATGTTGCAACACCAAGGATATAACAGACACTGAAACTATAGTCATTATGCCTTTACGTCCTGATATTTCACTAAAGCTAGTACCCATCAAACCGGAATACAGTAATCGCAAAACAACGCTGCTTGCCGACAAAAATAGATATTGGGGTTGCCGCCTTTCAGTTAGATTGTGTTCAGTCAGGGTGCCTATTACAGTGCGAGTTTTCTTTGACATTCGATCACGTTAACGAAAACATTAGTTTGTATGACATTGAAGCAGCGTCTTGTGGTGAAAACCGAGGAGAGTTAAAATCATGCCAAACAACACATTTTCTCGCCTATTTTTCACATAAGACTAATGGTCGAAGTGAACTTCACTAGCTATCTATTCTCGAAATGTCCACACAAGAATGCTACTAAACATTGTTATAGCATCAGATTTACATAAATGCTGGTGGATTTAAAACAAGCACTACAACCAAACAAATAGTATGGTGTAGTAAAGAATACTTATTTTCAATTTCATTATTTAATTTTCAATCCAACTACAATAGTATTATGCATCTCTGTTGGGAATTAAACCAGGGATGTTGAAGTACCTACTGCTGGTACTCACTCAGACTGTGGAACAAAGGCAGTTGAAAGTAGAAGAGTTATAGTTACTTAATTAATTGCAAACAATACATAAGGAAAACATCTACCCGTCATCTTTACGTTAATGTAAGCAAATACAGTGTTAAAGGTGGCTAAAACATTTAAACAAACAAAATTATGTTGAAAGATAGAAAACGTACATACCTACTCCGTTTATTTATTTATTTATTTCTATAGGTACACAAACAGATTACAATCAATGCATGAGTACAACATAATTGGTTAACCTTACTAGCTAGACGGTAATCCAAAAGGACGGAAGGTGTACACATGAAACTGCTACGCAAAAAAATAGTAGACGAAATTTTTGCAATTTGAAAATTTTCATAAAATTTTAATCGCAATAATTATGCTCAATAAACGTTATTTTGTTTTTTTTTTCCAAAACTATGTACCTATCTCTGTATTTTCTAAAACCATAAAACGCTTAGTTAGAATAGTATAGTTGGTTTGAAAACTGACCTTTTAAAACCTTTGGAGTTGTAAGGGATTCCGAAATGTTTAAGGGCCCTTAACGATACATAGCATACGTATAGTACGTGAAATGGGTGTGTAAGGTTAACTGCAACGATGTAATAAAAGCAATCGTTATTTAAAAAATATAAGGTCGTTAAAGTGGTACTGGTTGGTGGTACTACCAAATTGGGTGCGCCTTGTCTGGACTCAGACACGCGAGGCCATGTCCCGATTTAATAAAAAATCTGTAAACAAGTGAAATGTGGAATGTTCTTTAATAAATATACGGTAGGCAACTATGTTACATAATAATAACTGAATATAATTCAGCCTTTTTTGAGTTAATAATATATAATTTTTCATTTATAATGAAGTATCATCATGTTAGTTATAATAACCTTATCACAACAAGTGTAGCAGTCGCTATATCTGAAGGTTGTCAAATCCATGGTCCGGATGTTGACCTGGATCACCGTAACGGCAAGTGATTTGGGTCCTAGGATTTTTAGTGGGCATCCCTTCTCTCGAGTTGCGGGATTTCGGGAAGAGCCCAGATAACCACCCGCGCTCCCCTTACGCGGTGGTACTCGGAAATGAGCTTACTCTAGCATAAGAAAAATGTATTTGGCTATGTGATGGGTTGTGGGATGTGCCTGTGGCACGAACTTCTCATGTTATATTATTCATGTTACATATCTGAACCCAGCAGTGGAACGTTTCCATAAACGTTCCACTGCAGCTGGGTTCAGACCTGTCATCACCAGCCCATGCTGATGATGATGATGAGAAAAAATTACAATGGAAAACTCTCATGTAAACCGCTGGTTTATTTTGGTTTTGCTTCCAATAAGGTGTAGGTACGGACGCCTGCACGTCAACCTATCCAAAACTGTCAAATTTCTTTAATACATTTTCAACCATATAGTTTAGTCATAAAGTTCAAAGTCTATTGAGGAAATTTCACAGTTTGTGGTAGGCTGATGTGCAGGCGTGTGTACGACAGTAGATGGTTAGATCCTTGGGGGAGGCCTTTGTTCAGGAGTGAACATCTTTAAGCTAAGATGATGATGAAACCACAGTTACAAAGTTCCTAGTGTGCGGTTAATCGTTTAACTGAACGCAACCCTACTGTAAATCATATGTCTTCAAACGAATTAATGTGGTATGTATTAAATTAATGTAGTGCCACAATATTTAAAGTTCTCCACCATTACGCGCCGTTTAATTACGTAATCTCTTTAAAGAACAAAGAGAAGCACTTGATTCCCCCCATCTTTTTATAGAACGCGATCGTTTGCTGAATTAGGCCAAGCTCGAAACAGGTCGAGTGACGTCACATCCCCATCATGTCGTGGATGTTTTTGTTCAAGCGAACTACTCGTATATATAAGTATATAAGTTTAATACTACATTGTATTGTAAAGGTCATTATTTATTATACGTAACGAATATATTGATGGTCAAATCAATTAAGAAGACGGTATCGTAAAACGGGGTTAATTTTAATGCAGGCTACCTAGTACTAGTACACACGCCTGCAGATCAGACTATCACAAACTGTCAAATTTCCTCAATTGACTATGAACTTTACTACGGTTGTCTATTGTTTGCCCGAATTGTTTGTTTACCATAAAAGTTATGTGACATACTCTTGTTTGCCCGTACATTTGATTCCATAATTATACGAGTGCCATACGTATTGTTATCCATTTTATTAATTGCAATAATATTATTTAACAGAATATTTCAACGCCATACTAAATTAATTTCCATACTAAATTAATTTCGAACGCCTTTGTCCTAAAAAGCGATTGGCTTTCTGGCACTTCACCGGCCGCTGCCGCGGTACGCTCGCTTCGCTCGCTCGGCTCGTGGGTTGTTTTTTATGTTCTAACCTATCTTAACCTAACCAAACCTAAATCTATAGATCGTTTAGTTTAAACCGATTTTATGATTTTTTTCTAGAAGCAATTTCGATAGCAAATGATGTTATGGCATATGATAATTACAAATGATGTTGATGTTGAATGATGTTGATGAAATTGACTTTATGGGAAACAAAGTTTCTAGACTAATATAGTAAACAATGAGTATGACATGTGAAATTATGAGAAACAATATTATGTCTGTTGACCAGTATAGCAGATGAAATTATGGCAAATGAAATTCTGGCAAGTGGGTGTATGTAGCCCCTTTATTACTAAGAGATATGGTTAAGAACGTATTGAAGAAGTTTGACAGTTTTGGATAGGTTGATGTGCATCAGGCGTCTGTACATACCTACACTCTCACGTCCTTCTCTCAAAAAGGGGTAAACAAGACAGCAGAGCATCGAAATCACCAACTTTAAGTATACTGGCACTTAGTAACCCGACGCCATATTTAGCATAAACAAAATGGGTTCCGAGGTGCAATATATAATATATAAAATCACACACACACACACACAGAGGCAAAATAGTTTGTAATGTTTACCTTTTGTAATATTAACTACTGATTGTTAGTACTACTCAATATTAATTTATTATCTTGGGAAGAGCGAGTCAAGCCCAACACGAGTATTGTATTACTTTCTGGGATGTCTCAACATTTTGTAAAATCGATATTGAGTAGGTAATAAAGCTATTTTTATTATTATTATTATAATGATGGGTTGCTAGCCGATCACCTAATGTGCGAGTATCTTAAAACCCTTAGTCGATTCTTACGACATGCTCGGAAAGTTAACATTATTTTCATGTCCCAGACGACCTAATGCAGTAGTTTTAATCGATCGACGATAACCTCGAAGGGCTGACTTTTTATTAATTTTGTGTGCAATGCAGGGCATTTTTCATAACTAATTGCTTTTTATTATAGTAGTTCTGAAACTCCGACCGCTCTAGAGCTTCGGGGACAGATAAGCTAGCTAACATCGACAGCTCCACACCAAACTCCGGATCTGTAAAAGATTCCGCTTTGCCAGTCCTCATACGCTCAAGCAGAGCCTGCTGGTGCCTATAGTATAATAATTTTCTTGTGTTAACGACTAAAGGCGTGGCTACCTACTCACTATCAATAAACCACTTACCAACTAACATGTTGGTAAAGTTCGTCATGCTTCATCCATCCAAGTGCATTGTCCCTAGGTGACAAATACGTAGATAAGAAGTTAACCCCCTTATTGCGAAAGTTTCAATGTTAGTCATTCCAAGAACAGCACAATAGCCAGGAATGAGCAATTTATTATTTTTAGTTAACATGGCTTTGTAACGATCAAGCACTTACGATAAGGGTGAGTAGGCGACGCATCTAGCCACTTTAACTTGACATCGCAAGAATGAGCTTAAGTTTTATTTCTACTGTATGCCAAAAACGCAATTAGAAAGAGGAGATACAACATTGTGTTTTAAAGCTACGTATCATCATCATCTTCATCATCACAGCCAAAAGACGTCCACTGCTGGACAAAGCCGCCAAGGATCTCCACAACGACCGGTTACGAGCTTATTATTTTATTTTTCTATATAAACTTTTTGGATGTGACCTTTGTGAACTTTTTTTTAAATCTTGGTTTTCCTTGACCTTTTTGTTAAGCCTTATTATTACACAAGCTTTTATTTAGTTTCACCTGTCCCGATGTTTGTTTGTTTTTAGTTTGTCTGTAATCAAATCTGTAGTTCCAGAGATTAGCCCCATGTCGGGGCTAATCTCTGGAACTACAGATTTACAACAGAGATTTACAGAACAAACAAACAAACAAACAAACAAACAAACAAACAAACAAACGTTACCTCTCTATTAATATTCATGACATAGGTACTTACATTACAAGTCGTTCAGTAGGATAGTTAAAGGTTTTATGCCTTTCATCATTTTGTTTATCTTAACTAGAAACGACCAGCTGTCTCCTCTAAGCTTTAAGCATGTATCAAGATTATATCCGATCTTCCTTTGAAATAGATCTTTTTAAGTAATTTATTTATTTTAGCAAATAAACAGACAATTTGATAGTACACTAACGCTTTTTATTTATCATGAATGATGCATGATTAATATTATTCCCTCGATCCCTTTAGCTTTCAGCAAGTGGGATTTTGACGAGCGCTTACGCCGACTTTTTGAGTTTCAAAAAACGTTTCACTGCTTTGTTTGTTTATTTATTTATTGCACTTGTGTTTATCAATTAAGCACGCTGAGGAACACTTAAAGGTCTTCATATTAATAGATCAATTTACATATTAATACAGTAGATTTTTTTTAGGAAAATGAACAAAAAGCTGACACTAACCCTTTACTTCACCAGTCGAGAAACCAGCGCTATATAAACCGACTTTAGTCGGTAGGTACAAAGTTTGCCCAAAAAAAAAAAGGGGAAATACCTATACTTAACGGAAGAAGATAATAAAAAATACTTATTAGTGGTAAAACAAAGCAAAAATTATTTAGTGTTATTTTCTGAAATATTGAAATTGTTGTATAATGCTATCACAATACTTACATTCGCATTGATTTTTTTTAATTATTCCAAATAGGTAGGCTATCAATTAATAAATTAATACACTCGAGAGCAATAAATCCGGGTCACTTAAAGAAACCTTTAAATCGCGGAAACTAAGAATGCTAGCTTAATTAAATAAATTGTGTTTAATAGACAATTAAATACTCCATAAATGAAAGTAATAAAACTTCTTAGTTATTGTAAAGCTATGACATAAAAAAAACAAATTTGAAAAAGGGAGACTTTCGAAGATGGAACTACAAAATTACTACATTTGTTTTTGCTTTTGTTTCTAATCTGTCATTTAAGTGGGTATACGAGTTAAGTGGGGATTCAAGCTGTAATCATGTCGCTCACACCTGAAGAATGCACCAGAATTCTCACAATGCTGGAAACCAGCCGGAGTCAGCGCGATACAGCCAGGACTGTCGGTGTGTCGCTGTCAACAGTACAAAGAGTTCTCCGACGTTACGAGGAAACTGGCTCTAACCTACGCAGACCCAAGCGCATGGACAGTAAGACGACGACTTGCTGAAGCTAACTTGAAACCACTTAGGCCTACAAACGGCCCTAAAGCGTGGGCATCGTATTTCAAGACTAAGCACAAAACCATTTAAATTGGACTATTGCAGATTGGGCAAAACTTATGTTCTCCGACGAATAAAAATTTAAGCACGATGGAAGACACAGAGTGTAAAGAGACCAGGGGTTAGATTCAAGCAAGCATGCATCGAAGAAAAAGAAGCCTTCGGTGGGTCTGTCTGTACTTGTGTGGGACGGAATTTCTTCTAAGAGTCGCACAGAACTGGTGTTCATAGAAAACAACTCTTTAACTTTTCATTTACTTCTTTAAATTTCATTTATTTCATTAAGCTAGCATTCTTAGTTTCCGAGATTTATATGTTTCTTTAAGCGACCCGGATTCATTGCTCTCGGTCTAAGTGACCCGGATTCATTGCTCTCGGTCTCGAGTGTACTATCTTACGCTAGGAAAACAACAACCATTTAAATGTTTGCTTTTGTTTTTATTATTATTTAACCAAATGTACCTAAATA
Source organism: Eudonia truncicolella (assembly GCA_949315975.1). Classification (NCBI taxonomy): domain Eukaryota; kingdom Metazoa; phylum Arthropoda; class Insecta; order Lepidoptera; family Crambidae; genus Eudonia; species Eudonia truncicolella. The sequence continues at coordinate 6,228,581 of OX438838.1, read as the reverse complement.
AAATTAAGTGTTTCTATTTTTTATGGTATATGTTAATTACCTATTTTTATTTGTTTGATGCATTTTTACTCTTAATTAGATTTAAGTCGTAGCATTAATCTGTGTTTAATAATGTATTCAAATTTTAATAAATAAATAAGCTTCCAAAATAACTTTGTTATTCTATTTTCGGAGGGCGTTAGTGGCTTCATCTAAGCCATACTATTGTGTGATTCATGTGTGGTATGGCCATAGGTAGGTACATACTTTGCGTTTTATGTCGTATTGAAATGATCGGAGTGTTGATTAATGATTAAATTGAACTAGACTTAAGTTACCTACTCCTAGTTCATACGTCGCTCGTCGTAATGAAATGAGTACCTTTGCACTCCAAATTCCTCGTAGGTACCTACTTATTCCAGTCTAGATTTGTCGCGCTCCTAACTACTTATGCTAAAATAGGTTTACTGATCGTAAATGCAACAAAGATCTTGCCTTGTATTGTATCCGTTAGTTAGTTCGTGATGCTTTTGCTTTAAAATACCTATCGTCAGTAATACCTATGTAATAATAAGGTACCGCTGAATCTCTTCTTCTGAAGTTCTTTGGAGTTTAAGAAATCAATTTAAACGGTAGTCAATGTTATTATTAGGATAATGCAGCCTCTTTCACAAGAACGTTTATTGTATAATAGGTAGGTATAACTTTAAAGCTAGTACTTAAATAAAAAAATTGAATAAAAAATATAGTTTTATAGGTATGTAACTAATATAAAAATTCAACATGTTAAATACGCACAAACTAAACCAATCGCCAATTAACCAACAGTAACATTTAAAAAAATATTTTAGAAAATTAGTCCACTGCCATCTTTTTTGCTAAATTTTGCATGCCAAATTTTAAAATGACGACAGACCATAAATAGTTATCTTCGAGGATATGCTGCCGGATAATGAATCGTGAAGTGCGTCCAGATCGAATGACCCGCAAATTTTAAAATAATAGTCCATCTTATTTCTATTATTCAAAATAATGTGCGAAGTGGCCGATAAGGGCTAGGGGCCGGCAAACCGGTACTTTTACCATAATTTGTGATGGGTTTTGGTGCGGGTAGGTACTGTGGTAGGTCTGGCCACCAGTTGCGGATATTTTTTCTAAACCTACCATGCTGATAATGTACCTAAGCAGCAAAAAACATAATTTAAAAAAGTGCAAAAAAATATCCACATGCGGGATTCGTACCCGCCGCACCTTCAGACAATATTCAACATTTCTAACAGTTTCGAATTTCATGGAAGCGAATCATAGTTTTGCTAATTTTATAAATGTGGTAGGTAAATGGCATCATGCGGTCTCGCCAATTAATGTTTATTTAGTGTCGCACCCGTTCGTCTCTCATTTTTCCCCCCTTTTTATTTGTTCCGACAAAAACATGTTAGCTGTTCCAGTAGAGACGTTTGGAGGTTGTGATGATGGAGGGTTCCATGGCGATGGTAAATAACGACTGCGTCTCTTTATGTGATATTGTATATTTACAGTGCCTACATTGTGACTAACTTATTATATAAACCTTACAAGACTATTTATACAATATAAACTATGTAGATGTTGGAGGGAGGATGCCGTGTTTTATCTTTACGCGATTTGGAATGCGTTTACAAACTCTTTAACCATACGTGAGGATAAGAAATTATGAGGCGACCGCAGGCCGCCACATTAGCAACTAATTGAACAAGGTAAACCCTACAATATTTACCACCATTAAAACGATGTTTTACCTTATAGGTAGGTAGGAATGCGACACAGACATTCGCACAGCATTTCTAATATCGGTATTTATTTACCCAATCATCTAAATGTTGCAGACGTAAACATTTTCCTGTTCAACTTCAGTCGTCAACAGTGGCAGTGCTACAATGTATATATACCTATGTAGGTACAAAGTAGGGTAAACATACCGGTTTGCGGCCACTTATGCGACTCGTTGACTTCAGTGTTGATTTTTGTTATATTACAGTAATACCAAAAATTTGCTAAAAGTTTTTATGTCTTCCTACATTAGTCTAGTACCATAAAACTTAACGTTTCTAGACGTATCTTTAAGCTATAATTTACAAAAAATACATAATCGTCAAAATAGCAAAAACACCGGTTCTCGGCCACTTGAGACTAGTTATCGACCACCGTGCACCGGTTATCGACCACACTGTTCACAGGAGGAAAATTACTCTTATCAAAGAGAGTAAAAGGTTGATAATAGTAACGTTGATTCTGACACAGAAATCTAAACTAAATATTAAAAATGCATCTCTTAAGCTCCAATAGTCAGCCAGCTCAATAATCCAATTAATATCAAACCAAAGCAATCACCAATTAACCAACCAAAAAGTAACATTTAAAAAATATTTTTTTGAAAATTGGTCTGCTGCTATTTTTATTGTTAAATTTTGCATGAGTTCGTACACCAAATTTTAAAATGACGACTGAGCGCAAATATTTATCTTCGAAAATATGCTGCCGGATAATGAATCGTGAAAAACGTCCAGATCGAATGACCCGCAAATTTTAAAATAATAGTCCATTTTACTTCTATTATTCAAAATAATGTGCCAAGTGGCCGAAAAGGGGTAGGGGCCAGCAAACCGGTACTTTTACCCTACAATGGAGCTCGATGTCGCAGTGGTTAACGCGCTTGGTGTGCGATTGTTGAAGTTTAAGCAACTTTCACAAAGGCCGGTCCAAAGGAAGGGTGACCAAAAATGTATCATTTTGAGCTTCTCTGTGCTTCGGAAGGCACGTAGACCGTTGGTCCCGCCTGCATTAGCAGTCGTTAACAATCTTACCAATCCGAACAGGGCCCGCGTGGTGGTGTATGGCCCGTTCTCCCTATCCATGCATAGGGAAGGCTCGTCGGGTTTCGGGATATACATATAATGAGCTGATGATGATGATGATGATGATACAACGACACACAACAAATCTACAAGTATTCATAATGTCTAGATAACTGTTAATGTCTAGACGTCTTTGTTTAGCCTTATAGGCATAAGTTTTTGCATGTGGTAATATTTACCAGTAAATATTTGTTGCATTAAAAGCGCTGGGAAGTTGTATAATTCAAATATGAACCTTAAATGTTAGTGCAATATTATACCGATATAAAAAAATTAACACAAAACGGTTCGACTATTTGAAACTACTTACCTACTTGAGAGCAAAAAGCATTATGGAATACCTATGAACTGGCGAAAAAAACTATTCGGCTTTCGTGAGAAAATTTTTTAGTTTAGAACCGTACTTAAAGCAGCTATTTTGTTAAAAAAAAAAAAGGGACTGCAGGCAGGATGTGAAAGGAATAGGTCGATTTGTTGTGGCGTTAGTCACGAACGAAGTAAAAAAACATTTAACTATTCTACGAAGTTTGTTTTTAACGTTTTGCTCTAAAGCTGATCTTTAATATTGAGCGAATAAATTATGGAAACAGAAAAGAAAACAGAAAATGGAAACAAAAATTATGGAATCAAAATCGAAACCTTAACTCACTATCTAACTTCAGGGTGCCTGTTAATTTCAATTTTTTTATTTATTCGACCACCGAAACGATAACGGGAATTTGTTGCCTCCTGGACAAACGAGGATGTCGAATTTCGGCCATACACATTCTCGTTTTCGTAAACGCAATCAAAGGCAAATGTAACGCGCACTAGGCACCCTGAAAGACAAGTACCTCTATTTAAAAATACCCTCTTCTACTCGCATAAAAAATTCAAGATTAAAATTGATGCTAACAATTTGTCACATTTTATTCTTAGCTACAAAGCTAAGAATACAATAATATTCAATTATCACAGATTTTTTCAATAGGTTAGTTGGTATTGCTTATCTGGTTACAATTTCTAAACTAGACAACAAACTATATTAGTCATGTCGGTATTTACCCGTGTTCCTGGAATATACAGGGTGATAAACAAGACATTGATTACATTGTGTAAGTAGGTACAGGCTTGGTGAATAGCCTATAATAATAATATGCTTATCGCACCCTCTTATTTTGTGACGATAAAGCACCAAAGTAAGTCGAATGATTCACCAGAGAACCATTAGCTAACGAGTAACTGGTTATTTATCTCCAACTACGTACAGTTCCTACAACAATGCCATCAATGTCATTTGTGGAAGCTATTGGTGCGGCATGGTGAAAGTGCCGCCATAAGTTATAAGACGTATTACGAAACGTCAAGAAATAATAATAAAAAACAAGAACTAAAAAAATTTCGTCCAAAAATCCATGACTTTTGACCCCTTCTTTAAGGTTCTGTCTCTTCAGCTTATTGCCATCCACTACTGAACGTAAGCCTCCCTTAAGAACGCCAACCATCCCGGGCCTGCGCAGGCCGTATCCATCCTCCACCCGCCATCTTTCTCAAGTCGCCCGCCCGGTTCACCGCGCAGCAGGGCGTCCTTCACTGCGTTTGCCTAAACACGGTCTCTACTCTGACATGGATAGGGGTTATTATTAGAAAACAATTTAGGTTATTAAGTTACGATGTAATTGTGTTATCAGGCAGAAAAGCAGATTTAGAACAAGTCGAAGATGTAGGTAACTTGAAGAGAACCTCTGGGTCTGAGACCTAGTCTAAACCTAGACTGAGACCATTAGGTCTGAAAAGAAGGAAGTCAAAGTGCTAAACCAAATATAATATAGGGTTGAATTCTACGCAAAAAAGTTTTTTTAATTTTATATAAATTAGTAATACCATTTTTGCTAGGAAAAACTAACTGCCGAGTATCACCGCGTCCGGGAAAACAAGAATGGTTATGTGCGGTTCTTTCCCCAACTCCCACAATTCGGGACACCAATCATGGAAGAAAGTTATAATTAAATTTGTTTTATTGTGCCTGTACTTAAATTAATTTATGATAGTTACCTTTAGTTTACCTTGTTACCCACTATTTATGCGAACTAAGAATTTTACCAGTTTCTTGACAACTGTACTTTTTCTTATTTATTAATAAGGGGCGAACAGAACCATTTAATATTTCAAGGGGCGAACGGGTCCATTTATGGTACGAGGGGCGAAACTTACGGGGCGAACGGGTCCGAGACCATTTATAATACCTACGTCAAAGGTCAGTCGCATATCGGACAATAAGTATGTAGGTAGGTAGGCCTATTTGCATTTTAAATTAGTAGATATACTGATAATATAGTAAATAATGTTTTTTTTAAACTATTTAAAACCAGCTATCACTGTCAATGGCATGGGAGTAGCGGGATAATTAGCATGTTTTCATTATATAAATATCCGATATATTGGCACAGTTACAAAAAAAAACGTGGTAGGTAGTTATTCCGTTTTGAAACTGAAAGTTGCACTTGAAGAAAAAGTCGCCTCTGCGGTCTAGTGGTAACCACCGGTCTCACACCCAGAGGTCCCGGGTTCGATTCCCAGCTGGGTGTATATTTGTGTAAGTACTCGGTTTAGTTTGTGGTAGGGCTTGTTGGTCCGCCTGGCTAGCTACCACCATCTTATCTTAATATGTAGTCATACATACCATCAATGTTTGTAGCATTGTTGTGTTTCGGCAGCTAAAGATAAGATAGCCAGTGCCTCAGCAGTAGAGGATTTCGGGTGAAATGCGCTTCCATCTTCGGCCTTATCATCACTTAGGTTAGATAAAGTCTATGTCCTAAGTCCTAAGTCCTAAGTCTATGTCGTAAGTGATTTGCCTGAGTTGGTGACTAATTGACCCATGATATTTCGCAATGCAAGCGATAAGGTCTTCCCCTCAATAAATAAGTACTACTTATTCTGATAGAAGCGGCCATTCCAGCATGCAATGCAGCTGCTTCACACCTCGTGCTACTTGCATAATAAATCGTTTACTAAGGAAGGTCCGAGATGATAATTTTTGACGTAGGTGGTTGTCTAATTGAAGTCGCGCAATGTCACAGTGACGACTAGTTTTAAGTACACTTAAGCCATGTTGCCCCGATAAATAAATAAATATTAGAATATAATATAATATAATATTATAATAAATGTTAGGTGACAATTTTACTCTGGCAACCTTACCTTAAAACGGACATTAGACAAGGAAAATGTAAAGGGAAGCGACGAATTTTATTACCTAATGAGCAATGAGATTTACAGTTGAAACTCAAGTAAGTTCAGTTTGATTGGAGATAATCAAAAAACAATTATTATCTAGATACCCTAATGTTCCAAACTAAACTGTTTACTCATTACGAGAATATGCGTGATATCAAAAACTTGTTTTTTTTTTCAAACGCGATCGTAAAAGTTTTTATAAATTAGTCCGGACTCCGAAAGAACGTAAACTTCGCATTCGGGTTGGAGTATATATAAAAAACATAAAACAAAAAATAACAAATGCGCTGCGTTTTGAAGGTTACACGAAGCAACGCTCACGCGCCACGCCCGCCGCCGCCGCCGCCGGTCGCCGGCCGGGCGCCTGTTTGCCGCACCACAAAATTTGGACGCACACAGATGGTAAGCTTCATACATAATGCGCTGGGGCAACGCACAAATAGACCCTCTCATGGAAACGGAATCTCGAAACTCGAAACAGCTCCGAACAGTCCGAGCGCAACTGCTGCGAGATTCCGTGTTCGTGAGAGTTTGTCTATGTGTGCGTTGCTAGAGCGCGTTTGTATGATGCTTACCTTCTGCAGCCTCCTTATTTTGTAGCCGCACATACGGGTATTTGAATCTAAAAACTGGCCAAAACTATATGTATTTTGTTTGTTTTGTATTTTAAAATATGTAAACATAAACAATATTATGGTTTACATTAAAAAAACTCTAAAGATGATGCCTTTATTTGTTGATGCGTAGGTACCTATTTACCCGTTAACACGATGAAATAAAGTGTCAAGTAAGAATGCAACTGGGTGCAATAATTATATAATAATAGGTATAGGTATCTAACATTCTAACTACGAGAAATTAAAAAAAAAATTACATCCCTTCTATTCGAAAAGTGTAGTTTATGTGGGAGCAAAATAGCTCTTTTCCGATAGAAACTTTTTAGCAGGCGGAAATGAGATTTGAATTTGGAACATACTTATATCATACATAGAAATCGAACGCAAATTGTATGAATTGCTGGCTGGTAGGTAGGTAAGTACGTGTTGACTGCCGCCGCGGCGGCCGGCCGGCGCGGCACGGGGACCCACGCTAACTATAAAAAAAACAGTAGCGAGCGAATCTGTTCTTGTAATCAGTACATTATTTTATTTTGTTTTTACTTATATTCATGTCTTTTTTTAAATTAAATGTATTCATTAATTACATAACACAGTCTCTTATTTATTTTCTCATAGAAAGGGGATGAAAAGTAGAGTATATGACTCGAGAGCAAATTATTTTTCCCTCAGGCGATGTACTTTGAATCCGAAAAAATACTATTTTGCTCCTTTGTCATACAATCTACTATTGATCAGCTTTTAGCGTCAAGTATTGTGCGCCCGCAGGCCGGTGTTGCTTGCTTGCCTTCAATTAAGATGGCCGACCTATATTTGCAACTGATTCAAAAGTTATTCAGTTCTACCTACCTGCTGTAACATAATAAAAATCGTCACGAACTTTGCGATGCAAATAGAAATTTCTTTGACAACAAATTGATGATATTGTGTTTTAAAATTAGCATGTTACACATAATAACAAATAATGCCACTCGATAGAGCACTAATAAAAATGTACGGAGCGGTAATCGAACCCGCAATCTAGTTTTTCATACATACGTCCGGAAAAACTTACTTATATATATATAAGAAGAAATCGGAGAATACTATTTTCTTATAAAGAAACACAAAACGGTATAGGCAAAAGTACGTAAGGAATAATTTGTAGTACTCTATATAAATTGTCTAGTATCCCATGCAGTTCATTATAATTGTCGTGTACACTTTGGAAACGTCTAACGCCACCTTCGACAAACACGCGGCGGCAATACTGCCTCCAAACCAAAAATATCACGCGCCAAATATTTTCTCACATTTCTTTTTTTAAATCTACCAAATTCAATATTCTGTAGTAAAACCTTTTTAGTCTTAAAATTTAAGAAAGATTAAAAAAAGTAAGACTCACTTGTTTTGTTGAGTTTAACAATCACAGATTCTACAAATTGCCGAGAACGTTAGTCGCCCGCCGATGCAACAAATGGACTGGCATGGCAAAACGACCACGCCAGCTCGGTAAATAATTCGCTTGACACGCTGATGACGTCACCACACATAATCATTGGGATGGGAGATGGCGTAGCGAGTCTCAAAAGAAGTCCAACCTGTTTTGTGCACCCTTAAGGAAAACTGTAAGTAAAGTATTTTTTATCTTTTTTTATTACTTAGTATTTCTATTGCCTGTAGTTTATTCGTAATTATGTGTGTCTTTAAATAAAAGAAGATCGTGTAAGATACATATTTACTTTTGATTAAAACAAACTTTTTGCAGTCAAAAAATTAAATTATTAGAAATATCACCTGCATTGCATGCTGCGTGAAAAATAAGCTAGGGTGTCGGATTACAGACGACCTGCTTCCTAGTTGACATCCAGTAAAATATCAATGAAATTCTACCTATGTAAATTATATTTTGACAACAAAAATTGTGGTTAACGTTAACGCTGTGTGGGATTAAAGTGTTAAACAGTGGTGTCTACTAAACAGTGATTACTAAACACTTTATGAAAAGTAAGTTTGTATTGTAGGTATAGCATTGAGGCAGCGACTCCTGTCCTGGGTGTGTAGTGCAAATTTTATTTAATACTGCCACCTGCAACTTTGACCTGTTTGCGTTTGCCGCGTTTGCGTTTGCCGCGTTTGCGTTTGCCGCGTTTGCGTTTGCCCGCGTACCCAAACACCCGTATCGCAAAATTAGGAGTATTACTACAAATTAATGTTAGGTACTTATACAGCGTCAAAGTAATCAATATAATATAAATATACCTAATAATTTAAAATTATCACTGTCTTTGAGTATCACAGAAAAATCAAATAAGAACATATATAATTAACTCAGAAAACAATATTTTTTGTATTTTTCAAGGTGTCTTTAACCTTGAAAAATATACTCCACTCCTATACAAACTTGCAGAGCTCGCTTGCTTACTAAATATCTGCCTCACTGTACTTTGTCATGGATTCGGGTAAAATGCGAACGTGTGTCCAGTTGGCAAAAACATAAAAGTGATTTAATTTAAGTTTCACTATGTGGACACGCGTAAAAATCTTGGCGCGTCCTGGGATCCTAGTGTGAGTTTCATTCACCTAGTACCTATAGCACTGAAGCAGCGCCTCCTGGCGACATACGAGAAGAGTTAAAATATTGCCATACAAATTCGTGTCGAATGGCGAATGAATATCGCACTCGGACCCAGATGACGAAATAATAAGTAATAAGTACTAATTTTGAGTTTCACCAACTGGACACACGTGTGTCCGGTCTCTTGTGTCGAGTTAGTGAAGAACCCACAATTTGTATGGCACTGAAGCAGGCAGCTCCTCCTGAGTCCTGACAAATGAGATCAGTTAATATTATTGGTTTCGAAAACGTGATCTAATGATGAATAATACACGAACTAAGCACCCTTATCTACAAAACATCTTTCCTTTAAACGGATACTTAGAAGTAGCAATCCTACTCTAAGGAATTATCTAACCAAGTAGGTACGCAAGTATAATACAAACCCTCTTCGTCACTTACATACTTTTAAACATAATATATTTAAATGACGTCATTGGTACTGCTTTCATAAGATCGCAGACGTAAAACGAACTCTTTCAGAGGAATAATGTATGAGCGACTTGAATTAAATACGCTGACAGGTTAATCTTACTTGGTACCAAAATAAAAAGCTAACTATAGCCATACCTACTTATTGAAAAACATACATTTTAATGTTACAAATAGCTGTAAGTATAAGAGTAGGTACACAACGAATCTCCTGCGTCTCAATGTTTCCAGTGACGTGCCGCTAGACTTATCGATTAGACATTACGGCGCCTTTCAGTTACCAAAGAGCAACGCGTACAAATGGCAAAAAGGCAGAAAACTGCGCTAAGGGTTTGCTGAATGAACTAACGAGCAGGTTTACAATACTGATTTAGAGTAATGGCACCAGAGCTCAACAGGAACCAGCGATTGACACTCTTTTAATCATAAAGCGAGACTTAAGAAACTACGAATCCTTAAGGAATTGAGGGAACTCCTCAAATATTGTTGGCAATAAGTCAAGCATTTGCATTCAGAAAGTATCATGATGAAGTATTACTGATGAAAAAGACAACAGATTGCCACCGGAACTTCTCAATGATAAGTATTTCACGGGTGGCGATAACATATCTCGAATAAGATAGTTAAGCGACTATGACGAAGCAAAAGAAGGCAGGTACCGGAACTCAGTTAAACCGACTCCAAAAAATTTGACTGAAAAAATTTAACTAAAAAGTAAAAAATTATTGCGTAGTTTAATTTGTTCAATTTACTTGCAATTAACCTTTATTACACTTAATCTGATCTTTATTATATCCAGCAGTGGACGTATTTTGGATGATGATGATATAAAACATTTAACGACATAGTATATTCATCATAATAGTAGGTACATTCGATCTTATGCATGAAATTTTGACTACAAACGCGGACTGGCACCGGCTTCAAAAATAACAATAATTATACCTTTATATTTTCCTAATAACATGATTGTCTATAAGTCTATAATATTTTTTTTTATTTGTTTCTTTTAGTGGATTGCAAGTGTTTATTTGATATTTGCTTGTTTGTCATAATACCTAATGTGTTTTATTAGAAGTGAAGTTAAGTATATGGCAATCGCATAGTTTTTAAGAATATGAGATTGAGTATCATCATCATCATCATCTCAGCCAAACGACGTCCACTGCTGGATATAATAAAGATCAGATTGAGTATCATCACCAGCACATATACGTCCCCACTGCTGGGGCACGAGACTTCCCTATGGATGGATAGGGAAGTACGGGCCATAAACCACCACGCGGGTCCAGTGCGGATTGGTGGTTGTTAACGACTGCTAATGCAGCCGGGACCAACGGCTTTACGTGCCTTCCGAAGCACGGAGGAGCTCGAGATGATACATTTTTGGTCACCCATCCGATGACCGGCCTTTGAGAAAGTTGCTTAACCTCAACACTCGCAGACTGGGCGCGTTAGCCACTGCGCCATCGAGCTCCTCAGATTGAGTAAAGGTTAATTGCAAGTTAATTGGACAAACTTAACAACGCAATTATTTTTTACTTTTTTGTGCAATTTTTTCAGTCTAATTTTGTGAAGTCGGTTTTTTATTGTTAAAATTTTGATTAATTTAGTGTTTTTTTTTTATATTTTGTATTTTCAAATTGACATTTCGTTTGATATTCTATTTTTTTTTATTCTCATTATTCTTTATTATTAATGTTTTCTTTTATATAGGTACTGAATGATGCATGTCAGTATGACAGAAATTGGCTGAACTAAATAAGCACTATGTGTAAAACTATACCTATACCTACTTCGCAATAAATATATTTCATTTCATTTCATTAAAAATGGGGGTCAGCAACTGATTTTAGTCTTTAATACAGATCACCTGATTTCTAGCTGTCATCCCATAAATTTCAATGAAAATATGTCTGTATGTTATTTTGTGGCGACGTAAACTGTGTCGAACACTTGGCCTGCGGTCACTGGTGCTACAACCCTATATTGAAAGCATTAGAGTTTTGAAGTTTGTTTTGAATACGGAAATATAAAATGGCTTCTCATAGCAGTTACTGTCGAAATTAGAGGGTACATTACATACCCCTTTATATCCATATTACCTTAACCAAAAATACCAAAAACCTTCCTTTTAAGTAGTGAAGCTTCTACACCGTTGCAGATTCTTTGGCCGCGCCGCGCCGTGCCGGCCGCCCTTCGTCGACGCGCATGCCCACCGAGACGTGTCGCCCCCAGCATCCCTAGTATAGTCAGATGGTTTTTATCAGTGTTGCCGGGCGTCAGTTAGTTATACAAGTACAGGTTCAATTGAAACACTGTAAGGCTTAGTTATCAACGTGTGCTTATCTAAATTGGTCATTGAAATTAGGTAAGTATCTTTTGTATTATATTAGTTATAAGTAAATGGTGCCCTTGTTAGGGAAAGATATCACGTGCTGCCAACTCAGCTGGCCCAAGTACAAATAGGTCGTGGTTTCATCAACTAAAACCAAACCAATATTTAAGGCGGGAAAGTGAACATTTTTAATAAACGCTATAATCGTACGACTAAGAATGTACTAATTTTATTTGATGTCTAGATACTGTAGAGTTACCTAATATACCTAGTACGAATTTATCTATCCTAATTTGTAAATTGCTAAAAATTCATGTCCCATAAATACGTTTTTAATTGCAATGTGTAGTGTTTGCGTAAATTTTAGAAAACAATACGTTTATATTTTAGGTACTATCGTACTAGGGTCACAGAATAATATATTTAGGGTGGACCATGAGAAATCAAAGTAAATAATTAATAATTAATTTAATTATTAAATTATTATTTTTATTGTAAGTATTTCACGTATGCTTTGAGATCAAAGTTTTTCTTCAATATCAAATTCTCAACAATATGTTGCACGTTGATTAACGTGCCCGGTCTGCTATTGCTAAGGTTAAGCTACTTTCTCAAAAGACGACCATCGGATGGATAACCAAAATGTAAGTATCAGCTCGTGCTTCTCTGTGCTTTGGAAGGCACGTAAAGTCGTTGGTCCCTGCTGCATTAACAGTAATTTCGGTCAACCAACAACTGCACTGGGCCCGCTTGGTAGTTTACTTGAATATTTTAAAACACTCAAATTTATATTCAAAATCAAAATCTTATCCGTGCGGAGACGGAGAAAGAATACTATTCTCCGCCCCTCTCCTCCGGTGGGTGTCGTAAGAGGCGACTAACGGATTTTTGAGCTTCCATTATGCTCCACTGCATGGTAGGGCTTCTCCGTCTGGTTAGTGACCACCGTACGCATGCCATGGTATAAAACCCGTCCAGTGACCGTCCGTTTCGGGATCAACCAGCGTATAACCAGAGCTCGAGTGGATGGTGCTGCGATGCTTTTGGTCTGTGGAGGCTTCCGTCGAACCAGTGCCAGGAGGACCTTGTTAACCTGCCAACCAGGGAGACCCGTAGAAACGGCTGTCCCGCTAGGCGCCCGTGGCACAGTACAGGGGCCCAAGCGAGCCTAACCAGCTCGTGAGGCTGCCTCACGCATAATCTCGAGGTGGTCCGTCGTGCCGGTTGGTGACCGGAAGGTGGGGTCCCGGCGGGTATACCCAGGGGGGTTCGGGGGCCCTTCCTTTCGGCGGGTTAATTATACTTATCTGTAGGCAGATCCCTGGTAAAACCGGTCGCTGCACTTTGACTATTTGCATCGCGGTAGCATTTCCTCGATTCAAGCCTCCCTCATTTTCTCCACCATGACAGCACACATTAAAACTGGTCCTACAGCGGTGCACACCCCCACCACAACCATACCGTTTGAGGTCGAGTTCGCTAACATCCGCGGACTCCGCAAACCTCAATGCCGTCCACCATCTTGAGACGGCACGGCCAGCAATGTTGTTTTTGACGGAGACGCAAATAATATGTCCGGCCGACACCAGCTACCTGCACTATCCGGGCTTTGTGCTTGAAGAATCCTTCAAAGCCAAAGCCGGAGTTTGCATCACATCTGTCCGAACGAATAAGTTCTGCTTATAACACAAATTATTATTTTTTACTTATTTATTAAATACCAGGCAAACAAAAAATAAAAGAATCTTGATAATTATCTGTTTCATTTATTATCATTAAACCTAAATTAATTTTGGATTTAAACTTTTTTATTATTTAAAATTCTGTGGTCCACGGCCATAAACTTTAATTCCACTTTTAATTAAAAACAAACTTTCATATGTGAACTTCTATTCGGCAAGTTTCTCTGAGTACTATGTTTCAGTACTCAGAGGCAAGTTTTAGTTTGGAAGATAGAAAGGTAGGAAGGTACCCGTCTCATGTATTAGGTCTGTGACTCCGACAAAGTAGTGGAATCCTTAAAAAATGTTCAATTACTTTAATTGAACATTTCTCATAAAAAGTTTGTGTATGTATAATGTTTAGTTGAAGGGCAAATTACAATTTGCTTGCTTCTAAACATAAATGGGCGCTTTTGGTGCCTTTAAAAATACCTGCTGAAACTGAAAATAGTATGTATCTTACTCTGGGAATCGAACCCGGGACCTCTAGGACTGAGACCAGTGGTCTTAACCATTAGACCATTAGATGTTTCTAATTAGGTTTATGATTTAATAATCATCACCATTTATTAATTTCAGGCAAAGATGGGTCTTCCGGAATTAACAACATGCTGCTTCTGCTTTGATCTTAAAACTGGAAATACTATATTAGGTGTTATTAATGCGGCAAGTCATTTTATCTCGCACATTTCTCATTATTAATAATTACGAATTTTTTTAATTAGAAAGTAGTGTCAAGTAAAGATTTTGATATCAATTTATTTCTGCTTCTAGGTCCTCTCGTTCGTAATGTTTGTAGTGATGATTGTGGTGGCGGCGATGGCAGGAAGCGTGCTGGGTGACGAGGAAATAGACAATGACCCAGACATCGATGCGGCTGTTACGGGGTTCTACGTCATCAGCATCATCCTGTGTCTAATGTATCTCGTCAAGTTTATCTCCGACGTGATTTTTGTGTACGCTGTTAACAAGGTTAGTAACACTGTTATCTACTTGTAATCGAAGAGTAAATCCACCTTGTGCATACCTGACGGCTCAATATCTGTACCTCAATACCTGACTGACTCAATGAGCAAGATAGAGAGCTATCGTCCCCAAAACTTCTCACAAATTGTGGGTTTTTCACAGAAATGTCGTGTAACGGAACAATTTTTGATGCAAGGATAATGTGTATTCTATATGATAGACGTTGTTTATTGAATAGGTTAGCCTGCTGGCCATTAAAACTTAGGAGATCCACAGGCAAATATTGAATCAGGTAAAATTTTAAAATTAAGCAGAAAAGGTGCCTTTACAGGTTTTTCACAAAATACATTTAAAACAATAGTACTTAACTGCACAATCGATGATTTTATAATTTTGAAAGACTGATCAAATTAAAAATAAAATTGGGGGGGGGGAGGTAAAAAATAGGTAGAAAAGCCTTTTTTTTAATCTGAAATTTTTTAAATAAAATCAAAACAATTTAACTACTTATTTGGATTTGAAGTTTGAAAAATTTGAAATATGTGAAATTGAAATTTGCATTTTATTTCTTTTAATATTTTATGAAAGTTTTGGTAAAAATTTGAAGTAATTTAAAATAGGATAATTTAAGTAAAATTTAAACACTGAAAAAAGACGACAACCTCAGGCGGGAATCGAACCACGCACCTTCCGCATTCCGGGCGGCTGCCTTAACCACTTGGCTACCGAGGTTGTCGTCTTTTTTCAGTGTTTAAATTTTACTTAAGTATATTTAAGCGTTAATAAAACGCTAAAATATATAAAAAACACTTAGGATAATTTAATTTAAAAAAGTAATTTGTAAGTTATACTAAACTGAACTGTGGAAAAAAAATAACTAAACTAAATTTAGTTCAAATAAATTTATAATACAAAATGGAAATGAGTGGTAAGATAGTTTAATTTAATGATTATTATAATCATCATTTAAACAACTAACATTTATCAGGTAGCATAGCCTTGATTAAAAAATTGGTTGCCTGTAAAGTCGATATACGGGCGAAAGTTTTACGTGACAACGACTTTGAGTGGTAAAATAATTTTAATGTGAATATTCATTCGTATAGTAGGAAGAAGGATGAAATAATAGTAACAAATTAAAACATTTATTTATACAAAGAATTATATTTAAAACATTAATTTATACAAAGAATCTCGCACTGAATTTCATATTAACAAAATTTTATTTTTACCTTTACACATACATACGTATTTATATGTCTATGTCTGTCTCTCTCGCTCTTAGGCGGGCTAACCATGCCCGAGTGGAAGGGACGCGTGCCTCTCACTCGCTCTCATTGTGAGCGCATAACGTGAGCGGAGCGTAACGCAGTTTCTTGAAGTGTCACCCGGCAAACCAATTTATAAGACGTTGTCACGTCAAAATTTTCAATCAGGACAAAAATATACTAGAGAAATATTTGTTTTAATAATCAAATACTTCTCAAGAAACTATCTTAATAATAGCGTAGGCTTGTTAGTCACTACCCGTTAATAATGTGTAGCTTAAGGCTTATTTTTTGTTTCGCTATAACCGCACAGTGATAACTATAAAACAAGAATAAGCTAAATTTAGCGGACGTATCAAACGATACGATGCGTCGGATAGACGCAAAAATATATTATTTTTTTTATTAAGATATTTTAAAAACATAAGATTGTGTTTGTCAACACCAAGTAATTAGTTTACTTTAATCAAGTTTTTAATCAACGTTTCTTGAAAAAGTAACTTTGATAATGTAAAAAAAAATGGTTAGTGAATGAGGCTTATTTGAAGCGTATTCGACCGCACTAATCCAGTTATAAAAATGTTCAAGTTGATAAGTAGAATTAAAGGTTAAAGTTACGAATAAGTTACGTATTAATTAATTAAAATTATTCTTAACTAACTACTAACTAATTAATTAAAAATTAAGTAAAATGATAAAGTATTATAATTATAAGTATTTACTTACAAGTATTTAATATACTTTTTAAGTATAATTAATAAAGTGTGCAGTTTGTGTGTGTGTGTGTGTGTTGTGTGTGCTGTAAAACACAAAGTCTGATAGACTAGGGCATAATTTTGTTGTGGCGGAAGCTTAAATTCGTTTTAGGCAGGGTATATTATTGTAGGCAAAATACGACATTATGTTTCTTAGTGTAAGTGAGTTATTGAATGTACTATAACAGTTTAAGGGCTTTAGTATGCCATCTGCCTAAATTTTTATTGTTTAGATCTGTTAAGTTATAAACTAATAAAAAAATATTATTTCAGAAATAAACATTTTATATATTTTGGTGCAAGTTTTGCACAACAGTATTTTTCTGTAGAACTAATGGGGTAATTACGTTTCCAGACAATGTCTCCTTGGTCGAATTCAAAGTTTTGGCGTCTTTTGTTATAATATTAAGTAAGCTTGGTTGTTATGGATGGTACATAAACGAGATTGGACTTGAAAAAATATTGGTATTAATTTTCCAATATTTTCGGCATAAATGTCACGAGGGCTAAAAATTAAGTCTTCAACAGTATCTGACTGAGTGTAAATTGAACCACAAGGAACAACTTCTCTTCTGAATACTAAAAATGTGGTGAGAACTTTGTAGATTCATTAACTGAAGAATTAATGGCATATTGAATATTGTGTAAATGTGTGTCCCAAGATCTATGGTCTTCGTATATAAAGGAAGCTACTGCAGCAATTATTGTTTTGTTGTAACGCTCTCTACAGTATTGACTTGTAGGCAATGGCATGGAATAAAATGTATATGAGGTATATTGTAATTGTGGAACATGTTAGTCAAGATTCAAGATGAGTATTACATCGTTGCATAGCTTTTTATTAAAGTGACTATAGTGGAAAGTTCCGATTCATTGTCCGTTTTGAAATATATGCTTCAGAAAATCTTATCTTATCTTATCTTAGTAAGGCCTGCTGAGGTCTCACCTCCCAGTTGCATCTTCTGTGCAAGCCCATCCATTTACTCTCTTCCTCTGTAAAGATATATGCAATAAGATTGGCAACGTCTTTGAGAGCGAAGAGTTGGTTTTGGATTAGCCGATCCCAGGAATCCTACTCTTTTCCTAGCTATAGAGTCGCAGTCACCCGGTAGGTGATGCATTGACTCCGTTTCCTCTCCACATACACTACACAAGCTGTTCGCTTAAAGATACATTGTGAGGATATACTTAAAAGATAATAAATAACCCCGAAATAAAATATTAAAAGTCGTATCTTTCCTCCTACTCCACAGATTGTATTGCAAGGTTGTCCTCCTACATTTTTTTATATCTCAGGTTACACGATTGCATAACAACATTACTTTGTTCGTCAAAAGCTTATACAGTTTCGTTTTCAATTCCAGGGCAAAGCTGGCATCATCAAAGGCTACCTTATCCTGTGGATTACGTTCTTCTTGCTCTCGACCTTCCTGTTTTTCCTACACGTTTTGAACTTCAAAGCTTCCACCATATTCTCGCAGCTGGTTTATATGGGTAAGTTTCACATCAAACAAATAGTACATAAGTAATAGTAACTAGCAATTATTCTCTAGTGAAACTAAGCTTTTAACACAAAATAACTTGCATCGATTGTAAAGTACATTATAATAACGATTAATTATGAAATCATTAATTTTATAAGGCGGAAGTCTTACTTTGTTACTTACGTTAGCTACTTTTATATTAGAAGACAAACCTAAGTAAAAGAAAAGTGTGTTTGTCCTATTGTATATCTAATAATCTTGTTACCTATAGAACCAGCTAAACTTTATTTTTCTGATACGATTAATACATAAATATTTTCTTTCAGGTCTCAATATCTACGCGATACTCGTGGCTTATAGTTTCTACCGACAATTGAACACCCGGGAAGAATTATAAAACTACTGTGTAGTTAATAAACTTACAAAGTCGTACCGATAAGAGCGTTTATAATGTTTAAAGTATGCAATACACAGGAGCCAAATATAAGAAATAAAGAAAAATGTTAACAAAACCATAAACCATCTCTTGGCAGGCCTATTAAAGAGTTCATCCGTTCATCCGTTCATCCGTTCATCCGTTCATCCGTTCATCCGTTCATGTTAGATAAAAGCCGCTTTAAATGTGGCTTTAAAAACCTAGTTATGTGATTTAAAAAAAAAAGAAAATCTCAGCTCAAAAGTCGACCTTACAAATCCTGACAATAATACGAAAAATAAGAAAAAAATTATATTATTGACAACCACTACATGTTTTTCGGGAATCGTTTTCTCAATTATTAATGTTGTAATATAATAATAATAATACTTAGCTAAATAAATATTTTTAATAATTATTAATTTAAATTATTGAAGTTATATATGACTACCGCTATAAAGATTAAAGAGGTCCTAATTTAAAAGTAGATTTTATTCAGATTGTTATTAAAATAAATTGATATGGACTGGATTCTAATTTAATACTAAGCAGACTCGCAGAGTGAGGTAGTCCACTGAGCGGCTAAGGTAGCGTGGCATGGCCATGCATTCCGAGCCGAGAAAGTCTGTTTCGAGTAGTAAGCCGTTACTTATCTCAAAATATTGTCTTATCCACTTCGTACATCTAGGTATAGCAGCGCGGACCGTTTAACGCTTAATCTTTATTATGCCTCCGCGTACGCACTATGATGCAACAATTAGGTATGGGGGTTAGATAATTGGTCTCATGTCCAGAGGATCGGACTAAGAGGTCCTGGATTCCTGGTAGGGTGTAGCAAAGGAGGTCCGAGACAGCCGATTTTTCGATCATGTTTTGTATGGAACCAGGTTTTGTAAAATTTTTCACTTTTTGCTGTAGGTCACCTGATAGGTTAGAAATTGAAGACAATCGCGAAGCGCAGCGTAGCGTTTGTCTTGAATTTCGAGGTTATTTTTTTTATAAAACAACAGAAATTTAGCTCGTTACAAATAAAAAATAAAAAATAACAATTAAAAATCGAAAAAAATAATCTCTTTTCGTTAGCTGTTTTTGGCATTTTGTAAAAATAAATTGTGTTATTTTTTGGGGCCCCCTTTTCTACACCCGGACCCCTGCCTGGCTAGCTACCACCATAATAAAATCTAAGTCTGTCGCTATAGCCACAATAAAAGCATTGATGTGTTCCGACAGTTAGAGAAAAATAGCGAGTTTCTCAGTGACCGGGGATTCCAAGTGAAGTGCCTTTCCACCATTGGTTTTATCTTCATTTAACACCATAACACCAGCACCCTGACTTAAGCTCTTATAGCAGTATTATTGCAGTTGTGGAAAAGACACGCGAGTATTTTCGCCGCTACACGCGTCTCGTTTTCACAACTGCAATAATACTGCATTAAGAGCTCTTGGTTACCCCCCAGGTTAGACAAAAACTTACTCCTAATGGAATAAAAAAAAATACAATTTTTTTATTGTCGATATTTTTAACCGACTTCAAAAAAGGAGGAGCAAGGGCAGCCACGAAATCGCCCAAACTAGCTCAGGGTGCCTAGTGCGAGTTTCATTCGTCATAGAAAAAAATTTACTCCGCTCTTATGTCGCCAAGTGGCGCTGCTTCAATGCCATACTAATTTTCGTTTCCGTAAACGTATTCGAATGAATACGGATAGTAAACAAACCTCACACTAGGCACCCAGGTTAGAGATAGGTGGAAAGAGAGAGGAGAGATAATATTTATATACTATAAAGCCTTTTTAAATAGTATATAGATAGGAAGCATAAATAGTGTTCAAATACGAAACGACAGTAGTCTACTGGACGGTCCGGAAAGCTGTGTGCTCGTTTATTTAGAGCAAAATAACCTTTTATTAAGTAATTGTTAATTATAGTAGAATATATTATATTGTGATGAAAAAAAATGTGTATCTTGTTTCAGAATTTATACACTTAGGTTTCTGTTTCAAACGTATTTTACTATGAATGTATACTGTGTTATTTTTAAGGTTATTACTGTAATAAATTTATTGGAAAATATTCAAAGTATTAATTTTATTCTGTTTTTCAAAAGCTGGTTTTGATATTTAGGTGTAAAGGAAATACAAGAAACCTTGCTGTACGGTAGGATAAATATTCGCCGAACAATGGTCATTCGGTCGCACTTCATAAATCGATACAATCTATTCACTAACAACAACCACTTTCCTGTTTAAGAATTTAAAAGTCTACTTTATAATACTTTTGGTTATTTAATCTTTAATAAACTACTCGTATTTTCGAGTTCGAAATCATATTTATAATTGAAATCTCAATTTTTAACATGTTAATTAACTACCTCCACAAACTTATTAGAGGTTACATCAGACAGTTAACTTCCTTTTTTTTTTTATTTGATGTTGTACATGGCAGGGATTCGTGTCCATATGCCGAAATCTTACATAGTTTCTTAATTTCATTGTAATACATAAATAAACAATATTGATGATGATGAATGATAATAGAAATGAGAAATGATATTACCCCCCCAACCCCTCGAGTATCTCAGTAAAGATGTGGGGCTTTACTAAGTCCTCACGCAGACTTCTTGTGAGAATTTGAAAAGTAACATTGCACTGTTTTGTTTCATTTGCCAACACTCATGCACACTCACGAACACTTAACGGTTAATAATCCACCATTATTTCACATTAATATTCGACATAACACAATTTTAGAAAATAAAACAAAACCGCAGACATGACTCTTCACTTTCCCGCCAAGAAGTCTCAGTTAACTTCCATAAACCAAAACTTTCCGTATAGAATATGATAGAAGTTTGTTTTTAAATAAAAGAGGAATAAAACTTTATGGCCTTGGACCACAGCATTTTAAATAATATAAAAAAGCTTTGCCCCTTATTCTAATTTAAATTCAAAATAAATTTAGGTTTAATGATAAATGAAACACAGATAATTATCAAGGTTCTTTTTATTTCTTGTTTGCCTAGTAGGTATTTAATAAATAAGTAAATAATAATAATTTGTGCTTTAAGCAGAAATCGAAAACATTTCGGACTCGGGTAAATTGTACTTCCTCTTCCAACTCTTCAGAGCACATCTCTAAGCCTGCAGAACAATATCAACATGCTCGGTATGACGATTCGCTGCGATCTGAATCAAAAGGACTATATCGAAGCCGTGATCAAAACAGCCTCACGAAAACTCGGTGTCCTGAACAGAGTGCGGCGATTCTTTACGCCTGACCAGTTATGTCTTTTGTACAAGACACAGGTACGGTCTTGCGTGGAGTATTGCTCGCACATCGGGGACGGTTCCGCAAAGTATCTTCTCGATGCCTTAGACGGATTGCAGCGTCGCGCTGTACGTATTATCGGCAATGCAGAGGTAACTAATACTCTCGAACACCTGCAATTGCGTAGAGATATAGCGTCACTCAGCGTCTTCTATCGCTTATATCACGGCGAGTGCTCTGAAGAACTCTTTGACCTTATCCCACCCTCTCCCTTCCTCCATAGGAGTACACGTGCTGCTCTCGGGTGTCACCGCTTCACTGTCACACATATCCCATCGCG
Organism: Eudonia truncicolella; assembly: GCA_949315975.1. NCBI lineage: Eukaryota > Metazoa > Arthropoda > Insecta > Lepidoptera > Crambidae > Eudonia > Eudonia truncicolella. Next base: position 6,206,293 of record OX438838.1, on the reverse strand, counting down.
CACAAAGAAATTTGGTGACTCGTTTCTTTGTCGCACCTCCAAAAGATGGAATAATCTACCAGCACATGTTTTCCCTCTTTCCTATGATATGGGGTCCTTCAAACGAGGCGTGAAGAAGCACCTTGTGGGCCGGCAGAGTGAGGTTGACTGATGCTGCGTTGTTTTCACGCTGCACCAGTCGTCTTCGCGTCTGGACTCCATTTCCACTTAACATCAGGTGGTGTGGAGTCATTTGCCGTGCTAAGTATAAAAAAAAAAAAAAAGGAAGTCGCTACAAGTCTATAACATCCGTATTTTATGCATGTCTTAGACAATTTTAGGCTGCTTCACTATGTATAGATGCAGATGAAATAATTTACGAACCTGAAATAAAAATGTATGGCACCTATATCTACTAATTTATCAAATTGTAAAGGTTGCTCACGGAAGGTTCTAACAAATAAAATATCTGGTAATGTAGGACTTGAATTAAAAATAGCATCACTTAAAAACAGATTCTCATAAATCATTAAAAGAAATTATGATTCTTATCAAAGCCAAGATAATACTTATTGACTATCTATTCATTAAACAGTAAAAGTAAATTGTTGGCATATATATAAACCTACCAGCTTAGCACCTTTATTGTTTTCTCAACCTCATTTTACAGAATGTATGGTCTTCGCGCTGCTGTATAGGGTAAGGTAGGTATATATAGTTATGCTGCTGACTTCCTAGAAAAAAAGAAATTACAAGTCTAATTTTGATACATATATATGTGAAAGTATATTTACAAAAAATATTATAGAAATATTGACAAACGAGAACTGTTTTTCTTAATACCATTTTGCATAGGAACTGTATTATGTATTTTATACTGTGAATACTAGTAGTAGGTAGTACTTGTTAGTACTATGTATTTTACATAACTACCTAATCAATAACATAATAGTCGTCATCAGCCTTTGTGGACCCGTTGCTCTACATAGACCTCATTTATTTATTCAATTATTCTAGTGTATGTTATAATATTTTATGCATTAAATGAATAGTAGTTTAAGCAAATATAAATTACTAACTAAGAAGAAGTTTAAAATACCATTTAAGAACTTACCATTTAGGAAATATGTGGAATCAAAACTTATTTTCCGTAGGATGGTTAAACAGTTGTTGCACTTCATTGCACTTCAACTACTTTTCGAAATATTTTCACTTTTAGGAAATAAACCTACATAAGTTGAAATCCTTTCGCCTACTAGCACAACTTATATTATAACAATGCAGTTGCTGTACATTTTGCATAACTTTAAAAAATTGAGAGGATAGGTTACGAAAATTAATCAACAATAAACCTACATAAGTTGAAATCCTTTCGCCTACTAGCACAACTTGTATTATAACAATGCAGTTGCTGTACATTTTGCATAACTTTAAAAAATTGAGAGGATAAGTTACGAAAATTAATCAACAATAAAAGTCACTTAAAATATTTGAATTCGAATTTATTGATATATTAATATATCGTCGTAGTCATAGAACAACGACGGATCTGCAAATCAGCAACTTTACAGTAGAGCACTTTAAAGTTTTTAGATGACGTTTAATGTCATATTTTAAAAACGGCTTATTCTATCTTCTTGAAATTTGGATATGTTGCTGTGTGTATGGGCTTTTACAATGTGATTATCAATATATCTCCCAAATATGGCTAGTTTTCGTAAAAAGTCACATGCGTCATCGTTCTGCGGACACATATGTGACGAATAATTAAATACGACGTTATTTTGCGGACGGTCTTTGTCATACATATGACGTATGGTAGATTCCATCGTTTTCATAGGGAATCTCTGTCTATTTCTACTGACGGATTTTAATTGGATTTAATAAAACAATGAAAAACAGTCTTTTGTAAAGTATTATAAGATAGATCAGTCCACCAACATTTTTTTTATATATTACATAGATTATATTATTATTCATCATTATCATCATCATAACCATTATTAGATATATATTTATATCAAATATATCATAATATATTTCAAATATATTTTGTATCAAAAGTAAAACAGCATCTTTTATAATCATAACAAATTAATCTTTTAAAATTAAAATTATAACAAAAATCTGAATCTGATGGCCTTTAAATTTAAAATAATAATTAGTTATTCTTAACTTTTTATATCCATATAAAAGATCTCTAATCACAGTAATAGGATTTTTAATAAAGCCACCTTAATTATAATTAAAGAATAATCACAGCAGTTTGTCTGTGCATGTACCGTCAAACAATAACATGCTACCTACTATAAAGTGTTCAAAGTATTTTACAAGCTTTTTCTCAATTAACTTTGTCGTTCATGACGTAAAGTCATTAAAGTTCTTCAATAGGTATGCAATTTTGTTAAATACTTTACGTCATAGACGACAAAGTTAATTTAGAATACACTTTGACCACTTTGTAGCTTGATACGTCTTTGACGGTGATTGCACAGTCAAAAACGTTTGTTTAATTCTTATTAGTCGGAATCATCATCATTTTCATTAGAGGTGGCACAACTGTGCGGCAAAGAATTAAAATAATCGTGATGTTTAGTAAGTATTATCCCAGTTTTGCATAGATTAATGAGGTCTTTAAATTTGTCATTCGAAATTGCTACCGGCACAAAGTAAGCTTTATTAAGTGTAGTTGCGGTAAAGTTCCTTGTCTCCTTGCGAACAACCAAAGGCATACTATAATTATCGGCCAAGCTGTATTTGTAAAGTATTTTATAAGGGTGGCTTTCTGTAATTATGATCTCTTTAATTTTAGTCAAATTAATTATTACGTATTTTCTGTATTTTTTGTCCAATTTTTATTCTTTAGTAGATCTTTAAAGTCGTAAACCTGTTCCTTTGTAACATCTCGTACTTCGTAGGGATTTTCAGTTTTTGCCCATCTTATTAACAATTTCCACTCTTCTGGAGTATAAATTAGTTTGTTTTGCCCAGCTGTCTCTATTACAGAGTGAACAGAGTCCCCCTAATTTTGAGTATGACCCTTTTCAAGAAAGCGGTGAGTTATTGATACGCCAAACTCCTTAGCTGCATAAGTGAGTCACTTCTCTTCTGAAGTTTTAGTGCTACATTTAAATCGTGCCGCTGCGCACGGTGGGCCCATAACTTTTGCTTCAGTAGTACGTCCTCTCTTTGAACAGTACACGTTACCATGATTCTCGAGTTCTTTTCTTTTTATGTCTCCCCATTCTTTATAGTTTCGAAGTTGTTTTTTCCTCTACTCCTGATAAAAGGTGCTGGAGATGGTTGATTCGATTCCGTATCTATAGTACTTATTGACGGACAGGCAAACTCATCAATTTCATGTTGGCAGCAAAACAGATCGTTACATTTGGCGTGTCTGTTGATCGGGGACGGGACTGGTGTTGGTGGCTGTTGAGAGTGGGGTGGTGTTGTTATAGCAGTCTGGTTAGGCTGTTCAACATTTTGTGTCACTGGTGAGGCTTGATTACTTAAATCATTGAAAATGGGAGTCAACGGCGTCGGGGAGTCAATGTTGCATTGAAGAAGAGAGCCTATTGATTGGCAGTTATTAACGGAAATGGGGGTCAATGCGTCTGTAGGTATATAAGCGTCTTCCGCAATGACATCATTAGAGTAAATAACTATCTCAGTTTGACAGTCTGCGTTAATTATCGGTGACTCACAATCGAATACTTCAGCGCATGCTGAAACGGAAACCGGTAAGATTGAAGGGCTTACCACTGTTGCACTTCCTGGTGGTTATTATCTAAAAATACGTCATTCCATATGTCACGCATACTTTGCTCGCATAACATTGCTTCTGCTTCAAGTGGTAACGGCGACGAACGTTCATCAGCTGAAAAAAGATGTCAATTATAAGTAAATTGTAATTATTTTATTTGTATAATAAAAATAACACCAGGCTTAATATAAATATACTCCGATTTTTTAAGCTAAAATATGAATTCTTATTTTTACGTAAAGTAACAATGACGTATTTCAAAACCTATCCGAAAAACAACGACGGTTATGTATGTCCGACTGCCTCCTGTCCGTAAAAAAATGACGGATTGCACGAAACGTCTACGATCGTTACAAAGAACATCGTCGTATTTTACTTTAGGGCACAAATTCAAATCATCTTATTATGAGTAAAGATAAGTCACTATACAAGCTAATAATGCCATTTTAAGGTATAAATATTAAAACCACGACTTATAAAATTACTCGTTTAAGTATCCCTAGTACAACGACGAATGTCATTGAACGTCGTTGTTTGCCGAACGAGCTATTAAAAATTAGTTCAATGTTAAAGTTACACAACTATTTAAAAAATGTATAATTAAATATGAGACAATAACTTACCTGATGTATTGCGAAGATGTTCTTTCGTTGTTTCACCGGTAAACTCGTTAATTTGTTTTTCATTGATACTTTGAATATCATTGTTACTATTTTTTATCAAAGCTAGTATTTGTTTTGACCTATTAGATGTCATAATTAAGTTTAATATATGGATATAATATAAACAAATGCTATTCTTGTTTTAATATGCAGTTATAAAAAAAATAATCAACGCAACGTGAGCCTTTTTGAGGCACCGAGAACACTGACTGTATTTATTAACCGTCGCGAGCGCAACGGTCGCGGGGGGCAGGGATCAACGGCGAACACTGGCGGAATAGTCCATACGTCATTGTACCACGTCAGAAAATCAAATCCGTCGATGTTCCAACTCTGTATTTAGGAAATTATACATAATATTTAAAAAACTTTTCAACAGCAGATAACACAAGATATTTTAAGTAATTTCATGTAAAAAAACAAAAGTTTAAAAAAATCAGAACCGTCGTTGTTCTACGACTACGACGATATGACAGTCAGGCGTTGCTAAGCAACAAAAGTTGTAGTAAGAAAGGTGCGGGGGGGAGAAAAAATTGTCACATCGCATATGGGAACCATAGACACTCGGTTGAAATATTTTATTCGTAGACTACCGGCCGTGATTACCTCACCAGCATCACTACACTTTTTTTTTAAGTGTAGTTCGTTCCTTGAGGAACCGGCTAAGGTCATAGACCATGCTGCCATGTCATTAGTTTCTTAATTTCATTGTAATACATAAATAAACAATATTGATGATGATGAATGATAATAGAAATGGGAAGTGAGAAATGATATTACCCTCCAACCCCTCGAGTATCTCAGTAAAGATATGGGGCTTTACTAAGTCCTCACGCAGACTTCTTGTGAGAATTTGAAAAGTAACATTGCACTGTTTTGTTTTATTTGTCAATACTCATGCACACTCACGAACACTTAACGGTTAATAATTCACCATTATTTCACATTAATATTCGACATAACACAAATTTGAGAAAATAACACAAAACCGAAGACATGACTCTTCACTTTCCCGCCAAGAAGTCCGCATCACTACACTAGTGTCATCAAACGTCACGTCAAACCAGAGCGTTCAACTTTTTTTTTCCTTTAGTTGATGGCTTCGTGCGATTAGCACATTTAGCCAGTGTCCAAGTAATTTTTCTTATAAATTAAAAATATAAATAAACAATATTTCCTTGAATCATTGAACCTTCATTGAACCAGGAGCTCGATGGGGCGCAGTGGTTATATCGCCCGATCTGTGATTGCTAAGGCTAAGTAACTTACGCAACAGCCGGGCGTCGGATGGGTGACCAAAAATTTATCATCTCGAGCTCCTCCGTGCTTCGGAAGGCACGTAAAGCCGTCCGGCGGCTTCATTAGCAGTCGTAAACAACCACCAATCCGCACTGGGCCCGTGTAGTGGTTTATGACCCGTTCTCTCTATTCATCCATAGGGAAGACTCGTGCCCCAGTAGTGGGGACATATATGAGATGATGATGATGATGATGATGATGATGATGATGATGATGATGATGATGATGAAATATGAAAGTGCTGATCAAAAAGAAAAAATACTGTATTATATTAGAACTTCTCGGTTTGAGTAGGTACCTCAAGCTGAAGAGCTATTATACTCTTGGTTTTATTTGAGATCGAAAAATTTATAATTTTATACGTCTGTTTTTATTTACTGTATAATAATTTAAACCTTTCATAAAGTATGTAATCATGTTTTTAAAAAATATATGTATATGTTTTCATTTATTATTTTTCTAAAGTTATCAATTTTCTTAATTCTACACTGGCAGCACCGACTTACAACTTACTTATCGGACTTCTTGGCGGGAAAGGGAAGAGTCATGTCTGCGGTTTTGTTTTATTATCTAAAATTGTGTTATGTCGAATATTAATGTGAAATAATGGTGGATTATTAACCGTTAAGTGTTCGTGAGTGTGCATGAGTGTTGGCAAATGAAACAAAACAGTGCAATGTTACTTTTCAAATTCTCACAAGAAGTCTGCGTGAGGACTTAGTAAAGCCCCACATCTTTATTGAGATACTCGAGGGGTTGGGGGGGTAATATCATTTCTCATTTCTATTATCATTCATCATCATCAATATTGTTTATTTATGTATTACAATGAAATTAAGAAACTATGTAAGATTTCGGCATATGGACACGAATCCCTGCCATGTACAACTTCAAATAAAAAAAAAAAACTTACTTATCGACAGGACCACTGAGCAAGTAATCACTACGTTATAGACAGGACTTCTTGGCGGAAAAGTAAAGAGTCATGTCTGCGTTTTTGTTTTATTTTCTAAAATGTGTGTTATGTCGAATATTAATGTGAAATAATGGTGGTGTTGGCAAATGAAACAAAACAGTGCAAGGTCACTATTCAAATTCTCTCAAGAAGTCTGCCCGAGCGAGGACTTAGTAAAGCCCCAAATCTTTACTGAGATACTCGAGGGCTAGAGGGGTTGGGGGGTCTATCATTTCTCACTTCCCATTTCTATTATCATTCATCATCATCATACAGGAAACAAGACAGGAGAAAAACGTATAAATTAAGTTTTCGACTGAAGGACTAGTATCCATGGTCATGAATAAATTATAAAAGAATACTTATCGACAGTATTCGTTCACTCTGACAGTAGGTATCGATAGTATTCGATTGCTTATAGTAACTTATTCGATAGTTCTCGACTCGACTTGTCATTTTTGTTTTCGTTTTTCAGCAGCGCGAAGTTCAATGATCTGAAAGTTTGTATTTTGTTTGTAGACCGATGAAACAGTAACAGATCAAAGATTAAACTTATCAATATTATTTGAGAACAAGATAAAATGACTAGCGTGCCATCTTAGATATTGGAAATCAGTTTGTGACAACTTTGTTGAGTTTTATGTGCTAGGTGCGTACGTTTTTGTCAAAGACCTCGCTCTGTACGATTAAATTAGGTAATGATTATTGGTAAATTATTCTGGCCTGTATTTTGTGAATAAATCATATACCCAAGAAGGCAAAATTCAATGGTAAGTTCAATTAATATTAAAAATAATCACTTTTTCGAGCGAGTCCGTGTGACTACGGACCATAGGTAGGGTTCCAATCGTCAAGATTAAATAATTATATTGAATTAGAATGTTAGTAAATTCGGAAAAAACTGTTTAATTTCAATGTGCAGTGCTTGGGTAAACTTTAGAAAACAAATTGTAATAAGTTCTAAATAGGTACATATACATACATTATCATAAATTAAAACTTAAATAAAAATTCATAGTGTACTTCTTTTGCTACGCTTCAAACATGTTACAACAGAGGTTTTGATATCAAAGATGAAATCTTTAGCTTAATAAATATTCCAAAGCAGACCACTGTATTGTTCACTACTGGTTCATTATGCAGAAATGACTTAATGTAATCTTCAAAAGTACCTATTACTAAGGAACTTAAGAAAATAATTAGTATTTATTTTTCAGCTCTTTTTTTTTATATATTTTTTTACATATTATATTGTAAGTATTTATTCTACTTTAAATGACATCATTAACCATTTGCCCGTGTGTCCATGTTTCTAAACTTCAGCACTTGAAATTAATAATATACCTATTAGGTTTATAAAATATAATTATGTATTTGTATATAATGCTGTTATGCAGCAGAGATATAAGCTGCTTGTCATCCAGTCGAATCCTAGGCAGAATCCTACCACCAGTCAATGTAGATAGAAGTTAGGGCACTGGTGCACCTTATGTGAAAACAAACCCTAAACACCAGAACAAAACCAAGCACTGAACCCGCTGGGAATCGAATCTGGTAACTTTTAGGGCTGAGACCGATGTGGCCTTACCACAACACTACAGTGGTAGTGTTAACCACCTATCTATATCTTTTTTCATAGTGTAAAAACACTACTCGCTTAACTGAAGTGTTAATAGACATCAGTAGGTACCTACAAGTAGTAAGGTAAGTGGCAAGTCAATACTATAATAATAATCCCTATAGAACTAGTTGATTAACTGTTAGTGTCAACATGTGACAGGATAAGAAATAGTGAGATAAGGAACCGTTGTGGTCTGAAAGAAGATGTAGTGACAAAAATTGAGAAAGGTATGCTGAGATGGTTTGGCCATGTCGAGAGAATGGATGAAGAACGATTGACGAAAAAAGTGTATAAGGCGAGTGTGAATGAAAGTGTTGGTAGGGGTAGACCTAGGCGGATGTTTTGTGACCAAATCAGGGACGTCTTGAAAAAAGGCCAGGTCAAGAGTACCCTAAACCGAAGAGCATGTATGAAGGGAATAATGAAAGTGGACAAAGCGAAAGAAGTATATAAGGATCGTAGCAAGTGGAAAAAGTGGTCTCTGCCTACCCCTACGGGAAAGAGGCGTGATTATATGTATGTATGTATGTATGTATGTATGTATGTCAACATGTCATGTATTAATGATAAGAATAAATTCAACACAATTTTCCTTATTGTCTACTAGGCGTATCATCAATGTTCTTTTATTACAAACAGTAGTTCACCATGATACTGCTGAAGAATACAGTGAAAAAACCACAAAAAAGATTATTTAAGCGTTGCATTGATCTGTAAGCTCTTTACCAATTCAACAGTAACTGAATACCTACTTAAAATCATATAATTTTTTGGTGTATGTCATTTCTTATAGACAGTTAATTCTAATCTACTATAGTATAAAGTAATATTAACATAAGATCAAATATTTGATGATGGACATTGCATTATGAATAAAATTATTATACTATACATACTATACATATTATTATACTAGTTGTTGCCCGCGACTTTGTTCGCGAAGACTACAGTAAAAAAAGTATCCTATATGCTGGTCTGGGTCATGTGTATATGAGGAAAGTTTTATAAAAATCCATTCAGTAGTTTTTACCTGAAAGAGTAACAAACATCCATCCATATTTACAAACTTTCGGTTAGTATTATTATTATATTAAATATTTGCTTTTTTTGGAAAGAGTTTGCTGATTGCCTCAAGGGGCATTTTCAGCTTCATCGGGCTTTTTTGGGGGCGGCGAAAAACTTAAAGGGTTCCCCAAGCTGTGTGAAACGAATCACCTTCGGAGGTTTTCTAGAGAGAACGGCATCACACACTAAGGCGTGTCCCCGTGCCCTACTAGATTCCCCGAGGAGTTCGGACCGGATCGTGGAGCGGAACAACCCGAGGGCGCCTCTAAAGGCTCGGACCTCGGCTCGGGTTGACCGGGCCGTGGTGGTGGAGAGAATCGCCCAGGTATATGTCTGTACCTGGTATAGAGCACGTGTGAACCGGCTCGTCGTACCCTTGTTATTCTACGAGTACAGTGTCTTGGGCCTAAACTAGTGTGCATGTTTAGTGTATTCTGTAAAATGTGTTGTGGCATTTAGAGGATCGGGCGGGGAAAATACATATTTGTGTTCTACCACTTCTCATGCAACACACTATTAGCAACAAAATTTGCGTTAAAAATTATATAAACATAAATTAAAACATTTTGCAACACACTATATTATATAATAATTACTAAATGTACACAACATGGAGCAAAAAGGGAATTTGATTAGAATTGAGAAAATATTTATTCAAATGACCAAGACTCAACGTGTGTTACTGATTGTCTGGTAGTTCCGTGATTGCTATTATTATAGTAATATGTAGGTACCTATAATTAGTTACGCAATTCTGCATCATCCATCATAAATTAACACCATACCATATGGCGCAGCATATGGGTGCCTAGTGCACCCAGTCTATACTGCACAGCGCAGTTTATTAGGCATTCGAGAATTCATGAATCGCTAATAAAACTCGCTGGGCACCCAGCACTTCAAGAGTGCGTCCCTTCGATTTTTGTGTATAATTAGTTTGAATGAAACAACTTCTAGTTCTACGAATCTTTTCGCGTTTATTTTAAAATAAACGCATGCAGTAGTTCCGTAAAAGTTATATATTTAAATGTGTTGTGTTGTGTTTGCATAAAATCTTTATGTCGAACCTGTTTTGCCATTCTATATAGTGAATACAGTTAAACCCGTAAAGAGCACGTCTGTTAAAACTGGTTATTTCTTCTGAACCTTCAATCAAACGCGCAAAAACCGGCCAAGTGCGTGTCGGGCCACGCCCAGTGTAGGGTTCCGTAGCCCATCTCAATAATGCGGACTCTGAGAAGAGGGCTTTTATGAACATTTATTTAACGATGGTTCATATACTTACATGTAGATACTAACGGTTTCACACACCTGACAACGTTATTTAAGTAGTTCCCAATGAGGAATTTGTACTGCGCCAAGTAAATTTTATAAGTTGGTCGACTGTTACTCGTAAACTTGTAAAGCCTACTTAGCTGTGATAGTTTTCCTTTTAACTTCTGTCTGTCTGTCAGACAGACAGACAGACAGACAGACGAACATGACGAAACTATAAGGGTTCCTTGTTGACTACGCAACCCTAAAAAGGATAGACAAGCACACACACACACATACTTATTTTTATATTGATAATGGTGCCAGCCTTGGTAAGTATATTGTAACCACGTAGATTATTATCATTCATATTATTACTGTACGTCGAAATCTACTTCACTAAGATGTACTTATCATATTCTATGAATGTCCAGAGATTTTAACGTCATTTATCATTGTGCTCCAAAATTTTATCTACTTTATCTTCGACTGAAATAAGCTCAAAGTACTTAATACTAATAAAGAGCTCGATGGCGCAGTGGTTAATGCGCCCGGTCTGGGGTTAACCTGCACCATCTGACGCCGAAATTATTCATCACTATTTACTTTTTTTACTTTGAAAGAGCCAATAGCGCCCATTCAATGTTATTGTTCGTGTTTTTAGCAGTATTTTAATACTGCTAATATTCTCTGCTGTATTATAAAGAACATTGCTTTTTTATTTTGGTATTCGAAATAGTGTTCCGGAATTTGAACCTGCACCCTCTGACGTACCGGGGCAGGTGCATTGTACTGCGACCTAAGCTATCGTGGATCTGTCCGACCCGTCTGTTGAATTTTTCTATATATTTGTATATTTTCGCGTCCCCTAAAACAAAAAGTCGAATACTAAAAAAAACCACCTGGATAAGTATCTGTTATTTTCAGTTGCTGTAAATCGACCAGGTGACAGCATAAGTTGTACGAGCACTGCAGGATGGATAAGATATATTTTACCGTAAATGGAGAGAACTACACCCTATGTAAGTGTTTATTTAATTTGTGTAAATTATAGATAATCTGCGATCGCCAACCCGCCTGCCAAACGTGGCGATTACGGCATATACCCCCTCATATTCCTTGGGAGAGGACTTTGTCCAGCAGTGGACGTCTTTTGGCTGAGAAGATGATAGATAATCTTCTGTGCGTGTGTTTGTAATTGAACTCCTACACGGCTGGACCAATTTTGATGTAATTTTTTGTGCATGTTTAAATGGATTCGAGAATGGTTTAGATTTACAATTGGACCCAGTAGGTGGCGCTGCAATAGGGATCCATCATACGGGTGTTCTTAAGCGGATGAAGTCGCGAGTGGGCCACTAGTAGTTCATAAAACGTGACTGCAGTCTACGTAGGGTACAGTGCTTTTATTTTTTCAATGTCTCAGTATCATCGCATTTCCGAATGCAACCGAATATAAATTTCCATGTCCATTAATTATAAGATTTTTCATATATAATAATTTGAATTAACACTTTATTGTTGTTTTTATTTAATTTTTCGTGTAAACTATATAGAGCTGTAAAACTATAAATCGTAAATCAATTGCGTATGACATATATTATTTCCCGTCATTCTCTAATAAATTTATAATAAGTAAAAGGCTTAGTGGCAACTCTAAATACACTATGACTGATAAAACTACGGCATTCGAAACACGAAGTTTGCTGAGAGACAATAAGAAAATAGATGCACTTTACTTCTATATAATGTATAGTCACGAGCATTAACATGTACAGGATGTTTGGTAACAGGAGCATTTTTCCGAAACGTACCCACGTTAACATGTCTATATAAATACTATGCCAACGTCAGAAAATGGAAATTGTATAAAAAAAAATTTCGACTGTCCATACAAAATTTTTTTACAATTTCCATTTTCTGACGTTGGCATAGTATTTATATAGACATGTTAAAATAGGTACTGTTCGGCTTGATACCCTAGTTACCACACCCTGTATACACTTTTGACTCTTATTCCATATTATATTTTTCTTATTTTGTGAGGTAAACTGTTTATATGGTAATTAATGGTCGTGGCTGTTCTTGTGTGTTCTCAATAAACAATTTTAATACATTTGTTTTCTGGCTTTTGCAGCGGGTTCAGAGGTGAGCCCGCAGACGTCACTGAACGACTACCTGCGTAACCACCTCCAACTGCACGGCACCAAAGCGATGTGCCGCGAGGGCGGCTGCGGCGTGTGCATCGTGGCCGTCTCCCAAACCCACCCAGTCACTAAGGAGAAGCACACCTTTTCTGTCAACTCTGTAAGTAAACGCCGATCTGATCTGAAACCCCTCGGAGAATCTAGTAGGGAGCGGGGACATGCTTCATATTCATCATCATAATGGCTCCGAGGCCGGGACACCACGCTGCGTCGCATGTCGCCTGCTTTCCGTGTAGCATAGTTTTTAATTTTTATATTATATGTATGTATGCTAGTTTTTAAAAGGTATCTATTCTATAGGCCTCTTTGTATATTATCGTTTTGACAATTGCTGAAATTTTCTCTATTTACTACCCAAGTAGCACGCCTATATCTACAAAATGGCTAAAGAATATCTAATAGAATTTAAATTTATTGTCTATAAGAGTTAAAGTTTCCTCAATTTATATCCAAGAATGCGTATAGATACACTCTAGAAGTAAAAGTGGTCACAACTTTGTAGTAGTTTACAAGATTAATTTAAGAAACTAGATAAAAGTAGTGTTATATATAAGTGAATTCACATCATCTTTCACTAGTAACTAATATATAATGCTACAAGACATTTTCTAGAGTAGTATTTAGTGTACTAGATAGTTGATAGACTACATTAAGGGCGCTTTCAATTTAGACGTTTCGTGTCGGACCGCTGCCGTGCGCTTTCATATTAAACGCCAGCCGCACGACAGCCGCACGCTTGTTTTAATATGACACACAGTGGAAACGCACGACAGCGAGCGAGCGGTCCGACACAAAACGTCTTATTTAAAAGCGCCCTAAGGCCATGATAGCTGCCCTTAATAAAGTACTTTTAAAACCAAAGAACTAACTAAAGCAATACAAACATAAGATTTAATCCTTTCAATACTAATAGTTTTTAGTATAAATGACTTACAATTTATATTATCAAAATTTATTGCATTAATGCGATACTAGATTATAAAATATTAATTTAAATACTTTGTGAATGGTTATGAAAAACTAGTCTTAATAAAACAAATGCGCTTGCTTTATTTTTAACATTTAAATGTAAATATATATTTATATTAATATAATTGACTGACTTTTATTATTCTATTGTTTGTAAAAAGCTTGGAGAATACTCCAAGCTTTCACTTAGTAAAGTGAACTCATAAAATCAATAGTTGCAAGAGATTATATGTTTCATGCGATGGCCATCTTCGAAAATGACTTTTTAAAGATAGGATATATTGTTTTAATAGACTTTATGGAATATGTATAGAACAATTTGATTTGAAATAGATCTTTGGTATAAAGGAGTTTTTAACATGTTATCTAAAAATAAACCACAATTAGATCGTATATAGAAGATCGTATATAGATTAAAAGGCTTCTTATAATTATTATTATTGCTGTTTGGGTAACTACTCAATTAACATAATATATTAAGTCCCGCTCGTAGAAATTTTTCCAACACTTTTAATGATTAGAACTTGTTCGCCTTACAACAATGTAAGTAGCATTGTTGTGTTGCGACGACAGTTGGAGATAGAATAGCTAATATCTGATTTTTTGTTGAAGATGTCTAGTGAAATTATAATCCTTATCGTCATTTCCCAAATGAAAATATAATGTTGATCTTATTCTTCTTCACAGTGCCTGGTACACATACTCGCGTGCCACCAGTGGGACATCACTACAATTGAAGGGGTGGGTAACCGCAAAGATGGCTACCACCCCATACAGAGTCGACTGGCAGCGTTCAATGGAACGCAGTGTGGGTACTGCACCCCTGGATGGGTCATGAATATGTACAGGTATTAACAAAAAAAATAGGTTTAAATTAAAAAATTACTTACTTAATTTTATTTTTTACTTTTCTTGGTATATTAAACTTATTTATGTACTGTGAGAAATGTATATGACTAAGAAACACTACAACATAAGTCTACATACCTATTATATACAGGGATAAACTAATTACTATAAAATGACATGTTTACTGTACGACAGCCATTAATAACTACGAATAATTGCAGACATATAGGCATGACGAAAGATTTTATATAGTAAGGTACTGTTATAGTTTGGAACCTTGAAAGTGACAAATCATCTCGAAAGTCGATATATGATTTAGGGGTTTTGTAACATTATTGTGGGTATATATACGTAGTTGCTTGCAGCAAAAATTGTGTATTAATAATTTTATTAATACGTATATTTACAAATATAGCTTGCTTATTGTTAACCGATCCTTGATATTTGTAAAAATATCAAGATCGGTTGTTGATGGCGTGTTGTTGACTTTAAGGCTACAAAAACACAAATGTTGAAAAAATTTCCACGAGCAGGATTTGAACCTGCACCCTTCTGACATACCGGGTCAGGTGCTCTTCCAATTGAGCTATCGTGGTTCTAACCAGCCCGCCGAAATTATTCAACACTATTTACTTTTTACTTTGAAAGCCAAAGGCACCCATTCAATGTCAACAACTACCGTCATTATTTTTTTTCAACATTTGTGTTTTTGTAATTTGTTTCGCAACCAAATTTGCGTTAAAATTATATAAACAAAACAAAAGACTTTAGGCTCCTTTGGATTACAAAGTAAGAGTAGATAAATATGCATGTGTCCGACAGCCATATGATAATAGGAAGCTCGTTAAAAATTTCCGACTCTTTCCGAATTGCAATATAAAGTTCAAGCTCAATAATAACAACTTTCTGTATTGAACTTATATATAGTGTCGTATAATGTCAAACTCTCAAACATATTCGAATTTTCAAATTAACTGGGATTGATCAGCTAATCGAGCCAAATGAGGAGCCATATTTCAAGCTCCTACGTGCTTCAGAAAGCACTTAACCCACTTAAGCTAAGCCGCTAGTCTAGGTAAGATAGCACTCGTGAAACCTTCAACTCTCAAAATCACTAATTTTAATGTATTTTTGTATCTTACGGGTGAGCACAGTGCCTTCACCTCACCTGATGTGACGTGATGATAAGGCCAATGGTGAATTCTTTTTCCGGGATCACAACAACTAAGGCACTGGCTTTCTTATCTCTAGCTGCCTGCCGGAACACAACAATGCTACAAATATTGATGTTATGGCGACAAATTTAGATAAGATGGTGGTAGCTAGCCAGGCGGATAAACAAATGCGTTGAAGGTCTAAGGGTCTAGCGGTGAGACGATTACAGCTAATGATAAACGGTTTCTTCTACGACCTGGTCAACAACCCTCGACCCTATCAACCTGAGCCGAGGTGCTAGCCTTAAGGGGCCTATTGCATTTTGACCGTGAGTTTTGCATAAAATGTCCTACCGGCGTTCTTGTTCATCATCTCAGCCAAAGACGTCCACTGCTGGACAAAGGCCTCCCCCAAGGATCTCCACAACGACCGATTTTGTGCTGCTCGCATCTAGCGGCTTCCCGTGACCTTCACCAGATCGTCGGTCCACCTTGTTGGAGGTCTGCCCACACTGCGCTTTCCGGTACGCGGTCGCCACTCAAGGACTATTCCGCCCCAGCGGCCATCAGTCCTGCGAGCAATGTGGCAGTGTCGATCACACATAGAGAAACCCCGAGCATAGCCCTCTCCATTGCTTTTTGAGTGATCTTGAGCCTTCTGATTAGGTCCATAATGAGCGACCACGTCTCAGTCCCGTATGTCATCCCTGGCAACACACACTGGTCAAAGACTTTCGTCTTGAGACGCTGCCGTATATCGGACGAAAAAATATTTCGTAACTTACCGAACGCTGCCCAACCTAATTGGATTCGACGATTGACCTCTTTGCTGAAGTTGGACCTACCTAGCTGGACCGTTTGTCCCAGGTAAACATAATCGCCCACAACTTCAAGTGCAGAGTCCCCAACCTTCAGAGGAGTGGGTACGACATAACTTTCGTCTTCTCCATGTTAATTTTAAGACCCACTTGTTGAGAGACTCTGTTGAGAAAGCAGATGCAGATTACAACTGCACAAAGTGCTACTTTTGCGATGCGTCGGCCGCTCGTAGTACTGCGAAAGCGCGAGCGCGCGCATTTTGTGAGGCGCCCTCGAGTTGTTCTGCTTTCGATTGATTGTAATTTAGTTGAAAAAATGGAGTAACGAAAAAACATCTGAGTTTCTTGCCAGCTCTTCTCGGTCGAGGGCTCTCCAAAAATCCGAACTGGTAGTATTTCTTTTTATTAGATATCACAAACTAAGTCCAAAGTGGAGGGTCAGAACTATGTAACCCAGGGTATCCTAGCGCAGGCTCTGCTCCCTCACAATGTCTACGTACTACGTCAAAAATTGTAATATTACAAAAAATTTAGGATTGGATTGGATTGGAGAAATGGATTTTTATAGTTTTGACGTCAATAAGTGCATTTGAATGCACATATAGGCCTTGAATAATTGATTTTACTTTGATCCCAAACCCAACCCCCTTATTTTTTCACTGGTAGTGTTAATATAGATAGATGCTATCATAATTTCAACCAAGGGGTTAAAGAATGTTGTAGGTAACGGGGACACGCTTCCGTGATGCCGTCCCTTCTAGAATCCCTCTGAGGATGTTCGATTACCACGGTTTGCGGAACCCGTCGTTTCTCGCCGGCCACACCGCTTTCGCTATAATGGCCATCTAGGGCCTAAAGCATTCTTGTTCCAAAAAATAGGATGAACGGTTTTAACTGTCCTCTAGTCTGTACGAGAGTTCGAGCACAAAGCTGACGACAATGCAAGTGGAGAAGTCGTTTGGTGGCAATTTGTGTCGTTGCACCGGCTACAGGCCCATACTGGACGCGTTCAAAAGCTTCGCCAACGACGCCGACCCGGAGTTGATGGGAAAACTGCAGGTAAAGACATTTCAAACGTTAATTATATCTTACTAGTGGGTCGCCCGCAAAGCTTCGCGTTTATTAAACAGATTTTTTAGGAATTTCGAAACCTATGACAGGTTTCATTATTTTTCTGCACATCTACGGCTGGAGCTCTTCAAAATGAGACCATAACCGATTTTTTATGTGCAGCTATCGTCTCATAATCACTGGGACAAAAATCGGCTTAAGCTATTAATATATAAATCAACTTACGCTATTAATATATATATATATATTATAGATAGAATAGCGTGTATACAAAAAAAAGTATGTTGCTTGGATAAAACAAATGCACTATTTAGAAACAGAAAACTTTTCATAATATTTTGAGACTGGAATTAGATTATACATTAAAAAAATAAATAAATATGAGACAACTTCACATACATTGTTCTGATTCCAAGGTAAGTAGCTAAAGCACTCGTTTCATGGAAATCAGAAACAACGACGGTACCACAACCACCCAGACCCGAAACAATATCGAAAAGTTCGTTTTCGACGTTGACCCGACCGGGATTTGAACCCGGGACCGCGCCGCCCAAAGTCTGGCGTGCAAGCCACTCGGCTACGGACGTCGTCTACATAGATGCTATTTTTAGAGAGATTTTTCTGAGATCTATTCTTCTGGCGAACCACTGGCAGCTTCACCGAAAAATACTCAAAGCGTTCACGTGCATTTTGCAGTTCTTATTTATTTTTATGTCTGTCAAATTAAAAGATGCAGCATGAGAGACTAATGCCGGATTATTTATTGATAATATTATGTTAGATCACAAAGCCATAACTGTAAACACATTTAACCTATGATGCAGTTATCTCATGCATCGCTTTCATTTATTTGAGTGGTCGTCAATTTCTTGTCAAACTAGCGTTTAAATTGAACTGTTTTATTCTTGGGCTCACTTTTTTTTCAGACGTAAATTACTGTAGAATGGGTTCAGTGGAAGGGCTTGTTAGCGCATGGTAAACGCTCTCGGTCTCCGCTTGCTGAAGTAAAACAACTTTCTTATAGATCGGATCGATGACATCGAATAAGTGACTAAAAAGTTATATCGAGCTCCTCAGAAGGCAACTAAAGACGTCGGGCCCGGCTGCACTAGCAGTCTATAACAACGACCAGTGGTGGTTTATGGCTCGTTTTCCATGTAGTGTTCCCATCCATTAGCGAAGGCTCGTGCCCCAGCCGTGAGTACATAAAATGAACTTACGATGATAATGTTGAATTTAATGATATCTTATATTGCTTAGTAAAAAGTAAATAGCCTATGAATGTCGCACTACTGGGCAAAGGCCTCCAACATTGAAATCGAGTCATCTCTACAATTAATGGGTATTACCCATCAATGTCGATTACCCATATTACTCGGCCAACGAGGCCTTAGAAGGCCTTAGAAGGCCTCGTCGGCCGAGTGGTAAAGCTAAGTTTAATATAGATCTTATATAGGTTTTAAATAATTATATTTATATTTGCTTCAGGATGTAGAGGATCTTCATAAAGTGAAATGCTCGACAAAGTGCGAGAGGCGATGCAGCGTGGTAGATGAAGAATGGTGCGTGGTACAGAACAAACAAAACCGCTTGCTGGACGTAGGCGGGGATACTACTAGCCGTTGGTACAAAGCTTTCACTGTGCAGGATGTCTTTAAGGTACATTTTCTTGCTATATATACTTGTCAAAAAAATTCAATTCAAAACCGTGTACACAGTTTAGGCTACATCGGCGGTTCTTAAGTCTACACAGGGCGGGAGACCTTGTACTGTGGAGAATCGGCAAGAAACTCAGCAAGGGAATTTCTTTTTTCCTTGTTTTTACAACGTCAAGATATTGGATGACGCCTTATTACATCTACAACTAAATTAAAATCCATTTTAACCGTTTGACTGGCAGCAATAGCAGTGCAATATATTTTTCATTGACCCGACCCATCTATCTATATACCGATTGAATCTGGATGAGGGGGGGGGGGGGGGGGGAACACCGGTTACTTTAAAAATAGGGGAATTACACCAGTTTTAAAACTCCTTGGGTCAAATATACCCCACGCTAGTAATTATGGGAATCAAACTAATCTGTGGTTTACACATTTTCTTTTACTTTCAGGTTTTAAGTAAAGAAGGCCTAGACAGCTATAGACTGGTGGCTGGCAACACCGGAGTAGGTAATTCAATGTTTAGGGTATAGTAATTTCTTAATATAATAATTTCACAAAATTGGCAATACGGTTGTTCCCTTCGCGCTTTAATTAAAAAGTCTGAACCCCTATCTATCTATCTCTCTCTATCTCCTTTTCCTCTCATTTGAAATGACGTTTACATGACAGGAACAAAACACGGAATAACTATTCGGACCTTATTCTTTGTTTATTTGTAAAGAGGTAAAAGTTAAAAAAAAATATTGTGTATTTTTTATGCATACACAAATATGCTTACGTTTCAAGTTTTATAGTTTTAGTAGTATTGCGTTTACAAAGACTGCTTACAAATGAGACGTTTACTATATTATCTTTCAGCGGTATTCGACACGTACTGGGCGAAAGAACCACGCGTGTTCATAGACATATCGTCAATAGAAGCCATCAAAGACACATATGTGGACGTCAACTTGGTGATAGGAGCAGGAACTACTCTTACCGAGCTGATGAATATATGCGAGACGCGGGGCAAGCAGGAGGACTTCAAATACTTGGAGGGTTTCTACGAACATCTGGACTTAGTGGCGCATGTACCCGTCAGGAATGTAAGGATGCTTTGTTTGTTGACATTTAACAGTGTTATATGATAGGTCTTCGACGTAAAGACTGCGAATTCGAATTCGAATTAAAGACTGCGCCAGGGACACTAGGTCCAATTTTTAGTAGATGTACTATATGAGACGATGGGGAAGTGAGACGACTTTAGATACTTCGAGGGTCTCCACGAGCATCTGCACTCGGTGGCTCACGTGCCCGTCAGGAATGTAATGCTGTATTGATTGTTGCTATTTAATAGTGTTAGGTGTGTGACTTGGACGCCCGGACTCAAAGACTGCGCCAGAATTACTAAGTTCAATTCTTAGTAGATGTACATGAGACGAAAGGGAAGTAGAATGACTTCAGATACTTGGTGGGTCTCTATGAACATCTGTACTTGGTGACTCACGTGCCCGTCAGGAATGTAAGGATGCTTTGTTTGTTGCATTTTAACAGCGTTAGATACGTCTCAGACTCGAAGGTTGTGGGCCAGAGATAATATGTCCATTTCGTGAGCGTCAAGTTAGCAGCCTCACCACGGAGTTAGATGGTTTTACTTTACGAATACAGTAAAATGTATGTATATACTGCCATACGAATTACAATAAGTCACATGTATTTAATTATAGAGCTGTTAGCTGTACAATAGAACTCAGTTGATCATTAAAAATGGAAGCATTACATTGATTCACGTTTATGCTTTTCAGCAGTACTAGGCTTTTACTCACCTCTTAAAGGTGCTATTATACAACAAAAGGCACTAAAAACAGCTTAAGGACGTATAATGTGCTTACGGTGTATTATAATGGTAAAAATGTATGCTATTAAGCTATGCTATTTTTGACTGTGTCAATACATATATATCCTCGATTCAATGCTATTGATTTGGTATTTAAACAAATATTTTTTTACCCAATCTTTTTACGTATCTACCTACTGTTATTTTTATTAAATCTCATCAAATTTTTGATTGTTTCATACTGTACTATCTGTTTATTCGGGAGAAATATGAAAAGTTTTGAACTACTGAGAAAATATCTACCTCACATTAGGTACCTATATCTTTTTTGTAAATACCAAAATAGAAAATAAGCAGCGTACCTTTAAAAATATAGGTTGTTATCAAACGATTTAAACACTTCACTTCATGCAAATGTACTCACTGCTTACCAATTTAAACACAAACAAATAAAACTTTTCGCGCACCATTCTCGTATCACCGCAATCACGCCAACTCTCAGTGTTTCTTTGTACTGCGTCAGCAACACTCGTTCGTCACCCACTATTCGAGACTTTTAATTCGAGTCACTAATATGACAATTACTTGACATAAGTTTCCATAGAAATAATGTTAAACTGACATGACAACGATAGATTAAAGTGTCATTTTATGACTGGAATTAAAAATAATTAGAATTTATGTCGGTAGGTACGTCAATAAATAAAATTGTGTACGATTGTGCACTTTTTTTATTTATATCGTAAGATTCAAAATTTCACGCACAATTTTTTCATGTATTTATTTGTTTTAAACTTGTACCCGTTTCTCTGGAATCGCCATCGCAAGAAACGTCAAGTTAGCAGCCCACTTAGAGACCGTAATATCTCGGCTTGTATTGAAGTACTATTATTAAAATTTTGCGTATACGATTCACTATTTATGCACATTGACACGAACTGTATTTCATAAGTTGCCTGCTAGCTTGACGTCAAGTTAGCAGCCTCACCAAGATACTCAAATATCTTTTGAACCATAGTATCACTATTTATGTGCTATACGTCACTATTTATCACTATTTATACACAATTGTTTGACGTAATCAAAACCATCTTATTCCGTGGTGAGGCTGCTAACTTGACGCTCACTCCAATCCTTAGTAGATGTACATGAGACGAAGGGTAAGCAGGAAGATATCAAATACGAGGAGGGTTTCTGCGAACATCTGGACTTAGTGGCGCGTGTACCCGTCAGGAATGCTGTAAGGATGCTTCGTTTGTTACTATTGAACAGTGTTAGATGATAGGTCTTGGACATATACATACATACTTGGGGTATATACATGAGACGAAAGAAAAAGCAAGAGGACTTGGAGGGTTTCCACGAACATCTCGACTTGGTGTCACATGTGCCTGTCAGTAATGTAAAAATGTCGTGTACTTTTTGTTGATTTAGACTTTGCAAAGGGTTTAATTAAACTCTGAGGTTCCATAAAAAGTTTTTCATTTAATTTATAGTATCATCATTGCTTTCATAGATTGGCACGATTGGAGGAAACTTGGCGATGAAGAATGCGCACAACGAGTTTTCATCTGACATTTTTCTATTGCTGGAAACGGTTCAAGCTATGGTCAAGTTGAGTGAGTAGTTTGTAATATTATAATCTTTTGTTTAAATATTCTAAGTTCGGTTGGTCTGAAGAAGACACATGGCAACTGTTCTAAAAGTAAGCTAAGGAAGGTGCTAGCTAAACCGGTATACATGCTGTCTTCTCT
Source organism: Eudonia truncicolella (assembly GCA_949315975.1). Classification (NCBI taxonomy): domain Eukaryota; kingdom Metazoa; phylum Arthropoda; class Insecta; order Lepidoptera; family Crambidae; genus Eudonia; species Eudonia truncicolella. Next base: position 6,183,393 of record OX438838.1, on the reverse strand, counting down.
AATCAGTAGTTAGAAACTCTCTAATCAGTAGTTAGATACTGGGCAGTATTGTAGTCCAAATTCCAGAAAAAGCCTTTGATTTTAAATGTTCATTTTAAGAACGGGTACGTGACGTCACAGAGATATAGTGAATTATCCGACAATGTTTTCATTCAAATACATCCCTGCTATTTGAAATCTACATACCTTTCTTTTAATTCGCAAGCGATTGCGTTTTCTACATTGACATTTTTATTTTATTTTCAGCGAATAGTGATTTAAGTGAAACCGTCTTGAGTATGCAAGACTTTCTGAAGACGGACCTGAAAAATAAACTGATCACTGCCGTCAAACTTCCGCCGCTCTCGTCGCGTTGCATGACTCGGAGCTACAAGGTACCTGTCGTTTCGAAATTTACCTGATTTTACCAAAATACCGGTGGTACTGCGCTCGGCCCGATATCCGAAGGTCCTTGGTTCAATTCCCAGGTCGAGTAAATTGTATTTCGGATTTTCGGATGCATATCCCGGGTATGTGATAAGTGATAACCGTCTTGCATTTGGCAAACGTGATTAAGCCAATACCCATCATTTGAAGCGATTATTTAATTTCAATAATGTCGGTCTTTGTCTACTAGTGAGACGGTATAAAGGCTACTTACTATATAAATTTGGAAAAGTTCGATGTAAAGCAGTTTAGCCCCATTTGTTGTCGTGAGATAGTAGTGGTACCAACTGGCAAGTTATGACTTGATCCACACAAGTAAAATTCTCCACACGTAGAAAAGCCCGAACCCATCAGTGGACATTTACCCTTTAGGCGCGGAACGGTAAAAGAGTAAAATATAAAAGTAGTCGCAAAATGGTAAGAGCTGTTTATAAAATTAAATCATTTCTCATTCTCCTCTGAAAGTAGCAAATAGTATTTATCTTATTTTATCTTAGTGGGGCCTGCCGAGGTTTAGTTTTCCCAGTTGACGGTCAAAGAACACAAAAGAACCCATCAGGTTCCTTTGTGAAACCCCAGTATTTATTGTGCAAAAACTGTGCTTCTTCGAATTAAAGTTTGGTTTCAACTTAATTTCAGATAATGCCAAGGTCTCAAAATGCCTTAGCCATCACAAACGCCGGTTTCTTCTTCAAACTGGACTCGGCCAATAAGATAGAGAGAGCTTGCATCACTTATGGCACTATCTCGCCTACGTTCGTACGTGCGACAAAGACGGAGAATGCTCTGATTGGTCAGGACTTGTTCGCTGAGAGCACTTTGCAGAACGCTCTGGCTAAATTGAATGAGGAGTTGGTGCCTATTGACAATCAGCCCGATGCGTCCCCTTTGTGCAGGAAAACTATTGCGTTGGGATTGTTTTATAGGGTTGGTACAACTGTTTATTTTCCCCAGGGTAAAACTCGGTAATAACGCCCTAGTACTAAAATAAAAAATAAAATAAAAATTGATCGATAAAGCCCACTTCACTATAATTATCACACATAACATACTTATAATTAAAAATGTCGTACATTAATAAACCTTTTGTTTATTAGGGAAAAATAATTTCCTTAAATCTTTAGGTTATTTACCTAAAGATACGACCATAAAGAATCATATCTATTGTTGTCGTTAATTCTTTAAATTATAAGGATCAACAGTTTGTTTGAAATAAATAATCATTAGTTTATTATGTACTACCAAAATAATAGTCAGGTCGGTGTTACAGAATTTTGTTTTCAATAATTATATTGTCAGCTTACAGCCAGTTGTCCCCTTAATCTTAGCTTACATTTGTACGCCTATTATTACAGACGGCTGCACATCAAACTACCACAAACTGCCAAATTTCGCTAATAGATTTTGAACTATATATTAGTGGCATACAGGTTGTGGTTTTGAACAGTCGCCATATTGTACACAAGTGTAGAACAAATACTTATAATTTAAATAAAAATATTAAAAAAAAATATTACCTATTGGTTGGTGTCCTATATCTTTCGTAACATCTCACGTTTCTATTCGAAATTCACATGTACTACTCCGAGGTCAACGACCGTTAACTTAAACAAACATTGCTGTCGTGGCTATTTAACGCTACTACATCCTAGAAACTAAATAGGTACCTACGTTATTTAGTCTAGGTATGAATGTTACTTAGCCACTTCCTATTAAAAGTTTCTTGGTTCGATTCCCAGTTACTCGACAGAATTACTCGATTCAGAAAAAAATAAACTACGTACCTATGCTATTAGTATGTAGGTATGGAAATGAAATGAAATGAAAATGTGCTTAAGCAAAACTTTGACTTACCTATGTTACTCGTAACAAGTGTTCAAAATGTGCCCCATTACGAGCGATACACAAAGCAGCACGACGCCGAGAATTTTCTTTTAATTGGTTGAGAACGTAAATGTTTTCTCTCACCGTTTCAAAAGCGGACACCACTCGCGTACGCAATTGCACTACACTTGTAACCTCCTCAGAATACACTAGCCTTTTTACATCACCCCACAAATAAAAATCTAGCGGTGTTAGGTCCGGGGAGCGAGGAGGCCAAGACACTGGACCGCCACGTCCCACCCACTGCGATCCAAATGTATCGTTTAGGTAGCTGCGCACTACTTGTCCATAATGTGGTGGAGCACCATCCTGCTGGTAGAAGATGTCTCTGTGGAATGCCAGTGGAATGTCCATCAACAGCTCATCTACAACGTGGTGCAGCAGATCTAGGTAGGTAAGGCTGTTGAGATGACCTTCAATGAAATAAGGCCCCAGTAAATAAGGGCCAATAATACCAGCCCAAACATTTAGGCTGAAACGTCTTTGGAAGGAGTCTTTTTTTGTGACATGAGGGTTCTGTTCTCTGTGTGCCCACCAATGCTCATTATGCACGTTGTAGACGCCGACCCTTGTGAACTGCGCCTCGTCAGTCCACAGAATATTAACGTGCTGGTGTTCGAGGAGCCACGTACAAAACTCGACTCGGCTGGACTGGTCAGTGGGAAGCAAATCCTGAACTCGTCGAAAATGGAATGGGTGCTGCTGGTTCTTCTTCAACAAGCGCCAAACGATGGTGTGATCAAGGCCAAAGTGCCGCCCAGCATCACGTGTACTGGCGCGTGGCTCGTCGTCGAAGAACTGCAAGATCTGCTCCTGTAAGTCGACGGGCAGGCCCACGTTGCCTCGACCACTGGCGTGCGCTGGGATACTGAACTGCCCGTAATCCAGTAGGCGTTGTGTAGCAGCCAGCATCGTCGTTCGGGACGGCGTTGGTCGGTCTGGCCACCTCTCCGCGAACATCTGCACTGCACCCCTCAAGCTGTTACCGGCGAGGGCATACATCCGCACCATTTCAACGTAGTCGTGATTAGAATAACGCGACATCGTACCTACGTTTGAAAACGGCCCGGATTTTTTTTGTCAAACGTGTGCGCGCGCTCGCGGTTAGCGGGAGACTGAGCGAGCGGCGACCGTTGAATCGTCGTCGGTTCCCGCTTTGAGCGGGTGGCGGCTAGCCGACAAAAGCCGGCGCAAGCGGCGGCCTTTGTAGGCATTTGTTTTACGCACCTAGCGCAGAGCCAAAGTAGTAGCACAGCGTAGTATATTCAAAAGAATGATATGCAACAGAAACAAAATCTTTTTCGTATTTTTTTTTACGTATTTTTTTTAATGGATTTATTATCAGTTACATTAACATAATCGCCTCCTTAAATTTGGCAACTGTTCAAAACCACAACCTGTATAGTTGAACATTAAATCAATTTTACAGTTTTAGACAGTATCATGCGTAGATGCAGACGCACAGACGCCTGCTCATCAACCTATCCAAAACTGTCAAATGTCTTCAATAAATGTTAAACCTTCTACCGTTAACCTTCCTTCGTCTTCAATAAATAAATTAGCATAAAGTTCAAAGACTATTAAAGAAATTTGACAGTTTGTGTAGTCTGATGTTCAGGCGTGTGTATTTTGTTTTTATATAATATTATGTGCGTATAATTATATGTGCAGGCAGTTCTATCTCTGGCCCCGCCTGCAGCTCTGAACGGCCGGTACGTATCAGGCGGCAGTGGTATTTCCCGCGGCGTGTCGCGCGGCACGCAGACCTTCGACACGGACAAGAGCCTGTGGCCGCTGAACAAGCCCATACCTAAACTGGAGGCACTTACGCAGGTAACCCTTGGAGCACTTAGCTACTATTAAACATTATTATCATTTATTTATTTATTTATTTATTTATATAAAAAGACAAACTTACAGCTATATATACAGCCAACACGTTTATATGCTAGGATATTACATCAAATAAACACTAAATACATAACAAATTATTATAAGTAACTAAGGTAAATGTTGTGTTTCCTTAGTAGGATCGGTATAGGATCTACAAATATATCAGCATCCTGGACTTTTGTAAGAAAGGAGTTAAGTTGGTAGACCGCTCGAGCGCTGTGACTGTTGCAAGCATGTCGCGTGCGCAGATCACCTGGAGTCGCGAACAGTTGGTATCGTCGGCGCCCTGTTCCTTGCATATAATTTTGCGGTACGTAAACGTCAAGTTCAAAATATGAAATCGGTACGAAAATCAAAACTTTTTAAACGTATATCGAAAAACCTTCGAGTGGCTACTAGTACCTGCAGACTTTGACTGTAGTTATATAGAAAATACCGACTTACACTATCGAAACTTAATTTTGAAATCTAGTAAACATCATCTACTTTTGCTGTTGGCTGTACAATCCCAAGCGCTCTGCTGCTTTTAGGCAGTCCATTTTGCTGCGTAAAAGTAAACAGTAAAAAGCAAAAAGTTGTTCCTTTCGCCTAAGTCGCAAAGTATCGAGGCCTAGCATAACAGCTACAAACAAGGATGGATACAGAAAGGGATAGAACCCATTTTTTTTTGTATAAAAAACGAGCAAATTTTTTATGTAATATTTCGATAATTTGTGTATATTTCACTATTGTGGAGTTTTTGAAGGCAATGAGAGCTATTTTGCCACCGAATATTGTCCTCCAGTCCTTTTGGAATAAGATAGAAAAGCTGTTAAATAACAACTACATTATTCGTTAAATGTTTTAAAAATAGCAGTATCGAGGCCCTGATCGCAGCTTATTGTGTCTTCCAGTGCTCGGGCGAGGTTTCGTACGCGTGCGACGTGGTTGCGTCGCGGCGCTCGGTGCACGTCGCCTTCGTACTGTCCACCATATGTCTCGGCGAGATTGAAAAGTTCGACGCGAGTGATGCACTGGTAATTAGTTACATATGTACATACATATACCGACATCGAAATCACCAATCTTGAGTAAACGCGCCGTTAGTGACCACGTCTCATTTAGCGTAATCAAAGAAGGGCTTCGAGGTGGAATATAATGTAATAACTTCAGTTGCCAGCGAACCCTTGTTTCTTCGGCTCTGACATGACAAAGATTGTGTCAGGTGCTTAGCTGACACATTCTTTTCACGCCCCAGACCAGCATGGGATAGTAATTAGGTGTTCATTTTAATTTATGCAAAAAAAGTTGCTGATTTTATCTGGCTATAATCTATAATATTGTATTGTATTGGATAATAAACTGAATTTTGACCATGTAAAGAAGTAGCCTTGAAACTCACTTTAACAGTTGCCGTGACTGTAAATAACTACAAAGTCGTCGTACAACCTTCCAGAACACCCCTGGTGTGGTCGCCTTCTTCACAGCCAAGGACATTCCCGGGACGAACTCCTTCATCTCCACGAAGATTCCGTTCCTTACCTTCGAGGAAGAGTTACTAGCATCCAAGAGCATATCTTACTACGGTCAGCCGGTAGCCTTGGTGGCTGCTACTTCGCATATGCTGGCGTTGAGTGCAGCTGATATGGTGAAAGTCTACTATAAGGAGAGTAAGGTTAAACCGGTGCTCAGTGTTATTGAAGCTTTGGTCGCGCCGGATAGGGAGAAAAGGGTGAGTTTTGTTCGATTACTTTTTATTCCGCTACAGGGATGTGACAGGCGATAAGGCCGAAGGTGAAGTCATATTTTGAATTCTTTATCTCTAATTTTGAAGCTGCTAAATTCTGAACGTCCTGGACTTTTTTTTTGTGGGCGTCACTATCTGTTTATAGTGCAGGGGCGAGGGATCATCATCATTTTCATCATGTTGGCCGAGCCAAGACGATACGACAATACGATACGAGACGGAGCACATCATGAAGGGTGAATATTCTGTCACGCAGTCACCGAGGCCTTCAACAAAAGTAAAACAAAAACAGTTAAGTTAAAAGCGCCGTAACAACTGTGCCATCGAGCTCCGTCGTGCTCGTCCTAGTCCATATAGCTTTAATCAGAAAACCACCCACGTCATTGAGCCTTGAACCTTCTGATATATATGATCGCTTTACTAAACTGCCACTCGGCCTCGGAAACTCTGATATCGAGACGAACGCTTTGCCACGGTAACAAAAGTACCTACAACAAAAAATTGCCTTTCAGCTCCGCGAGGACGTTTCAGTAAAGCCCAAAAACCGAGGTGATAAAACCACCCATGTCATCAAAGGCAAATACTCGGTGCCGTCACAGTACCACTTCACGATGGAGACGCAGAGCTGTGCGGTCTCCAATACGGACCAGGGCTTGCTAGTACGATCGGCCACGCAATGGATGGATCTAGTGCATGTATCTGTGGCCGGACTGCTCGGGATCGATCAAAACAAGTAAAGTGTATTTTTTTTTTGCTTAATTTTCAGAACATTCTATGTTTGTTATATTAAACTTTATTGAGATTTATAAACTACACATTTATTGAGTTATTTCCGAGAAAATTGCTGGGGCAATCAGGCAGTGTGGGCACGTTTTCGATATATATAACCCATCATCACCCGTGATCATCAACCGGAATTCAGCAAGTGTGGTGATTAATCCATTGCCCATCAATTGTTGCGATGACTTGACTTTAATCGCAGGAGCTAACAATGGACCAGTAATTAGTTAATATCAGGATATTTACATTTACTTGTATTTAGTTATTTATTATTGCACATAGTAATTTAGATATAATCATTGGACACAAGACTAAGAGCTAAAACCTTAATATAAGATATATTATGGACCCTGTTTATAGGTTGTACAAGTTTGGTAGATAATATAGGTAATATTGGAAAAATGTTATACTACGGGCTACTTTAGCATGCTTTTTTTATTAAATATAATGAATTTTTGCATGCATCTTTTTTATCATCTTTACATAGTCGAAACAAAGCCGGTTCCGCTGTACGCTTAAATCTTTTAAACTACGCAACGGATTTTAATGCAGTTTTCGGCAATAGATAGTGATTTAAGATGAAGGTTTATATGTATAATACATGCATGTTTTATATTTAATAAAATTTAGACAACAGACAACGTCTGTCAGGTCAGCTTGTATTAAATAAATCATTTAATGTATGTGTTGTTGGTTGCCCCTATTCCAATGTATAAGTGGGCGATGTGTCTAGGGTGCTAGTATCCGTGGGCCGCGTGGGCGGCGGCTACGGCGGCAAGGCGTCCCGCTCCGCTATGGCGGCGTGCGCGTGCGCACTGGTCGCGTATAAGCTGGATCGCGACGCGCATCTTGTTATGCCGCTGGAGCATAACATGTTGGCGATAGGGAAGAGGCAGCTGTGCTATACGGAGTACGAGGTCAGTAAATCGACAAATAAATCCCTAAATCGAATATCCTTCAAAATGATTTTTGTCTTTATGTATAGGCATATACGGAGTACTAATAAATAGATGAAAGCTTCGAATAGTTATGTTTTCTCTTTTTTTGTTCTATTTTGAAATGATGGGAACAAAACACGGAATATCTTTTCCAAGCTTATGCATAAGCTTTTATTAGTAGGTATGCTCTAGGAGTACGAAGATAAATAATTATTGCATGTTTCATAAAATCTGTGAACCGATGTGTTTAATAGCAACTGCAACATATAGACTATTGTGGCGGCGTCGCCTACCGCATACGCCGCACATTATTTGACACGAAGCAAACACCTTCTCAACCGTGTCAACAGATGGCGCCACAAACGCATACCAACGACGTCGCCATACTAATACATACTACCATCCGCTGGACCTCGGTCCCCGAGCTATACCACCCAGCTCGGAGGAAGATCTTCCCTTTGGCCTTCCTCAAGTGGCATACTCCCTACCATTGGTTTCCTACAACTATCATTCATTCGTGCAGTATTCGTACAGTCAACAGTACAGAAGGTAGAGAAAGAAAGATAACTGTGTAAACTGTATTAGATTTATTTATGTTTAAACATTGTGTATTTTTTTCAATTTTCAAAAACACAAATGTTGAAAAAAATTCCACGAGCAGGATTTGAACCTGCACCCTTCTGACATACCGGGTCAGGTAGTAAATAGTGTTGAATAATTTCGGCGGGCTGGTTAGAACCACGATAGCTCAATTGGAAGAGCACCTGTGTTTTTATATTATTGTTTATACTGGCACACTTACCTACTAAAACAATGATAATGAGAAATATTATGACACGATACTTCTATTACTTCGCAGTTAGGCGTAAACGACGACGGCCTCATCCAATACATGGACCTCAAGTATTACTCTGAGTGCGGCCACAACTACAACGACACTTCCGGCGCGGACATCGCCTCCGTGCTCGCCAACTTGTACGAGAGCAAGGCGTGGGCCGTCACCGGGTACAGCGTGCTCACCGACAAGGCCGCCGACACGTGGTGTAGGGCGCCAGGTTCGATTCCCGTCAAGTAATTGCTGTGCCTTTTGACCGCCACATCATAAAACAAAAATCTTGTAACAGGAATATAGATTCTAATATTTCCAAATATCTTTATTTTGTGTTTTCGTAAACTATAAATATTGTCGATCATTGCCGTCGTTGTCGTACAGTCACGAGCATTAACATGTAAACAATGTAACTCTTAATCATCCCCGCTTCACACGACTTTAAAGTTTATACTGACACCACCCACCAACCGTCAGGTCATAAAGTAGGTGTCAGACAACCTTGCGCAAGCACAAGGGACTATCTGCGTCAGGTCATAACGCCAGTAGGCTATTACTCTTAAACGCAAACTCAATCTCAATACAATTCCAATGCGATTAATATTTATCGATAAGGGGATAGTTTCGCAATTTCGGAACGCTCCATCTCGACAATTGCGTGGAAATTGAGTGAACAAAATATTATCGACATGGGGCGTTCCGAAATTGTGAAACTTATCCCAATATCGATACATATTAATCGCATTGGAATTGTATTCCGATTGAGCTTGCGTTCAAGAGTAAGCCTACAGGTCAGGACGCGCCGAAGCGCATTCTTAAACCGGAACAGGAGTTGCCACGTCGATACGTATAGTCCACTACCTAATATCAGGATAGGTTACCGGAGCTGTAAGCTCGCTCACTTCTCGTTGCACTAAGAGTACATCTCGCAGTTTCCACTGCTCGAGTTGTCAACTTTAAAGTCGACTACCAAATGTCCTCTTTGGTGGCGGAGTTGTAAGCCCACTCACTTCTCAGTACCCATCCAGGTATCTCGCTAGTTCCACAATCCCATCACGCGGCTGGCTTAACCGGAGACATTGCATCTAGCGGGCGCCTCTACTAGTTCTTTAGACTAGTGCCGGAGATGTTGTAAGCCTACTCATTGAAAACCACCGAGCAGAACAACTAACTATGGACAACTTACGTGCCCCGCAAATCCTTTCGCTACAGGCTCCACAGAGACCGCTACTCGGACCCTCTCGCTGCGCACGCGATGGAAGCCTCATCGTCATCATCATCAGCTCATTTTATGTCCCCACTGTTGGGGCACGAGCCTTACCCATAGATGGGTAGGGAGAACGGGTCATAAACCACCACGCGGGCCCAGTGCGGATTGGTGGTTGTTAACGATTGCTAATGTAGCCGGGACCAACGGCTTTACGTGTCTTCCATTTAAAATCAGTAAATTACTTTAAGTAAGATAAGGGTCACTTTAACGCAGATCGCTTTTGAAAGGTATATGGTAACTATTATTATATTATTATGGTAACTATGGACGACCTCCGTAGCCGAGTGGCTTGCACGCCGGACTTTGGGCGGTGCTAACTCTGAGGTCCCGGGTTCGATTCCCGGTCGGGTCAATGTCGAAAACGAACTTTTCGATATTGTGACGGGTCTGGGTGGTTGTGGTACCGTCGTTGTTTCTGATTGCCATGAAACGAGTGCTTTAGCTACTTACCTTGGGATCAGAACAATGTATGTGATGTCTCATATTTATTTTATTTATTATTTAACTATATGGTTACTAAAAACACAAATTCTCGTTTTCGTTAACGTGATTCAATACATCAGGAAATAATTATTTAGTTTGCATTATTATAGATTTTTATTTTCCCTATCATTCACATTTATTTTTTCAGGAACCACTGAAGCTATAGCCATATTAGAAAACATAATGGAACAAATCGCTCACGTCACGAAGAAAGACCCAATCGCAGTACGAATCACGAACCTTGCGCCCGCTCATACCAGCATCACCGATATGATAGGCTCCTTTAAACAGGACTCTAACTACGACGAGCGTAAAGTTCAAATTGAGAAGTACAACTCGGAGAACGCTTGGAAGAAAAAGGGTCTGAAGTTGGCTATAATGTCGTTTCCCATAGAATATTACGGTGGGAATTATCCGGTGATAATATCAGTGTACCACGGCGATGGCACGATCTCTATATCCCACGGTGGTATCGAGATGGGTCAAGGTATTAATACTAAAGTTGCTCAGGTATGCGCTTATATCTTGAAAGTGCCTTTGGAGAAAATATCTGTTTTCGGCAGTGATAGTTTCAAAGCTCCTAACTCTATCGCGAGCGCTGGGAGTATTACGAGCGAGTGTGTCGCGTTTGCCGCTGTGAAAGCGTGTACTGAAATACTGCAGAGGTTGGAGCCAATGAGGAGTGCGCAGAACGAATCGTGGGAGGAGCTTGTGAAGAAAGCGTATACTAAGGGTAACTTGTTTTTGTTAATCTATTATTTTTACAAAATTTTAATTTGACATCGGTGTATAAAATTTATAAAATACAGTGAAAAAATTATACGTCTACCCGACCCAGCCAGGAATCGAACCTGGGTCTTTCGCAATTCGAGCGGCTGCACTGACCGCTATGCTACCGGGAAGGCTCAAGGTTCAGTGCAGCAATTAGCACTTGAAAATAAAAAGTAAAATTGACATCGGTGGTCGCGTGGCAAACCGTTAGGCTCGTTATCCGGAGTTCTTTGGTTCAAGTATGTAGGTTATAGTTATAGTATACTTTATAGCAATAAAATAGTTTTTAGATCTTGCTTGTTAGAACTTTGTTAAAGCTTGTACCCTTTACGAATCTAGTGCGTAGTGACATATTAAAAGGCTTCAAAGCATTCTTTTTTTAAACTAGTTAAAAAATGTTGCGTATTCATCGGGGTTAGGGGTGACCCCAGGTTATGTTGGAATCTCTTTTCCTTCGCTCAGCCACCAAAAAGCTCGACAAGGGGAGGAGATGTATACCCATAAAAAAACCTAGCACCATCCCTCTGCCACGGGGATGGTTCAGGATCATGCAACATAAAACGAATTTTTATCCAAAAAACTTATGTGCTCGGTCAGGCATCAATCTCCAAGCCAGCTACATGACGTCATCGCTGGACAACCTACTTCCGTACGACGTTTACGGCGTGTGCGCGGTGGAGGTGGAGCTGGACGTGCTGACCGGCCGCCATGACGTGGCGCGGGTGGACTTGCTGGAGGACGCGGGCGTTAGTCTCAGCCCCGATATAGACGTTGGGCAGGTTAGTCTACCATCATTACCCTTTAGCTGTGGACTGCTAATTGGCCATAATTTAATTGGTATTTACAACGTTACAGCAACCACATTTTAGGGATAGCGAGAAACTTAAGAAGAAATACTAAGGTCGACTGAATTGAAAAATATGTATGAAAAGTAGACAAAATCAACGTTTCGTAGTCCCCTGATTCCTCCTCCAAAACTGGACCGATTTAATTACTTTTTTCATTAAAAATTAAAGAAAATTACTGGCCATCGCATGAAAACCCAATTTATCGCACAAGTAAAACATATATTATATTAAATTAGATTGTTTATTGCGATTGCCAAGTCAATCTATTTATTTAAAACATAAAAGATTTTTAATATTATATGATATGGTCATTATAAGATGTTGTTACGTTAGCTAATTACGTAATAACTTAAGACTAGAAGGTCCCTTAGGTAGGGACTGAATAAATTAAACGACTTGGTTTTTTTTGAGAGAGATTGCTGATTGGCTCAAACGACATTTTCAGCTTCACCGGGCTTGTTTGGGGGCGGCGAGGAACGTAAAGGGTCCCTCAAGCCGTGTGAAACGAATCACCTACGGATGTTTTCTAGAGGGAACGGCATCGCACACTAGTGCGCGTCCCCGTGCCCTACTAGATTCTCCGAAAGATTCGGATCGAATCGGGAAACGACTTGGCATTACATGGATCTCACAACTGTTTACGGTAGAAGAACTGAGTAGCGAGACTTGATTTTTTTACAAGTTTGTTTTTGATGGCATCTCATTTCTTTTTGTAGATAGTCCTACTTTTTTTTCCTTTCCGGTACCATGTAGGTACCTATCTACACCTATTATTCCATTATATTATACATATACAGGTACACTGATTCATTAACTGCAAATGTAACTTTGTAATCCTATACATTTATATGGGATTATTTATGCAGTTGGTGTATCTAGAAAACTGGACCGAAATTGTAAAATATTTTAATTTTTCCTTGATTTATACACTAAACACTAATTGTATTCTAAAGGGAATGGCCAATTTCGGCCTGGTTTGAACAAGTTGCTCAGTAAAAAGTATTGTTACGAATAAATATAATAAATTCGTTAATAATTATTGACGCAACACTCATCGCAGGAAAGTGTTCTGTTAAAAAAGATGAAATAATAAGTATTCTCGCCGATTGCATGAACAAAGCACCGCCATTTTTTAGTTGCAGCGTTGCAGGACTTAATTTTGGGTTACCACATGAACGCTAATATGATAACATTCGTTTTATAAATGAATAATCGAATTCTGGTACTTGAATTAGAAAACGTTTTCTTTTTTTATTCTATTTTTTTTATTACCTGGCAACACTGACAGAATCAGCTCATAAGCCGAAAAATATATTTTGTTTATATCTTATTTAATAATAATCAACAAGGCAGAGAAGCAATTAATCAATATTGTTGCAATTGCCTGGTAGGCCGAAGAACGGTGGGTTGCTGTGCTCACGTTATGACAATAATGTGGTATTTAAGCTGGGCAAGGCATGAAAATAATATTACACCACCTGCCCAGTTTCTAGACAATATTTTGATTACATATGATTCTGAATAAAGCCATTATACGAAATAATGTTGTTTTATTTTATGCGCTAGTATTACACTCCCTGACATATTAAGATTTTTTTTTTCTTAGACACCCTTAAAATTACACCTACTTATAATATTCTATACCATAACGCATAAATAAGTAAATATCTTTAAAGTACAGAATAATACTTATATTATTTTAGAAAGAGATAATATTTTTTTATGAGTTTTAGTAACAAAATCATAATATTACGCATGCTACACTTGGCATGTTTTTTACGACTTGCTGCAACTTTGTTATGTTATTTAATTTCTTTTAGGTATGAAATATTTAAATAGGAATTCATTTATTATTATAGTTAATGTCCACGCCAGGCCAAAGCACCCTAACAAACTGATCAATTCCCTTTGAAGCTTCTATGTCTGCTAGAAGTGCCTTAGAGTTTTGATGGTCAGTCAGTCAGTCAGTCAGTCAGTCAGTGAGCGAGTGAGTGACAAAATTAGAAACTTTGACTAGTTATAATTTTTAAACTACTGGTTCAAATTGAATGAAATTTGAAATATACCGTGTTTATACAATGCCTTTGGTCACTAAAAATCGATCATAAAGTCGAAAATGGCCAGAACTGTTTCGAGAAAAGGATTTGCTCGACTTGCTGTGCCCCCAGATTCTCGAATTTCTCATAAAGCCCGCACTAGGCACCCACCTAGGCTAAGTTGGACTGCTCATATGTAAAATCTATACTAATATTATAAAGAGGAAACCATTGTATTTTTGTATGTATGTATGTTTGTAACGAATAAACTCAAAAACTACTGGAACGATTTCAAAAATATTTCACCATTACGCTAGCGCTGAGTAATAAGCAATATTAAAAAAAAAAGTACACCAGTGCGAAGCCGGGGCGGGCCGTTAGTTATAAATATAAAGATACCGCGTTGGTCAAAGACAAAGTCAAAGTCGTTTAAAATTAGGAAAAATTAAATAAATATGTAATGTTTGAAGATCGAGGGTGCGTTCGTGATGGGCCTGGGCATGTGGACTAGCGAGCAGTTGGTGTGGGACGCGGCGGGCCGGCTGTGCACCGCGCGCACGTGGCGCTACCACCCGCCCGGCGCGCGCGACCACGCCCGCCACGTGCGGCTGGCGCTGCGGCGCCGCGCGGGGCACGGCGCGGGCGTACTGCGCTCCAAAGGTAAACAATATAGCCTTTGGGACCATAATGTCCACTACTTAAAATTACCACTTCCCAAAAAGACCACATCCCACAATGGCCATTCCCAGATCGTCCACTTCCCGTAATGACTACTTGCTCGATATATAGCTATAGCACTACATTTGTCACGCTATATGTTACGAAAGGAGCCACGACCACCTGCAGGTGGGTGAGTGATGGTAAGACTTTTGAATCTCAAGAGCTTTCCTTTTAACTAAAAGTGTAATTTTTTTGTATTATTTTTAATTTGATTGTTCAGATACTATTGTTCGGGAATTCGTGACAAACTTTTGTTACCGATTGAATAGGCGCGCTCGTAATTGATATCATAGCGAGAGAATTAGGCACCGTTTTAAAAACTCACCTCTAGTCATAACGCTAGTATAGAACCCGGCGTAGCGCATTCTTCACCCAATACTATAAGACTAGCCCCTTGGGCACGTATAGTCCACCCACTCCCTTTTAATTAGTTTGTACTGGGTACCACTATAATTGTGTATAAATAGTGATAAATGGTGATGTATGGCATTTAAATAGTGATACTATTTATATTTTTTATTACTACTTATACTATTTTTTTTTTTTTAACATTTTTGTTTTTGTAATTTGTTTCGCAACAAAATTTGCGTTAAAATTATATAAATAAAACAAAAACATTTTAGTGATACTATGATTCAAAAGATATTTGAGTATCTTGGTGAGGCTGCTAACTTGACGTCAAGCTAGCAGGATTAAGAAATACAGTTCGTATCAATATGATTTATATGTCAAAAAAATTGTGCATAAATAGTGTATAGTATACGATAATTCAATAATAGTATATTCAATAATAGTACTTCAATACAAGCCGAGTTATTACGGTCTTTAAGTGGGCTGCTTGACGTTTCTTCCGATGACGATTCCAGAGAAACGGGTACAAGTTTTAAACAAATAAATACATGAAAAAATTGTGCGTGAAATTGTGAATCTTACGATATAAGTAAAAAAAAGAATTGTTTATTTATTTAATGTTGTTGAATTGTATAATGTCACTATCTCATCACCATCTTTTTGTGTCAAAGCGGTTCGAGGTAGTGGGAGCCTGATGACCTGAAATCACAGGTATTTTCATACCTTCTTAGGCATCAGTCTCACACAAACTTAACTCATATAAATGTTTAATGTATGTTATTATGCTGTGTAAGTTTGTGATGAGAAATAAATGCATTTATATATTTATTTATTGCTATTTACCAAAAATCTAATATAAACTACCATACATTCGATTTTATGTACAATCGTGCACAATTTTATTTATAGTTGTACTGACATAAAGTCTAATTATTTTTGATTCCAGTCATAAAATGACACATATCTTTCGTTGTAATGTCAGTTTGATATTATTTCTATGGCACACTGACCGAAACATAAGTCAAGGTACGATCGAATGTCAAATGAAACTCACACTAGGCACCCTGACTCTTTCTTCTCCCTGATTCTTTCTGTATAAACTATTCGGCTGGTAGAGTGTGCAAATTGCCTCCTTGCCGCCAAAACTAACTGCTTTTTAGAAATGTCTACAATCGCTCCTCACTGGCCTGCTTTTGACATTTGAGCTTAGGAAAAATTACAGAATCAGACTGGACTTGACTTGGTTCTCTTTGTGAACGATTATTCACTTTATAACTCCTAAGCGTGGTATTATACGATGACGTCATAGTGCACATATTACCCGCAGCGACCGGCGAGCCGTCGCTGACGCTGGCGGTGACGGTGTGCCACGCGCTGCGGGACGCCATCTTGGCTGCTAGAATGGAGTTTGGTTACCAGGACGACGCTTGGTTGGATATCGGTGAGTATTTTTTTTGTTATGGCTTTGCACAAACATTTAGCCAATGAAAAAGTAATTTTTAAAGTAATACATAAATAAACAATATTTTGACTTCTTGGCGGGAAAGTGAAGAGTCATGTCTGCGGTTTTGTTTTATTTTCAAAAATTTGTGTTATGTTGAATATTAATGTGAAATATTGGTGGATTATTAACCGTTAAGTGTTCGTAAGTGTACATGAGTGTTGGGAAATGAATCAAAACAGTGCAACTACTACTTTTCAAATTCTCTCAAGAAGTCCGCCGAGAAATTAGTAAAACCCCACATCTTTACTGAGATACTTTAGACGTTGGGGGTATATCATTTCTCACTTCTCATTTTTATTATCATTCATCATCATACTGACTGGAAGGAAATATTGTATATTTATGTATTACTTGTAAGAAAAATTACTTTGACACTGGCTAAATGTGCTAATCGCACGAAGCCATTAACTAAAAGAAAGAAACAATATTTTCTTCCTATATGATGATGATGAATGATAATAGAAATGGGCAGAGAGAAATGATATAACCCCACCCAACCCATCGAGTATTTCAGTAAAGATGTGGGGCTTTACTAAGTCCTCGCGCAGACATCTTGAGAGAATTTGAAAAGTGACGTTGCACTGTTTTGTTTAATTTGCCAACACTCATGCACACTCACGAACACTTAAAGGTTATTTCACATTCATATTCGACATAACACAAATTTTAGAAAATAAAACAAAACCGCAGACATAACTCTTCACTTTCCCGCCAAGAAGTCCCGGTGAAGTGAGTATTGAGTTCTGAGATTTCACCATTTAGATATAGCTAGCCCCTTCACACTAGCGTTCTTATTGAAGTTCGTAAGCGTTGCGTTGTGGCAGCGTCTGAACTGCGCATACCTTTTACAAACGCCTACGTTAGAGAATCCTAGCTTTTCTCTAATTGTGTAGGGGATCTAAATTCAGCAGAAGCTATTGTGTCGACCCGATTTAAACAGAATTATTTTCAAAATTATATTTTTTGAAATGGTTACATTTCGGCAGTTACTGTATAATTTTCGGTACGATAAGATAATTTACTAATTAAATTGTTGAAAAGCAGTTAGTAATATAATTTTAAGTACTTTTAATTATTTTACGTGTTTTTGAAGTTAGTTGTTTTTATGATAATCTACAAATAAATTAATCGTTTTACTCTTTCTAGATACACCATACACAGTGGCAAATATGCTCAAGGCGATCTCTCTAAAACTGGAGAGTTTTAAACTAAATTAGAATTAGAGTAAGTAAATTAATTAAATCAAATGATTTGGTCACAGGGTTGTGTGTAGTTGTAAGTTGACATTTATTACTAATTAGAATTGATACTATTATGTAAGATTAATTTTTAATTATATTAAAATAATACTTTATATGGTTTATTTATTTGTTCGATAACCCAGTTCCATTTGTATAGATTGTTTTGATATTGGAAAGGCAAAGAAACAACACTTCCATTTAGGATAAGTCTTTATTTCAAACACATAATGTATGTTATTGAAAAAAAACAAGAATTATTTACATATTTGAAATTATTTATGAATTATGACGTTTATAATGCAATAAGAAAGCCGACTTACATTTTATAACCGTCCTAAAGACAGAATAAATGACGTCAAAATTGGATGTCTTGCAAGATTGAAATTCAGTAAACATAAAAAGTACTAATACTAAAATACATTTAATTTCGGTAAATAATAATTATAAGTACACTTTAACCGCGTCCGTGGTCTAGTGGTTAGAACTTTGCTCTCAGTCCCAAAAGTTCAGAGTTAAGATTCCTAGCAAACGGCATAGAATAACTAATAGCAAATGGTACATATTTCACTTGGTTTGGTTGATAATAGCGCTTGTTTTAAGTTCCCCTGGCTAGCTACCTAAGCCTGTCAATAATTAAAATCCACCATCGCATCGCAACATTCATTGGCTGATGATGAATCCATTCATTATTTGTATATATTACTAAGTATGAAAAGAAATTACCTAATAAAATTGTCCTTTTATATTCTGCAATCCCATAATATGATACGATATGGACTCTATCAAAATTAAACAGAATTGTAAACGAAACTTATAGAACCACTTTCTTTAAATGAATTACCTTACTATGTTCTGAAATAGCCTTAATTCATAGATTTAAACATATTTTTTGATAAATAGTTCATAATGCAATACGCCATGCACATTGTATCAAAGAGAATAATATTAAACTTGGCTTTAACACTTCTATAAGCTTCTTCTAATTATTAGCTACTTACAATATTAAATATTCAAGGCATATTATTATGAAAACCGATGCAAAGTTTTGACTTTTTAAGATTAAAAAATCAAAAGGCCTTACACATGTTGATATTATAACTTGATATTACCTATAACAGGGACAAAACGCAACAAAATAAAACACGAGTAAAACAATTACATTGACTGTATTTGACAGAGATATGAAATGAAATAAAATTTATATTGCATAAAATATGGTACAAAAGGCCTAATGTAGATATAGGTTTCAAACATATTACCAGAAAATGGTAATAAACAATATACCGACTGAACTCGCGAGAAAGAGTAACAGCCCCGAAAATACAAATAACTCTGCATTAGTTTTCTAACGTCCTGCAACTGTGTATTCTAAATAAAAACTGGAAGGTATTAAAGTTAAGGGATTGAGCAGACGACTGAATTTTGGCCGCTTGCTATGTTACTTTCAGTTCTTCGTGTGTGTTAGTCGATGAAGTTGTAAGCGATCTATTTCGATGGATAAGAAAGACCACGGAAAGTCTGTCGTCTGCGCAATACCTTAAACTAATACATGGTATTTATATTAGTATGAAGTCTATAAAAGCCAAGTAGAATGCTGTTAAAGTTTACGAGAACACTACATATAGAAATTAAACACTTTTTTACGAAGCTACGGGCGTTAAGTTTTCCATATTATTTGGTTTTATCCTGATGTTTAATATTGTTAGAATAAATAGCACAATACGCTAGGTATAAATTATATATGACTCCTTAAGAATGTGAGATGTGATATTTTGACCACAGACATTTTGACCACAGACATTTTGCGTCAAGATGTCTTTTCGCAAACAATGTAACAGTGCGTCAAGATGTCATTTTACGAATGTGACGTGCCAGGTTTCGAATGTCAGAATAAAATCAAGGAATATGTAGAATAAAAACGCGAGTAGTGAAAATCAAGTTTCATATCACGTAAAATAATACTATTAGTCCGCGCCCTGTGTGGGCGGGACGGTAAACTTTTGTCATTCCATCCCGGGGGGCAGCGGCTCCAGCGCGTTCGACATCGGCGGCGGCGTGTACTGCGGCGCGTGAACGGGCTCATGGACCTGGAAACATTATTTGTTATGATTATGTTCATGTATAATTTTACGCAAATTTTTATTGTTCACAATGAAATGTAAAAATGCTGTGTACTTTGTTGTTATTTTTAAATAAATTCTTATCGTATCTTATCTTCTACCGCCTCGACTAATCATTTACACTCCACAGATCGTCCGTCAAAGCAGCTACAGAGGCGTCAATGTCAGTATCATGACTATCGCGATACAATTTCAGATCGTCCGCATACAAGTAGATGTGCCTCTCAGCGAAAACAATATGGAAAACTAGGTTCCCTGCATAATAGATAGCGGAGTAGACGTTTGCGTGCGCATTAACGCTTCTTCCCGATAGATGGCGCAAAAAAAAAATATTTACATAAAACTAGTAAACTTTTTTGTTGTGTATTATATTAATTTTAAGATTGATATAAACATGAACATAAATTTAAAAAGCTATAATTAGTTATTCCCGAATCGAACGTCTATAATCTATATAACTCTACCATAGTACAATGCGTCGTCGCAGCCGCTCGGCCTATGAGCTCTACGATAAAGGGACAAAAGTTGTGGTTATAAGAAATTTACTACAAAATAACTAAATGTAACGTCCATTAGTTCTGCCACTTGTTCATAGATATTTGTTTACACCCTTTCTGCACGGTGCTTTTAATATTTCTCTTTGATATATACTGATATTCATTTTATTATATATATACTGAAAGCGCATCAGTACCTGGCAGGCAGCCAACGTGCGCCTGCAGCAGCGCCTTCCGTGGATGGTAACGTAGCCGTGTGTAACGTAACCTTGGTGTGCGTGTTTGAGTTATTTGGAGGCGGAAGAAAGGCAGTAGCATGCGACCGTGCTTAAGCTGGGCACGCAGCTGAACACAGGAATGGTAGGTATTGAACGTAGCAACGCGGCCGCGTCCGCCCGCTATAGCTTGGCTCGAAGGGGGGAGCAGCTGCATATATAAGCAAAGTTTTCTGAGCAGCGTGTCAGTATCTAGCAGGCTGCCAAATGCCAACGCGGGCGACATGGCGCCTAACCAACTAGAGTAACTTATGAATAAGCAGCATTCCTAGACAGTGCGTTACTACCTGGCAGCCAGCACGCGCACGCCAAATAGCCTCCTGACAGAAGCAGGGACAACATAGTAACGAGAGGAGAACGCCAACGTGTTCTAGAGTGTAAGTACGTACCTTGGTGTGTGGGCAGCAGCTATCTTCTGGCGGTAAAGCAGTAGCACATCTGCAGCTTCATCTTGAGGGGGTGGGGCCCGTGCGCCTCACCAAGCAGGTCGTATATAAACAGCGTTTCCTAGACAGCGCGTCAGTACCTGGCAGGCAGCCAGCACGTGCGCAGGCAGCAGCCCCCTCTCCGCAGGTGGTAACGCCGCCGCGTGCGCTCGCAGCGCTTGCTGCAGCGCGGGCGACATCGCACCCTGCAGCGCTCGCGGCGGCAGTGACGTCAGCAGGAAGCCCGACGACGGCAGGAGGCGTTCGCAGCACTTGATCCAGCCCTCCCATGCCACCTTGTTTAGCCACACCTGGGGGAACAGGGAGATGGGATTCAGTTCTGCCAATTGATGATATGGCGTTGTTTGCAACGACTAAGTCCTTAACGCAACAAAGGAGCAGCTTTACGAATATTATCGATAAATGGCGTTGTATACAGCGGTAGAGTCTGGATGTTGATAAGTGGCTTGGTATGCAGTAACTGAGATCCGGATGCAGCAGCTCCAGTCCCTGTAGATTTCTAGGCATTCAATGTAGGCCATTACCATTCAATACCCATAATAAGTAATTTGAAAGCTCTAAGCAAGCTCCTGTAATTTCACAATCGAATGGCTCACCTCCTTCTGCACGAGCAGCTGCAGTATGTTGAGCACGAGCGGGCCGAGCGCCGGGTACAGCGTGAGCGCCTGCAGCACCGTGCGCATCATCAACACCGGGATCTCGTTCTCCTCGGCCAAGCGCTGGAGAACTGCTGCCAGGACCTATACGGATAAAAACACTCTTATATAACCACTTGTGCAGACAGCTGCGATACATCATCATGTTTATGAGTTTAAGTAAAAAAATAACGTATTTGTATGAGATCAAAGTGCGTATTTTAGTATGGCAAAGTTTTAACTTTTTTCAATGCTATACAAATTCTCGCTTCGTTAACGTGATCCAATATAAAATTAAACCCGTACGCAGCTTAAGAGTATATTTTCGACTAACCCCGTAAACTCGACACTGACGTGTTTTTTACTAGTTTAATGCAAAGATCTTTTTGATCATCTAGGATACTTACGCCTATCTATTTGAAAGGGGTTGTAAACACTGTTCTTCCCAAAATAAGATATGAGGGCGATTGATGCTGTGTTGTCTTCGCGTCTGGACTCTATTTTTACTTACCATCAGGATGAGAGGAGTCATTTTCCGTGCAAAGAAACAATAATTACCAAATATAAATTTACAACCAAAAAGTAATGATGATAAAAATGATTTTAAATATTGTGCACAATAAATCAATTTTAACGTGCTATGTATGTATCTAAGGTCGCGGGAAGCCGCTGGATGCGAGCAGCACATCGGTCGTTGTGGCCTTTGTCCAGCAGTAGACGTCTTTTGGCTGAGATGATGATGATGCATATAACGATAGAGACGCAACTTACGTCCTGCGTGTACGTGTTCTTCTCGCCGAAGCACAGAGCGGTGGCCTTTATAATGAACTTTAGATCCGCGTTGTTCGGGTCGATGAGGTGTAAGGCTATCATCAGCTCCACAGGGGAAACTGCAATACAAGGAGCACAAATTAACGAAATTAAACATAGCTAAAGTACAACGTACATCAAAATTATAACATCACACTCTCTAATATTATAAATAGCTGTTAGCTACCCGTCTTTATACTCGTATGTCTAATTTAAATACAATAGTACACACGCCTACACATCGGACTTCCACAAACTGTTAAATATCATTAATAGATATAACTATTTAAACTATCATGGTCGCTTGCAATAGAGTAATATTAACGGGATTCTTATCATGTTTATTATTTGTGAGTATCCGATATTTCATCAATAGATTTTGAACTTTATGATTATTGTATATGGTTGAATATTTATTGAAGGAATTTGACAGTTTTGGATAGGCGCAGGCGTCTGTAAATTTTTTCTTATTATTTTAAATTTCTTTATAATTGACTTATTTTGTTAAGTCGCATTTCTGTCATTTTTTAAATTAGACATTAAATGAAGGTATTCGTGATTATTAGTGTACCTTAGTGCAAGTTACCATAAGACCCATTATGGTTTGACTTGCCAGAGTAACAAGGTAGCAAATGGTATGCTGCTTCTTTAAAATAGTAAAAAGGAGAGCATAGTGCATAGTGTGTCAATTATTATTATAATGGAATTAAAATTGGGTGTAAATGAGATTTTATTTAAAATAAAAAGATAAAGTTGTCACGAAGACTAGTGCTTTTTGACCTAAACAGTCAGCAGCGAAAGTAGCTAAACACTTAAGTACTTTAGTATTTTGTCAAAACAACTAAATAGTCTTACAGGCGCTTGTCAACTTCTGATAAATCTATTATGACATGGCACTAAGGTAGGTAGTTAGAGACTTCCGCTGCTGGCTGTACTTAAATTATTTCTTATTGATCCTATGCTAATAACACTTTTTATCGTTTTTGTTTACATGGATTCTAATCATTAAATAAAATAAAAAACAAAATAGAATTATGCAGAAATTATTGTACTTACAAATTTCACAAACTGAAAACGAAAAGTACTGATTTAGATGTGACAGTTAGCTATGTTGAAACTATATTGTCTTAGATTTCACATTTTAAAATATATAACTCCTATTTCTAATTTTTTAATAAACTTAAATCAAAGCAAATCAAATAATTTATTTCAGACCATAGTCCATATTGAGTTAGTAACAATAATTGCTTAAATGCTAGTATTGTTATACAGATACTTACAGATATTATTATTATTATTATTTATGCACATTATATTTTAAAAACGTAAATAATGACAGCACTTACTTGGCGAATCTTCATTGGGATTTTGCAAGCCAAGCAATTTGTTAAACACTTCTTTGACCACAACGGGATTGAGCTTAATAAGTTTCGGTAAAGCAGCCAAAATCTGTAAAAATAAATATATAAATATTTTCATTTCGAAAAAAGACAAAATTGTAATTTGTTCGCGTTTAATTTTTAGTCCAAAAAATGTATATACTTCAATATTATTCTTAATCATTTTATTAATTACTAAGTAATAGTAGCCTACATACTGCTGGGCTAACAACCCCCCCCCCCCCCCTCTCTCTCTCTGCGTTTCTACTTGTCTCTATCCTGGGTTGTATATGAATTTAAATTGAATTGAACCGCCTCTGTGCTGGTTAAGACCACCGGCCGGTAGAGGTTCCGGGTTCGATTTCCAGCAGGGGGTACATGTTTGTGTACTCGGCTTGGTTGGTGATAGGACTTGTTTGTCCGCCTGTCTGGCTAGCTACCACCATCTTATCTAAATATTAATAGGTCCAGTAGTTTTTGAGTTTATTCGTTACAAACATACAAAAATACAAAGCTTCCTCTTTATAATATTATATAAAATTACAATTAACTTTGTGTATTACAAATAAAAAAGGAAATCAATAATTAGTTTTTAGCACATTTTTCTACGATTCTAAGCGCATACCTCCTTCTTGGTGAGTCCAGTGAGCACGGGGATCAGGAATCGAACGTCGGACACGCGCGTCGCGTACAGCTCCCTCACGCGCGACACCAGCTCCTGTGACGGCGGCGCTGGAATATACAAAGTAGAAAGTTAGCCTCTATACTCTATTCTATACTATCACATTGCTGGGCAAAAGCCTCTGTCTTTGAAATGAAGTATTGATGTACACACGCCTGCACATCAAACTATCCAAAACCGTCAAATTTCTTACATAAATCTTCAACCGTATGCCATATTCGTACCCGCTTACAAATAAACAAAGAATAAGGTCCGAATAGTTATTCCGTGTTTTGTCTCTTTTATTCTAATTTGAAATGACGTTAACATGACAGGAACAACTATCTTATTTTTTATTTTATTTTATTCTATTAAGGGAACATACAGCTACACACACATAAACAACTAAAAAATATAATACAGCATTTAAAGTTACCAGTTAAATACATCGATACAAAAATACAATTCTAACATCAAAATCAGGTTGAAAAACTACATTTTAAATTAAAGTTAGGTTTCTCCAGTCTACGAAAACGAGAAATGTTTTCGTGAAATACGTCGATGTGATTAAAAGTACTATTGAATTCATTAAGGACTCTTATAATATAACTATTGCGTATATAATTTGACTTACAAATTGGTACAAAAAATGTGTGCTTGTGTGCAAAACACTATTCGGAGCTTATTCTATGTTTATTTGTAAGGCCCTTAAAGTTTAAAGTTATTTTAGGAATCTTGACAGTTTGTGGTAGTCTGATATGCAGGCGTGACAGTGGATTCGGTCGGGTCGGCATCGCAAAATTAAAAGCTGATTATGGTTATATATATAATTTTACACAAACTTAGTTGCGAGCAAGTTACAATTTGAAAAAAATATATTTAAAAGTATTAGGATCGGATGTGGATGACGTAATTTTCGACATTGAATCTCAACTGCGCCTTTGGCTTACAAAGAGTAGATAGTGTTGAAAAATTTCAGCGAGTTGCACAGAGCCACGGTAGTGCACCTGACCCGGATTTCGAACCCGCACCCGACATACCACAGAATTTTAAAGAAATATTTAATTATCTATTTATCTATCTATATATTATATTCGAGTCACTCATTCTTCTCTGCGAATGAGCACCAATATGTGAACAGCGTCTCTAGCTACAAAACATCTTTATTGGTCAACATTGAACTATCCCAACTGGAGACCCTCGCCTTCTCAGCATTTCTCTCTCTCTCTCTCTCTCTCTCTCTCTCTCTCTCTCTCTCTCTCTCTCTCTCTCAGCGAATCCAGCTCTTAACAAACTCTGTTGGTCCATCTGTCAATTACTCTATAGTATCAACTCACCTTTCTCCGTGAATATATGCACGAGTCTAGTAAGCAGCGTCTCCGCGCCCCTCGGACACTCGTCGAGCAGCGCGCGGAAGGCGGGCCTCAGCTCGCCGGCGTCCGGCCCACGCCCGGACATCACCGTCCGGATGGGGCCTTCCACCATGCGGAGTACCACGCGCTTGGCGTCCGAACCCGCGCATCCGTACACACGAGCCACTTCCACTATCAATTCTGTGCAAATGATATAAGTTTTAATTAGTTATTTATTACATAGTACAATTAAAAATTGACACTGTGGAATAAAAATTCAAAATTCAATTCAAAATTCAAAATTCAAAATTCAATTCAAAATTCAATTCAAAATTCAAAATTCAAAATTCAAAATTCAAAATTAAAAAAAAAAATCATTTATCCAGTTTAGGCTACAAGTAGCTCATACCATTGATAATTACCAATTATCAATACCATCAATACCATTGATAATTAAATACTCATTTATATTTAAAGGTGCTCCCTCACCGAGAGAATTCGCGTGTAATGTAACGTTCAGATTCGAGCATTACGTCAGTGAGGGAGGAAAACCGCGCATCTTGTAATGATACAAAACGAATGCTCGTCGATTCAGAGATCAGTATTGTAATGTAATGCTCAAAGTCGAATCTATAATGTTACATTACAGGCTAATGCTCGTCTGTCATAGAGTACACAAAACAAGACATTCTTAAAATCATTTTAAGTTTACTTATGGGTCGGTTGATTCTTTCTAAAATATCCAAACCGCCTGTATTTGGTTTTGACCGCCGGTTTTGAAATAATTTATGACACCAATATCGTTTCTTCTGTCTTTTTACGTAAATAACAATGTCGAATTAATATTGCCGCACTCAGCACATAACCGCTCCGTCTGACATTATGGAATCAATAAATCACACGTGAATGCTCGGAAAGTCAAATCTATAATGTTACATTACACGCGAATGCTCGTCAGTCAGGGAGATAGTATTGTAATGTAATGCTCAAAGTCGATCTAAATGTTACATTACAGGCGAATGCTCGTCAGTCAGGGAAGTAGTATTGTAATGTAATGCTTAAAGTCGAATCTAAATGTTACATTACACGTGAATGCTCCCGGTGAGGGAGCAGCTTAATATGATGAAACTAAAATGTAAAATAATAAAAATATAGTTT
Organism: Eudonia truncicolella; assembly: GCA_949315975.1. Taxonomy (NCBI): domain Eukaryota; kingdom Metazoa; phylum Arthropoda; class Insecta; order Lepidoptera; family Crambidae; genus Eudonia; species Eudonia truncicolella. Next base: position 6,156,360 of record OX438838.1, on the reverse strand, counting down.
CTGTCTAAATATCTCCCGTAAACTTATACGAGAGTAAATTCTTAAAATAACTGTTTCATTTCAATTAATAGGTTTTGAACAGTAAAGTACAAAAACTGCTGTAGACTTCGTGAAACTAGGTGATCGTATCGTGCCGATTTTAAAAACCGCTAAATAATAACTTACTTAAAAACGTTTTACAATCCAATTAACTTACAATTACTCGTATTTACTCTTTACATCTTTTTCGACCTAGAGACCGTATTTAAAGAGTATATTTTAGGTTAACTTTCAAAGCTACTTATATATTTATTTATAGCTATATCCTGCTAAACAGTCCACTCACCTTCATTGTAAGGGTAGAGTCCCATCACAAGGTTAAGGCAGACTTTGAACAGTTCGTCATGCCACGGCAACCTCATTCCGTGCCGAGGGTTCGCCAGCTCCTGCGGCGGACTGGACAGGGATATGAAGCCGAGGTACAAGAGGGCGTGCTTCTCGATCGCCCTTTTCACCGCATCTGAGCCGCACTGGTATATTTTGAGCACAGATTTGATGGTGATGTCGCGTACTTCCTCGTTTTCGCTCACTGGAATTGCGAATAACATGGTGTGAATCACGAGTTTCATTCGCCATTCGGTCACGTTAACGAAAACGTGAATTTGTATGGCAAAATGTTAACTCTTCTCGTATGCCGCCAGGAGGCGCTGCTTCGATGCCATACTAATTTTCGTTTTCGTAAACGTAATCGAATGAATACGGATTGTAAACAAAACACACTATGTACCCAGAGATACGAGAGGTTAAACAAACCGTCTGTTTTTGTTAGAAAAATCAGGAAAGAAATAAGCTCATGATATCAAGATACCATAATATATTTATGAATTATACGTCAAATATGCTCTTTGTTTGTTTGACTTTCGACTTTATTTTGCATGATTTATTTACATTGCCAATTTTACAGTGTAGTCAAAAGTGGTAACTCGGTCTGCAATATTTGAAGTTAAGCCAGTTTCACAAATGCCGGTCTTTGTATGGGGGACCAAAAATGTATCATCTGGGGCTCCTCCAGGCTTCAGAAGACACGTAAAGCCCCGGGTTCATTAGGGGTCGTTAACAACCACCTATCCGCACTGGGTCCGCGTGGTGGTTTATGACCAGCCCCCCGACGGCCTAACTGATTGCTTTGGCTACGTGTATCGTTTATGATGTCATCTTCTCATTTCGTACCGCCTGTGAAAGCAATATCGAAATCTATAGCCTATAGCTATAGATATATACCTATTTGCCCACTGGCCGTAGTTGAGAAACCCATAAATAATTAAGGTATCAAAGGAATTATGTAGAAGCTAAGATTGCTTATCTATTTAACTAAAGTTGGATAGTTATCACAGTTGTTACAAAAGATAAGGTCAATATTCAATTAATTACATGTTATTATGATATCAGAATTGCAGAGCGCTCGGCCCGATATCCGAAGGTCCCGGGTTCAATTCCCAGATCGGGCAAAATGTTTTTCAGATTTTTCGATGCATAGCCCGGGTTTGTGATCACCAACCCGCATTTGGTAAGCGTGGTGATTAAGCCATTGCCCATCATTTGTAGCGATGACTTGATTTCAATGATGGAGGCCTTTGCCCAGCTGTGGGACAATTATGGGCTGTTTACTTTACTTTACTTATGATATCAGCAACTTACAGACATGGCAGACCAGAGACGTGATGTATTTATGAGCGCGCGGCGGCCTCATAATACACAGCTCCTCCAATATGTCTAAAGCCAGGAACGCGACTTTTTCCTCAGTCACCAAATGCTTCAAATAGTCTACGGCCTCATCCGTTATCACCGGTGCTTCAGAGTATATTTTCCTCAGTAAAACATCTTTGCTATTCTCCACTCCCGGGTCACCTACCTCGGATATCTGCGTGATCAAAGCGCAAAGCAGTTGGTTGTAATTCTGATCGTGTTTCTCATGAACTTTCGGCTGCAACGTCACCGGGTGACGATTAAAACCCTGCATGAAGGCATACTCTTCAAACAACCACGACATAGCCAAATCGATCCTGCTCAAAGGATCTTCTAGAATGTAATTCAGAACCAAGTCTCTAGCTTCTGGTGTATAACTTGATGCGAATATTGTTATAAACTTCGCACGAATTTGCGCCGCACCACCTATAGCACTCTCCTTCTCAGCTCTCAAGATTCTGTTGACAGCCTGGAGGAACAACTTCTCTTTTATCTCCTTAGGTATCGGGCGAGTCAACTCTTGCAGTTTCAACAGTTTAACCTTTTGTTTAAGCTTGGGCACTGTCGGCGTCTGCGGCGGCACAGGCTTTTCCTTATCCTTCGTCTTCCTTTCCTCATCTTTCAAAAAGTCTTGTCTAGTTTCCTCCATAAGCTTCGAAATTGCATTTTCGACTTGCTTATCTGCCTTTGTAGATTCCTGTAGCTTGGCTACAGCGTTTTTAAGTGTCATTTTCTCTTCGTCATCTCTCAGAAGAGGTATTTTAGATGCTAAGTCAGATAACGTCGGTTGGGGCTGAGATGGTGGTGGAGCCATAACAATAGGTTCATCTTTAGTGAGGGCTAAAATCATTTTCGCCAAGTTTCTCTTCTGAGATTTGGTGCCAGAATTGGGGATAGGCCTGTATACGTCAACAAAATTAGCAGGCATCTCAGCTGGAAGGCAATTGGCTAATGTAGCAGTGACGATAGCGACCACATTTTCCACGTTATTCAGTCCTTCAAGTATGGTATCTTCAGTGACTGTTGGTTTGGGTGGTACCACACCTTGGCTACTGTCATCTTCGAACAAGGGGAAGTCACTACGGCTGTTGCTGTCGCTTCCCTGGCTGTTGCTCTGAGGAGAATCAACTCTAAACCTTTTGGATGGGGCATCGCTAATCTTTATTTCGCCGAGCCGCTTATTTCTCCTCTCTTTGGGAACGGCTTTGTTAATTTCCTGAGTTGTCATTCCAATATCAATTAATAGCTGTGTCAGTTGCGGCATCATATCGTTTGAAGACGGGTGTTTTATTATGTTAATCAGTAACATTTTTAAATGTTTCCTCACTGAGTTGACTTGGGATTGGGACAGTGTTGGGGGTAAAGTTGTATGCAAATCGCCCAGTGCCTGTATGACGCGGTGCAAAAACTGTTGTCTGTATTTGGCCAGAAGGCATAGTGTGGTCATACAGGCCATCAAGTTGACGCTAGAAATATGCTGAGAGTTGTGGAACTTGACGAGCAGTTGAAATATGTGCCTGTAACAAAATATCAGTGGTAATTAGTCAGTTCCTCAATACATTCTAAGACAGTTGTGCAGCTGTTGTGCAGCTGGTGTTTAATATGAAACCGCATTGGTGGTGAACCGTGATGCCATTCCCTCTAGAAAACCTCTGAGAGTGTTCGATCACACAACTTGAGGCACCCTGTAAGTTTCTTAGCGCAAAAAAGTCCGATGAAGCTAAAAATGTCGCCTGAGGCAATCAGCAACTCTCTCCAAAAAAGGGAGTGAATTATTTCTCGGTAGCACTTACTCAGACTCCTCTTCTAGCGCCCGCCTGTTTATGAACGGTACGTGCGCAGGCAGGTCGTCCAAGTTAAACTCATCGTCGGCACCTTCGCTGTGGCTTTGGAGCAATACCACTTCTTCTAGAAACTTTATGGAGTGCGTTCGTATACCCTCGTTTTCACTGTCTATCATGTTCAACACCATGAGCTATAAAAATATATACAAATAAATCCTTTATTGTACATAGAAAATAGACATTGAAATACATATTACACAAAACATCATATACGAGGGGCGGTCCATGTATTTTAATTAAATTTATTATTTATGATTGATTTTGTTTATTTGCTATCAGTAAATAGGGAAGCATTACATAAAATGTGGTGAATAAATTTGTGGGTACATATCTTAAGCCTATTTAACCGTTATTATATTATAATTAGTATTAAATTACCCACTTAATTTTTTTTTATTACCCCAATATACTTAGAGAATACATTACACATCCCTCATACAAAGGTGACAGACAGTTCATCTTGAGTACAGACGCCTGCACTTATCCAAAACTGTCAAATTTCTTAAATACATTTTCAACCATATGCCTTAAGCATAAAGTTCAAAGGCTATTGAGGAAATTAGACAGTTTGTGGTAGGTTGATGTGCAGGCGTGTGTACAAGTATATCACCTACAAGTGTCAAGTCATCAAAAATTATCCATCTCATAATCAATTTTTATCTCTATAGTCTTGTGATCAGACCAGCAGTCTTTGACCTTTTGATTTGTTTGTACAGAATCATCATAATGTGTACGTATGTATTTAGATAGATAGATACCTAGATAGATAGATAGATAGATAATACTTTTATTGCAACATTATAAATCATAAATATGAACAAGCAATTTCTTCCAGACAACCAGTCGGATGGAGAAAGCTAATAAACTTTATGATCAAAGGTGAAACTATTAAAATTTACTAAAATAAATGCAGCAAAATAATATAATAATAATTTAAATTTGAAAGGTAGGATTATTATAAATTATAATATTTTCGAAAAATGCTTTAAGCATGGCTGTTGCTTTTTTTACATTTACTTATAGCAGGTTATTTTACAGTAACCAGTATTACGTGAAGTGGTTTTAAGGATTTTAGATAAAGTCTTTACCTTCAATTGTGTTAGATTCTCCCACACAATTTTCATCTCGGGCAGTTCAGCAGTATCCTTACAGATCCATAGCAATGTGTTCCTGTAAACGATGCTGGCTGCTTGTATTGCCCGCTTCTGGACAGCTACTACTGTATCGGTTATAAACAGTCTTAGCTGCCCAATCACCTTGGGCAAATAGTCTGGGTGAAGTTTACTAAAAAAAAACAAATTTGATAAAAACCAAAATTCAGTGCGCTCACAAACTATAGAAGTGCCTCTATGGTTGATTGGCAAAATAAATTCAAAATGATTTTATTTCAGTAACTTGATACTTTACAAATAACTGTTAGGAGTCTCTTTTTAAGGAAAAATATACCAGTGTTAGGAAATTCTACTAGTCCGTAACAAAATTTAGTTTTCATTAGTTACATTCTAATGTTACTAAAAAATGCAAAAACTACAAAACATGTATCACACAACAGTGGGAAACATAAGGCTTCCAGGATAGTAATAAGTCACTGATTATATCAAGAGAGATGCCACCATTGCATCAAAGTTAATTTTGTTACACCATGATACAATGATGTTATAATCTATTAAAATATTTAGGTACTTTACAATATTACAACAGCTTATTGACAGTTTAGCATGGGACAAAAAAAACATTATTTTCTTAGTGTTAACACAGTGACTATGCTGTGACTTTTTCGACAAATAAACGGAGCATCACAATCTACTCTCGACATCATTTACATTGGTCACAAGGCGCATCTTTTGATTTTATATCCAATAACATGCCCAACTTAAAATTACCAATTTTTACTTACGCATGACCATTTGTGAAAACAAGTGTCAGCGTGAGTGATACGTGCATGTTACCAAAGCCTAATGCCGACTTTCACGAGCTGTGCGAGGTGGCTAAGCAGTGTGCAAGAACCTACCCATAAGATTGCTTTATATTTCTTGCCTTGTTCAGGCAGTGTAAAATTAAGCCAACTCGCACAGCTTTAGTGAAATCGCAACCTATTATAGCTGTATGTGAATGGTAGTCATCCAGACTGGTATTGTGCAGCATGTATGTTGAACATCCTTCAATAAACATACCTAATCTCTTCAATAAAACCTATGACTTGTTTCTTGACATCATTAGACTTATCACTTATGTAGCTAAGGATGCTTTCCAGGTACACAGGGAGCATATGTGAGGCAGAATGGAGCAAGATTTCTATGATTTTTCTTATCAAGACCGCCTTTTTGTTACCCTCTGCCATTCCAGCTTCGTTTATCCATTGTATTAGCTGAAAATAAAACAGGGAAAGAAAAGGCATTGTTGAATATGTAATTCATTTTAATTATATTAACACATATACAAGATATTGATAAAGATATTTCGTTCAAACGATTTGGATCGTCGGAAAGAACCAACCTGGTTTTGAGCTGTAATGTTAGAATTCTGTTGGTATTTAGTCGACATCGTGATGGATGAACTGTGAACGACTATAAAATATTGTTACAACTTCATGGCAAGTTCTAAAAAGTAATTAATAAAATAGTTATACGATTTTAGACAGTGCTAAATTAACGCGTATCGCAATGATTAGACCGACGGACAATGTTTTTTAACCTCGCTCGGATCGGAAACCGGGACCGGGCAACCAATAAAATTAATGAGAAAAGAAGACGACTGCTTTCAATGTACCGGCTTATCCATATGAGTGACAGAGAAAAAATACTATAAAATTATTTAGAGATAATGAAATAGACACATAGTACGTAATTTTGACAGTTTGGTTTGTTTTTTACTTCTTTTCTCGTGTTTTATTAAGGGACAACACGAGGACTTAAACAATACAGCGTTATCTTCAGCTTTTTTGTGCAAAATATTGATGTCATGATGGATGAGTGACGATTAGAACCACGAAATAAAACACAGTTTTTAAAATCTTTATTTGGGAATGAATTATTTACAGTAATATCACCGTGCGAAGCTCCAAAATGAAAATAATTATTGAATGTTAAAATGATGTGGGATTGTAGTGATTTTCGAAATATACATTTGTTACTGTTGGAGTGAAGGTCGCACACGCCTGAACACAAACTTTACGTCAACGTCACTTGAACGCATCCTAAATTTAGCTTTGTATAATCTGTCATTTGACTTCTTGGCGGGAAAGTGAAGAGTCATGTCTGCGGTTTTGTTTTATTTTCAAAAATTTGTGTTATGTCGAATATTAATGTGAAATAATGGTGGATTATTAACAGTTAAGTGTTCATAAGTGTGCATGAGTGTTGGGAAATTAAACAAAACAGTGCAACTTTACTTTTCAAATTCTCTCAAGAAGTCCGCCGAGGAATTAGTAAAGCCCCACATTTTTACTGAGATACTCGAGGGGTTGGATTTCTCACTTCTCATTTTTATTATCATTCATCATCATTCATCATCATACTGACTAGAAGGAAATATTGTATATTTATGTATTACTTGTAAGAAAAATTACTTTGACACTGGCTAAATGTGCTAATCGCACAAAGCCAACTGAAAGAAAAAAAAATCTCATTTATCTATATCCGTTCTCTGCTTTATTCCTGTGCTTTTTTCCGCCTCGCGTGCTGATACCGGTGTAATGTCTGAACATATAGAATAAATTGTTTAAATAAACTTTCAACTAGTCTCTTGTTTTATTTCAATAGTTACAAACACAAATTAGTCCCACGTAGTCCATTGTCTTTCGCTTAAAAAATTCACTATAATAGTTACTGGCACCCCTTAGATTTTTTCCTGAGACAATTTTTTCGGTGAGCAAACAAAGTCACAAATCATTATGGTAAACAAAAAAAAGTCTATACCCTTACTTTCCCTTCGGAGGAGGCCCTTCCCCCCTAAGCGAACCTGCGGTGTGGTTGGACGGGAAAAGTTCTCCGCCCGCATAAAGGCACGCAAGCCTGGCTCTGGGGTCGGCTCCGTTGTTCCGGGCCTTCCCCAGCTTGACCATCGAGCAGAAGTCGTCCTAGGACGCCCGTCGGAGGGGGTCGCTGCGGTAGAATCGCCAGCGCGATTGCCCGGGGCTCTCCCCTCCCTAATGACGGATGATGGAACAACCCGGTGGTTTAGAACATCGCCCATCCCCACATACCCCGACAACGGGTTGAGCTTATAGCCACTGCTCCTCGTGGGATGATCTGGATTCCGATTTCCACCGGGAAAAAAAAAAATAAAAAAAAGGTTAGCTTTTTTTATATTTTTTCTTTTTCACTTACACATTTACTTCGTGTGCAATAAAAAGGATTAGATTAAGGCGATCTTTATCATTTTTTCAACTAACACAGGTACTTTAGACTTTCTTGGGTCCCAATGAACAAGTTCACACGTATCCCACGACTGTTGTAGAGTGGGACGGGGTCATACAAAATCCCTCATGGTCCTTTATTATATAGGTACTTAGCCCCTTACAAATAAACAAAGAATAACGTTAAGAATCATGTTATTGTAATGAGTCACATTTTCTAGTAAACCACTCATTTAAATAAAATTAACAAAACCTCAAATAAAATATTTTACGAGCGATGACAGATCACAACACGAAACAACGCGTGTATCACTCACTGAGATTGTCTGTTGGCTGTGCCGCCGGTGCCGGTGTAAACCGGTTCATCCTCTCGCGGCGCCGCCGGCCGGCGCGTACGTGAAACCGTCGAGTGAGAGGTCACGCACACTTAACTAGCGTACCTACCTGTCGCAGCGCGCTCTAAGAAAGCATGGACTCAGTTCGGGTATTTACTCATGTGGGTAAATCTATGCACGTCAAACAAAATAAATTCTAAGGGCTGGGCTGTGGTAAGGTAAGGTAAAGTAAGGGCTGTGAGCGGCTTAAGTGCATGAAAATAAAATCATATAACTTATTTTAACCTTCACCTGTGTAGATGAAGGTTAAAATAAATGACACAAGAACTCATGGAACCTAGCTATTACAGATTTAATAAAAGAAAATTCTAAAACTGCATAATTTCAATAGAGTTATAAAGAAACAATTTATAAAAAAAATTAAAGAACATTTCTATTTATTTCAGTTTCACTTTATACAAAGCTACAGACATCCGCACATCAAGCGTAACATCTGACTTTCCTCAGTCATTCATAAGACCCGTACGCTATAGAAACTTTTGGAATGCTATTAAGTCTGAACTTAATGTGCGGCCGACTGTGCCTATAGTGCCTAAGTTGGGTACAGCTCCATAATAGTACGTTACATATACCTTTAAAGTTATCTACTTAAGTTTTAATAAGTAAATATAATTAATCAGTCTTGCATGAGAACAACATTATCTTAGGTCATGAGTGGAGCTTGGTGGGGGCTATACAGGATCTGCATCTCGTACACGCGAGGTTTGTTCTGTTCCTCCATGTCCAAGTAAGTACTCCTCACAACGAGAAGGCAGATGAAGTGGACCACTGAAATAAATCAAACATAGTCACAATTGGGTAGTTGACTGGTTAGTCAATATTGAAACTTTTTAACAACTGTCAAAACTATTATTTTTAATAGAAATTGTATGGGATTAGCAAACTATGACGTCACTATTTCTTTCCGTCAATTGAGTGTTTATTATTAATTATATAACTTTTTAGGTTACAGAAATTCATGATTAGGTAAAATAAGAAATTGGTCAATGCTATAAATAACTGTTACGTGATTTCATTTATACGTTTATTGTTCTGGAATTAATTGTCGTAGTTGTCAACTACCCAATTAGCCTGTATACATCGCATCGCATTGCAATTATTGGTGAAGTGAAAATTCCGAAAAGGTTCCGAAACTTGGAGAAGTGTGGAGACAGATAGATTTGCTCTATTGACTACTTTATTGAATATGCTTGAATCATTCATCATCATCATAATTAATTAGCCTATATTAGTCCACTGCTGGACATAGGCCTGTACAAGTGCAAGCTAGGTACTGAGCACGATCCGCGGCTACTATGATCCAGCTCTTGGCAGCCACTTGCAAATAGTTTGATGCTCTACTTAGTATGAGGAGGAGTATAGGCTATAGCTTTCGATATTGCTTTCATAAGCGGTACGAAATGACGAGATGACGTCATAAACTATACACGTAGCCAAAGCAATCGGTTAGGCGGTCGGGGGGCTGGTTAATCCGAGCCGAGCTCCTAGCCGAGAGCCTTTAGAGGCGTCCTCGGGGTTGTTATCCAAACTCCTCGGAGAATCTAGCAGGCAAATGGGACATGGTTGCGTGGTGCCATTCCGTCTAGAAACCCTCTGACAGTGTTTCGATCACATGGCTCCACGCTGCCTTCAGAAAGTAAAGTGACGCTGAAAAGGCTGTTTGAGGCCATCAGCAAACTATCTCAAAAAAAACCATCTAATCATCAAAGTACTTACGACACCATTTCAGCAAAGGCAACGTCGCCAGGTATCCGACGAACACTATCGACACAACAACCAGGGCTAGAGCCATTCCGAACAGGAAAAATCCGCTGAACACATATACCCTCAGGAGTTTCGGCTTTTCCTAAAACATACAATTATTATATTAGTAATTAAATCTGACTAATGGGTGTTTAAAAACCAATAAGATTCCCAAGTGCGAGTTTAGGGCTCTTTCAATTATGGCGTTTCGTGTCGTGCGTTTTCATAATAAACGCCAGCCGCACGAGGCACGAGTCGTGCCGCATACGCCGACAGTCGAACAACTGTTTCAATATGGATCGCAGCGTACACGCACGCATGGGACAAGGGTTGCAGTCCTGGTACTGAGGAGAAAACGGGATTCCCGGTACTGCGCTAACTCTGGTACCGGGAAAACCGTGAAATTCGGTACTTTTCGGTACTGAGATTTTTTTTAAATGTATCGTTAATAAAATAAAATAAAAACAACGTTCGTATTATTGGTAATTCGTTTTAAAAATCATTGTTCATCTGACTAAACTATGGCTTAAATCTAAATACACATAACACAAAAACATAACATGAAACGAGATCAATAAGTAAATTACTTTTAACTTATATCGTAATAACTAAAGCAAGGAATCTGAGTATCTGACACATTCAGTGCATATAACGAAGCGAGCGTAGTAACGATAAAATCTTAGGTAAATGAATAACCAGCCGGCCGATATGCCACCGCTCCGCGCGCTCTAGCTCAGCCGTCCCGCGTCGTCGTCGGCTGCAATGCAACTCGGCGAACTCGGCTAACTTTGCGCGTCATTCATTCGATTTCGTTCGCATCGCAAGATGGCGGCATTTTTAAACTAATTCACGCTCGATATTGCAAACGCGGAGCTTAATATTGGCGTAATTTTAAGTTATAACTAAAGTACCAAAAGAACCGAATTTTCCGGGAAATGAATTCCTAGTACCGGTACTGCGTAAAAAGTAAATTTCCCGGGAAATACCGGGAAAAATCGGTACCGGGAATTTCCGGGAGCACACGAAACGAAACGCATCATTTGAAAGAGAAGAGCCATTAATGTTAACAAATCGCTTACACTTTGTCACTAGGTGGCGCTACACCCATATAAATTGTAGTTAGCTTTTACTTTGCTGAATGCTAGTTTTAAATAGATGATTCCATTCGAATACGTCAACCAAAACGAGAATTTGTATAGCATGGAGCGGTGCCTTCCGGTATGTTATAGTGACTTATCTTCTTTTAAATTCTCAAAGCTTTACGTGCTTTCCGAAGCACAGATTCGCACATCACTAGTGGAACAAAATCTTACCGTGTGCACTCCAACTACCAACACGATGCTAATAGTGAGCAGATACAGGAACACAAGGAGGTAGTACGCTTGGGACACGTAGACCCCCAGAGCGACCTGTGCCAGCTCGTCTGGCGAGTGTTCGGGGTTCTGCTGGTTCTGATTCTCCTTAACGTATGTAACCACTTTATAGAGGACGAACGATATCATCGCCATGAACAGGAGAGAAGCGATCTGAAACAAATAAATCATGATACTTTTTTACGTTACGACAGCTACACATAAGATAGCCAGCTCCTTAGCAGGGTGCCTAGTGTGAGTTTCATTTGACATTCGATTACGTTAACGAAAATGAAAATTAATAAATTATAAACAGCGCTTCCTGGCGACATTCCAGAAGGGTTAAAACTTTGCCTTTCAAATTTTCGTTTTCGTAATGTAATCTAACGTAATATAAATCAGATAGTGAACAAGACTCACACTAGGCACACAGTTGAGAATTCCTGGTGAAGTGCGCTTCCATTTTCGGCACTATCATAACTCAGGTGAGGTGAAGTGCTTGTCCGTAAGAACTTTAAAGAAAAAGACAATTGTTTGTTGAAATTACTTTAAAAGCTCATGGTGATGGTGAGGCACCAGGCCAGGATTAAAAAAATAAGGCCATTGCCCTGCAGTGGGCTAATTTAGACTAATGTTGCTGAAAGCATATTAGAAATCCCAAACCCAAAAGCTCGTATAGTATTAATATGTAGATTGTTTATTACTTACAATAGAAACATATCCGATGATCAGGGAGCCCGTGCGCAAGGAAAAACAAAAACAGCAACGGGTTAGCCTGGGCAATTGAAGAGCCATAATGGTTGAAAAGAAACAGAGAACACTGTAAAACTGAGACTGATGAAACCTTCAATCACTCGACAGACATAAAAAAAGGTAAAGAATAATGAGTTCCGAATTGACTGTATTGCCAATGAGGTGGTGTCGTGTCGGTGAATGATATCACTCGTATTCGTATCGGCGACGCCTTATCTCTTATCGAAATTAAAGGCCATGCCACAAAATTAGGCGAATGCAAAAGGTAATAAGCTTCATACAAACGCGCTCGAACAACCCACACAAAGACAACCTTTCACGGACACGGAATTTCGCGACAGCTGCGCTCTGACTGGTTTGAGATGGTCCGGGGTTGCGTGTGTTTGGGAGCGTCTATGTGTTTGTTGCTCGAGCGCGGCTTTCAAGCTTACCTTCTGGGTTCCCTTATTTTGTGGCCATGCTTAGATAGTGTCCACCAATGAATTTTCTAAGAGGAAGTCAGTGAAACAATAATGCACGAACAGTTTTTTTCATTGCAATGATTATTTGCGGGCGTTGGTTTGAGTGCCCGACATTTCGGCGATCGAGCGCTCTGCTGATTACGAATATGCATTCCTGATATTAAAAGCTCATAAATACACTGTTTTATCTGGCAAAACATTTTATTTTAATTATTTCTAATTACCGTTGCGCTGCGAGCTCTTCAAGAAAATGATATCAAAATCGTTTTATTTAACAGTTAAAGGTACTAGAAATTATTGAGAGATATTGTTGATAAAAAAGTCCACCTTCTTCTATTCAAATAATGAAGACCGCAGCTGTAGTAATCGAGTAACAATTCTCGTCTTTTTAATCACGATCGCGTTTTACACAAAATACTGTTTTACGCATACACCATGGCTAGGGGACCCAGCTTATGTGGGACTATCCTCCCCTTTCTCCGTCCAGCTACAAAATATTCAAAGGGGGCAGCCCATTAAAACCTAGTACCTACCATCCCTTCTTTTCCACGAGGATGGCCCAAGACCACCAGTCTACTTTTTTATTCCTTACAGTTAACCACTTGGCCTTAATCTCACCTAATGATAAGTGAAGATACAGCCAGATAGAAGCGCATTCCACCTGGAGTCCTCCAACACTGCGGAACTAGCTATCTTATCTCTACCTGTCGGAACACAAACATTTTGCTATTAACATATAGCTGTTAGGTTATAACGACGACGACATCATTATTTAGATAATATCAAATAGTAGAATATAGTATATAGTATAGTATTGTAGTATCTTTAAGTACAACCATGTTCCCTCCGCTGGAAATCGAACGCGGGGCCTCTGGAACTGAATCCGGGCTCAAGTTCATAGATCCATAGATAATAAATAGATCATAGGCAGTTAACATTAAAAAATATTACTAACGATCGCCTAGGCTTAATGGTTATTTACACAGCAAAAGGTTAAAGTAGACATAGACAGACATAGACATAGACATAGACATAGACATAGACATAGACATAGACATAGGCATAGGCATAGACATAGACATAAACATAGACATTCATTTATTTACTATATAAGCACACATAAATACAAACAGAATTAAATCAAAAAACAACAAAATAATTTAATATTAAATAAAAATCTAATTAAAAAACAAACAGTATTTTATCAGTTTGGTGCCCATTGAGGTATGTGTGCTCGACAATGCTCGAAAAAAATGGGCCTCGACTCAGCAAAAGCCTACTGTGTTAGCAGTACTGTAGACGCTGTTATTCTGCCAAAACCGTGCATTTAGCCCCAGGACCCCGCCGTGAGAACAATAACTTTTTACTTATGGTGTTGCGTGTGTTTGGTGTGACAAAGTGTGAAATAAAACATTAAATAGGCGATATGATAAGATAATAATTAATAATAAAAAATAATAATAATAATAATAGTAAGTAATAGTCAGTCAATGTGCAAAGTAAGCAAATATCAAATAATTTTAGCGCAATATTAAAATTATACATTTCTAAATACATTAAATAAGGCGGTTACATAAAACTAGCTGCTCCAATAAAAATTAACATTTGAACGGCACACTACAGCAGCTGCTGGTACCAGACAATCCACCTTTCTGCTTTTCCATTACATATGCCTTAGGTTAATTTTTGAAGGAGAATTTAGGTTTTTGCCGAAGAGGAGGAGGAATGTTGTTCCAACATTTGGTTGCCTGGTAACGAAAGCTGCTCCTGAATGCTACCATTTTATGTTTGCAGTAATGCAGCAGATCTCTTCTCGGTCTTGAACTGTACTTATTGTTGGAACTGCCTAGCTTTGAAAACAGATATTCTGGCGATCCGGTCTTCATGACGTTGTGCACTAAAACAGCCAGATGTATATGTCTCCGGGAAGCCATGTTCAGCGTGGATGAGTTGTTCAAATAGGGAACATATATCACAATATGTTCGTGGGGGGATATTGTAACAATATCTATACAACACGCATTCTGAACCCTTTGTACAAGACGAGTTGTTTTTGCTGTTAGGCGCGGGCCATAAACCAGATCACCATAATTTAATTTCGACAATACAAGAGATTTACAGATCTTAACACGTATTTCCTCTTTCAGGAAATGTCTTATCTTGTAGAGTAAGCCTTAATCTGTAAAAGCATGACCTTACTAAGCCATTAATATGACTCTCAAACCGCAGTATTCAACAAATGTCAGTCCAAGGTTTCTGGCTTCGCTGACCCGCTCAATGCCTTGATCCAGAATCTTAACTTCAAGAGCATGCCCTTCTATGGCTTGTATTTGACGTTTTGAACCCAGAACCATAAACTTTGACTTAGACGGGTTCAGAACAACAGCGTTATTATTTGACTACAAAGCTACACGCCCTAAGTCATCGTTTAATTTCGCGATATTAGAAGGGACATCCTGAGGGCTAATTGGCAGATATAATTGAACATCGTCGGCATAGAGGTGATACTTACAGTGTTTTATGCCCCAGCAAAGGTCAGCACAATATATAAGGAAAAGAAGCGACCCCAAAATTGAACTTTGGGGAAAGCCACGATTCAACTCTTTCAGAGATGATTTTAACTTCGAACCATCATACCGATTAATTGTGACAAACTGAGAGCGACTGCTGAGATAGCTATTGAACCATCTGATAGTGGGAACGTCGACCCCATAATACGACATCTTCGAGAGCAATAGTGGGATATTCAGTGAGAAGTCTAGTAAAACTAATACTGATCCTAAACCCTTGTCCAGTTCAGAAAGCACATTATCCACAACGTCATGCAAAGCCCTCGTAGTACCCCTTCTCTTTCTAAAACCCGACTGAAGATCAGGCAAAATTTTGTTTCTTTCTACATAGCTAATCTGCTGCTTATAAACAACTTTTTCGACAACTTTCGAAAGAACTGGAAGTATGCTGATTGGAAGGAACTTAGATTCCTTAATGTCAGTCGAATTGGAGACTATTGGTATAGGGTTTACTAATACTATTTTCCACTGACTCGGGAAAGTTGAGGTTAAAATAGACTTGTTAACGATGGCTGTTATGAGAGGCAAAGTGTGCGGCAATGTTAGCAGCACCATGTCCATTGATAAACCCATGACGCATTTCTTATAATTGACTAAAGGATCTTAGCTACTTCTTGCTCACTAAAAAGAAAGTTGCAAAGAAAATGTAACATCGCTTTTAAATGTGTTGAATTCAAAGAATATCTAATTGGAAATCGAAACAGAACATTTATTATATCGGGATTAACAAAGATCTCTGAAGGATTGTGTCATTTTTTGAATCGGATAGGACATCCTCTTTCCTCCTCAGATTTAGGCAGTGCAGGTAAAAAGCAAATAAAGTTGCAGTTATAAAATTACAAAAGAAATGCAATAAAAAGCAAAATTAAAATTGAAAAATCAAAATAAACCTCAAAAATAAATGCAAAAAGAATATAAAGCAAAATTAGAATAAACTTCAAAAATAAAAGCAAAAAGAAGCCGCTCCACCCGAGATCGATCACCGTTTCTCAAGCTTTCAGTATTTAGGTTCACTGTAGCGTTCTCGGCCATCTAGCCAGTTACCACCGAGGACGAAATAAGCGGTGACACCCTACGCAAGCCGGTACAGTGTCTAAGCAACAACAGCAACAGTTTAGTTCAACGACCGGTTCGGGCTCGAAGGTCAACAAGCTCAATGTTAAATTTTAACTCCTCTCGTATGTCGCCAGGAGGCACTGCTTCAATGCCTTTACTAATTTTCGTTTTCGTAAACGTAATCTAACGGATACGGATAGTAAGCAAAACTTACACTAGCTACCCAGAGTGTTACTTACGATCGCTTAGACCACGCGGCCCGAGCTGTCTTCCCTCATACTCTTCTCTTGTTCTTCCAGCTCGCAGTAGTAGCTGTACACCACTAACCAGTCGTGTACTTCAAGAACTGCCGGCAAAGTTGGTAAAAAATATTATTTTATAATACGTTAACATTAACCCAGGCAAAGGTAAAGGCACCAGTGTCCGCCACATATATCGTCGGCAAAAAATAACATTTACAGGGTGTCCCAGAACTCAACGTCAAGCAGAAACGGGGTGACTCCCGTGATACAAACAAACAACTCTTACCATTGGACCAACTCCCTAACTCGAAAATAAAATTCAGCTGTTCCATACAAAACATCAATATTCATTCGACCAAAATGTATGGAACAGCTGAATTTTAATACCAAATTTCATGTATTTTACTTCAAAACTGACGGACTTTCATACAAACTTTCACCCCCTATTTGGCCCACTTAGGGTGTGATTTCTAAAAAATCCTTTCTTAGTGGCTGGTTACGTCAGTCAGTTAACCTACAGTCCAAATTTTATCTAATTAACTTCAGCGGTTTAGGCTCGGCGATGATAAGTCAGTCAGTCAGGACAAGGTCATTATAATGTATAATTGATATATATAGATGCCGTGCGGCCATACTAATTTTGTATGGGGAATTTAAGGTGCTTAATAAACAATAATAATTTAAATAACCGCTTGATAAATCGAAAATGTGAGACAATTTGTAGTTAAGTGATTGATTGAGTGATTGTTTAGACAAAATCAGAGGTACAATAATTTAGATAAACTAAAAGATATCAACTAAACGCCGCCACTCTGATTTTGCCCAACTTTAAATGATATTGTAGAAAGAACTATAGTGTGTTATGAATTTATGGATCGGACTTATTGTAAACAAACCCTTTGATACTAAATATACATTTTGTTTATGTAATACGACAGTATTTTTAATCAATTTAACCGTGACTACACTATTGGCTTGTTTTGGTCGGCGCTTTGTCTTTAAGGGTTAAAGACAAATTATGTCTATTTACTAATTTTAAAATATATAAACAGAGGACATACTATCAACAAATTTTCATATCTTCATAATTATGAATGCAATATGTAATTTTTACCTACTCATAAATGTTCAACAGGTTATCAGTCCGAGAGAGAATGTCCCATAATATCGTCGCTGAAGTAGCTGAAGTACACACGCCTGCACGTCAGACTACCACAAACTGTCAAATTTCTTCAATAGGCTTTGAAATTGTATGTTTATGTATACATATACATAAAGTTCAAAGTCTATTGAAAAAAATTGACAGTTTGTGGTAGTCTGACGTGTAGGCGTGTGTACTTCGTGGTTAAATATTTATTGAAGAAATTTGACAGTTTTGGATAGGTCGATGTTTTTTGTTTTTGGAGAGAGAATGCTGATTGCCTCAGACGGCATTTTCAGCTTCACCTGGCTTGTTTGGGGGCGGCGAGGAACGTAAAGGGCCCCTTAAGCCGTGTGAAACGAATCATCTTCGGAGGTTTTCTTGAGGAAACGGCATCGCGCACTAGTGCGCGTCCCCGTGCCCTACTAGATTCTCCGAAGTGTTCGGATCGGATCGGAAGGTCGATGTGCAGGTGCCTGAACTAACACCGCGTAAGTATAAATTTGTAATTTTAGACAGTTTTTAGTTAGACATGTTATTGGATTGAAAAAAAAAATCGTCAGATGTACTTTGTGACCAATCAGTAACGGTGTTTAGAGCTGATTGCAAGCTTTATTTCGTCACACCGTAGTCACAGTGTGTACTCCAGACGCTAAGCTAACAACGTTTTGGTTTTTTTCCCGAAAAGTTTACCATTTTGAGTTGCGCGGGGTAAAATATGCGCACTTAAGGTAAAATATGTCCAGTAGTCAAAACTATTCCTAGAAAACAAAGTACTTAGTGTTTTCTTATGTCCCAGCACATTTTATACTCCTTGATGTGTCCTGCCAAGTCCGCATTGAATATGAGACTCTCATCTCTTTAGACGTTCACATCCCCAGAAGCTTAGGAACTGTTTGGGCGAACTGGCCGAAAACTGTCTGTGTTTGTTGACTGGTAAGGAAGTCTTACCATAAACCATATGCTCGGTGGACAGGTAACCTGTTTAGAACATATCTATATCTATACTATTAATAAAGAGGTAACGTTTGCGACTTTGTTTGTTTGTTTGTATGTCGGGGCTAATCTCTAGAACTACTGGTCCAATTCCAAAAATTCTTTCACTACTAAAGCTACTATTCTGGGGGGTAACATAGGCTATATTTTATTTTAAAAAAGTTTATTTTTAAATCTGAAATCCACGCGGACGAAGTCGCGAGTAATGTGCTAGTTTATAATATGAGTACGAGGTTACACTTACCGACGAAAAATAACATTCCTAAATACCAGCCGATTAGGATTTTTTGGTACGCGCACAGTAGCCCCAGGCATATTACCTCGATAAACCACACGATTGCGCGACACAGCAAGAACTCCAAAAAAAGATGTGTTGTCTCCTGGAAATGAAGGAAGTATTGTGTCTCATCAGTATTAGCTTACAGACGTCCTGCTCAGAATCAGGCATACAGCGTGTCTGGTAATATGTGTATAATCCCGAGAATAGCCATAAAACCAAGTATAAATAACACCGTTGTAACATGCAAAATCATGTTTATGAAGATTTACTTTTCCATACAAAAACTCAAATTTATTATATTATTTTTGTTAAACTCTACTATGTTTTGACTTCTGTTTTGTTTGGATCATGAGGTTGACGAAAAAGAACAATGTATCAGCTGGACCTAGGATTGTCACTTTACAATTTTACTTAGTAACAAACAACCTTAATATATCAACCATATGGTGCTTTTCTGGTACCTATGTTTACAATTTTCTGGGGTTCTACGACCTGTGCTCTATTTGCCATAACAAATATTACCAAACATTACCAAATTACCAAACACTCTGTGTAGGCCCACAACATTGTTTGGCAAGCGTCGGTGGTTAAGCCAAAACTCATGAATTGTAGCGATGAAGAGAATTTAATGGAGAAGGCATTTACCTAGCAGTGGGACTGTGTATAATCTATACTTTGCTTTGAGTTTTAGACTATTAGCTTGGGACATGTGTCAAAATCACTTAAAGTTATAACTTGTATTTCTGACCTTTTTTAATATATTGATGAAAATGCATTAAATAAACCACTGCGCCAGGGAAGACGCAGACGGTTTTGTGGGACTACAGATATATTCTCTGCTCTTTGTATGGAACCTCCTTCCCGACCCGCTCAAGGGGGAAGGAACTGGGACCGCCATAAGTAATCCGCCGAAATAACAGCTAGGTATTTAATAAACAAAAGGTAAAGATGGCGACTGACCGGAGCGTATCATCGTAACGTAACAGTAAGTACCATTTGCGGCGAGCTTGATACGTCATTTTTTTGACAGATTCAAAATAATGACGGTAAGCTGACAGTAAGCTCAAAGTTCAACAACGAGAACCAAATTCTATTTACTTATTTATTAGTTATCTATAGGTACTATTAATAAAGAAGTAACGTTTGTGATTTTGTTTATTTGTATGTCGGGACTAATCTCTGGAACTACTGGTTCAATTCCAAAAATTCTTTCACTGATGTAATGCTACATCCCTTGCGGATAACACAGGCTATTTTATTTAAAAAATTGTTTATTTTTAAATCTTAAATCCACGCAGACAAAGTCGCGAGTAAAGTGCTTTAATAACTAATAGACATAGAGGATTTTTTGTTAAACATAGATGATTTATCGTTTCATGTTACGATCCGTAGTGTTATCATTGACATTAGCAATAATAAATATCTAATTATAGCTTTTATTATGTGTTCTTGTGATTGATCGAATCTTAACTGTTAGCTAAGTTAAATTATTCTTTATAACATAACGCTAAGTATACTAGTAAAAAAATAGGCGTTTATTTATTATGTATATTCTTGTATAGAATTTAAAACGTTGTAAAGTAACGATGGGAAAATACTTTTTAGTTTCATAACTTAGTACAACTTTGCTCTAGTGAAAAAACGTTCAACGAAGCAAACTTCATATAAATTTTTATCCTATATAAATCTTCTGTGCGTGTGTATGTCACTGAACTCTTTCTAAACGGCAGGACCGATTTGGATGAAATTTTTTGTGTGTGTTCAAGTAGATTCGAGAATGGTTTAGATTTACAATTGGACACAGTAGGTAGCGCTGCTATAGGGGTTCATCATGGGATTCGGGTGTTTTTAACCGGACGAATGATTTGTTTGTTTTGTTGTCATGGAAACTGTCACAGCGGTACGAAGTCCGCCGGTCAACTAGTATTTATATACTCATTGAAGTGAGCCATGCGTGCTAAGATTGCGAGTTAAGGATGTGATTACCTCACTTTTTTTCTTCTTTAGTTTGATACACTTGATTTATTTACCACAACTTGGCACCTACACGGAGTGGTTAGTGAGCTGAGCTTTGTTTAGCAGTTTATTGCAGTTGTGAAGATGTGACGCGTTCAATAAACGCCGCTGCAGCTCGTTTCATTTAAAGTAATACGATACACTACACTACAATTTTAAGTTGTAATCTCGACGTACAAATTTTCGAATTCGCGAACGTGCTCAAAACTCTGAGGTCTAGACTATAATAGCTTTTTAACCCTTTTAACTCACCAAATACAAGCCTCTAGCTAGATAACATGAGGTCACAATCAGAAAACATGAAGTCACGACGAGCGTTAGGGAGCACAGGTAGATAATCGTCAGCGGAGTTCCGGTGTAGGCCTCACTAGGCAAAGGAAAGATGTTTAACAGGCTCTCCCGCAGTAATACCTCCAACATCATTATCATGAAGAAAAAGTAGAAGAATATAGCGCGGATCTACAAAAGAGATAAACAACATACTTACATACTTTAACGAAAAATTAAAAAAAACATTTAGAAAAATATAAGTTTTATGGTAAATTGTCATCGTCATCATCAGCCAATAAAATGCCTTTTTCTGAGAAATTGTATCCCTAGATTAGATATTGCTGCTGTCTGCTCTACCTGCCTGATTATAAAAATATATTTACCTACAAGCAGATATAAAAAAATAGATAAAAATGTAATTGTGTGTTCATTCCGCAAAATCACTTAAGTACTTTATTACTATAAAGCCCGAGCGTATACAACGTGAAACAAAATATTTAGTTAATTACGATGTTCTTAATAGGGAACTTAAAAAAGTGAACTGGCTAATTTCTAAAGATATGAATTATCCAAATAAAGTGAATAAAGTCCTTGAAAACAAAAGAAATTTATATTACACAAAACAAATTATTACGCCTCGGTGACTCGGCAGAGCGCTCCGCCCGATACCCCAAGCTCCCGGATTCAATTCCCAGGTTGGGCAAAGTGTGTTTCGGATTTATTCGGTGCATAGCCCGGGTTTGTGATCACCAACCCGCATTTGGCAAGCTTAGTGATAAAGCCATTACCCATCAATTGTAGCGATGACATGATTTCAATGATGGAGGCCTTTGCCCAGCAGTGGGACGGCTATTTACAAATTATTAAGAATTTTAACAACATAAAAAAAGTATACCGTATTCTTAACAAACTGCTGGGGAGAGGTACTTTGTCTATTGACGCTGCTATATTAAAAGCGTTTGATGCACAAGGACTCACATCTAAAGCTTTAGCTAACAACTTTGCTAACAGTTTTGACAAAGCGGTTAAAAATATTATCCCAAATTGTAACATAAAATTAATGACTCCAGATAACACATGATTCAACCCAACCTCAAGTATTCGTTATCAAAAAGCTACTCCTAGTTGTGTTTATAAAATCATAAAAAAATTAAACTCATATAAGGCACCAGGCCTGGATAATATCAGGATTTCAGAAATTAAACAAATAAATGACTACATATCCCCAACTATTGCTGATTTGATTAACAAAAGCATTGAAACTGGCTTATATCCAGACAAATTGAAAGAAGGATGTGTGAGACCTGTGCTTAAGAAAGGAAAACGTGATGATTATGCAAATTATCGGCCAATTAAGCTGCTTTCTTTGCTTTCGCCGGTAACCTTGTACCTCGACTCATCAATAACTTGCCGTCCGAAGTAATAAACAGTGTCGCACAAAAGAACATTAAATTTAAACTAAAAAAAACTTTTTCTAAACTTATTGTAACTCTTTACTTATGAACTATTTGTGGATATATTATTATATTATGATAAGACCTAATTGTATGTGTGTATAAAATTATAATAAGTTATATTAATTTATTGTAAACTCTCGATGTCTTAAGCATAAATCTTAGTGGTTTTTAAAGTTATCGCATGGTATGTGTTTTGTATAACTATTGAAATGATAAATAAATAAAAAAAAAAACTTAATCAGCTTGTATGCAGGAACGAATTGACACTACATATTATTTCAACGTTTTTGTGTACCATAGCTTTCCGCAAAGTAACGCCTGATTCCTGACGATACTATACATGTTATGCACTCAGGTCCAAGTCATATCATACGCGACCACCCAGTTCCCATGCGCGCTTTACCCGGTTCTGACAATAAACATTCTGCTCATATCTCATTCTCATCAAATCTCATTCAAATCTCATTCTCATTATCTCATTCTGCTATTTTTAAAAGTTCAAAAACATATCTCAATAGATTGTTTTTGTTTTGTTTATATAATTTTAACGCAAATTTTGTTGCGAAACAAATTACAAAAACACAAATGTTGAAAAAATTTCCACAAGCAGGATTTGAACCTGCACCCTTCTGACATACCGGGTCAGGTGCTCTCCCAATTGAGCTATCGTGGTTCTAACCAGCCCACCGAAATTATTCAACACTATTTACTTTGAAAGCCAAAGGCGCCCATTCAATGTTAACAACTGCCGTCTTTAACACCCGAGCATAATAATTTTACAAATACTAAAGATGAGTTAAAAAGTAGGCAAGCTATTTATAAAATGTTTTTGTTTTTGTAATTTGTTTCGCAACAAAATTTGCGTTAATTTGTGTTTTTGTAATATGTCAATAGGCTTAATTCTGACATTAATTAACAGTCCTGATGTTAAAACCAGGCTACCAACACACTATTGTGACGTTATTGACCTCTTTACGCCTCTTTTGAAGGCCCCGATAACATAGCAAGGAGGAAAACTATTCCATCTTTTGGAAGTGTGACAAAAAAACGAAACATCAAATTTCTTTTGTACTTATGGATTTTTTTTTAAATTACACGGTCAACCTTGGCAGTGTTCCTAGTCCCTAGGCGCGGCGCCGCGGCAGCGCGAGGCGTTTTCGTTTGCTCATCGATCGTTACCTGGCAGAACAGCCCCGAGAATCAAGTAAGGTTGATAGTTTAAGGTTTGATATGTGATGACCATTACCGACGGCTAGTGAAACCATTATTTTTCTTTCCGCTTAAGCCTACTTTTACTGTAAAAGCCAAAAGCTACAAATGGCAAATCCCATTGCTTTATTGTTAGACAAGCGCTAGCTATAAGTAAAAGACGTTTATTGGCTGATTACGATTAAAAATGTTAACTCAAATAATTTTAAGTATAATGTGAGATATAAGTAGTATCTTACCAAAGTCCACACAACTATTAGTATAGCCCCATATCTTAACTCAATACAACATAGGAATGTCTCTATGGTAGGTATAAACACTTCAAATTTCACACACATTTAATTAGTTTGCAACTCATTGCATTAATTAGAATTCTCTATTACAAACAATGTTTCGTAATAAAACATGTTAATGATTATCATTTTGGTTCCTTGTATTGGATGACTAAAAACTGTTATCATCATGTTAACAATAACTACTCCCCCATATTTATTATTGTTGATAATGAGAATAAATCAAAACATTTAAAATAACAACAGATTGTTATGTTTTGTTAGCTCGGTTCGTAGACTTCTGATATTTTTCCAAAGTTCTAAAAATTGTAAAGGTGATTGGATTTTTAGATGTCATATCTCGCCAGTCAAAATAATAAAGACGTCAAGATGGCATTATTCTGAAGGCAATTTAGATCAATAAACAACGCAATCTCATGCGCTAACCTATTCTCTTCATCTTTATAGAAAAAAAGCTAGTGTATATTTTAGCTTAGAACAATATCCTTCAATACCGTTAACTTTGAAATTATTTTAGCTTTACTTCGATCACTTAATATAGCTCTGCATGCATGCATTAATATAGCTTAATATCTATATCTAATATCTGAACGGGCGAAGGCAGCGAGTTCGTCTTGAATAGAAGTTCTCTTCATGGTGTGACTCGACGGCTGGTGTCCCTCAAGGTGGCGTATTGTCTCCTCTTCTGTTTGCAATCTTCATCAACTCTATTTCAGAAAGACTTTCTACTTCTTACCACTTATATAGCAGACGATTTACAAATATTTTGTCAGGCACCACTGGTCAATCTTTCCGAAGCTATATTGACAACCAATACAAATCTGGGACTTATCGTTGATTGAGGTCGAGCCTTCGGACTTAGAGTCAATCCTGGAAAAAACGCTGACTATAGTAGTTCGCAGTTCCAGATTGCCAGTTCAGGATCGAGTGGGAAACCCTCCCCAAAGTAAACTTTGATGGCGTGGACAGTCCTTTCAGTCAATCTGTCACAAAATGGATGTGGTCATTGATAGTTGCTTGGGTTGGGGGCCGCAACTGCAAGCTGTTAGCCGCAAGCTTTACGCATCGTCTTACCCACTGCCAATAAAATTGCGCTAGCGCAATCTCTGCTGCTTCCAGTTCTGGATTATGCTGACGCCTGCTATCTTGATCTCACCTCTGTGAGATCCTCTGATCAGCTAAATAAACTTGAGCGTCTTCAAAATGTTTGTATTCGGTTCATATTCGGCTTGCGCATGTTTCTGTGTACCGCTTAAAACTCAAGTGACATCCTATTATTCGTCTTCGCCGAAATACTCATATCCCCTTGTCTGTCACCGACCTCCAAGAAGCCTCTTTTTTTACAACCCCTGTCTGTCACAGGCCTCCTGGCCTTCTTAAGGAACGTTTCAGTTTTCTTAATTGTTAAGCCTTAAAACACTCCACACAGGTGGTGCAGTCTGGGGTCACAACACCACTTTTTATGGTTATTCTTTTACCGTTCAAGCTGTTTGTCTCTGGAATTCGCTTCCAGTTGCGATCAGGCGTGCGAAATCCATTCACTTATTTAAAGAGCTCGGGATAAATTCTACCTTTCTAAATAACCCTGTCCTGCTGCAAAACTGCCATATTCGCTACTTTCCCACCTGAGACTACTATTATGTTTAAGTCATTATCATTATATATTTATCATTACTATTAGTATTTTGCTACATTTATAAAATACCCATTATTCTAGTATATTTATATAGATCTTACAGTTTATTAGCTCTCTCCATCCGTCTGGAAGAAATCGCTTGAAAGCGATAAGACCGCCAAATTATAACTTTGTAAATGATTGTTTTTTTCTTTTATAGTGAAATATTTATGTTTTATAGTGTTGCAATAAAAGTATTACTTATCTTTCTATCTATAACGAGAGGACTAGTTATCAAATCAAATCAAATCAAAATCAAATCAAAAATATTTATTGCATTTATCACATTCGTTTATAGCAATATTCGAGGCTGACTCTATATCTAAAGTGCATGTAGCACTTGAACCAGAAAGGGACCCTCTTCATTATCTTCTACATACATTATTTAGCAATACGAGAATAAAACATAATAACAATAAAAACTAAACAAAATTTATCATTTATGTGTGTATGTGTGTGGGGGTGTGTGCGTGCGTGTTACTTGGCGGGAAAGTGAATAAATAGTACGTCTGTGGATATGATTTACTTTCGAAATTTTTGTGTTATGTTAATGTTACTAAACGAATATTAATGTGATATAATGGTGGATTATTAACCGTTAAGAGCTAATCAGCCAGATTTTCGTTTGAAGTCTATTGAGAAAATTTGACAGTTTGTGGTAGTCTGACCAGCAGGCGTGTGTACCTATCGTTGGTGCACGAGTGTTCGACACCAATGTTCTTCGCCAAAAAATTATATAGAATATCATTTACCTAAATTTCACTATACACTAGAAAGTAGGTGGTTGTATTTAAAGAAAGAAAGAAAAACATTTATTGACACTCACACACGCATACGATTCACAACAAAATGATTAATACTCAAATAAAAAAGAATAACAGAAAAAAGATAAAAAATACACAAAAATATGATTTAAAAAAAAAGGAATTGAAAGCAACAAGGATCCTGTCTCAACATAATACTCCCTCAAAGATGAGCCGAGTGCAACGGAAATGCTGTTATAAGTTGTTCCTTAAGTTAAAAATCAGTTCCTCTACCCTTTATCATTTATCTGGCTCTTATCGAAATACTTCCATAAACTTACAACCAAATGTATACTTTACTGACCCTAATTGAAAGTTTAAATTGCAATGTCCCATCGCTACGCGTAGCCGGTCTCTTTATATTTAGGTGGACATAAAGTGTCCGTATGCATTTATAGAGTTACTGTGCTCGTGGTTGGACTATTGTCAGTTTGCCAGCCTCTCGGTGTACGGCAGCACGTATACATTACACATACAATCTAATAACATAACAAAACACGACTGTCTATCAGTGCTGGTCGATTGACAACGATAGCATACACAGCGTCGTTGTACCGAAGTGCTTTTGTTTTTAAGTTTTGTTTTATAAAAAAACAAGTGAAGATGTACTGCGATTGGCCGACGTTCCAAAGGTGCTGCTTCTGTATGCCTCTGAGACGAGGTGTTCTCGTTATAGCGTACATAAAAATTGTGAGTATACATAGGTGTTCGCATGTGGACGATGTTGAAGTGATGTGATGTGTTTTCATAACTATTAATAGACGTGTAATCAACAATGCAATTGCGCGGTCCACGATTAATTTAAATTACTTGAATGGGTTTGCTACTAATGGAGGTGGATGTTAATGTTAACCCTAAATTAATTTAAACTACCTTCGAATAACTAACATTCGAATGATTAGTAACGGAAATGTGCCATGTTTGTGTTGACTTGACGTATTAGTATAATTCGGCAATTTTACATACGCTTTCATCACATGGTAACAATCTCGGTAGTATTATTATTCTAACATTAACAGAGTTCATATTACTTTGTAGTAATTAGATTTGGCTTTTACTTAATACTTAAAATAAGTCCAACCAACAACAGTGAAAACTACGATCTACGCATACTTCCCTAGGTCTGTACCTAGGAAAGTATGCACAAGTATACAAGTATAAAAACACAATGTTGAAAAAATTTCCACGAGCAGGATTTGAACCTGCACCCTTCTGACATACCGGGTCAAGTGCTCTTCCAATTGAGCTATCGTGGTTCTAACCAGCCCGCCGAAATTATTCAACACTATTTACTTTTTTTACTTTGAAAGCCAAAGGCGCCAATTCAATGTCAACAACTACCGTCATTAACATCTGATCATAATATTTTTACAAATACACAAATTTGCGTTAAAATTATATAAACAAATTAAAAACATTTTATACAAGTATACACAAGCATTAACATGTAAACAATGTAACTCTTTATTAACCAAATGAAGTAAGGGCCAGAACTAGTCATAAGTGTACACATTTGTCAGGACTTAAGATAGATACGTGATGAGACTAATATATTTCAGCTCTAACATAGTTACCACCATAATTTTTGACTAGCTTAAATTTTCGCCTGCCAACTTTTCCAAGGAGCAGCAAATGTCTTTATTGTTTTACAATTTATACACGCATTATAAGTGGTTCAGTACTGGTTCAAAATCAGACAGAATAGGTTTTTAATTGTTCATCGGTCACCGGTGACCACCATAGCGCAAACATCACATATGTAAAGTTTTTCTGTTCTTGTAAAGGCACTGCTACGATAAAACGCAAAAATCATAGCAAAAGCAACATCCGTAGATGACTGTCGTAGGCCGTAGATGGGTGTAGCAAGCAAGGAGGTTTTTCCAATCAATTCAATTCATCTAACTTTCTTGTATTCAAGTATTTTATTAGTGTCACCCGAATAGAATGCAGTAACCAGTAACCCCTGCTGGAACCCAGGAATTACGGGTCTGAGGGAGCTTTACTTTCTTTAATACTTTAGTATTAGCTGTTTGCCTCATGCGGCATTTTCAACGTTACCGGACGAGAATCTGAGAAAGCGGTGATCTAATCATTGCCCACTATCGTAATGAGGTTCCAAAGGCTTTACGAGAGCAATGTTTGCTTTCATCCATGTTCCTTAATAATTTTAGGTATCGTCTAGGCGATGTTAGACGATGATTTTATTATGACAACTAACTGCTTAAGAGTCAATTAAAACTAAAAACACATGAGTAAATACCCGGGTTACAGGGCCGTCAGTGACTACGGGCTGTAAACGTAAAATATATGGTAATTCAGCCATTTTGTTTAAAGTGACGGCTGAGGTAAGTAAGGTGACGGTTTTGCTCCGACAGCTGTCACCTAAAATTACACATTAGTGTCACTTTGCACTCAAAGTGTCATTAACAATGTTAATTTGTTACAGATATTCAGCGCGTTCATGGTAGGGGTATACAGCTATGCCGTGAATGACGACATCAAATCAGAACTGTTATACCAAGGCGTGACTATAAGACTTCCAGCTGAACTTTGCGTTTTCATTTATTGCATAGAATGTTCGTTCGCTGCACTCCTCATCTACGGAGCGCACAAGGTGAGGGACTAGTTTTATCTCTCTGCAACGCAGCAAAGGTCAAAGTTATCGGTTGTAGGAGGGAATAAATCTCAACACTTTATCTTTCACTGCAGCGACGATAGTTATAATAAGCGGACAAAGATCAATTGATCTTTGGTGCTCGTTTCATTGACTAAGGTCTTTGTTGAACAATAATGCGTTTGATTCTCATCTCTAATAAACAGAAATTGGTGTGAAATTTTTCATAGTTTGAATTCTTGTTAATATGGTGTCTTAATTATTATTAATATATTAATCATAATTATGAGTAACGTTACTTTTTGCTGACATTATACGCTGATACTTTATTTTTTTTTATCATTTTCACTTTAGAATTATTTAGTGGATTTATTATTTATTACTTTAGTTATTATTCTGAAGTCATTACACTGTGAATCCTCCATTGTTGCACTTATTTATATAAAGTATTAAACAGTGTTCAAAGCATATACTTTTTAGAGTTTTTGTTTTTATCACCTAAATACAATCAGATTCTATAAAAAAAGTCTATACCTAGAGAGCTAAACCATATTATTGTGACCGAATAGGAGCCCAAATCAGGCAAAAGTCAGGTATCGTGGACACTCGACGCTGATTTACCGTATAATTTTTTTTTAATTCTCGTGATCCAAATACACGATCTGAGAACGCGTAGCAGACTACTGTTCTATATCCCTGCCAATATAAGGCAAGCCATACATTGGAATCTAACCTGTTGCTATATGAATTTTATGACTCTTAAACGAAATTCCTGGCCGCAGCTGGAACATACTTTGACAGTGCTGTAACAACAACAACTACAACTATAGTATGTTAGATAAGTAACTTGCATGTTTAGTTTTTTTACTGTGAACGTAAGTAAATCATTAATAAAATAAAATAAAAAAATAAATCAGAGATAATCCAAAGAATAGCATGTCTAGCCAACTTTTTCAATCCTCAGATAAATTTTATCCAGCAAATAACATTGTCATTGTGACATATTTTCTAAAGAGAATCTGTCATTATGTCAAAATTATTCAACGAATAATAATCGTTCACTCTGATTTAACTGACGATTGAAAAATCAGCCTTTAATCATACAATGCCAATTTTTTGTTGGAATATAAATGTGATTTCTCTTCCAACTAACTAATCTAATGCGATATGAAACGAGTGGGTCACGTCTGGTGTCCACTGATAGCTTTGACGACGTCAATGGATGAATCACACCGGCCGGCCTGATAAATATGTAATGTGACATAAAGGTCATAGAAGCTGTGTAGGTACTGACGCCGGCACATCAACCTCTCCAAAAAAAAAAAACTGTCAATACATTTTCAACCATAAAGCTTAGTCATAAAGTTCAAAGTCTATTGAGGAAATTTGACAGTTTGTGGTAGGTTGATGCGCAGGCGTGTGTACACTGTGATCAAATGAGCCCTCCGTCGTTTTAAACAATTTTTTTGGAGTAAGTCTGGCGGTCTTTTCGCCGTCACCGGACTTTTGCGGGGGGCGCGCGCGTGGCAAGAAACTTAAAAGGTTCCTGATGCCGTGTGATCGAAACACCGCACCGTCTGAGGTTATCTAGAGAGAATGGCATCACGCAAGCGTGTCACTGTTCGTTACCTGATTCTCCGAGGGGTTCGGATCGAATCAGGGGTTCGGATCGGATCAGAGGTTCGGATCGGCTTAAAATACCTTTAGAAACAAATGTCAGTCTGTCAACAACTCATTGCAGGGTGCCAAGTGCGAGTTTCATTCGCCATTCGATCACGTTAACGAAAACGAGAATTTGTGTGGCTCCTCTCGTATGTCGCCAGGAGGTGCTGCTTCAATGCCATACTAATTTTAATATTTTCGTATACCTACGTAATCGAATGAATACGGATAGTAAACAAAATTGACCCTAGGCACACAGAAAGAATATGGGTGAAATGAAAATGTATGTTATTTTTAGCGATGAAAACTGTCTCGAACACTGGACCTCAAGTGTCAAACAAACACTGCCGCTACGATACATACATTTCATTAAACACATTCAATGTATGGTCACCGGATAGTTAAACAAATTAAAATATCTAGACCTCCTCCGTGCTGCAGAAGGCACGTTAAAAAGCAGTCGTTAAAACGCACTGTAAAATGAATAAGCAACTTTACAACATATCCTAATTATTCACAACTAAAGCTTTAATTTTTAGTGATGAAAAGAATACTTTTTCAGTATATATTTGATTTTATATTTATGTATCTTGTACTATGTACGTACTCCTCTTTAAACATAATTTACAGTTTCCTATCACGTCAAAATTACTGAATAAACAAAAAACTAATATTAAATATTAAATGCGTAAATAGGCCTATGCCTAGATTTATACCGAAGGTGCTATCATTAGTGATTTTTATAACCAAACAAAGCAAATGATAGATATACTTAGAGTCAACAATTAGTTATATTGATAACAATGTCTAGTCTAATGAAAAATCATTAATTAATTGTTGTTGTCATAAAATATTATGCTGATAGATAATCGCGTCGGTAATTAATGTTTGCATTTAACTTTTTTTACGGGTTTAGTGGCTTTTCGTGTGCCGTCGAACGATACTGCGATCAGTAACAGTGACCCTTTAATCCGTCGTTTGCCGTGAATACAGACACAATAGAATATAAGCGCGCCCGCCCACGACCGACTTTTTGTAGGACGATAATCGGAGCGATTTTTTTGGTCGGTCACCAATTATCTGACAATTGTTTTGCGGCGCTGATCAGCGCGGTCGCTCTAGGCGCCCAGTGGCAAGGGGCGCCAGAATAATAAATGCGAATAAACAAACGAGCAAAAAATAAAAAATTGTTGGCACCTTTTGAGTTGTATGAATATCGTGTTTGATTTTAATTCTCGCTCTACCCTGATCAAGGACTAGGACGCTGGCTTTATTAGTTTATGACACGTAGTTAAGTATTGTGCGTCATACATACCACATGACCCAAGTAAATACCTACCTACCTAACGACAGTCACAAAATACTGACTTCCGAAATAGATTATTGCAATCAGTTAGTTGTGTTGTTATGTTGTCAAATTCTAATGGTTATAATATAAATATTTATAAAGTATTTCAAACTCAACCATTACAGAAAACTACCATTTTTCTCATAAAATTTATTTGCAACAAATTTGCGTTAAATTTATCCCCTTATTCATTTTGAAACGTTTTAAAACGCGTTTAATTCAGTTCGACAAACGTTTTTTAAAACTGACCGAGGTGAATTTTTCCTCAAGCATACCTAGAAAGTTTAATCAAAATTGGCTTATTAGTTTAAAAATAAATTAATTTTGAGGTTATATATATGTATGGGCATGGTACCGAAATCTCTCAAGTAGCTCGAAAAATGCAATGTTTAGCATACTCGCGGGTCTGGGCTAACCCGCTAGTTGGGCTCTCCCCTGCTGGACGCCCATCTCCGAGAAGTAGGACAGCGCAGGGGAGCATGGCAACTAAAAACGCAGTACCATCTACTTACGGAGGTGGCTCGGGACCACGAACAGCTGGCAACGAGTACCGACCCGCGCATCATTATGTTGACCCTGCACTTAACTATTCTTTTTAAATTAAAAAAGAAGACAGTCAAACTGTTGAACAGACCCTGCAAAGGGTTCGAAACATCAGGATAAACATTAATTAAAAGTAATGTGTAAAATAAACGCGAGTAGATCCGTAAAAGTTGTTTCATTTCAATGTGTAGTGTTCGCGTAAACTTTAGAAATCAATTTTGTTATGCAATTTTTAATTAAATAGTTCTATTGTGACGTCACACTAAAATAAACAAGTCAAGTAACCTCTGTGTTCTTACATTTATGATTCATCACACTTCACTAATATAAATATTTAATTTAAAATTTCATGAAAAATTAAAGTTAAAGTTAAGTAAAGTAATTTGTCAGTAACAACACATACAAGATTTAGACCGGATACACTTTGGATCTTTTCATTTTTGCACGTTGTATATAGAAAATGATTGTGTCTTTTGTTCACAGAAACTGCTAAGGCTTGTGAGAGCATATTATTATTTCTCAATATCCACTCTTATTACTACCCTGCTAATGCAAATAGTGGAGATGTTTTGTATGCCGCACTACTGGTTCATATTTGAGATGGCCATATTCTGTTTCACTGGACTGTGTAAGTATATACTTAATTATGTGCTTATTTATCTCGAGGAGCTCGATGGCGCAGTGGTTAAAGCGCCCGTTCTGCGATTGTAGACGTTAAGCAACTTTCGCAAAGACCGGTCATAGGATGGGTGACCAAAAATGTATCATTTCGAGCTGCACCGTGCTTCGGAACGCACGTAAAGCCGTTGGTCCCGGCTGCATTAGCAGTCGTTAACAACCACCAATCCGCACTGGGCCCGCGTGGTGGTTTATGGCCAGTTCTCCCTTTCCAGCCATAGGAAAAAATCGTACCCCAGCAGCGGGGACATATAATGAGAGATATCTTAGAATATATTAATTCCATTGAAGTGCAATCACGTCACCTTAGCTAAGGCCGTATCTTCATCCTCATTCATCACCACCACTAGCTCATTTTACTTCCCCACTGCTGGGACACGAGCCTTTCCTATCGATAGAAACACCACAAGGACGGGCCATAGCCAGCACGCGGGCCCACTGTAGATTGGTGGTTGTTAACGACTGCTAATGCAGCCGCGACCAACGGCTTTACGTGCCTTCCGAAGCACGGAGGAGGTTAAGGTACATTTTTGGTCACCCATCCAAAGACCACCCTTCTCAACTGATGTAACACAACACGGTGACGTTATAGTTCGCTACTCCCATACAGTTTCTATGAAAGAATGTCATTTTGTACCTAACAATTGTCTGTATTGACAACCTAGTTAACTTTGTTATTGCATCTTAGAACTGGAGGGCATATTTCTTTATTGGCCGCGTAAAAGAAAAGAAGAAAAGAAATGACCTTGCTGAGTTTCTTGTCGGTTCTTTACAGTACAAAGGCTAAAGAACC
Organism: Eudonia truncicolella; assembly: GCA_949315975.1. Lineage (NCBI taxonomy): Eukaryota > Metazoa > Arthropoda > Insecta > Lepidoptera > Crambidae > Eudonia > Eudonia truncicolella. The sequence continues at coordinate 6,122,084 of OX438838.1, read as the reverse complement.
GATAGTGTAGTGACTGACATTCATATGAGCTCCTTTTTTGTAACGTAAACCATCCTAAACTGGATATAAAATTTATAATTTTTTGAATATCGAAAACAAAAGAAGCAAACGATGAACGATGATAAACGATGGCTTACCAACAGTTTTTGAAACTTGCAGGTCTACAATTGTACTTAATGCTTCTGGTGTGGAGTCTCGTGAAGAAGTTGGAAGTGGATGGTCCACATGTGTACGAGAACCAGCTGCACCAGTTCATCAATGGCCAGGCGAAGGTGGAACCTAACGGCGTATACAACCCTAGTACAGTGCCAATGGAAGTTTAGTAATAAGGTTTATAGCTATTAGGTGCTAAATAACGGAAAGTAGCTGTGGAATCACATTATTATTGAAGGGATTTGAATCTTGTCAGAATCTAATCTTTAATAAATAAATAGATCAAGTATAATAAAAACCAAAGAAAATATTAATTGATGCCAAAGACGTCCTTGATATTTTATGTAAACACTTAACCATGTACAAATAAAGATATTTATTGTCAAGTGAAAAAACAAATTAGTTAAAACTTAAATATATTTAGACCTCACATAGTATATTCTATATTTACTCAGTAAATATATACTAACACTATACAGCTGGTGTTATTTTATCTTTAGGGTTTATTTATTAAATTTTATATCTGTATTGTGATAAATGTGAAATTAATTTTATTACGTTGTAAATATGTTCGGTCCTGATTCACATAATATGATAAAATAAAATAGTATTTGTATATAATATCTTATTTTTGAAAAAAAATGCATTTTGGTCTTGTGATTATTAAATTTAAGGCTCATAAGAAGCTTTCGACTTAATTTAAGTTACAACAGAATAAATTATAGTAAAACAAGTGATTAAAAAAATGATTTTATTTACGTGGATTATAAAACAGAAAATGGAAATATATTATTTTTTGCATCTGTCCACACAATATGCATATAGCATTAGGTGCAGTACATAACTATTGGCTTTCAATGACATACAGAATTTAGGGCGGGCGGCGCGGCTTCATTATATATAATAAAATAGATATTGTCCATACTGCTGGGCCTTTGTCTTGATCATTCAAATTAAGTTATCGTTACAAAGGGTATTGACTTTACCACTCTTGGTAAATGCGGTTTGATGATAGCAAACCCGAAATTCACTTAGCCTGACCTAGGAATCGCTTCTTCATTCGGCCACCGGCTTATAAGAGGTAAAAACAACATTGTTTATATTGTAGAGCCCATATTCGATTTGTATTCTATAGTAACACCGTAGCATAGTAACACCAGCCGTTGTTGGTTCTGGCTGTATTAGCATTAGCAGTCGTTAAGCACCACCAATCCGCACTGGGTCTACGTGGTGGTTCTCCCTATCCATCCACAAGGGAGGCTCGTGCCCCAGCAGCGGTGTGGACATAAAATGAGCCTGCGTAGGTAACTCGTTATGAAGACACCTACAAACTGTTTGCAGTGTACGCGTATTGTCGTGATGTCAATGGCGAGCATGTTTCGTGCTATTTACAAAGCGATTGTCATTTCCTTGACCGTTGTCGGTGAATAAGATAATTGCATCGAATAACCAGAAGTCCAGTAAGGACCGTCATAATCCCGGTATGAAGTCAGACGTAGTTAGGCGCTCCACTCAGCTAGTTACACTTTGATCCTTACGAAAATGTGAACCAGTGTTTTTGTCACGTTTGGACAGTGGTGTAATTGATTATTTAGTGTGGGTAAAAAATTTGCAGAGATGCGTTTAGAAATACCGGAGTGTAGAAGATGCCTTTTTTGCGTACCATTGCGATATGGTATCGTTGTGTTTGGCTATTTGAATTTGGTAAGTTATTTTATAAACGAATAAATTTCTTTATCTCTTAGCACAATATTATGTTACAAAATTTGGTAGGTAGGTATTTAGATAAGTACGCAATACGCACTTATTAAATGCAAAATAGATGTAACTGCGCTTATTTTAATATGAAAAGGTACATTGGAAGAGCGGTTCTGTTAGAGGAACATAAAGTTATTTATTATTATACTCTTTATTTATTTTCTTTCTTAAAACTAGATTTTTACTATATTTTAATATAAAAACAATAAAACATTATAAAAACCTAATCCTAGAGTACCACCAGCAGCGGGGCAGGGCCCAAGCTACCGGTGGTCAGGGCTGCAGAGTGAGGAACCTCCTGACAATACGTGCCGTGTCAAGGAGTACTGCTTTCTGAATCTGACCCTTGATCCAACAATCAAGCGAGAGCCTCTTAAGATGTTGGTCGAGGCTCTTCGCTATCAGACCGTTCGCTGAAACGACTATCGGGACAATAATGGTTGAATCAACATCCCACATGACGGTCACCTCGTGAGCCAAGTCAAGGTACTTACAGAGCTTGTCCTTCTCGGCTTTCACGAGGTTCTCATCACGAGGTATGGTGATATCAACCAGTATTGCCCGGCGCTGGGATCGGTCAACCACCACGATATCAAGCTTATTGGCGACAATAGTCCTGTCCTTATTATTATTATCATTATTTTGTCACATTAGAAGATAGCAACTAGGGTGATATTGTGCTTGTCTAGAGATTTCTGGTTCGCTACCACGGGCTGATTTCTTCCCAGATCCTAACACAACAGCGAATCTTTTACCAAATAATCAGTGCCGGATTTATACTTTTCTTAAATTTAGGCCACTTCACTTTGTGCCGCCCCTCACTCCTTCCTACCTATCTTACACTCAATTGTATCTATTTACCTAGGCCTTTAATAGGGAACAAACAATTTTACGTATTAAGTGGTACTCACTACTACGTATTGAAAAGTGAAATGAATGAATAAATTAGTCATAAAACAAAAGTGTAAAATGAAACAAGAATTACACTTTTTTACGTGATTGTTTATTGGCGAAATCATCTATAATATCGTCATAGTTTATGGTGTGCATTATCTTTGCCTCTAAAGAGCCAAATAGTTTTTCTTGTGATAATAAAGACCTCTGATAATTCTTCACTCGTTATAAACAAAAAAAGCTCCTTTCTCCAGAAATATTTTTGGCCGGAGTGCAATGCGTGATACGGATACTATATCCAAGTTCGGGTAAACGTTGCACAAACGTTTTTCTTCAAAAATGTAGAGAGATTGAGTAAAGATGTTGATTCCGGTTTCTCTGCATTCTTGTTAGAGGAAACGTGACTGTGAAAATGTACACATTCCTGAACAAAATCGTCCTCTAAATCATTGGAATAATGCACGAGAGATTGAGCTTTCTCTGTGACTCTTTGTGCTCACCCAAAGTTTACACATTTTAGTCAAAAATTAAATTTTTTCTTTGAAGTTGATATATGCATCATGCCTTCTCTCTAATTCAGCTCTCAGCCTATCAAGGATGACCATAAAGGTGTTTACTCTGACAGAATCTATGGAGGTTATTTAACGGGGTTACGGAGATAGGAAATTAGGAAAACAAATGAAGATTAAATTAAATTACATCGCCCGCCCGAGACCCGCCGCCACACAGTGGATTTTAAAAGCCGAAATCCAAAATCTGCTAGATTTAATCATTTGTGACCTACGAAGAGGACCCCCGTGTGCCAAATATGTGTAGCTTTATTCTAGAGGAATTTTTAAAAATCAAATTTCCAATTTGAACACTCGGAAAAACCTTTATCACTTCTAAGAACCGGTACCAGTAATTGGGAACCTGATAGCATAGTATCATACTCGTAGGCCTAGTAAATACCTAGATTTCAAGAGTTGATTGGCAGTCTTATTCGCGGTATTCAAAATTTTTTTTGGGACAATTTTTACAATACATTTTTTTTGTGACGATATGCGGTATGCGTATTGGGATAAGTTATAAACACAGAAACAGAACAGAACGGAACTATGTCCTACATGCACAGTTTTTTGCGTTTCCCAAAAAGGCTGCTATTCCGCAGAGATATTTAACTTTTATATTGACGAAATACCAAAGCGAGCGAGCGCCCTCTGAAATCTGCCGCCCCTAGGCCGCGGCCTTAACAGCCTATTGATAAATCCAGCACTGCATATAATCGTAGCATATAGTATAGTTCAAAGTCGAACATCGGTTGTTGAGTTTTCAGATTTATATATTTATTTATTTTAAATGACAATACAAACTTACAGCAACTTACTGCAACTGACAGCCGACACGCTTATATATGCTACACTAGCTTTTGCTCGCGGCTTTGCTCACATGGGCTACATGACTTGTAATTGTTTTAAAAAAGTTTTAGAAGCCAAACTTATTAAAGATAAGTATCTGTAAGGATAATCCTGAAACACTTAATAATTTCTAACCAGTCCAAATACAGAAGGATTTAACTTTTAAAATGACAGATTTCCATACACTCCATACATTCCATTCCATACTTTCCACTTTTCCTTACCAAACTCGGTAGTTTAATAACACAACTCTATCGAGCTTGGACTCGAATGGTATGAGGGTGTTTATACATGTCACTCAAAAATACTAAAAAGTTAAAAATAAATTTAAAAGAAAAAAAACTTTTTAAAAACAAGCTTTCATTACTTAAGTGTTATTACTTGTTAATAAAAATAGAACTAAAAAGTTAAAAATAATTTTATTTAAATATCTTTGCATTTTTATCACAGACCCAATTTTTTACTCCTTTAAAGGAAAATAAACAAAATTCCTGAGACACATCATTCTTTATTTCTTTTCAAAAAGCCAAATATCAATTTTCATGTATTTTACTTCAAAACTGACGGACTTTCATATTAACTTTTACCCCCTATTTGACCCCCTTAGGGTATGATTTCCGTAAAATCGATGGTTACGTCACTCAATTAACCTACCGTCCAAAGGACATGGCCAATTTTTCTATGGACGTAGACGTAGTTAATAATATTCATTTACAGCAATGTTTTATGGTGTTTTGTTTTCAGGAATATTAGCAGATTTTATTCCCATGTTTATAAAACTCAAAGAACTTCTACTAAGAAGAAGTACTTACTAGACGTTTAGAGTTTCGGTTTGATGCCTTAATCAGATTATTGACAATTAGTGTATGCGCTATACTTTGCTATTTGAAATGGTAAGGCGTTATAATATAGTTAAAATAGCCAGGAATGCCGACTATTGTAGAAAAATGTTATGATTTTTTAGCACATTATTCAGACTAACATGGTTTTAATTAGCGTTAATAGGCATAACCAAGTGGCTAGGATTATCCACCAGCAACTTGCTTTGAAATACAAACTTGTGGATTCTGAGGTACCGTACTACAAGTATGTACCCGACCCAGTTCTCGAAAGTGACCATGTCATGTTGTACTGGGATCGATCTATCATCACCGACAGGACTATTGCAGCCAATAAGCCTGACATTGTGGTGATAGATCGATTAGCGCGCCGCACGATGATTGTCGATATCACCATTCCCCATGATGAGAACCTCGTGAAAGCTGAGAAAGAGAAACAAATCAAATATCTCGACTTAGCACACGAGGTTGTCGATATGTGGAATGTGGATTCGGCTGTCATCATACTGATTGTTGTTACGGCCAACGGCCTGATGGCCAAGAGCCTCGATCAACATCTAATGAGGCTCTCGTTAGGCGGCTGGATAAAGGGCTTGATTCAGAAGGCAGTTCTCCTCGATACAGCACGCATTGTGAGGAGGTTCCTGTCTCTGGAGCCCTAACCACCGGTAGCTTGAACCCTGGTCCCGATGCCGGCGGACCCCTATTTTGTATATTTTTAAATGTTTTATTTACTTTGTTTAATATTTAAAAATGTAAATTTATATGAGAGAAAAAAAAATTAAGAAAATAATAATAATAATAACGGAACTAACATTACTAATTATGTTTAATTATAACCTGACAAGTTCAGAGAGGTTAATATTACGTAATAATTTATTTTTCTATTTTTGTAATTTAACATATTTATTGCTGTTTTGTAAACGGAATGCAATATTTTGTCCATGTCCTACATCTAATTAGGTCCAGCGGTTTCGGCTCGGCGATGATATTTTTGTAAGTGAAAGCAAAGTGTTCAGCCTATAACTGTCCCACTGCTGGGCAAAGGCCTCCATCATTGATATCAAGTCATCACTACAATTGACGGGTAATGGCTTTATCACCACGCTAGCCAAATGCGGGTTGGTGATCGATCACAGACCCGGGCTATGCATCGAAAATCCAAAAGCCAGGTTGGGCAAATACATTTTGCCCAACCTGGGAATTGAATCCGGGAGCTTCGGGTATCGGGCGGAGCGCTCTGCCACTCAGTCACTGAGGCTTTAGAAATGAGTAATAAAGTATAATAACAATAATAACAGGTGAATAATAGCTAGCAATTATGATGATGACACTGTCTAGATATTTATTATTTCTATTGGCTGATTTCCTCACACATATTCAAAGAATAGTAAATCCTAGTTCTTTGTTAGATAACATATTGTATACGATGCACGTACATGTTAACATTTTTAAAATATATGTTAGTACATTTACAATTAAATATGACAGACGCAGAACGTGGCCACCATTCTGCCTCCGGTCACTGCACTTTGACCTGTAGGTATAGCGTTTTTACTTTTAGTGTTTTATTAGAAGCAAATACCACCGACACCTCTCTTGACTTTTATTCTGATAAACCTCGCATGCATTATACATTTTATATCTTGAATTTACACATACATTTAAAATTCTATCGTCTCTAACTAAGTAGAGCCTGCCGAGGTTTCGCTCTGCTAGCAGCACTTGACCTTTTTTCTAGCCAGAGAGTCACAGTCGCACTGTAGATGCTGCATTGACTCCGTTTTCTCTCCACATGCCCTACACAAGCATTTGTTTTGTGGTATCGTGCCTGACACCAATGGTTAATCGGGCCAGCCTTCTTCTTTTGCTCTTAGTCCCAGTTTATCTGAGGCCGGGCCTCCTAGTACGTCTGCGCCAGGGTACTCTGTCCGGGGTTTGCAGATCCGACGCTTAAGGGGGACGCCCTAGCTCTTATATTTTTCTTATTTGGTTTTAGTTTCTTATTTGTCAAAGGAGAAGGTGTTTGGCTATTAAATTTTGCGGCCGGTTGGCAACCTAACGTCAAGACTGTCATCCATTACTTACGAGGAATAAGCGCCACCGTTGCCCCTGGGGGGTTCTACTGCCGCCTTCTCATATGTGTTCCCCAGTCCAGGCTCAAAGCACTAACTGCGGCCTTGACTCCCAATATGTCAGAGAAGCCCGCAGCGGAGGTTTTTATAAAATCTCATAATTTTATTTTATAGGGCCTTTCTTCGCATATGAAAAATTGTAACCTCAACTTCTAACCTCGTTTATTGTTTCCAGATGTTTTCGGTGCTGTTGCTGGCCCTGGAGTCCTGGCTGGGATGGGGCGACTCAGCCAGCACTCCCACGTCGAGTCTTTACCGCGGAGTCCATATATTCACTCACATGTGGCTGCCTATGGTGTTATACTCCATGGAGATTGTCTTCAATTTGATGCTTATTGTAGGAGCTCATATGGTATGGCTTTTTTGTAATTATCAGGACTTCGAATTGAATTGGATTCTTTTCCCATTTAAATGACTGCGCTTTCGCAATATTAACAAATAATTGAATGAAATTTCTTTGTTTTAAATGGGTAAATACAAAAAGACGAATACTTACAGTTGTTTTGTTTTTTTAAATAAGTACGCTTTATTTAGAGACGTAAAATACTTAAATAAACTTAACTTCATGTCCGTATAAAAATTATCTCCAAACAAATACATAAATATACCATAATCTCGTATTAATATATGTAAATAAATTAAACTAATTACAACTTGCTTTCATAATTATAAACCAGTCAGGTTCTATTATTATAGGTATTATAGGTAATAGTCATTATTGTATTATCTAATATATACAATTCTCGTCTCACAGTTTTCGTTGCCATACTCCTCCGAAACGGCTTGACCGATTTCATCGATGGAGTAATGCTTTATCAATGAGAAATGTTTAATTGGATTATTGAAACTTAAAGCTTTATATGGTTTTATACAATCTGCCACGTTCTTATACATTGTTGCCCAGATAAAAATATAAAAACCTTATAATACTTACGAAATTAGGCAGTCATGATAAGTGTACAAAAAAAGTGCTGTATTTAAGGATACATAACTTTATTGACTGACAGAGTTATTATCATAATTTTTATTGAAATTGACCATCAGACATACACACTACACGCACCCGTGATCATTGCGTATGCCGCGGTGCCAAATTATCGGATACTCAAACACAACATAAAACAACAATGTTATTAACCCGTAAATAATAACAAAACACTAGAATTATGTTTTGTTTTAATACAGTTTCCGATAGTTAGATATCCATCGCCTGTCATGTCATGATGATGAATGAATTTGTACGGAAATACCACATGAGTAAGTTTATTCTCTATTTATTCATGCGGAAATACTCTCGATAACAAACAACACAAGCACCTATTCCATATGAAGCCTGTTATTTGTATAATGTGGTGTGTAGTAAGTCCAATATAGTATACAAGAAGACAGAATACACATTCATAACAAACAGAACGAAAGAACGAACGAACTTATTTTCCCGAGTTCCTATGGTCATCTTCCAGCTCCATCATCAGACCCTGGTTACCATCTAGCACCAAAGTACTCGTCACGACGGATCAAACGAGTCCAAACTCGATGGGGTTGTGTCGTTTTACCACCGAGTTCCTATGGCCACTTTATCGTTCCACTACCAGACCCTGATTACCATCTAGCACCAAGGTAGTCGTCAAGACGAATAATACGAGCCCAAACTCGATGGGGTTGTGTCGTTTAATTACCGAGTTCCTATGGCCATCTTCCAGCTCCATTATCAGACTCTGGTTACCATCTAGCACCAAAGTACTCTTCAAGACGAATAATATGAGCCCAAACTCGATGGGGTTGTGTCGTTGAATTACCGAGTTCCTATAACCACCTTCCGTTTCCATCATCAGAAGAGCTCCATGTCATAATGATTATGCATTGTCATCCGATTTACACATGCATGCAAAATTTCAGCTCAATCAGTAACCGGGAAGTGGATCAAATTTAACTTGCAAGATTTGATTACAAAAAACATCGGGACAGGTGAAACTAAATAAACTTGTAAAATAATGACAATGATTTTTTTAATTTTTTCAGAAAAAGACTGTCCTTATGCGAGTCTACTATTACTATGGTATAACAACAACCATCGCGGCACTGGTCATTCTGATCGTGCTCAGATACCAGAATGACTATAACACTTTTGGGTCAAGTTTCGACGTTATAGACCTAACGCTGGGGACATGTGGCATCGGTAATTATTTTGTAAAAAAATATATAATATTTATTTTCTTTATTTCTAGTAACTTGACTCAATTCACTCATCTTATTTCCGTCCATATGTTATCAAACTCTTACCGGAACAACGTTTGTTCTTACAATGAAAAAAGCCTCCGAAAATTTTCGAGCTATAATTTTACGTCCAAAATTACGTAAATGTACGAGTATAAAGCACAGCGACACGTCAAAATTAAGGCGATAATCTGAAAAACTGTACCAACTTTCGTCAAATAGTTATAGACTATAATATGACTAACGAGGCTGAAATGTTGATATAGGTAATTTCATGTCTTTATCTTGAATTTGCTAGTACACGTTTGTTCGAAATTTTGACTCGATCATAATTATTAATACGTAATATAATTAACACCGCAAAAACATCACTATTTGTTGAAATTACAACAAAATTACTTTATTTATATGCTTGGAAAAATGCATTGATAACATCAATATTCGTAATTCAATAGATGTATATTTTGATAACTAAAATATTATTTTTTTAAATATTTTATGGTTCTGTGTCTGTCGAGGGGCGCGGTTGGAGAATGTTCACGAATCGTGGTGTCTTAAATGAATTATATTAGCATAGGCATTTAATCGCTATTGTTTTATGTTTTTTTTTTTTATACTTAGCATTTTTTTTAATATTCAATTCATTGATGATAAAGTCTTCTAACTAAAGCTCTTATCGAAGCTCTGATAATATCCGAACTTTATTCAATAACATCCTTTTTCGCTAGGGAAAACCAATTTCCGAGTACAGTCACGAGCATTAAACATGTATAGTACCTGGATGGCTGATGTTTATTTTTGGTATTTTTCTAAAAATGAAACCTAGCTAGATCGATTTATCACCCCGAAACCCCTGCATACTAAATTTCATGAAAATCGTTGGAGCCGTTTCCGAGATCAGATTATATATATATATATAATTATGTATACATAATTGCTCGTTTAAAGGTATTAGATATATTTTTGACAAGTTTTAACTCTTATTTCATTGTATGAAGAGCTACATTGTTTACATGTTAATGCTCGTGAATATACCACCACGTCCGGGGACACGCTGATGGTTATGTGGGGCTCTTCTCCCACTTCCTGATATTCGGGAAAAGGCGTTATACCCACCAAAAATCTTGAATAATCTCCGGATGGGAATGGAGCTCGATGGCGCAGTGGTTAACGCTCACAGTCTGCCATTGCTAAGGTCAAGTAACATTCGCAAAGGCCGACATCGGATGGGTGACCAAAAATGTATCATCTCGAGCTCTGCCGTGCTTCGGAATGCACGTCCAATCCGCACTGGTGGTTAATAGCTCGTTCTCCCTATCCATCCATAGGGAATGCTCGTGCCCCAGCAGTGGGGACATAAAAATGAGCTGGTGACGATTAGAATGAATCTCCTAATGATTGAATAATCACACTCTTTATACTCTTTATTGTCTCGTTTCAGTGGTGCAAGGGTATTTGCTGCTGCTGATCCGCAGTGAGTTGACTAAGCCGAGGTACCAGCGAGGCCTGGTCTTCGTCAACCACATGACTGAGGCTGTCGCCCCCCCTCCGTGGGGGGAGGGAAGGAACCCACTTTGATATTTCACTGTCCGTCTATTAATAATTTAATTAAGTCTATTAATAAAGTTATTTTTACTATGTCTTTGGCCTTTTTTATTTTTATGGCTTTCATCTCATCTGATGTTAAGTAATGATAAAGCCGAAGGTGGAAGCGCACTTCTGGAAGCACACTAATAAAACACTGGCTATCTTATCTCTAGCTGGCGGAACACAACCTTACCGTCAACTTTACCATTGACTACACAACCCTTTTTCCCTTGTTTCCGAAGGTAGTCTTAAAATACAAGATAAAGGACTTATCAAGATAAAATTTTACTAGAAAAAATCAACTAGTCTCAGCAAGCTCGAGTGGAAATCGAACCCACGACCCTCGGATTACCGGTCCAATGCTATGACCGCTGAGCTACCGAGACCCCTTAAGGACCATGTTAAGAAATTACACCTGATTTTAATCCTTTTACAAATAACTAGTGGAATCAGGCTTTACTTTACGAAGGCTTGCTTTTTTTGGAGAGAGATTGCTAATTGCCTCAGACGGCATTTTCAGCTTCACTGGGCTTTTTGGGGGCGGCGAGAAACTTAAAGGGGAACCCTTCAAGCCGTGTGAAACGAATTCTCCGAGAGGTTCGGATTGGAAAGAGTAGATAGTGTTGATAAACGATATCATAGTTGACAGTGCATCTGACCCGACATGTCATGGGGTGCGGGCTCGAATCCCACTTTGTCTTTTTTCAAAGTGTTGATAAATTTTCAAGGGTTAGACTGGGCCACGATAGCAGAATTAAAAGTATTGCACCTGACCCGGTATGTCAGAGGGTGCAGGTTCAAACCCCGCTCGTGAAAACATTATTCTACACATTTCCAAATTGTAGTTTATTTGTAACAAAATTTGCAAAACCTGTCTTCCGTCTTCCTGTGCTGTAATGTCTTTTTAGTTTAATTAGTATAAAACGGTTAAATGCTAAAAGTATAATTTGAAAAACACAAAGTGTTGAAAAAGTTACACGAGCGGGATTCGAACCCTTTTTTTTTTTTTTTTGGAGAGAGATTGCTGATTGCCGCTGCGGCATTTTCAGCTTCACCGGGCTTTTTGGGGGCGGCGAGGAACGTAAAGGGTCCCTCAAGCCGTGTGAAACGAATCACCTTCAGAGGTTATCTAGAGGGAACGGCATCGCGCACAAGTGCGCGTCCCCGTGCCCTACTAGATTCTCCGAAGGGTTCGGATCGGATCGGGGAGCGGAGCAACCCGAGGGCGCCTCTAAAGGCACGGACCTCGGCTCGGGTTGACCGGGCCGTGGAGGAGGAGAGAACCGACCAGGTACATGTCTGTACCTGGTGTAGAGCGAGTGTGAACCGGTTCTTCGTACCCTTGTTCTACGAGTACGGTGTCTTGGGCCTAAACTGGTGTGCATGTTTAGTGTATTCTGTAAATGTGTGCTGTCATTTAGAGGATCGGGCGGGGGGGCAATTCGAACCCGCACCCCATGACATGCCGGGTCAGGTGCACTACCAACTATGCTATCGTGGCTCAATCCAGCTCGTCGAAATTAATCATCACTATTTCTACTCTGTAAGCAAAATGACAATGTCGACAACTACGTCATATCCGATCTTGATATTCTATCTTAATCTAAAGTAATAGATTTTTTAACTTTAACTTTAATCGAATAGAAACGATTTGCCATTTTTTTTTTATTAGGCTACTCGTAAACATCCTATTTTTGGATCTTTATCTTCCGATTTACTCCGATATTGGATTAATTATCTGATGTTACAAAAATTAATTGCAGTTGAAAAAATATCTCGCTATACGAATTTTTAGATATTGACAAATGTACAATTTTAGTAAATTAAACTACTTAAAATTAAACAAATAAAAATTTGAAACTATAGTCTTTAACTATACCTACTACTACTATAAATAAAAAATTTGCCCCAAATCTTCCCCAATTTAACTTGTTAATCGAAATAGATTATTCTTTAATAGAAATTTTTAGAGTAAGATAGCGAACTAAAACAATACTATTATCTTGATACACGGCTGTCGTCGTAAGATGGTGACGGTGAATACGACCAACCCGCTTCAGGACAGTGTAATGGGATCTGTCTCGATGTCCCCTATGTTATTATTCATGTGGGATGGCCTAGTCTCAGCTGTGGGATATTTAAAGTTGATAATGATGATCTAATCAATACAGGTTGGTAAGTAAATACCGAGTGTCATCTTGTTTTCAACAACTATTGTTTAAAGGCCTGGTTCTTTAAATTAAGTTAAACATTATATAACAAAAAGTATTTTAATTGCTTTTGAAACAAATTTTCTTGTTGCTCCTGACGTTTTGAACCCTCTTCTTGGTCAGTGGTCACAGGCAGCCTGTCGCCTGCCTGAAGTGTATGTCGTCACATAATTCAAAGCTTGCTGACGTCAATTGTTTTCAGACATGATAAAAAAAAATTGTTCAATAAACTTAATTTCTGAAAAAAAAACACTGAAAACATATTCAGCGTTGATAATGACTAAAGTGGGAGTGTAAAAACCACGCCATTGAACATAAAAATTAATAATGCATTATCTCTGGGAAGCAGACGCGCAAACGCTGGACACAAACATACGCACAGTTGATTGCTGATTACCACAAGGGGTACTGTTTAATTGTGCTCCAGAGATACTTTGCAATACATAAATACCTAGATAATCTTTAATTTAATACAGTAGAAATGTGGCGAGCTCGTTTTGAAGTTCCTGAGTTCAGAAGATGTTGTTTCTGTATACCGCTGCGGTACGGCCTTCTGGCTTGGGCGTATGTCAAATTGGTACGTAGTTTCATTATTGTTATACGTCACCGGAAATACGAATTAAGGTAAGTAACAAAATGGCAAAAATGAGTTCTCAATACATTTCGTCTAAAAGTTTTGGTACAGTATTTAAAAAGTTGATATCTTTATTAAATGGTTAGTAAGTGTTTTTTCTAATATTTTTTAAATGTAAAGAACTTAAATAACTTAATATGATTAAAGTTAGGATACTATATACTATATAGTTCTCTCAAAACTGTAATAGGAAGTTGAATTTAAACGTCTATAAAATTTATGAATTGTATTAAAGCGTCCGTTACGTTAATTGTTTTATTTATGTACACAAAACAGACAGATCTCATGCAAATTTTAATAAATTACAATAAGGCTGGAGCTAAGTTCCTATCCAAAAATATGTGTAGGGTTACTTTAGCATGCATGCTGTTGTATGCTTACTTCTACGAGTACCATCTTACACTTCGGTACAAGTCTTTTTCTTAAATAAAACATGAAAAAAAAAGTGAACCCGACTGTGGAAACTCGTGATACCTTCTTTTTATGTCCCAGACCAGTGTAGGTTTTATTTTTATGTTTTTTATTAACTGTCAACATTAATTATAGTATTTCCCTTAAACACAGAAGGTTTCGTTAAAATTGGCATATTTCTTTAAAGGGTTAGTGCTTCGAAGTATGAATTACTGTAATTATAGATCCACCATATTGAAAACTTAACAAATAAATGACTCATAATTTGTATAAGCATTCTATCTAACGCTGTGATTAGTTAATGAGATATGTTATTAGTATATGAGATAAGAATATAGTTAATTATAAAGTTTTAGAAAAAAGACCGAGTATGTGTTAATTAAAAGATTTTACCAAAGTTAAGTACCTACCTTTTTCAAATGACAAAGAGATTTTATTTTATTATGTTACCAACCCCTATAGGGCCAGGTGATGGTACAATTTGGCCATATGCTATTGCGACGAACATCAAGTAAGAATTTTTTCAGTTGCCTGTTCTTAGATCTATTCGACAAGCGATAGCAAAGCTTACAGTTCCTCCTACCAAACGTTCATTCGACCAAACGTCCATTTGGATCAATGTATTAAATTAAAATGTCAAATTAAAATTTACTACAAAACGATGGCTACAGTTAGACAATGCTCAAAACAGATGCTGTCACTTTGTAGCTAATATTATTAGACAGTGACACAACATTTTAAACACGTATTTAGCTATTGTTGTACTTTAAACACTGTTTTGTAGTAAAAGGGTATATGTTTCATCGACCTTATGTTAACGGCGAAATTAATTTCGATATCCCAAACCAAAACCAGTAATAGAATTGAAAAAGTTTATAAGTGCCATATCACAATATAATCATACCATAAAAAACAAAACAACAATGAAACAATACAATTTAAAGTGTGGCACTAAAAGGTGTCCACTCAGCATGATGTCAGGTGACCTAAATGGGTAACGCTGCCGCTCATTCGCCAACACATAGTGTGAGAGCACTGCAATAATAGGTACTGTTCAGAACCCATGGTAGCCCCCTTGAGCCTAGCTGTGACGCGTTTGTAGTCTGTTTTTTTTTTTTCAGGGTATTTTAGTTCTTGGCGCCCTGTTTCTTACTACCGAGCTATGCAGTTTATTCAGCTACCGATATGAGCGCGGTTTCCGTGCCTATATGCTTATACCTATTATATTGGACATCGCTGTGTTTGTGGACATACTGTTCACCATTTTATTTATTGTTTCCGGGCATATGGTAAGTGTGAACGATACAAATATTAAATTACTAACGTTGTTAATTAGCCCAAAAAATTGCCCAAAAAAACTTTTATCTGGTTAGCCACATCTGGCGAGCTACATTGCTGTAGCCTGTATTTAGGTGGTTGATAATTATGACAATTTAATTGGTAGATACAGCTGGCAACAATGACAATACGAATTAGCTAAAATATCTTTTTATTAGTTAGTATTCTAAAGTTTCATCATCATCATCATCATCAGCCTATACTAGTCCACTGCTGGACTGGATTGGACTCTGCAAGTGCGCGCTACTAAAGTTTACGTGACCTTATTGTGACATTAACAACTTTTAAAGAATTTAGGTAGGTACTCACTTGTGGTTAATTTACATTTTATTTTAGCCTAACGTTTCTAATTTAACCCTTCATGGGTTCCGCAGGAACACTGACGGAGTAGTGTCATAAACTCGATTAAATTCCTAAAAACAGTTTCATTTCATTCCATTCTAAGTATTTTTAACCGACTTCAAAAAAGTAGAAGGTTATTAATTTTCATTTTGTGTTACATACCTATACGCCTAAAACCGTAAAAAGATATAGGATAGATATATAGTATAGGTATAGGTAGTATGATGGATACATATTAATTCGATCAATTATAATCGATAATAATGAAATGAAATGAAATCAAAACATTTATTCAGTTTCAAGTTAAAGTATAAACAAAAACAAAATATAATTGAAATGGCCCCCACTCAGCACACGTTGCAGCATGAACATCACCTGCAACGCTGATATTCTGCGGAGCCCTATTATCAATAGGTTTATAATTATTGTTATAATTATTATTATATCAGCCATAGCTGGGCAAAAGCCTCCCTACACTTTTTCCACACCTTCCGGTCCCAATCAATATTAATATATAAGTATATATTTATATATTGATAATAACATACTATTAAAAGCCAAACGTGGTTAATAGAAAAGTACTTTCATATAAAAACAAGCTAATCGTTTTACCATTTCTTTCAGAAAAATCGAAAAGGGCTAAAGATATACTATTACTACAGCTTGACAATGCTGGTAACCTACATTGTAGGATTCCTCGCGATAATCACGGACCAGGTGCTAGCGTTTGGCATGTACTTCTCCAGGTTCTGGTACTGGATGTACCTACTCCAGAATATTTTAGTTATGACCATGGCAACCGGTAAGTGAATTGTTTTATATGTTATTACCTTTTAAATATTTAAACTATCACGGTCACTTGCATTAGATTTTATTTTTGAGAGAGTTTGCTGATTGCCTCAGACAGCATTTTCAGCTTCACCGGGCTTTTTTGGGGGCGGCGAGAAACTTAAAGGGTTTCAAAAGCCGTGTGAAACGAATCACCTTCGGAGGTATTTTAGAGGGAACGGCATCACGCACTAGTGCGTGTCCCCTTGTCCTACTAGATTCTCCGAAGGGTTCGGATCGGATCGGGGACTTGCATTAGAGCAATTATTAACCATGTTTATTATTTTTGAGTAGGTACCCGATATGTCGGCACAGCTGTTTGCGCCATTATCACGGAATTACTGATGTTAATGCGGGTGGGTTTTTATGAGCACACAAAATGATCTACGCTCTTGTTTCGCTCGAAGCCCATATCGGATACTCACAAATAGTTATGAACCTTCTTTGTGTTTACACTTTTGACTAGTTTGGGATCTTATTCCATTGTATTAAGAGTTACATTGTTTACATGTTAATGCTCTTGACCGTTCTAGGTCTCGACCGTAGGGTTTACGAGTATTGAAGTGAAAAAAAATAATTTTGAATGTTTGAATTATGTTGATTTATTAGCGGTAATGCGGAACGATATAAAAGAGTTTCTTCGCCAATTTTAGTGCTAGAAACTTAATAAATTTATTTTAAATCGCATAATAAATCACACTTGAAAAAAGTGTAATTAAAAAAAACGATTTCAATTGTTTTTTTTTTCAGTTTTACAGGCCTACATAATGTTGCTAGTCAGAAGTGAGGTCACGAAGTTGAACAACCCTACTAACTTCCGGTTCGTAAACAACGAGGCTGAGAGAGCGCAGGTCGACAAGACGGACGGCAACGCTATCCTTCAGGAGGAGAACGAAGACACGGAGTCCAGAACTGAGGACATCGGATATACATATTAGATTAGCCATACAGTTTAAACCCTTTTCATTAGGACTTAAAGTATATTTTCCCTCAGAATATGTTGAAGAACGAAAACTTCGAAAGGCGGAACTGAAGCGAAACGTGATCCTCGGAATGCAGATTTTTCTATGTTTGTGAATCTTCTTTACTCATGTGGCTTAAACGCGGCTTGTGGCTTAAATGTGGTTTAAACCCTTTTCATTAGAACATAAAGTATATTTCACACGGAAACCTTCGTCAAGCGAAGCCGAAGCGAAGCGTGGTCCTTGGAATGAGGATTTTTCTAAGTTTGTTAAATGTAACAATTAGTGTTACATTTAACAAACTCATTCATTTCATTCATTCAGTCATTGCATATCATTAAGTTCTATTACTCATACAGTTAGGCCCGTTTTGATTAGGACATAAAGTATATTTTTCCACGGAATATGTTGGAACGAAACCTTCGTATTAGTTATTCTGTGCCTTCGTCAAGCGAAGCCGAAGCGACGCGCGGTCCTTGAAATGAGGATTTTTCTAAGTTTGTTACAATTTAACATTGATCAATGATCACTGCAGATCCTTAAGTTGCTAAAAAGTGAGTCCAGAATATATGACAAAATATGATAACAGCATAGTTATGTCACGTTATGTAGCATGTTTTAAATATTAGTGTGGACGATAAGTGTTCAAAAAAACTACATTTTCCTTAAAGTTTTGTAACATGTTATTTTAAGTACATAAATTATATAGCATGTTACTATATGGGTAATTTTACGTATCTCGTTGGTTGTCCTAATAAAAAAAGGGTTTTAACACTTTGAATGAAAAAGCAAATAACACAGTTGATAACTTTTGGTGTGTTTGACAGTTTAGGTAAATAACTTCTTACCTACTTTGCTCTTTAACTGGTGTCATACCGTAGGTTTACCTACGTGTATTCACCTGATGTTAAGTGAATATCCATATTCACTTAACATCATACAGATGCGACGACAATTGATGCAGCGTGAGCACAACGCAGCATCAGTTACCCCCACTCTGCCGGCCCACAAGGTGCTTCTTCACGCATCGTTTGAAGGACCCCATATCATAGGAAGAAGGGAAAACGTGTGCTGGCAAACTATTCCATGTTTTGGAGGTGCGACAAAGAAACGAGTCACCAAATTTCTTAGTGCGCGATGGAATATTTGAGACCGTGAAGCGGTGACTCCAAAGAGCAGCACGTGTACTCCTATGGAGGAAGGGAGACGGTAGGATTAGCTCTCCAGAGCACTCGCCATGGTATAAGCGGTAAAACGCTGAGTGACGCAATATCTCTACGCAATTGCAGAGATTCAAGAGTATTTGCGATTTCTGAGTTGCCGATAATGCGTACAGCGCGACGCTGCAATCTGTCCAAGGCATCGAGAAGGTACTTTGCGGAACCGTCCCAGATGTGCGAGCAATACTCCGCGCAAGACCGTACCTGTGTCTTGTACAAAAGGCACAACTAGTTAGACGTTAAGAATCGCCGCACCCTGTTCAGAATATCGAGTTTTCGTGAGGCTGTTTTGATCACGGCTTCGATGTAGTTCTTTTGGTTCAGATCACAGCGAATCGTCATACCGAGCATGTTGATACTGCTCTGCAGGCTTAGAGATGTACCCTAATGAGTAGGAAGGGGAAGGAATGGTGACTTTTTGGCCGTGAACGCACACACCTGTCTTCTTGGCATTGAACTCAACCATATTATTGGAGCCCCATTTAGATATGAGGTCCAATACCCAATTGAGCTCAATGACAAGATTTACTCGATTGACTTTGGTTTCAAACCGCCCTGCCGCTGGGTGACCCCCATGCACTGTGTGCCACGGGCGGCCAGCGGGACAGCCGTTTCTACGGGTCTCCCTGGTCGGCGGGTTAACAAGGTCTTCCTGGCACTGGTTCAACGGAAGCCTCCACAGACCAAATGCCTCGCAGCACCATCCACTCGAGCTCTGGTTATACACTGGCTGATCCCGAAACGCGACCAGCAAGCGGTCACTTGACGGGTTTTACACCATGCGTACGGTGGTCACTAACCAGATGGGGCAAGCCCTACCCCGCAGTGGAGCATATGGGAGTTCTAAAATCCGTTAGTCGCCTCTTACGACACCCACCGGAGAATAGGGGCGAAGAATTGTATTCTTTCTCCGTCACCGCACGGGTAGAATGTTTGGTAAATACTGTAAATATTTTGAATTACAGATGGATCGATCTCATGGGAACATTGTACTGAAATGACTTAAGTAGGTACATAAATAAAGTTGAAACAATTTGATTTCCTAATGAACATGTAGCAACGAGGCTTACATGACACAAAAAGTAATAAGCTTGGAATAGATATTCCGTGCTTTTTCCTGTCATTTTTTATTTCCTTTTTGTAAGGCTTTCCGTAGTTATAAATGATTATTCTTGTATAATAGCTGTCCTAAGATACAAAATTGTTTTTCTTTTTTTATGAAATAAAACAGTTGTTACACATTTTTTTATAAAAAACTCCATTACCAAACTATCAAGGTTATTACGGCGCTGTACTTATCCGCTGTGAAATCACGGCTGCGACAGTAAGTGCATTTTTTTCTAGTTAACTATGTGTAAAAAATAAATAAATGAGTACAAGAGACAAAACACGGAATTACTACTCAAAGTTTATACTCTGCTTATTTGTAAGGCCCTACGAGTTTAAGTATCCATATCTTCGTTGTTAATGATGATCACCTAATCTTCTTCTTCTTTCTCAACCATTATTCACCCAATGTTTAGAGTAGGTATTAAACAAATAATTTTACAAAACATAGAATAGATGTAATCTTATTTAATGACTGTCTATTTAGTTAACTAGTTAACAGTAATATAAAGTTATTTAAACAATAAAGTAACCAATGTTATTTTTTTCATTTGTGAATCCATTTTTGTTTATCGCCAGTTCAAGGTGCCTAGTGCGAGATTTATTCGCGATTAAATCGCGTCAAAGAAAACGAAAATTTAGTATGGCAAAATTTAACCTCTCGTTAGATGGCGCTGCAGACATACAAATTCTCGTTTTCATCAACACGATGCATAACGCGTAAGCACTTAACCTTTGCCTCACCTGATCTTAAGTAACGATAAGGCCCTAGGTGGAGGCGCACTTCACTAGAATCCTCAACAACCGAGGCACTGGCTATCTTATCTCTTATTGTCGGAACACAACAATGCTTATAACATTGATGATATAGTGACGTATTTAGATAAGACGGTGGTAGCTAGACAGGTGGTCCTAAAAGAAGTCCTACCACCGACCAAAACAGTACACCCTGCAGGGAATCGAACCCGGGACTTTTGGGTCCGTGACCGGTGGTAATTGCCACTAGACCACGTAGGCGGTTAATGATGATGATGATGATGATGAAACTTGCACTCAGATAGCTGAATGCTAGTTTTCTCACTAATTATTCGATCGAGTTGGGTGGAAACAATAGCATAGGATGAACTTAGAGCTGGTTTAATGCTGTAACTGCCGTACTCAGAGACGTCAATTAAGTTTTAATGACAATTAAGTCTCTTGCTGTCACTTTCCTATGTATAGTGCTAAATAGAGAAGGAAAGACATTTAATTGTCATTAAACTTAACTGACGTCTCTGAGTACGGCAGTAACTGCCGTACTCAGAGACGTCAATTAAGTTTTAATGACAATTAAGACTCTTGCTGTCACTTTCTTATGTATAGTGCTAAATAGAGAAGGAAAGACATTTAATTGTCATTAAACTTAATTAACGTCTCTGAGTGTGGCAGTAAGAGGATGAAAGACTGCGCCACCTAGTAACAAACCTGTGAAACCAATTAAACTAGTGACAGCATAGTACAGAGCATGCCGTAAAAAGTATGCAAATGAATCATTAGGGTGCCTAGTGTGAGTTGTTTTTGTAGCTATAGCTCGGCATATAATAATAATAATTTATTTTTCATACGAAATCACATTTGTGAACAGAACAGATAAATTCTTATAGATAAAACATATCGACTTAAAACGACGACGAAACTAGTTCGGGCAAAAAGTTTTACGACGATGTATAACTTTTTGCCCGAACTAGGAAAATCCTGCAATTCAGGCGACCATAGTGCTAGTATATTGGAAAAAAAAATTAAATGAAATAAAAACACAATTCATCACTTACAATTAAATCCACATAGTATATGTATAATTAAAGTTTTAACAATTTAAAAGGAATTACAAGAGAAACATAATAACTGTAATAGTACTTAATTATAGCCCGACATATAAAAAATAATTATAAATTAGTAACCCTATTTTATTACTACAAGTAACTTCTCTGTATCTTCATAGGACATGCGTTGCCAAATATTTTTTACTTTGTTCTTACAGTTGGTATAACTACTAAAATAATATGACTCCACTCAACCTGATGCTAGGTGGAAATGAGACAACTGGTGCAGCGTGGAAACCGCAACATCAATCACCCACACCCTGCCGGCCCACAATTTTGCCGAGTGCGAGTTTTATATGACATACATCACGTTAACGAAAACGAAACTTAGTATGGAAGCGCCTCCTGGCGACATACGAGAAGAGTTAATATTTTGCTATACAAATTTTTGTTTTCGTTAACATAATCGAATGATCACTATCCTTGATGATTACTATCCGTAAACAAAACTAACACTGGGCAAGAAAAACGATAATTTGTATGCAACTAAAATTTTGCCCTAAAAAACAAAGGATAATATTTCTTTTCATAAACATAATTAATTGGCATAATTACGGTATGCTCTACATCCCTCTATATCCAGGACAAGTGGCATAACGCTAGAAGAGCAGACATTATAAACGTATGTTCTTTTCTAGGAATTTTGTCTGATGCTTAACATCAGACAAAATTCCTAGGAGCTCTTACGGTGTTTCATTCACACGACTTGAGAACCCTGTGCGAGGACATCAGCAAACCGTCTCCTTTCCATTTAACATCAGGTGGGTGAGGTCATTTGCCGGACTAGCTATAAAATAGAACGACTAAAAAGAAAATGCGGTTCTTTTCTTAAACATAATTGGCCACCTAACTTTTCAACGGGCTGCCATTATTTCGCAATGGTAACGTGGGAATCTGTTCTAACTACCTATGCCAGTAAGTTCTTCCACGACAATTATTATATGACGACTATACAAGTACTACCTGCTACGTAATACGCAATGAGATCGCATGATATACTCGTACCTACAAAGCGCAATTGTTTTTTATTACAGCAAGTTTCCTTACTTTTTGTCGTTTATTGGTTTTTCGAGCTATATTATTTTTAAGAATAGTTGTGAAGTATGTTCGGATTGGATACCAGACGTTAAAACACACCAATGCGAGTTGTGCCAGCATGGTGAGTTATAGCCTGACTATGTGCTACTATTTATGTGGTAAGGATGAGCCTATGAGTGAGAATGACGATGATCACAAAAATGCACACCAAAACTGATTAGGGTTATCGGTTTTGGTGTGCATGTTTGCTTGCATCCATTGATCCATCTGCAAGTGAGGGCGGAAGGGCGGTGCTTGGGTACTACATCCAAGCTTGATGGACGAATAATTTAGCAGAATGAACGCTACATATTATTTCAATTAGATTTTTGTGTGCCATGGATAATACGCCTTATTCCATTTATGATGATAATGATGATCGGTAAAAACTAATTATAATCATCATTTTATTGTTTAATAATGTCATGGACTAATAATATTGTTTACCAAAAACTTTACCTTGGCCACTAAAACATTAGTGATCTTATTAGATTCTTTTTAAAGCCTTCGTCTTATTATTTTAAATGGTTACGTTCTGTTTAACGCAAATATGCTCGTCGTGTCTTTTGGACTTGCACTAATTGCTGGGGTTGGGATGACTTGTATAATAGGACCTAGCAAGGTAATTAGAATGTTTTTTTTTCAATAGCTGTCTAGAGTCTTCAAGTTACGTAGTCTGTTCACGCAACAATTTGCTTGCAGGTTGCAGGTGATTCTTTCTTAGAACACTAATATTTATGCTAGGGAAAACTCATCGCCGAGTACCAGTATTACTCTCGTGATTTGGGGTTTGGGGCATACCCATTAAAAACCCTAGCACATCCCGTCACTTGCCGCCAGAGTCATCAGGGGCCATCGATTAGACAATCTCCGGACATCCACACCAGCCCACCAGAAGAATCACGCCCGTGGATGTTTTGGTCTTAAAACACTTTTGTGCGAACCCACCAACCAATGTGTGACAGTTGCATAACCAACGAAACGATCATCCCGAGCCGAGTTGTCTCGACTCCGACTCGAACGCTTTGGAGAATGTAGTAAGGTTATGACTGATGGTGTATGACACATTTGCGTGATGGGAGCCCGTAGAAAGCGGGAATGATTGACTATTATGACTTGGGTAGGGCTTTATTCAAAGTAAAAGTCAATTTTTTTTATTAAAATAAACTTACGAAAGTGCTTTTGAATTGTCCATACATTTTTTACCTACTACCCATTCAGGACGTCTATTTTTTAGCTGCGGAGAAGAGTGGGCGCAATAAAATCTCCACAGCTTTAATAGAAGTAACGACATTTAAAAAAAAAAATTATGCCCTTACCAAATCATACAATATTTACAATTAAAAACGTTCAAGAGCCCGGAATTACAAATAATGCTTACCTCTTTACATTTACTTAACATTTTTATAAAATGTTTTACTTATAAAGCAAAAAAGCACTGAATCATATTACAGTGTTTTGGTTTGACACGATAATACCGAATCTCAAAATACCTGCTTATTTTAATTAAGATACGTCATTTGATTTATTCGGAATTATGAAATTCGGCTTATCGATAAATCGGAATATCAAAATTCAGAATTCAATATTCGAAACATTTGGGTTTTCCTCTTGGGGATTCATAAGTTTGGTCGCGCATAAACAAGGTAACACTGGAAGAGTCAACGGCAGCAAATAGCAAATTTTCCTAAAACAAATGCACAAATAACCAATTACTAAGCTGCTAGTCTAGCACCGACACGAATCAAAATTAGAATGTTCAAATAAAAAAAATGCAACGAACCTGGAACAAACAATAGCCGCGCGACTCCGATAGAAGAGGCAGGAAATATCTGATTTAGAACGTCTCCAAAGGATGTTAATTTTTTACGTCTATTGTATACCACCCACGTGCACCTTGGACACGCTGCGATAAGGTTCATATTCCATTGACATTGTGACGGTTGAAGCCAATCTTTACAGTCTCTCTGCAGAATTGATATGAGTCGTGCTGTTCGGAGATGATACTTTGTTGCTTTGATAAAAATGAAATTGTGCAAATCGATATGTCCGACTTTGCCGGTGGTTAGAAAGTGCTGTTTTTGTGTGCCCATAAGGAGAGGTGTCACCATATTTGGATATGTTAATTTGGTAAGTAGAGATTGCTTGCACGTTAGTAACTACAGCTGGTTTGTATACCTACACGTCTACACACCAGACTGCCACAAACTGTCATATTTCCTCAATCGATTGAAGAAATTTGACTGTTTGACCTTTGTAGATTTTTTAATTGTTTTTTTTTATTGTATAGAAATGGTAGATACATTTTTCTGGTTGGTTTATAAAGCAGATGATCACTGAATTGTTTGAAAACTAACTAATCAACGCGTTTGCTATTAGAAATATTAAATTATTTAATACCTTAATGAATAAAAACCATCAAACAACAAAAGCAACATGTATCGATCACTAGAGAACAAGTATTTTTAAATAATTTGAAGATTTCAAAGAATCCGCGTTGAATTGGTAAAAATTTTATAAAAAGCATTAGATTCCCATCTTCCACCCTGCGATGGGTTGGAAGATGGGACAAACAATTCCCAACTTCCAACGCAGGGTGAAAGTTTAAGATGGAAGATGGGAATAAGTCAATATTTGCAGTAAGTATACAAGTCGTACTTATGTACATGTCGGAGACATGGCGCTAGCATCGCTTAGAAACGACAAGTATAGTCTATACTTGAGTGTGGTCTGCGCAGCCTATGCTCTATGGCACGCGAAACGTCAACGTCAGTTGGCGCGACAACGGACTGAGGACATTTATGTAATCTCTATAAAGTCTGTGGGACATTTGAACGGGAGCGCCCCCGATCCGATCCGAACCCTTCGGAGAATCTAGTAGGGCACGGGGACGCGCACTAGTGCGCGATGCCGTTCCCTCTAGATAACCTCCGAAGGTGATTCGTTTCACACGGCTTGAGGGACCCTTTACGTTCCTCACCGCCCCCAAATAAGCCCGGTGAAGCTGAAAATGCCGTAGAGGCAATCAGCAATCTCTCTCAAAAAAAAAAAAAGAAAAACGGGAGCGGTAGGAGAGTACGCACGCGCTGAACTCACTTCGTTTCTAAAACCATTTGGTTTTCGAAACGAAGCAAATGCCATCGGGCAACTGTTTCTAAATAATTTAATTGTAATGTTAAAATAACATTTAAGTGACTGTAAGGAATACGACTGCGTCTTTATTTTGAAGATCCAAGATGAATTGTGTTATCGACGAATCCGAGTTTGGTCGACCGTCCTACCTGCACAAACAAACCTCGCCGCCCCGCCGACATACATGTGACATCCTATTTATAAGAGTAATTTTAATATGTATTTAAAACTATCTACATATTTTTGTCATTAACATGACCTTCCACTTAATTTTCTTGTTTCACAATTCAAAATTATTAATTCAGTTTCGGCTACAAAAATTTGCTCTTATGAATGTCACTGTGCCATCGATTCGTAAGTCTACAGTGCGGGAGACCATGTTCTGAGAAAAACCGGCAAGAAACTTGGCAAAGGCATTTCTTTCCTCCTTTTATTTACAGCGTCAAAATATTGGGTTTTATATTTCCGCTATAAAGTTTCACTGGACACTTTTTCATTTCCAGATATTGTCCCTATTATCCTTTCCACTGCTGATATTCCTACTGGTGGATCATGTCACGTCTGGCAAGCAGATGGGCGAGGGCGGGACGCGAGGCCTGCACCCGCTGGTACAGGTGCCAATCAACATAGCCTTCGCGGTCGTCGACGTCACCATGACCGTTGTACTGCTCATAGGGACACATAAGGCAAGTCCTTTCATTTGAACCTATGCCTTGTAATGTTGTTTTGCGAGAGATATCGATAAATAACAAATAATAAATGGTAACAGGTGACAGTGACAGACAGGTGTCAGTGGTTGCCGATTATCTCTGATCAATAGAGACGGGTGTATATCGTAAAACCGATAGTACCGTTAAACGACAGAGGGGTAGACGACTAAGACGATTAAGATATATATATATGAAATCTAAAGCGTAGTTTTCATGATATGTACCTTCTGTACAGCTTTGCAGTTAGATTCGTTTATAAAGTAAACTTATTTAATTTATCGGCAATCAATAAATTTTAATAAAATAAATTACTTTGAGGCATAGCTTTCTAGTATATTTCACATTAGTAATATTTAACATGTTGACTGCCAGAAAATTTAATGTTTGTCGGTCACCGGTGACCACCACAACGATTAAAGACTTAAATTAGAATTTTCTTTTAAAAGCCTTACCCAAACCAAGAACTATAATTATATATACCCCGCTAGGAATCAAACCCGAACCTCTAGAACAAAGGCCGGTTGTAAACCAGTAGAGCACATGGGCTGCTGTAGCCGTAATTATTATTAATTTTTGTAGATGCTTTTGTAATGTTTCAGAAAAAAATGTATCTCCTGAAGATTTACTTTTATTTCGGAGTGGCATTCCAACTGATGACCCTGTTGATGGACCTTATGTACTTCGATTATAGAGAGTATCTAGAAAATAGCATCTACTTCGTCTTTTTAAGTAAGTATTACATGCATTGCATTGCATTTTGGAAATGATGAGTATTTTTATGTCCCCACTGCTGGGGCATGAGCCTTCTCTATGGATGGATAAGGAGAACGGGACATAAACCACCACGAGGGCCCA
This sequence comes from Eudonia truncicolella, assembly GCA_949315975.1. Taxonomy (NCBI): domain Eukaryota; kingdom Metazoa; phylum Arthropoda; class Insecta; order Lepidoptera; family Crambidae; genus Eudonia; species Eudonia truncicolella. The sequence continues at coordinate 6,094,416 of OX438838.1, read as the reverse complement.
GTGCGGATTGGTTGTTATTAACGACTGCTAATGCAGCCGGGACCAACGGCTTTACGTGCCTTCCGAAGCACGGAGGAGGTTGGGATGATAAATTTTTGGTCACCCATCCGATGACCGGCCTTTGCGAAAGTTGCTTAACCTCCGCGCTGGCAGACCGGGCGCGTTAACCACTGCGCCATCGAGCTCCTCAACGTCTGTATACTGGAGTTCTTATTAAAAGTATCATATTTTTACCAGCTCTTTATTTTTAAATTTATTTGGGTCAACCAACAATATCACAGTATAATATTTATGTTGTTCTTATTATCTAAAAAAATATTATACCCATTGCGATACCAACATCGTTAACCGCAAATGACAAAACAGTAATAATCATTTAAATAGTTTAATTAATCGATGTGATAATATTTCGAGCTAAAATGTATGTGTATGTAGCCTTTAGTTATTTTAATTATCATCATCATCATCATTAGCCTACACACACGTCCATGCTGGACATAGGCCTCTCTCTCTCATTTTAAGTATGTTAATGTTTAATTATTTGTTATTAATATAAAATTGTTTTTTTTTTAATATATTGATGTAATCAGTCGTTATTTATTTTATTCTTTAATTTACACAAATGTTTCGCAAATTGATTTTGAATGTACTTTTATTTTAGTTTATATTTTATTTTGCAATGCCCGGTTCAGGGCCTATTATGTTTGAATCTTAATATTATTTTAAGACCAATGGTACACAACATAGAGCAATAAAAGAATTTGAATTGAATTGAATTGAATCAAATTGCTAGAAAAATTTAATCAGGTGCGTTCCGTTTTACGCGGAATGAGTTTACAGTATCTTTTGGTCTGGCAGTTTGGTGTTGGGGCTGGGATTCTAAAAAAAAAACATTCTAATTTTAATAGAGAAGATGGTTGGAATCTACCACCAGCCTGGGATCCCATCATACAAAATATTAAATCCCAGCCCCAACACCATACTGCCAGACCAAAATATACTGTAAGCTCTTTCTGCGTAAAACGGAACGCACCTGATTATATGTAAATGAGGGTATTCAAGCTACTAACTAATTATGAGACGACCACGGACCCTGCAAAGGGTTCGAAACGTCAGGATAAACATTAATTAAAACTAATGTGTAAAATAAATTGCTAGAAAAAGTTGAGGTGAACATGTATTCTTTTTAAGTATATTAGTTACAAAACAGCAAGCAAGTCCCTCATGCTGGGGCACGAGTCTTCCCGATAAGGAGAACGGACCATAAATCACCACGCGGACCTAGTGCGGATTGGTGGTTGGAAACTACTGCTAATGCAGCCGGGACCAACGGCTTTATGTGCGTTCCGAAGCACGGAGGAGCTCGAGATGATAAGTTTTTGGTCACCCATCCGATGACCAGCCTTTACGAAAGTTGTTTAACTTCAGCAATCGCAAACCAAGCGCGCTTATCACTGCTCCAGTAATCAAAGTATTTGAATTTCTATTTTCTATTTTCTATTTTAATGAATCATGTACTAATAAAATATAATACCTATTTAGTCCATGATTTGAATAAATAATGGATAATAAAAGATTGTACCTACATTATTTTGTGTGTTTTTTGTGCAATAAAGAATCTATTATGAAAATAAACAATAACGCGATAAATCAGTAATGGACTGTAGATACTTCTTTGATACAACAAAACTAACTTCATGGCAATGCAAGGAAACTGTTTTAACGATGTTTGCTTTATTGGCATCTGATAGACATGGCTGACCGAACTTAATTAGTAGCAAACTACTGATTACGAATCGATTACCCAAACCTTAACTGTACAATTCGGCCATTGAAATCTTTTCTAGATTTGTTTTTGTATGATTCAATTTACAGTTATCCAAATAGGTTCGTTTGGTGCTATGCCACTTAATCTAAATTTTTTTTTTTGAGAGCGATTGCTGATTGCCGCTGCGGCATTTTCAGCTTCACCGGGCTTTTTTGGGGGCGGCGAGGAATGTAAAGGGTCCCTCAAGCCGTGTGAAACGAATCACCTTCAGAGGTTATCTAGAGGGAACGGCATCGCGCACTAGTGCGCGTCCCCGTGCCCTACTAGATTATCCGAAGGGTTCGGATCGGATCGGGGAGCGGAGCAACCCGAGGGCGCCTCTATAGGCACGGACCTCGGCTCGGGTTGACCGGGCCTTAATCTAGAAGCCACTGGTGCTCCTCTTCTCGTATTTCTACATCCGCTTCGATTTTGATATTTTGAAATGTCTCAGCGGCCTGATTTTGATATTTGGGCTTTCTGAAAAATGTCATAATCATATAAGAATAAGACACGTTTTTAAATAACAAGGTGACTAGTGCGAGTTTTATTTACCATTCGATCATGTAAACGAAAACTAGGATTTGTATGGCGTTCAAGCAGCGTCTCTTAGTGGTGAACTAAGAGTTAAAATTTTGTCATACAAATTCTCGTTTCCGCCAATATAATGTGATCGCATGGCAAATGAAACTCGCACTAGGCACCAAGAACCGAGTGACTGTTGTAGATACTATTTCGTTTTCTTATATATAACTTGTGTTATTTAATAAAAATACATGGTTAGTTAACAACAACAATAATTTGGACTTCTTGGCGGGAAAGTGAAGAGTAATGTCTGCGGTTTTGTTTTATTTTCTAAAATTTGTGTATATTAATGTGAAATAATGATAGTTATTTACCGTGTTTAAGTGTTCGTGAGTGTGCGTGTGAGTGTTGGCAAATGACACCAAACAGAGCAACGTCAATTTTCAAATTCTCTCAAGAAGTCCGCCGAAGACTTATATTTTTTCTCACTTATCATTTCTTTTATCATTCATCATCATTATACAGAAGGAAATATTGTCAATTTATATATCACTTGAAAAAAAAATTACTTTGAAGCCATCAACTAAAGAAAAAAAAAACAATAATTAATTCCATTTTTTTATTGGAGGTAGTTTGCTGATTGCTTCATTCGGCATTTTCAGTGTCACCGGACTTTAATTGATTTCAGAACATTAAATGTACTTATAAATGAAATCAATTAACAGTTCTATAAAACATTAACCTACTTTATTTGATCTAAGCATGAATTTCTTAATTTAAAAAGTTACTAATAAACTTTCAATTGACGGAACAAAATAGTCTGCTATTCCTATACATTATATTACATTAAATTATCAGCCACTAGGTACCTACTTTCCCAATGCAGGGCAAACTCCTCCCCTCCCTCCTTTAAAAAAAAACCATTTTGAAAGTTGCTTAAAAGTTGTCTATGATTAACCAGAGGTTTTATAGGTCGAAGAGCTGAATTAATATACAGAATATGAAAAAAAATAACTATATAATTACTTTTACTAGGAAGCTAGTACGACTGACTCCTAGCACAGCAGAATCAAAAGGTGAGAAGGAAAAAAGAGGAAGTGATTTTAATTGAATGAAGCGTGAAAATGAAAACGAATGAGTGGGGATTGAGTGAAGTTATGATTGAGGATGTATGAATGAATAACTTTGTTTTCTGTAGTCATTTGACATTATTTTAATTACAATAAAATCACTATTCATAATTATTTTGTATAATTAATTTTTGTTAACAATTGAAATGTTTAATTCTACATACCCAAAAACTTACGAGTACTACAAAGCAGCGTAGCGTAAGAACCGTAGTGTAGAGTACTACAAACCTACCAAAACGTAGCGTAAATAAATTGCAGTTGGTTATCAAAACACAATGATTACTGAAATTACTCATAGTTTATATAGAATGAGAACCTGGTAATAGGTACATAATTAAATGGCGGACGGAAGTAACTGTGTCTTTATCGTGAATCAACATGGTAATGAGCTTGGCTATTGACCGAGGCCATGACACGGCCGACTCTCACGTCGATCAAAACTGGCTGGACAAGGACACTGCTTAGGACTAATTAAAAAACAAAAAATGTTTCTTTTTTAAACAGGAGGGAATAACAATTCGGCCGAGGAGACGCAGATGGTTATGTGGGAATCTCCCTCTTTTTTACCTAGTAAATTCTTGTTATGGCTACCGGCCACCAGAGTGGCAGCACGGTTTTGTTATGGTTCTCCTGTCCTGTCTCTCTTCCCTTTGCAAGAGCTAGATGGGTGAGAGGGCGAGGCATACCTACTCGACTAAACCTTGGGGGAACCGCAACCAATTTATATGGAATTTACGTGGGGTTTATAGATTCAATCTAGAAAACATTTACATTAGAAATAATTTTAATTATTGTGTATTTTTTATGTTGTTAATATTTCTAAATTGAAGAAAGCTTTTTAATTTTCAATACCTACCTACTTTTCAGTAGACCTCAATAAATCATCATTTAATCGTCATTACAGATTTTTTAAGAATTTTTTTATGTTTTTTTTTTCAGGTTTTAACGTCTACTTACTGTTCCTAGTATACAGCGTGATCCACTTGATCGAGGAGAGTTCGGAAGTGCAGTACGTGGCGTACCAAGAAGGCAACCAACTCACCCTGTGAATGAGTCGTTGTAAGCCTTAATTGACAAACCTTAAAGCGGTTCTGAACAAAATGGCAGGAGTCTACAAACTCAATAACGTCTTAGTAGTCCCATTGTTAAAGCCAGCGGCAGCCAGAATTTGACATTGGGACTATAAAGAAAATGTCAGAATAAGGCCACTGAGGCAATTTTGGTAGTTTATATAGCAGAATAGAAGCGCAAGACGCTTATCATCAACCCCTCAAGAGGCATAAGTACGCAGTTGTTTTATTTTCACTGGTGCGAGTTGTAGTATACATGTCTTGGTTGTCTGTGAATTTCTATGGTTCGTATTGGTTAAACCAACAACGATCGAGAGATACAGACAAAAAAATTAAAAAAAAATTGTGTTTCTGATGTTATGATCGCATGTCGGCCATATTGGTAAAAGTTGTACAACACAATGTTTTGTTTTTATTATGATATCTTGACGTGAAAGTAGAGTTTTTTGGTATGATTCTTATGTATATTTACTGGAAACTTAATACAGATTTTGTACAATGCAATAGTGGCGTGATCCAGTGGAAATTTAGATAAAACGAAAAGCAAGAAAAATTGTGTTCTTTTATAATACTTCGTGTTGTCTTGTGTCGTAATTTTCTTTATAACTTATTATTATGGTGATAAAAGTGGTCGTAAGCACATCAAATTGTAGATTATTTAATTAGGAACCTATTTTGATTTACAATTAGACATTCAATAGTAGTAGGTGGCTGTAGAGAGATTTTTCGCGGGTGCTCCACTACTTGTAATAATAACAATGGCGGCGGTTGTTTATTTTCGTTCCTGTGTAAGTGTCAAATCGTTTTCGCGAGTGAATTCGGCGCGTTATAGTGTATACTAAGAAGTTATAATGTCAGTTTAGTTTTGTGACCTTTGTCAATATTATAATGACAATATTTTATCAAACAGGCAATTTGAAGTTAGATCTAAGAAACGTCACCTAGCATGACCACCATAAATCACATACTGTCATATACCATGTTAGGTGACAGTATGCTCCAGCAACTGTCACCTAGCATGGCCACCATAAATCACATACTGTAACATACCATGTTAGATGACAGTTTACTCCAGCAACTGTAAAAATATATATTTTAGTGTTTAATTCGATATATTGTATAATATAAGAAATACTTGTCTTGTCTAGGACATCTGTACCGGCTAGGGTTGCCAGGTGTTCGGCTTTAGCCGGTTATGTTTGGCTTTTTACGGTCGTGTCCGGTTAAATTTTTACGTGTCCAGATTGTCCGAGTTTTCTCTCTAATAATAAACACCCAGTGGACAAAGGAAAGCAATAAACTACAGACACAAACAATTGCAAAGATGATGTTTTTATTGTGCAATGTTAAATTACCTCAATTAAAGTACCATGCAAAGAATTTTATGAAATGATCTCTAAGAAGAATGTTCTCGATAAAGTAGGTGCAAATGCTAAATACCTAACTTTTTAACTATTTTAAATTATAGACGATTTTGAGATTTTCAAGAATTTGATTTGATTTTTATTATTTAAGCAATAATAATTAAAATTTTAAGATTGTTGTTTTTTTTTCTTTTCCAAGTTTCTAGTAAGTGCAAGTGCCAAGACTGATTGTGAATGTGTAATTCATAAATAATAATTATTAACAACCTTAATCCTCATCTGAGTTTATTATTGTAATACTGTTGTCCGGCTTGAAAAGCGTAAGTCTATCTTTAAAATAGTGTGTTGGGCTTTCCTCAAACACCATGTCCGGCTTTTAGGGCAAAATTTCTAGCCTAAACAGCTCTGAGTCCAGCTTTTTTATTTTAGAACCTGGCAACCCTAGTTCCGTCCGGCACAACACTTAATTCAAAAGAATGTCTGTTACTAATAATAATAGGTAACTATGTTTTTTTCTGTCACCAAATAATACTTTTCTGTTTATTTTTTTTAATTTTTTTATTTTTATTAATTAGTTTAAAGAAACATAACTCAACTGAACTTAAAAAAACAGAAAAAAAAATACCTATTAATAAAAGATGTTTATTAATTTGTATCTTAAAATTCAAAGATCTCCAAATGTCGCATTGAAATAAATTTAAATTTCTTCCTTTAGGTTTAAATGTCTAAATCAATGTCAATTTGTGTTCAAATAAAGGTATTATGGATTATTATTATATATCAAATATTTGCTCACGGAAAATCAAACTTTTTGGTGACACCTGAAATGAAATCATAGCATTAAGAATATCTTATGTAATTAAAAATTTATTTGGGAACAGTATTATTTTTCCTTTACCTACATGTGTACCATGTGTAACTGTACTGTTTTGAATGATTTGAATGGTCTCACTGCAATCCTGAAACATGGTTTGAGCTAATTATCATAAAACGGACCAAATAGTCGGTAAGTTTTTTTTTGACATACCATCCACAATATTGCAATTAATACAAACATAAAAAATAGCACAAACAAAAATATAGGACCGCGTCTTTACAAACATAAAAAATAGCGCAAACAAAAATATAGGACCGCGTCTTTACAAACATAAAAAATAGCACAAACAAAAATATAGTAACGCGTCTTTAAAAACAAAAAAATAGCACAAACAAAAATATAGGACCGCGTCTTTACAAACATAAAAAATAGCACAAACAAAAATATAGGACCGCGTCGAAGAACCGTCGAAGAAAAGAAAGAATTATCTTTACAGGTAAGACATACTCAAACATTTTAAATGGTTCAAATAATCTGCTTTACACTTACGTACTTTATTTTATAAGGGAGTTACAAAGTAGAGAATATACAAAGTTACTCATATATTTATAAATTTTATAAAACACAGTGAAAAAATTAAACGCTCACCCGACCCAGCCAGGAATCGAACCTGGGTCTTCCGCAGTCCGGGCGGCTGCACTGACCACTATGCACTATGCTACCGGGAAGGCTTCCCGGTAGCATAGTGGTCAGTGCAGCCGCCCGGGGTAACTTTGATTATTTTATTTTCAAGTGCTAATTGCTGCACTGAAGCTAAATTAAATATTTATAAATTTTATAAAACACAGTGAAAAAATTAAACGCTCACCCGACCCAGCCAGGAGTCGAACCTGGGTCTTCCGCTATCCGGGCGGCTGCACTGACCACTATGCACTATGCTACCTGGAAGGCTTCCCGGTAGCATACGATTCCTGGCTGGGTCGGGTGCGCGTTTAATTTTTTCACTGTGTTTTATAAAATTTATAAATATTTAATTTAGCTTCAGTGCAGCAATTAGCACTTGAAAATAAAACAATCAAAGTTACTCAACTAGAAAAAAATTAAACTTACATAAATAGTCTTTATCGGTATCTGCGACATTTATGACCCCTATACAATTACGACTATTCTAGTGCATGCGTTCTTCTAAATGCCAAACTACAAACGTATTGAGTCGTAAATTTTATCGCAGACTGGGTTATGGTCGTTATAGATATCAAGTAAGTAAGTAGCCTATAACTGTCCCAATGCTGGGCAAAGGCCTCTATCATAGAGGTCAAGTCATCACTACAATTGATGGGTAATGGCTTAATCACCACGCCTACCAAATGTTGGTTGGTGATCACAAACCCGGGCTATGCATCGAAAAATCCGAAACACACTGTGCCCTACCTGGGAGTTAAACCCGGGACCTTTGGGTATCGGGCCGAGCGTTGCCACTTGGCCACCGAGGCATAATGGTTATTAACGATAGTAATAAATAATAACGATACCTTCTCCACCTCGAGTAGTATTCCTTATTACTGAGAAGTTAGTTTTTCTTTGATGATGCCTGTCCTTGCAGTCATAATGCAGCTTGGTGTTCAGCGACGAGTGAATCTGGTCATGATCATGATACATTATCATCATCATATTCAGCTCACATCTAGCCACTGTTTGGCATTGGCCTCCTCTGTTATGAAACATGCACAAGAAAATGTGTTTTTATTAATTAATGGGTGTTATTTAAACGGTTAGGAAAGTATTCGTATTTTTGTTAGCAATAAAAATGCTAGTTGGGCAGCAAAAAAGCTAGTTGGGCAGCAACATAATTATGGTCAGCAAATATTTCTAAATCAGTCTGCAACTTATATCATTCTGAACAGCAGTCTTATGCCGCTCCACCCTTCCGTGACTGGCCCTCGCTACGCTGCGTTTCGCTCGGGAAAAAAAAATTAACTTAACCTATCCAACAGTAAGGATTTCTTATGCTGACCGATTGTATAATTCTGCTGACCAAATAATAATTTTGCTGACCAAATATTTATTTTGTAAACAAATAATTATTTCCCTTAATTGAAAATGTGACTGAGTAACATAGTCGTCGACGGCCGAGTAAGGCAGGTTTATCACCGCAAAAAGCAACCAGCTGTTAACACGTTGACTGCCGCAAAACCAGACACAATAGAAAATTTATTGTTTGTCGGTCACCGGTGACCACCACGGCGATTGAAGACTTAATTGTACAATTGCAACGCAACTGCTTTGGTTGCGGTTGAAAAATTGGTATTACGGTGCCTAGTATGAGTTTTGTTTAATATCCATATTCATTCGATTACGTTTACGAAAACGAGTATTAGTATGGCATTGAAGCAGCGCCGTCTGGCGACATACGATAAGAGTTGACATTTTGCCTTACAAATACTCGTTTTCGTTAACGTGATCGAATGGCGAATGATACTCGCACTTGGCACCCTGGTGGATCTCGATATTTACGGATTGTCTAGCTTAATTTTACTGGAAAAGTAACCACCTGGATTTTGATTCCTACCTGAGTGCTAGGCTATTTGCGGTTTGTAAGTGTAGAATATCTTCTTTTTTTAATAACCACTTGTTTCTTTAAGCCTCGCCCAAACAGAGGCGGTCTGCGGTCTCGGGCACGGTCGCGGTCAAAGTTTTGAAGTTAATTGCTCTAGAATGTCGAGACAAACAACTTAGGAATCTTAATGATAAGAGTCGAGTCGAATGGTTGAGTTAAGAAAGGTGTAAGAATGAAAGTAGTATAAATCATGACGCCAAACATGATAAGGCCCTTGACTAGAATCGAATAATGTGGTAATGAATTGGGAACGACGACGACGACATCTTGTGCGGCGCCGAACGTAGTCGTGGGCCTGATTATCCTCTAATCTGTGAGATGTCAAACTAAAAACTTTCCATGTGAAATGAAATGAAAAATATTTATATGCAACCGATATGATCACCACTCAGCTTATGCCATGATATCGACGTGCCAAGGCGCTGATATTCTCTGGTAAGAGAGGGAGGCGCAGATCCAGACATGAATTTAAAAATTTACGCAGTGACAACTGTAAACAATATTAACCATAACATTACACATACAGTACACATAAACATGAAACGTAATAAAAATAATATAAAAAGAATAAAGCAAAAAATAAATGCCAAAAATTATGAATAACAATAAGCAATAGGCGCTGGAGGACTTGTTGGCGGGAAAGTGAAGAGTCATGTCTGCGGTTTTGTTTTAATTTCTAAAATTTGTGTTATGTCGAATATTAATGTGAAACAATGGTGGATTATTAACTTTGGCCCTACGTTTATACAAACTGTAATATCTTCAGTTCTATTAAAAATTATGGCTTTCTCTCTTTATTCATTACCTTGAATTAGTTTCTGTACCTATTTCTTTAAATAATTTCAACTGCAATACTAAAATAAAGCTTATACTACACTTAAGTTAAGGCACTTTATTTATTTTTATTTCTATGGATTCACAGACGAGTTTTTAAAAATGGTCTATGTTTAATTTCCCGGAAAATTATAATTACAGAGCCCTACATCTTCGCAGTCGGGTTACAGACACAGTGTTGATTAGGTCCACGATTCGTCAATGGTTCTCTTCTACTGTTTTATGTATCTCTGTAACAAATATGTAAACAGATATTTCTGTAGTTGCGTATTGAAAAGTCATTGTAGAGTTTGAGATATTTTATTTTTCATATAAATTAGATTAGTTATGATTATTTACTTATTACGCGGGCCCAGAGCGAATTATTAGTTGTTAACGGCTGCTAATGCAGCCCAGACCAACGGCTTTACGTACCTACCTTCTGAAGCATAGACTGCTAACTAAAACGAAATGGCGCGACGCGGCGAGTCACACTCACACTTTACATTTTCCTTTTTTTTCTGAATGTTCACTAGTAAATACTCATTGTAGTACACATCTCGATGCGTTAGCAACACAATCTCAGGTTGGTTTTCCAAATACTGGCTGGCTGGTGTCTGGTACGACGAAACAGCTGCGAAATGGAAACAAACGAGCATCAGCCAACGAGGTAAACTGATCTTCCCACGACGTTGCCTCCGTAATCTTTGTTTACCTGTGTCATTTAGTACCATACCATATGTATATAGAGCTGTAATTGTTACTAGCTCTTACTAATTTGATGATTCTACCATACATTTTTTTAACGTGTTATTAAAATTACGCAAAACCTGAAATTAGCTCAAAAACTGTCAATATCTATAAAAAATGTTTTGGTTTGGTTTATATAATTTTGTTGCGAAAAAAATTACAAAAACACAAATGATGAAAATTTCTACGAGCAGGATTTGAACCTGCACCGTTCTGACATACCGGGTCAGGTGCTCTCCCAATTGAGTTATCGTGGTTCTAACCAGCCCGCCGAAATTATTATACTTTATTTACTTTTTTACTTTGAAAGCCAAAGGCGTCCATTCGATGTCAACAACTATCGTCATTAACATCCGATCATAATATTTTTACAAATAATAAATATCAGTTAAGAAGTAAGCAAGCTATTTATAAAATTTTTTTTTGTTTTGTTTATATAATTTTAACTCAAATTTTGTTGCGAAACATCTATCAACAATATCTATATAAATAAAAATGAAACGCTAAATGTGTTGCTAATCGCAAAACTCGAGAACGGCTGAACCGATTTGGGTAATTTCTTTTTTGTTGTGTTTGATGAAGTCTGAGGAAGGTTCTTATGGAGTAGAAAAAACGTAAAAAAACACGAGGAATATAGTAAAAACAACAATTTTCTTTTACCATACAAACCACTCTGTCCCCAGCTGTCAAACATTTGACGTCAATCAAAACAAAACAAAGGCGCGTTAGGATTATCTTTGGTAACCCATCAAGTTGATTAGAGGTCAGATTTATTTATTTACGCGCCAAGTAATCAAACACAAAATATCGTGTACCATAAGGCATTACAATAAAAATATCATCACATTAGATGCTTAACACCTGCTATGTATTTACACAATTTTATGGCAATAAAAATTTATCTTATCTTATCGATGTTACTAAAGTCTTTCAATGTTATTTTATTTCTATTAGACTGCGACAGGTCAATAACTTTTGCCAGAACGAAATCTGGCGGGCAGCTATGAACATAAAAAAATCAATGTAACTTTGTTTTAGAGAAATAGGGCAGAACAAGGTCTGCCGGGACAGCTAGTACTTAAATAATAATCTTTATAATGGTGTAAGTTTTAATACCTTCTTTATTTATCTCTATCGTATTTTCAGTTCAGTCGACGACAGCGCCATGCGGCAACGTTACAATCATAGTTTAAATGCAACCGTGCAATTATATCGCTTATGGAGTTTCTAAATTGCAAGAAATGCAAGAAAACAAATAAAAAGTAAATAATAAAAATAATCCGCGAAAATGTAGCTTTTCCTAGCTAGGTATCGAATCCCTGACCATTATGTCAAGTCGTCTGAGACTGATTTATTTATTGTTTTGGTCGACCCTTGGTGCAAGCCTACAATGTGGATGTAGGCTTTCACCAAGGGTCAGCCCATACCTCTTTCTGGTGGTAATGGACGCTCTTACGTTTGATAAACAGGAAGATGCTCCCTGGTGTATGCTGTTCGCCGATGAAATTGTGCTTGTTACTGAAAGTGGTCTAGAGGTTCAGAGTAGACTAGATGAATGGTGGCAAAGACTAGAGAGTGTTGGCCTGAAAGTAAGTAGAAGCAAAATGGAATACATGTTTTGCGATTTCGGTGGCCTATCCAATCCAGTGCCCATAACTCTCGCTGGAATGCCCTTGTCGGTCTGCTCCGTCTTCCGATATCGATTCAGGGAAATTCCGAAATAGACAGAGAAGTCACGCACCGGATCAAAACAGGTTGGATGAAATGGAGGCAGGTTACAGGAACAATATGCAACCCACAGATGCCCCTTAAGTTAAAAGGCAAAATTTACAAATCTGTAATTGGACCTATAGTTCTGTATGGATCGGAATACTAGTCTTTAAAGAAGATGTATAAACAAAGATTGCAGGACATGTGGAGTAACAAGAATGGATAAAGTAAAAAATTAGTGTACTAGAGGAAGTTAAGTTAAGCTAGAAACTAAAAGCTAGAAACTAGCTAGTAACAGCTCTTTTAGAAACCTACGATCAGGGTTTTTACGACGTGCTTGGAACGGGTTTGGAGGTCCAGTCACCGGAGCCGCCGTCTTGAGGAGCACCATCTTTTCGTTTTCTCCTTGGTTTCTCTGCCACTGCACTAGTACCTAATTGGTTTTTACAATCACTGTTTTGACTTGTTGGTCTTGGCATGCAGACATGCGGGGAATGGACGGTGTACTTATTATACGCATGCCACAATGCCACGTCCAGGATGCCAATTATCAATGCTGATGCGGAATTGCCACGTGCCTTGCCACGTCGTTATTGTTTTTTACCACATGGCCATTATGTAATAACTATCTCTCTCTACTTAGTTCACAAAAGGCTCTTTGGTAATGGCTAAAGATTTTCCGGTGGGTTCGGCAAAGGAATCGTGCTCACTGGAGCCTTACTTATTACTGTAATTTTTTATCATTATTTATATTTTATTTGTTTTTTGTCTGCATTTTTAAATTTATGTTCATTTGTTTGTGTTTTTCTTTTTCTTTTCTTATGGTTTTTAATGTAATTATAATTATAATTATTTTATTTTTTATTTTTAATTTCTTTTATTTGTCTTGTCACTTGCACCATAAATATTCAGGCCCTGTCAGAATAACAGCGCTTCTGTGTCATTCTGAACATTCATGAATGACACAGCAGCTTATGCTGAGACAGGGCCCTTTAACTTCACACACTACCTACCTATTTTATTTTCTGTTCTTTTTTTTCTGCCTATTTGTTTTTTATTTTTTCCTTTATTGTTGTATAATTGTTATAATTAAGTGTGTGTGTTAATAAAAAAATCTATTCTAAGTTTGAAAGTAGCGCCAGTGACCGAAAAGTTAAGGGGAAATCGTTTCTTGGTATGGGCATGTGATGAGAAGGGATGAAACGCATGCAACTAAGACAGTGATGAATATAAGTGTTGATGGATGGAGGGGGAGAGAGAGACCAAAGAAATGATGGATGGATTGTGTGACCGATGATATGAATGTGAAGGGAGTGACTGCACAGGTGACGACTGATAGAGAAGAGTAGAAGATACGGACATTTTGCACCGACCCCAAGTAACATGGGGCCAGGGCAGGAAGAAGAAGTTTTAAAAACAAACAGTCACTTACAAACATTGTTAATTTAATTGATCAAAAATAGACTTATAATTTCACTTCTTATACAGTTTTTATTTTTATGCGGTATTAGCAGCTCTATGCAGATGTCGGTGTTACCGGGGGCATGTCGTAGCGCTGCAGGCTCAGTCAGTGTTACCAGCGGCGCGCACCGCGACGGTAGTGCGTTCGTTTCCCGCCAACATGTCCGCCACTCTCGAGACGAGTCTGAAGTAAGTTCAGTGTGGTGCGCCGAAAGATTTCCATCTCTCCGCACCTCTTATAGATGCGGTTATTCAGGTCGCGAGTGTATGAATAATGATTACCTACACGGAAAGTGGTATTTTTGGTTTACGCGAATCCACCATGAGTTGTATGTTTACGTAGTGCTGAATACTAATGAAGAAAATAAATGTTTTTATAAAATGTTTTGTACAAACAAGAAAAAGTGCTTTATCGTCATATTTTTATACACGTAGCCAATTAATTGTGGTGAAATATTTGGTTTGAGCAATCTGATTTGTTTTGTCGTTAATATTATAAGACATTAATCTTAACCCTAACCAACGATTACCTAACAGTTCACTAATAAGTACATTATGGTTTTAACAAAAGTCGGATAATTATGAATGCACTTTTGACAATTTGTGACTATTACCTAGTAATATTGTACTATGTAATAATTTGTGACTATTACCTAGTAATATTTTTATTTCGGTTATATTTGGTTTTAACGTGGTATTAACTACACTATAAATTATATATTATTTCTTTACAATTTTTGCGAACAATTTATAATAAGCTTTTTGACATGTTGTTCCACGGGTCGGATCATCAGATGTAACCACGATAGCCTAATTGGCACTGTGCCTGGATTGCAAAGTGTGTATTAATTTTCAAGAATTGTAAGTTTTGAAATCTGAAAATCATTAATCTCATCCTTAAGGCTTGTTCTTCAATGATTTTACTTTAAACCTATGGTGTTATTGAAGAATACTTAACTTAATCAAAAAATCAATAAAATTAACAACTATAGTACCTATATGACTATGGTTAAATAATTTTCATTTTCAGTTGCATCCCTTGCGTGTAACATAGGCTTTATGTTATTTTTAAAAAGAGGTTTTTTTATTAGTTTTTTTTTTAAATCTAAATTCACGCGGATGAAGTCGCGAGTAAAGTGCTAGTATGGATGATATATGTCGATGTATGAGGAGCTCGATGGCGCAGTGGTTAACGCGCCCGGTCTGCGAGTGCTGAGATTAAGCAACTTTCGCAAAGGCCGGTCATCGGATGGGTGACCAAAAATGTATCATCTCGAGCTCCTCCGTGCTTCGGAAGGCACGTAAAGCCGTTGGTCCCGGCTGCATTAGCAGTCGTTAACAACCACCAATCCGCACTGGGCCCGCGTGGTGGTTTATGGCCCGTTCTCCCTATCCATCCATAGGGAAGGCTTGTGCCCCAGTAGTGGGGACATAAATTGAGTTGATGATGATGGATGATATATGTTGAAGAGATCTCTGACCCTTGTCTAGTACCTGGTGGACGTCTTTTGGCTGAGATGACGATTATGATGATGGAGGTTTTTTTTAATATGCTAATCTATCCGGTGTCCAAAGTTGCTTAACTTGTAACTTCTCTTCCCGCCGCGCACTTTTGCTGCACTTTAGCATTTCAGTTATAAGCACTCTTAAATATTCGCGCTCCATTTCAAACAGTTTTATATATTGGGTTTAACGCGAACTACTTAGCTTTGGTACTAAGCATACCTACCTTTATAGGTACACACGCCTGCACATCAACCTACCACAAACTGTCAAATTTCCTCAATAGACTTTGAACTTTAGTACTAAGCAATATCGTTGAAAATGTTTTGAAGAAATTTGACAGTTTAGGTAGGATAGGTTGAAGGCATATTCAGCTTCACCGGGATTTTTTGGGGGCGGAGAGAAACTTAAAGCGTTCCTTAAGCCGTGTGAACGTAGCACCGTCAGAGGTTTTCTAGAGGGAAGGGCATCACGCACTAGTGCGTGACCCCGTCCCCTACTAGATTCTCCGCGGTTCGTTTCGGATCGGGAGTTCGCCCGAATGGCACTGGCTGTATGTTATCACGGGCTTACAGTAATGAGTAAGCTCTGGCTACGGGATTTTTTTACTAGTGCGCAAATTTTCTGGAGCGACTCAGAATCGATAAGTAATCTCATAGTCACATGGGTTGAAATATGTCAAAAATTTTGGGACTTCCCATACTTTACCGAACATTTGATTAGCCTGATTTGCATGAAGAGTCTCAAAGTGTTTGACATATTTTAACCCATGTTACTATGAGAAAGTTGTTTACTTACCGATTCTGAGTCGCACCAGAAAATTTTGCGAACTGATAAAAAAAAATCCTGTATACTAAGTAGGTGACCAATGTTCGACACGGTAATCCAGGGCCCGACCCCAGTTTTCGTCGCCAAAACATAATATAGAATTTCAATGAAATTTGTCTGGATGACAACTAGGAAGCAGGTGACCTGTGTTGTAGTCTGTACTCAATTGTTAATCAAAAATCATTTACTGACCCATATTTTTAATAATAGAAAAAAAATTAGTAAGATCCCCGTTATGTTTACCCTTGTTTAACTTTTCAGTTGTACAATATACATATATTGGTATACAATAAATTATAAGTAAAATCAGAGTCAAAGGCCTATCTATTTATTGCAATTATGTAAAAAAAATTGGTGTTGTACATAAATATTTTTCAAGTACCAAAACATGAGACTAACTGACTGTAAATGACTGTCTACTTGTTCAAACTGAATTTCTCTTTCAAGAAATGCTCAACTTTATGCTATACATATAATGTTCAAAGTCTATTGATGAATTTTGACCATTTCTGGTAGTCTATGTGCAGGCGTATGCACATAGATATATACAGTGATGCAACTTGGAATATGGCGCGATGTTCAAGGTGGTCTGGTTTGTGCGCTGTCGACAGTACGATAACGACACAACGCATCGTCCAAATGTTTACGTAAATGGTTTCAATTGAAATTTTAACTTTGCCTTCTTCGATTAATAATAGTGCTAGATTAATGATCCGGAACAAAAATGCATCACCAAAGTACAAGTATCGATGTACCTACAAGTGAGCAAACGCGGCGTTTGCTCACTTGTAGGTAGGTACATCGAAATAGTTTACTCGGTTTTATAGCATTAAACCTTAAATCATACCCAGAGAATAGGCTCCGAATAGTTATTCCGCGTTTTGTTCCTGTCATGTAAACTTCATTTTAGATTTGAGTAAAAGAGACGAAACACGGAATAACTATTCCAGACTTATTCTTTGTTTATTAGTATGGACCATCAAGTTTAAGTACACACGCCTGCACAGCAACCTACCACAAACTGTCAAATTTCCTCAATAAACTTTGAACTTTATTACTATGTCGTATGGTTGAAAATGTATTCAAGAAATTTGACAGTTTTGGGTAGTTTTTTTTTATATTAACGGGTAAGCACAGTGCCTTGATCTCACCTGATGTTAGGTGATGATAAGGCCAATGATGGAAGCGCACTTCACCCGGGATCCTCAACTAGTGAGGTACTGGCTATCTTATCTCTAGCTGCCGGAACACAACAATGCTACAAACATTGATGGCGACATATTTAGATAAGATGGTGGTACCAAGCCAGGCGGACAAACAAGCCCTACCACCAACCAAACCGAATACACAAACATGTACCCCCGCTGGGAATCGAACCCGGGACCTCTGGGTCTAAACCGGTGGTCTTAGCTACTAGACCACAGAGGCGGTTGATGTACAGTCGTATGTACCTTACAAATAAACAGAGAATAATCTTCGAATAGTTATTCCGTGTTTTGTTCCCGTCATGTAAGATTCATTTCAAATTAGAGAAAAAAGACAAAACCCGGAATAACTATTCGAAGATTATTTGTAAGACCATAAAAGGCGTGCCGTGCACCGACCAGCCGCGCGCTGCGAAGCACAGGCGACGTGATTGCGCAGCTCAACGATATTGACAACTTCTCTGACCATTTGGGACACGTCATATTTAATAAATTTCATTTATATTTAAATAATGTGCATAGGTACTGATTGACTGACATAATGTTTTGAAATTCTTGGATGGCTGAATACAATATTATAATGTAACATTTTTGGACATTCTCAGAATTTTGCCAAACTATATTTAATTTATTTTATTTTGTATTGCTGACATTGAAATTTTTCATTGATGACCATTTTCTTTTGACATTGTTTTTTGATTTTTTGATTTTTTGATTTTAAGGTGTTTGACTTGTAAGCTAGTCTATTCCGCTTTGACATCTTGTTATTCTCATTTGTATTTATTATTTATTTAGCCGCCTATTAATTAATACTTTATACTGTAATCGACCTCGAAATAAGAAAAGAAAATACAAAATACAAAAGAGTATTTCTTGTTTAATTTCTCGGGAGGGTTTTTGAAGCGCATAACGAGAATCTAGTAATTATCGATCAAATTTGCTCTATTATTGTACCTAAATATATTTTTTTAATGAAAGTGCAGTGGAGAGTTTTAAACTATGGACGAATATAACGAAGTAAGGTTTATAACAAATGCTATAAATATGATGAGTATATACAAAAAACTAAAAATTAGATAAAACAGTTACAATTCACACTGAATGTTTTTAAGGCTCGATTTTCAATGATTTGGTACGCTAATATTATCAACATACCGTAGTTCGTCGGGTAGTTAGTACATTTTAATTTTTTTTTATACCTGTCTCGGCAAATGACTCCACTCCACCTGATGAACATTCAAAAGTCGAGGAATAAGGCAGTCGGTTGTTCGTTCACCGTATCTCTAAAGGTTTTTAATCAGTTAACTTAATAGTAAGGAGCTCATTGGCACAGTTTCCGCGTTCGTAATCTTGTAAGATATGCATATAATACCGGGTCGTGGGAGGTTTATAATCTTGGCTCTGGGGTGCAATTTATGAACCGGTGACTTATTCTCACGCTAATGATTTACTAAGGCAGCTCCTTCTTGCTTGATTTTATTTAAAGTAACTTGTAACAAATATTTTACGCCGAATATTCTTTAATGGTTTGTAAGATACATAATGAAATTGTGAATAATGCAAAAAATACTTTCATCGTCATCATCAGCTCATCAACGTCCCCACTGCTGGGGCACGAGCCTTCCCTATGGGTTGATAGGGAAAACGGGCCATAAACCACCACGCGGGCCCAGTTCGGGTTCGCGGTAAAAATGATGCAAAAAATACTCAATTTCGAGATCACCGGGTGAGATTCAAAAATCGCCCCTATTTGTAGTATCCTTTTGACATTGTGAGTATTGTGCCACCACAAAACCTTCAATGGGCCGAAATATAGCATGATATAAAATGTAAAATAAACGGGAATAGGTCCGCATCAAGTGTTTTATTTCGATGAGCAATGTTTCGTAGTCTAAGTCTAACTGTGTTCGTAGCAAGAAACTATGTTTTTCAAGTCTTTACTAAAAAAACGTTTGAGGTAAGATGTGAGCACAGAACAGGGCTTATGTAGACACTTCTTGAAAATTACTAAGTTTTGACATTGTGACCCCATAGAACCTTCAATAAGATCGAAATATAGCATGATATTTATTTAATTCAGACATATGTCCATAGAATTTGTTAGTAACAATGCACTTAAGAACTATGTTAGTAAAATGGAATATAGGGCAACATAATTATAAAATGTAAAATAAACGCGAACAGATCCGCATCAAGTGTTTTATTTCGATGAGCAATGATTCGTAGTCTACTGTATTCTTAGCAAAAAACTATGTTTTTCAAGACTTTACTAAAAAAACGTTTGAAGTAAGGTATCAGCCCCCTGACTGTGAGCTCTTATAACAGTATTATTGCAGTTGTGGAAAAGAGACGCGAGTATATTCGCCGCTACACGCGTCTCGTTTCTTTTCACAACTGCAATAATACTGCTATAAGAGCTCGTGGTTACCCCCCAGTCTTATGTAGACACCTCTTGGAAATTGCTAAGTTTTTATTTAAATAGAAACTAAGGAAAACAACTTCGCATGTAGGTATAAATGCAACCTCGAAAACTTTGTGGTTACTTAGATTTATTTGAGATAACAAATTGGACAATGGGCTTGTTTATCTGATTTTCGTGGGATTTAATGTCGTATAAACTTAATTAATAGAAATGTTTGTGCACCCATGACGTTTACAAATCTTCACCTTTAGCATTTAGTGGGACACTTGCGAAACATGTCAACGTTCAAGCTAACTCTTCAAAGTCGTTAAAGTGATTATACATAATAATGAGTACAGTCGGTAACGAAAGTCACTTTAGTAATTTGCTAGAATAACCAAAAAAATGGCGCATGGCGTGACAACATGTCAATGCTGCAATAAGCCATTATCCGTCAATTGTACTGATGACTTTATTTTAATGATGGCGCCTTTGCTTAGCAATAGCATAGTATAAATTATTATGCTTTCCTTTTTTTACTTTATAAATGTTTACATATTTTTACATAACGGGGTTTCACATAAGGTGGTTAATATTGGTATGCTAGGCAACCTTTTTTTAAGTAAGTACTCTAGTCGTGGTCTCTTTTTATTTGTTAACCTTGTGAATCCATGTTACTGGGATACGTGAGTCCCTGAAGGGGGCTGTTTTGCTGCCTGGACCTAAGAAAACAGCATCCACCCCACGACATACCCACTAAACACAGGGGGGTTCAAAACCAACAACGCAAACGCGAGGAGGGGGGGGGGGGCTCGTTAGTCGATTCCTGCAGCCCCCCACTCGACACACACTCGTTAGTCTACCATTACCCGAGCTGACTATGCCTTGCATACCTTTGCTAACCATTTTGCATTAAACTTTGTTAACCATTTTATTAAATAATAAGTACAGCGCGAAAGTGTACAAATGTAAATGATAAGAAAGCGTTTATATGTAAAGTTTATTCTGAAGCGACTTTTGTTGTAGACTGTAACAACAGCCGTGTATTTATATCGCTTGCCGACCATGATCCCCAGAATCTCATCACACAAGAGTTTGAGGTGAAGTTGCCAACCATACTTAATTATTCTATACCTACTACATAGGTACCTACTACGTTGTGTTTTCAAAATTACTAAATATTTAAAATATATTGAAATACAACGAAATGGGCCTGTTCTGCTTTGAACATGTGATTTTAATTTTAATTTTTACGATATTAACAATAATTGTGACAACGCATTTAATGATAAACAAAAAGAAAAACACGCTAAGATCCCATTTATTTTGTATAAACACTGAGTTTAAAAAAAAACTGAATTAATTTGATTTTTTTGTAACAACACTTTTTTATTACGTAGTTGCTTATATACTAAGTTATTTGTATTATTGCTTCAAAAAAAAGTTGGCAGCCCTAGGACGCTACATGGAGGTAAGGTCGATTTTAGCAATGCAGATAAAAGCACTATAAACAGCGCCTGCAAGGCTATACTTTTTATGCACTATCATTACGATGTGTTAAAAAATTACTCAAAGTCGCTCAAACCAACCAATATTCGAAATCGGTTTAAATACTCGAAGGCAGCTTTAATATTGAGATGTTTATAGACAAATATATAAACAATGACTCGAATCGAGCACAAATACCTATTATGTTCGAGTTTAACGTAAACATCGGCCATTGACGTATAGTAAGCTATAACATAAAAAATATTTTTAACAAAAAAATAAAACCGCCTAAAAAATTCAAAACGAACCATATTTGAATACAAATACAACCGCATTGATAACCTATACTCCTTTTTCAAGTCTGTCAAATACCAGTTTCGCTTATAATAATATTAATAGCATCTTTACCTTACGCGGTTTCGTCTTCGTTAAATTCAGAGTTTTAACAGAAAAAAACTATGATATGGGGTCCTTCAAACGAAGCGTGAAGCCCCACCACGTCGTTTCCACGCTGCACCAGTTCTCTTCGCGTCCGGACTCCATTTCCACTTAACATCAGCTGGAGAGGAGTAATTATGGGTAATAACTATTTTAAAAAAAACAATCTCAATTCAAGATATAATACTTACAAAGTGTATTATAAGTGTGTATTATATTAATACGTTCCGCCGTTTAGTAGTGATCGAAGAACAAACAAACCAACAAATGAACAAACAGACATCAATACTTTTGCATCAACATCATTATCATTAGTATTAGGTATATTTAAATTATTGTTTTGCGTTATGGATAGATAAAAGACACGCACATAAAACTTGTATAAAAACATTGATAGACAACAAGGATAAGGTTCTATTTAAAACATGAATCAATATTAAAAACTCTACTACACTCACACCTGTGACTCACACACAGACCTATTTTGGTCTGTGACTACAGTAGTCTAAAAAAGGTACTCGCAAAGAATCAAATCAAATCAAATCAAATCAAAATCATTTATTCAGTTTAGGCTACAAGTAGCTCTTGTGAATGTCACTATGCCATCGGTTCGTAAGTCTACTCTGGTCGGGAGATCTTGTACTGAGAAGAGCAAGAAACTCAGCAAGTGTCAAGCTCTTTTCTCCCTTACAGCATCAAAAATATTGGAAAATGCCCTATTATAGCAGGACACTTTCCATCACAAATAAACACAAAAAAATATAGAAGACAACCACATGTAAAAAAACATAATTAAAAATCTAAGTTAACAAAATTTACCTCGGGTAAAAGTTTCAATTTCCACAATGTCATTCAGTACCACTACAGTACTAAAATAAAAGTCAAAAATTGTTTAAGTAAAACAAATTCAATCTATAGTGAATAATACTTAAAATAAGATAAGTATGCAAGAGCTGACCAGCCTCCACAGGCGGCACCCGTGCACGAGTATAACATATGAATCAGCCATCGCTTCGCTCAACCATATTTTTGGGAACGTAACGACCCGACCCCAGCTGAGCTAAGTCTTCCCGCCAGGGCAGAAATATGAGAACCCCATTGTAATTTGTGATCCAAGGTAACACCTAGGAAAATTGTCGAGTTAGCTATTTCAACTATTTCATCATTCATAGTGATACTGGTATTAACCTGCTTCACATTGGGCATCGTGAATTTCACACATTTAGTTTTTTTTTGCATTAAGCAGCAGATTATTAGTAGTAAACCAATGTAATATTTGAGAGAGAGTATTACTTACGTCGTCAAATATTGCTCTATGTCTATCAATTTTAAAAATCAATGAGGTGTCATCAGCAAATAATACTATCTCACAAAGATCTTCGGTGTAGTAAGGTAGATCATTTACATAAATGAGAAATAAAAGAGGTCCTAATATTGAACCCTGGGGCATCCCCATAAGTAACGGAGCGCCAGAAGAATCAGTACCGTTAATATTAACTTTTTGAACTCTGCCAGTGAGGTATGATTTCAATAAGGTAACTGAGTTGTCTGAGACACCATAATGTTCCATTTTTAACAATAAAGTCTCGTGATCGACACAGTCGAAAGCTTTCGATAAATCACAAAAGATACCTATCACATCCTGTTTCTGCTCCCATGCATCGAAAATATGCTTAATGAGTGCAACTCCCACGTCGGTTGTATTTCTACCTTTAGTAAAACCGAATTGTTTGTTATGAAGTAACTGGTTATCTGTAAAACGTGACAGCAATTGATTAAAAATAACTTTTTCAAAAATTTTATTAAGAGCCGGTAGTATGGATATAGGCCGAAAGTTAGATGGGTCACTTTTATCGCCTGTTTTAAATAACGGTATAATTTTACTGTGCTTCATTAAGTCTGGAAATACACCTTCATCAACGCATTTATTAAATACTATTGCTACATTAGACGCGATAGAAGATATTATAAATTTTAATATATTAGTGGAGATACCCCAAAGATCCTCAGTCTTTTTTATATTAAGTTGTCTAAAAGCTTTTATAATTATATCAGAATCAATATAGTAAAAATTGAATGGAATATTATATAGTTTTACACTCGACACAAGAAGAAACTGGGCAAGATGTTTAGAAGAATTTAATTTATTTGATGATGACGTTCCAAGTGGCTATTATTTTATTTTTTGAATTCACAATCTTTGCCCGAATGTATAACTACAAAAAAAAAGGAGTTTGTTCCATAGCAAAGGCTAACGCAACAACAACAAACTTTCTTGAACATTTTTGAATAATTTTTAACATATTCAATTACACTTGGATCCTTAGAATTTGCCTTTATATTATATAATTGATACAACCTATTTCTACTCCTATAGATGCCAGCTGTGGCCCAATCACTGAATTTAGTTTTAGACTTATCTACTTTGATTAATTTTTAAGTAAAGTTGTTATTAAACTCTTTTTTGATTAAATCAAATAGGTTGTCATATAAGATGTTCGCATTATTATTGTTACATGGTATTTGTGACACTTTATCAATAACATTCTTCTTAAATCTGTCTAATCGATTAGTGGTCACTGGCCTGTACAAAATATTCTTTGAAGTACGATCATATTGGTGCTCAAATCTAACTATCTGACCATTGTGATCAGAATTTATAAAATTTATTATTGATTTCTGAATAACATTACAATTAGAAAAATATTATCTAAACAGGTAGCTGATGTGGCTGTAACTCTTGTAGGTTCATCAAAAAGATTTTGCAAGTTAAACGATTTCAAAAGATTAAGAAACCTTACCGAGTTCTGTGAGTCATCTAAAATATTTATATTAAAGTCACCACATACAACTATCCTCTTTTTACATTTGCATACCTTTTGCAAGGCTTCTTCCATTATGGACTCAAATAAGTGGTAATTACTAGAGGGAGGCCTATACACACAAACAATAACGTACTGCTCAAGCTCCGCACATGATAGTTCAATATTTCGTTCTATAGAGAGATACTATGTCTTTACGCTCCTTTGATTGTAGTTGATCGTTTAATAATATCAGTGACCCACCTCTTATAGCAGACTCTCTTGTAAAGGAACTAATGACTTTATAATTATCAATGCTTACTAATAGTTCGCATTTTTTTAACCAGTGTTCGCTTAAGCATAAGACATGTACATTTTTTAAATTTATATATAATTCCAATTCTAATTCTTTTCCAGAAAAGCCCTGAATGTTTTGATGAATAATGTTTATAAAGGTAGTCCTTTCATTTTTCTTAATATTTAAGTCGCAAGAGTTTTCCTCTATTGTCTGAGAGATCAATTTAAATTATTGTAAACAGATTGATTTGGAACAGATTCTAAAGTACAATTATCAAAGTCAATATTCTGCCCAATAGGGGCAGATAGGGTAGCCAAATTTTTGGGTGAGTATTCAATATAATATGATAGCGATAATGCTATCTGTCTCTTAAGATATTTATTAAGATAAAATTTATCTTTTGTCAAATATAATTTATTATCTAAATACTTATTCAAGTCAATTAAATGAAATTTACTCGTATTATTAAATGTCAGAGTATGTAATGTCAGATTTATTTTATGCCTTATATTGTTTTCAGTCTGTGGCAAGCTTTGGCTATAAGGAAGTGTGAACAAAACAACATTTTTAACATTTAATGAATACAAAAAATCAAAACATTTTAACAGTTTAATCTTGTCCATACTTCCCCTGTGTCCCACTAAAATCAATAGTGTGGTGTTTTCATTTTGTAATTCATAATTTTTTTAATAATATCATGATAAGTTAAACCAGGCGTACAATAATTAGTAACAGTTTGTCCCAAATACGTACTTAATAATTGGCCCATGGATTTCCCAAGTTCTTCACTAAACATGATAGTCTCAGATTTTATAATGTTATTCTGAGTGAAGGAACTATTGGTATTTTTATTTTTATTTGATACGGATGAAGGACTTTTAAAAAGAAGAAGAAGAAAAATGGATTTAAGCAATACGTAAAATAATTCGTTCTCACAGTACAAAGCAATGATAAAGTTTAAGTGATTAGAGTTAGACTATAAAAAAACGAGGAATTCAATGCAAACGCATTCATACTAGGACGATCAACGGACAAAGGGTATGATAACTCGAGAAGCAATTATTATTTTATCGTACGCGATCCTCCATTGTTCTAGAGATATGGTGTCACCAATCTAGTGTGAATTTACGCGTTTTTATAACTCCACTTATAAATATATTAATGAATGTAGCTTACTAATAATGGAAACAAAAAGTGGTCGGACAGTTTGATTCTGCCTCTTCAATAGTATTTCATGTAAGCCGGCAGTTCTACACAAGAGTATACAAGGACGTACCCAGGGGTGGGTCCCCCCCCCCCCCCGAAAGTGTTGTTATACCTACAAAATAAAATAAATTCCTAAATACAGCAATTCCGATATGCGGATGAGCGGGTGGCGAGGCGCGACGGCTATCGCACCTCCCGACCAAGACAGTTAAATTTAATGCATTGTCTCATTTTACAAGCTTTTATTTAGTTTCACATGTCCCGATGTTTGTAATCAAATCTTGCAAATTAAATTTGATCCACTTCCCGGTTACCGATTGACCTGAAATTTTACATGCATATTTAAATCGGATGACAATGCAAAATTATTATGACATGGAGCTGATCTAATGATGGAACCGGAAGGTGGCCACAGGAACTCGGTAGTTAAACGACACAACCCCATCGAGTTTGGACTCGTTTGATCCGTCTTAACGAGTACTTTGGTGCTAGATGGTAACCAGGGTCTGATGATGGAGCTGGAAGATGGCCATAGGAACTCGGTAATTAAACGACACAACCCCATTGAGTTTGGGCTCGTATGATTCGCCTTGACGAGTACTTTGGTGCTAGATGGTAACCAGGGTCTCTTCTTTATTAGAGCAACATCTGCATCAGTACTAGAACGACCCTTAGTAAAGCCATATTGCTTACTATGTAAAAGGTTGTTTGTGTTAAAATATGACATCAACTGTTCGAGTATAATTTTTTCATTAATTTAACTTAGCGCTGGTAATTTTGAAATGGGGCGATAGTTACTGGGGTCTTCTTTGTTTCCTGATTTGAATAAAGGTATAATGTTACTAAACTTCATAAGATCAGGAAAGATTCCTTTATCGTTCCTATAACTTTATTTTTCTTAGCGAACGAATGATTTGTTTGTTTTGTTGTCATGGAAACTGTCAACGTTTTGTTTGTTTTGTTGTCATGGAAACTGTCAAAGCGGTACGAAGTCCGCCGGTCAGCTAGTTTACTATAATTTTCACAAGTTCATGTACAGACTGCCTGCACATCAACCTATCCAAAACTGTCAAATTTTTTCAATAAATGTTCAACCGTATGCCTTGTACATAAAGCTCAAAGTCTATTGAGGAAATTTGACAATTGGTGGTAGTTTGTTGTGCAGGCGTGTTCTAGTGTATACAGATACAAGCGATATAAAACGTTTTATAAATAAATGTAGTAAAAGGGCGCTGCTTTCTATCTAATAAGGAAGTAATATTTTTAAGAAAATACTATTATTATAATTAAATATTTTTTATTTAGCGTTAACTTAACTTAGCGTGCCTTCACCATAGTATTTTTTTTAAAGATCTATTATTATTATTTACATTAATATATCAGACATCAGTAGGTTCAACATCAGCATATTAATAATACAGCGATAACTCGTGTAACAAAAGCGACTCTAAATAATTATAATTAGAATCGCTTTAGTTAGTGTTCTCAGAAGTGTAGGTACCTATGTTTATGCGCATGCTTACATATAACACTGTGGCTTTAGTAACTCGATATTATAAGGTTGCTGTAAGTTTCAATGCCAGCAAAGGTATCTGTTAATGTTATTAAAAATAAAATGTTTAAACCACTGCATTTTTATAATAGTTCTGTTGATATGAGGAAAGCACATCTGCCAATATACGAATACCAAAAAATCTAATACCCATGAAAGTTGTATTAATTGTGAACTCGCTATCATGTTTGTACTAGTATATGTACCTACCTACCAGTTATAAGAAGTAGATATTTTGCTGAATATAAAAAGCAATTTTGGTCATGGACTAATAGATTCGGGTTAAAAATCAAAATGACAACCAATATAAACCATACCTATTATTAAAAGAGTAATCTCTTTTTAGTAAAAATTACAATCGGTATCAGAAATTGAAACACATTTTTGAAATTCTTTTTCTATATGTAAATAAATGTGAACAAATGTCTAACACATATTTATTTTTGTATTTATTTTTTTTTTAACTTCTAGATGACATTTACCTACTTTATCGATATTCATATGCACACATTACATCATCATCATCTTCATCAGCCCCTCTCTTTGTTTATTCCATTCGCCTCGATCCTATGCTAGTCTGGGTCACGATTTATAGAAATTGCCTGTATAGAAAGAATTATTTATAATTATCTTCATCATCATCATCATCATCATCTCAGCCAAAAGACGTCCACTGCTGGACAAAGGCAATTATTTTTCATTATATTTCATTGTAATTGTAATAAGATTGCGTCATTTACTCGTAAATGACTCAATCTTAGTTACCAACGGAAAATGTTATTTTTTCCTACCCAAAAGTTGAAACAATTGCGTGAAATAAATACGTAGGTATGAATTCCAAAAAGTGGAAACACTCTCTTGAATGGCAGGAATCTTGGTGTTAGAGAACAATATCGCTTTCTATAGGTAATCGGGTGCGCGTGCGACAGTGCCGTTTGCGATTCGTTCGAGGCGGTCGCCGCCGCGCCGGTCAGACCACTTTCTCACGGCCTTCATTTCATGCCTTACTCATCAAGTAGGCCAATAAACAGTGTCGCTACCAATACAAACATACTTTGAAATGGAACATTTTACATGAATCGCATTAAATTTAAGTGTAAATGAATGAGTGTGTGTTTTTAATTAAATTAAACACTTTTTTGTACGTATCTACTCGGGTTTAATACCTATATTGTATTATAGATATATTATTTGTATCCGGTTATTGCAAACCTTTTGCAGGACCCGTAATTACGAAAAGACATTTTTGGAAGCATCAATAATGAAAATGTATTAAAAAGCAATATTAAGTTTATCGTTTCAAACTTGTTGTAGTGCCTGTAGAGTCTCATGAGTAATACTAATGATATACATAATATCTTTTGTATAACTTAATTATGTTTACAACATTACAAGCTATTCTCATGTTCTATAAATACGCTTTTGACTTTGACTTATTAATGGGCTTTTTCTTGGTAATTTATTTATATATGTATATTAATGCGCGAAAAGAAAACTTCGTAGGTACTCCTCTTAAGCATATTGCGCGCACGGAGTAGTTCGTAATTTGGTATAATTTAAGTTTACCTATATGGAGAAGGAGTCCCGAAACGTAACATTTATGTATAACGTGTTACAATAAAAATATTTATTGTGAAACGGTTGAATTTCGACCAATGACCGACCAATTGTAACAACTAATTTGGAAATATAATATTCGTACTTTTTCTATAAAATTACCTGCATTGGGCCTACTTGGTGTGTTAGACTCGACCTTCTTATATGCCAGTAATTTTTTTTTGTGGGAAAGCCTAACTGACCCAGCAAAAGGTAAAAGGTACCACTTTATAGACTGTAGACGACATTCTAAAGCTTAGCTTAAAAGTTAAATATGCAAGAATCTAAACACTGATGTCATACTTGGCAACAACAAGAAATAAAACGTTAACCAAAAAAAGTGTTAATGAATCGGCCAGCGCAGTTTCATAATTCTTGTCATATTCTTGTTACATACAAACAATACAAACAATTCCTTATTGTCTGTCGTGCGGTGTTAGTATTCCGGTTAAAGTAAACCAGTAGTCGCCGCATATCGTTTCAAGTGGTTACCTTCTTTTGACGCTATAGAAAAGT
The DNA here is from genome assembly GCA_949315975.1 of Eudonia truncicolella. Taxonomy (NCBI): domain Eukaryota; kingdom Metazoa; phylum Arthropoda; class Insecta; order Lepidoptera; family Crambidae; genus Eudonia; species Eudonia truncicolella. Next base: position 6,064,520 of record OX438838.1, on the reverse strand, counting down.
AGAATGACAAGCGGTGTTTACGCCGGCCGCCAGTCTGCGCCTGCGCAGGCTAAGTCTCGTTTAGAAATACTATACAATCCTAACTGTTATTATAAATGCGAAAGTATCTCTACCTGTCACGCCTAAACCACAGAACCATTTTTGATGAATTTTGGTATAGATATAAGATTGGACATTGAAAAAAAAACATATAGGCTACTCGAAATAGTTATTCTACGCAGACGAAGTCGCGGATACCAGCTTGTATATAATATAAAGCCACGTTATCGTCAACGTGATCGATTGTTGGATAAAATTCACACTCAGCACCCTATATATCCTCTTTCTTTCTTTTAATATATTCGTGCGGTTTGTAGACAATGTCAAAGTAAGGGAAAGATATTAAAGAATTATTATTAATTATTATTATTCTTGTTTACGAGCCAGACTGAGGTTACATTTATTTGAAATGTTGACCTCTAATGCTCTATTTTCTTTGTACATAAGATAAATATACGTTAGCTATCAGTACCGATTAAGAAAACAATAGTCTAATGGCCTGACAAACTCATGGCGTTGTTTGCTTTGTCAATATTATCTGCATAATAGAACGGCGTACGTACTTGCTAATGTACAGACGCCTGCACATCAACCTATCCAAATCTGTTAAATTTCTTTAATACATTTTTAACCTTACGCTTTAGGTATAGAGTTCAAAGTCTATTGAGAAAATTTGACAGTTTGTGCTAGGTTGATGTGCAGGCGTGTGTACATGGGTATCTACGCATTTCAGTGTTCTGTGTAAGTGAGTAATAGTTTTTTTTATAGTAAGCATTGTGCCTTCATCCACCTGATGTTATGTGCCAAAAGGTCAATGGTGGAAGCGCGCTTCACCCGGGATCCTCAACTACTGAGGCACTGGCTATCTTATCTCTAACTGCCGGAACACAACAATGCTGAAATATTGATGTTATACGACAAATTTAGATACGATGGTGGTAGCTAGCCAGGCGGACAAACAAGTCCTACCACCAACCGAACCGAGTACACAAACATGTAGGTACCTCCCGCTGGGAATTGAACCCGGGACTTAACCACTAGACCACAGAGGCGGGTAAATCACATTCAATATTACAATGTGAAAGTGTGTCTGTTTGTTTGGCCAACGACAGTGCCATTAGCTTTATTTTTGTCAGCAAGCCAAGCCGGGTCAACGGTCCCTTTTCACGAATAACATACAATAAGCTATATTTATAAGGAAAACATACTATAACTATGTCATATCATTTATTTTCATTTGTTATTTTTAGTCTAAAATAAAGTTGTATTTTTTTCTTTAGTTTATTAAATGACAAAAAGAAACTGTAGGTACATACATAATAACTATACAGTTATACCTAGTATATACGAAGAACAATAATTACCAATAGTCAATCCTAAATATATATATCTTACATGAACATAATTTTGTTAACGTTACAAAAAATATTTTTAACCATGATGATAGCTTTGCCAGCTCCGATAATGTTAGGAACATATTTTCGTGAGACGTTTGTTTTAATTGAATTAACGAAAAAGCATCGATAAGGCCGTAGAATCACTTTACCCGGAATCCTCAGCTACTGTGGAGTTGGCTATCTTATCTCAAAATGTCGGTAGACAGCAATGATGCTCTTAAACTACTAATTTTGTTGTTAGGACAGAATAACATCATATTGTATTAACTAGGTGTGTTCTAATCCTCCGCGTTCCATCCTCTGCTCTCATTGTTACATACATTTTGTCTTATAATCACCAAAAGAATTTTTTTTTGGCGAGAGATTGCTGATTGCCTCAGGCGGCATTTTCAGCTTCACCGGGCTTTTTTGGGGGCGGCGAGAAACTTAAAGGGTTCCTCAAGGCGTGTGAAACGAATCACCTTCGGAGGTTTTCTAGAGGGAACGGCATCACGCACTAAGGCGTGTCCCCGTGCTCTACTAGATTCTCCGAAGGGTTCGGATCGGATCGGAAAAGAAAAATGGCCCACCATTTGTGTTACAGTCAACGCAATAATTGTCCCGTGGCATAATTACGGAACACTAAGCGTCCGTTCCGTAGGTCGGATACAGTAGTGATACATTTCGGAATAAGTTGTTTTGGGATAATGAGCAATTAAAAATGACAAATATTTATTCTTCCATTTACATTTAGAAATGTTTTTTTACATTCTTTTTTACATCTACATTTTTGTTGGCCGTTATGCAGCGTGTGTATTCCATACGATCCTAAATTTTAACATACGATAACAATAATTAAGCGTAATGATTTTTTTAAAGTTTTCCCGGCCAGCAATGTAATGCAAATATTGAGTTGACAATTTTAAAAGGCCGGTTTAAGTAGACGACTTGGTTATTTGAATACATTGCGTGCCGAATTCATTTGAATAAAAAAATTTTTTTTCTTTTGTTAATTTAATGTACTAATTTACGTTAATTAGGGTCTTATCTAACTGCCCTTAAAATATAGGATCGTATGGAATACACACGCTGTATTTATGATTTCTATTTATTTTCTTTCATTTGTTTTTTTAATAAAAGTAAATATTTGAAATGTTCCTCTATTGAATTATTTTATATGCTGCAAACATTGCTCGATTATCTTTTGATCGAAGTTAATAATGGATAATTTCGGAATGTTCCAGTACTGAATTACAAAACTAGGTTTTTTCTGTCAAGTAATGACTTGAGTTTTACTTTTGATTTTCGGTGTCGAGTTGGAACATTTGTAACTGTTTCAATACTGAACAATAGTATGTGCAATTGTGCACAGTGCAGAAATGGCACTTATAGCTTTAATAATACGGAGCACGACTTGTTCTGATAGTGAACTTAAAACGGCATTGAAATTGTAATGCAACACACTTAAGAAGTAAAAAACCCAAAATTCAGAGATGTTCCACAACTGTTTCCGTCCACGTATGGACAGATTTACATAATTGTGTGCTAACAAGGCGCGTTCCTATCCACCGCCATCAATCCTCTGCACTCATTTAGACTAAAATTATTGTATTTTAATCACCAAAAGAAAAATGGTCCGCCATTGTGTTACAGTCTACGCAATAAGTGTCCCGTGGCATAATTACGGAGAACACAGTCACTAATAACGGTGCTAGACAAAGTCCATGTCGTTACCATTGTGAAATACGTTGTGTTGTGATGGTGGTACAATTGGTACCACAATGGGACTGCCACGTCACATGGCTCCATGGGAGCGTGGCAACCTATGCGCCAATGTGCACGTTTTTTGCTATTACCAAAATAATTTGGCAACACTGCGCTGTGTTTGTATAGAGATCGTTAGAGTTCACAAAATAGACGTCCATTTGTTTAGTTAATACCACCGATAGTTCTGTTTTTCTTATTTATTGGCTTGCATTTTTAACCAGTGTCGAGTATAGGAGTTATTGTTAAGTATTTTCTTTGTTTTATATTGTTATAGATGATAATAAATGATAATAGAAATTGTTATTCCTCCTTGAAAGATGTGGGACTTCACGCCAACTTCTTGAGATAATTTGCAAAGTAACGTTGCGCTGTTTCGTTATTTTCCACCATGATTTCGAAATAGCAAAACACAAACTACCCATGCTGGTCTGGGACGTGAAAATAATGTATCAACTGATAAATTCCCGTGCATGTCGTAAGAGGCGACAAAGGGACAAGGGCTCCAAGATACTCGCACATCAGGCGATAGGCTTGTTATCTATTCCACTTCGGAACCCCAGGTAGTAGGTTCTTTGTTAATGTCAAATGTCACAGGTGTCAAAGGTCACTAATATTTTTTACATGTAATTAATTTTGGTGTCAAAATGTCAATGGTCACTAATATTTTTTACATGTAATTAATTTTGGTGTCAAAATGTCAAAGGTCACTAATATTTTTTACATGTAATTAATTTTGGTGTCAAAATGTCAAAGGTCACTAATATTGTTTACATGTAATTAATTTTGGTTGTACTTAATGTGTGCGAATAAATGTATTTCTTCTTCTTGGTCTTCTTAACTGCAAGTATACTCGAAATTGGTGATGTCGATGCTCTGTCTAATGTCTACCCCTTTTTGAAAGAAGGACGTGAGAGTATGTACGTATATAGGTAATGTAAAACAAAAACAAAAAGCAAACTTGACACCATTTGACGACCTCCCCATAGCCAAGTGGCGCCAAACTCTGAGGTCCCGGGTTCAATTCCCGGTCGGGTCAATGTCGAAAACGAACTTTTCGATATTGTGTCGGGTCTGGGTGGTTGTGGTACCGTCGTTGTTTCTGATTTCCATGAAACGAGTTAAAGCACTCGTTTCATGGAAATCAGCTACTTACCTTGGGATCAGAACAATGTAATGTGTTGTTGTCTCATATTTATTTATGGCTTGTGTTTAAACGCCTAACAAAAATGTATCAATTTTACTACTAATAAAATTAAAAAACGCTTACCAAAATGGATAAATGATCACCAAATTGTGTTTCCTAAAATATTATAAATTAAAATACAATTTATATTTTTATTAAATGCCTTAAAAAGATATGAATACTTACCTTTCAACTGCATTTCAGACCAAATATGTTATATTGTCACCAAATAGTCAATTTGGTAAATTTTTCTTCCTGTTGTCTAATAATAAAAAATAACCTCGAAATTCAAGTTTTCAACCTATCATTCAAATTTCTAACCTATCACGTGACCTACAGGAGTAGGGCGGCTAGTATCCTCAATCATTTGAATAATAGTGTAAAAATTGTTGGGATCAATGTTACTGTTTCTAATCTAAAATCTTAGTTATATTGAACCATCTCAATAATCTATACTATTCCGCAATATACACAATTGACTTCTATAGACTTTGAGCTTTATGACTATGTCATATGGTTGAATATTTATTGAAGAAATTTGACAGTTTTGAAATGAAACAACTTTTACGGATCTACTCGCGTTTATTTTACACATTAGTTTTAATTAATGTTTATCCTAAAGTTTCGAACCTTTTGCAGGGTCCGTGGTCGCAGTGAGACGGACACGGAGGGTCATTTCAATGTGTAGTGTTCGCGTAAACTTTAGAAAACAATATTTTTGGATAATCTGAGTGCTGTACGTCTGTACTTAATTATTTAACTCTGTGTTTGAACAGTTGCTTTTCGAGAATGTCAACCAACAGTGTTATCGTCGCTCTTTTCTGGCCGCCATCCATTATTGCCTATTCATTTGAGCAGATGTGTCTAGGTTTATTTTATTGCTCAAAAGATTAACATAATAAAAATCTAAATATAAAGAAAGTCTTGCCTTCCACTTTCAACAATCTAGATATATATTGTTACTAACATTTTGTTTATTTATATGTCGGAAGCGGGGGGAGGTTGGTTTGTGTAGGTAGGACGGTCGAGCAAACTCGGATTCGCCGATAACACCGTTCATCTTGGATCTTCAAAATAAAGATGCAGTCGTATTCCTTACAGTCACTTTAATGTTATTTTAATATCACGATTACATTATTTAGAAACAGTTGCCCGATGCAAATGGATTTTAGAAACGAAGTGAGTTCTGCGCGTGCGTACTCTCCGACCGCTCTCGTTCAAATGTGTCCAGTCCGTTGACGTTTCGCGCACCATAGAGCATAGACTGCGCAGACCACACTAAGTATATACTATACTTGTCGTTTCTAAGCGATGCTAGCGCCACGTCGCCAACATATATTTTAATTTTGAGGATTAGACGATAATAAAAACAGGGGAAATGGAGCTAAATATAACGTACCTACTGAGACCCACTGAAGGTATCTCACACAGACGCTTCCAAAGGGAATACCTACTTGAGTGCGACAGCCGTATTATAGTTTCTTTTCTCCGAAAACCTTTCAACGACGTCTCTATACTGCGACGCCTTGTTTAATCCACGTCTTGTTATTGCGATGTTTCGTTACATCGAAAAACTGTACTGCGAATGATTTTACTGCGAAACTATCACACCGAGGAACCTTGTTCAATCGACGGCTTGTTACTGCGATGCCTTCTAAAGTGTTATAAAATGGACAGTCTTCAAACATTTGGAAGAATCCCCATTGGCTATATAGGATAGGATTTCCACGAGCAGGATTTGAACCTGCACCCATCTGACATACCGGGTCAGGAGCTCTTCCAATTGAGGTATTGTGGTTCTAACCAGCCCGCCGAAATCATTCAACACTATTTACTTTTTACTTTGAAAGCCTTTTTACAACAAAATTTGCGTTAAAATTATATAAACAAAATAAAAACATTACATATAGGATATGTTTGAAAAGGGGTTACTACAATAGTTAATCTTGAAAGTTATGTATATGTTAATGTTAATGAAAAAAAACAATACGTAGGTATTGGTACTTGTAGCCATTAGATACAGTCATAACATTTAAATTAACAATTGAATAATGTAGTTAAGAAATAAAATGAAGATGAGAACAATAACAAATTTGCAACGCACAGGTTGAGGGTCAAGTTACCAAGGCGTCAGATTATCGACAGGTAATCCAAACCAATTGTCAGTATCAACTGGCATGGTATACTGCACGGTCATTATCTAATTGAGCACCGCGGATCAGCCACGGCCGCAACGAGCCTCGACTAATTGAATGGTAAAGATGCGCACAATTATCTGGTTTGCGTGTATCTTCACGGTCTGTTGGCTTACGTAACTTGATAGCTTGCAGAGCTAGGTCACAGGATAAGGGACTGTAGAAGTTAATACATACCGTGCTTGAACAACGCATATGTATAAAACATAATAGAGTGAAGTATTCACTGTGCACCGATCGTGGTGAAGTTATTTGCACGTACCATTAGTATTCTGTGGTAAGCACCACTGGACTTAATCTTTATTTAATCTTTATTGCATAATACAATGAAATAAAGTTCAAAAGGCGGACTTAATACCAAATGCCAATTCTCTACCAGTCATCCTAAGGGCTAGGCAGAAAAATTGGTAATAATAAATAATAATAATAATAAATAATATACTACATACATTTAAAAGAACTGAAATATACATATTAAGTTTATTAAATTAAGTAATAATAATATAATATACATACTATAAAAAAAAACTTAAATAAAAATAGACTACATGAACATACTTAAACATAACAGAAGAAAAGATGATGGTAATCTCTTACGTGGGTGTTGATCCCTGTATAGAAACAGTTTATACACCATTGTTTTAAATACCATTTTACTTGGAGCTTGTCTGACTTTTTCGGAGAGAGCGTTCCATAATTGAATGGCCTGAAGCGTGAAGGAATTTGCAACAAATCCTGAATGATGCAAAGGAGCGGCGAAAAGGTGATTATTTGATGAGCGAAGTTGACGGGCATGAGTTGAGCTAAGGAAACTGAAACTACATTTTAAGTAAGAAGGAGAATTAGGATCATTTAAAATAAAAATAGAGTTGTTAGTTGTTGGACTTACGACGCCTTTTGTTGTATTAAATATTAAAAAAAATAACCTAAATACAGTCTACAATTATATGACGACCTCCTTGGTCGAGTGGTTTGTACACCGGTCCATCTCTGAGGTCCGGAAAAAAAATATTGTTTTTCTAAATTGTGTCGGGTATGGGTATTTTCTATGTATAATAAGTATGTATTTAAGTATTTTAAGTATATTTATCCGTTGTCTAGTGACCATTTAACGAGTTTCATAACGAAGCTTCTCTTGGGCTAGATAATAGGTGTTAGTGTAGGAAAGTTTTTTATTTTATTTTTTTATGTGGGGCTTTATTAGAAAGCACCAGCGAGCCCTACAGCATACATAGACTCGAATCTCGCAACAACTGCGTTCGAACTGATTCGAGATGGTCCGTATAGGAGGTTGTCTATGCGTGCGTTGCTTGAGCGCGTTTGTATGAAGCTTAGCGTAAGTATACAGTCTCTCTTTAAATCACGTTAGCGAAAACGAGAATTTGTGTTGTAAAATTTTAACTCTCGCCATGTGCACAAGTGCTTATAAACGTCGTCTCTTTAGAAAAGTAAACAGAGTTGGCCGTTGTCTGCCAGTGAAATTGTAGGTAATCGAAAAGAAGATATCGGGAAAATTTTCGGGATATTTATAAATAAGTAGAATAGTTTAAACACAATTTACTTGTGATAATTGAAAATCATTCAAGATAAGATAAGATAAGATAAGATAAATTTTTATTGCCATAAAATTGTGTAAATACATAGCAGGTGTTAAGCATAATTGGGAACAAACAATTTACCCTAGTCGGGCATGCAATTTTTAGTGGGTAGGTATATGTTACATAGAAACAGCCACTATGCTGTTTTTGTACCGAAATATTCAGTCAAACTGTAGAACGCCTTATCTATATCAAATAAAGGTCTTTAGTTAAATCTACGACCACACACATTCTCGCATTCTCGAAAACGAGAATTTGTATAACATTGAAGCAACGCCTCCTAGTGAAATATAATAATGTTATTTTTTTTTATAGGGGCAAATAAAATTTGCTCTGGGCACCCAGAAGAAACACGTTATTGACATAAGGTATGAACAAACACAGTGCAAGTACATTCAAGGCATGATTGCTCGTTTTAGTTCTCTGTAATTATCAATTTGCACATAACACGCTATATAGCTTGATTGACGTACATGCACATTTATGTAGCATACGCGATGGATAGAAACGGTACAAACATAAATTATGAGATGGATGTGACGAGAACAGTAAAGATTAAGTAAGAAATGAATATGTACCTAAAAGGAACATTAAATATCGTGGATTGAAAAAGAATGGATTGTGTGAGAGATGTTAATAAAGCGACGCATGATACAAAAAAAAAAACTTTCCTACTCTCACACCAATTTTATCTAGCCTAAGAGAAGCTTCGTTATGAAACTCGTAAAATGGTTACTAGACAACGGATAAACATACATAAAATACATAAATACACACTTATTATACATAGAAAACACCCTGACCCGAGACAATTTAGAAAAACAATAATTTCTAAATTGACCCGACCGGGGATCGAACCCGGCACCTCAGAGATGGCGACACCAAGAAAACCGGTGTACAAACCATTCGACCAAGGAGGTCGTCAATATGTATAATACATGCGTATAATTGGACCCGGTAGGTGGCGCTGCTTTAGGGTTCTATAGGATACGGGTATTCACTCAAGCGAAGTCGCGAGCGGGCCGCTAGTAACGAATATTCAAAAACTCTCATAACATCAGCCTTTTTAAAAAGCGTTTGAGGGAACACTAGCTGTCCAGTTGATTCTGTCGTCCTATGTACATTGATTTCTTTCACCTTTTAATTTTGTTCTGTATATTATCCTTTGTTTATGCAATTATAAGTATGTAGGTATGTGTATTATAAATATTTAAGTAAGTGTTTTTTATATATTTTAGCGTTTTATTAACGCTTAAATATACTTAAGTAAAATTTAAACACTGAAAAAAGACGACAACCTCAGGCGGGAATCGAACCACGCACCTTCCGCATTCAAGGCAATTCCGCAAGGCAGCCGCCCGGAATGCGGAAGGTGCGTGGTTCGATTCCCGCCTGAGGTTGTCGTCTTTTTTCAGTGTTTAAATTTTACTTAAGTATATTTAAGTAAGTTTATTTTAGTTTTTGCAGGAGGTACACAATAATTCTACCTCTATTTATAATGTTTCCTTTTGCGGGCTTGTAGGTAATCGAAAGATATTCAGATCGCAGGTATTTCAGTACTGAACTAAGCAGCGCCCTTGTTCATTCACCCGTAGAGCTTATTTTGTTACCCTCTTATGTGTGTACATAAACTTGTAAAGAAATAAAGAAAGAAATAAATAAATGGCAATGATTCTGATGATGGCTTATATTGCAAAGCATCCTTGTATGTGGGAATTATAGTAGATAAACAGTAGATAAGATAAGGCATGTAAATGCCAGTAACCTACCGCAACTGGTATATGCAATGTTTTTTTTTTTGGAGAGAGATTGCATAGACGGCATTTTCAGCTTCAATAAGGAAAGCTCAGTGGCGCAGTGGCTTACGCTTTCAGGTTGTCATTATACTATCAACACGAGCTTTTAGTTGTAATTGATTAAAACTATTGGGTTTTTATATTGTTTTTACTTTTAATAAGTTATTTTGAATAAAATTTTAGTGGAAACTGTTTTGGACAAATATTTAAAATATACTACTCAAAACAAAATAAGGGCCACGAGGTATTTTGTCTGTACCATGAAAATAATAAAACCAATATTAATTTTTTTGTCTCCATAACGAAAACTAATGTTGTTTTTACCGTGTAGACCAAAAATTTATTCCAATAATAATGATTAAAAAGTTTATTTGCTTTTGAAAGAAAAAACACATTTAAGGTTAAAAATAAAAACAATGTAAAGTTACTGAAAACAAAAGAAAATACTCCATGCTCATCTTTTAGTAACGGGTATGCCCCCCTCGTTTCGTTACGCACTCCTGAAGCCTGGAGTGCATGCTCTCAATCAAATGCCTGACATTTTCCATTGGAATCTCTTCCCAGGCCCTTTTAACAGCGTTGATGAGTTGCTGTTGGTTGTGGATTTCCTGATCACCGTCTCTAACTCTTCGTTTCAACTGATCCCACATGTGCTCTATTGGATTTAAGTCCGGACTGTTCGCCGGCCACGGCAAGACTTGAATTTGAGACGCTTCCAGTACAAACCGAGTCGCTTGAGCCGTGTGTGCACGAGCATTGTCTTGCATCAAGATGAATCCAGGAGCCGCTCGCTGGGCAAATGGGATCACATGTGGTCTGACGACTTCCTCAATATACCGCTGAGCAGTAACAGTACCCTCATTTAAAATAGCGAGCTCAGTTTTGCCGTGTAAGCTTATCCCGCCCCAAATCATTACATTTGGACCACCAAAACGATCGACTTCATGGATGCAGGCTTCTGAAAATCTCTCGCCGCGTCTTCTCCATACTCTAATACGCCGATCGTCGTTAAAAAATTTAACTTTGCATTCGTCTGTGAAGAGCACCATGCCCCATTGGTTTATGTCCCAGTCCAAATGTTGACGGGAAAATCTTAAACGATTTGCACGATGATTTCTGGTTAATGGAATACGGACAACTCGCCTTCTTGATGCCTGCTGGTCTTCATGCAATCGATTACGAATAGTTTAGTCACTGACACGAGTACCCGTTGTGAGCCGTAAACGATTTTGCGTCGTTGTGCGATCTCGGCGCGCACTTAACCGAATGTAACGATCCTCTTGAGCTGTTGTAATGCGAACTCTGCCCGAACCAGGTCTTCTTCTAACACTGCCGGTCTCTTGGAAACAATTCCATAGATTTTGAATAGCTCTTCGAGAAAATCCTAATTGCAAACCCACAGATCGCTGCGAATGACCTTCTTCAATCATTGTAACGGCTCTGGTTGCTGTCAGCGAGTCCATATGACGCCTGCGTGCTTGTGGCATATTGCAAAAGATGTTTCTGACTCGAGATATCAATGAACTCTGATAATTTCTAATAAACCAAGAAGCTAAGGAAAGCAAAACGTCAAAGAAAATGGAATCAAAATTTTCAAAAATAATTTTAAATCAAATTTTATTTAAAATTGTTGCCAGCATTAGATGAATACTACAATATTAAAAAGTTTAGGTATCAAAGAGTTTGTATACTCAATATTTTACTACTTTCAATATGTAAATGTTTAATAATTTACACCAAAATGAAAAAATACCTCGTGGCCCTTATTTTGTTTTGAGTAGTATATAATATTTTACAACTAGGAGGTTTTTAACCTCCGCTTACGCAAGTCCTATGTGTCAATACCCTATCAAATTGTTTTTATGTGGCATTAAATTTTTTATGCTATTGTTATTACCACGAAATAATGGGAGTTGGTGCGTTTTGAGAATTTTTCGCACTGAGAGTCAGCAATCGTCGAACCGCAGCGCTGTAATTACTTTACTAAAATGCATAGAAAAGCTCAAAATACAATTTCATGTGATGTTATAACACGCGTAAATTGTCAGTTCGCTGGCGGATATTACACGAGCCGAACAGGTTAAGCGATAGTTACCATGAAAGCCTACTTCTCGGTACGTTACACAATATAGTACCTACATAGTACTAAGCACTTAGTTAATCTACAACAAGGGATTAAACCGCCCAGAGGTCTGTTTGCAGCGTCCTCTGGGTGCCTAGTGTGAATTTTTCATTCGATTACGTTTACGAAAACGAAGATTTGAATGGCAAAACTTTAACTCTTCTCGTATGTCATATGAGGCGCTGCTTCAATGCCATACTAATTTTCGTTTTCGTTAACGTGATCGAATGTCAATGATACTCACACCAGGCACCCTGTAGAGTACGGTCGGTCTCGAAGTAGCTTAACACTTAAGTACGGTCAGCAACGAAACCTCCTAAAATATTATTTTATGACCACGATTAGAGGTTGTCAAGCACGATCATTCGATTCATTTCTTGCTTTGACAGAGTAATAAAGTTTTGTTGCTGACTGTTCTATGTCACATCAACTTGCGCCCGTGCAACAATTATGTACGAAGTTCATACAATAATGATTGTACTATGTCATACTAGCTAGTATGACATAGGTAGTACCTACTCAAGTGTAGAGATACAGCATATATGCCTAAAGAAATAATCCTGACCATGTGAAGTTAGTACCAAGGGTATTCCCGATCAGATCCGAACCCTTCGGAGAATCTAGTAGGGCACGGGGACGCGCACTAGTGCGCGATGCCGTTCCCTCTAGATAACCTCTGAAGGTGATTCGTTTCACACGGCTTGAGGGATCCTTTACGTTCCTCGCCGCCCCCAAAAAAGCCCGGTGAAGCTGAAAATGCCGTAGAGGCAATCAGCAATCTCTCTCAAAAAAAAAAAAAAAACCATCGTTCGACACTTTGGGCTTAAAGTGTTCGACGAAAAATGTTCGACAGAGTTTTCGACAAAATTTATAAAATACAGTAAAAAAAATAAAAATTAAATAAAATTAAAGTAAAATATTTACTATAGCGTTGTGGTATCAAATTTGCGGTATTTCATCGGCAAAGGTGAATCTGCATGGCCATCGGTTGCAACGACCGTTGGATAGATGGTACTGTGCCGCTATTAGCACTCAATAATTATAAAGCAGTGACAAAATTCAGCGCCTTCCCGGTAGCATAGCGGTCAGTGCAGCCGCCCCATTGCGGATTGCAGCCAGGTTCGATTCCTGGCTGGGTCGGGTGGGCGTTTAATTTTTTCACTGTATTTTATAAATTTTATAAATATTTATCCAACTCTGTCAAATTTCTTCAATAAATGTTGAACCATATGCCCTATAATAAAAGTTCAAAATCTAATGTGCTGGCATATCGACGACCTTTTGCAAACCGGACGACAGCTGTTTCATGCAACTGAAAAGTACAATTTACAGTTTTGATACATACGAATATGGCCTTGTGAATGCAACATTTAAAATAGTCGTGTACTTATTACAGTAACCATCATAATAACAATGTTTTATTATAATTTGTAGTTATTCTCACATCAAGATTGTGCAATCAACAGTTTATGGGTTTTTCCCCAAGCAGAAAAGACTACCAACATACTTGCTAATTTTTCCGTCCTAAGGTATTCAGTTACCTAACTCAGGCATTTAATAATACTAGATTACATACTCGTAGCGACTTTTGGTAGAGAAAGATGTAAACATATTCAATAATCTTATCTTATCTTATCTTAGTGGGGCCTGCTGAGGTTTCCCTCTCCCAGTAACACTTCGACCCATCAGGATCTTTTGTGCAACCCCATCCATTCACTGTTCCTCCTCTGTAAAGATAGATGCCATAAGTTTGGCAACGTCCTTAAGAGCGGAGAGCCTGAAGTCCTCCGGTTTCGGATAGGCCGACCCCAGGAGTCCCATTATTTTCCTAGCCAGAGAGTCGCAGCCACACAGTAGGTGCTGCGTTGACTCCGTTTCCTCTCCACACGCCCTACACAAACTATTTGTTAAAAGGTGTATTCTGTGAAGCATTTGTTTTGTGGCATAGTGCCCTGTCAAGGCACCGATGGTTAATCGGGCGTACCTTCTGCTGCCTCCGCATATGAACTTACTCCGTCCTAAGGCGTTTTCGCCTAGGAAGGATTTGGCGTGTTTCATACCCGGCTGCTCTTCAATAATTAAAAAAATATATAACCTACATCAAGTTTACAGTAACATACCTACTACACATTCTGTTGGTTATCTATAATATTATTAAAGAGGTAAAGTGTGTGACTTATATGTTTGTTTGTTTGCGGAGCCTAATCTCTGGCACCACTGGTCCAATTCTAAAAATTCTTTCACTGATAGAATGCTACTTTTCTTGCGGGTACATACATTGGCTATATTTTATTTAGATAAAAAAGTGTTTCGTTTTTTTTCACGCGGACAAAATCGCGGGTAAAGTGTAGTCTAAATAATACTTTCAATAAATTAGGATAATGCTTAGTAAGTATATTCTGTGTTGGCAGTTGGCGGCCAGCTCAATTCTATATATATTCTCTATAAGCCATTTTACATTTCAGCAACCAATACAAACTTGAGCTAGAGGTAATTAATTAGAACCAATTAATTAAAACCATTAACGCCTCGGTGGCAGAGTGCTCGGCCCGATACCCGAAGGTCCTGGGTTCAATTCCCAATTTAAAATTTTTCGATGCATACCTAGCCCGGATTTGTCAATCACCAACCCGCGTTCGGCAAGCGTGGTGATTAAGCCAGTACCCATCAATTGTAGAGATAACTTTATTTCAATGATGGAGGAAATTGCCCAGCCGTGGGACAGTTAAAGGCTGTTTACTTACTTACTAATTTAAACCAGTAACAAAACTCAACTCAACTCTAAGAAACAAAAAGTTCAGACAGTACATAATAAAGTATTTTAACCGCCTCTGTGGTCTAGTGGCTAAAACCACCGGTTTTATTATTCTGTGCCAGAGGTCCCGGGTTCGATTCCCAGCAGGGGGTTTAGTGTACTCGGTTTGGTTGGTGGTAGGGCTCGTTTGTCCGCCTGGTTAGCTACCACCATCTTATCTAAATATGTCGCCATAACATCAATGTTTGTAGCATTGTTGTCTTCCGGCAGCTAGGAAATAAGATAGCCATTAGGATCCCGGGTGAAGTGCGCTTCCATTATTGGCCTTATCATCACTTAACATCAGGTGAGATCAAGGCACTGTGCTTACCCGTTAATATAAAAAAAAAGTAGATGGAGGCTTTTTGAAAAAACACAGTGTTGAAAAAAATCTACGAGCGGGAATCGAACTTGCTACCCATGACATGCCGGGTCAGGTGCACTGCCAACTATGCTATCGTGCCTCAATCCAAATCGCCGAAATTATTTAACACTATCTACGCTTACTCTGTTAGTTAAAGGAGCTGTTCTATGTCGAAAACTAGTTATCAACATGTATATGGAGGCTGTTGTGAGAGGTGCTAACAACTGAAACAAATAACAATGACGTATAATATATAATTTGTAATTAAATGTGTAATGTGTAATTAGTGTAATAATAGTAGGTTCAAAGAATGTAAATAACTAGAAACAATAACAAGTGTGATACGTATAGACTAAGTAACAATTATTACTATAACTCAAGTAAGCTTATGACGAAAAAAAAAACAATTAATTGATTTTAATTCAACTTTCAAGGCTTAAGGGAAATACCGCGATGTTGACAGTTAAAAAAACATTTCATTAAAGGATCGGTCAACTGATTTTATGCGATTTGAAACTTTCCATAGTGGACTTTAAACTATTGAGATATTTAGATTATACTAATGAGTTAATTAAGTTATTATGTTTACGTGTTAAATAATAATTACCAAAACATTGTACTTCAAAGTGTGTCAACTAAAAAAGTACATAGATAACGACATTCACCAGCTAAAAATAGATAATGAGGCAACTAAAATCTAAAAAGAATATATAATGATTTGGATAACAGGTACAGTCAGAAGCAAAAGATGATGATCAAAACCTACCATTATGATTGAAACAAGAGAATAATGAGTGTACTGTATACCAGCGAATATTTTCCTGATTTTGTTTTCATTGCATATTATATTGTGTTTTTTTTTTATATTTTACGGGTGAGCACAGTGCCTTGATGATGATAAGCCAATGATGGAAGCGCACTTCACCCGCGATCCTCAACTAATGAGGCACTGGCTATCTTATCTTTAGCTGCCGGAACACAACAATGCTACAAACATTGATGTTATGGCGACATATTTAGATAAGATAGTGGTAACTAGCCAGGCCAAGCCCTACCACCAACCAAACCGAGTACACAAACGTGTGTCGCCCGCTGGGCATCGAACCCGGGACCTCGGTTTAGACCCAACCGGTGGTTTTAACCACTAGACCACAGAAGCGGTCAATTTGCCGTCAATTTCGATGTTTTGTCAAACATCTTGAAGTGTACAAACCTAAAAATAAATATTTTGTTGTTTAATTAATGCTTCTCGCTTGACGATTTCACCAGGGGCCATGAACTGATAAAGCCGTAGGTATAAGCGCAATTCACCGGGAAACCTAAACCACTATATGTACTGACTATCTTATCTCTAACTGACGGCACACAACTATTCTAATTACTGTGCGGGAATCACCGGCATAAAGCTGAATGCATAATATCTCCCGTGCCGAATACAGATAATTCAAGATATATAACATCTAACATCCCTGAAAGATGTATCTTTTTTTGGAATTACTGAATCGATTTTAGAAAGGGTTTTTTATGTAGGTAGTTAAAAAAGTACGCAAAGTAAAGTCACTCCTTAGTGTACAGTCGGTATACCAACTAAATTAAATAATAGGTGATGAGTTAGTGCCGCGCCCCACTCAACGCTCTACTGAACTCCAACCACTGCGACTTGTTTGCGGAGGAATGGATGAAGTTGTTGTTGAAATGCTTCCCAAGACCCAGGTTCGATTCCTGGCTGGGTCGGGTGGGCGTTTAATTTTTATGTAAATTTTATAAATATTTAATTTTACAAATGCTTAGAGTTTTGTGAGAGTGAAGATACAAAAAAGGTCCTATTTGCTTTAACTTGCTTGTTCGTATGTATCGACTGTTGAGCAAAGATCTGACTGTAATTCACAATTTGTTTTACTAGCAAAACAATACCCACAAAATAAACATCTGAAATAAGGGTTTGCGATAAATAAGTAATATCTTACTACTATGACTAGCTTAGCTACCCAAACTATTCTTAATGTCTTGGCCTCCGATAAAAGAGTTCGCCATCTAACGTTGCATGTTGTATAACATGTCAAGTCTTTTGTAATAAACACCATCCGACGTTTATATGACATAAGGACCGGATTTCTGATAAGGGGTGCAAATGACCATCGTGCTATCACAACGAGCACGCTCATTTCCCCTCTGTTCTAATCGTAGTAGCTTTTATCATTGTCACATTCTTTTTACATTGGTTAAATGGAATATATTATTGTGTAATTGACTAAGTATTTCAATATTATTGTAATTGTGACGTAGATTATTTTTTGTCATTGTTTACATATTTGTGTGCTATTTTTTGTGTTTTATAACTTTTGCCCAGTGTATGTCATAAAGCGACGATTTGTAATAATAATTACCTAGTATTGTCATTAACTTAATTCTAAAATATTTGCACACCAGTAAACTGGTAGAATGCATTGGCTCGAAATAAAATAACCTAACGACTATAGCTGAACCTGTATTCTCGCAAATAAAAAAGATATTTGATTTCATTTGTTTACTATAGATGCTTATGGCAGTGTTACCTAAATCACTTAAAATATAACTTAGTTCTTTTGTATTAAGTCACGTCACTAAAAGGATAATTTAAATATTGAATTGAAAGCAAACTTCCCAAGCAATTTGATCACAGCTTTATCTTATTTTTTATCGTATCTTTAATTGTATTTTATATCAGAGGAGCCAACAAATCTTTATTTTAAAGTTTGCTGTTGGCCCCCGATGATCTTTACATCGTAATCGGACTTTTAGGGGCGCGGCGAGAATCGAAGGGTTTCTCAAACTGTAGAGATCGAACATCCTAATAGGGTTTCTAGAGCAGATGGCATCACACAAGGGGTCGTTAGGCCGTTCGTACCACGAGCTGTTCGTACCGTGGTACGAATGGCCTAATGACCAGCGTGTCCATAGGGACGCCTCGGAGAATCTAGTAGGGGATAGCCCCTAAGTACTAGATTCTCCGAGGCGTTCTTATCCGAATTGAGGCATAGCTTTCCCTCTCGCAATGCACATACAAATCGGTCTCGAAAGATTTCGCTGAGAAGAGCAGCCCTAAGTTATTCATATAACTTAAAACTCATTTAACTTGTCGTTTTTGTTTTTACAGAGACAAAATAAAGAATTCAATAGAAATCCCAATCCTGACAAGATGTTGCTTCTGTTTTCCACTGCGGAAGGGGCTAATAGCATTCGCGTACATCAATTTAGTAAGTACATTTTATCGTAACATTTTTATTTCATCAGCTAATTTGGGCACACTGCACGGAAAATTCCTGCCTCTTGCCTATGCTTATGGCATCTGGTTGGTTGGTTGCTCAGTGATTGAAGATTCTTGGATGAAGTGCCTTTTCGTCACTTACCATCGGGCGCTTAGTGCAAGTTTTATTTGCCATTCGATCACGTAAACAAAAACAAGACAAGACAACAAGAGTTTGCATGACAAAAATTACACTCTTCTCTTTTGTCACAAAAAGGCACTGCTTCAATGCCATACAAAGTCATGTTTTCGTTAACATGAACGAATTTCAAATAAAACTCGCACCACACACCCTAGGGAAAATAAAGAAAACGTAATAATAATGTACCTATATACAAGATAATCATATTTTTTTTATACTTAGCACGGCAAAATAGATTTGATTGCGATATCATATTTTCTGAGTTTATGTCAAATAACTTTTTTTCAGTATCATAATTATCTACCCAAGGTTGAGTACCTAGGCATAATCAAAACACATAACAGCAGAAAAATAGCAATTTGAGTCGCGGTTCAGTTATTTCAAACGAACAGGAAATTGTGTATGCAAAAAAAAAACCTAAAGCTGCTAAATGATGATAACAGCTCTACAATTTCGTTGGATAATTTGTTTTAGTAATAATAAACACATGCTGACAATGAACTTTATCTATCAATTTTGCGTTCGTTCTGTAACGTGAAATATTTATCGAGTTTCATGTTCATTTGATTCATTTGATTTCTAGAAATTTGTAACTTAGGCATACACGAGTAGGTAGGTACAGACAGAAGCCTGCACCTCTATCTATCCAATCGATTAAATTTATTCAATAAATGTTTAACCCTAAAAAGTTCAAAGTCTTAATAATAGTTAGAAAGAAAGAAAAATGTATCTGTTTCAATAACAGAAAGTATTAAGTTACTATAATATGAGTCGTATAGCCAACGGGAAGTTAAATATTTGCCAATCTAAAGGGTTAGTCGAAGGAAATTAAATTTCATGCTTGTAATAGAAAATTTGGCAGGTTGTGGTAGTCTGATGTACAGACGTGTGTACTGTACAGCCTAAGGGGCTCTACTTTACAGGGAAGACGTAGTCAAAGAAACAAACAATCGATCAGTAATAAACTGTATTTTTAAAACGAACTCAAGTTAACATTTATTGCCCTATCGCTGCGACGGGCTGACGTAGAATTTTCTTTCGATCCTCTTCTGTTTCCTTCTATGCGTGTCTTCTTAATCAAGATGAGTTTAAACGCAGAACGCGACGGCTGCCAGTAGGCTCGCCCAACCAAGTAGTCCCGATCACTACAGTACATATACAACATATTATTTGAGTTTTATAGGTAAACATCTATTTTGGCATCTAATAAATTATATACCTAATAAAATGTAGCGATGATGAATTGATTTCAATGACTGAGACCTTTGCCTTTACTTTTCATTTGCTATTGTATTTTAACTGCCTCTTAGTGCCTAGTGTAAGTTTTGTTTAGTAACCTTTCATTCGATTACAAAGACGAAAATTTGTATGGCAAAATACAAACTCTTCTCGCATGCCGCCAGGAGGCGCTGCTTCAATGCCATACTCATTTTCGTTTTGTTAACGTGATCAAATGCACAACATTACTCACACTAGTCACCCTGTAGTCTAGTAGTTATGTCACCGGACTCACACCCAGAGAAACTAAAATCAAGAGAATAAAAAAACTACTTCCGCTTTATATTTTTGGAAATGGATTGTAGTTCTCCGCATATTGTGGGCGGCGAGAAACCAAAGATCCCTCAAGCCGTGGTGATTGAACATCCTCAGAGGGTTTCTAGAACGGATAGCATCACGCAGCATGTCCCCGTACCCTACTATATTCTCCGAGGCATTCAATTATTTTGGCTATAGATGCTTGATAACGCAGATTGGACAGGCCTCCAACAAGGTGGACCGACGATCTGGTGAAGGTCGCGGAAAGCCGCTGGATACGAGTGGCACAAAAGCGGTCGTTGTAAAGATCCTTGGGGGAGGCATTTGTCCAGCAGTGGACGTCTTTTGGCTGAGATGATGATAAGGATTATTGATAATTCCAGATACTGTCGCTGACGGTGGCCAGCTTCCTGTCTGTGTACGTGTCGTTCGTGAGAAACTCCGAGGTGCCTGAGGTGGTGGAAGAGTACCCACGGCTGATCGTGGACACCACTGCGCTCGTGGTGGAGATCGCCATGTCGATCGTCTTCATCGTGGCGCTACATAGGGTACGCTTATTGTCTCATTAAGCCGGCAAGGATAGACTAGGAGCTCGATAGCGCTGTGGTTAACGCGCCAGGTTGCGATTTCGCAAAGGCCGGTCTTCGGAAGGCACGTAAAGCCGTTAGTCCTGGCTGCATTAGCAGTCGTTAACAACCACGATTCCGCACTGGGCCCGCGTGGTAGTAAATGACCCGTTCTCCCATCTATCCATAGAGAAGGCTCGTGCTCTAGCAGTGGAGACATAAAAATGAGCTGGTAAACCTAGAAGCTGGGTGGCGCTGTCGTAAGCACTTAACTGAAGCAATCGCAGACCAAGCCTCGCAGGCTTCTGAAATAAAGCAGCTTTCGCAGGGCTAGTCATCAGATTGGTAACCAAATCTAGAGAAACTGATTACCTACCGTTTAGAGTAAGCCAAATCTTCATATTCAAAATAACCAGTTTTTTTTTATATATACGTAACTCGACAAATGACTCCACTCCACCTGATGTTAAGTGGAAATGGAGTCCAGACGCAAGGACAACTGGTGCAGCGTGAAAACAACGCAGCATCAGTCACCCTCACCCTGCCGGCCCACAAGGTGCCTCTTCACGCCTCAGTTCTCTTCAGTTTTAAAAGTCATAGTTTTCAATAAAAAAATATATCGAGAAAATTGTGTTGCTTTTGAGGAATTCTTAATAAAGAACTGAAGAAGTATGTATCAAATAATTGGAAATGTAGCTTGTTCTTGTGATAGATTTTTAAAAGTGGTCGTTAGGAATATCAGTCAGAACCTAATTTTGCGATTATACAATATAAAATTGAGAAGCTGAAAAGGTCTAAATTACCTCATTTAGCGGCTATGTATATAATTGTGTCATTTTAAACTGTTCCAGAAACACGTGCTGCTAATGAAGGTCTACCTGTACTTTGAGATCGTGTACTCCTGCATAGGATTCGTGTACGGGCTGGCCTTCATCACGAAAGAGACGGCCAGCGAGCTGTTCCTCATCTTATTCCAACTCAGTAAGTAACGATTGCAATGCAAGTCTCATAGAAGATACAATTTCATAATAATAAATAAACATTTATAAAATACAGTGAAAAAATTAAATGCCTACCCGACCCAGCCAGGAATCGAACCTGGGTCTTCCGCCTTCCGCCTTTCCGTCTTTATAAATATTTAATTCAGCTTCAGTGCAGCAATTAGCGCTTAAAAATAAAAAGTAAAACTTAATAATTTTAAAAAAGATAAAAGTATTGTTTTATTTTCAATTTTTTTTTCAAATTGTAATTTGTTTGTTGTGTTCGCAACAATATTTGCGTAAAAAAATTATGTAAATAATCATAAAAATTTAAAAATAAATAAAAAAAGTAATTCTATTAAAATCATCGGGAAATACTAACAATTAATTAAGTGGTTGAACGATGAGCCTGATATCCGGAGGGTCCGAGTTCAATTCCCAGGGCGGGCTAAGTTTGATCCGGATTACCAACACGCTCTTTAGTAAGCACCCAACAACTGTAGCGACAACTTGATTTCTTATTCTGGAGGTCTTCGCCTAGCAGTGGGACAGCACGTTAACTTATCCAAGCTATTCACTTTATAATAAGGTATAAAGCCTGGTATAGTAAGGGCCTGTTTCACTATGTCTGATTAGGAGATATTTGGCAGTTAAAGTGACAGTTTTGTTTGGACTATCTGTCAAGTAAACGGTAAAAAAAATCTTATAAGAGACCTACCTTACGGACACGGAATCTCGCTACAACTGCGCTCGGGCTGTTCCGAGCTGTTCCGAGATCCGAGTCCGAGAGAGGGTCTATGTGAGCGTTTCTCAAGCGTGGTATGAATTAAGCTAATACCTTCTGCCGTGTCGTTATTTTGTACCTCCGTTGCCCAGGCAGCGCCAGGCCCGACTTCACCTTCCGTGCCCAATTTTCATTGAAACGCGGCTTTTTTCTGAGTGGTAGAGCCACGCTGCGTTGCAGCACGAAATGGGCCGGCTCGTCCGGCGTAACACCCCTCTCACAGAATATCGGCGTGAAACAATGGTACTCGTTGATGTTAATATGTTAATATGATGTTAAAATTATATAAACGAAAAAAAAACATTTTATAAACTTATACATTTTTTTATCTGTTGTTACAATTAGAGCCCCTTTTTCCAGAAATTGTTAAACACTTTTCTGATGCAGATATTGTTATCCATTTGCTCCGAGCAACAATTTCTCTCCACACCACTGCAGCTAGATATATGATAACTGATAGATGGTTTTTCATTCAAGTATCAAAAATGTAGGACAACTTAAAGCAAAAAGCTTGAAAAAAACTTGTCCATATATAATATCTACTGTACATTTTATATCCACGTGTTTGTAACTTTTACATCGACCAATTTATAATAACCCGCCCGATCCTCTAAATGACACCACACATTTACAGAATACACTAAACATGAACACTAGTTTAGGTCCAAGACACTACTCGTAGTACTCGTAGAACAAGGGTACGAAGAACCGGTTCACACGCGCTCTACACTAGGTACAGACATGTACCTGGGCGCTTCTCTCCTCCTCCAAGGCCTGGTCAACCCAAGCCGAGGTCCGAACCTCTAGAGGCGCCCTCGGGTTGCTCCGCTCCCCGATCCGGTCCGAACCCTTCGGAGAATCTAGTAGGGCACGGGGACGCGCACTAGTGCGCGATGCCGTTCCCTTTAGAAAACCTCCGAAGGTGATTCGTTTCACACGGCTTGAGGGACCCTCTACGTTCCTCGCCGCCACCAAAAAAGCCCGGTGAAGCTGAAAATGCCGTCTGAGGCAATCAGCAATCTCTCTCAAAAATCAAAAAAATAAAAGAGTTTGTTTTTTGGTTTGAACGCGTCTATCTCTAGAACTACTAGTCGGATATGAAAAATATTTTTTGCATTTGGTAGCCCAATTTTTGTGGAGGGCTATATACTTATATTATTTATCTAAATAATCCAATTTCTGTTAAAAAATTGCCGGCGGGTGGAACCGCGGTGTACAGCTAGTGTATAGTATATAAAACAACCTTTTTTTTTGTTTCCAGTGTGGCAGATCTACCTGGCTATCTTGATTTGGAGTTCAGTCACCAAAATGGCAAGAGATGACACAGTGAAATATGTCCGCGAAAGAGATCCCGTCTAAAATTGTACATACTCGTATACCTGGTAGATTAAAAATAAACCTTATATTTAGGTAATAAGTCGCATTACTCCATCGATGAATTTACATCAAAACGAATGGCTTTTTTATATGAGGACAATCGGCACTTTACCTATGCTCCATACCGTACCGTAAAAATAACTATAGGCTATGGACCTACCTACATTATGACAACCAATCCAATTTTTTGGAGAGATTTTGCTTCTCTTAGCTTTTACAGTGTCACCAGACATTTTGAGCGCGGCGAGAAACTGAAAAGGTCAAAAGCCTCAAGCCGTGTGATCAAAACATCGTCCGAGGCTTGCTAAAGGGGATGCCATAGCTCAAGCGTGTTTCAATCCCCTACTATATTCTCCGAGAAGGTCTGATCGGATTGAGAACAACCAATCCAACTGTGACTAAATACGGACGGAAAACTATCAATTTAAATCAATATAAAAATATATAATGATTGACAGACAACTACTGTCACAGTTTACAAGAGAATAAATTGTTTTGTGAAGTATTGTTGGATAATATTAGACCCTTTATGTGTTGGTAGTGAGATTTAAAACTACATAAGTAGGTTTGCTGAAGGCTAATCAATGTATACGTGCTATGGAAATAGAATCTTTATTAATATGTATATTTTTAAATGTGATAAAAATTAATAAATCGTGTGTAAAGGTACATACTATAACAACTCACCGATGTATATTTTAATTTATGCAAATTGTGTAGAAAACTGTGAATATCCTCAATTGAATGTTACTTAGTTACATTAAAAGATCTATTTTAGTACAAAATATTATGTAAAAAAATATTATAGATCAACACAGACTAACTAATTAAAGTAAAAAAAAAAGCAGCTTTCTGGGTTGCCAGGACCATTATTAATATGTAAAAAGCGCATTACTTATGTTACTTAAAAAAATAACCATCATAGACTTTGCCTTGTCTTTGTATGTAAATTGGAGAACTGTAGCCCGTATAAAGGTCTTGGGTTCATGTCTCAACCAAAGTGCTCTGAGTGCTGAGTGCAAATTATATTAAAATTTTGTTAATTGAAAAATCTCGCACTGTGCACATCTCCGTTTATCCAAGTGTTAAATATTTCCTTGTGTCATTTTTGAGCAATTAAGTCCATAGAGATATATAAAGTGCCTTACAATTGTTAAATATTACCTTACTATGATGACTGAATGACGAATGAAAATATACTCTTAAATTTTAGATATTATATTAAATAAAATTGTTACCTAGTTCAAAAATATAATAAATCATAACGGTTAAAAATGAGATATTGACAGCGACAATACAATTATGATTATATATATTTTTATAATCGATTTACAACAGTTAGGTAGAGTTTAAGGGAAAGTTTGTAAATATTATTATAAAATTTTATTAATTAATATAAATTTGTATTTAACCGGAAAAGTTACCTAGCCTGTGACATTTTCAAATGTTATGCCAAATAAAGAATTAATTGAAAAACAGTTTTATTGTTTATTATTTATTTTTCTAATAAAAAGTGTTGTTAATAATTCACAAATACCGATATCAAAATTTTAACTTACTATGCAGCAAAACGGTTTCTTGTCTAAAATCATGCGTTTAAAAGCAGTCGCGGTATTAGATTCCGCACCCTCTGACACCTTCTGATACCGAGACAGGTTCATTTCCAATCATGCTATCGTGGCTCCGTCCGACCTGTGCATACTGTTCAACACTATCTACTCTTACTTTCTCAGTCCTCTGGGACTCAATTCGATGCAATTCGGGTTCAAATCTAAATCGTGGCTTTTTTTTACTACTTTTTTAGATAGCTTTGTGAATTCTTTTACAAAATATATATAATATAGGTATAAACTATTGTGTGCCCTACGCCGTTGTCGTGTAGTACCACGACTCGTTGTTGATCAAGGTGAGCAGGTTCTCGTTCTCCCCTTTCTCCTCTTCCAACTGCCTGTAGAAACTGCCCACAACCATGAGCATGTAGAATCGGATCACTGAAAAAGTAAAATATTTTTTCATTATTCAAAAAAAAATGTATTTTTTGAGCTTGAGTGGTATTACATCGACTGTTTATCGTTTCTCCATTATGTTTTTATTCGTTTTTCTTTTCATTAGTGCTTAATTATTATCTCGAGCTCCTCCGTGCTTCGGAAGGCACGTCAAAGCATTGGGGCCAACGGCTTGATGTGCCTTCGTGCCGTGACGTGCCGGCTGTATTAGCAGTCGTTAGCAACCACCAATCCTGGGCCCGCATGGTGGTTTATGATCTGCTCTTCCTATCCAACCATAGGTAAGACTCGTGCCCCAGCAGTGGTTACATAAAATAAGCTGATGATAAATATTACAAGTAAGTCACTACGCCATCGGTTCGTAAGTCTACGGCGGCAGACCATGGCGTTTCTTTTAATATAGCGTCAGAATATTGGAAAATACCAATAATAGAAGGACATTTTCCATCACAAAACAACATCCAAATACATCTTTTTATACAGAAAAATAGATAGACTATGGTTATTAATTCAAAGCGGGAAATGCATAATATAAAGCTTTTGTTAATTTTGAAGGTTTTGAATTGCAATCGTGGTAATTGTAATTTACCAATGTTTGGTCCCTCGATGAGAGCCAAATTTAAACATCTAAAGCTGGGGTTGCTTTATTGCTTCGGAAAGCATTGGTCCCGGCTGTCATCATTAGATCGAGGCGAGATAAGGTAGGTTTTGAATAATGGCCTATCTCCCCATGTGGGAAAGCTAGACAGTACCCTTTTATTCTGTTGAAAACTGGCCGACCAAATATAACCGCGTCTAGGGAAACTCGAATAGTTATGTGGCGATCTCTCCTCCATCTCCCGCTTCTTTGTCTAGATCTTTGGCTTTGGCAGAGGTTAAAAAAAGGAGGGGCTCAGTTTCATCTTTTCATTTCACTTATGAAACTTAATTGACTTCTAAGTACTTACAGAGTCCGAGGAACTCAATTACGTAGACTAATAGCGACGTGTCGGCGAAGTGGTTGATCATGTTCATGGTGCTCCAGAAGACGAACATCAGCAGCAGCACCATCACCTGCATCGACATCCAGATCACCCACGGCCTCACCAAGAACGCCTTCTCCTGAAACCGGAGCAAGACATGGTCATTGTTTTTCTTTCTTTACTAGGTAATACTTTTTTTTACTAGGTAATGTGATTCCCGGGCGACCCCGGGTTATGTGGCACTTTTCTCCTCTAACACACCTAAAAATCTAGTACCATATCCCCTCTCTGCCACGGGAATGGCTCGGGATCACGAACGGGTTCCCCTCCAAATGCACAAAACTGACTGGAAAGACATACATTACATTGTCATCATGATGACAATGTAAACACGCCTGCACATCAGACTACCACAAACTGTGAAATTTCCTCAATAGACTTTAAACTTTATGATTTATTTTATAAGGTTGAACATCATTTAAAAATAAATCCGTTTTGGATAGGTTGATATGCCGGCCTGTACATATATTTTGTTTAAATGTAACTGTTTATAACCATTTTCTACATGCATTCCAAGTTGATCAGCCTGAATGTGATGTTTGTGAGGATGAACAAATGCAAGTTAAGTTGATTTGTTTTTTATACTTTATTTCTCTTTTGTCTTTTGTCATTTCTTTTTTGATTTTCCCATGTTATAGTTTTACTAGTTATTTATTGTAATCAGTTTACCAATCCTCACTCTACCCGCGTGGAGGTTTATGCCCCGATTCCTATCCACTCATAGGCAAGGCTCGTGCCGCAGCAGGGGGGACATAAAAATTAATTGGCGATGATGATGATTTAATTAGTTTATTCAACTCGTTTGTAGTCTCAGTATCATAGAAGGTAATATAAAAATCTTATCGTTTCTTGAGCTTACCCGGATAGCTCCGACCAGCATAACCGCGGTGAGGAACAACGTGACCGCATGCGTGATGGTGACGCCGATCACCACGGCGTACATCACCATGCTGCTCACGTTCGAGGAGTCCAGCTGCGACGGCAGGAAGCTCAGCGCGGCCATGCATTGCGCTAACGCGAGCACCGAGTACAACTGAAGTAAATATACCATATTATTATTGTTTTATCAATTACGTCGTGATGTTGCTCCTGGGATGTGGATACTGCTTCTGCTTAACATCAGGCAGAACAGAGTAATTGACCAGGGCTTCTTTAAAAAAAAGAATTCTGTTTCATACATCGATAGTGTGCTTCATGAGGGGATTTGCTATAATCGCCACGCTTGGCAGGCGGGTTGGCGATCGCAGTAATTTGATAGCATCCCCGCTACACACGACTTCAGACTTCAAAGTTTATACTGACACCCCCCACCAACCGTTAGGTAATAATGTAGGTGTCAGACAACCTTGCGCAAGCACAAGGAACCATCTGCGTCTGGTCATAACGCCAGATCAGAACGCGCCGGAGCGCATTTTTCATCCGGAACTCTTAAGACTAGTGACTCGAGCGAGTTGCCCCGTGGACACGTATAGTCCACTACCTGATATCTAGATAGTTCCCGGAGCTGTAAGCTCGTTCACTCCTCGTTGCACTAAGAGTACAACTCGCAATTTTTCCACTGATCGGGTCGTCAACTCTAAAGTCAGTCGACTAGTCCTCTTTGGTGGCGGAGTTGTAAACCACTCACTTCTCAGTACCCATCCAGAAACCTCGCCAGTTCCACAATCCTACGCGGCTGGCTTAACCGGGGACATTGCATCTAACGGGCGCCTCTACTAGTAAGTTGAGAGCAGTGGACGTCTTTTGGCTGAGATGATGATGATGGTGTTCCTATAGTTTCTGTCAACCGCGAGGGTGTTTTAGATTACTGTTGCTCTACATAGTTTTTATAAGGATGTATATATATATAAATAGAGAGTCCAACTGTTTAAGATTAACGTATTATTTGCTTATAGGACAGTCAAGACGCGAATTCACTGGTCAAGAAAGTTTACCGCTCCAGTTTGTTTGTACAATCATAAAAATTTTCAGCCCGTATCCAAGCTTCAAGCTCATCGCATCCAGGTTTTCCAACGATCAGCACTGTATGGCACATCTGTCAGATGGTTGGCCAGAGATCCGCTTGTCTGTCCTCTGCAGCCATTTCATTAGGGCTCTTCTCCAAAGTACTTGCTGAATATTATCTTTCTAATCGCGTAAGGTTTTTTCATCTAATGTTATATTGTTTTGAGTTGGTTTTTTCCTAAGGTGTAGGACGAATTTAGTTTGTGAATATATATAGTTACTTTTATATTGTCTAAGATGATAATTTTCGCAATATTATTTCATTTGAATTACTGAAATACCTTCTGACTTCAGTAAACTTAAAGATCAGCTACGCCCATTGTTACAAACGATAAGTTTAATCGTACATTTCATTGTCGTAATACTTACAATAACTATTAATCCTGAGACAATACATCCGAACTTCAGAGAGAGACACGCAAAACTCTTCTTCTGTCTTGGAATATTTTCCATTGAGAATGGAAAGTCTGAAAAAAGAAAACACAATTGTGTTTACAAAATGAAAATAATACAGAAACTAAACAAAACATTATATAATATAAGAGATAAGATAGCCAGTGCCTTAGTAGTTGAGGATTCCGGGTGAAGTGCGTTTCCACCTTTGGCCTTATCATAATGAAGGCCAAGTGACTAACCGTTAGCATAAAAAAAATAAAAGAATTAATACAATGTCCATTCAGATTTTTATTAAATCCATCTTCCTAGGAATTCAACAAGGCTTCTCCATATGAAGAATAAGTAATAACAAATACTTTTTGTACATTCTTTGTTAATCCTGTTACACTCATATGCATTATCTCGTTACTGATATTATCGAGTCACAGTGACATCATACCGGATTTCTTTATGATATTATTATGATTACCGTGGAACGGGGTTGCTTTGGATAAATATATCAATGATCATGGCAATATATTTTTAATTAGCAACTTAATTAGGTGTCTTTAGCGTTCTAGGCGTGTTCTCTAGCAAATTACCACCCCATTATCATATCGTAAGTTGACATGTACGAGATAACTTCAAGGAATAGGAACAATGGTTCACAACAACAACAACAACAACAACACTTGGTTCAAAACGATCCCTTTTCAACTGTACTTTCTGCTTTAATAACAAATGATTGCTATTTAATATTATACATGTAATGTAAGCTAAAAGGTATGCTTTTGTTGTTTTAGTTTTTATTACAAAGTAACTAACAGCCAAAACGCCTTTCCGAACTTATTTAGCTATTCAACACGGTAGAGCTACGAAGAAGCGTGTAAGCATATTATAAACAAACGGCGCGCGTTAAATCAAAAACATCGTGTTTACCTTAGAATAATATGAAAACTTACTTGTTGTTATTTTACCAGACATTTTGAAGCTATCACAGCGGTTTTCTTTAAAAAAAACTTATAAACAACAAGCACACTACACAAACAAAAACATCTGAGAGCGCAAGACTCTTTGCACGGAATCTTTTTCTTTTATTATCTGTGGTCTTTCTTGTTTTGGTCGTGTGAATTCGACTGTGTGTTCCGAACGGACTGATAGATATCGTTTATCGCGTCGCGGCTGCTAATCACGTCCCAGATAATATAACCATATCAGGATATTATCAAAATTAGAAATAGTGGTGTGATAACTAAAGAAAACATGATTATCCACACTTTGTTTTTTTTTGCTTGCAATATATTTGAATGAGCAAGTTTTTGTATTTGGAACACACACGAATTTCGTGGCGGCAGTGGCGGTATTAAAAATTATATCACTTAAACTTAAACTATTTTAGCGTGTTCGTATTTCTATTAAGATTTTATAATCTATATATAAATCAATTTCTGTTTGTTTGTCTCGAACTCAAAGCTAAAACTCGAGCATGGCTGGGCCGAATTGGCTAATTTTGATTTTGAAATATTTGTGGAAATTAAGGGAAGGTTTAAGCGGTAAGAAACATAAATAATAAGTAACGGAAAATACTAAAAACGACAATTTAATTTTCCAATGCAAAATGATTTTTTGTTTTGTTGTCATGGAAACTGTCAAAGTGGTACGAAGTCCGCCGGGTCAACTGGTCAATAATAAAAGTGATATGTACTTAAAATCCTTTTTTACATTTTTCGAAGTATTTTCAACGTTGTACTTCCTTGTTTGTTCTATTTCCTTATTTATCTCTGATTTTGCTTAGCAATCTCCTACGAAGAAACTGACTTATTGGCTTATTATTGGCTGGTGGTGGGTATTATGGTGGGTGTTAATGACTGCCATCTTACGAAGCCTTTGCGTGACTATTCGTAGCGTAGTGTCTGAAAGATAATGTTTTTGGTGGTTAAATAGACCGATATGACTAACCAGTCAACTATCCAATTCTGTCACTGTTGTTGTCATATACGACCTAATCGACACTTCCTCATTGTTGGGTTAAAGAGAAAAAAAAAACTAATTATAAAATGCAATTTTATTACCTATATCTCTTTATTAAATTACTCACACACACATTATTCTCAACAATAAAATATATAATTGAAATATAAATCTTTATTAAAATTGCACATTTCACAAATTATTTCTACTTATGTAAGTAACTAGAAAATAAATTAAGAAAAATAAATATGTTCTACACTAATGACCACGTTTTAAAGTATGTTTTAAAGTACATTTGAACTTTATCTTTTTTATTATTTTTTTTATCTTCAGCACACATGCCACCGAATGATAAAGTTAATACTAACTAATTTCAATTCAAACATTATACACTGCGGCTCGCATCTTCCATATTTTCTAATAATATTTAACTACATGTTATAAAGTAATTAGATACTATGTTAATAACGTGATAATCAAGCACAAAATGTTATGGTTAGGGACTTTTATTTTTGTAGAGGTACATGGTATGTCAATTTATACTGGTTTGACAATAACTAGAAATTGAACTATACGTAAAACGCCCAACATTATTATAATTACATAAATAAATAATCAGTCTGTCAATCAGTAGGGGTGCTCAATGCTATGGCCATGAGATTCGATCACCGTCTGACCGTAACTGCTTGATGAACCCTGAACTACCGCACCCGAGACTCCACTGGAGACCACGCCCGCAGATCCCACCGACCCTACTACGCCTGGAGAACCCACCCCAAGCACCCCTGACTCCGCCGGTCCAATGAGGCCTGGAGAACTCACCGCTCCAATCAAACCCGGAGACCCTACCGCTACCGGACCAGCCGCCACCGGAACAGCATGCGGCACCCCCACCGGGATTGGAGCGGGGTACGCCACGTGGTACGGTTGCGGCACCGGTATCCCTACCGCTTGCGTCACGGTTACCGGTACTGGGTGAGCGACGGGGTACGGAAACGGTCGGTCGATGGGCACAGCGAACGGCCTCTGAATGATGTGCGCTACAGGATGCGGCACCGGGACGAGCACCGGCCGCGGACGATCCACCGGCACGCCCACCGGAACGGTGTACGGCACCGGTCGGGGAACACTGTACGGTATCGGTTGGGGCACCGGAATGGCCACTTTGTTGTGGTACTCGGAGAACGTGTGGTGGATGGGTATGTGTCCTGAGATATGCCGTTTATTATGTTCCGTACTCTGTGATCGGTGGAGAGAAGCCAGCACAAAAATCTAGAACAAAAATACAATTTTAGCATGATTTCTTAATTATTTATACATACCTACATTAAAACTTACGATAAAAATATTTAAGTTCTTAAAACAACCCGTATAGACGTATGGTCGATTTTATCATAATATTTAAATTTGCATCAATCAAACTTACGCAACATATTCGATTGATTGTCTTCGCCATTTTACATAAAGGGTGTCCTATCTATATTAGTTGTTGGAGGAAAGTGCTTCGCGTAAGAAAGTAATGGTATTTATAACGTTACACATACGACGACGCATGGAACGCCTCGTGTGCGGAACCGGGGCCTGCTCACACCCTGTATCGAAGAAAGCTGCTTGGATTTATATAGAGTTGCTCGACGGACTCTTCTCGATAATGGACTGGATTCCAAAACAGTGGGTGGTAGGATCATGCATAACTTTGCTTTATGTCATTTTACTTTGTAATTAGCATAATTGTTTTCCTACCTATCTCCGTGATGAAAATCTATTATTCATTTGCGGCCAATGCCTTAATATGCTTTACGAAGCAGGGAGGAGCTAAAGATATTTTATTTCCGTCACCGCGAAAGTTGCTTAAGATCCCAACCTGAACGTGCTGACTGGCATAGAGCTCCAAAACTTTTAATATATTATATTCCGTTATGTTATACTATTTATTGATTTATTTATTTGCTTGTTAGAAGATTTACAGTCAAATATCAACTATAACTAGACAATCTGAGTTAACCAATCTCCATTGACTAATCTACACACTTAATGGTAATTTTAATTAAGTAAGTTAAAATATCTAATAATTTTATTCTTTAATAGTTATGGTCCGTAAGTCACTGCTTGACCTTCTGATAGATAACAGATGTCGATTGAAACGTAGTTTCGACTGACGTCTAATGACGTCATGCTAATGAAATATGTATACACTTCAAAGCTACAAAATTATTTAATGATGATAAATTATGAATATGTAATCTATAAACAGTCCAATGCTCTTACTACCAAGGCCCCAAAAAACTAATTTAGCACTGAACATGCAAAATGCAAAATAATTTCTATATTAGGGGAAGGGGGGCAAGACGGGGTAGCGGGCAAGACGAGGTACCCGCCTCCAATTGGAAACCAATTGACCAATCACGATAGTTTTTGCACACGATGCAACGCCACCATGACAGTTATTTTAGTTAGCAAAGACTGGACGGTGACACCGCGTTTTTAAGCTATAAAGTGGAAAAAAATATTTTTGGCGATTTCCTTAGTTTTGAAATTTTTGCGAAGTTTTGAATTCAATTTGACATGAGAGGGCAAGATGGGGTTAGGTTAGGTTTTTTAACTTTATTTTGGTAAGCCGGTGAGTGTTATGAATTGTATTGATGTTTTTATTAATTAGGGAAAACTGCTATCATAACATCATCACCATATAATACAAATTAAAAGATACGATAAAAAAAAAGAAACTAGAAGAGGAAGGAATAAGCAAAATAAAAAAGAAATAAGAGAACTTAAAAAAACTGAAATAAAACTGCGGTTATATAATAAACGCGAAATTTCTTGTTTTATTATGTTTCAAACGTTAACCTCACCGTCTCGCCCCCCCCCCCCCCCCCCATAAAATTGTATTTCTATTAAACAGCTCTATATAATTCGTTACTCCGATAATACTTGTGCACTAACGTATGTAGTAAATGGGTGTAGATACGGTACTTAACGTATAGGACCAGACTAGATCTGGACTAGACCTAGACGTAACCTAGTGGACCGACCGCTGTTACGCAACACAGCCGTTATTGAATCATTTTATACGGATTAACTCGATTTACACTACAACAAAATCTATCTGCCGTGGAAACGTTGCGAAAGGATGTTATGTGGACGTTTGGAATAATCCTAATGCTGGTTTTACGTAAAACAAGGCGAGCTTAATGTACAGACGCCAGCAAAGTAGACAATCTAAGACTGTCAAATTTCATTAATAAATGTATAATTATGTACCTGGATGACCAACATTTACTCGTTATTTTTTTTTACAATGTTGTCTAAAAATGAAATGAAATAATTTTTAAAAAGTTTCAGCTGTTTTCCCCTAATGACCAGCTTTTAAGCCTATTCACAAGACAGAGATTGGGGACAGATATCAAGTCGAAGGCATTTTTAAGGTCAATAAATATCGTTACACACTTCTTGCTGCCGTCCAAACACCTCATTAAGGAGTTTACATAATTATTCACCGCATCGTCTGTAGACTTTCCAGATCGAAATCCGAATTGGGTGTCGGCTAAAAGATGATGTTTTTCCAGGTAATCTGTTAATCTATTGTTAATAATTCATTCAAAGACTTTAGACAAGGTGGTAAGAATTGAAATTGGGCGGTAATTATTAACACAGTCCTAACTACCAGTACTATTACTAATCATGTGAATCGGATGTAGAATTGACTTTTTAAGTGCATCAGGAAATATCCCATTTGCCATACATCGATTTAAAAGATCTGTAAGTGGGTGTGCAAATACATCGAATAATAATAGAGTCCCAACCAGGGCCATAGTTACTTTTTAACTTTAGAATAACCGCTCTTACTTCCTCTAGAGATGTCTCAACAAAAACAAATGAGTTTGGAAAAGACACATTCTCGCCAAATTGCAATCCATCGGCTTTCTGCGTAGGTATAGTTAGTATACAATCTGCTTGTAAGTATCAAGTCTTTCCCGATATCAGCAAAAAACACTATCTACTGACTCCTTATTTAATTTTAAGTAGTTCACGTGGGACCGATCTTTGGTTATCCAAGTTAGTGATCGATTTTATAGTTTGCCAAAGTTTTTTTGTGTTGTTTCCTGCTTTTCGTATTTGTTCCCTATGATATTGTCGTTTTATTTTACGTTTTCAATTACCTATAGCAAAAGTTTCTATATCTTTTATGTTACCTTAATCACTTAATTTTCTGGTTCTTTTTTAAGTTGTTTATGCATTTTATCACTATTTTTTATAAGCCAGCAGTCAGTCCAGGGCTTAATTTTTATTTACTTCTTGGAGTTTTAACGGATTCTGTGTTACTAGTTAATACTTTTAAAATAGAATCAAGTAGTAGAATTCAATTCTATTCAATGTTTTTCAGATTTTGTTATTCGAAATTTAAATGTATAGGTATGAGCAAACAGTACCACTTTTGCAGCTTGTCAACATTTCGCGAATAGACGAATTCTAATTAACGTATTCATACTGTACCAGACAGGTCGAATGCAACAGCGATTAGCATGCAGACAAATAGTCCTGTTATGCGTACATAATAAAGCACAGTTGTAATAAAATGGAGATCAGTGAGGCTCACGTTTCTAGTTCACTGGCTCACCGGTCTTGCCAAACTGCATTAAAATGCGTAGTTGAATGGGGGGCGGGGTGAATGAGCAACGGTCAACGGAAGATCGTACGATGATATTGTTTGCTAGAATTTACGCAAGCCTGGTACAGGGTGCCTAGTGCGTTTCATTCAACATTCAATTACGTTAACGATAGCGAAAATTTGTATGGCGTTGAAGCAGTGCCTCCTGGTGGAAAACTAGAAGAGTTTAAATTTTACAATACTACTTCTCATTATCGCAATAAGCTCCTAGTTCTCTTTAAAGAGTCCAGCAAAATATAAAGACTGAAAGATTTCATACTCGATCTACTCGTGTTTATCGAACATATTTACCTACGTGCCATTTCGACCTCTTTGCAGTCTTAATCTCTGAGAGAGAAAATAAACTTGTAACGTGCTACCTAACGTGCGGGAATAAAATGAGCTTCAATTATCTCTTGGTCTTTCTGTGCGGTTTTGTAGAGGCTAGGGTTTACGGATGATGGTGCGATGCCCTATATATTTAAGTGTCTATCATTTTGGCTGAGCAACTTTCACTCAGTTATTAAAATAAAATATTTTTTTGTTCCGAAAATTTCTTCTCACGTTCTCTTTTGGTAATTTTCAGAAAGAAAATTATAATGTGCATCTTTTAGAGAAAACATTCGAGCTTTTCTTTTGAAAAAGCCTTCTTTATTTTTATCTTATTTTTTAACCAACTTCAAAAAGAATACTTCATTCGTTTTGTTATGATATCGTCTGTAACTGAAGGAACATAGAACCTCCTCCATTTTTGAAGCCGGTTAACTAAGGTGGCAAAGGTGCGTATCCATTATGTTCGTACGTCTACTGCGCTCCGCGCACCAGAACCTTATTTTTGTAGAAAGTTTGCATGGCCTCAAACGGCCTTTGCAGCGTCACCGGATTTATTTTGTGGGCGGCAAGAAACTTGAAGGGTTCCCCAAGCCGCGTGATCGAAACACCGTCAGAGGTTTCCAGAAGGCATTGGGAGCGGTACCTACAACCCTAGGGCGCCTCTAAAGGCAACCTCAACTCAGGTTGACGGGGTTGTGAGGGCACTTCAGGTAATTGATACGTTCGCAAACGTTTCACACTCCATGTTCCCTCCATGTTCACTCCTTGTAAAAAGTTAACTGTATTAAGTATGTAAAGTCTCAGTGATCTCTAGTCTAGATACAATTATTTGAAAGTAAGATAAGCGGTAAGTGGTTTAATACGATCCAACCGGTGCGTGCGCATCGTAAGGCGCGATGTTGTCACCTCGCCCGCTAATCATGATGCGTGCCTGGCGAGGTGGCGAGACTTTGAGGGCTATTCTCAAAAAAAAAATTATTTTTTAAATTTACTAGTACCATTATTTATTCCACATTATATTTTTTTTTATTTTTGCCTCTGGATGCGAGCAGCACAAAACCGGTCGTTGTGGAGATTCTTGGGGGAGACTTTTCTCCAGCAGTGGACGTCTTTTGGCTGAGATGATGTTGATAATGATGATCATTTTTACGTCAATCTGCCGGGTTCAGGCTTATCTCATGAAAAAGAGAACATGGGAGTTTAAACGTATTTAATTTCATGACAACACCCGCGACCAAAGGCTTACGTGCCTTACAGTAAGTAGCACGGTTACATCAGTTAATGGGGAATAATAAGATAAGATATGAACGTGAATTCAGAAGAACTAGACAAGGGTTGTGTCGTGGAACGTGGAACATTTTGGAAATACTAAAATCCCATTTTTTTAAACATAAGAAAATCTGCGATTCACACTTTACCCTACAATAGTGGTAGTAGATAATAATATTTATAAGACATTTATTAACAATGGGATGGAGTTTTAAAGTACTTACTCTACAAATAACACCTACTTATTAAAATACACAACCAGAAACTGCTTAGAATAACCCTTCTACAAACCAAATAAGCACTCCAACTGTCGGTATGAGACGATTATGTCATTCGCCAGTGAAAATGTAATAAAAACGATATTAAAACAGCCGCACCTAAGCGTCTGCAAACGTGCAAACCGACCGTGCGCTCGTTACTTCTGAAAACTGCAAGCCCTAAGGTCTATTATCGCTTGCAGTTATACAAAAAATAACTCCTAATTATAATGTGGAGGAAAACTTCTGGACATTCTTGGAAAGTCCTAATCCAGGTCGAATAATGGTTCGGCCGTCCACTTGTCACGCTGACGTAACGCTCACCTGCCGCCATCTTGTCACGGCTAACACGCCGCCGCATGCTTCGGGGTGGCACGCTGGCAAATCAGAATATTTGCATTGATTAATGCGAAACTATATGGAGAAGGTACACAGTGGGTACACATTAACTCAACTCCGGTGATTGTTATAACGGTCCCGGATCATTCTGGCGGCTCAGAGGGCAAGTGCAGGAGTTTTCAGTATGTAAATCTTCCCCTTGAGGAGGTCGGAGGTAGAGTCCCACATAACCAGCTGCGTGTCCCCGGGCGCAGTGGTATGAAAAAAAAGAAAATAAAATAAAATTTTATTTGGTTCATAAAACTAAATAAAAAAAATACATCACGCATATTACACCGCTCAGCATGTGTCATGATGACCTAAGGAGATCCCCAGGCCACAACGCTAGTATCCTATGAATGCCAGGACCCTGTTAACAGACATTAACTCGGTGCTTGCCGTTCGTAGTTCCGAGCCATTCTCGTGGCGGAAAAGGGATGGCGATATGTTATTTAGTGGGTAGGCCTCCTCTCCCTCTGTCGAGATTTTTGTGGTTGGAAAAAAAAAGGGGAGGAGAGTCAAACATTTTAATCCTTTGGTCTTTGCTTTATTCGTAAATATAGGTATAGGTGTACATAAGAACTAAGGATTAATTTAACCAGGCCACCAACACACGATTGTGAACTTTATACAGCAGACTTAACAGCAGAATCATTCCTGTACCTATGCGATTGTCGGAATTATTGTCTGATCATTATAATTAATTATAAGGTTAGTTTAAGTTTGCAAATGTTTCAGTAATTAGTTTTGTAGAATAGTCCCGCAAACTTTCGTTCCACACCACAGCTAGGGTTTGCTGGAAGAGATCTTTTTTAGAGCTCTCCTTTGTATATGTCCTGTATAACGTCTGTTTTAATATGTGTTTTATATGTGCAATAAAGGGTTAATATAATATTAATAACTGACACAGCGCAGGTCACTATGACCCCCACCGGCCACCATGCAAATGGTTGCAGATACTAAAGCCAGTCCTTGGTCTTAAAAGTCCGTGCGGCGTGGAAAGTAGAGCATCGATGAATTCTTCAAGTGTCGACTCGAGATCCTTTTATTAAAAACTCCAATTACCGACTCTATTGTGAAACCAACAAAATTCAATTCCCTTAACTTTCTCATTTGGTTATAGGACCTTTAAGCTTTACAGAATAATGTAATCTAGATCTAAGGAGCTCTGTGGGAACGGTGTCCCTTTCAAATGGCATTATTTATGTTTCCAATAGTATAGATTAGTCAATCGCCGGACTTTATGTAAGTAGACTGTAAAGGAGTTGACGTGACTAAGTCGATTTTAGGTTCACCATGCTTGAAATATGCAAACATAGTACACATAATATAATATATAGTACATATAATAGTTACACTCAATCATTTTTATTAGTTACAAAATTATTACTTGTTATGATGTTATGCATGTTACGATGAGGATGGGTGATCAATTTAAAATGTCACGAGCTGCTCCGTGCTTCGAAAGGCAAGTCAAACCGTCGCGTCGCGTCGTTGGCACCGAATGGTTCAAACTCTCCATAAGGTGTGGGAAGGCCCGAGCCCAGTTGTGGGACATTTATTATGCTGATAACGAGACCCCACTAACCACCACGCGGGCCCAGTGCGTTAGTGCTTGTTAACGACTGCTAATGCAGCCGGGACCAACGGCTTTACGTCCCTTCCGATGCACGGAAGATGATAAAGTTTTGGTCACTCATTCGATAAATGGTCTTTGCGAAAGTTGCTTAGCCTTAGCAATCGCAGACTGGGCGCGTAAACCTTGCGCCATCGGGATAATGATGATGAACGGGTAAAAATATCTTTAAGCTTAATATTGAAAACAAGGAAAGAGAAACCAAAGAAATAGTAAATAGTCCTTGTGATAAAGTTTATTATGAATGCGCTATCATCACATTAATAACACCTTGAAAGCTACATGCTGGAGTTAACCATGGATTTATGTCAGTGTAGTCTAATGGAGCTATGGGGATTGAACCAATTTTGAGTGATTTAATTTTCTTAATGTAATTTGTCGCTTTCATCCGATTGCCTATCGGCTACAGAGAGGCGAT
Organism: Eudonia truncicolella; assembly: GCA_949315975.1. Lineage (NCBI taxonomy): Eukaryota > Metazoa > Arthropoda > Insecta > Lepidoptera > Crambidae > Eudonia > Eudonia truncicolella. The sequence goes on along the minus strand of OX438838.1, from coordinate 6,024,298 downwards.
TTTGTAACCGTTGAGTAATGATCACGCTATGATATCAATTAAAACTGTTTCTTTTTCTCTTATTCAAAGTCACTGGTATTTTACACCGAAAATTCCTGAACGGTATGTATCCGATTGTAAATAATGCAGAACTTATTATTATATATTTCATAGTGTATTTCATGTCACTTTTAATTACGAGATCGCCGGTGATATTTTAAAATAAGGAGGACGACGGAGGACCAAGGCGACGACGACGACGACGCTTTGTTTATTTTAGCTTACACAATGACATTTGTATAAACCAGTGACAAATCCCGCCATTATGTGGTAATGGCGGCCGAGCAATGGCTGCTATCTCGAATCTAGTCGACCGCTCCGACGTCGATGATGCAACCAAAGGTTTGTTTCACTTAGGGTTGCCAGGATAAGCTTTAATAAAGTCCGGCTAAAGGTAAAGGGCACTTTGGGCGGTTTTTGGATCCGGTATCCCATTAATCAAAGGATAGACAAGGACAGCTATGCTATGAAAGCTAGCACGCAGATAAACCCTGATATCTGCGTAATCGAATTAGAAATGAGGAGATCCGCAGAAGAACAAAGGTTATCGACATAGCCTATAAAGAGTTGCTAAGCTCAAGTGGCAGTGGGCAGGGCACATCGCTCGCAGGACTGATGGCCGCTGGGGCGGAACTTACAGTTCTCGAGTGGCGAACGCGTACCCAAAAGCGCGTTACCAACGTCATACAAAATTAAAAAATTATTTAGTTCTCATCGAGTAAGTACTGTTATTATAGTGACGCATACTGTGCGTGCTCTTAGAATATACCTAGTCGTTACAAGAAATATTCAATGTTTTGTGGGCATCAGAGGGACAAGGTTGGAATATTTTTCGTAAAGAACGTAAATATTTTATGTAGATTTCAGCATGCATCATTTGTAAAGAAAACATTATTTAATCCCAACTAGCTAACTAAAAAGTACCCCTTTTAAACCGCAGTGTAGGCAGGCCTTTAACAAGGTGGACCGACGATCTGGTAAAGGTCGCGGGAAGCCGCTGGATGTGAGCAGCACAAAACTGATCGTTCTGGAAATCTTCGGGTGAGGCCTTTATCCAGCAGTGGTCAAACGTTATTGATTGAGATGATGATGATGAGGCAATAAAATAAAACGATTGTTGAAAAAAAAAACTGTTCAACTGAATCCAAGCACACTAAGTCCAGTAAAAACAAATGTATACGTTGTTGTCAAATAGATGGCATCCCTATAGTTTTAATGCTACTGATCATTGTGCAAATGCGTTAAAGCTATGTTTTAGGGTCACTTTCACTAAAACGTATCCTAAATCTAGATTAACCTAGAAAAATGTTTACTTAAAAACTCTTGTAGATTCAGTGACAATTATTAGAAGTAAGATTTTCTAAATCTGGATTCATGGTTCTGAAACGTTATTGTTTGTAATATGTGGTGTATGTATATAGTGTTTCATCCAACTTTTGTTCGAATGGGACAGAACACTGAATTTCAAAATTATATTACATTCATTCTGCGTTTCGTCCCATTGAATACATTATTATAACTTGACTAGCTGCCCCCGGCGGACTTCGTACCGCTTTGACAGTTTCCATGACAACACTACAAACAAATCATTTTGTATTGGAAAAATTTCAAAAATCAAAAAAAAATTAGGGGTGGACCACCCTTAACATGTAGGGGGATGAAAAATATATGTTGGCCGATTCTCATAGATACCGGATAAGCACAAAAAATTTCATCAAAATCGGTCAAGCCGTTTCGGAGGAGTATGGCAACGAAAACTGTGACACGAGAATTTTATATATTAGACTAGCTGCCCCCGGCGGACTTCGTACCGCTTTGACAGTTTCCATGACAACACTACAAACAAATCATTTTGTATTGGAAAAATTTCAAAAATCAAAAAAAATTTAGGGGTGGACCACCCTTAACATTTAGGGGGATGAAAAATAGATGTTGGCCGATTCTCATAGATACCGGATAAGCACAAAAAATTTCATCAAAATCGGTCAAGCCGTTTCGGAGGAGTATGGCAACAAAAACTGTGACACGAGAATTTTATATATTAGAAGAAGATTTAGTCAATTCAATCTTAGATAAAAGACAAAATATCGATTTAAGAACAATTATAAACAATATTTATTTTTTTAATAAAAAGAAAAGAAAAGATAAGTCCTAGTCGCGTCGATGACGACGACGACGACGACGACGACGACGGCGACGGTCGCCCTGACCCCGGTGGCCGAGCGGTTAGTGGTTCTGAGTATCGAAAGCTCACCTGTATTTTCGATGGTCAGGCTCTTCAAGACGAAGATGGCATTTAAAACCCACATTGCAAATTAAACACCCCATACCGTAACTTTTAACTTTTCTAACTTGAAATAGGCTATATAGCTATAGCTATATAGGGTTTTACTTTTTTATTTTCAAGTGCTAATTGCTGCACTGAAGCTAAATTAAATATTCATAAAATTTTTAGAAAATACAGTGAAAAAATTAAACGCCCACCCGAACCAGCCAGGAATCGAACCTGGGTCTTCCGCAATCCGGGCGGCTGCACTGACCGCTATGCTACCGGGAAGGCTGACGTAAGCGCTGCATTTTATCACTGCTATTTTAATGTTTTTTGAGTGCTTTTTATAAATATGGTTATAAGGAATCTCATCTGTTTATGTAACTGTCGAAACACAGCATAGCTCCGAACATTGATATTATGGCAGCAAGCCAGGCGCACTTAAAACAAGCTCTTACCCTCTTGGAATTGAACCCGAGACTCGGTAATCTAACCAATAGACCACAAAGGCAGTTTAAGCAATAAATTATTCGTGTCTAGGGCAGCGGTGATTGCTTCCCATCAGGTGACCCGCCTGCTCGTTTGCCTCCATCTAATTTTTTTTTAATACCCGAGACGAACTGACAACTGACCCAAGGCTTACAATAACGTCAAAAAATTGGTAACAACCTCTATGCTGTGTATCGTTACCTGGGTGGTATTTTTGCCGGTAAATTAACTAACCGTCATGCGTAGATTGGCTAAAGCGGATTAGGTAACTAAATAGTAACAATACTAGACCAGACAACTTTACCTGCATTATAACACTACATAGTTAACTTTATAGAAATAACGTTACTTAACGATACTTATAGTGTAAATTTGGTAACGTTATCAAGCCCTGGGCGTAATCAATTAACAGCACTAAGGAAACGGTTGCAAGCATAGATTATGGCAAAATCGCATTTTGTTCGGTCGAGGAAACATTTCGAGGGGTCGTTTTAATCTTGCGCACGCTATCCATTGTTATGTCAACACAGGCAAAGGTCCGAGTAAATCTTTAAATTGAGAAATGTTGCTACACGTCAAATATAAAGTTACGTTACAAAACTGTAGGAGGAGCTCGATGGTGCAGTGGTTAATGCGGTTCGCTGAAATTAGCAACTTTCGCAAAAGGCCGGTCATCGGATGGGTGTCCAAAATTTCATCAACTCGATTTCCTTCGTGCACGTTAAGACGTTGGGCCCGGCTGCATCGGCGGTCGTTAACAACCACCAACTCGCACTTGACCCGCGTGGTGGTTTATGGCCAGTTTTCCCTGTTGTGCTTTCATCCATAGTAAAGCCCCAGCAGTGGTTACATAAAATAATGGTAGCTGAAAACTTATGGTAGATAGAAAAATTATGGTGATGATGATGGTGAAAACTGTGGAAAATATCTTATTCTTACCTCTGCGTCTACTCGGGCAGTCTTCCCTAACCCGACCCATGTCACACTGCCTAGTTTCGAAGACTCCGGCAGTATGTGGGCAGTGTTTGTGAAAAAACAACTGTAAAAGCGATAGAAACAAAGGAATCCTTCCCGTACCGGTATGTATACCGTATGAGTAAAATAAAGGGCACTATAAATAGTTATGATGAGTTGTTGCCAATTAATGTTGCACAAGTTCCCTTTAACGTAACTCGTCACTTCTCTACCTGTTTAACTAATCGAAAATTAATAACACCACAACTTACTTCGCCGACAAAGTAACTAAGTAATGTAATGCACCCGTATATATTAACTTGCTCCACGAAGATAGCAACAGCATAGCGATACATTTAGCCTTTGGCGTTACGCAACCGACCCATTTACCCGACTCATAACTATCTCTCTCAACTATTGGGGATATATGTTCAAATTATGCAAGCCCTGTTGTACTAGCTAGGCCAACTGACATCCTATTAGGCCTCCGGCGCAGGTCTGCTATAATAAACACAATTTGTCTGTCTGTTCTTACACCTAATTTCACCGTTAACTATGAGTCATCAGTGTTAGTTAAAGTTTATAATTGACCTAGATTAGAATGTCCCTACATCGAAAATAAGGGAAACTAAAAAATATTTATTTTGGCCTGGTATTCACCAAAACGGAGATGGGCGGGGAGAGATTCGTCGTTCCTCATCAACTTTTCAGAGAAGAGATGGGTAAAAAATAATTATTGATTGAAATGAAACCTAATTACGGGTGTACTCGCGTTAAAATAAAAATAAATGTTTATTTCATACAAGCTCAGTACAAACAATAATCTGTGGTTGGGACCATGCCATCTTAATAAGTCTATAATAATACCTGTTGCAGGAGGCCCCATTCTTCCATAACAAAGTGGTAAAAAAAAGACGAAATTAGGTATATAACTGAAATAATTGTGTTTTTGTGTGTGTTATAAGATTGAATTGAATTGAATTGAAACGTATAAACATATAAATTTAATTTAATGTTAATCATGACGTTACGAACCCTTTGCAGGGTCCGTGGTCACAGGGAGACTGAGGTGTTGGTCGTCTCATAATTAATTAGTAACTACCCTCATTTTATTTTAATCGGGTCCGTTCTGTTTTATGCAGAAAGAGCTTATCGTATCTTCCAGACATAGCCTCGCGTATCATCCTAGGGATGAATCGTTATTGGTGGTTTAAGAGACGCACTTCCTCTCCATTTCTCATCCTATCTCCACAGTGATGAAGTCGATATGTACCTATGTAAACCATGATATTTTTTACTCAAGTGTGATTGGCCGTCGTGAAGCCCCTTAATGTATTTGTGGTGTTGACGGTGGTGCGACATTCACCTCGAACCTTGGACCGTCACTTCGATCCAATAACGAATGTTTTGTTTACAAATGCAACTCCCAGAGTTGTAGGTATGAATAAGAATAATTTAATAATACAGTTGAAATGTAAAATACATCTATTGTTTTGACCATGTCGTTAAGTCAAATCAATTAGTTTGAATAGTCTGGTGAGGTTAGATTGAAGATGCCATTACCGGTTTTGCTTGAAACTAATAAATCCAGATCAAATAGAAAATACAGACTATCTCAATTTTGAACGACCCAACTGTTTTTTTAATTCTCAAACAATAAAAACAAATGCCTTCATTTCACCTAAGTCATAACAATAACGTACCTACCCCTATGCTGGGAATCGAACTTGGAAACACCAGGTTTGAGCTGAGGGGTGGTGGCCTAATCACTAGACTACAGAGACCGTTAAAGTTCAATGGTAGGTATAGTTGTCTTCAATACCCTCGTGGGCCAGGTTGGTGGCTTTTAGCCCAATCCCTCCAGGTAGGGCGTAGGGGCGGGACGTACTTTCGAAAAGAACAAAATGTATGGGATTGACATAAGATTGGTCACGTGATTTAGCGCGGCTTATGTTAATCCCATACATTTTATTATTTTCGAACTTCGCTATCGTTTTCTTAATGTTACTTTGGCTAAGCCTACTGGAACGTTTAGGTACACAGGTGTACAATGTGGCAATTATTTGAATAATTTTCATTTATACAGGTTAAATGCATAAGGCATGGAAGACGCAGAAGGTTATGTTACGTTATTAATTACTTAGATTTGTAACAAAGTTAGCTATCTTATTTGCTGTGTGTATTTTGTTGTCACATGATGACATGAATAGTTTGATTAATTAACACAGTATACTTATTTTTAGGGTTCCGTAGTCAACAAGGAACCCTTATAGTTTCGCTATGTCCGTCTGTCTGTCTGTCTGTCAGTCCCAGTCTAGCTCATAGACTCTTAGTACTAGAAAGCTGTAATTTGGCATGGATATACATATTAATCACGTCGACAAAGTGGTAGAGTAAAATTTTAAAAAATATTTTTTTTAGGTAGGTACCCTTACACGTGAAGTGGGGATGTAATTTTCTTTTCTTGTTTACCCCTAAGTGTGGGATTTCTATGGATAGCTATTCAAAAATATAGCGGGTTTGTGATTTTTTGATTTAGGCATCCGTTTGTGAGCTATTAAGCTTTAAAGTGCAAAATTGGGGGCCCTGCCAGCCAAATGGTTGTTTTTGGATACGTGAAAAAATTCACGGTAGTTGTATATATGACGAAGTCAAAAGGAAAACTATCACAGCTAAGTAGGCTTTACAAGTTTACAAGTGACAGTCGACCAACTTATAAAATGTACTTGGAGCAGTACAAATTCTTCATTGGGAACTACTTAAATAACGTTGTCAGGTGTGTGAAACCGGTAGTATCTACATTTAAGTATATGAGCCATCGTCAAATAAATGTTCATAAAAGCCCTCTTCTCAGAGTCCGCATTATTAAGATGGGCTACGGAACCCTACACTGCGCGTGGCCCGACATGCACTTGGCTGGTTTTTTATTATTTAGTTTTTGCAATCACAATGCTACATGTAGCCACAAGTTGTTTTATTGTAAAATTCTATCTTGTTTCATTATACTTATTATACTTATTATACTTATTTGTAATATATACTTTTAATAAAGAGGTAAAGTTTGTTTGTTTGTTTCTCCGCGTTTGCGGAGGGTAATCTCTGGAACTAATGCTCTGATTTCAAAAATTCTTTCACTGATAGAATGCTACATGCTTTGCGGGTAACATAAGCGTATACATAAACATATATTTGACTAAAAATACGTTTTTTTAATAAAATCTCATATTCACGCGGGAGAAGTCACGAGTAAAGTGCTAGTGTATAATAAATACGCAATAAAATATTTTAATTTAGATAGAAAGATAGAATAAATATTTTTATTTTTGAACAATTGACACACACACATAAAATAATAATACAATTTGAATTTGGATTCATTGTCGTCCCCATCTAAGGGAAGGGAAAAGGTCATACCTACTAAAACGAAAGGATATTCCGGGGCTGTCATTAGCAAACACCGGATATATAAGCGAGTACGATATATAAATACTTAAATAAACGAGTTAAATCCTACCGACTTAAAATTCAAAGACCTCCTACACAAAATTGTATGTTTCGGAGAGGCGACAAAATTGCTTAACAGATCCAATTATAACAGTCCTAGTTTTAATGGTCAATAAAATCGTTTGAAATAAGCACAGAAATAAGTCTGTGTTAAATGTTGAAATTGGACATTACATGAAAGTACCATGGCTCTAATAAGGAATAACGTTTTATAACTAAAATAATGATGACATAAGTGAGTGAATCAATAGGAATAATAATATAGATTATTTATGTATTTTAGATGCTGAAATAGTTACCTTTTTTAAATTTGAAAAAAAGACAGTGTTGAAAAAATTCCACGGGCGGAATTCGAACCCATGACCGGGTCAGGTGCACTATCAACTATGCTATCGTGGCTCAATCCAAATCGTCGAAATTAATCAACACTATCTACTCTTACTCCGTAAGCCAAAATAGCCAAATCTATTCAATGTCGACAACTGCGTCATCAACATCCGATCTTATTATTTTTACTTTGTTTTTTTCCAAATTGTAATTTGTTCGCAAAAAAAACTGCGTAAAATTATATATCACCATAACTATATCTCCCCATGTCACCTAAGCTGTTTATTGCTGTACTTGAATATATATTTAGAAACCTTGGTTGGAAACACAAAGGCATAACAATAGGCAGACACATCTGAGCCATTTCCAATATCGTCATATTGTAGTTCTTGCAGAGAAAACAGGTCAGTTACAGGAAATGATACAATCTTTGGTAAAAGAAAGTTCCAAAGTAGGACTGGAAATGAATACAAATAAAACAAAGATAATGACAAATAGCAAAGAAGTTCCAATAAAAATAAAAGAAAATTAAATACAATACCTAGCCAATTATTATAGTGTATATACCTCGATAAGCAAATAGCAATGACAAAACTAATAATGAGGGGGAAATATAACGTAGGATAAATTTATATAACTTGGAAGAAATTCTGGGCACTAAAAGAAATACTAAAAGGCGACTACAGTCTAAGTATGAAAAAAACCGTATTTGACACCTGCCTCCTTCCTTGCCTTTTTTATGGCTGCCAAACGTGGGTATTCTCAAATCAAATAAAAAGGATGATTAGAACTACCCAAAGGGCAATGGAAAAAAGTATTCTGAAAATCCGAAAGATACACAAAATAACAATAAGCCTAATCAGATGTAAAATGAAGATAACTTGCACAAGCTTTGAAACTAAAATGGAAATGGGACAGTCATATATCACGCCTGAAAGACAAGAGGTGGACAATACTGACCACACAGTGGAAAGGACCAGCCGGCAAAGGAAATATAGGCAGACCATGTCGACGGTGGACTGATGACATAGTCCAAAGAAGTTTGAGTCCGTTAGATTACAAGATATGGCAACACTTGGAGGAAAAGGTGTGCTCAAAGCCTCATCCCAATTTGGAGTCACTCAAGACATCCTTGATTAAGGCAGCCGCCGATATTGACATGGACCTCGTTCGTAGACGAATGGCCGCGCAGATTGAAGGCCTGTATTCAAAATCACGGAGGTCATTTTGAATAAACTTTATTGTCATAAGAATCTATGTTTTGTTAAGTTCATTTTGGTATATAAATGGTTACATAATGAATAAACTTGTCTCAATTATTTTATATTAAACATGTGACAGAATTTATGACCTGACTGTGTATAATTGATGGGTAATGGCTATTTGGCGAAATGCGGGTTGATGGTTAAAAACTCGGGCTATGCATCGATAAATCCAAAAAACACTTTGCCCGGCCTGGGAATGGAACCCAGGACTTTCGGGTATTGAGCCGAGCGCTTAGCAACCCGGCCACCGAGGCGTAAACTTGAAGGCGCCTCTAAAGTATAAAGAGGCGTTGGTCGTGTCTTGGGTTGGTCTAGTAATTTAAATGACCCGGGTCCAATTCTCAGCCATAGCGGAGGGTACAAATGTTTAAACTCGGTGAAATTTATGTTTTCTATTTTCAGGCTGAAGATGGAAAGTCTATTATGGACTTAAGCCAACAATTCACTAAAATTTAAAGATAACATTACACTTTTAAATGAAATATCAATAATCAATTTTGTCGGCGTTTATATACTCGTATAATGTAGAAAAACAATAGTTTAAATTGTTTTTGTACATGTAAAACCCTTTGCAGGTTCCTACTTCAGGTAACCTATCTCTTATGGGAACGCCCGAAAAAAAAATATAAGAAAATCCTTATAAAATGTTTACACGGAGTATAGGTAATCATGAAAACTAAGACATTTCATTGAAATCTCGTCCAGATAATTTAATCCTAAATAGTCCCAATGGCCGCTACTCCGCAGTAATAGTGCAGTGTCGCAAATGCTCCGGCGTGTCCTCGAGTGGGGTTCTGTGCGGTGCACCTTATATAAGCACCGAGGTACTCCAGAGTCACACATGACCAGTGCCCGTTGAGGCTTACAGTGCCCTATATATTACTGATACGAAAATATCGATAGTAGTGCAGTGCGTGTTTCGAAAAAACATAATGAAGGCTTTTGTAAGTGATAATTTTGATACTTACATTAGTATTAGCCATGCCAAGTAATTTGTTTGTTAATTATTTAACAAAAAGGAGGATAATATACATTTATAATAATAATCTATAAAAAACAAAAATAAACATTACTTACAGACTTTTTTTACATAAGACGGTGACTAAATGTGGACTTATTTCTTTAAAAAATCTCTTCCAGCCAGCTCAAGGTGGAATTGGAGTTGCAGGAGTGGGTGCAACAAAAGTGCAAACTCAAATATTATTATATTTATAACAAAAAGTACTAATATACTATGCGTACATACCCATACGCAAATCACATAAATAAATGAACTGTTCACAATTCAAATATAATCAAGATAACCAAATCTATATACAGGCTGTTCTTTTAAATTGTTATAAAAAATTGAGTGCTTTCCACTTTTTTTTTATGATTTCTAAAAGAAATGTTTTTAATTTTAATTTACAAGTTCTCATTTAACACATGTTTCTACCACCAGTTTGTCACATGAACAAGATTTAGGAAGTAAACACAAAGCAAGCTTTCAGAGTGGCATTGTAAGATTGTAGCTGCTCAATGACACCGCAACGTTAATCAGGGTGCCTAGTGTGAGTTTCATTTGACATTTGATCACGTTTACGAAAACGAAATTTGTGTGGCATTGAAGCAGCGCGTCCTGGCGATTTATGAGAAGAGTTAAAATTTTACTATTTATTTTCAAGTGCTCATTGCTGCACTGAAGCTAAATTAAATATTTATATTTTTTTATAAAATACAGTGAAGACAGGTTCGATTCCTGGCTGGGTCGGGTGGGCGTTTAATTTTTTCACTGTATTTTATAAATTTTGTGAATATTTAGTTTAGCTTTAGTTTAATTAGCACTTGAAAATAAATGGAAAATTTACTATAGCGTTGTGTTATCAAATTTGTGGTATTTCATCTGCAAAGGTGAATCTGCATGGCCATCGGTTGCAATGACCGTTGCATAGATGGCACTGTGCCGCTATTAGCACTCAAAATTAAAAAGCAGTGACAAAATTCAGCGCTTACGTCAGCCTTCCCGGTAGCATAGCGGTCAGTGCAGCCGCCCGGATTGCGGAAGACCCAGGTTCGATTCCTGGCTGGGTCAAATGGGCGTTTAATTTTTTCACTGTATTTTATAAATTTTGTGAATATTTAGTTAAAATTTTGCCATACAAATTCTCGTTTTCGGAATTACGTAATCGAATGAATACGTAATATATAATATATATATATAATAGTAAACAAAACTCACACAGGTACTCAGCAGGCAAGAGCTATCATCTCAGATATAAAGAATACCAGCTGATCCATATAGTTTCGATAGAAACGACATCAACGCCACACACACTATTTTGCAATTTTGTTTTCGCGCCATGATCATTTCCCTACTATATAGAATACTCATATCGACAATGTTAAAACGAGAATAAACACAAACTCTTTCGAATAATTAAACGAGGAGATTAAACAAATTGGTGACAATAAAATTGGACTGTAAGCTAAAAGCAAGATTAAGATTGATGCGTTTTGTTATAAAAACAATGGTGGCTGTCTAATTTGCTATTTCCGCGTTTTAATTTGTGCTTATTTCATAATTACCAACATTTTTACTTTTTCATAAAATCATAATCATCAGGAGTTTTCAGTTTCCATTATTTTAGAAATATTATAAAAACTCTTACCGTCTCAATAAATTGAGCCTGGCTTAAAACTCGCTCCCTTATTGTTGATAATTAAAGCAGACAGATATATGATAGTATTAGATAAAAAAGATAAGATAAGATAAGATATTTTTTTTTATTATTTTGCGGGAAAACTCAGTTTCTTCATCTCATCTGATGTTAAGTATTGATAAGGCCATTGCTGAAAGCGCACTTCACCCGAAAACCTCAACTACTGAGACACTATGGCTATCTTATACGTAGAGAGTAGATACGAAACTATATATCTATACGCAATTTTGTTATGGCACCTCCTATCACAATACTAACAATAACTACTAATAACTTCGAAATACTTTTCAATTGGAAAATATGCTTTGTCCCGATTAAATCCAAACCTATCAAACGAACTCTTCCAATGTTGTCGAAAGGTAATGTGAAATACAGGATCAGAGTTCGTAAACGTACATAAGTGTTGGAAAATAAAAAAAATAGTGCAACGTCACATTTCAAAAACTCAGTAGCCTGCCTTTTTTTTGGCCAGTGTAAAACTCGTTATCCTATTTCAACCGCGCTGCCTGAACTCTTTGTAAAGTATCGCATAGATACTCAAGAAGTTTGGAAGGATCATCATATTATATAATTAAACATTTCTATTATCACATTGGCATCTTTTTATTAAACATAGAAAATATTTTAAGATAACTTTAACTTTGTTTAATCAAACTAATTCAAGCATAATATTTTACGCCATATCACCACAACTTTTCATACAGTCCACGCAAGAGTAGTGTTTTGGGTTTAGTCCCTATTTTTTATTTCCCAGATAGGCTATCGGACTTGTAAAGTGAGCTTACAGAACAGGCAGCTCTGTCTTAGCACGAATTACGACTGCTAATTGCCTAAACAAATCCCATTTGCATACAATAACAACAAATCGAATCACGACAGCGCGCACGATGGCACGTGTGAAACTTCGATTCTCGATCGATGTGGCATATCAATTTCTGGGGGTCTTTAATCAAATAAAAAATCATAATAAGAGATAGTTCTGAATTTATTGACAATTAGGGTCGCCACAAGCACGATAACGTAAATATATGACTCAAATTACAAAAACATAAAAGTTGAAAAAATTTTCACGAGCAGGATTTGAACCTGCACCCTTCTTCTTCTTTCTTCTTCAAATCCTGCTCGTGGATTTTTTTTTAACAATTGTTTTTGTAATTTGTTTCGCAACAAAATTTGCGTTAAAATTATATAAAAACAAAACAAAAACATTTTATATAACTCAACATTATTTTAATTTCCTTGGGGAATGAAAATATACTTATACCAAAAATGACGTTTCTTTCTTGCTTTTCTGCTTACGGAATGTGCTACTGGCGTCAACTCACGTCAACGTCAACCTTTGTGGTTTATATTATTTCATCGATTGATTTGACCAATGCAATTTTGATCTATGACGTAATTTGGTTGCCAGAACTGAATCTTCATCCAATTCTATTCAAAGTTTGCAAGGATGCGTGTCTACGGATTCGAAAGAACTATTATGAAGCGTTCGAAAGTGATGTTATCACCTCGTCTGGACCACAGAGGAGGTTAATAACTTTACGATTTGCGAGATAGTCGAACCGATACATACCCTTTCATCTGATTTCCATTCGTTTCATAATTTCAACGAAAGTGTTTCAAAATAGCCCCCCTGGCATATCAATGACTGATGTAGTCACAACACGTAACGAGTAAAAGTATTTTTGAGTCATCGCCTGCGCATAACTTTATGCAAACGTTCAATGCAACCACCAAAGTTTTGGCCACATGGTGAATGAACTTTCGATTTATTTCATGAGATCGATGACCCTTTTCCTTTCAATTTACATAAAGTCTTATGTGATGATAATCTAATGTCCTTCTTGAACTGCATCGGACTGGTTAGTTAGTTGGAAGGGTTCTCTAGTTTTATAATTATATTCGGTTTTATGTTTGTTTTTTTTTACTTTTATTAAATAAATAAGATCTATTGACCTCACCTTTTACCTCTTAATATAACATAACAGTGGATTGAGTTGCTATCCTGTACCTACTTCCTTTTTTATTCATTTGTATAGAAAATATCGCTTTTTTTTTAATCTCTTAATAAGGAAAAAAATCCTAGGCACCTATACTTTATTATAAGTGAATAAAATCTATAGCCAAAAGCTCCAAGTATTTACTTCAATTGAAATCGCCAAGAACTCCATATACATACATAGGCCTTAATTAAAATCCAGAATTTGCTAAACCAAAAAGATATCATCTAAAACATTATTTAAACATACTCAACAACTTTTACTGTTGTTGTTGTTACACAGTTACTGCACACTATAAAAATATTATGTGTTACTTAGTAATATTTGGAAGAGTTCAGTGGCTTGCGCGTTAGCTGCAATTTAGGCAACAGTTGCCGGTAACTAGTCACCGGACGGGTGAACAAATTAAAATATCACGGGCTCTTCCGAAGATCGGAACGACACGTAAAACCGTTGATTCCCGTTGTTGCCGTAAGATGGCAGGCGCTAAAACTTACCAACCCGCTTTGGGTTGTCGTGGTGGGTTATGGCCCGATCTTCACATTCACACCCAGCAGTGAAAAGTTCATAGATTAATGATGATATTTTTAAAATAAATTATTGAGATTTTGAGTTTACGATATTAACTGACATATCTGTACTAAAGTTTAAACTGTTGATACGACCTAATAAGTAAAAATTATATTGTACAAAATTTTTCTAAAATAAACTGTTCCTATTTCACAAAACATTTTATTATTTTGTTTTCAGTTGTCAATTCTGTTTCTGATCGCTTCGGCTCTCGCAGAGCCAAGTAAGGTCGTCCAGAAGCGTAGCGGCATAGGCGGACATTACAGCTTAGGGGGTGGACTTCTAGGCCACGGCTATGGGTACGGGTACGGTGCCGGGGGGCACGGCTTGGGCGCGGGGCTCGGGTACAGTGGGGGGCTCGGGTACGGTGCGGGGCTCGGGTACAGTGCGGGGACAATCGTGGGTGCTGACGTCCACACCACGGTGACCAAGCACGTGGGTGTACCCGTACCTGCGCCGTACCCTGTGGCGGTTGACAGACCTGTACCTTACCCTGTCAAGGTTTGTGTTGTTGATTTTATTTTGGTAACTTAAGTTTTTTTTAAAGTTATTTTGGATTTTGTTATTGACCGCTCATATTTGGCGAGCACTGATCAGTGCCCTAAACCATTAAAATTCTAATGTATCTGTATTTTTAGCAGACGATTGATTAAAATTAATTAATAGTATCTGATTTCAATCGATTATTTTGGTCTTCAGAGTATAATATTTATTTGACGCAAATTAGTACTTTGCTTACATTTCTACAGTTTTCGGCGCGGTATTGTAAAAAATATGCATAATAAAATATAATGCAAAAGACTGACATTGCTACCTATATTTTAAACATCCGTCAGCTATATAAACTGCCTACGTTACAGTAACATAAGGTTTAACAAAAACAATTAAAATTCTATTGTGTCTGTATTCACGGCATTCTAGCACGGCACTATATCCTGTATTTACATCATAGTTAATATTTCAAAAAGTAAGAAAGTATTAAAAATGTACATCATTTGTTTTACATATCAGGTCGCGGTCCCTGTGCCCGTAGACAGGCCCTACGCCGTCCCTGTCCCCAGGCCGTACCCGGTGACCGTGGAGAAGCACGTTGCTGTACCCGTGGACAGGCCTGTACCCGTCCCGGTACCCCACGCAGTACCTTACCCTGTAATCAAACAAGTAAGTCAAATATTGATATTGTTTGCACTTTTAAACGTGGAGCATTTACTAAGTTTACTGATATGTTTACGTGTTTGTTTCTTTCATATCTAGTAGGGTGAATAGCTCAAGATTTTTACTGTGACACCAAAGGTCAGAGGTTGAACCCATTAAAAGATGGCCCAATTCCTGTCCTTTAAAACGGCTCAAAATTGGAAAAAAAGCTTCCATTATTTTTTAACTGAAAGAAAATCAGTTGTCTTCAATTCTTGATTTAAAGTGGCAGTGGCACCAGCGGTCGGCAGGAGCCAGTCATCGACTTTTTCGTCCTTTAATAATTTAAAATAAGCAACCAGCAACTGATTTTAGTTTTTAGCAACAATTGAATACAATCCACCTTATAAGATTACATTGAAAACAGGCACGGCATCGAATGGAAAGAGCAGCCGGGTATGAAACCCTCCAAATCCTTCCTAGGCAAAAACGCCTTAGGACGGAGTAAGTTCATATGCGGAGGCAGTAGAAGGTACGCCCAATTAACCATCGGTGCCTTGACAGGGCACTATACCACAAAACAAATGCTTCACAGAATGCACCTCTCAACAAATAATTTGTGTAGGGCATGTGGAGAGGAAACGGAGTCAATGCAGCACCTGCTGTGTGACTGCGACTCTCTGGCTAGGAAATGAATGGGACTCCTCGGACTGGATCGGCCTATCCGAAACCGGAGGACTTCAGGCTCTTCGCTCTTAAGGACGTTGCCAAACTTATGGCATCTGTCTTAACAGAGGAGAAAGAGTGAAAGGATGGGGTTGCACAAAAGATCCCAATGGGTCGAAGTGTTACTGGGAGAGGGAAACCTCAGCAGGCTCCACTAAGATAAGATAAGATAAGATAACCACCTACATAACATGTTGCCTAGCTGCCATCCCGTAAAATTTAAATTACAATGTATGTTATTTCTTGGCGACGCATACCGTGTCGAACAATGGGCCCTAAGTGCCGAATACTTGTGCCACAACGATATATAATAAAGCTATAATTAATTATTTCCAGGTTGGCGTCCCCGTACCGCAGCCGTACCCAGTCGCCGTCCCCAAGCCTATAGCTGTCCCTGTACCCCAACCCGTTGCAGTCCCCGTAGTGAAGTCCATTATCGGCTCACCTCACTTATCCGGGCCTGTGTTCAGCGAGGGATTGTATGGACACGGTCTAGGTCATGGCCTTTCAGCGCATGGGTTCTCTGGCCATGGGCTATCTGCTCATGGATACTCGCATGGTCTGTCTGGACACGCCAAGCTCTGGTAAACCGTTAGTAGCTGCTCGTTATTGTTAGATCAACCTGATTGTAAATCTCTTGGTTATATTATATCGACAAGAGATAGTCTGGGAAGAGAGAAGAAGATTTTCGAGGGAAATATATTGGGAGGTGGTGGAAAAGAAACTGGAATGTCTGTTCATAAAATTATACCTTCAGTAGGTCACTAAAAGATATAACAGGCGGAACAGTTTTATGATTAGAGAAATGTATCTTCGCGAAATCATCTAACAAATAGCGAGTATCATCGTCAATGAATATAAAGGCATTTTCAAGTTGGATTTTGAACATAGTCATCGAATCTTATGAATGAATACTTAATGTGATGTAGGTTAGGTTAGGTTTAAGTTTTTCATGAAATGGAGCTTTTATTTCTACTCATTGGTGGTATGTGTGAAGGGGTGAAATGACGTCATTAGATTTGTTGAAGAATAATGTGTAACTGAGCACATCTGCTGTTTAATTAGATTGTAACATTTATGTAACAAAGGTTTAACGTGAGGATCGAATGGTGAATTTGAGAGTTAAGAAAGTTTATTTTTATTTTTAATATTTACTTTTTTTTCGTTTTCATGTTTTCGGTTGATCTCTTTTTGTTTCACGAGAGGAAAGGCTTCGTTGTACCTGGTTTACGGACTGTTGTATATAGATTTCCGCTTTTAGCTGTTAGTTTTCAATGAATTAAGGGTTTATTTCGACCGCAGTCGACTAAAAACTATTTAACGAACAAATTTTTGTAATAAAATGTATGATGTAATTTGGTTTTTTTATTATTTACTTTTACATACCTAAAGTTCAGTATTTTTTTGCATGACAATAATTTAGACAGTACAAAAGGCGACTAATAGATATACTTAGAAATTAAAACAAATGAATAGTAAAACAAACAGAATCAAATATTTTTGTTTTAATCGGAATCAGAATTAAATTTTTATATCTTTGACTATTAAAGCTTTATAATTATAAATCTTCAGTGCGTGTGCATGTTATTGGACTCCTTCTAAACAGCTGGACTGATTTGGATGAAATTTTCTGTGTGTGTTCAAGTGGATTCGAGAATGGTTTATATTCACAATTGGACCCGGTAGGTGGCGCTGCTATAGGGGTCCATCATGGGATACGGGTGTTCTTCTAGAATCGGACGAAAGATTTGTTTGTTTTGTTGTCATGGAAACTGTCAAAGCGATACGAAGTCCGCCGCGCCGGTCAGCTAGTTACTAAGAAAAGCTATTTTAAAGCTTACCTTTAAAAGTTAATTTTTTTGAAATAACCATAGATAGATTAATTTTAAAAAAAGAAGGTTTTTTTATTTTTCTATGCTTGCAATTAATTTTCTTTCGTTTATAAAAAGTACATTTACTCAACTTTTATTTGTTAAAATATTTAAAGGCCGGCAACGCATCTGCGATTCTTCTAATTCCTCTAGTTTTGCGGGTGGGTGGCCATGGGCGGCGGTGGTTGCTTCCCATCAGGTGACCCGCCTGCTCGTTTGCCTCCTTCTAATATAAAAAAAAAATTATGCCAACACCATAATTATACAAATCTCTTCTAAAGATAAGCTCACCTTTGTGTATGTCCTGTGTAACGTGTGTTTAAATGTTATTTCTTTGTGCAATAAAGGATTCATTAATTATATAAACATAAACAAATAATAAACATATAACATAAACTTAGTTAGATCACAGATTTTAAATTAAATAATATGCCCGTTTAAGAGACAAAGTGACATGATACTATTCTAAAGTCTCTGCTACTTCCTTTTTATGAAACTAAAATTATTTTTAGATTATCCAAGTTAATTATTATTAGTTATTATTAGCATTTTTTATATTTTTTGCCACCAATAAGTGCTTTTAAAGGTTTTTATTGAATAAATGATTTGAGTTGACTTGACGTACACACGCCTGCACATCAACCTACCACAAACGGTCAAATTTCCTCAATAGACTTTAAACTTTGTGCCTAAAACATATGGTTGAAATTTATTGAAGAAATTTGTCAGTTTTGGATAGGTGGATGTGCAGGCGTGTGTACCTACATTAGGCTTATCACACGCACGTTACGTAAACCTGATAGATAGGCAGCAGGAACACTACTGCCTCAGCTTCCGATTCTAGTGACCAAGAAGGAAAGTTATCAGACGCGTTCGTCATAGTGCGCCGGCGCAGGAAAATGACATAACGTCCGTACACTGGAGTATACCATTAAAGGTGATACGATAGAAACCAGATACCGTGGAACGGAGTAAGGTACACACGCCTGCACATCAACCTACCCAAAACTGTAAAATTTCCTCAATACATTGTCAACCTTAACCTTAAACATAAAGTTCAAAGTCTATTGAGGAAATTTGACAGTTAGTGGTAGGTTGATGTGCAGGCGTGTGTACATTAAATTTAGTGTAACATTGATCACATTTAATGATCATTTAAGGAGCTTGATGGCGCAGTGGTTAACGCGCCCGGTCTGCGAGTGCTGAGGTTAAGCTACTTTCGCAAAGACCGGTCATCAGATGGGTGACAAAACTTTATCATCTCGAGCTCCTATGTGCTTCGGAACATAAAGCCGTTGGTCCCGGCTGCATTAGCAGTCGTTAACAACCACCAACCTGCACTGGGCCCCCGCAGTGGTTTATGGCCCGTTCTCCCTATCCATCCACACGGAAAGCTCGTGCCCCAGCAGTGGCGACATAAAATGAGCTGATAATGATGATGAATTGTCCTTAACCTAAGTCCAAGCCTAATATTATTGTAGAAATCAAATCAGCCATACTCCGATGTCTTGTGCATGTAGAGAGTATGGGAGAGGATCGGGCAATGATGTGAGCGTATACCTACATGGAACGGGAAAGCGAGCGACGACGACGGCCTTTTAGGTGTCAACAAGTGGTCCAAAATTGCACAAAGTAGGTAAGATGGCGTCTTGTTGTGTCGGTGGCCAAGAACCACTCCAATCTCTGAGCCAGTTGAGTAGCTAAGTAAAGATCCTTACCTCCTTATCCTTACCTGCTAAAATGGGTATGGGTATCCGTACCAACGTTCTAACAAAATCTTCGGAGCGGAGTGGGGTGCCGAGGCCGTACATGCAGTATGCAGTCCTAAGCATTTGCCGCAGGGAAAAATACAAACTAGAACCGAAAACTTATAATCCTAAACTAAATAGGAACTTCTCTAAGGCAGATGAAATAATGCTGCTATACCGAACGTTGTTATGGCGACCGATTTAAATATGATGCTGGTATCCAGCCATGCGGACTTACATCGAGACCGGACAAAACTACACAACAATAATCATTATAACAAAGAAACAACAAGTTGTTTAATGCCGCATGTCTCCGAATTACACTGTTCAGTTTCGACGGCAGCAACGGGTACACACGCCTGCACATCAACCTACCACAAACTGTCAAATTTCTTCAATAGACTATGAACTTTATGCCTTAAACTTATGGTTGAAAATGTATTGAAGAAATTTGACAGTTTTGTATAGTTTGATGTGCAGGCGTCTGTACCGAAGTAAATAATAACAATAATAGGGATATAGGTTCGACAATGCAACTCCTTTAATCAATATAACCTACATTTACAGCAATACGAGAGTTAAATGTCATTTACTTTGATAAATTAGGCACGAAGTTGACATTTCCTGAGCATTGTACGCGGTCATGTTATCACACGAACGTTTATTTTTATTACAAAATAAACTTTTTGTAACCTGCAATTAGTTACAATACTTTTTAGCAATAATACGTATTAAAGTAATTAAAATTAACATACCTGCCCTAATCCTGTAGGTCAGGTCCTGTAGGTTTTTTATTGGACAACAGAAATCTAGCTCCATACAAAAATATCTCGCATTACACTCCTACAATTATTTCACTAAACTTAATCAAGTAATATAATGATATCACTAAACTTGAACCGTATTATAATTATATTCTTAGTAAGATAGTAATGTATAACCATGTTACGGTATATAATCATATCCCTAGGGATATAACTATATTACGACTTTATCATACTGCGACATATATTTATACTGTGCTTTAGGTAAGTTTGTAGGTACTGTAGTGATCGGGACTACTTGGTTGGGCGAGCCTACTGGCAGCCGTCGCGTTCTGCGTTTAAACTCATCTTGATTAAGAAGACACGCATAGAAGGAAACAGAAGAGGATCGAAAAAAAATTCTACGTCAGCCCGTCGCAGCGATAGGGCAATAAATGTTAACTTGAGTTCGTTTTAAAAATACAGTTTATTACTGATCGATTGTTTGTTTCTTTGACTACGTCTTCCCTGTAAAGTAGAGCCCCTTAGGCTCTACCACAGAACACAGAAACCTCTTTCTGTGTTCTGTGGGCTCTACAGTACACGCACCTACCTGCACATCAGACTAACACAAACTTTCAAATTTCCTCAAGACGTTGAACTTTATGTACATGGCTTAAGGTTAAATAATTTTATTTAATAAATATTTCAGTTTTGGATAGGTTAATGTGCAGGCATCTGTAAGTAAATAATATGGTTGATAGTATAAAATACATGATGAATGAAGATATAAAAGTTTTTTTGACACAATACCTTTTACATGCACAGTATTATTTAAAAAAGCTTTCATATTAAAAATGTTAATGTAAATTATAAATAAATAAATGACTGAGCCTCGCGCAAGTAGATTAACGCACCAAAATGGCAAAGCAATATTAATAAAAGCTAATTTTTGTAGCCTAAACTTTTTTTTTCTTTTTTTGATGGCTCCGTGCGATTAGCACATTTAGTCAGTGTCAAAGTAATTTTTCTTACAAGTAATACAGATGATGAATGATAATAGAAATGAGAAGTGAGAAATGATATACCCCCAACCCCTCGAGTATCTCAGTAAAGATGTGGGGCTTTACTAATTCCTCGGGTGGACTTCTTGAGAGAATTTAAAAAGTGAAGTTGCACTGTTTTGTTTCATTTGACAACACTCATGCGCACTGACGAACACTT
Source organism: Eudonia truncicolella (assembly GCA_949315975.1). Classification (NCBI taxonomy): domain Eukaryota; kingdom Metazoa; phylum Arthropoda; class Insecta; order Lepidoptera; family Crambidae; genus Eudonia; species Eudonia truncicolella. The sequence goes on along the minus strand of OX438838.1, from coordinate 6,002,736 downwards.
ATCGGTTAATAATCCACCATTATTTCACATTAATGTTCGACAAAACACAAATTTTAGAAATTAAAACAAAACTGCAGACATGACTCTTCACTTTCCCGCCAAGAACCAGCCTAAAACTTAATACAACTTTTTGAATTCTCTCTCATAGAACATATCTCTCATACAACATAGAACGTGTTATTGATAAGTATAATGCGGACCACATTCAAATGTGACGAAGCGGGGCAATGCCATGTTTTATTTTCAAGTGCAGCAATTAGTACGAATCTGCATGGCCATCGGTTGCAACAACCGTTGGATAGATGGCGCTCCGTGCTGCTAAAAAAACACGATAAAACATTAGAAAGCAGTGACAAAATTCAGCGCTTACGTCAGCCTTCCCGGTAGCATAGCGGTCAGTGCAGCCGCCCGGATTGCGGAAGACCCAGGTTCGATTCCTGGCTGGGTCGGCTGGGCGTTTAATTTTTTTCACTGTATTTTATAAAATTGCATAAATATTTAATTTAGCTTCAGTGCAGCAATTAGCACTTGAAAATAAAAAAGTTAAAATTTACATTAGAAATAGAGCCGATAGCTATGACCCACAAACTGCGATTACCATAGATTATATCATGGATTACAATGTGCCTTTATGGTGGCAGGGCGTGACGCAAGGAGGACGTGACCGGGCTGCGAACGCTGGACCTTGCTACATATGCGGCTGCGGTGACCACACCACACCACTTGTTAAACGTTAGAGAGACACTTTCAACTTTCGCTTTCCATTACACCCTTTGTTTTTTTTTTCTTTTTTTATCATAATAAAGTCATAAAGAATTACAAACAATCAACCAGTGGCAAGGGCCGTTACAAAAAGTATTTTTTTAAATATTATTCTAATTTTCCACGACTTTTTCCGCGTAAATATCCGGGATGTTATATTAGGGAATTTTAAAAAATCCTATATTATCTCGTCCTTTGTGGCCTGGCTTGATGGCTGGCTGGTCGTTGATGAGTCAGTCAGTGGGTGATTCAGGACTTTTCATTGATTACATTAATTATTTTAGGGTTTCATGTCTTTTCTTAATAATATGTTACTTTTGTTTTATGATCAAGACAAGTGATAAGGTCGGTCGGTCAAGGGCGACCGCTAGTGTAAAACAAACGTAAGAAGAGCCGGATAAACTGTTCCATTTCAATACAAATACAAAATTCATATAATTGTATATTTATTATTATTTCCCATTAAAAGAGCAGCGTTTGATGACTCTCTTACACTCATTGAAAGGTAGCTAACAGGTTTCATATAAGTTCTAGGTTCTTTTAATCATTTGAAACTTTGTGCAAAGTTTTTATTTCCGTTACAAAAAAAACTCTAAGGATTTTGGTTAGTGTTCCTTCTATAGCGTTACTTACTTACTGCTCCGGCTCAGGCTTCCGATAAAAGCGTTAAAAAACGTATATTTTAAATGCAGAAACATGTAGTTGGCTTTACTTATTACAATGTCAGTAGAATAAGTATAAATTGTAATAAGCTGTTGGTTTATACAAACAAAAAAATAAACAACGTTTGTAGTTTTCCAAAATCGTGGTCACCGCACGTACCGAGGATACGTCATTGTGTAACGCATGAAACGTTGCGGAACATGGGTGCAGTGTCGCGGACGGTGTTTACACGCCTTCCGACGCGTCCGATCATAGTTCCTTGTGTGAGTTTTATTCACTATCCGTATTCATTCGATTACGTTTCATCACCATCATCACCCGCTCATTTTATTTCCCCACTGCTTGGTCACGAGCTTTCCCTATGGATGGATAGGGAGAACGGGCCATGAACCACCACGTTTAACGTGTTAACGACTGCTAATGCAGCCGGGACCAATGGCTTTACGTTGCCTTCCGAAGCACGGAGGAGCATGATGATAAAGTTTTGATCACCCATCCGATGACCGAGCCTTTGCAAAAAAGTTGATTTGCAAAATTTTTACTCTTCTTGTATGTCGCCAGGAGGCTCCCGTCTTCCACTTGGACGGAATCCTGAGTTACTAAAAGTTATTCACGACCCGCTGCTGTAGACCTTACGGACGCTGCTCTTACTGCCGCCTTCTCCACTTCTCCGAACCTCCACTGCTACCCTGTTGTGGGAAAGAAAACAAAATATGATATTTAAATTTAAATAATCCTGAAATCCTTAAAATGTTTTTGTTTTGTTTATATAATTTTAACGCAAATTTTGTTGCGAAACAAATTAGAAAAACACAAATGTTGAAAAAATTTCCACGAGCAGGATTTAAACCTGCTCGTGGAAATTCTGACATACCGGGTCAGGTGCTCTCCCAATTAAGCTATCGTGGTTCTAACCTGCCCGCCGAAATTATTCAACAACATCTTTTAATTAAAAATAACTTAATAAAGCGTCATCTGTATGAATTGACGGTTTCGTTAAATAATTGCTAAGCCGTATGCTTTTAACTGCTTGGTGCCGCGCGCTAACCGAGGCAGTTAGCTCCGTACGTTGCAAAACAGCTAGTTCTCTAATCTAGGTACAGATGTCGCTGTATACTTTGCTAATTCAAGTACCAAATGCAATTTATTTTTTAAATTATTAAGGAGGTTAAACAATAATAATATTAACAAGGTAATTCAATACTTTAATGTTCATCGTTATGTATCATCATCATTAAGTAAATAAATAGTTAACCTTTTCTTATCTATGAAGACCATTATAAAAAAAAATTGCGATCCCATGTAGCTTGTTTTAACTGGCGATAACGTCGTTACATACATATACATATACATATACAAAATGTTGTAAACATATGAATCCTAAAGGTTACAACAACATGAAACGAAAAGCAGATCAAGATTTCAGTTAAATTTAAAAAAAACGATATTACTTTCATCATAAGAGTGACGGTTTATTTATCTTTATTAAAATCTTAATCTTAGCATTATATTGTGATTTTTGCTGTAGTTTACTCCTATAATTGAGGTGACACTTATCAAGCGTGTGATTTAAGCATAGTCTTTTTTAAACTGTGTTTACTTTGTTGGTTTAACATTAAAATAAATAAAGAAAAATAAAAAATAAATAAATTAATTAATTAATTTACAAAAACACAAATGTTAAAAAAATATTTTTTTCACGAGCAGGTTTTGAACCTGCACCCTTCTGACATACCGGGTTAGGTACTCTTCCAATTGAGCTATCGTGGTTCTAACCAGCCCGCCGAAATAAATAAATTATTTTGTTTAATATTTAAAAATGCAAATTTATATGAGAAAAAATAAATAAATAAAATAAATAAATAAATCATTGGTCTATTATAGTAAGTATCATAGTTTTAAGCCAAAGAAAGTACCGAAATAAGGATGCAACAAAGAATCAGTGATCTCACTACACTCCGGTGTCAATTGCGAGTTTCATTCGCCATTCGATCACGTCAACGAAAACGAGAATATGTATGGCAAAATTTTAACTCTTCTCTTATGTCGCCAGCAGGCGCTGCTTCAATGCCATACTCATTTTCGTTTTCGTAAACGAAATCGAATGAATACGGACAGTAAACAAAACTTACACTAAGCAATCAGGGTGCCAAGTGCGAGCTTCATTCGACATTCGATCACGTTAACAAAACGAGAATTTGTATGGCAAAATGTTATCTCTTCTCGTATGCCACCAGGAAGCGCTGGCTGCTTCAATGCCATACTAACTTTCGTTTTCGTAAACTTAATCGAATGAATACGGATAGTACATAAAACTCACACTAGTAGGTACTGTCTCTATTGTTTCATGGTTCAAATCCCAGGTCGGGCAATGTGTGTTTCGGATTTTCCAATGCTCTGGTTTGTGATCACCTACTTTGGTAAGAGTGGTGATAAAGCTAATATAAAGCCATTGTTGCGTAGACATGATGTCAATGGTGGATGCATATGCCCAGCGGTGGGACAGTATACAATCTGTAAAAAAATGAGATAAAATTAAATATGAAATAAATTAGTCACAACTCGCTTTATAGAAATAAAAAAAAATTACTCGCAAAAGCAGTACTACGAATATTACTCATTAATCTCAACAATGGGTTTCGATAGCGTAACTATCGATCTAGCGTACCACTTTAATAAAGGATTTCGTGACAGCGTGTTCGCGAGTCCGTCAATCGATTTTGTGATTTTCGATACAACGGCTTTTCGCAATGGCGTACCACTTGAAATGTTTTTCGCAACAGCGTGCGTCGCAACGACGGCATTCGAAACTACATATCAGACCCACCTTTGACACGTGGCACGCTTGTACCCCCGCCGTTTCCCCCCGCGCCCGCCCTTATTGTCTAAAAAATATTAATTACTCAGCCACCTATTACGACTTGTAAAAAAAACAGTTATCACTAAACATGTAGGCTGCTCAAAATTGCTTATTTTTTTACAAGTTGTATAGCCTATTTACTTACAAACATCTATTAAATCATCTATGAAACATCTATGAAATCAGATTTGCGATCCACGCAGTAACACCCGAGATATATGAAGAAACATTTTAACAATTTTGAAAAAATCGTTGTAACACAACTCGCTGTCCGCTCGCTGCGTGCGGTGAGTCACCACCTACCCACCGTTACACCGGCCGCTCGCCACAAGTACTACGCTTCGGGTGACTTCGGTGAAACTCGACGGGCGACGACGACGGTCGGGCTCCGTGTCGGCTAGCGATGACGTCGCGCGAAGTTCACTGCGCGGGATGTGCGGGTTCGATTACTGAGGACAGCGCGTATATGCGATGCGCGAAATGTAAGAAGTTTTTTGATATTTTATGTACGGGCTTTAGCTGTAACGTTTATGCTACGCTTTCATCAGAATTTAAGATGTCATGGGTATGCGTCGAGTGTCGTAGCAAAATACCGAAAGGCGATAACTCACACACGCCTGTACGTCAGCCTCAACAACTCGTCCATGACATGAGTATCGCTAGTGACTGCCCCCCTGACATATCAATGCTCATGAGTAGTCCTGATAATGTCACTGTGCGTACTGGTGCGCGTCACTTGCAAGCGGCCAAACAAAGTGACTCGCTCAATATTCAGCATGAATTCTCGCGAGGTTCAGTTGTGGGTGAAGTAAAGCAGATGCAAAATGAATTTGAGATACGCCTTTCAACGAAAATTTGTAAATTGATATCTGAACAATTTACTGAATTTAAAACTGCATTATACGATAAGGTTGATAGCTTAACTAGCAAGATTAAAGAACTAGAAAAAAAAATTGATACGATGGCTATTACAACATGTGAGACAAAGCAAAGCCAAACTAACAATAACACGCGAGTCCAACCCACTATAAAGTCTGTTAGTGAACTACAAAAGTCACCGAAAACGAAGCCGGTACAAAAGAAAAAATTCAGCAGCGCTGTTAAAAATGTTAAAGACTTTGCTTCATCTTCTACTGCATCAACTCAAATGGCTAGTCTTGCAACTACGCCTTTGGAATCGACAACGTCTTTGGAGCGGGTTTGTGACCATGCTAATAACACAAAAGAATGGGTTGATGTAAAGCGCAGACGGGAGCGTGTGTCACTCCCCGGTGTACTTAGAGGCACCGCAGCGCCAGGAACTACGACGTTACGTGCCTCTGAAAGATGGAGATATCTTCATCTGTATTATGTACAAGAAGGCACCAAGGTCGAACAGGTTCTTACCCATCTCCGTGCCATTTGTGGAAGTGACGTTTGTACAGCGGAAGAGTTAAAAGCCCGAGGGCGCTACGCCTCATTTAAACTTGGTGTACCATCAAAGAATGCTGAAATTGTCATGTCGCCTATGAACTGGGCGGAAGACATTTGCGTAAAGCCCTGGCGTCAGAACTTTCGTGCAAAAGAAGAAAAAAGTGCGTCAACGTGACATTTCTAGAGTTAAGTCTGTAGTTATGTGTTATCAGAATGTCCGCGGGTTACGCTCTAAAACAAATATTTTTAATTGTAATGTGACACAAAGTAATTTTGACTTAATAGGGTTGACCGAAACATTTCTGACGAGTTCCATATCAGACGGAGAGCTCTTTCCCTCTGGGTACGTAGTAGTGCGGAAGGACCGCACGGGAGATGCCGGTTGGGGAGGAGTTCTACTCGCGGTGCGAGATTGTTACTCGATTCGTGAAGTCACAGAAATCGACTCTCTAACACCTGACATGGAACTCATTTTTACTATTATTAGCTGTAAATATTTTAAAATGTTATGCTGTGTTGTTTACTTACCCCCCAATTACAAGGATGATCAATATCTAAGTGTATTAACGTGCGTAGAAAATGCAATTATGGCTTACTCTGATCTAAATGTTGTAATAATAGGTGACTTCAATTTGAATTCTTGTAGTGTTAATGTTAGGACTAGTTTTAATTTATTTTGTGATTATTGTGGTTTACGGCAGCATAATAACGTACATAATGAGCGAGGGGGTATGTTGGATCTCGTGCTGAGCAACTTTAACCTTGATCATGTTATGGTTCATGCTGGTGGCGAACCTCTAGTACCGATAGATGTATACCATCCCTCACTAGAAATTACAATCAAGTTCCCATGTAGTGTGCTGGGAGCAACACCGCCTTCGCCTCCACCCGCCTCACGCCTTAGATCTAGCCCAGACTGGAACTGGCGCAAAGCAGACTATCAGGGATTGTATGCGGCTTTGACTGAATTAGATTGGTCAGACTTGGCGAATTTATCAGACGTAAATGTAGCCCTTGAGCTGTTCTACAGCAAATTATATAGTTGTATAAGTGACTTCGTGCCGATCAAAAGTCATCACATAAGACATAATCGATACACCTATCCGAATTGGTATACGAAAGAAATAATTAGTAACATAAAAAATAAATATTTCCATCTGAAACGGTACAGGTCAGAAGGAAAGGAATTTAATAACGAACTTTTTAAATATTATAGGTGGCATATAAAACATTTAATTGACAATGCATATCGGCAGCATTTGACATTGACGCAAAATAGTATAATTGACGATCCGGTCCAATTCTGGACGTACGTTAAGGATAGGAAAAGGAACCGGCGAGCCGCGGGTACTTATTTTTATAATGGGGCACAGGTGATTGGTCCAACTGCAGCCCACGCTTTTGCTGAATATTTCAGTTCTGTCTTTCAAACAGAGGTCCCTTTGTTAGGTCCAACTGTGGCCGCTCGTGCTGCTGACATTTGTGCAGGCGCTATTACTGTTTCTGTCGGACACATAGACGAGGCTGATTTGAGGTTGGCAGTGAAGCGTCTTAAACCAAGATCGTCAGGAGGACCCGATGGTATCCCTGTATTTATAGCGAAAGATTGTATTTCGGCCCTTGAGAATCCTCTGCTGTTACTCTTTAATCTATCGCTTAGTGTATCAGTGTACCCTCGGAGTTGGAAGTTGTCAAGGGTTACCCCAGTTCCCAAGGGAGAAGCCGGAAACGATGTTTCAACCTTCAGACCGATCGCTGTACTGTCAGTATTTGCTAAAATCTTCGAGACAATTTTGAGTTCATGCATCAGTAGGCAAATTCGTAATGAACTGCATGACTGTCAACATGGCTTCCGTAGCGCTCGTTCGACTACTACTAATCTCGTGGCTCATGTAGATTATGTGTGTGCAGAAATGGACGCCGGTCGGCAGGTTGATGCTGCCTATTTTGATTTTAGGAAAGCATTTGACCTCGTGGATAACGACATTTTATTGCAAAAGTTGGCGATAATGGGCTTTACACCCAAACTCCTTGAGTTTTTCTCAAGTTATCTCAGCAATCGGTGTCAATTTGTAAGAATTCGAGATACGAGTCTAGCAATTACTACACTAGATCCGGCGTAAGTCAAGGAAGTACTCTGGGACCGTCGCTTTTCCTGATCTTTATCAATGATTTGCCAAACTGTGTGCGTTCTTCGAAGTGTCTCCTATTCGCGGATGATCTCAAACTGTGTTTGGGCATTGGTTCTTTGTCAGATTGCGATGCACTTCAAAGAGATATTGATGCTGTTGCTGAATGGAGCAGACTCAATCGTCTTCCATTTAACAAAAACAAATGCAAGGTAATTACATTTTCGAGGAAACGATCCCCGCTGAATGTAAATTACAAATTAGATGACGCTCCTCTCGAACGAGTCAATGACATTCGCGATCTAGGTTTAATATTGGACTATCAACTTGACTTTCACAAGCACACTAAAACCATATGCAAGGCGGCAAATAAAACATTAGGCTTTGTAATAAGAACTTCTGCGCAGTTTGATGATTTGAGGGTAGCAAGGGTGCTGTACGGCTCTTATGTACGTAGCAAACTAGAGTTTGGTGCCATTATATGGGATCCTTACGAGGATAAATATAGTCTAATGATAGAGAAAGTTCAACGTAAGTTTGCCCGATGGTTGTATAAAAAAGAGTATGGTTACTATCCGTTCATGTATCCGTCTTTATTTGTGTCAGGAATGGTGGACATGGATACCCTTAAAATGAGGAGAGTAATCCAGTACTTAATGTATTATTTCTCAATAATACATCACAGGATCGACAGTCCGTCAGTATTGGCCAGGGTGTCGCTATTAGTTCCCGCTCGTATTGGGCGGGATGAGGCGGGGGCGGTTGCGCCTCGCCGGCGTCCGCGTCTTCTGGGTAGGCCGGTCAGACGCACTAGGCGCGGGGCCCACGCGCCCACTGTGCGCGCTTTACGACTGATGGGGGACATGCTTGCTCAGCACGATGACGTTGACTTGTTTGCGGACGCTCTGGGACGTCTGTATGACAGAGCCCTCACGTTTGTAAACAAGATGCTTTTGTGATCGATCATGCATCTTATTTTTATTATTATTACCAATTATTATTATTTATACTAATCTGACAATTTAGTGTGATATAGTTTAATTTGACATGTGTGTAATTTTAAATGTATGTATTTTTATGTGTATTTATATAATTTTAATGTAATTGAATCTGACATCTTCTCTCTCTGATCTTTTGAATCTGACAGTCTATCTTGACATACTTACCTCTTTAAATTTTTGAGCTGATTATCTTTTGGCATGTGTACCTATAGCTTGTAAGCGCTTTGGATTATTCTGTAAGCTTACAAGACTTTTTGAATTAAATAAATAAATAAATTAATTATTATTATTGATGAATAATTGCCTCGCTCGACTTCAGGAACGATAATAATATGGTCATAAGAATCTATGTTTTGTTAAGTTCATTTTGGTATATAAATGGTTACATAATTAATAAACTTGTCTCAATTATTTTATATTTAACATGTGACAGAATTTATGACCTGACTGTGTAGCACTAGGCTACCGTTAGTTTTTTTAATTGTACATACCTTTGTTTGACATCATTCACTTATTTTTGTTTTTTTTATTTCTATCTATTTATTTATTTTATTTATTTATTTATTAGAAAACAAACGGTCATACAGTTTTCATCATAGATTATATATAAAATGGTTATAAACAGACCTATAGTTTCCTTTATTTTTACAAATGTTAACATTAACTGTTTCTATTCTATTCTATTCTATGAGCCTGTTATCTAAGTTAGTGCTATTTAAGGCTTAACAATGAATGAGAAACAAAAATATAAAATGTAAAAAGGTGTTTCTAATAATACAAGGACAAAAAAGTGATAACAATCAAAGTCTGATCACCAATTATACAGCAATGACATTTATAATTTTGATCATTTGAACCTTTTTAAATTACTGTTAGACAGATCAGTGATAAAAAGCTTTTTTTATCGAATTTCCATTACAGCAAAATATATCTACATCAGATAACTTGTCATTATCGTTATAAAGTTTGCAGGCACGCTTTATGAACATGTTTTTACAGTAAGATGTCTTACATCTACAATTTTTTGAAATGGTAATAACTCATGCGCTACTTAAAGCTAGACGACATGTATGTAATTAACTTAGCTAGGCTGTTTTTAGGAGCACGACCATCCATCTAGGTCGTCCGATGAATAATTCAGCCCAGAAAGTCCTAACGATTTCCTCTAATGACTCCACGGACTGAATAGCCATCAGTCACATAAACTAAAATGGTACCTTTGACCAGACGTAGGTATTAAATTCACTCGTCGGGCTAGTTTTCTTGTACAACCCAAAATAAGACCCAACTACGGTAAAAAAATGTTCACTTTTGAAGGATCACAGATTTTCAATTAAATACCTTCAAACATAAAAAGTGTTAACTCATTTAGTGCATTCAAAACGAAACTTGCACAGTTTGTTCAAGAAACATATCAACAATAATGCACTAAATGGTTACGAGGATTCTATATTTTTCATTTTTTAATTTATATAGAACGACTAGTTTTTAAGTTTAATGTAACATACTATAATTTAATTTCTCATGTAAGTGGCTGTATTGTCTTAATGAAAATTAATTTCTTTAAGCCTAAATAAAGTGGTAATACCTATATGTACCAGACTTTAAGCCAGCGACAAAAGTCCTTTCTTGTCAGACCCCGATATACAATGTTATTAACCAAAATTATAATAGTTTGTTAAACCCAAGAAAACAGACATAAGTTACTATTGGCTTTTTAATTTATTAATTTTTTTAAAAAAATTATATGTTTTACTAATTTTATTTGTTTATTATTTCATATTAGGCAACGAAGTTACAAAATAAAAGCATAATGTTTATTATAAGTACACATTATGCATATAATTATATTTGTTTATAAATAAACTCTAATAAATTTGTTTATAAATATGTATTTATAGTTTATTTTTTAATTATAAACAGTTTTTTTAGTAAATATAACTTTTAACTAGGGCGGAGGGAACAGTATTCGACACCAGTTTTCATTATTAAAAAATAAGATAGAAATGTCATTGAAGTTTTAATGGATGACAGCTAGGAAGCAGGTGATATGTATTCAATTGATGCTAAAGTAAAAAAAAACAGTTACTGACCCCGTTTTTAATGGTTAAAGTAAAAAAACACAGTTACTGACCCCTATTTTAATGGTAAAAAGTAAAAAAACCAATACTAAAAAAAACACAAAATTTTTTTTTCAACATTTGTTTTTTTTAATATGTTTCGCAACAAAATTTGCGTTAAAATTATATAAACAAAGCAAAAACATTTTATAAATAGCTTGCCTACTTCTTAACTGATCTTTAGTATTTGTTAAATATTATGATCAGATGTTAATGAAGGTAGTTGTTGACATTGAATTGGCGCCTTTGACTTTCAAAGTAAAAAAGTAAATAGTGTTGAATAATTTCGGCGGGCTGGTTAGAACCACGATAGCTCAATTGGAAGAGCACCTGACCCGGTATGTCAGAAGGGTGCAGGTTCAAATCCTGCTCGTGGAATTTTTTTCAACATTTGTGTTTTTATAATTATTTACCATGTTGTTTATAAGCATGATTGTTACATTATGGCTGTTAAGTTTCCTAAAAAAATAGTTTTCCAGTAAAGGTTATATCATGATATATTAAAAATGATTTTTCGTGTAGGTAACAAAGTAGTATGCAACGAAATAACAGAAAATTGTCATATACACGACAATGTATGTTTGCATTGCAATTATACAGCAATGGCCAGCCATCCTGACTCCAATCAACGCAATCACTATAATATGGTGTCATGTGGCAAATAGTGGTCGCGTGACCCGGCCCTGCCGATGCTAGCACGGCTAGTCGATAGCCCATGCATCATTAATGGCCATCGATCTGACGGTGACCCATATCATATGTTAACTTTCAATATTGCTTTTTAAAGACTTTAAAACATATGTAAATGGTTTTTATTGAAACTTTTGTGTTCCATTAGAAGCAAAGGGGTTTAACGACTTTATCGTATCAGAAGTTATTTGTATGTCCAGCCAAATATTGATAATATCTAAGCCGTGAAACTGAAAATGCCGTCTGAGGCAATCAGCGAACTCTCTCAAAAAAAAAAGTCCAGAGAGACAAAACACACGCCAACAAACGCTCGCGTGATATAAAGCGTTTTTTTTTAATAATTGTTATTTATTCTAGCTATTCTTATGATGATGTTTTAGGACAGGTTCATTATAATAAAAATCTGTTTCTAATTGCACATATTCGCAAAACGTACACAGTTTATTTAAAGTGATATCCTAACACGTATTCCGTACACACATTAGTAGCATGCCACCCAACTGATTTGGCCATAACCGACTAACGAGGACCTATTCTGACTGGATGGGTGGAGTTACAAAAACGGCCTGATACACTTTATACGTAAATCTATTTGAATTTTAAATGTACAACATAAATATAGATCTAATTAAAATCAAGTTTTTACGTACATCAACCCATGTTGGGAAGTGTTTAATCAAGAATGTTAAATGTTGATATAGGATAGAACCTCTACTATAGAAACAAAAGGGCCTGTCGGGGCTTGGACGATTGTACGGGGTTTTGCCTTTTAGGAAGGTGTGCAGAGCAATAACGTTATCTTGGTATGATCAACTGGGTTCGCAGCCGCCTATGACTCACGCTTCATTTGTTTTTGCTTACGCGCTACGAGAATTAAACCTCTACTTAGAAATATTCGAGTGCCTACTGTCGCACTGCTATTCAAAGGCATCCATCATTGACATCAAGTCATCGCTATTATTGATGGGTAATGGCCTGATCACCTCGCATGCCAAATTCGAGTTGGTTATGACAAGCCCGGGCCCTATGCAGCGAAAAATCAGAAGCACACTTGGCCCGACCTGGGAATTGAAATTATTTTCGTGCAAGAAAAATTAATAAATAAAATAGAACATCCAGATGCCACTCAGCCACCCAGGCATTCCTCTATTTATTTATTATACTTTCAAGACAACCGCTAACATGGTCAAATACACAAAAATTTACTTGAGGAGAAATCCCATGTAAAAATAAAGGGAAGAGATCCCCTCAGAACTGTGTGGGTGGATAGATGTATATGTATATCACAAAACTATTTAAAAACTAAATGGTATTGAAGCTTATAATCGCTCAAGTGAATATATCCTAACTATATACAACTACTGTCTACTACAAAATAATTATTTACACTTATTATACACATGGTTAATGCAGTACGCCAATAAGTAGAGATCATCAACATGTCAATCGAAGTCGCTGGCAGCCACTCCTTCGCCAACTATGCACGATGTGGAGACGGTCATCAATATCGTTGGCAAAAATATTTTCAATTAATAAAGAGATAAATTAAACAGCCAGTATGTTGTATATAGCCTCGTGAGCTGGGAGCTAAGAGAATTGTATTTGTTTTCACATCTTATATACAAATTATTAATAATGCTTAAGGATGTGCGTCATCTGGAAACAGCGAGTGTGTGTGCTTTAGATACAAAGTCCGAGCTAACGCTATAAAAAGTTCCTTAAACGATCTTGAATATATTTTGATTGAGTTGGAACTGTTTTTAATAATAATGAATTTAAAAAAATATTACTTTCAGGTAAGCACTTGGCCTTCATCTCACCTGATGTAAAGAGATGATAACGCCGAAGGCAGAAGCTCACTTCACCCGGTATCCTCAACTACTAAGGCACTGGCTATCTTATCTTTAAATAATTTTAAATGATAACATAAATTTTAGATAAAACACTTTATACCTAATGTATTCGAGTTTATTTTATTGATTATTTGTTATGACATTCCGATCCTTTTACAGGATCCACGGTCAAAATTGGTTTATTTGCGACAGTATTGCAAACCTTTTGGGGATTATAGGATCCCAGACAGGTGATAATTCCTATCATCTCGTAAATCAACAAAGGGTTCATTAGTACGTCAGAATAAAATACAATTTTAAATAAACGCTCAAAGATCCGTATAATGTGGTAATTGAAAAGTTTTTCGAGTAACTTTTACACAGAAATAATTGTAGCTATTTGAAGTTATCTTTATCTTGTCTATAGTTTTATTTCCACGTACATCTACTTCAAAAGTCCAAAGGCCGCATGTGAAGTTGCTTAGAGAACGTAACACTTAAATACCAATTAATTACAAAAGACATCTGTAAGTTATACTGAGCAATTGAATGGACCGAGAATCGAGGTAACGTACTGCCTAGTGCGGTCGGGTGATGATCTCTCGAATTCATAGCGTATTGATGACTTAAGTTAAACATTTAGCAATTTATGAATTAAGACCCAGTTTCTGATTTTTTTTAAACGTCCTCAAACGTGTCTTAGCGTTTTGATAATTATGACATGTGGACTATAGGCAAATAAACAATATTTTCTTTGAAAGTGATGTTGCACCGTTTTGTTTAATTTGCTAACACTATGCACGTACAAGAAACTTAACGGTTTATAAAACACTATTATTATTACATTAATATTGGAAAAAACACACTTTAAAAAAAAACTAAACCGCTGACATAACTCTTGGTTTACTTTCCCACTTTTATTGCATGTCATATACATAAAGCATACATATATTACACTGTGAAGTCAAAGTGTCTCCAAGCTGTCTCGTAGTTGACGTTTTGATAACAATTAACGCATAATCTAATACCACCGCGTACAATCAATTAGTGGCCAGTCAAAATCGTATCTTGAAAATTATTACTCACATGCCTATATAAGCCTAATAACTCCATGTATTCTATGCATTCTAGGACTCCGAGACATACCTACATAGAAGGAATTTTTGAGTTATAGTTAATGATGTGAAATAGAATTTTATTAATAGCTTTAGATTTTAGCTTTTCGACCTGCTTCTAGTTTTTATATAGTTGAGAACGAATTGAAAAACGCATACCACACGCATACCATTCTCAAGAATTATCTTGAGAATGCCAAAAAAGAAGTCATAATTTCATGTCGAATTTTTGAAAGCTGTCTTTTAAGTAAGAATAATTATAGATTATAGATTTTATTTAATTAAAGGGTTAACGCAAACTTCTTTTTATAGGTAAGTAAAGTAAATAAGCCTATGGCTGTCCCACAACTGGGCAAAGGCCTCCATCATTGAATTCAAGTCGTCACTACAATTGATTGGTATTGGCTTAATCACCACGCTTGCCAAATGCGGGTTGGTGATCACAAACCCGGGCTATGCACCGAATAAATCCGAAACACACTTTCCCCGACCGGGGATTTTATCCTTGAGGGAGGCCTTTGTCCAGTAGTGGACGTCTTTTTGGCTGAGATGATGATGATGATGATACATATCTTTTATACCCGACGTTTTGACCGAGTCACAGTGGCCATGGTT
This sequence comes from Eudonia truncicolella, assembly GCA_949315975.1. NCBI lineage: Eukaryota > Metazoa > Arthropoda > Insecta > Lepidoptera > Crambidae > Eudonia > Eudonia truncicolella. The sequence goes on along the minus strand of OX438838.1, from coordinate 5,987,536 downwards.
TCCCCCGTTATAAAAGCCTTTGATTAAAATGGAACGCGAAAGTTTAAAAGTTTTTATTTATTTTATTAGAGTTACGTTACGTCGCATCGCGTCGTCCTAAAAAGTAACCTAGTGAATTTTGAAAAATTAGTTTCTATTTTTTATTTTATTAATTTATTATTTTATTTTAGAATTGACAGAATGAATTTTGAAAAATTGATTTTATTTTTATATGAAAAGCTTATTTTAATTTTAATTTTTTTATTTTTTATTATTATTTTTCTAAAATGAATAGAAATAGTCTTTTTATTTTATTTTTTCGAATTTTCTGATTTAATTTTTTTTATGTTATTGTAGATAATTTACATTATGTTAAGGAAAATTTATTGTAAATGTTTGACTTACCTAGGTTGCGTTATGTAACAAAGGGTGAATAAATAAATGAAATGAAATGAAATGAAATGGAATCTACTATAATTATTTCTTGCATATTATTTTATTTTATCCTGACGTATAAAGTGGTCAGTCACATGGAAGACTGCGTGGTTGGTATGGTAGTCTCATAATTAATTTGTAAATTGCATTTTAAAAAACTGGCAGCACTTATTGTCTCGAGTGACAGGCAGAATTGAGAACTGTATCGGGGCGGAAGAGAATAACATCCCTATGTTTCTTCTTTAAAAAGGGCGTTAAAAGGTTATTACTGGGTCGGCAACGTGCGCGTGATCGCTTCGGGTGCCTCGTGCGAATTTTATTTGCCATTCGATCACATTAGTGAAAATGAAAATTTGTATGAGCAGCACCTCATAGTGGAATACAAAGAGAGTTAAAATTTTGTTACACAGATCCGTTAACGTGTGCGAATTGGGAATGAAACCCTGATGTTACCAACATAACATTTTTTTGTAGACGTTTTTAGCGTCACAAAAGGTACCCATTTTTGGGAAAAACTTAAAGACTTCCTCAAGCCATGTGAAACGAAACACCGTTAGAGATTTTATAGAAAGAATGGCATCACGCACTAGTCCGTGTCTCCGTTCCCTACTAGATTCTCCGAGGGGTTCAGATAGGATCGGGGGTACCTAACGTCTATAAGCAAGGTAACCGCTTACCGTCAGTCCGTATGCCTGTTTCAATAGAAGTTAACACTCCATTTATCGTGTTACCTTTTTAGATTCGTCATGTGCCAAGTATGCCAGTATGATAATCTTTAACGATCAAGAATGATTTAATGGAGCCGCGGCGAACCATTTTAAACATTCTCATCAGAATGTCCTCTTATAAAAAGTGATATAGAACGTTCCGAAGTTGGTTTTATAATTTTCCATAAATCGTACGTAATCTTGGTTGTACCTTTTTATAAACTCTACACTTACAAAAAAAGAATCATGGATGTGTGTTTCTATAGTTAGGGTTTGGTACAGACGCCTCTGCACATCGACCTATCCGAAACTGTCAAATTTCTTCAATACACTTTCAGTCTGTCCGGACATGAACTAGCGATATTTTAAATACTTATATAACAACTATTTTAAAACACAAAAACACTCTAGAACTGGGTTTAACCCACTTCCCCCTTAAATGCAGACATTTTGTTTTTTTGTTGAAATATTCTCTATGTGTGCACAATTGGTCTTACAGAGATAAAACTAGGCTTATTCGGAGGGCAACAATATTATCTACTATCTGCATTATAGTATAAGGTTTTCACATTTCCATAACATTAAAAAAAAAGTGTAAGTTAAAAAAATACATAAATAACTATGCAAATTTTATAAATTATTTGGAAGTGGGTTGGACCCAATTTTAGAGTGTATTTGTGTTTTAAAATAGTTGTTATATAAGTATTTAAAACATCGCTAGTTCATGTCCGGACAGACTGTATATTACACTAATATTATAAATGCGAAAGTTTGTATGTATGTGTGTATATTTGTTGCTTCTTCACTCTGCAAAGGATGGATGGATTTGGACGAAATTCGGCATACAGATAGACTATATCCTGGATTAACACATAGAATTTTTATCCCGATATTCCTACGGAAACGGAAAGTACGCTGGTGAAACCGCGGGCGGCCGCTAGTATGCCACAAACAAAAAGTTCAAAGTCTTTTAAGGTAATTAGACAGCAATTTGACACACACCATACATCAGACTACCACAAACTGTCAAAGTACCTCAATAGACTTTGAACTTTATGTATTAGACATATGGTTGAAAATGTATGGAGTCATTTGCCGTGCTAAGTTTAAAAAAAAGTATTAAAGAAATTCGACAGTTTTGGATAGGTTGATAGGCGTGTGTAGTACATAAAAACCGTTAGATAGTTATTTGAACTTCGTACCTATATTTTTTCGTATTTTCCTCGGTGTTTCAATCCTTCGGGGCATAATACACTTACCATAAGGTTAACCAAAGTCAAGCGCTTTCTCACTGTAAAATAAAGCCAAGACGAACAAACTAGAACAAATTCCGATTCCATCTAAAGGGCGCCACCAGTTTTAAACTAGCTGTCAATCCTTTCAGGCTTTATGCTCTGTAATGTTAAGCTAACTCTATAGATAATGAAACCTGTATGGTTTCTGAACAATAAAACCGGTTTACGTACACAAATTACTGAGCAATAACGGAAAGTGCATGCATGAACCGTTTATAAATCTTAAATCTCTACAAATAACTAACACACACGCTTTTATACTTCAAGTTTTGCGTTTAATGCTAACCAATTTACATCGTGAAAGGTTGTTCAGTTGCAGCTCCTTAGATTACCCTTTAAAATGCTTCGCCTTAATCATAAACATACAAAAATATAATAAATAACATTAATTGGTCGCAGCTCACACAAATCGCGTAATCCTGAGATACCAAATCCGAAGCAGCTGCTGGTCTCGGCTTTAATTCCATCTGTATAAAAGGTGGTTGGTCCCTGATAATTGGCCAGACGACATTCTTAACTCAGTAGAAACGGTATCCAAAGTCATGCGGTCTCTAGTAAGTATATATCTATGTGATTAGATAAGGATTACTTAAAAAGTTGCTGTTGTTGCATGAAAAAAGATTTTATTAATGACATCATAATACGATAGTCTATTCAAATAGGCTATTCAAACTATCATGGTCATAGTTTAATTATTAACGGTTATGTTATTATGCCCGTTGTTGTTTTTGAATTTACAATATTTCGGCACAGTACAGTCACGAGCAATACGTTAAATAAATGTTTGCTTCAAGCTATCACATTTATCTGACGCTAGAATTACAAGCCGCCTATGCCATATAATTTAATTGCTATTATGTACCTAGATAGAAATTGTGGTACGATTATACTTTACGGGTGCAGATATTGTTATCGATTTGTCCATAATATATTTTTGTCTGTAACTGTACATCTGTGATCATGGCGCAAGCTACTATAAAATGTGCCGAACATCAGAAATATTACCATTAGTTATATTTTTATTAGATTATAACAATTTTTCTGTTTTTTTTGTAAAACAGGAATCTTTTCCCTAAAACACTTAGGTAAGAAAAGACATAATTTATTATGACATTCATCATCATCATCAGCTCATTTTGTATCCACACTGCTGGGGCACGAGCCTTCCCTATGGATGCCGACCCATAAACCACCACGCGGGCGCAGTTCGGATTGGTGGTTGTTAACGACTGCTAATGTAGATGGGACCAACTGCTTAACGGCCTTCCAAAAAAGAAGATTATAAATTTTTGGTCACACATCCGATGACCTGCCTTTGCGAAAGTTGCTTAAATTACTGCGCCATTGAGTTCCTCAATAAAACAGTGTTATCGTGTTATGTAAAAACACGCTTTTTCTTGTGATTTTTTCAGGTGATCTTCGCCGTCCTCTCGCTGGCCTCGGCCAAGCCCACGCCTGGAGGCATCTGGGGAGCGCCTGCTGTAAGTAAACACCATACTCACACATCACAGCTATATCGGATACTCACACACAACAAAAAACATAGTAATAATCCCGTTAATAATTATTAATTTAAGGTAAGTAGGTACTTCCATCTAACCAGTTAGTATGTCCCTTTTTCCGTTTAACATCAAAAATAGTGAGACTAAGCTTAAAAGATTTGACCGATTTGATTTTTTATGTCGGAAGATCTAGTCACCACGTCTCGTCGAAGACTATCAACATAACAACAAAATTGCATATACCCCCGCTGGGAACAGAACCTGGCTTGTATTCTCTAGTTGTCCAACTACCACCTGCTGTTTCTAAAATTTAAGCGCAGACATAAAAATGAAAAACCTTTAAACTAATTACTTAATCAATTATTTACACTTTGTTGGGGCTGTGATCTCGAAATTTAATGTACCTAAATGTGAATAGATCCCTACAAAGTATTTAATTACTTAAGTACTAAACCAAAGAATGAGATTGAAAAGAAAATTTTACCACTTTGCCAGGTGTCATCCCTTAGCTATGTGCATCAACCCGTTGTCCAGCAGTACGCAGTGGCACAACCCGTTGTGCACGCCGCGCCCGCTGTCATCGCCAAGCCCGCCGCTACTAGCTACGCTTCCTTCCAGCAGGTATAGCAGATCCTCTTCTACTTCAACCTTTACTTTGCTCTTGCACAAGCTTACATGCACAGATACACTCATGTTTACACAAAATATTGTGTTATTTGTTAAGTTACGATTAAGTTTTTCCGAACACTCCCACCTCATATTCTTATTTATAGAGTTGAGCATTAGTGACACGGTTTTAAAGCTAATGCAGGCATTATTCTGCACTTAAATTGTTCGAAAACGTGAATAATAGTGTTATTAACTTAAATAAAAAACGACTACTACAAGGCATTCCGTCTGCCCGTATAATACTCATCGTTTCAAACTTTTTTTATATATTATTTCGTAGGAACTCCTAGAGAAAAAATTAAAATATGATTTCGTTTTATTTTTACTCGGCTGTACTATACTAACCTTGATATCACCGTTTTCAGATCGTCCATCCAGTAGCACAACACGTCGTCCATGCCGCCCCCGTATACTCAGCCCCCGTTGTACACGCCCAGCCGATCGTCCAAACGGTGGCACAACCCGTTGTGCACGCCGCCCCCGTCTACTCACAACCCGTTGTGCAAACGTACGCGCAACCCTATGTCAGCTCTGTCGGCCATGGCTGGTAAAGTGCAATAATCGAGTTGTAATCGATTCGAATTTTAAAAAATTTGTTTTTTCTAATTTAAGCGTTGAGATTATGTCCGTGCTGTTGTTGTAGTACAAATAAAGTTTTTACATTCAGTATTGAATTTGGGGTTTCTTATTTTAATTTGAGGTATCCTTTTCATACGAAAAAACCTTCCTGATACTGACATACAACTAATTATAAAAAACTTTGACGAAATCGAACCAACGACCTTCCGCAATCCGAGCTACAGGTTTTGCAGCTAAGCAATTGAGACATCCGATGCGTTTCCATGCCAATATAAAAGTTTATTTTATGTTTTAATAGCCTTGAATATCCGAACAAATATTTTAAAGTTCCATTTATAGCATAGTGAATGCAAAGTAAGAAGCTTAATAAGCGTACTGAAAGATTGAAAAAAGGTGATATTAAAAGATTGAAAAATCAATCTTTTGAAATTACGAAGGATAGCCATAAGTTAAACCGTGGATTCATATTTTATTAGTCCATGCCTGTACTAACTATATATTAAATCAATACCGCAGTAACCGCGGTTCGTCTACATAATATTCGATCTGTTGCAAATTCCTAAAGGGTTGAAATGCTTTTCTGGAATAAAAGTTACATGTGGTACTCCCAGACCCTCAAACTGTTTCTCTAACGTAAAACAACGTCAATCCGTTGCTACCTTTAAACGAGTGAAAAGGAGTAACAAACACATTTATTTTTTTCATTAAAAATATTCAATAAATTTAAATCATAAGGTTTTTTTTACTAAAAGAGCAGTCGACTGTATTGCTTAAGGATGCCAGTTTAAGTCTTAATAGTTTTAATATAATCAAAGAGATTTAATATAGGTCTTTGAACATAATATATAAAAAATATTTATAATGTCAATAAATTTTTGTAACTACATTTTTATTACTCTATAGTAGACTGTTTAATTATCGTTGAAACTCCAAGTGAATTGCCCTATGAAACACGTCAAATAGGTAACTCAAGGTCAGATATTACGATACCACTTAAATCTAGTTAGACCATGAAGGTTTTGTATGCCATGTGACCTGAAATACTCCTTGCTTGTCCCTGAAAAAAAAAAACATAAACAGTCGTAAATATTTAGGACAAATGCGTGTCACCTCTCGTAACCGCAACGGCTGATATTATCACGCAACGGAAGGTAATGCCAAAATGATAATCTTATGATATCCTTGTTGAATCGATATCGACTGTGGTAGCACATCACTAGCCATCGCGTGACGAACGGCACATCACCGCAACCACTATCTTATGAATCAACTCCGTAGTAGGGTGACCATATAGCTATATTGTTAGTAAAAAAACTTTCATAGACATTACTATGAACCCTCTTCCTCTTTCTTACTAATTGCTGTGCCTGAAAGGGTACTTAATAGTCCCATTTTACTAAAGCTACTATTAGTAAAATTATCATCATCATCATCATCATCATCAACCTATACTAGTCACCTGCTGGACATAGGCCTCTTCAAATGCACGCCATCGAGCACGATCCACGGCTACTCTCAACTGTATCTCTCTCTCTCTCTCTCTCTCTCTCTCTCTCTCTTTACTCTTAAGGAAATATTATGGAATGAAATTAAGTATTGAGTATTGAATACATCAAGACGAATACCTAATTCCTTCTAAGAGTGAAGCCGCTGTAGTCGCGACAAAATATCAGTTTTATGGCATTTGTTGTGCAACTTCCGACACTTTTATTCATGAGGATATTTTGCCAAAGGGCGTGGTGTAGCGTCTGTGCTAGATTTACCACCACACCACCGGAGCAGCACAAGGTAATGCGTAACAAAAATACTAACATAATTAGTTCTTCTTACAAAAATGGTATAAGTTATGTACATTATACTCTAATCTATTTTTATATAAGCCGCCGCCGTAGCCTGATTAAAATAAATAAATTTAAAAAAGAAGTACATTTTACTCAATACCGCTCTTTGCAGAAACATCGCGAAAATTTTATACTACCTATACGTCTTATTTCGTATGTGAGTGTAAACTTTCGAATTTGTTTTTGTATTGGGAAAAAAATTCTTCTTCGTCCTTTAAAGATCATTTTCACAGTCACCCCATTTAAAAGTATGGATATGTTTCAGTACGCCACAACAGGCTTTCAGTAAGTCTAATGCTATGAAACGAAACGGAGTGAATATCGTTTTTAAAATAAAAGCATTACGAAACGTTCAATAAATCTGTATAAAGTTTTTTTTTTCTAATTCTAAAGAGGTATCTTGCTTGTAATTAGAAAAGAGTTCTAAATGAAACGTGGAATAAGTTTTCATCGACTTTCAAAAATGAAACTGTATTTCTATGAACTGTTTTTTAAGATTGTATAAAAAAAAGTTTGCAATAATGCACGCTTGGCCCGGGGAAGGTGGCGACGTCATGGGACCTACAGTAACGCGTAAGTTATTAAGTTTAAAAAACAGTTCGGTATCAAAACAAAAAATGTTTGCAATAAAATGTATTTGTGAAATTTATCATAAAATGACGAAGATGTTATAAGGATCGGTTTGTTTGTTTTAAAGATTAAAAGAGGAAAGATACTTTGTAAGAAATTGAAGAGGCGATCGAGCGCTTTCTCATAATGAAAAAAATTTATAACAAAAGGTTATATATTAATAAGGTTAAGGTTTATAAAAGTAGATAAGTTTGAATAATTACTTTTATTATTAATTATCGTATAAACGATTTATGAATTCTTGTGCCGCTGTCATATAATTTTTTTTATTCGAGTACTCTGCAAACCGGAACACTGCGATTAGCCGCAGAAATGGGCGTTGAGTGGTCGGTTTTTATTTATTTATTTCTGGGTAGAATCCTGAGAACTGGCAAACTTAAAAAAGTGCTGGTTAACTTTGCAACTTTGATGACTCAATAAGATTTTTTATGATCATAAAAAGGTTTTATTACATTAAAGTGCAAAGTAAGAACTAGGTACGGTACACACAAAGTTTTATTACCCAGAAACTGGGTTACGTAACGAAGTGAAACAAATTTTACGGATCTAACCGCGTTTATTTTTACACATCACTTTTAAATTTTTCTTTTTATTTTTTAAGTGCTTGCTGCACTGAAACTAATTTAAATATTTATAAAATTTATAAATACAGTGAAAAAATTAAACGCCCACCCGACCCAGCCAGGAATCGAACCTGGGTCTTCCGCAATCCGGGCGGCTGCACTGACCGCTATGCTACCGGGAAGGCTGACGTAAGCGCTGAATTTTGTCACTGGTTTTTAATATTTTTTTTGTGCTAATAGCGGCACACACAGCACGGCACAGGTTCGATTCCTGGCTGGGTCGGGTGGGCGTTTAATTTTTTCACTGTATTTTATAAGTTTTATAAATATTTACATTACTTTTAATTAATGTTTATCCTGACGTTTCGAACCCTTTGCAGGGTCCGTGGTCGTCTCATAATTAGTTAGTAGGTTAAATACCCTCATTTAAATTTAATCAGGTGCGTTCCGTTTTACGCAGAAAGAGCTTACAGTATCTGTTAGTCTGGCAGTAGCTGGCTGGTAGTTGGGGCTGGGATTTAATATTTTGTATGATGGGATCCCAGGCTGGTGGTAGATTCCAACCATCAATCAATCAGGATGGTTTTAATTTCAATAGCCCCGCGTATCATTCTAGGGATGAATCGTTGTTTTCTAGCGAGTATTTGTGGTTTTTCAAATCTGTTGTAATGGTTGGGCCCCTCTAGGGCATGTTCGCATACTGCAGATTTATTTTCGCGCCTATGCTTGACGTCGTCTATATGGTCTATAACTGGACTTTTGCATTTAAATTACATGCACTTTTCGGCCTTTCAGTTCGTATAAAATATATTTTAAATCCATTTAAATACGATTGTCAGTGCTCTATAAATGCGGAATAGCAAGAAAAAAAAGTCGTAGGTCATATACAAATTTTATTAAACTGTTGAAATTATTTTTATCACTCTCCTCCATCACTATTCGATTGGTGCGTTCATGGGAACTAGTAAATAGAACTCGTGATACCACTGGAACACCGTTGTATGGATTTGAGAACTGGTGGTGCCACGGGTCCGAATCCAAGTTCCCGTGGCACTCCCAGGGGTGTCCTCCAGGGGTGCCGTGGGTCCGGAATGAATTGCCACATGTATGTCAGAGTATCACTTGAGAACTGACTGATTTATTTTTTCTTATGTTTATAACTGTCAGGACGACAATGTCTGTATAAAAAAAGTTTTCAACGTGTGTTTACTCAAGCGGACGAAGTCGCGAGCGGGCCACTAGTAAACAATATTTTCGGTTCTATTTATTCTGTTTATGTACCCTTTCTCAGTTTCAGATCTCAACCTTGACAAATATCAAGGATCAGTTAAAGTAATTATGTTTTAAAATCATATTATGTTCATGACAAGACTCAGGTGCGATCGAGTATGGAGTATTGTTCCCATCTATGGGACGGCTCCGCTAAATACCTCCTCGATGCTCTTGATAGACTGCAAAGGCGAGCGGCACTCATTATTGGAGATGCTGAGGTTACAGCCTCTCTTGAGGACCTCCAGCTGCGTAGAGACATTGCTTCTCTCAGTGTCTTTTACCGGAATTACTACGGAGAGGGTTCTGAAGAACATTTTGATCTAATCCCGCCCTCTCCGTTCCTCTCCCGACCTACACGTGCTGGTCTTAGGAACCACCATCATACTGTACAGGCAATCAGTACTCGTACCAAACAATTTGGCAAGTCGTTCCTCTGTAAGACCATTCGGCTGGAATTCTTTGCCGGCGCATGTGTTTCCCAGCTCCTGTAGTCCCGGGTCTTTTAAGCGGGGCGTGAAACGGCATTTGTGCAGGCCGTAATGAATGGGTACGCTTGTTACCGTGCTTTTTCCACGGTGAGGAGCGCTCTCATTATTTTGGACTACATCGGCTACTTACCATCAGACAGGATGTGGTCACTATGACGAGTCAATATAAAAAAGTATGTATTGGCAAATGAAAACAAACAGCGAAATGTCTATTAAAAAAGTTTTGATGTCAAGTCCGCGTGAGGTACACGCCTGCGCATAAGACTACCACAAACTGTCAAATTTCCTCAATAGACTTTGATCTTTATATCTTGGAGATATGGTTGAACTTTTTTATTCAAGAAATTTGACAGTTTTGGATAGGTTGATGTGCAGGCGTCTGTACAGTCCTGTGGGAATTAAGTGTATTTACAGAAACTTAAAACACACACTTGGAACAGGCAACAGTTATTCTTCGAAATTACATTACCCAAAAACATAAGCTTTTCATACTAATATTATAAAGAGGAAAGCTTAATATTAGAAAGAAATAATGTCCAATCGTTCGAAGCCGGGACGGGCCACTAGTTGAATATGTAGTATGCCAGTAGTCAGTACCAGTAATTCAAAATACGAGCATACCTAATATCGTGTTTTCTTAGAACATCGCTACAGGATTTGTCATTGCAAGGTTTCACTCAGTATTGTTATTTAAAATACCACGTATGTAATACGCTCACAACCCACTAGTGTAGGTACAGTTATGTACATAAATATGATACAATGTATACATGTTGTCCTCATAATATAATGTTTTCTTTTTAAATTGTCATATGTTTGACGCTAGAATTACAAGGCGCCTATATCATATAATTACAAATTGTAGTCAATAGATATTGAATAATTTTCAGGTGCACAAATGAGTATAAGTGTCGATTTGTCTATCTATAGTAATATATTGATTCTCGCGATTTTACATAAAAAATAATGACTTGGAAAAATTAAAAATAGTGTATATATTATATATCTTGACTTCTATAATGTTATTTACTTATAGAAAAATGCATTGCATTGCATTGAATTATGAACGCATTTCACGTGGCATAGATAAAAGGTTATCAGATAGTTGCTGCTACAAGAATAAGTAAATGAAATGTACCACGATAGCTCAATTGGGAGAGCACCTGACCCGGTATGTCAGAAGGGTGCAGGTTCAAATCCTGCTCGTGGATTTTTTTTTAACATTTGTGTTTTTGTAAATGAAAAGTAAATGAAATTAAGTAAATAAAAAGGAAATGTTACCAAACATTCTAGTAGAAACGAAATATAATAAAAAATATACGAATAGTTAACTGAAACAATAGAAAACGCTTTTGACACACTTCGTTGTTTCCACAGACCAAAGTTCTGTGTTGGTTTCTGAATTCAGTATTTACCTACTATTCCTTAAATTTTAAAATTAGTAACACATGTGTTTAATTATTAAGTTATCAATTTCCCATACCTGATTCTTATTTTAAGCGAAGAAGTGAGAGTCATATAATTATTTAACGATTTGATCGGGATAAATCTTTTTAATCTTAGCTATAGATAGCCTCACGTCGTAACTAGAATTTGCCTACAACTGTCACTTCTCGCAAACTCCATCACAGTAGAGTAATTCGTATTTGATTGCTTTAAAACATAGGTACCGGCAGTGCAAAACCGAACACACCACCGCTTAAGAATGGAAGCGACTTGAGAGAGTCAGGGTACCTGATAGCAGTTGGATCAAGGACAGCCAGGTATACTATATACGATGAAACCGGGAACTTATTAAATATTATTCATTTTTTTCCACACATCCTCTCACACACACACTCATACATTTTCATTCTACACACAGGGAGGTCACTACCACACATAAATTATAAATTTAATAAGAGTGCATAAGCCTACCTTACCAAAGAGTATATTAATGTTGAATTTTTATATAAACTGCAACTGAAACTACTGGAAGAGAGCTGTTTGTCTGAAATACAGATAATTATATTATCTACTTCAGACACAGACGTATTTATTGTCAAAGTAATTTGTAAGTCAAACATTGTCACTGATTTGTTATTCTTTTGTAAGCACTTTAGATATATGAAAAAAAAACTACTGATTAGACGTGTTATTATTTGTTAATCTAAAAATGAGTCTTGTCTTGCCTTTCTGACTCACGATTGTACTCATCAGGGCGGTAAAGTGAAAGCGATTCTGTTGTCGTATGTCCACGGTACCAACTATATTCACGTACCAATTTCTATACAAAAATCTTTTGAAACGGTGTATACGGTCACATAATCTGTGACAGACACAACTATCTCCTCATATTAACTTTTTAGAGTTAAAAAAGGGACAATATGTGCGCTACTGTAAAAGTCTTTACATAAAGACTACTTTCTGCTGAGTTTAGTATAAAACAGAGAAACTAAGAGCGCAATGATAAGTTGTCTGGACTTTTTTCTGCTGAGCTAAATAATAATAAAAAGTATATAGAAGTATTACACATACTCGATCAAATAGAAAAAAGTCGCAATCAGCTCTCTGTATGACAAAGCGAAATACATCAGTGAAGTGCTTCCAGTGGGCTGTGAAGTTAAACATGATAAGGCTAAGCTAAGCACAAGTCATCAAACGCCATTAATTGCCACTCATAAGAACTTTAATCGTTAAAGGAAAACTATTTTGTTAACTTCGATTCAAAGGGGTAGTTATTTCATCAGATCATCCAATCGAATATCACCTAAACTATTCACTTAGACCACCTACGGCGAAGTACCTGGTGATATTTCTATTGTATCTGGATTTGAAATAGCGAACGTGTTGAGTTATGTTTAAAATAAGTTAGCAGAATATATTTAAGTCAAATGTTTACTAAAAGTTAATGCGAACTCTCAGCATTCAAATAAAGCACTTTGTACAAAGCACGAAATTCGAATTAAATGTATTAGTCTGATTAATTATAATTTATTATTTGGTGTGTCACTTAGGGCCTGTTTCACAAATGTCTGATTAGGAGATTTGGCAGTTAAAGTGACAGTTTTGTATAGACTCTTTGTCAAGTAAACGCTAACGGGAACTTACTTGTAGATGGTGAAAGAGGCCTTTAATAGAAAGAAGCAAACTTAAATTCTCCGAAGACTTGATACTTTTTGGAATTGATAATCAGCTTATAATTGAGTATTCATTTATGTACTTATATTTTCATAAAATTTCAGGTTTCGAAGAAAACACAAGAATAAAATGATAATAGTAGTATTATTAGTTATCCTTCTGCTGCTGTTGTGTTTAGCGATAGTTATGACGGTCCTATGTAAGTTATATTTTATACGTGAACATTTTCACAGCACGCTCCTTAGGGCGTTGACGCACTATGCTAAACATTAGCCTAGCTTTGTACTTGAACTATTTGGACTTTTTAACAGCTTCTGTGGTCTAGTAATTAAGACCATAGATTTTAGACCCAGGGATCCCGGGTTTGATTCCCAGCGGTACATGTTAGTACTCGTGTGGTTGGTGGTAAAGTCGGATTGTGACTTATAACAGCAATATTTGTGGCATTGTTGTGTTCCGACAGTTAAATGTAATATAGCCAGCCCCCCGACCGCTTAACATCTTGTCATCTAGCTAATAGGTACAGGCATATATCGAAAGCTATAGCCTATAGCTTTCGATAATAGCTTTCGATATTGCTTTCATAGGCGGTACGAAATGACAAGATGACGTCATGCATAAACAATACACGTATAGCCAAAGCAATCGGTTAGGCGGTCGGGGGGCAGGTCAGCTGTTGATGATTCTGCGTGAAGTGCGATATATCTTCATCACTTAACATCAGGTGAGATGAAGGCGAAGTGCTATTCCGTAAGGTATAAAAAATACGTATACCTTTGCCCAAACTCTAGCTACAAATTAACATATTGCATAGAAAATTATAATGGAATTCTTTTATATGTAATAAACACACAAAATACTAAAATCACACAAAAATCAGCCCAATCGGCTGATTGGGCTTCGGAAAACTCTGGAGTTAAAACCTCTCTGAAACCGCTAACGACCTGTACTTATACAGATTGACTTTTTGACAAGGAGATGGCTCCCGTGATACAAACGAACAGCTCTTACTATTGGACCAACTTCCGAACTCGAAAATAAAATTCAACTGTTCGCTACATTTTGGTCGAATTAATGTTTTGTATGGAACAGCTGAATTTTATTTTCGAGTTAGGGAGTTGGTCCGATAGTAAGAGTTGTTCGTTTGTATCACAGGAGTCATCTCAGACGGTTTGGACGGTGATGAAAAAGTCAACCTGTATAAGCTCTACGGTTAGTTAACCGTGAAAGAAGTGTTGTAGTGAGTGTTGAATTTTATTTGAAACACTGACATTGTGTTTTTATAATGTGAGAAGAGAATGGGTTATAATGGTTCTGCACTATTCCAAGTACCGACATCACTTTTTATAATCACATTTTTTCAGTAACTACCATAAAAAAAGATCTTATTTTTTTGTTAAATAGTTTTAATCACAGTGACAACGCCCATCGGCACAACATACATTGCACAGACATCGTATTGAGTAATGGAAAATGTATGTCTATGATAAAGATCATTTTCCAAATGCTGGTAAAAAAAGGGAGAAATAAAATGATTTTCCTTCATGAGTTTTGTAGTTAGTAGAACATTCTTAGTATGTTAAGGCTTAATTTAATAATAATTAATTATTGTCAGATGTGAAGCAGAAGCGACATAAGCCCGTGAGGATTTGCGAGACTAAAGAGTGTTTGCGATCCGCCGCGAATCTTGCACTATCTATAGACAAGATGGCCGATCCATGCCAGGATTTTTATCAGGTAGGTTAGGACAGAAGTCTCTTGCCTGCTGATCTTTTCAAAGGAATTGCTAAAGAGCAATTAACCTTGTTATTGTGTTGTGTGGATACAATCACACCCAGTCGAGTCGTAACTTCTTAGGGACACAGCATTAAAAACCCTCGTGGTGCGGCGGTTCGAAGGAACAAAATGGTTTGGCGAGAAGAACATAAAATGGCGGCGCCGGCGATGTTCTATTATTTAGTGGACTGAATTTTTTCTAGGCTAAGGGATGTTTCGAACGGCGGGGCTCGGCTACAAGGTTAATAGGTAAGTTTGTGAACATTTAAAACGGCTGATCCTTACTGGCGCTGTCATAAGGTCGAAAATACGTAGCGCCCGCGACGATTAAGACCGCTAAGAAATGAACAGAATCTTAAAATATTATTAAAAAAATTTAATAAGAATAAGAAATTATTTATTGACGATCACACAGACTTAACAGAAACAAAAACAATGAATATGAAAAAAAAATTAAAAAAATTGGTTTTAGTTATGAAAATATTCAGCTACTAAATGTATCTGAATGGTTTCCAAGCATATAAATTAAGTTATTTCGTTGTAATTTCAACAACTGTGATTTTAAGAAGTAATTTCGAAAATAATTATGATCCCGTCAAAATTATACAATGTATGTAAGCAAATTCAAGATAAAGACGTGAATTTACCTTTATCAACATTTCAGATTCGTTAGTCTCGTTATAGTCTGGAACTATTCGACTAAAATTTTTTTAAGTGTGTCGCAAAATGCATGCCCTTATCCATATAATCCACATAAATCCTATTAAACATGTATTGTCTTAAGAGTATTGTTTGGAATAGAAGACTTCCTTCTCACACGTATTAATTAAACCTCCTTTTATCAGTACGTTTGCGGCAATTGGGCCGAAGACCATCCCCGGCCAGACACCTACCGCTCCTACGATTGGTTCCGGGATAAACAGACTAAAGTGTACACAATGTTGCGGGATTTTCTTGGAAGAAATGCAACCAACTTGCTGAAGCCAGTGCAGCAGGCGAAGGACATGTACAAAGCCTGTATGGACACAGGTGAGCGCTTTAGAGTTCCTGGCATGTGCACTGAACTCCAAAGTTTGTAGCTTTGTCACTGGAGCTGTTGCTACTTTAAAAATATACGTAAATGATGAATTGATAACCTACTTCGATTTTGAAAGTCGGTTTTTTATGGAGAGGATTCTAGGGTACGATTTTTAGAAGATCTCAGTATCAATGGCATGACGTGGTTTCTAAAAAATTTCATTATAAGTAATTGAGTACTGGATGAAGAGCGCTTTTACCCCCGATCATAACGTTCTTCGCCGTTACTGTTTAAAAAAAACAAACGCACACAACATCTGTATATCTACTGACTGACTACTTGTAGTACCAACCTTATTTAAGTATATTTATTTACTCTGCAACATTTTCAGACACATTGGATAAATTAGGACTAAAACCAGTGCTACAAATTCTAAAGTCGTTAAGCTTACCGCCTTACCCTACTTACATAAACGCAACAGACGATACCGACTACGAAAATTACACTTTCGACTGGATCGAGACCGTCATTACGGTGAAAACCTACCTAGGAATGGATGTGCTGATAGGTTTCGACATTTTCACGGATCCGAAGAATTCCTCAGTGTACAGACTTGTGATGGGATCACCTGAAACTACTAACCCATTTCCGAGGTAAACAAAACGAAAATCCTAAAATATTTTTTAACGCTTTCTTTAAAAGCTGTTCTTTTACATAACACAGTAAGCGTAAACATAGTTAGCGTGTGCCCAAGCCATGGCGAAAGAGACGATTCCACACTGGCAGAGCATGGTGTGTTTTAGCCCATTTTTTCCATCTGGAATGTTCATGAGGACAGGCTCTGGCTTTTCCTCAGTGGAATATTTTTCTTAATTGATACCATCCGCATATATTTCAGTATGCACAATGAAAGGAAACGACACAACAGTCGGAAAATGAACAAATATTTCAGAGTGCTAACTTACAATACTATCGATGAAACATTTACTAAAACAGAGAGCTACGAAACTAAAACAGATGACGATGAGAAGACTGCGCAAATCTACAAACTGTTTTACGCGGAGATCATGAAGCTGTTTGTGATAGAAGCGGGTAATCTCACAAGTGCCAGTGTTAATGAACCGGAGCTGGACCAGAGGATATTGTCCACTTCCAACGAGTATTACGTGCTGTACAACGATTTATACGAGGTAATTGAGTTCGTGCTACGTGCTTCGGAAGCCACGTTAAACCCTGTAGGTCCTGGGACACGAATTTGGTACTTGAAAACGTTATTTTTCAGAAACCTAATTCTGCCATTTTTTGAATGTCAGAATCAGACCACTGATTGTAGAAGTTTTGAATAGCAGAATGGTGGCTCTCGTTAAAAATAACGAGACGGTAGGTTTACTAAAAAGTAAACCTACCAACAGTGGCGGGTGGGACTATAGCCATATCTATTCATGTTCTATTTCGTGTAGGGAGTTCTAGCTAATGACGTAGAATGATGAAGCAACTCAGTAAATTCGTTTTTGACCGTTTCATTAAATTAGTGTCTAATGCCTGTTCACTTTAATGTGTTATGCAATTTTTATTTAAATATTTCTATTGTGACGTCACATCAAAATAAACAAGTCTCAGCCCTAGTGGTTTAGTAACCTCTGCGTACATTAATGATCACTGCTGCTTGCTTATGCGCCTGACGTGCATCACTTCACAAATCTAAATATTTTATTAACCATTGCATGACAAATTAAAGTTAATAATTATGTCTTAATAACAACACATACAAGTTCTAGATCGGACACACTTTGGATCTTTTCATTTTAACCACATCTTTCTGTTACACGTTGTTGAAAGAGGATATTTTTTTACATTACAAGACAATCAGTGTGCCGTGTGTGTAATATAGTTTAACAATGAGATAATGGCTTTAACAATAAACAAAAAGCCTAAATTAAAATGTATTTCTTATTCAATTCCCAGTCCAACAATTAAACGACAAACAATCCATTATATTATAGTGTTATCAGGATCAAAAACATTGTTGGTCGGATTATCAGTTATTTAAATCTCTATTGTGTTTACAGACAGCACTGTTTCATGTTAACGCTTTGGTGATTCATGGTAAAATGTGACGAAAGTTACTTGATTTGACTACAATGTATCAAATTCAAAGAATTAAATACAATTTACGTTGGATCAATATATATAGCAATATTTATTTTAAAGTTATTAATTATCTAATATATAATAAAAGGGCAATTTAAATTATTTTCCTTTATTAATTATTTTTTATATTATCGTAAATCGTACTTTTTTATTTACTCGAAAATATGATTTACAATAATGCAGAACCATTTTACGAAAATTAAAGGAATTACTATGGATCAGCAAGGAATTCTTTAAATTGATTGTATTAATGAAATGGGTCAAAGTGAAAGCCTCATTCATTTATGAATCAAATCATACGTCACCAAAATTCCTTAAAATGGCCAAATTACAGGTTAGTTACTTTTAAAAGGTAATGATAATTTATTCAAAGGGACTGGACGAAACCACAGTATCCTAAATATATACTGTGACGAAACCTTTGTCATATTTGTCAAACTAAAAGTAAGACGCTAGAACTTAGTAATTACTATTTGAATTTTCCATGAGGTATCAGCATATAAGAAGTGTATTAAACTTGTCAAAACATATAATTTTATAAAGTTAAATGGTTTTCATTTCACATACTCTAATTGAGAGTAAAATATGCCGTCGTCAGTCGTTCTATTATAGTTCATTTTATCAAATTAAAAAAGTCGATAATTTTGGTCTTGCTTTATTTGAACCAATTGTAAAAGCTAGAGGCTACCTTGAGAGCGGTCAGTACCCGATTGGTTGATCAAACCTTTGTTCTAGATTTGCTTGAGTGCTTTGGAAGTCACGGTAAAGCGTAGGTTTTACATACTATCAACTTATTCCAGTTATTAAAACAAGCCATGACTTCATTGAATACCTACATAGTTTAAAAATAGTTCAAATAGAGTTTTAAATAGGTCTTAAATAGAGTTCCGTTAAAATATATAAAAAACAGTAATGCCAACGACTCCCATTAAATACAACAAATCACGCAATCATAGATGTTTTCAGCTAGAAGCAGACAATGACACTGAAACAGATGAAGATGATTATCTCAATATACCACAGTACACAGTTGAAGAAATCCAAGCACAGACTGATGCTATAGTGAATGAAAACAATGGGACTGCGGTACCAATTTGGAAAAGGTATCTAGAAGGAGTGTTTAACATGAGCGAGACGATCCTCGACTTCGAGAATGACAGAGTACTAGTAACAGAGCCCGATATGAAGTATTTAGCCGGCATGGCGACACTGATGTCCAAAACACCACCAGTAATAATCGAGCTGTACATTTGGGTCAAAGTAAGTTTTTTATTTGTCGCCATCGAAAGCTTCAAAAACAGAGTTTAATTTAATATTTTAAACTATCACTAGAATTATAATGTCACTAACATTAGAATTATAATGAAGAGCATGATTATTGGCAATTTCTTCGGTTGTTTTTGATATCTGATGTAGAGGCAATGTTTTGTGCGCACTGATCGTATAGAAGTTGCTTTGAGTCCACCCAAAGCAACTTCTACGTCCATGTTTAACAGCAACGTTTGTTAATTTAATGAAAAACTATAAAACTGTGTCAAAAGAATCAGCTTGACAAACATGACGCAGATGATGAATAAAAACTTTAAGCTGGTGGTCGTTTGTAAAGTCGGTTATAAAGCATAAGAGACTTAGACATTCCAACGACATTTAACAACCAACTATTATCTTCCAAAGGTGATAGAAGTAATGTCGGCCCACACAACGACAGAACTCCGCTTGCTGTTCCAAAGGTCGTACGACGAGCTGCACTCGAAGCACGTGAGCGCACCCCCGCCGCGCAGCCTGCAGTGCGCGAGCGCCGTCAACGACATGATGGGCATGGCCGTGTCCTACGCCATCGCGGACCCCAACTTCTTCAACGTCACCAAACCTAAGGTTAGGCTTTAGTTTGAGTCAATTACGTTAGTCTTTAGGCGCTTTTATGTGGTTGTAGTTGGCATTTTTGTTAGGCCTCTGCCGAGATTCCTTTTTTTTTCTGTCGGTACAATATCTGTAAAGGTATTGGATGCTGTGATAGTTTTAAATTTCTAGAGCACTAAGTTAGGAAAGCTTGTGAATGTACTTTTTATTATGCTTGTCAAAAATACTGGTTTAAGATAGCAAATACAAATAAAAAAATCAACAGATTAACAATTAACAATTCATTGCAGCATTGTTTTGTTTATGTTCAGGTGCAAACTATGCTGTACGAAATGAAAAACTCTTTAGCGCATTTAGTAGGCAAAGCTAAATGGATGGACGACGACACTAAACTGGCGACGTACCAGAAAATCATTCAGATGAAGACCCTCATAGGTTTCCCCGACTGGTTAATGGAAGAGGAAAGACTGGAAGAGTATTACGGAGACATAGATATAACCCACGACAAACATCTGATGAACATGATACAGATTATACAGTTCAAATTGAAAAAAGCCCTTAACAAATTTCGTGTTGGGAATAATTTTACGTGGGCGACAGATCCGACGGAAGTGAACGCATATCATACATTTCAAGAGAATACAATTAGTAAGTCTGTCTGTTTTATGCAAATAAAACATATTTAAATGAAATACTTCATTCGTGGTCATAAAGAGACTACACGGTTTCCGGACTACGGAATTTGCATACATGATATGTCAAACCAAGTTATATAAAATGAATGCTACTACGTACTCGTAGTAGATCCGTCTAAAATGTTTCATTTCAATGTGTAGTGTTCGCGTAAACTTTATAAAACAAAAAACACAATAAAATCAAATATGTGTAAGTACTTATTGCATTTCCATGATATTACAATTATTATTATTTTGGATGCAGCCGTTCCGATGGTCATGTTACAATACCCATTCTTTGACTTGGGACTAGAGTAAGTATCTATTATATATCTTTGCACAATTTATTGACAACCAATATTATTAAAAAAAATGTGTTTCTTCTAACAGGCAATGTTTCATAAAGACTAATATCAATTGTTTGTTTTTGTTCCAGTTCTCTTAACTATGGTTCCCTGGGCACCGTACTAGGTCATGAAATAACACACGGTTTCGATAATTTCGGTAAGCAAGCATTACATAGTGCGTTCGGGTTACGATCTTGCAAGTTAGAAGGTCTGAGACCATCAGTAGGGCGTTTTAAGACGATGATGTTATAAAATCAAACTTTTGTGTATGAATTCTAGTTCCTATATCAAAACAGTACTCAACCAAACAGGTTTTTCGATGCGCCCTCGAGTTGCAATTTGAAATGCAAATGCAATTTCATGCAAATGAACTCTCGGAAAATCTAGTAGGAGACACGGACACGTTGGCGTGATGCTTTCCCTTCTAGAAACTCACTTAGGATGTTCCGTCATCACTACGACTTAAGCTTTACGTTTCTCGACCCCCCTAAAATCTGATCACGCTGTAAAAGTCATAAGAAGCCATTAGCAAACTCTTACCAAAAAAAATTACAGTCTGGGTTACGGTAAATGTTATCTCTATTTCTTCCTCTGTCCAGGCCGACAGTTCGACAAGAACGGCAACTTCCTGCCGTGGTGGAGCAACGAGACGGTGGAGTCGTTCGTGAACATGACGCAGTGCTTCGTGGAACAGTACTCGGCCTTCTACGTCCCGGAGTTGGATGAGCATGTGAGTTGGAAACTTTTATTGTGAAATGCAAGCTGCTTTAAGATATTACAGCGGTTTTGTTTGCAGAGGAAAACACAATATTTAACGAATAGAAAAAATCTTTGTTTTACTTATTACCTGAGATTATTGTTTCTAATTGTGTACGTATGCATTTTTTTATTAAACGGATATATTTAATTCTTTATATTTGTTATTCCAGCATATAAGAAAAATGTGCAATACATAACTAATGCTCAATAAATTAAATGCTCGAAGGCAGATTATATGTTCGAAAGATCTGGGCTCCGTTCCAATTGACATAATATTCCACCATTAACACATCGTTTGCCGAGCGCTGTCTGGTATTTACGGCCAACAATGGGTTAAGGGAGGATTTCTGCAAACCTAGGTCGTACATGCTTTAGCAGTAAGAGTAGTAGTATAGAGTAATACTATTACTATAAAATACATTTGAAGAGCATGAAATGTTAAAATTGATCAGAAAACAAAGTACATCACGGTACTACTGGTGAACTGATTGATGAGACAGGTTGCTGTCTCATCAGTAGTACCGTTTAATTTTTGTTTAATGGTGTGCTTAACTCACAATATTTACCAACTGAGTACTTGTAATGTAACATGTAAAAACTATTATTTAGTACACACGCTGCACATCTGACTACCACAAACTGTCAAATTTCCTCAATAGACTTTGAACTTTATGTATTTGACATATGGTTGAACATTTATTGAAGAAATTTGACAGTTTTGGATAGGTTGATGTGCAGGTTTCTGTACCTACAAGTTACGTAGAAAATATCTAAAGAAAACACATCGATCGTCCTACTTTACTTGCATCGGCAATCGAGCCGATCCGCTGTTACGTAGAAACAACATATCGTGGAATACTTTATTGAGGCGCTGGTAAGGGAAAGTCAACAAGAGCTGACCTTCCAACTATTTGAGGATGGATCGACATTACTTTTTTATCTTGAAATGGATTTCATAAAATTGGCAAGCCACGTAAGCAAAAACTTTGTACCCCTTTTTACGAAAATTGCGCGGACGGAGGAGTAGGAAATTTCGCACACTTATAGTTTAAATAGAGGAGTGCAAAATGTTTTTTTTTTCTAATTATGCATAAAAAATACATTAAATCAATAAAACAAACATTACACACACTGTATTTGACACACACGCATATGTATTTGACACACACGCATATATGTATACTCTATTCAAAAATTTCAAAAATGGAAGAGGAGCGGCTGAAATCTGTCAATGCCAATCCACTCATATTTTATCTTTTTAAATTTTTCATTGCTTAGGATACAATCCGTGCAGCCTTAATAAAATTACGGTCGAATTTTGACCACGGGGCGACTACTAGATAACTAGTATAAATAATTATAAAGAGGTAAAAAGTGCCAAGTGCATAAACCCAAGATGTTTAAAGCCCGAGGGAATAAGCTGTTTCTGGGAAGGTCGTTGCATCGTCGGCCTCTTCGTAGCCCTAGGTATTCGAATGAAGCCAAGAGCAAGAGTAATTTTGGGTATTCCCACTTAAGGAATCCAAGTAAAACGCTTATGTACTAAGCACATAATTGGATTCCTCAGCTGGTAGAGGCACAATTAAAAAGTAAAAAGAAATATTACGAACTCCCTAAAATTACGATTATAATTTGCTATCGTCGGTGATACTGCCTCTTTCTGTTTTTCCCTTTTATGTCTACCCATTGCACCAGGACCTAGTTGTGCGTACGACTCTCCCGCCCGCCGTTTAGATTTCAAAGTAATATTTATATGTATAATAACAAAAACACAATGTTGAAAAAATTTTCACGAGCAGGATTTCAACATTGTGTTTTTTGTAATTTGTTTCGCAACAAAAATTTGCGTTAAATATATATAAACAAAACAAAAACATTTTATGTATAATAACATCAGCGCGAAGTTTCCCGACTTGGATATTTTTGGGGTATCGCATTCGGTTTTTAGGAGTGAGCTGCTGAAACTTGGGTTGACCCTCTTTTTCTTTAAGTAATATGCAATCTGTTTAATAATTAGTAAAGTATTTGACAATATTTTTGTGTAATTTCAATTTCTTTAGATAACAAGTAAAGAATGTTGTATAAGCTATTAATAGGTCTGCACATATTTCATTTTGAAAGGCAATGATTTTTTATCTACTTTTATGTGTTTGGCTGTAAGCCTACGTTATTGAATAAATAAATAAATAAATAACAGGTAGATGGTAAGAAGACTCTAGGCGAGAACATAGCGGACAACGGCGGAGTTCGGGAGGCGTTTGCCGCATTGAAGCACCACCTCCACAAGCTGGGGCCCGAGCCGAAGCTGCCCGGCTTCGAGCACATGTCCTCGGAACAGCTGTTCTTCTTGTCCTACGGCAACGTAAGCGGAGGAGGAAACAAATACTTTTTTTGTAGGCTTAATATTTTAACGATACGAGACACGTGGGTAGATGAACCAGTTGAACGCGAGGAATCGTGGCTCAATCCTTCCATAGCTTCGCTAAACTAATGACGTGAACCAGAGTGAACCCACACTTAAAAACGAGCCTCTTAACTGTTCTGGGTGGTTGATAAGACTCTTATTAACATGTTAAAATATTTTAACGAAGCGGTCTACGATATTGCGGTCCCACTTTTTATTGAACCAAACCCTTGAACACAATTTGGGCCTTCGTAGTAGGCTTATGCCCCGATGTGCTGTTGCTTGGGTAGAAGGCATTTGATCAGCAGTGGGAGGTCGATGATGATGATGTCTTATACGAGTCTTATTTACAGATGGTGGCAAGTTCTTTTGTTTGTCTGATTAAACAGCTAACTTTTTAGGAATTTCAAAAGCTGATTTTGTAGCAGCATAAGATACTACTACATAAGATTCTGCCTACTAACTGTAATTGAATTTAAATTCGTTTCCATAAATCAATAAAGAGTTGCATTTTTGTGATCCAATAGTTAGAGATAAGATAGCTAGTAGCTCAGTGGTTGAGGATTCCGGGTAAGTGCGCTTCCACCTTCGACATTCTCGTCGACAGTCTCGCATCATGTGAGATGAAAGCCAAATGTTTCCCACTACCAACATTACAGTAAAAATTGCTGCCAAAAAAGTAACTGAAATGTGGATGCACTAATAAGTTTCATTCAGGCTACAAGCAATTAAGGTTCTTTAATTTCAGCTCTGGTGCGGCGTTTCCACCAAAGACTCGCTGCAGTCAGACCTGGAAGACGAACATTCTCCTCAGCAGTTCAGGGCTCAAGGTGCACTTCAGAATAACGAGGAGTTCTCACGAGCGTGGCGCTGCCCCCTAGGTTCACCCATGAATCCAAAGACTAGGTGCATCATATTCTAAGACCCGTCTCTATTTATCTTCGTCTCTTTTTATGCCCCCCTTTTACGGGCACCCCAATCCATCACTTCAAATTTAATCATATTTGCCCATATTCAAAGGCACTGCACTCAATCTCTTCTCTCCATCGCTCCAAATTTAATCATATAACTACGTGGATTGCGTGGCATCCCTCCGAGCATTGGTTTTCCAAACACTCCATAATCCATTCATATGGAGTGATGAAGTGGCGCGAAAGAGTGCCCGTGAATGGGGCCATTTAACTACTTGGATTGTGTGGCATCCATCGCTCCGAGCGTTGGATTTCCAAACATTCCAAAATCAATCTCTAATTTGTAGCGATGGAGTGGTGCGAATATGGGCTTTAATTTTTCTTCTTTCATTCTGAAAGCAGCGCTCCAGTATTGCTTTGGCAATAAATACGCTCGGAGTGAAAAATGCCATTTTTTTTTGCTAGTTTTCATCGTATCCTCAGATTATAAAAACAAGATCGTGTCGTACTTCTATGTATTTATTTTATGTGAGATACGTTGAACATAGCTGTTTACACTAAAGAAAAAAAATAAGTAAAAGACAAAATAAAACCTATAAATAAAAGATATCCTCCAGCTCTTGGGAACGGTCCTAACTGTTCTCTATTTATATACATTGCCTTGTTGATTGAGAAAGAGTTTTGTAAAAGTTTCATATTAAAAACAGTAGGACACTAAAAATTCTGTTTAATAATTATACGGAAATGTACTGGTATATGTAATCATATGGAACAATCAGAAATGAGTCAGTTGTTTAGTCGAACAAAAACAAACTGTTTTAGTAAGTAAAGTAAAATAACTAATAAAATAAAATAAATTTTAACTAACTGCACTAATTTTACAAAACTTAGAATTATGTGAGATTATTTTGTTACGATAGATGTGTTATAATTATGACTTACCATTACGTTGTGTAACATGTGGAGCCATACTGGAATTTTAAGATTTTCTACGGCATGTTGAAAAATATATAGATTTATATAAGTAAATAAAATAAAAAAATATATGTTTAGCTCATTCTATTTTTGTTGCTACATGTTTGATATTATTAAAAGGTGTTAAATAAAAACATTGTCCTAATCCATAAAAGTTTATGTAAAATATAAACAAAAGAAAATTGTGATGAACATACTAGTTAATAAACATAAATTACATTTGAAATAAAGTTTTACATACATATTATATCACATGTTTCATTATATAACATTGTACGCCTTTATAGAAATGCTTGGTATGTAAATAAAGATTACTTGAAAGAGCTGCGGAAACCGGAGATAGAATTTGAAATGGAATTCGAGAAGCCGGTTGGAAGGCCAGATATGCCATTCGACAGGGGAATAGAATTCGAGAAACCGGTTGGCAGGCCAGATATGCCATTCGACAGGGGAATGGAATTCGATATCGGTAGAGAGAATGACGATGGGCCAGCAGACAGGGCTGGAACTGCCGAAATGGCTGGCACGGCGGCCACTGGCAGGGCGGCCACTGGCACTCTCCTCTCGACGACAACGGGTTGTGGCACCGGCACTGGCCTGTCTACCACAACGGGTTGCGGCACCGGCACTGGCCTATCAACTTGCACAGGCACAGGTACATTCACCGGACGGTCCACGTAGACTGGTTGCGGTACCGGAATGGGACGGTCCACGTATACCGGTCTGTCGATTGGCACGTGCCTATCAACCTGAACTGGGTACGGCACTGGCACGCTAACTTTGACCGGGTATGGCACTCTCCTTTCATAATACACGGGCACCTGCCTCGTCACCTCCACCGGGACTTTGTGAACAACATGAACAGGTCTGTCCACTGGTACTGGAACTCTGACTTCTACCCGTACTGGTACTTGGCGTTCCACTGGGTAAGGTACCGGGACCTGCACCGGTACTTGGACGTCTCTAGTGATTGTACGTGTGATGTATCTTGGTACTTCTTGGCGGAGAATCACAGGGTTGGGTTCGACTGCCACTGATGTTTGTACTGCTGGGGCTGCGACTGCTACGGGGGCGGCAACCGCTACGGGTGCTGGCGCCAGTGCTGGGCCTAATGCTGGTCCTAACGATACTCCGGAGCCAAGTGCAGGCCCAAATGATACTCCAGATCCAACCGCGGGCCCGAAAGACCCGGGACCAACGGACGTTAACCCAGGTCCCGTACCCAAGCCTAGAAGAGAGAAATTTGTTTGTAAATAAACATGATAAACATTAATTAAAACTAATGTGTAAAATAAACGCGAGTAGATCCGTAAAAGTTGTTTCATTTCAATGTGTAGTGTTCGCGTAAACTTTAGAAAACAATATTATTTCTAAAGTTACAGAAAATTACTATCCTAAAAGTACTCCATTACTTGCTAGACAGCAACCGGTTTTCACGATAGGTGATCATGATCACTGGTTTGTCATAATTATTGTATGTCAAGAACGCCTTTAATGCAACTAGGGCAGGTTAAATATACCGCTTATAACATGTGTTACTGATATTCTAGATCATATTGGGAACGAAAGTAAAATTTAAATATCATATGAACGTACCTAACGATGATCCCAAGAAAGGTGATCCCAAGGAGCCCACTATACCCGTACCGTAGATCCCACGCTTCACCCCCTTCCCCGGGGTGGTTTCCTCCTTGATGCCGTTGGATTCCAACAGCTCTGAGACCTTAGATTTCGTGTCGATTTCCTTTGTCGATGATAGACTGCTTGTGATAAGCAAAATCTGAAAAGCAGAGAAATGCAAGTTTAATTATAAATCTATCGACAGTAGGTAAATAAAGTAAATAGCCTGTAACTGTCCCACTGCTGGGTGCCTTTATCATTGAAATCAAGTCATCACTACATTTGATGGGTATTGGCTTAATCACCACGCTTGCCAAATGAGGGTTGGTGATCTATCACAAACCCGGGCAATGCATCGAAAATCCGAAATACACTTTGCCCAACCTGGGAATTGATCCCGGGGCCTTTGGGTTTGGGAGTGATTAGCCACTCGGCCACCGAGGCGTTAGTAGGTATACAATTAACATTAAATTACTGTAACATTAACAAGTTATTTTTGGTCTTATTTGTCTTTTTTTACTGTTTCTATTTTTAAATACCTATGTAAAAGTACTCAATATTTAATACTCAATATTTTTATTGCATTGTTATAATATAGGCACAGGTTCATTATGGGCCTCTTCGGGCACAGCAATTTGAAGAGGGAAGACCTTTTCCAATTAATTTTAAAATATGATAAACATGTATGGTAAATTAAGTAATTTTTAAAAATAAAAGCATTTATTTTTTTCCGGCTTCTACAATAATCCATTATTTTAAAAGTCCTTTCCTGAATATTCTTCATTTTGTGCGCACTTACATAACATTAATGTTTAATAGTAGTAGTAGCAAGCAAGTAGTTAGCAAGCAAGGGTTGCAACCCAAATTTTAGGAAGCAGCCATTGGTTGGTGTGTACGTAACTGTTTCTTCATCTAGTTAGTCATTCATCTAATTAAGGCCTTAAAAAAAAGGAGAGAAAAATAATTAGAAAATTAAAAACTAAAGACATATAAATAATAGATGTCCTCCAAATGTGGGCTCATGAGAACGGTCCCAAGAATGCTGGCAACATTACCCCTTCGGAATTAGTTTTTGATAATGATAAATAATTAACTACAATTAAGTATCATCAGAATCAATCAATCAGTATCGAAAGACTGCAGGCAGATGCTGGATGCGTAAAGCTGAGGACAGGGCGCTATGGCGCTCATTAGGGGAGGCCTATGTCCAGCAGTGGACTAAGATAGGCCGATGATGATGATGATGAAGTATCATCATCATTTACGTATAAGAAGTTTGGAGATCTGTATACACAATTTTCTGCGATCCCATATAGCTTGAGGAGCTCGATGGCGCAGTGGTTAACGCGCCCGGTGTGCGAGTGCTGAGGTTAAGCAACTTTCGCAAAGGCCGGTCATCGGATGGGTGATCAAAACTGTATTATCTTAAGCTCCCACGTTAAGCCGTTAGTACCAGCTACATTAGCAGTCGTTAACAACCACCAATCCGCACTGTGGTTGTTGTTGTTTATGGCCCGTTCTCCCTATCCATTCATAGGGAAGGCTCGTGCCCCAGCAGAGGGGACATAAATGAGCTGATGATTATGATGATGATGATGATATAGCTTGTTTTAACTGGCGATAACTATGTCCAGTCCACTCTTTGATGTGGTCCATTTGCGTCGCGGACGTCCCGGAGCTCTCTTTCCCGGAATTTTGCCTTCGAGGATTAGCCGTGGGAACTCGTATAAACATCCTCTCTGCATTTGTCCGAAAAAGATAACCTTGCGTCACAAAATTACAGGTAAGCTTATCTCCAAAAAAAGATTCCTCTGTCTTGCCATGTCTTGCATTGTCTTTAAATCAGGAAAAAGTTTTGATGCATTTCTTAAAAACTCCTTGCGAAAACCTAATAACGAAACATAACTTCGCCAAAGTCTAGTCTATCGATTCCGTTATAAAGCCTCGAGTTAAGTCCAATCCAAACCCTAATCTCCAAGCCAGGTGTTATAATGCAGTGGTATACATCACTTGCGCGCTAGGTCAAGGTGAATGGTCGCAAGGTGTTTGATAATGGCCGAGCTTGCCCATATTATTTAGTTCACATGACTCACTTGCTCAGCAAAATGTATACAGCCGATTGCGATAAGGTTATCAAGGATTTAAAACTTAATATACTACAGTTGAATTTTTTGAAATGAAACTTTTTAGATGTTTGAAAATTTATATTCGTATTCGTAGTTGCGGACAAATTACAATATGAAAATAATTGAACCCGCACCCTATGACCAGGTCAGGTGCTCTACCTGTATGATATCATGGTTCTCTCCAACTAGCCGAAACCTATCAACACTATCTACTCTTACTTTGTAAGCCAAAGGAGCCGTTCAATGTCTACAACTACGTCATCAATATCCGACCCTAATGTTTTTACAAATATTTAATGATCAGTCAAGAATGAGGCAAGCTATATTTATTTAGCAAATAAATTAGTAGTCAATTTAGTGCCATCTTCATACTGAAGTTTGGAGATCAGTATACAAAATTTTCTGCGATCCCATATAGCTTGTCTTAACTGGCGATAACTAAGTCCAGTCCATGTTTTGATGTCGTCCAGCCATTTATATATTTATTCGTCCATATTTATGATTATTGACTATAGTATAATTTGTTGCGTTTTCTCAAATCGTAGGTATATATAAAAAAAATACGTTAACGTGATCAGAATCAGATGGTGAACAATACTACCAGTAAGCAATATCAGGAACGCAGTTTATAACCATCGCTAAAACTTTATTAGAAGCTGCTACTGATTTATTACTTTTCTCGACTAAGATGAGCAATACAAATGATATTAGGAAGTCTTGAAAGAGATAAGATATAGAAAAAACTTTATTTAAGAACAATGTCGTTGTGGCGGCGTCACCTACCGCATACGCCGCACATTATTTGACACGAAGCAAACACCTTCTCAACTGTGTCAACAGATGGCGCCACAAACGCATACCAACGACGTCGCCATACTACGACGATAAGATAGCATGGGAAGCCTGCATCGCGGTAGCGAAGTTTTACCATTTCCTTCGCTATATATAGCACCTCCAACTAACATCCGCTGGACCTCGGTCCCCGAGCTATACGAGCTATACCACCCAACTCGGAGGAAGATCTTCCCTTTGGCCTTCCTCAATGTAGCATTCTCCCTGCCATTGGCTTTCTACATCGTGAATTTGATAGTTAACTAAGTAAAACTGCATTCAAAAAGGTATGCCAAGATGGTGATAATCTATATATTAATACGTCAAGCGAAAACTTCGTGTCCCTTTGCGCGGACGGAGGAGTGTGAGATTTGGTATAGTTAAAGCTTATATATTTATTTATTTATTTACTTGATTAGCACGTGTACATACACCAATTACACTAATCAAGAAACATAATATGATACAGTTAATTTATTAAAAGAGAATAATCATATCATCTAAATAAAACCATAACAATCATAAAAATTTAATTAAAAATTAAAAATATGAAAACGCAATTTAAAAATAACAATAATAATTACAACGTAAGTACAGACGCCTGCACTTCAACCTATCCAATACTGTCAAATTTATTCAATACATTTTCAACCATAATGATAGATGTGGCATAAAGTTCAAAGTCTATTGAAGAAATTTGACAGTTTGTTGTAGGTTGATGTGCAGGCGTGTGTACCAACAAAAGTGTAAACAATAAAAACAATAATAACATGCAAATTAATCAACCACGTTCACAAAAAGCAAGAGACATACATGTGACCGCCTTCCATTCATCTGCTTTATATGGAGAAAGAAACCCGAAAAATAGAATGTATGTATAAAGTGTTACATTACATTATATAAACTATTGAACTTTTGATTATGAGTAATGAAAGATCGTTCCCACGAATAGCAACTAAAGGTAGAGCTAAGATGTTGTAACACAGATAACAAATATCCGAAGAGCGCAGACATTGCAATAAACCTCTGTATCAGGTATGTAACATGGATAAGGTATCCGGCCACCACACCTGGCTAATACAAGTCCATTTAGAGGTAGTTCTCAATCCAGTTTCCGACAGCCATAATCTAAGTTCCACCGCAAATCCTGTCTAGACATAATTAGCTAACGCCATCGGTCTAATCTGTTTACATCAACAATATTTGGAATCAAAATACTTTTCAAAATCGACAACAGTACTTCTATTTTCTTAATGTCTCTAGGCATTTCCGAATATAATTTCCTATATCCATTAAATATTAGATTTATCATGTATTTAGATAATTTATTTCATATATTTAGATAACATCACATACATTGTTCTGATCCCAAGGTAAGTAGCTAAAGCACTCGTTTCATGGAAATCACGAAAAACGACGGTACCACAACCACCAGACCCGACACAATATCGAAAAGTTCGTTTTCGACATTGACCCGACCGGGAATCAGAAAAAACTTTATTGTTGTTTTGTTTTTGATTTTCGTTTAAACTATATAAAGCTGTAAAACTATAACTCGTAAATCAATTACGTATGACACCTTAGTATTTTTCATAATTCTAAAATAAATTAATGATAAGTAAAAGGAGTAGTAGCAACTCTATATATTGTAGAACTAATAGGAATCCGACGACAGCCGAAACACGAAGTTTACCGAGAGTCATTAAGAAATTATTAAATTCAATAAGTGCATCTAAATGCACTGTGCGTACACAAGTGTCTTTTATATTTTTTAACAGACTTTTTTTAAGTGTTATATTAATAATCAGTATTTATAGACAGATTATGGTGATAAAACTGATAAATCCTTTGAAACGATTCCCGAAGTAAACGAACCCTCCAAAGCATACAAACCCACGGGGTTTTGTTAAGGATGGATGTGTAGCATTAAAAAAATATTATTTTTTATAAATAAAAAAAAGTTGTTTTTGTTTTACAAAGTGGAGTTACTTCACTAGATTGTGTAAATATCGTGAAAATCTACAAGTAACATTTTTTTATACTTGCACTCGATCTCAGTACATAGTGGGTTAATTGTTAATCTTAAAAAGGAAACACAATAATATTAACTTCGATCTTTAATATCATTAGTTAGTTATTACAATATTAACAGAACTATTATGAGGACCTCCGTCGTATTCTGCGTACGGAAACCCATAAATTACCTTTGTTACGTTCAATTGATCAATGCGTTAGATCTTTCCGTCCAGTGGAGTGTAACAAAATGGCGTAACGTATCAGTTTAAAAAAAAACGCCTCGCCGCAACATTGACGATGTTTTCGTGTCGAAGTAATATTATTTTCAGGCAATCGTGTAATCATTTGTGGTTTTAATTGCAGCAAATATATAAAGTACATATGTATGTTAAATAAAATGTACCTAATGTACTTTAATGACAATCATTGAAAATAGGGGTCGGAAATACTGATTTTGAACAATGCAAACCACTTGGTTCCTAGCTGTCAACCATTGGAAATTCAATGAAAACCCATGTTATTTTTTGGTGACGAAAACAGTTGTCGAACAAAGGTGTTACTGTGTCGAACAAGGTGCCATTGCGATACTCGCTTCGGCAAGCACTGTATACTTTTGATCTCGATAGTGGAAGTCGACAACACCCGCCACAAATTTTTTTTTGGTTAAAAATTATGAACTCATATTACTTCTTTAATATTAGTGAGTAATAGTGAGTAATATTAATAATAATATTAATAAATCTTTATTTCTTTCAATACATAGGTACACAGTTTGTAACATACATCATAGCTTATCCTACTTATGTTCTAGGTACAAACATCAGATTTTTTTTTGCAGCTGGTACTTTAACTGGGAGAACCCGTGCTATAAGCACCAGCAACCTTCCATTAGCACTATTCAGTCAAAGCAGGTATAATAATAAAAAATAAAATATTTCTAAGTAATCAAAGTTCATTCAGAAAAACTAATAAGAAAGTAAGTAGGTAACAATGCTATGTATTAAAAAAAAATGTTTTCAAGTTAGTGTTAAGTACATGTTTTATAATATCTATTATACCACCAATATATTATTATCTGTCATTTAAATATTTTTTTTAATTTCTAAGATTATTTAATTGTATGAAGTAAATTTTCTGTTTGATCGTAATCGAGTGTAAGTAGCCATTCAGTTATCGCTTATTTAATTGTATGAATTAAATTTTCTGTTTGATCGTAATCGAGTGTAAGTAGCCATTCAGTTATCGCTTTTTTACAATTGTATCTATTTAATTTGTGTATGTTTAA
The DNA here is from genome assembly GCA_949315975.1 of Eudonia truncicolella. NCBI lineage: Eukaryota > Metazoa > Arthropoda > Insecta > Lepidoptera > Crambidae > Eudonia > Eudonia truncicolella. The sequence continues at coordinate 5,953,703 of OX438838.1, read as the reverse complement.
TATCTGATTAATCTTTTTGTAACGAAATCCACCGAGAAAATAGTAGAACCTTTGACTGAAACTGGTTTTACATGCTCTTTGTACAGCATATTAGAGACTTGTTATTAAATAATTCTCAACTTTAGTGTGCCTACTGGTTAATTTTAAGAGTAGTTACACTAACGTTGATAATTATGAGATTCTCCACTATCTATAGAATAGAGATTCTCCAATATCTATAAATATATGATACTTCTAGACAAAGAACTGCTAAATCCGGTGATGCTGATGTGATGAAAGTACATAAAAAATATATGAAAAGTTTCCAGCCTTTAATAATTTTATACCATAGATGGCCCTTGGCTACGCTGAAATGTAATCTAACTAACTGTAATCCCTATAAACCTTCAGTTTCAGTTAAAAACTATCGGCCATCTTATGAAATCAACAGTAATTGGTTCATGTTCATTGAATTTTATAATTTCCGTACAATTGATTGACGGGATCGATTTATCAACATGCTGTTTTAAATAATTATTGTATAATTAGCGAGCGGAATTATATCTTTCACGATACACTTAATAATTAATGTAGCTTGCTTTTACGAACGTCATACATAAATACAAGGAAAATTCCATGAACAAAGGACATATAAAAAATACTTAAATCTCATATAATAAACCAGCGGCCCGTCCCGGCTTTGCACGGGTGGACATTTCTTTTTTATATAGTTTATGTTACTTAGCACTATTGTAGCATTCTAATGGTAAAATATTTTTTTAAATCGGTCCAGTAATTTTTGAGTTTATTCATTGCAAACATACAAAAATACTTTCCTCTTTGTAGTTAGATAAAGGAGGTATTATATTTTATAGTAAAATGCTAAAAGTTTCAAGATTTAATTAGTATTGCCTCATTGGATTTGATATAGAAGATTCCAATGACGATTGTTCAACATAAAGTAAAAAATAAAAAATATATGTTCAATTCAGTAAACAGTCTATGTGATAACGTAATCTTTACGTTAGCCATACAATCTTATAAAGTCTACTTGCTTTTGTTTGCGATTACTAAAACATTACCGAATTGATTGCCTATTTTAATAAATGGTCCTAAGTTTTTTTGTCGTCGTAAGTAAGTTCGTCACATTTTTGTACACCTTATAAGTACATTGAAAGTATAGCCACATGCATTAAAAATATGTGTAAAGTTCGTAACAGATCCAAATTTAAATATGACAAATTTATTTCATATAAATAGAAGAATGGCAAATTTACACATTCTTGTTCCTGTGACTAATTTACTTTGAAGCAAATGTACAATAACCCGTTTTTTTATTTGAATTATAATAGTTTGAATTTTTGATTTTGTTTAATATACTCATATATACCTACCTACCATTAATTTTTAACTAACTACCAGAAACCATATAAGGATATCTTTAACGATCTGATATTTTGCAAAACTTTTACTATGGGACCAACAATGAAATCGTTAAAATATATCAGCTGATCCATTATGCAATTTATTTTTTTGTGAAGAGAAGCTCGAATAGTTTGTAAGGGTTACGGTTATATAATGTTTAGTCTAAAGATGGGCTTAAAATGTAAAACCTTAAATCACCTTCATGTTAAGGCAGGTAAAGTCTTGTACAGTCCCAGTGGTTGTCATAAAATAGTATCCTTAATCACCACCAAATCGTATTGAACCAGATTGCTGTTAGGGCCAATGGTTATTCAAAATAATTATTTTCATTTAATAAAATATTTTTATATTGAAAATTAAATAAAACATTTTTTTTATGTGAAACGGGAAGCGAACTGGCCCTTTCTACCGGCATTTGTTAATTTTTTATCTCATAAATACAAAAACTGAAAACAAAACTCACCATAAATATTTTAATGGCAGCCATCTTAACAATTCCTAAAGTGAGATCACAGCAAAAATCACGTAACTTTATTAATCCATAAAAATGGATAGATGCAATCGATCGGCTCGGTTAAGTCCGGCAAATATGTTTGAACGCGAAGTAACCGCCGCCGCCGTTTATATAGATACCTAAATGAATACTAGTATTCCAAGCGGATCGAAGTGGCTCCATAATGTCTGCGAACAATTTGTAATCCGCACAGAATTATTGGATAATTGAAATATATATTAATAAAAAAGGATAAATTAACTTGTACTTCGTTCCATATACGAGACTTAAAGCGTAAATGATATCTACCCGTTTTGGAATAACCAAAACAGTATACTAAAGACGGTATGGAATACATATTAAATTATTGTTTATCTCTATTTCCGTTATAAGATATAGAAAAGTTTTACTTATGTATTGTACAAAAAACTGATATCTAAACTCGTACTCTACTGCATTCAAAGAAGAAGCAATATACATATTAATTTAACAAATAAGTATATTTAGAAAAAAATATCTATAAGCAATTACCTATTAACCACTTCTTATAATCTGTATAGGAGCTCGGTCTGCGAATGCTAAGCTAAGGTTAAGCAACTTTCGCAGAGGCCACTTCACCCGATAACCAAAAATTTACCATCTTGAGCTCCTCCGTGCTTCGAAAGGCACGTAAAGCCGTTGGTCCAGCATTAGCAGTCGTTAACATCCATCAACCTGCACTGGGACCGCGTGGTGGTTTATAGCCCGGTCTCCATATCCATATATCCATAGAATGAGCTGGTGATAATCTGTATTCCTAAAGCTTTACGTTTGTTTTGATAACCTTTAAAAATGTATTCCTTTTCTTGAATACTTCATGTTTCATTTGCAAACACATCCTCAATTATTACATGAGAAAGGAGATGTTGCAATAAAACAACGCATTACGAGACTGACTTTGTTTCCGTCATATACAGATACCCTCGAATAATTAATATTAAAAAGTAGTATCGACACTGTTGTCGATAGTAGTTGTCATCATAAAGAGCGCAGGCTCTTAGGATAGTAGTTGACATCATAAAGAGCGCAGGCTCTTTATGATGACAACTACTTTGCTAATACATACCACCATTATTAGTATATATTATTAGGCCATGAATGCGAATTGTATTTTATACTAGTTGACCAGGCGGACTTCGTGCCGCTTTGACAGTTTCCATGACAACGAAACATACAAATAATTTTGTATTGGAACATTAAATTGTCGTTTTTAGTATATTCCGTTACTTATTTTTTATGTTTCTCACCGCTTAATCCTTCCATGAACTTCCACAAATATTTCAAAATCAAAATTAGCCAAATCGGTCCAGCCATTCTCGAGTTTTAGCGAGACAAACGGACAGCAATTGATTTATATATGTATAGCTAAAATATATACACTTATCTATAACGCAGCTTCATCTTAACCGAATGTTCAAATATTTGTAAAAATATTTCTTTCGGATCTCAGAGGTGAAAACTTCTAAGATTGATGAAGCAATGTTGACTAAAAAACATAAGCATCAAGCACTGAAAAATTTCGACGGGTGAAAGCCAGACCTCGGTAGCCAAGTGGTTAAGGCAGCCGCCCGGAATGCGGAAGGTGCGTGGTTCGATTCCCGCCTGAGGTTGTCGTCTTTTTTCAGTGTTTAATATTTTACTTAAGTATATTTAAGCGTTAATAAAACGCTAAAATATATAAAAAACACTTATATATGTATATTTGAAATCATTTGATCACGTTACCGAAAACGAGAATTTGTATAAGCAGCGTCTCCTGGTGACAAACGAGAAGAGTGAGAATTGTGCCATATTAATTCTCGTGTTTGTTAATACGATCGATTGTAAAATAAAACTCGCACTAAGCCCCTGATAATTTTACATAGCAAAGCATTGAGAGCAGTTGCTAGCGAGTAGCATGCTTGAACTCATTCTGCCGCGCAATTTATGAACGCAAGCAGTAAAGAACATGTGAACAGTTTCGAAAAATAGATCGTAATGTCAGCACCTCAAATATCACAATCACAAATACAGTAACTTGTACTTACTGCGTTCATAAATTGTGCGACAGCATTGTAGGGCTAGTGCTCGACTGACCATCAAAGATTTATCCGCTATACCCGGAGGACGCACGGCGGCGTAGGGGTCGGCCGAGGAAGCGTTGGAGAGACGATCTCGACTATTTTACAGTGCGTTTTTTTAACTGGGACAGTTATTTACCTATATGTATAACACTATAAGAGATTGGTGGGAGACCGCTTAAGAACAAGACGTATCAAGAGATTTTGGGGAGACTTTTGCCCAGCAGTAGGGGAAATTTGGTTATTGAAAAGGAAACTGTTTTTGTACCTATTCAAAAAATATAAAAAGAATACGCAGTCGATTAGTTAACGAGAACTCATGGTAGGGCTGCAGTAATCCGCTGGCAGGCATTCACATGCCACACGTGCGCCTACGAATTAATGAATACGATCGAATTCTGATAGACGAACACTTTTTAGACGGCTACACTAAGTTGGGCAATCGGAAAACTTGATGTAGGGATTGTAACGAATGACCAGACGCTGAAATATTTGAATACTAGTCCGAATGGTCAGATCAAAAGCTTCATAGAATAAAAGCTTTTAAAAGATAACTAACTAGATAGAAAAGAATAGAATAAAATAGAAAAAGCTTATTAATGCCATAACTATAACAAATACCTATCACAATACAGTATAATACAAAATAATACAATACAAAATAAAACAAAACATACAACACACACATAGATCTGTGCAGGGCCGTCTTTAACCTATTGGAGGCCCTGCGCACTTACGGATAATGGGGTCCTTCTAGTCCCACTGTAAGGCCCCTGGTTTATTTGAATTAAAAAGTAAAAAAGTCAATAAGTTAGTAATTCTTGTTTCGCATAACAATTATATTTATCGGTAATATCGGTTATCGCCCAATGCTAAGAAGTGCCCAATGGTAAGAAGGGCCTGGATCTGTGTAATTAAAACATAAATGAGTGACGATGTTCATTTGTTTGCCACTGTGATTTTACGAAAGACAAATTAATAGTATCAAATAGTCTCTACAGTGTAAATTGAAATTAAAAAAAAAACAATTGCGTTCAGACGTCAAATAACTAGAGCTGCTTTTTATAGTTGTTAGTAAGTATTTAAAATACACAAATCTTAATTACTGTCCAGTAGGCTTACTCTTGAACGCAAACTCAATCTCAATAAAATTCCAATGCGATTATTATTTATCGATAATGGGATAGTTTCGCAATTTCGGAACGCTCCATGTTGACAATTGCGTGGAAATCGAGTGAACAAAATATTATCGGGATGAATTGAAAATGTGAAACTTATCCCAATATCGATACATATTAATCGCATTGGAATTGTATTGAGATTGAGTTTGCGTTCAAGAGTAAGCCTACAGGAGGTAGCGTTGCAAATACAAAAGTCATAGTAAGCCGGCTGATGTTAACATCGATAGTTGATCTTATATGGCTGATGAGTGAACCGACCGTCAGCTGCTCAAGTAGCGGTGGATGTGGGTGTTGGAGGTTCCGAAAGTGGTACAAAAAAAAATAAGTAATAGTACGCCGGCTGAAACTTTTTTCTTATAGTTGATATCGTACCGAGCTGAAAAAAAATCTTTTCACTTTCGAAACCTCCCACCACGGGTGCGCCAGCTGACGCTTGGTTCACTTATTAGTAATACGATATCTGTTGAAAAAGATGGCAATCGATCGGCGTAAAAATACTACCTAAAATGCAACGCTACCTCCCGGACCGTCACTGAGTATCATCACCAGCTCATTGTATGTCCCCACTGCTGTATATGGACTGCTGGATTTATGGATAGATGGATAGGAAGACGGAACATGAACCACCAGCGGGCCCAGTACGGATTGGTGCTAACTTGGGATTAACGACTGCATAATGCAGCCGGGACCAACAGCTTGACGTGCCTTCCAAAGCACGGAAGAGCTCGAGATGATAAATTTTTGGTCACCCAAACGATGACCGGTCTGCGTGAAAATTGATTAATCTTAGCAATCGCAGACCGTTCAACCACTGCGCCATCGAGCTCTTTGAATAGTATTTGTGAATTTTCATTGAAATGGCTTTGTTAGGTTAATACAAAAGTTTAATGTTCTGAAATTCCTAAATTCTTAAAGAGTTCCCGTTTTCGTGACGTTGCTGAATTTCCAGTGGTTTTATAAATACTTATTGTTTCTTGTACAGATCTGAATAGACAGCTTTTTATGTAAGTTTAATTAGTTGATTGAATAATAGGTTTTCGGGACCGTATACTTAATCTGTTTAGTCCTTGTTTGTATAGCGGTTAAAAGAAAAAAACTAAAAGTAACTGATACGACTTAGATTAAGTCAACGTGCGTTAAAAAACTATGTTGTTTGACAACCAATCGTAAACTGTTATCGAACAAAATATCAATGATTTAGTTTAACTATTAGGTATGAAAGTACAGACACCTGCACATCAACCTATCCAAAACTGACAAATTTCTTCAATACATTTTCAACCGTATACCTTAGTAATAAAATTTAAAGTCTATTGAGGAAATTTGACAGATTGTAGTAGGTTGATGTGAAGGCGTGTGTATATAACGACGCTATAATTTTTAAAGAAACAAACAAAGAGGAAAACAAGAAAGCTTTTTTAAATGAGTTCATTTAATTAACTAACGACTTAACAAACAATAAGTTACTTAACTTAAATTCAATAAATATAGAGATATTGACAATAGTATATATAAAAAATATATCATGTCACTCAAAGCACAAAATATGAGCCAAAATCCGTTCAGACCACTCTTCAAATAAATAAATTATACACTCATACTGAATAAGTAATCAACATACAACAGCATCATTCACTAAGTTTAAATTAAAAGTACGTTCGCGTTTAGAAAACCTATTTAAAAAGGTAAATAATAACAATCAAAATTTTAAAAAAACACATGTGTTTCTTAATTTAGCCATATTATTAGTCGTCATCTTTTTTAAATGTTTTGAATATAAGTTTTTGACTGGTCACTGTTAATATTGATTAACCAAAAAGTACGTGGTATATCCAATCCTTCCTACCATTTATCTTTTGCTCTCTCTAAACGCGAACATAGCAGTGTATTTTCACAAACCACAAGCATTACTTTATGTCATGTAGACTCAAATGTCAAATGTCAAATTCACAGATAGTTTCTCTAATTTGAGACTTAATATCAAAAACCGCCCCAAGTTACTCCAATAAATAACGATTCAATATAAAAACAACATTATATAAATTACGTTCTCTTATATTTATAATATCATCGGCAAATGTGATATGAAAGTATACTGACATATTAAAAAAAAAACTCTGAATATCTGCCATAAATCAGAGTCTCTTCTTAAATAGAGAAATGTTACAGGAAACAATAAATAAATCCTTTATAAATCGAGTCTAATGAACAGTGATGCCACTGTAAAAATATATATCGTTATCGTGGTGTTGCCATCTGCTCTAAAAGTTACTCCGTCTCATTGTCGCCATTGTCCGGTTCAGTAGTAGCTTCTGATGAGTTGGTACCGGCTGTCTCACTGACGTTTACCTCGTCCGTTACAGTGGTGTCTGGCGCAGATGTGGTCATGCTGTAAAACAATTAAACCTTTGTAAAATTCGTGCATGGCATAAAATATAATTTTGATAAGAAATAATTCAATTAAAGTAAGTACTAAAACTATTACGAAACTAAAAAATGGCGTCAAAAAATTCCTCCGCGTCGCTGTCGACTGGTAATGTACCCAAGAGACTGGCGGCATTGCCACGTTGTATGGCAATGCTTAACCTCTGGCCAAGGTAAAAGCCAGCCCTTGGGTCATGGGTAATAATAATAATATTAATTTTGATCACTTGCTTTATTAGACCAAGTCAGAAAAGAAGCATACGATACTGATTATGGTGGTCACCTAGCCTATAGCAGCAACAACACCAATTATGCGCACGTTGTCGACTCAGAGGCCTTAGTTTTTTTATGTCAAGAAATTAAGAAAAAATACTAGACCACAACCATTTCATAACCATTAGGTAGGAGTGTGACACAGGTCTCACTGACGGGTTCTATCCGAGGAATTATCAATCTTTCATGAGACCTATTGTTGTTCTCGCGTCTGGGACAGCAAGGCCTCGATGCTACCATTTCAACAATTGTAAACAATGTACCTACTCTTAATACAATGGAATAAGAGTCATAACTAGTCAAATGTAAATTCTGGTGACTGTACACAATCGAGTGTTTTTTGGAACACTTTTCCATAGTTTTAATTTCAAAATCAGGTTACCGACACACTATTGACATGTTACTGAATTAGCAGACTTGAGCCCCAGGTCAGTGTGGCCAGGTAAGCAGTTAGACTCATGAACTCAAAAAAAATTAGCTACCTGTCAGGTGCTTTCTCGCAGTTCCTGCCGCTGATGCCGGCGGGGCACTGACACCTGTAATGGCCGTCGTTGGCTTCCAAGGATTGACACCTGCCACCGTTCTTGCACGTGTCAGGATTCTTCTCGCAGTAGTTTAGCTCTGGAAACAAGACAAAAAGCGCCAGTTGTAAAAATATTAAAATTTTCGTGTATAATTTTAACGCAGATTTACTTAACAAAATATTGTACCCTTTTACTTAAGGTAAACTTAGGTAAACTTTTTCTTTCAAGTTTTTGGTAAAAGCAAATTTATATTTGTAACCAGTTTCTTAACGTCAAGTTCAAATTCATGTAAAAAAAAAGGGAAGTTGAAATGATTAATTTTGAATGGTCACGTAAATTTTAGTAAACTTTAAACTTAATAAAGTAGCTATAGTTTACGCGTATTGCACATTTTAGTATAATTGTATTAATTCAGTTTTGTATTACAGTTTTGTAACGGCCGATGAAGGAGTCACCTACTCTAAATATTATCATGAAATGTACATTTTTAAACTAAATTTATACGTAGACAAGTAATTGCCTAAGTAAGTAGTGTATCCGCGCAAACTACATAATTATGCCGGCAAAAAGGTGATCCTACATCGTATTTGGTAATGAATAAAGGAAACAGCCGTCTGCTACCTGGTAGCCTTAAGAAGCGAGCGACGAGTTACATCAACGGAGATCTGGGTGGATTTGTAATACAGGCTTACATAACTGTTTCGTCATGTGTCTATAGCATCAGTACAATAGGTAAAAAGTATTTAATAGAAATTAATCGCCAAACAGTGCATGGATGCTTTTAAGAAAGATTTAATGAAAATTTTGCTAATAGCCATCCATTATCCCTAAGACGGCATGTAGAGCCGTTGGTCCCGGTGGTAAAAACCTATCTACCCTTATAAGCCAGCGTACATGGTGGTTTATGGCTGGATCTGCAATGTGCTGTGCCTGTGGTAGATAATTTCGCTGTTGATGTAGGTACTCGTATTGTTGATATATATAGATTTATTTATTTTAATCTTTATTGCACAATTAAAAAGAAGTACAGAAGATTGACTTAATGCCAAATGGCATTCTCTACCAGTCGACCTAAGGGCTAAGCAGAAAAATTGGTAAGCGGTGCGACAAGGAACGTAGATAAAACATATACTGCATAAATTTATAAGAACAATTTTACTTAATTAAACTATAATAATATAAAATACTATTAACTAAATAAAAAGAGACTAAATTAAACATAACATAACAGAAGAAAAGATGATGGGAAACTCTTACGCGGGTGTTTACTCTGGTAGAAACAGTTTATTTACCATAGCTAGACGAATTTACTTGAAGCTGTATGACTTTTTCGGGGAGAGCATTCTATAATCGAATTGCCTGATTAGATACTCCTGTTGTTGAGTAAAACTCGCCTTCATCGCACAGCATGCCGCCCCATCCAGCTTTGCAGGTGCATTCCCAAGGTCTCTCGCAGGTTCCGTGGACGCAGCCAGGGTAGGGATGGCACTGCCCGCAGGAGGGCCCGGTCCAGCCGACCTTGCAGCGACATTCCCCTGGTCGGCGACAGTAACCCCGCTCGTTGTGGCAACCGGATGCGCAGATCGCTGTGACATCAAACAAAGTTACAAGCTTAGCTTACTAGCTTAATTAAACTTCTAGATTAAAGCAAATAGAATCTAGAAAATGTCAAGAGATGCTTTTCTACTTTTTGAGGTGCCTAGCTAGTGCGAGGTTGTTTGTTAAGTCAGTAAGACAGTTCGTCACTACATTGGCGCTGCTTTTAATCGATAAAAATTGTATTTAACTGGTGCCTAGTACGTATATCTCTTTCTGATCTGACTTAAAGATTGTCATGTTGGACACGAACACGATTAAGTTGTAGATGTACTTGTTGTCTAAGTTCTGTATACTATACGCAGTTAGAATAGCACTTGCCTGGTGATATGATCTTTCCAGAATTCGAGAAGATGATGACCAGAGAGATCCAGTAAAAATACAGTTCAAAAAAGCATAAAAACTTAGTGCCTCACAAATAAACAAAGCAAAAGGGTCGAATAGTTATTCCGTGTTTTGTTCCTGTCCTGTAAAAGTCATTTCAAATTAGAGTAAAAGAGACAAAACACGGAATAACTATTCGGACCTTATTCTTTGTTTATTTGTAAGGGGCATAAACTTTAAAGTTGGCAACACCCACGTAATATTCGGGGTGTCGCATACATCTAGGCTACAATGGCGGCTTTCCATTAAGCAGGCCGCATGCTCGTTTGCCAGTTCTGTTACAAAACAAAAAATGTCAATCATAAAGACTACCTCCTTATGATGACCTCCGTTGTCGAGTGGCTCGCACGCCGGTTTCTGGTGTTGCCATCTCCGAGGTCCCGGGTTTTATTTCTGGTCGGGTAAATGTAGAAAAATAACGTTGTCTCTTTGTTCTCGGGTCTGAGTAGTTGTGGTACCATCATTGTTCCTGATTTCCATAACACAAGTCCTTAAGCAAGAGGAGTCACAGAAATGTATGTGTGATGTTGTCTCATATTATTTAGACTCACGCGTCTGGCACAGCAGGCCAGTGTAGCCAGGCGAGCACTTGCACTCCAGCGGCTTGTCGCAGTAGCCGTGCTGGCAGCCGGGCAGGGGCTGGCACGCGCGGCACGTCGGGCCCGACCAGCCCAGCCGGCAGCGGCACTCGCCAGGGGACTCGCAGTAGCCACGGGTCGCGTGGCAGTCGGACCGGCAAATGGCTGTAGCAAACATAGCACGTTAATGGAGAATGACCGCAGCGATCATCGTATTATAACCATAACGTACCATTCTCGGCGCGCCTGATACATCATAGCTGACTAACCGATAACAGGGTCACTGTACCGACCGACCATCGAATGCTCATATCAAACATATTACGTTACGATGATTCGCTTCAGTCGGTCTCCACCATAACATTTTACCCGTCTTGTCATTAATAGTTAACTCAGGGTAAACCAATATCCGGTCAAGTATATGAACGAATGCGAGATTCGCGAAAACACTATAAAAGTCGGCTTAAATGGTGCAGGGACGATCAAACCCAGATAAAAATGGATATTCTACCATCTCAACATTCCACAAAAATTTCAGCAAATTTTGGAAGAAAACCAACAACTTGAGTCCGAAGCCGAGTGTCCCCGTTAGCGTAGAGGGAGTTTGGCAGGCAGATAGCCAATCTCTTCGGGGAGCATTTCCGAGTACACCTCTCCAATGGGACCAGGGAATACGGAGGTGGGGGAGGGAGATACTTGTTTGGCGAAACCGATTGTTCGAATTACAGCTAAGGTTATTCAGGTAGTACGGGACATGAAGCGAGGAAAATCCCCAGGCCATGACTCGCTCAGCATTGAGCACTTGCAGCATGCGGGTGTTCATCTGCCGAGGGTGCTCGCCATGTTGTTTACTTTTTGTTTGAGTCATTCTTACCTACCTGGAGCGATGATGAGAATGGTTATTAGACCACCGGTTGCAGAAGGGCAGAGGAAAGCTTCTTGTTGCACCTCTCGCCGTAGAAATGCACTCACGTTCAGAACAGAAGAGCCCGTCCCAGCCTTCTCTGCAGATGCACTCGAAGGAGACGTTGCAGTAGCCGTGCTGGCAACCCGGCAGAGAATTCCATTTATTGCACCTCTCGCCGTAGAAAAGCACTCACGTTCAGAACAGAAGAGCCCGTCCCAGCCTTCTCTGCAGATGCACTCGAAGGAGACATTGCAGTAGCCGTGCTGGCAGCCCGGCAGGGGAATGCACTTATTGCACCTCTCGCCGTAGAAGCCTAGCTTGCAACGACACTCGCCCGGCCGCTTGCAATAGCCTAAGTAATGTTAAAGAAGTTAAAAAGTTTACAAACTGGTATGTTTTCTTATGAGACGCTCATGATAAGTTCTTGCCTATGATCTTATTTTGAGTAATGAAGAACTGAGTTATTACTTACTCTCCTACTTCATAGGTTTTTAATTCTAAAAAACAACTTTTAGTGATGAAGAGAACTGTATATTACCAAATTAAAACTTACTTAGTTCTTCGTACTTCCATTTTTCGTCAAAGTAAGAACTTGATCATATTTTGAATAAAATAGAATAGAATAGAATAGAAAAACATTAATTCATTATCACAAAAATGGATCCCATTACGATAGAAACTTATTTAAATTAAAATCTTTATTCACAAAACTGGCAAATGTGTTCTATCGACAGCAAAAGACAAAGTGTGTGTGTGTGTGTGTGTGTGTGTGTGTGTGTGTGTGTGTGTGTGTGTCAGGTTCACTGTTAACTATGCTATCGTGCCAACTATGCTATAGTTTGCAGTGCACCTGACCCGGCCTGTCATGGGGTGCGGGTTCGAATCCCGCTCGTGGATTTTTTTCAACACTTTGTCTTTTTCCAAGTTTTAACAAATTATTGTTCGCAACTAAATTTGCGTAAAATTATATATAACCACAATCATGGGGACTACTTCCCATTTGAACTTGAATTGAACTGATTTCTATGTTGGTCGCTGTACACACGTACGGTTATGTGTGCACATGCAAGTTTAAACTTTTAGAACAACGAACAATTGACAGTTCCGTTTCCCGTCTCCACTTTCTAGGTCACCTTTAATCCAATGTACTTAACAAAGGAGCCTTTCTTTGTCAGCCTCCACGCTACTTTCACGTTGTAAGTATGTGTTCAACATAAAGCCTAGTCACCCATGTTGGTAGACTCTAAAATGCTGTTAAGGTTTGCGTTGTATTATGAGCCTTGAAGTCGGTAATACGGACGCCTGCACATCAAACTGCTCAAAACTGTAAAAATTATTCACTAAATATTCAACCTTCATCATTCTTCATCATCAGCATCATCATCATCATCATCATTTCAGCCAAAAGACGTCCACTGCTGGATAAAGGCCTCCCCCAAGGATCTCCACGACGAGCGGTTTTGTGCTGCTCGCATCTAGCGGCTTCCCGCGACCTTCACCAGATCGTCGGTCCACCTTGTTGGAGGCAGACCGCCTACACTGCGCTTTCCGGTACGCGGTATTCAACCATATATCATATAAATAAAGATCAAGGTCTATTAAGGAAATTTGAGAGCCTCCACAGGCCACTAGTCGTAGGTGCAGGCGTGTGTACAAAATTAAACTAGAGCATAATATATAACATATACATAAAACACCCTTTTAAAATTAAGTATTGTTTTAAGTTTTTATTGAAAACAGTAAATGAAGTTTCTTTTTTTCTTTTTTAGTAAATAAATTCACGGTGATAATTATTCTGAATGCGCTCTTATCTAATGTAACATGTAGTCCACAATTCCACATACCTTGTAGAGGATCGCAGCCCTTCTTACAACTGGGTACGTCGCAGAGGTCTCCCTGCCATCCAGGGAGGCACTTGGGCTCTCCCTTCTCGTCGCACACGTAGTGGCTATGCTCCCCCACAGTGGGCAGCTCGCACGCCTGCACCACACCGGACTTTGAAAACTATGTAATGGTAATACAGCTTAAAATTAAATGTGCAATTGGTGTTATAAGTGCTAGCGAAAGAGAAGCTTGCTGGTAGCGGGAATAATATTGGTCATCATCATTTAGTGCCATCTTCATACTGAACTTTGGAGATCAGTATACAAAGTTTTCTGCGATCCCTTAAAGCTTGTTTTAATTGGCGATAACTAAGTCCAGTCCACTTTTTGATGTCACCCAGCAATTTGTTTCGCGGACGTCCCGGAGCTCTCTTTCCCGGAATTTTGCCTTCGAGGATTAGGAACTCGTATAAGAATCCTTTCTGCATGTGTCCGAAAAAGGCGACCGAATAACAAGGTGATAAATTTTTAAAAGTATGTGTCGTGCTCTGAGGGGTGCACTTGGAGATGGAAAGGCCTATGTCCAGCAGTGGACTTGTATAGGCTGATAATGATGACGATGATGTATCGTAGTGGCACCAGCCAGTGTTCGACATAGTACCTAAACCCAATGTTTGAAACCAGTTTTCATCCATCAAATTACATAGAATTTCATTGAAATTTGACTGGACCACTCGAAAGCAGGTGATCTCTATTCAATTGTTATTCAAAAATCTGATGCTGACCTCGATTCAATTGTGGATCCAGCACACAAATATTTTTAGGGGTTCAATATAACCGCAGATTAAGAAAGAAACATTTATTGACCTGGACAACACATAACAATACAACATACAAAACGGATACATAATATATATTTAAACATTATACTTTAAAACTCGTCCAGTTTAAAAAAAACAAATAGCACAAAAACATATATTTGTTCATAAAATGTTTTTTGTTTTGTTTTATATAATTTTAACGCAAATTTTGTTGCTATAAAAATTACAAAAAAAATGTTGAAAAAATTTCCACGAGCACCCTTCTGACATACCGGGTCAGGTGCTCTTCCAATTGACCTGACCTGCACCTGACCCGGTATGTCAGAAGGGTGCAGGTTCAAATCCTGCTCGTGGAAATTTTTTCAACATTGTGTTTTTGTAATTTGTATAGCAACAAAATTTGCGTTAAAATTATATAAAACAAAACAAAAAACATTTTATAAATAGCTTGCCTACTTCTTAACTGATCTTTAGTATTTGTAAAAATATTATGATCAGATGTTAATGACGGTAGTTGTTGACATTGAATTGGCGCCTTTGGCTTTCAAAGTAAAAAAGTAAATAGTGTTGAATAATTTCGGCGGGCTGGTTAAAACCACGATAGCTCAATTGGAAGAGCACCTGACCCGGTATGTCAGAAGGGTACAGGTTCAAATCCTGCTCGTGGATTTTTTTTTTTAACATTGTGTTTTTGTAATATATTTGTTCCCAATTAATGTTGTGGGCATGCCCACTGTGCCCACAACGGTGGATCAGCGCTTGCCTCGATTTCTAACGACCAAAGGCAAAAAGTTTTAAGCATTGATTGCTGTCGAACTCTGGTGCCCTCCACCCTAGTATCATTATCAATAAGTGCAAAGTGATTGTGCCGTAGATAGATTGTGAAAGACATTCTGCGTACCCGTACTATCACTAACGAAAGTCACTTAACACAAACAGCCACAAAATAATTGATTACAACCTACATTACCTAGGTACCTACATTGTCAGAACCTAGTTTAACAAAACTTCGTAGTCATAGTCACTATTAATAATTATTATTATTAAATTAATTATTTATTTATTATTGATTACATCATGTTGGTATGGTACAGAGCTTACAATTTTTTAATATATTTTTCATACAACAACATTATTAATTACTAAGTTAACAAAGGCAAAAGCAACAAAATAATAAACAATAACTAATTTGCAATAACTGTTTGAAAGAAAATCTTCTAAGGTTGGGTACCGTCACGAGCATTAACATGTAAACGGTGTCACTTTTAATACAATGGAATAAGAGTTAAAAAAAACCAGTCAACTTTGAACTGGTTTTTTATACGTTAATTCCATTTTCATTTATTTACAACACATCTGACACCACATTTTTTTTTTTTAATTTATTTAAGGCAACAAACAGTTATTTCTACAATATAGTAATATGAGTTAATGATGGTTACAAAGAAAGACCTATAGTGCCTATAACGTGTTAATATAATCTTAGTTATTTGAGCCATAAGACAAGACAGTACTGTTGTAATTAGAATAACAACTAGTCAACTAACAATAATAATAATAGAAAAGATAAAATTTAATTATAAGAAGAAGCACAGAGAACAGTAACATAACAAAATAATTAGTCACGACTCAAGCTTTCTGAGAGAATAGATTTTAGCTTGATCCAATGTTCATGACTGTAGGTAGGTAGGTTAGGAAGGTAGGTTAAATGTGTAGTGTACCTACACGAAAGTATCAAATAGCACGCGCGCAAAGCGACAGTGACTACCGTGACTAACCATTACATATTGATTATGTGAGCGAGAAAGTAAAAGGTGTAGATACCATACAATACCTAATACCATAATTGTAATTGTCATAAAAAATTCATTGAAATTATTATTATATATTATATTAATAATTATTGAAGTATAATTAAAATTAAATACTTCATAAGCTTTGAGAAAATAAGTTTCCTATAACCGCGATCGTATTGTGTTAGTTGTATTGTAACCTAACTAACAACCTATTTACAAATAATTTAAATACGGTTAGAGATAACTTGCCTAAACTTTTATCGCCATTCCTATATTCTGTGGTCATGGTAATTTTCACCGATATTGTAGTACTGTACCGACGACGAGTAAAACCCCCAAGGGTAACTTAATCTCTCATTTATAGGAACAAAAGGGGATATTGTAATAACTAAAAAAACACTGAGTAGTCAACAATATATATCACATTTTTTTTTAAGCTTTCGCGTTCCATTATAAATATAAATTTTAACTTTATTTAACGCAAACCACTAAGAAAAGATCATAGGTGTATGGTACCCGACGTTTGAGCCTAGGATACCTATACAAAGCATCAAAGTTGAATTCCATCGATATCACAATCTTTATAATGTCAAGATAAACTATTGCAACGTAACCATATCGTTTTTAGGGTTCCGTACCCAAAGGGTAAAACGGGACCCTATTACTAAGACTCCGCTGTCCGTCTGTCACCAGGCTGTATCTCATGAACCGTGATAGGTAGACAGTTGAAATTTTTACAGATGATGTATTTCTGTTGCTGATTTATCAACAAATACTAAAATACAAAATAAAATAAATATTTAACACTATTTAGCACTTGGCCGGTTTTTAAATATTTAACTATATCGCATATTTAATATTTAGGGTAGTGAGCAGTGAGCACCAGCGTTTGATAGGAACAAGTGATCGACACTTGTTACCTTAACCCCTCGAGTATCTCAGTAAAAATGTGGGGCTTTACTAATTCCTCGGGCGGACTTCTTGCGAGAACTTGAAAAGTGAAGTTGCCGTTTTGTTTCATTTGCCAAATTTTAGAAAATAAAACGTAACCGCAGACATGACTCTTCACTTTCCCGCCAAGAAGTCTTTCTTATTAAAATTAATTGTTTTGTGTAAGTATAATAATTTTTTTAAAGTTAACAAAAAATTAAAAGTCCGAAAAATGTTATTAAAAAAATGTTTTTTTAACAAATGTTATATTATTGCTGTTTTCGCATCCAACAATGGCGTCCGCATCACAGACTTAAGCCCCTTACAAATAAACAATGCATAAGGTCCGTGTTTAGTTCCTGTCATGTAAACGGCATTTTAAATTAGAATAAAAGGGACAAAACACGGACTAACTATTCCAACCTTTTTCTTTGTTTATTTGTAAGACACCTAGTCATTAAAATAGGGGTCAACAACCTGATTTTTGACTTATCACCAATTGAATGCAGACCACTGCTGCTTCCTATCTGTCACCCGGTAAAATTACAATTAAATTCTACCTATTTTATTATCTAGCGACGAAAACTGCTGACGAAAATGTTACTGTGAGGAAAACTGGTGCCACTACAATCTAATATATAAAATTCTCGTGTCACGGTGTACGTTATTGAACTCCTCTGAAACGGCTCGACCGGTTTTCGTGAATCCTAGCGTGCATATCGGCTAGGGTGGAGAATCGGACAACATCTATTTTTCATCCCCCTAAATGTTAAGGGTGGTCCACCCCTAAATTTTTTTTAGATTTTTGAAATTTTTCCAATACAAAATGATTTATTTGTTTGTAGTGTTGTCATGGAAACTGTCAAAGCGGTACGAAGCCCGCCGGGTCAGCTAGTATATAATATATTATTGTTTATCAAGGCCAGGTTATTAAGCTCTCTCCTCACATCCTACCGACAGGATTTTAATGTGCTAGCGTTCTGAGTCAACAAAACTTTCTATTAAGAGCGGCTAGAAAGTCACGCGAAAGCGGGTCGTCAGGAAAACCCGCTGGAAGCGATATAACATATTATGACATTCAATATTTATTTACCCTGTTTTTTTCCCATTAAATATAACTATTTACTAATTCAAACTTTTTTCGGGGCCCGCGAGAATCTTAAAGTGTTCCCCAAGCCGAGTGATCGAAACACCGTCAGAGGGTTTCTATATAGACGGAATGGCATCTCGCAAGCATGTCCCCTGATAGATTCTCCAAGGGGTTCGAATCGGTCCCGTGGTGGTTTATGGCCCGTTCTTCCTGTGGTGTATCCATCCATAGGGAAGGCTCGGGAAGGTTCTCACCGGTTCGGGAGCGGAATAACCCGGGAACCTCTAAAGGCTAGGACCTCGGCTCGGGTTGACAGTGTCGTGAGGGTGGACAGAAGCATCCAGGTACAAGTCTGTACCTGGTATAGAGCGCGTGCGCACCGGTTCTTCGTAGGTAGGTACTCTTGTTCTGCGAGTACGGTGTCTTGGGCTTATGCGAGTGTGCATGTTTGTGTGTCATGGGAATGTGTAGTGGCATTTTAAGGATCGACTTATTCGTCAACTGGCATGTGTGGAAGTGGCGAGTGCGCGCGAGTTGGCACCTTCCGATTTTACCGCAAATTTTGTTACGAAATTTTGTTAATGACGGTAGTTGTTGACGTTGAATTGGCGCCTTTGGCTTTCAAAGTAAAAAAGTAAATAGTGTTGAATAATTTCGGCGGGCTGATTAGAACCACGATAGCTTAATTGGAAGAGCACCTGACCCGGTCTAGGCGTCCTAAACACGTCCTTGACAACCACCCCGACGATCCCATAACAGTTGCGAACGCCCCCCCGCCCGATCCTCTAAATGACAATACACATTTACAGAATACACTAAACATGCACACTAGTTTAGGCCCAAGACACCGTACTCGTAGAACAAGGGTACGAAGAACCGGTTCACACGCGCTCTACACCAGGTACAGACATGTACCTGGGCGCTTCTCTCCTCTTCCACGGCCCGGTCAACCCGAGCCGAGGTCCGAGCCTTTAGAGGCGCCCTCGGGTTGCTCCGCTCCTCGATCCGATCCGAACCCTTCGGAGAATCTAGTAGGGCACGGGGACCGGTGACAAGTCCGCGATGCCGTTCCCTCTAGAAAACCTCCGAAGGTGATTCGCTTCACACGGCTTGAGGGACCCTTTACGTTCCTCGCCGCCCCCAAACAAGCCTGGTGAAGCTGAAAATGCCGTCTGAGGCAATCAGCAATCTCTCAAAAAAAAAACCTAACCCGGTATGTCAGAAGGGTGCAGGTTCAAATCCTGCTCGTGGAATTTTTTTCAACATTTGTGTTTTTGTAAATAATTAATCATATGTAACATAATTATTCCTTTCAAGATTTCAAAGCAACGGTAGCCTCAATTGCACTTATACAGAACACGACAGCATGAGAAATCCAACGAAGTAGCTAATTACTCATTATGTGCGATTTTCTACTAGAGATATTATTAGGAATTCCAAGTAAAAATGCGCTTAGTTAGTTCTTACAAAATAACTGATTTCTACATACCTATCTATGGATAATGAACAGCTATTGAAACCTGCGTAGTTATTTCAACTGTTTGAAGTACTCTGATAATTAGGATTGATCCGAGATAATGTTACTAAAATCGTACCTAGAGCTAATACTGGATTTAAGGAATTTTGACGAAATATATAAAGCACTTTAATTATGTACGTATCTACCTACCTAACTAGTGAGTTAGCTTATTTACTTATCAGAATACAGTTGATTCAATAGTTACCTATATTTTAAAGATTTGTATTAAATATAAAAGAGGTTGAAAAAACCAAAAAAAAAGAGGTTGAGAGTTCCTCGCTAACGTCATCAGAACCAGGGGGCCTACCGCCTAACTCTATTGCTAAGTAAATAAGTCTGAATTCGAAAGCGATATAAAAGCAATATCGAAAGTGATGGCGATAGAGTTAGGCGGTCGGGGGGCAGATGTAGGTAAACAGACTTACCAGGTTATAACCTGTTAATGTCAATGTAGATGACCAACATTATTGAACCTTTCGAAATGATGAACATGATTCAAAACGCTGTACCAGTCGAAAGGGCTAACAGAATCTCGAATGATGGGAACACACCAGCGAAAGCGGTAAAGCACAAACAGTTACGCAACGCTCACCTGCTTTTTCCATTTGGGCACGTACTTAGCCGGCAGCACCACAGGAGCCACACAACATATCACCAACAGAATCAAGGAGTTCCTCATCTTTCAGCACTAACCCATCAACGCTCAATTCGGGTCACAAAATGAGTGTTGAGTCGCGAAAGAGAACTGCAATGTATTTAACGGTTAATTTTTTATGGGCAATATCGACGTGAAATGCAGCGCGTGCGCACGACGACCGGGTACTGTTATATTGTGTTATTGAACTTGACTCGGATGGGGCAACTTTCGCCGCGGTCGCCTTGTGAGGCTGCTAAAGAAGCGATTCGTGGTAAGCTCATAGAGAAAAGCGAAGATGGTTCGTATTTTGAAAAGATTTTTTTTTGCTAAATAGTTTGTACTAGTTTGGGCTCAGTTTTTTGGAATAAATACTATTTGTCATTGGAGCACTATGTATTTCGGCAAGAATAATGTGCTTTCTTCGGTCCAGTTGATCTATAACGATCTCCAAATTAGTTACCGAAGTGAAAAATATTGCAGTGCAGACCTATCTGATACTTACCGAACCGATTTCAGTCTTAGCAACTTAGTTTGCTTAAAATAAACAACCAAACAAGTTATTAGCTATTTTTGAAAACACGCTGTTCTTGTGGCCTCTCAACTGCTTTTGTTCACAAGGAATTAGCTTGAGATCATTAGGTAAACCTTTCTGCCTAAGCTAGCCCAGTAAACTTAATTCTCAGAATGGTATAACTTGTTCGTTAGTATCCAATATAATATAATTTATATATATATAATAATATAATATTTATTTATAATATATATATATATATATATATATATAATTTATAGCAGCCGCCAAAACCATTTATTTTGTAGCTGAAACCCATGAACCATTGGTGATTGGAAAATTGCCCAATCTGGAAAGGCCTGGTCACCAATGGATCCTTTATAGGTAGCGCATAGGCGACAGAATTTTTTACGCGGACTTTATTGTCCGTCAAAATAATCTCTTACAACTTCATCAACTAACGCACACGAGGTACTGAAAGGTACTATTATTTCTTATGAGCTGAAAGTAACGAAGCAAGCTGCCAAAAGAGCGTCGTCCGCGCAGTCCCATAGGCTGATTGTTTGTTTGTCACTTCATTTATGTCAAAACGGAGTAACATATCGATGTGAATTATTGCACTGATAGTTGTGAAGGCCTGAAAGAGCCGCTGTTTCGGGTATTCACAACAAAACTTATTTCACCCGCAAAGGGGCGAAAGTTCCTATGGAATATAGAGTAGCTAAATCAATACAAATATTTTCCAGTTCCTATTATCATCATCATCATTATCATCAGCCTATTCTAGTCCACTGCTGAATATATTTTTCCAGTTCCTATATTTAAGATTAATCAATACATATATACCATATATAATATATTATATGGTTATTATGTATGGTCATATATTATATTATATATGGTTACTATGTATGGTCATATATATCATTTATGAATATATATATTATCAATCATACTATATACGCGGGCGCAGGCGCACATCTGGAATTAATTTTTCATCCCTTCTATTCGAAAAGTGTCTCTTTGTTCCTCTATAAGTGGGAGCAGAATGAGCAAAATAGCTCTTTTCCGATAGGAACTTTTTTCGGGCGGAAATGAGATTTGAATTTGGAACGTATATCATTCATAGAAATCGAACGCAAATTGTATGAATTACTGGCTGGTACGGGTTGGATGCACAACGCGCGCACCCGCGCTAACTAAAAAAAAACAAAAGCGCGAGAATTACGTCTCTGTTCTTGTAATCAGTACATATTTTATTTTGTTTTTACTTATATTCAAATGTCTTTTTACAAGCTTTTATTCAACTTCACATGTTTAAATTAAATATATTCATTAATTACATAACTTCGTCTCTTATTTATTTTCTCATAGAAAGGTGATGAAAAGTATCACTCGAGAGCAAATTATTTTTCCCTCGGGCGATGTACTTTGAATACCTAGCTGCGCTCAGGATTATACGTTATAATCCCTCGCTACGCTTGGGATTCTATTCTAGAATCCTCCGCTTCGCTCGTGGTTCAAAGTAGCGCCCTCGCCGTAAAAATACAATTTTGCTCCCTTGTCATACAATCTACTATTTCACCTCACTTGCACGAAAAGGCTTACTTATTGCCTCCTTCAAAACCTGGGTAGAAAAGGTTTTTGAATTTAGAATGTCACTATAGATAGATAGTCACGTTCTAAATTTTACACACACATTTATTTAGAAGATAACTGTTTTGTATTTTTTTTTGTATTTATATACTGAGAACCTAGTATCTAGTTAAACCTAATTTAGGCTTTAAGTTACTATTAACTAATTTTGTACCTATAACATGTATTGTTAATAAATGAAAAAAAAAGTTAGCTAACGACAAAATTAGGTTTGAGTCTTTGCTGTAATGGAATATTTAAATAATAAATTGACAAATATAAACACATTTGTATCTTTAAACATATTTATTACTGTTTATTTATATTATTTTTTTGCGTTCTATATACACTAGATGTAATTTATAAAGCTATATACACATAATTTAGGTCCTTGTTACATGATTTACATCTCGTATCGAAGCTCTGAACATTACATTTAATAAACATTGTTTACAAGAGCGGTATTTAGTCATGTATAAACATTAAGATTATAATACGTTCAGGATCAAACCGAAGCATAAACGTTTTAAAATAATTGTATCATTTGTAAAACAGTTTGTTAAAAATTGGTATTTTCTTTTACTTTTGCGAAATTGTTAAATTTCAAGCACGATTAATAATTTCCTTTTAATAATTTAAAACAATCACAAGAATATTGAACTGTTAGCGAATTCAATTCCTGAACGATTGCATCAGGGTTTTCGCTGTTAAGAAGCAATAAATAATAAGAGATTTAAAAAAAACTGTTAAGACTTATAATTTTAGCAAGCAAAGAACAATTTGATTTGTACAGAATACTATTTTACTATAAAAAAGCCATTTAACAAGATCATTCTGTCAATCGCGTTAAAAGTATCATTTATGTTTTTTATTGCAAGCCAAAACCAGATGGCAATCGCATTACGGAACCACATGGCATTTTAGATAAGTCCTTTAGAAGAAAACGATTTGGCACAAGTAATACCGCAACAATTCTGATAAGATTCCTGTGTTCGAGACGCATTCATGAACTTTGATTAATTCCAATAATGTACTAGCTAGTAGATAAGTCTTAACGAGTTTGATATCAATCCTGGGGGCCTACCGCCTAACTCTATTGATATCGCTCTCGCTATCGCGCTCTATAGTTTATGGCGTAATCTTGCCATTTCGAAAGCTATATAAAAGCAATATCGAAAGCTATAGGCTATAGCTTTCGATATTGCTTTCTTAATGCTTTCATATCGCTTTAGAAATTACAAAATGACGCCATAAACTATAGAGCGCGATATCGAGAGCGATGTCGATAGAGTTAGGCGGTTGGGGGGCTGGTTGTATCAGTAGATATTCTATTATTTTATCACGTCTCGTACTACTGCAATAATGTTGACAGCTGTTGCGACATATATTTAACACGTTCTTTTACAACGGATTTTAATATTAAAATATAAACACTACTGAAACGCAATTAAGAGTATTATTGAATATCTTAGTTTTAATCCACATCACAATCCGATACAGTCATTAATAAGACTACACAGTCAAATCAAAGCACTTTTTTATTTTCTAAAAATATTTTGTACAAAATTCATTTTTAATGAAAATATTTATTTTTTTACATAACACTTTGTATTGGTTGTATGACAAGACAACGATAACGTCATAGTGCGGATCGATAGGTGTGTAAAATGCCTTTTTTACTTACATATTGGTTGGTAATATGTGACTAAATAAGAAGACGCTAATTTATCAGTCAATAGGTAGGACTACTTAACCTAGCATTGGCGAGAAAGCACAACATAGAGTGGTTTTTACCCACCAAAATTTAGGCTTTTATTTTTTAATCCCGGGATCTGAGGTAGACTAACATCCATAAGTTTCATGCAGTTTTACCAACAGACACAAGTATCGGTAAAAATGAAACCAGTTCTATTGTTGGAAAATATATAAAAAAATTACAGTCTATTGTAAAAGGAGTTGAAATAAATAATCACAAAAATAAAATTCTAGTGGTTATTATAACGACTCTATTTCGCACTCTGCCGCCAACTTTAATTGCCCTACCTATTCCAATTACTGCTAATTTTGTAGGCGAACTTAAAATACTTGTAGCTTGAGCTAACTCCGATCCGTAAATCTATTAAGATTTACGAATAACGCGTGCATCCACAATTCCACTTTGCGGTTATCATTTGTTAAACAGAAACTAAGTGTTTAAAAAGATGACACAATTTTCTATACGTGTAACAGAAAGGTGTGGTCAAAATGAAAATATCCAAAGTGTATCCGATCTAGATCTTTATGCAGAGTTAAGAAGTCATGATTATTAACTTTAATGTGTTATGCAATTTTTAATTAAACATTTCTATTGTGACGTCACATCAAAATAAACAAGTCTCAGCCCTAGTGGTTTAGTAACCTCTGTGTACTTACATTTATGATGTTGTTTGCCTCGGTGGGCCTGAAGCGCATAACTTCACTAATATAAATATTTTATTTACCATTGCATTACAAAATAAAGTTAATAATAGTTAATATAGTATAAGGCCGGCCACGCATCTGCGATTCCTCTGGTTTTGCGGATGTCCATGGGCGGCGGTGGTTGCTTACAATCAGGTGACCCGCCTGCTCGTTTGCCTCCTTCTAGTACAAAAAAAAACGTACAATATCTAGATCTTTTGACACTAGACACTATGAATCTTTTCCACCACATCTTGAATCTTTTCTTTTTGACTACATCTTTTTGTTGCACGTTGTATATAAAAAAAGTTAACCACCTGATGTTTAAGCGGCCAGATGCGAAGACAGCTAGTGAAGCAAGATAGTGCCTTACTGGCGGTCCTCACCTTGCCGATCTAAACGATTCCACTAGTCGCAACAACTGTCCCCTCATAAATATTTGGAAATTTTGTAGCATGGTTTTCCAATGAGGAACTTATTTCATTTGTAAATTGGTCAAACTTTTTTGTCATAGCTATTTGTATAGTTTAGAGACGTATGACCAATAAATCAATACAGTTGTATCTACATGCCTCGTCAAATTCAATTTGAGACAGATCAAATGTTTATCACATCTTAATGCCATACATACAAAGCGCATGTTATATGTTTGTCAATTAATATGTTTACACACTTTACAGAGTATAAAAAGTACGTAAAATATACGTATGCTTAAACGACAAGACGGAAACTTTACAGGGTTCACTTATACCAAAAATCACAATTACCGACAATATAACTAAAAGGCTAGTGATGTAAACATCACTTGATAATTTTATTACATCTAACAATGAAGTCTTACATGAGAGATACATACATTTGAGAAACATTGATTTACTCAGTATACATAAAGCGCAATATACTACTAAGGCCTATCTTATAAACGTAGTATAAGCTTGGAATAGATATTCCGTGTTTTGTTGCCGTCATGTAAAATTCATTTAAATTAGAGTAAAATAGTTACACGGAATAACTATTCGTCACATAGACTCTGTTTATTAGTACGGAACTTAATGTACAGATGTGAATTTGATAAATTTTCGTAATTGCACCCAATTTAGTTGAAATGCCATGCAGCTATGTCATGTGAACATTGCTTTATCAATATGCAAGAGCAACTAGCCGAAACCGTGTCAAATCCTGTTTAGGTAAATCTACATACCGCTCGACATAAATAGGTAATTCATGTGGTACCGATCACCGCACTCGAATAAATTACGCAAACGATACACTATGTAAAATAGAGACGATAATAAGCATAGTAAGTAAGTAAATAGTCTATATACTGTCGCACTGATGTACAAAGGCCTCAATCATTGAAATCAAGTCATCACTACAATTGATGGGTATTGGCTTACTCACCACGTTTGCTTGGTGATCACAAACCGATAATAAGCATGAATATATATTTGCTTTATAAGCGTCTTTAGACACATATTTGGGTTTAAGTTGATCATTGTCGCTAACGGTTGTGAATAAATATCCAATAAAATTAAAATAACCGAATAATATATTAAAATAAATAATTTTATTTTCTTATAAATAATTTTGAGATAAAATTTGAGTCACAATTAGATCAGATCACAATTACGCAACAGAAATATTAGGAGTACTAGTAACTAAATTGTCATTATAAATATGATGAAATTATCATTTCATAAAGCTTTGACCACGCTAACTGGTAAAGTAAACACATCTTCGAACAATCGCAAAAAGCAACCACTAATCAAAAGTAAATTTGAGATTTTTTAAAATTATTAAAAGTCAAGTCGTTAACTTTATTTTGTAGATCTGTCAGATTTTTTTATAACAATTATGTCATAGTTATATTTTATCTAATTTGCAAAAAGGCTTAGCCAATTGTTTTATATTAAAAAAAATTGAACAGTTGTATTTCTACTAAACCTTTGTCAGGCAGAAGAAAATAGAAAACATAATAAATTGAATCTTATTCACTCCGAATAAGATTGAAAACCAATTAAAAGTAACAACATGCTTTGCCTAATAAAAGGTTCCCTTAACGGTTTTTTTTAATTAATCATTCATTAAATTTTACGAACAAGCAGTTTAACTACTTATGTATGTTCAAAGTAACTCCCTTTACTAACAATACGTATACGATTCGCTAGATAATTTCCCTAAGTCCAAACAAATTATAATAGTATTAATAATATCCAACCACTACCTTCCTACTGCAGGGCAAACATTTATACACAACAAAAATATAAATAAATGCAAATTAGTCCTACACCATTGGCATTACCTCTCCTATTATTGCCACATAGCATTTACTTATTTTTATTACCGGCATTCTAGCACTTTCTGAAATGTATGAAAAAATAACTACTCATCATGACTACTGAGTTTTCACTATGATGATTTTAAAACTAGCTGTTTAAAAGACTTTAATGTATTATGTTTGGACATTAGATCCGCTACGCAATGAGCCAGCCCGGTAGGCTTCACAATGATGAGTCATGTTTAAGTTGTTTTGATGGACAGTTTGCTGATGGTCTCAGGCGGCCTTTATAGCCTTACTCCTCCGACTCCGGACTCCGGACACTGGACCAGGACGCCGGACGGCGAGAAACAAAAGGTTCCTCAAGTCTTGTGATCGAAACACCGTCAGAGGGTTTAAGAAATAGTTTTACAAAACGTGTCCCCTTTCCCTTCTAAATTCTCAGAGGGGTTTGGATCGGAATTTATAATTATATGCCCAACAGTGGGATACGTATGCTATGAACAAGAAAGACGCAATATTGTTTCTGTATATGTGCTGCAAATGTAAAGGGCCCTACACACTAACAGTTCGCCTGCAGTCCTTGATAGAACAAGCAGCCTGCCGTTCATGGCCTCCATTGCCCACACACTGATAAGATTATTGTCTGCCGGCAATAGTCAAACACCGGCTTTGAGGCCATACACTAGGAAGTGGTAGTCGTCAGTTTTGGTAATGATTTGGTCTTGAGATCACGGACTGTTCGGTCGATACCTGTCGACGCAGGCCCACGCCACACACTCGGCCTGCGCATTAGCCGTCAGTCCTAAACTTTAAAGGGAACTGTGAGTGTGTGATCTGATGCGACTAACTGACAGGCTGATATCTGCCGGCGAACTGTTAGTGTGTGGGGCCCTTAAATGACACATAAGTAATGTTCTTTTAACTCGAGTAAAAGAGTCCAGTAAAAAAATATTTTGAGAATTTAAACACTACTTTGCTGATCATATCACAAAATCTCACGATCACCGAAAATAATAGCTGACTGTGATTAGAGGTCATGCGACCGTCAACGAATAAATCAAGATAACAACATTGAAATGCAAAAATACACTCTACTTTAGGTTTTGAGGTGAAATTCGTAGAAGTTATGAACTAGTTGAATTTTATGAATTACTTGGTTAAAAAGGCAAGATACTCTGCATGAACAGAACATCCATAACATTGCCACTATGTTATTCGAGCTAATCGCAAGTTGCTACCTTACTTAAATAGTTAATTCGGTTGTGTTTATTACTATGTAAATGTTTAATTACTAACTATTTAGAAAATTAGAACTATGGATTTTCTTTTTTAGCAAAGTGCAAGTTTTGTATTAAAAATAGAACACTATCAATTACTGTCGGGAAACCTGTAATAACACACGGGAAAGAAGTAGTCTATAAAATATGGTACCAGAGCCAACAGACAACGTCGAATCTATCGGTGTCATTTTCATTTCACATGGAATTCGATACGAATTACAAAGTTCAATATTTTTGAAACCAATAAGTCAACTCGTATGAAATTATCTATATTTTGCTGTACAAACGCTCTATTTAAGACATTGTCTGATAAATTATTTGATCTCCGTTTTTTTTCTAATGCATACAGAATTTCATCAAATTTATCTTATTAAGGTTTTAAAAATAATACTCTTATAAACATTTTAGGGGCACCGCCAAACGTAAACCCTTTGAATGAATGCGGAACTAATCATTTTGTGGTAGCTATCTCATCGACGGATACCGGATAAAAAACTACTATCGATCGGCAATCGATCAAAGTAGTTTTTTTAAATATT
Organism: Eudonia truncicolella; assembly: GCA_949315975.1. Classification (NCBI taxonomy): domain Eukaryota; kingdom Metazoa; phylum Arthropoda; class Insecta; order Lepidoptera; family Crambidae; genus Eudonia; species Eudonia truncicolella. Next base: position 5,924,539 of record OX438838.1, on the reverse strand, counting down.
TACACGCGGACATAACGAACCACCGATTGAGCAGACCGATTTGATATTACGACATCAAACTTACATAGAATATAAATGTAAATTCTTAAACAAATTTTATAATTAATACCTTTGAATCATCATTAATAACAAAATTTAAAAATAAATATTCGAGAGTAAAATTAAATTTACATTTTAGAACACATATTCGATTTTTACCAAGATCCAATGCACAAGACATATTGTGCCAACCAACCTTATATTAAAGCAATAAGAGTATCTTTAGCTTAGCAACAAGACGAATTACATTTTCCCAATCATGATGGTGCCAGACCCAAATTAATAAGATGAGAACTAAATAGTATTAAGAGAACAAATAAACGTAGTCAGATAATACAGTGAACTGTTATTATGTTATTCATTTTAGTCACTGACATACTAAGTCCTTTGAATAAAACTACAAACTAAAAAAGGTATTGGAACTAAACCGTCGGAATGTAAAGGCGAGTAAGTTGGAACGTTAACAAAACACATATATATGACAAAAACGAAACAAACACAACAGAGACAAAGATAAATTACATAGATTTTACTTGGAATCTTTTAAAGAAATCTGAATTTATCTTGACGTAATCTTTACAACTTAGTATATTAAAATTTGTACATACGCCAATTGCGATTGGCGAGCATCTTGAAAATATTTATAATAACGATGGCAAATGGAAAAGTTTTAATTTTGTTGTAAAATATACTACAAATTATATTATTGTTTAATTAATGAGCTATTTTAATGTTAAACACAAATTGAACACCATCTTTTTGTAAAAAAAATGATGTTAAATTAATTTCGATTGTTAAAGTCGTAACCTCAAACTCGACTTTGACTCACTGTCGTAAAATATAATTTAAAGTGAGTTAAGTGACGACAGTTATCTCAACTTACTGCAAACATCAGCAATAACATATAAAATTAAAAACATGGCATATATTCGTAATGATGTTGAGCAATGAAGACACCTAATCTGTAAATTAAAACTTAAAGACTATTTATTAATTTCGGTTCCTCATAAAAACTTCGAAGTTCTATACATACATATTTGTTTGTTAAAATAAACGTGTATTGAAAAAAATATGCGGTTTAAAGTACAATATGGAAAGTTACATATTCGCACTATATTAAACTTTGAAGTATGTATGGTATACCGAAATGTAGACTCTTGATTCCGTCGCTAACGAGTCGTATCACAAGCTATCAAAAAGTAGCTCTTTTACGTTGAGATAGAGCTCATATTTACATGTGATTCACTATGGGAGATCAGTCACTTGGCGTAAGTTTCAATACTTTTCAAAAAGCTAAAAGGCAAGCAGTTATTTAGGATATTTACATAGTACGAAGATGATGACTAATGCATGTCGTCAAAGTTAACCTTTACTTTTTTTTTGAGATAGGCAAAGACCACAATTTGCCACTTGGTTTTAGCTTTTTCCTCATAGGAAACTTAGACCCGATGTTCACTAAAGAAGAGATGGGACCCATTTCCTCTACGTTTGTTAGTTAATTACGACATATTCTTCTCCTCTCCGTCCGTCTCCACTTTAGTGGATACTGGGCCTTACAGAATTTGATTGCTATCAAATAACACTCGCAATGCAAGGAATCACAAAACACAATTAGAGAGAATAGAAACCACAACAAATTGAACTTTATTCACTTCCAATAAGATTGAAGACTAATAAAAATAATAGTATGCTCTTGTCTGTTCAGGGTTAAGATTGCCAGCTTACCATCATGTGACTAGCGTGCTACGACTCGTGTACGAACGGGCTTAGCTATCCAGTACAATCAAATATAATATGTACACACCTCGTACACTTAAAATGCATTATTCTGTAGAAAGTGTACAATACATTATGACTGCACATGTCGGTACTAAATACCGACTGACGCTTTTGAAATTGAATTACATTACAAACACTATGTGCGCTTCTTGTAAACTATTAAACGCACGATACAATGTAAAACGAGCTCCTTGATAGTACAGATTAGGTCCACTTTCGTAATTCCCGTTTGCCGGAGCGGGTCTATAAATCCTTCTGCCGTGTGTCGTAAAGTGGTACTTGCTTGTACTTCGGGAATGGGTAGAGAACTAAGTGGTCCGCCGTTTTGTACCAGGGGATCAGGCCGTTCTGGAAACAAAAGACAATAGGGATATTGATACCAACAATGATAATTAAATCCAGAACATTAAACGTATGCATGAAAAAACGTAACAGTTCTTTAAAACATTAACCAATTTTTTTTTACTTGAGCATTAATTTCTTTAACCTAAAATGTTTTTAATAAACACTCAGTTGACGGAACAAAATAGTGACAGTTTCCATTTCCATACAATTTCTATATTAAAAAAAAAGTTTTGGCATTTGCTAATAAGTTTCTCTTTTGACTAACCCGTCAACTATAGTCCATTTCAACTAGGATGATCCCGGTGACAGATGTCATCAATAACGAAGACGTGACTTTGTAAAATCGTATGAACTTATTTGACTACATCAAAATAACATATTTTTATATAATCCATCACTAAATATACTACAATTACTTTTTATAATTCTATTTTTTACTTTAGATTAGGTTTGTCTCAATAAACTCTCGCATAACACACATTAATCACAACTTTAAAACAATATAATAAAAAAACGTACCCCTTCACAAGGTCATTTCATTACAAAGAAATACTAGTGTTGGGATAGTAATCCAATTGAAGTTCAATTGACATTCAATAACTAATCAATTAAATTTAACTTTATATTTTTCATTCTAGCTGTATTAATTAATTTGTTAGTCTATTTTTATGTGAACATGTAGATTAGTCTACATTTTTTCATTTTATTGCAGCGTCATTACGAAAAATATTAAAATGAAACATCTTAAACTTATAAAACAAAAACAGTATATATATATACAGCCAACACGTCACTGGTAAAAATTGGGCGAAAGTAGTCGATAAGACAAAAAATACTATATTAGAGGACTGGGAGAGGTACGTCAGAATAGATCGGTGGAAAGACCAACTTATAATAAATATCGGCGATAGCGACTCTTCAAGCGATTCTGACAGTGATTTTTCAGATACTTACTGAATAAAAAATTTACTCTTTTCAAATTCTGTTTCATTTTACCGAATAACACTGTGTAAAACATACATTTAATGCATTTATGAACAATAAACTTTCAATATAATACATAAACACAAATCATATTTAAAGTATTGTTAGTAAAGTAAAATCGATTTCATTTCCATATATAGTATTATCGATTACCAGAAACAATCGAAATTATTTTATTGTAGGACATCTCTACAATTGTCGAAATCGAACTGTCACCGGGATCATCCCAGTTGAAATGGACTATAACCAATACCAATATTTAGTTAATAATCAATTATTGAGGCACTGGCTATCTTATCGGCTAATTACAACAACGTTTGAAATATAATTTAACTTCACACTCTTTGTTTGTTTGTTTCTTCTATTTGCCTCTTCTATTTTTTTGTATTTATGTGTGTTAATGTTTTTCTTTCTTTCAAATATTGTCGCTATGGTAACAGACTAAGGTAAGTTGTTGGTAGCTATCCGGGTGGACCAGCTTTCGCCAACGGAACTAAGTAAATTATGTTCCTTTAGCTGGTAAACAAGCTCGAGACCTCAACACAGGACGTATGAGATTCATGGTCTTAAATCTAGACAAATTATCTATTACTCTATCCTCAATGACTAAGGTACTAGCTGATCTCTCAACTGTATGAAGGAACACAAAAATGATAAAATGATGGTAGCTAGCTAGCTAGTAGCCGAAGACCACGGAGGCAGTTAAAATTGTGATTGTAATAATATAAATAAATAAATAAATAATAAATATTTAGACAACATCACATACATTGTTCTGATCCCAAGGTAAGTAGCTAAAGCACTCGTTTCATGGAAATCAGAAACAACGACAGTACCACAACCACCCAGACCCGACACAATATCGAAAAGTTCGTTTTCGACATTGACCCGACCGGGAATCGAACCCGTGACCTCAGAGTTAGCGCCGCCTAAAGTCCGGCGTGCAAGCCACTCGGCTACGGAGGTCGTCGTGATAATAATAATAGGTCGTAACAGGTCGTGGGACAAAGTCTTTCCTAAAGCAAGTCGTGAAATAAGAATGTGCCATTTTAGCTACTGTTTACTCACCATATTTGTCCGTTTGTTGGTACCGCGACCGTAACCGTTCCAATGGTTACCTGCTATGCCTATGAGGTCGCCAACCTGTGACAAATAAAACTTATGTTAATAGAATATAATAGAATACGAGAATAGAATAGGTATTTAGTAGTCTAACAATAACTAACAAATAAACTATAACAATGTAGACATAGTGATGGAGACGATTGAGTTCTTGTGACTTGTCATAAACATCAGGCAAGGTCAGGTATATGATTTTATACCTAATGCCATATTCTCACTCCTATTCATTGGTCAGTAATTCTTGTTATCGAAAACTCTCGGTCGGTATACAATATGATCTTAGAAATGAAATAGTCAATAAATTATATTCCATAGTAGTGTATTAATTCATATCATTTTTAATTTCAAGATCACCGGTGAGATTCAAAAATCGCTCCCTTAAACATAAGTAAGTATACAGGTTGACTTTTTCATCACCGTCCAAACCGTCTGAGATGACTCCCGTGATACAAACGAACAACTCTTACTATTGGACCAACTCCTGAACTCGACAATAAAATTCAGCTGTTCCATAGATTTTGGTCGAATGAATATTGATGTTTAATATGGAACACAGGGCGCAAAGTGGTATATGGCCCGATCTCTTTATCTATCCATAGGAAAAGCACTTGCCCCAGCCTGCAGTGGTGTCATAAAATAAGCTGGTGATGGTGATGATGGAACCTGGTGGCTGGCAAGAGCACGATGAGAGTAGCCGCGGATCGTCCTGATATCAGATCGCGCTCATTGGAAAAGCCAATGTCCAGCATGATGATGTGATGATAGTGATGATAATAATGATGATGATGTTGATGATGATGTACCTGCAGCGCGCAGCATACCTGGTACCTGGCAATAGCTGTATGAGAGTAGCCGCGGATCGCGATCAGTGACCAGCTAATGCTCGTAGGAGAAGCTTATGTCTAGCAGTGGATGAATATAGGATGATTATAATGATGATGATGCTAATGATGATGCTGATGATGATAATGATGGTAGTGGTGATGGTGATGACGGTGATGATAATGGTAGTGGTGGTGGTAGTGGTGGTGGTGGTGATACGAGGACGACGATGATGATGACGACGTACCTGCAGCGCGATCTCTTGCGCAGCGGGTACTGAGTGCGGCAGTACGGCGACACGGTCGTGTGCGTTCTGCCCGCCGAAGTAGTAGATGTCGTCGAGGGAGAAGAAACTGTCAGACGCGTCCGCGCGGTTGGTCTGCATCATCTCGTACGCCACGCGACCCACCTACGGACAATTCATTCATTATATAACTATAGGTCACTTATAACCAGTTAAACTATACACTTGTTTCTCACCGACATTTCTCACGCTCGAACACACTATACTGCGTGCCAGCGATGTGAAACAAAAACAGGAGATCTACTACGAAATTGTACATTCAAATGTTCGGATTCGACCGACTCCCGACCGATTATTCGATAGTGACCTTACTACGAACAATGTTCGGAATCGCTCACCTACTCCGGAATCATAAACAATCATAGGAGTTTTGGATCGAATGACACAAAGCGACAGTGTTGTGCGTCCAATCGGTTTTTGGTAAACATTTATCATACACATTTTGAGTTGATATTTTAGTCAATTTATTGAGTATTATTATCTTATTATCTAGCATTATCACCTCATCATTCATCAGCCATCAAATATGATTCATTTATCACCTTTCATCATCATCACACCAAAATATAGAGAAATTATTACTGAAGACATGGCTGTATGGGCTAGATCCCTTTGCCTTTCCTATAATATGTGAGAATCAAAGAGAATTTAACACTACGTGAGAATAAATAAAGTAAACAAGAAACATGTGTTTTTTCACGGTAACTTGTTTTTATGTTATTTCTATTCTCAAATCTCAAGTAGCAAAAAACAATAATTCGAATGCAATAAACAGTGACAACGTGTCGTTTATAAGTGGAAGGAAACATAAGTTACAAGTTAGTTAGAAATACACTTGACGTGAAATTTTAACAAGTACCTACCAAACAACAAATGGGGATAAATGTACATTATAGCCCATCGAGGTAGACGTTCATAATTTTTTGGCTAAAAGATCTTATTTTAGGGAGTAATTGTGCGAAGTTTCAAACGCCGGAGATAAGTAGTTTTTTCACAATACATTATTGAAATGTTCTTTATTTAAGGACAACCAACAAAACAAACACCATGTACATTTATAAAACAACAGATATTGGGTTACATTCTAAGGCGCTGTCTTAATTAAAGGTTGCCACGACATGCATAAACTAAAATAGACTAATTAGGAAGCAAACTATGCACTCACTATTATTCACACAAACAAACTACTTAAGAACTACAAGATTAATTAAAGAAATCACAAGCCGACTTTGTAACAATCACCTTGTGGTTTTGGCCCCTCCAGGCAATTGATCATAATTTCGTCCTTTTTTTCATTTAATTGGGCATGTCAGTTGCTTTCAGACAGGCAAAGGGTTGAAAGTTCATACAGCCCAATATGTTGCGTTTTGTTTTTAAATCACATTTTATACTTTTACTTTACGTTTCTATTAACACCATTTACATTTCTATGAAAATCAACAATCACCAAGATTATTATAATAATTTCAATTGACTTAATTTTACCACATTGTAAAACAATTTTTTTCAAAAATTCACCCTAACGGAACGCAAAGCGACGCCGTCATTGACGCCATTTTGTTGACGTCATGTAAATGTCATCTTTAGTCATCGTTTGTCTGGCTTCCAGTTGAGATTTGAGATCGTTTTACGTACAACCTAACCCCAAAACAAAAAAACAAAAAAAAAACATTTAAATAAAACTGGGGGCTACAAGCTCCCCCCTTCGCAGGGGGAACCCCACTCTCCCCCTAACCCCACAACCCTTATCAAATTCAAATTATCGTTCGGACTTTGTGCATTCATTTCATAGTAGGGTTCACGATGCGTCAAACGTCAAACGACTTTCGGACGGAAGGAATGATAAGTGCGGGCCGACCGACTGAACGATAGCGATTAGTAGTAAGAAACGTGCAAACAATCAGCCGAAACTTCGAGTTGCGGCGTTTCGTAGTAGACCTCGATTCGTTTCGCTTCAAACCGCAAACTTGGGGACGATTTTTGAACCGGTGACTAATTATCGCGCTATTTAATGTCTCTGTTAACTTATTTTAACACTGAAAATTGTATGTATGTCTGTAAGACATCAGACTGTAAGTAATATTTTGCATATGTCAACGAACGAGGTTGCCTGCCAAGAATTTCGTTAAAATTTCGGACTGATTTGCAAATAGAAGTCTTGAGGCAAACTGTTGCCTCAAGATGTTAGACTTGAAACTAATGTTAACAAATTTGGTAGCCTGTTTAAGTTTGTTATAGTTGCATAGATATAGTTATAGCTTATAAGTGCTAAAATCGTCGGCGTGACTCTCTTGTCTCTAGACGCTGCTCTGTACACCCATAGTCAAACTATTAATATAGTTTGTGGGGCTATGTTTGTAAATGTCGTATTTCTTGAAGTTATAATAAACAATTTCATTAATTCATTCAAATAAATAAATAAGTCATTGGGCTACGTATATGTATATTATACGTTAGTTATTATTTGTCCGTCAATGCCCTTTTTGCCGGCCATTGCAGTAATGTAATATTAGTGCTGATAGATGACACTTAGACGTGGTCGCTCCCTATGGGCCTCATTGAAGCTGGCTTAAGGTCACTCAAAGAGCAATGGAGAGGGCTATGCTCGGGGTTTCTCTGCGTGATCGAATCAGAAATGAGGAGATCCGCAGAAGAACAAAGGTTACCGACATAGCCCGAAGAGTTGCTAAGCTCAAGTGGCAGTGGGCAGGGCACATCGCTCGCAGGACTGATGGCCACTGGGGCGGAAAAGTCCTTGAGTGGCGATCGCGTACCGGAAAGCGCAGTGTAGGCAGACCTCCAACAAGGTGGACCGACGATCTGGTAAAGTTCACGGGAAGCCGCTGGATGCGAGCAGCACGAAACCGGTCGTTGTGGAGTTCTTTGGGGGTGGCCTTTGTCCAGCAGTGGACGTCTTTTGGCTGAAATGATGATGATGATGATTTTGAATATTAGTACTAACCTGGCTGCTGAACGTGCACACGATGTACTCGCACATAGACAGCAGATGCAAGTCGACGAGCAGGCCGGTGAGCGAGAGCGGGGTGTAGCGGCGGTGGGTGGCGGCCGTCTTGGCGATGGACGGGTCGCCTAGGAACGAGTACTCGGGGTACTTCGACTTGGCGTCTTCTAACACCTGCGGACAACGACGTAACAATAAGAATAAGAAACAATGATTGACCTGCACAAAAACAAATACAAACAGGATACACAGATACAAAAATAAATTAAAAATGTACATCATGAAACAACTAACACAATGAACAGAAACTTTTTGAACATTTAACACAATGACACAAACCAAAAATTAAAAGGAAAAAAAATTAAGTGCAAGGCCGACGGGTAGCTGTCTCATCAATGCTTTTGTGGCAATACACAGAATGCCACAGAAGCGCGGGTTTCCGGGTTTTTTAAATTTCCTCAATAGACATTTAACTTTATGTATATGGCATATGGTTAAAAATTCATTGAAGTATTCTCGAATATGCGAGCCCCATTTGAAACCCATCACGCATATAAATAAACTGAAAAAAAATTCAAAAGCGCTTTATAAGGCATTAAAATTTTGACCCACACCAGACGAAGTCAATCTTACGTGGTTGACTGCAAGCACTATAATCTATTACCTCTTGATTCTCGTCGTGACTTACTTGACTTATGTTTACTTTACGATATTTTGAAGAACAACCCAGACGCACCTAACCTTCTCTCACTTGTCAGTTTCTGCACTCCAAAATACCGTACAAGACACACTCCGTTGCTAAACGTACCGAGTCACCATACCATTAACTCGAGTAACGCTGTTATGACCCGTTTGCCCAGGACATACAACAAAAAGTTTCAGCATATTGATATATTAAATACGAGCAACGGTCCCTAAAAAGGAAAGCATTTATCTCGAATAGTGATAAATCCTTGTAAAGTGTAGCATATTATTTAGTGTTTTATATTAGCGATTTTTGTTTGTTTAATTTTTAATTTTGTGTGTATGTTTGTGCAGGTGCCAGCACATCAGTATATCTAAAGCTGCTGTCACGGCACATTCCATTTTTGAAATTGAAAAAATAAAACTTCTTTCTTAGCTATATTACTATCGTTTTGGCGGCAATTGAAAATCAAATTAGGTAATTATATTAGAAAGGTACATGTCTGTACCTGGTGTAGAGCGCGTGTGAACCGGTTCTTCGTACCCTTGTTCTACGAGTACGGTGTCTTGGGCCTAAACTAGTGTGCATGTTTAGTGTATTCTGTAAATGTGTAGTGGCATTTAAAGGATCGGGCGGGGTCCTGGGACATACACATTGCACACGCTGTACGTAAGATTACCACCACAAAATGGCAGATTTCTTCTATAGTTATCATTTTTCATTATTCCATACGGGTAACCACTTGACGTTCATCTCGCTTGCAGCCGCACTTCACACGGAATCCTCAACTACACTAAGGCACTGGCTATCTTTATCTCGTAACTGCCAGAACACAAAAATTATACTAACAATGCTACTAAATTGAACATATTATACCTATTCACCAGATTCGAGTCGCAAAAAGAGCAATGGAGCGTGCCATGCTTGGCATCTCACTTATCTCCTCGACCACATAATATGGAGGTGACAACACATAAGTGTCGCAAAAATAAATAAACGCAACGTCACTTTTCAAATTATCTCGACAAGACCGCGTGAGGCCTCAGTAAAGACCCGAGTCCCTACTAATGCTTAAGAGGTATGGCGGGGAGGAATTGATCATTCATAACTTGTATTATCACCCAGTATAATATATACTCACACAAAGAAAATAAGCACCGGCTAAATGTTAAAACCGCACCAAACCAAACCAAAAAAAGTGTTTAGCGCAGGGAAGAACCTGCCTATAGCTTCGTTCATGTATGGACGTGGAACCTCTACTCGGCTCACCGTGTCCATCTACATTGACTATAGAGTCCATTAACTTACATTAGCATCGTCGGTGGCCAAGTACACTCTCCGTACGTCGACGTTGCGCGTGAGCTCCAGCTGATCGTAGTACGCCTTCACGTGCGTCATGTACTCGTGGATATGATGGAAAGCCGCCTCCGTACCCACTTTGTCGGTGCGCCGTATGTGCACACTGGAACAATACAGGTCAAACCATCAGTGATTGGAATCTTCATCACCAGCGGACTTTTGTGTCCCCACTGCTGAGGCACGAGTTTCGAAGAGAACGGGCCATAAACCACCACGCGGGACCGATCCGAACCCTCTGAAGAATCTAGTAGGGAACGGGGACACGCTCGCGCCATTCCCTTTAGAAACACTCTGACGGTGTATCAAGCACAGGGCTTGAGGAACCCTTTAATATTATCGCGCTCCCAAAAAAGTCCGGTGACTAAATCTCTCTAAAAAAATCATGCCGGCCCAGTGCGATGTGGTGTTTAACGACTGCTGATACAGCCGAGTACGGCAGCTTTACGTGCCTTCCGAAGCACGGAGGAGCGAGAGATGATAATTATGTTTGATCACCCAGCCGATGACGGGCCTTTGTTGCTTAACTTAACAGCAATCGCAGACCGAGCGCGTTTACGACTGCGCTATCGAGCTACTCAAGTCATTGGAATATGTAAACTGTACTTACTTTATCTTCACGACGGGAGTACAGGACGCTACATGGAAGTGATAATACCACTAAATTTGATTTTAAGATTACAATTAAAGTGTTGTTTAATCAATAAACAATTCTAAAGACGATAAAATTACGAAATAATTACCAGTAATCGAAATACCGGTATCAAATTCGGTGGTATTAACAGTTCCATGTTATGTCCCGTCTTGAAGTTTCGGTAAATATAGTCTACCTATTATCGACTACTGAATCGGTTTCAGCTATTATTTAAATAGATAGTTTTTTCCAATATAATAAAAAGTAAGTAAATTACAGTCACTCCTTGGAACAGTCGAAATTTAAGCTTTAATGTTCCTTTAAAAAGAACCTTACCCTTACCTGAAGTTTTAATTTCGTCATCGTCATTAAATAAATTCGTGATACCAATTAGTCGAAATTAAGTAAATAATTACCGTATTATGTAATCTAACCATTGTAACGTTTGATACACTGAACCAGAAAAAGAAATAGCCCTTGCCGAGTTTATTAAGTTTAAGTTAATTTATAACAAAAAAGTTTGATCAAATTTATATATACTTTACCTATATTTATATAAATTACAAAAACACAATTTTGAAAAAATTTCCACGAGCAGGATTTGAACCTGCACCCTTCTGACTTACCGGGTCAGGTGCTCTTCCATTTGAGCTATCGGTTCTAACCAGCCCGCCGAAATTATTCAACACTATTTACTTTTTTACTTTGAAAGCCAAAGGCGCCAAATATATATATAAAATTATATAAACAAAACAAAAACATTTTATAAATAGCTTGCCTACTTCTTAACTGATCTTTAGTATTTGTAAAAATATTATGATCAGATGTTAATGACGGTAGTTGTTGACATTGAATTGGCGCCTTTGGCTTTCAAAGTAAAAAAGTAAATAGTGTTGAATAATTTCGGCGGGCTGGTTAGAACCACGATAGCTCAATTGGAAGAGCACCTGACCCGTTTGACCTGACATGTCAGAAGGGTGCAGGTTCAAATCCTGCTCGTGGAAATTTTTTCAACATTGTGTTTTTGTAATTTGTATCGCAACAAAATTTGCGTTAAAATTATATAAACAAAACAAAAACATTTTATATTTATATATTTTCTATTTCTATATATTTTAAATAATATCACAGGTTAATTAAAACAACGTTTCTTTTATATCAGCTTAACAAAAATCATGAAAATCATATCTAACTAGCAATTGCTATAACGATAAATCTTGAAAGTAATCAAATGCTCAATAAAAATCACGGCATGATTATGGCCGGCTTGATTGCAGTTTATTGAACATTTTGCGCTTGAAAATGAATCAGAACTATTACAATCGAATAAGGTAAAACTATATTGGTCAATAAGCGGCTCGGCAATAAACTGTTTGTGAAATTATTATTAACTATACTTGTGACTGTGAATTTAAATGACGTCAACAAACGACATACGATTTAATTGCATTTTCAACAACTTTAAGAGTTGAAAAGCGAAATACTTTCTTCACGCGAGTCAATTCGCTTTTTTTGTTTACCTTCAAGTTTTAATCGATGTTAATATATGGGATAGCAAACGATTAATCAAATAATTAAGTAGTTGAGTGGTAAGTCAGTAGAGAACATTTTTAGCAAAACAATTGTCTAAAAATTTTTTTTATATAGAAACTGTATGGGATTTGCAAACTGTGACGTCACTTTTATGTTCCGTCAATTAAGTATTTATTAAAAACTTTTTAGTTTACAAAAAATCATCTTGCGTAGATCAAATAAAAATATGTTAGTTTTAAAGAAATGTCACGTGATGTCATTTATACGTTATGTTCTGGAATTAATTATTGTTGTTGTCAACTTCCCTGTTATAAACACAGATCATTTTATTCATAAGTAAGTTTACAGCCATCATTGTTAATTGTAGAAATGGCTTGATATAAAATATAGAGAATCGAATCAGCGTAGTACATAATTCGGTGTATGATAATTTTACTAGCAAGGTTTGCTAGAGGTTTACGGTTGGTACACAAGCCTGCACATAAGACTACCATAAACTGTCAAATTTCCTCAATAGACTTTGAACTTTATGTCTTAGTCATATATGGTTGAACATTTATTGAAGAACTTTGTAAATTTTGGATAGGTTGATGCGCAGGTGTCTGTACCAAACACATACAGACATAAAAACAATATGTATATGTTTTATTTATATTGGACCAGAAAATAGTACCGGAAAGAAGACGACGCCAGTTCTTAGCTTGTTAAACAAGACATAAGTTTTATTATTTTTACAAACCACTATATTCCTGATACTTACCCAACAATAGGATTCTTAAAGTTCATCTTGGCTACAGTCTCGTTAATGGCTTTCTGCAGCGTAGGCCGCGGCCTCAGCACGTATTTCAGCATCTGGCCGATCCACCACGACGCCGGGTCACCGTTAAATCGCACTATCCTGCTCGAAGGACCAAACACTTAGCAAACAGTACATTTTGAAATAACAAAATGAATTATGATCGTAAATTAAATGTTTAATTATTATAAATATCCCGCCAGTTAAACCCGATATGACCTTTTAATATTCAAATAAGTCTGGTATAAATCAAAGACACATTTAAAGTTGAAATCATCGGTCGGCGTGGCTACCCAATATGGGAATCTCATTATTATTTCATGTAGTAATTATTCGGCCCAAGACCAGAAAAAACTCACCAATAACTTACCTGTTAGCCAAATCCTTGGGTATCGCTAGTGGCAAGAATTTAGGCTTCTGTGATATCGAATCGATAAATGGCAGTGACACAACTTTCGCATCGTACGATACTGAAAACCATAATTTATGTATTAGATGAAAAATTGTAAGTGTACAACAAGCTTTTTTAAGGAAAATACATTAAACTGTCACTTTAGTTAAATTGTAATGGGAAGTCCTTTAGCTTACAACATATATAGTTTAAATGTAATAAAAATGGTAATTTAAGTATTAATAATATTAATGTTTTGACTACTTAAATAACAGTAAAAATTATGCACATAAAATTAATAAAAAGGCCAGTTTATCATTAGCCAATGCTCTTTCATTTTCAATTTTCTTCCATATGCATAGCGAAATATAATGTAAAATAATCGCCGTTACGAAATAAGTCCTGGTTGAAATTTGAAGTAAACGATAAACCTTTTTATAGCCTTCACAATAAAGCTGACATTTACCTGGCCACTGTATGACTTTATCGTCGTACGCGGTAGTACAACTGTCCGATACCGGGTAGAACACATAATCCCAGCCTTTGTTGTTGTACCTCCAACCTTTTGAGTTGAGTATTAAGGTTCTCTCTGTGGCGTAGGCGAATATTAGGCAATACACTATATGGTGCAGTTGGCAACCGAAACCGCAACCCTGAAACAGAGTAAATTGCATTTTTACAATAACTTGTTTAACAATTGTTTAACAGTTTAGTGTATTTTCCTTTTTTAGTTTTTATAGCAACACAGTCAAAGGATTGTAGTAAATCATAGCATTGTTGGAATAACTACTGCTACGGTAAGCGGTTTGCGACTAAAGATACCATTTTGTTGGTTTTTTTTTAATTGTTTTTGGCTGCCTATGTTTTATGCCGGACGTATTTTAGTGTGGTGGGATGCCTGTTTAAAGAGGCATACTGAAATTTCAGAATATATCTCGCTTATGTAAAGTTTAAATTAATAAAGAGAAGGGACTTCAGTACTTGAGTTTAATCTATATATATAAAATTCTCGAGTCACAATGTTAGTTGCCATACTCCTCCAAAATGGCTCGATCTATTTTTATGAAAACCATTTTTATCTATATATACTACTCAAAACAAAATAAGGGCCACGAGGTATTTTTTCATTTTGGTGTAATTTATTAAACATTTACATATTGAAAGTAGTAAAATATTGAGTATACAAACTCTTTGATACCTAAACTTTTTAATATTGTAGTATTCATCTAATGCTGGCAACAATTTTAAATAAAATTTGATTTAAAATTATTTTTGAAAATTTTGATTTCATTTTCTTTGACGTTTTGCTTTCCTTAGCTTCTTGGTTTATTAGAAATTATCAGAGTTCATTGATATCTCGAGTCAGAAACATCTTTTGCAATATGCCACAAGCACGCAGGCGTCATATGGACTCGCTGACAGCAACCAGAGCCGTTACAATGATTGAAGAAGGTCATTCGCAGCGATCTGTGGGTTTGCAATTGGGATTTTCTCGAAGAGCTATTCAAAATCTATGGAATCGTTTCCAAGAGACCGGCAGTATTAGAAGAAGACCTGGTTCGGGCAGAGTTCGCATTACAACAGCTCAAGAGGATCGTTACATTCGATTAAGTGCGCGCTGAGATCGCACAACGACGGCCCGCAAGCTGCAAAATCGTTTACGGCTCACAACGGGTACTCGTGTCAGTGACCAAACTATTCGTAATCGATTGCATGAAGACCAGCAGGCATCAAGAAGGCGAGTTGTCCGTATTCCATTAACCAGAAATCATCGTGCAAATCGTTTAAGATTTTCCCGTCAACATTTGGACTGGGACATAAACCAATGGGGCATGGTGCTCTTCACAGACGAATGCAAAGTTAAATTTTTTAACGACGATCGGCGTATTAGAGTATGGAGAAGACGCGGCGAGAGATTTTCAGAAGCCTGCATCCATGAAGTCGATCGTTTTGGTGGTCCAAATGTAATGATTTGGGGCGGGATAAGCTTACACGGCAAAACTGAGCTCGCTATTTTAAATGAGGGTACTGTTACTGCTCAGCGGTATATTGAGGAAGTCGTCAGACCACATGTGATCCCATTTGCCCAGCGAGCGGGTCCTGGATTCATCTTGATGCAAGACAATACTCGTGCACACACGGCTCAAGCGACTCGGTTTGTACTGGAAGCGTCTCAAATTCAAGTCTTGCCGTGGCCGGCGAACAGTCCGGACTTAAATCCAATAGAGCACATGTGGGATCAGTTGAAACGAAGAGTTAGAGACGGTGATCAGGAAATCCACAACCAACAGCAACTCATCAACGCTGTTAAAAGGGCCTGGGAAGAGATTCCAATGGAAAATGTCAGGCATTTGATTGAGAGCATGCACTCCAGGCTTCAGGAGTGCGTAACGAAACGAGGGGGGCATACCTGTTACTAAAAGATGAGCATGGAGTATTTTCTTTTGTTTTCAGTAACTTTACATTGTTTTTATTTTTAACCTTAAATGTGTTTTTTCTTTCAAAAGCAAATAAACTTTTTAATCATTATTATTAGAATAAATTTATTGGTCTACACGGTAAAAACAACATTAGTTTTCGTTATGGAGACAAAAAAATTAATATTGGTTTTATTATTTTCATGGTACAGACAAAATACCTCGTGGCCCTTATTTTGTTTTGAGTAGTATATATATAATACTTCTGTCATAATGTTACTTGCCATACTCCTCCGAAACGGTTCGATCAATTTTTATGAAAAAAAAATATACATTCAGTAGGTATGAGAATAGGTCGTAAAGTATATTTCATATTACTGGGTGATTAGGGTAAAAATTATATGGCAGAACAACGTTTGCCGGGTCAGCTAGTATAATATATATACGTATCTAATCAGTGTAGGTTTAGATCTAGTACTGTAAGTAAACCGATGGATATATATATATAAATAAATAAGCAATTACAAATCAATGTATAAGCCTCTTTCGTATTATGAGGATAAAACGTTAGTAAGCGTATTCTCAAAAGCCTAAATTCAAAAATGCTCGTAAATATTCTTTAAAATTCTATTTCTATAGCTAAAATGACTTTTTTACTGATAGAATTAAGATAATTTAAATATAGATTTTAAAATCAAACTAATACTATCTAGGCAAGTTTAATTTTTATAAACTTTCCTTGTATTTTTACCCGACTGCGTCAGAAGGAGGGTTATGTTTCTCGAGTGTATGTATGTATGTATGTATGTATGTTGCAGGGGACCGGAAGGTGTGGAAAAAGTGTGGGGAGGCCTTTGCCCAGGAGTGGGACAGCTATGGCTGATATAATAATAATAATAATATACGTCACCATCCCGCATGACGAGAACCTCGTAAATGCCGAGAAGGACAAGGCCATCAAGTACCTTGACTTGGCTCACGAGGTAACCGCCATATGGGATGTTGACTCGACAATCATTATGCCGATAGTCGTGTCTGGGAACGGTCTGGTAGCGAAGAGTCTCGACCAACACCTTAAGAGACTCTCGCTTAATGGTTGGATCAAGGGTCAGATACAGAAGGCGGTACTCTTGGACACGGCGCGGATGGTCCGAAGGTTTTTGTTTCTGCAGCCCTAACCACCGGCAGGTTGAGCCCTGCCCCGTTGCCGGCGGCACCCTAGGCTAGGTTTTTTATAATATTTTTATGTTTTGTATGTGCTTTTGTATTTTACTTTTATATTAATATTATAACAAACCTAGGCTAAGAAAGAAAATAAATAAAGAGTATAATAATAATAATAATAATGTGGAATAGTCGATCATTGTTCCCATAGTCGTATCTGCAAACGGCCTTATAGGGAAGTCTCGACCAACATCTCAAGACTTTCGCTGGATGGCTGGATCAAGGGTCAGATACAAAAGGCAACACTCCTGGACACGGCACGCATTGTCAGGATGTTTCTTTCTCTGCAGCCTTAATCGCCGGTAGCTTGAGTCTTGCTACGCTGCTGGCGGCGTTCAAGGTTTAGGTTTGTATTTTTGTATGATATAACAAAATATCATACAAAAATACAACTTTTACTATTTATATAACTTTTATAAGACCTAAAACTAAGATTTGAAATAAATATAGAGTGAATAATAATAATATGTATGAATGAATGCTTGTCTGTTTCTTTGGCACGCTCTACAGCCCAAACGGCACAGTGGATTTTAACATAATATAAGGTTTCGTTAGATTTTTTTTTTGACTGTGGGAGTGATATAGGCTATGATAAAATAAAAAAAGTAAAAACATTGGCCGGGTTAGCTATTAGTAGTTTTGACCCCAAGAAACAATTAGATTGACCACACGATCAAAATTCGAACGAACTCTATCGTCTACGGAATTTAAAGGATATTGATTTTTCTATGGACGTAGATGTAAATATTTATAAAATTTATAAAATACAGTGAAAAAATTAAACGCCCACATTAAATAATAAAATTGTCCCCGCCTGCGACAACTATCAATATTCAATGTATTTATAAATACTCATTTATTATAGATTAAGTATATTATTTAAGTATAGGTATCGGACAAGGAAATGTTTCACGTTGCATTCAACATTGCTCAAATTGAATTCTGGGATCGTAGAGCTTGTTTTTTTCTTTTCAGTTTTTTCTCTTTGCAGTTATTTTTTATACTCCGGTTTTTACGAGTATATAATTGTTTTTTTATATAGTTGTTTTAGCAGTCAGGTTTTTTCCGTATCGGTAATATTGTATTATATAATTGCCGTCCATGTTAGCTGACGTGGATAGCTACATTTCAGTTTTTAAATTTATGATTAGCTTGGTTCGTCTAATGTGCGTACCCTCTCTGGGAAACGAGCCCGGAACCTATGAGTCTACGACCGATGTTCAACCCACTAAATTACAGAGGAGGTGAGATTACAATCTAGTCATACAAAATATTTGTTCGAAATAGGCTGTTATAATAATAATGTGGAAAATTATTTAAATAACTTACAGATAAGCAACTAAATAATGATGATTTTGATGTTTATCTGTAAATCGAAACCACCACAATGTCATCAAACATGCAATCAGTCTATCAAATTCACTATAGGGCAGTTTTTGAATAATATGTCACGCATCATCATTGTAATTATTCACCAGTTTATTCCTATGTCCCCACTGCTGGGGCACTAGCCTTCCCTATGGATGGAAACACCAAAGGGACAACGGGCCGGTGCGGATTGGCGGTTGTTAATGACTGCTAATACAGCCGAGGTCAAAGGCGTTACGTGCCTTCCGAAGCGCAGAGGAGCTCGGGATGATAAATGTTTCGTCACACAGACCGAGCGCGTTAACCACTGCGCCATCGAGCTCTCAACTATGTCACAATACAATAACAAATAATAATTGTGATCCTACACATTTGACACTAAGATAAGGTCCATCCATTTATCTTTAGGATTGTCATCATATAGAGAATATTACGATTAACACATTAGCTAACGAAACAATGTTGTATAAAATAGTACCATAAATTATTATGCTTAAATGAATTATTCTTATGGCAATTCAAACATACGTCTATATCAAGACCTTCTTAAAAGTCAGCTCAGTCAGCATAATTAAAAAATGCAATTTACTGATCTATGTAAACACAAAACAGGCGACAGCAGCGATCAAATGGAAACAAATGACTGATTCTGATAACTAGGTAAATGTTAGGAGATTGGTAAATACACTAAGGTTTTTGTTAACAAAACACCAAATGGCCACTGCTTACGTTTGGGGCATGTGAGCTTGAATGCCGAGCTATGTCAACGACCTGCATATTTGCGGAGCGTGACAAACGCAGCCGCATTTGTTTGACTAACTCATTACGAGGCTCTCTCAGTACAGTCAGAGGCAAAATGATCTAAGCTTTCAAAATTACCATAATTATGATTATGGATACATATAATTTTACGCAAATTTTGTTGCGAACAAATTACAATTTGAAAAAAGACAAAATGTTGAAAAAATTTCACGAGCGGGATTCGAACCCGCACCCCATGACATGCCGGGTCAGGTGCACTACCAACTGTGCTATCGTGGCTTTGGTGGTAGTGGTGGTCTTACAAATTACCATAATAATTTAACTTTTTACAAAAATCAACCTTATTCACCTTAGTGTAAGTAGATATTTCATGTGTTATCAGACGTCAATATAAAGTGTACCCAACCGTCATTGATAAATGGTTGATTCTTTTCTAACGTTCAAATATTTTGCTATGCTCGAACTTAAAAGTGACATAAAATAAACTATGAAATATATAAAGTTTTGCATTACTTAAAGAACGATAACGGTAATTAACTTTAATACAATATACAACTATTGAACTTCAATGGTAATAGTCAAACTCAGGGCCGTCTTTAACCTATTGGGGCCCTAGGCATTTTATGATAATGGGGCCTTATGATCTAGCAAAGATTTTAATAAAAAAGGCAAAAGGAGTAGATAAGCAAAATTCTAGTTTTATTTAACTGGTATATTATTTGCAGCCAGATAGAGTTGCCAGTGTTAGGCCTCTGGTTTATTAGAATTAAAAACTAAAAAGTGAAAAATTTAGTTCTTGTTTCGCAAAATAAATATATTTATCGGTAATATCGGTTTTCGGTTGGTGATCTGGCAGGAACAAGGGGGCGCCATCGATTGCGGGGCCCTAGACACTTGCCCTTCCCAATGGTAAAGAAGGTCAGGTCAAATCAAACTCGCGTTTATTATTACGGTTAAAAGTTAATAAACGCGAGTAGATCCGTTTCGAAAAGTTGTTTTATTGAAATGTGTAGTGTTCGCCCAAACTTTAGGAAAGGTAAAGTAAAATATTCGTTATTAAAAACTCCCATACATAGGTCTTAAGCTCATTTCAGACTACGCTATAATATTATAGCATATAACATATAGTTCATAGCACAACAATATCGCTCACCATACATTTATTTAGGATACGTTCGCACTAAGCTATAATATAATATTATTGTTTTGTATGATGAAGTCTTGCTATGCTATACTATATAGCACAATAGTGTAGCGTAGTATGAAAAGAGCTTTATTCTGAAAAACGCGATAGTAAAACCGGTTGCACTTGTTTGACAAGTTAATTATAGCTGCTGTTGTACGAGTAGATCAAAATTGTACGAATCCTTATCAGCCGGGATAAGTGTCAAACATGGTATCAGGCAAGTAAACAAACATTTTGTAATGGGCTCGATAACTGATCGTTTGGAGCGGCCAGACAATAAATACATCACATCGTTTCATTATATTATAAATAAAGCTTA
Source organism: Eudonia truncicolella (assembly GCA_949315975.1). Lineage (NCBI taxonomy): Eukaryota > Metazoa > Arthropoda > Insecta > Lepidoptera > Crambidae > Eudonia > Eudonia truncicolella. The sequence continues at coordinate 5,903,511 of OX438838.1, read as the reverse complement.
AGATTACGGCAGATGCCACTAAATATTGAACCCTAAACACTTGGAATAAGACAGAAGTAATACAGAAAAAAAGCACGATGTGTTCGTCAAAAGGTTAAAATAATTATATGTGCCATTTAATAACATTTTAAACTGTTCTGCCCCCCGACCGCCTAACCGATTGCTTTGGCTACGTGTATAGTTTATGACGTTATCTTGTCATTTCGTACCGCCTATAAAAGCAATATCGAAAGCTGTAAGCTATAGCTTTCGATATATGCCTATACCTATTAGCTAGATGACAAGATGACGTCATAAACTATACACGTAGCCACAGCAATCGAGTTAGGCGGTCGGGCCCCTGGTATTGGCTAGATCCATTTAAATCACCACGAGCACGGTAATACGAGTGCCGAATGCGAATTGGTACCGCATTGCAAAACCTTCATTCTTCATTCGAAATACAATTTGCCCGTCTTGGCACCTGATAAGGATATGTCTGACTGAATAGTACAAAATGAAACGTATTAATTTATATAATTTTTCTTATAAATAAATAAATTTATTAAAATGTAATGTACAATATAGTATTAAATATATATTATTTTTTTATAACTATTGTTATATTTCTCATGCTAGTATTAGAAATAATAAATAATAAATAATATTCGCAGTGTCCTTGCAGGGTTCTTATGTGAACTGATGTTTAGTTTTAAGATCTTTTGTACCTACACCTAGAATAGAAAATAATATAATAATTTGAATTAATCTCAGCGTTTCTTGATATCTCGAAAACGTCGAAAAACATGGTTAATATTGTAACATTATATTTTTTGTAGCGGATGCTAGAGCTGAGCGCATATATAAAAAGTCTGACAATGGATTAACGGGCTACTTACTGAACCATCGCACTGTAAAGCGTGACAGTTTACGGTAATTTAGCAAAATGCTAACATAAAAAAAAATGTTTATAATCAATTTATTAATCTCTTCTGATATGGTTTGGCATGATGATGGTGATAATAATTTAAAATGTTTAGCTAGAAACAACCAAATAAAATGGAAAAAGTATGTGGCAAATTCGAATATTATCTGTTGTGTTTATTTATTAAATAAAGTGTTTTTTATTAATAAATAAATTAATTTAAAAAGACGCACTTGGTTTGCGATTGCTGAAGTTAAGCCACTTCCACAAGAGCCGGTCATCGGATGGGTGACCAAAATTTTATAATCTCGATCTTTTCCGTTTTTTTTTTTTTTTGGAGAGAGATTGCTGATTGCCGCTGCGGCATTTTCAGCTTCACCGGGCTTTTTGGGGGCGGCGAGGAATGTAAAGGGTCCCTCAAGCCGTGTGAAACGAATCACCTTCAGAGGTTATCTAGAGGGAACGGCATCGCGCACAAGTGCGCGTCCCCGTGCCCTACTAGATTCTCCGAAGGGTTCGGATCGGATCGGGGGATCTTTTCCGTGCTTCGGTAAGCACGTAAAGCCGTTGATCCCGGCTCCAGTAGTTAACAACCGCCAATCCGTAATAAGCTCGTATGGTGTGAGGACATAAAAATGAGCTCGTAGTTAAATATGCGAATCGTATCAACCAAGAAGGAAAATATATATGTTACCTTATTCAAGTTGCAAATGAGTTTCCTGGCTTCCCTGCAATCAGGTGGATTCTGCAGGTGTCGCAGCCGCCGCTGTATCAGGTCGCTGACGTTGGCCGCCTCCATCTGCCTCCACTCGTGGTATCCGTCCAGCTCTGGCAGTTTCTCCTGGTCGGATAGTAGGGAGCTACGAAGATTTTTATAATTACAATTCGGCTTATCAAAGTACAAGGTTCTCTATTAACTTAACCTATAACCTCAATGGAAGAGCATTCGCATAACACACGCAACTTTGAAAACACAATTTAAGTGTCATGAAGGTACTTAGATACTATTTTGCTGTATTTACAGATTGTTTATTAAATCTACCATCCTTGATCCTTTTGGCCAGCATGTGATAACTCATTTAACATGTATTTGTTACTGGTTAGCGAGACCTCATCAGTAACTCTTGATGATGATGATGAGGCTTGCTAAAGCCTGCTAAATGCCTATTTAAAATATATTATTACTTTAGGTACGTACTCATATATTTTAAATAGTAGGAAATTCCCTTACTTAAATAGTTTTAGAACTATTTAAGTAAGAGATTTTCCTACGATACTGTAAGTAAACACTTACTTACCTTATTTAGCCATAATTTTAAAAGGCTTTACTGCCGTACTCAGAGACGTCAATTAAGTTTTAATAACAATTAAGTATCTTGCTGTCACTTTCTTATGTATAGTGCTAAATAGAGAAGGAAAGACATTTAATTGTCATTAAACTTAATTGACGTCTCTGAGTACGGCAGTTAAGGTAATAATATTTCTTAAGGGACAAGTGTTACAAGATACTCGCACAACAGGCGATCGGCTAGCAACCCATCACTATGTTATCTATTCTTTCTTTGGAACCCTACTATGTTTATGCTAAATGTGGCGTCAGGTCAATATACGAATGGATAGTATATTCAAAATTGGTGATTTCGATGCAGTCTGTCTACCCTACCTGTCTCTTTTTTTTTTGGGAGAAGGCCGTTAGAGTATTTATGTATGTAATTAAGTTAATATTCTGCTATTTTAAACCTTCACAATCTTGTCTCAGTGTTGTCAGAAACAGGATGTTACATACTTACATACTCCAAATGTCAAGTCAGGCTTGTAACACGATTAAGTATGTTTTAATATAGCAGAATCGAGGCCCTGAGCCATTGTTTCTTGTTACGACATTCTCACTGACAGCCAATAGCATTCGAACAATTTGGTGTTTGGGTAATGTGGAATGCTTATAGCACGCATGTGATTGCCGAGTGAACGCTCCATTAAAAGAAACATTATACCCATAAATTAGTAAAGCATTGTTTCATTAACATTACTACTGGAAAATTGCTAGCGCGTCATTGATAGATAAACACAACTACAGGCATAAAATCCATAAAGCAAGTCACGCCAATACCAACCTTTTCCTTTCAGCTAGTTGGTCTAAAATAGTTTGTATTTTTTCAACTTTGTTGTCTTCATACATGACTTTGCTTAGCTCATGGCTGATATAGTACCATAGCTCCTTGGTGTTAGAGTACACTCTCCTCCTGAGATTCTCATAGTCTTCCGTGGGGCCATGGCCTGTGTCCAGGAACAAGGCCCCCGTGTCAATGTCCTTCAAGTTACCATTTAAACTGCAAAAAATTTTTTTTTAAATAATATATTAAAGCAGACATGACAGCAAGACATGGTAACAATTCCGTTCATAATAACTACTCTAACACGAATCAAAGTATTATTTTATTTCACAATGCGATTGGCCTTCCTGCCTCCCTCCGTCTAACCTGGTGACAAAAAAACCGAAGCTAGAAGCGCACTTCACCCGAAAATTTCAGAAGAACTCCTGGCTAACTCATATGCTACCGACATTGTTATGGAGAAAAAATAAAATAAGATGCTCTTGCATTGCTCTTGCAATGCTTTAACTTAAAAATAACTTGACTTCATTTTACACAATTCAAGTCTCAAAAGACAACTACAGCTTCCAGGTTTTAGTAATAAGATTTTCTAAACAGTCTTTACACTAGAAGACTTAAACGACTCGAGCCGTTTGTAAAAGGCTAACGCTAGGTTCGCAATTTCGCAAAGGAATAAAGAGGTTTTAACATGTCAGTGATTGCTAGTGACATTTCTGGGTGCCTGTGCGAGTTTCATTCGCCATTCTATCACGTTAGCGAAAACGAGAATTTATATAGCAAATTTTAACTCTTCTCGTATGTCGCCAGGAGGCGCTCGCTACTTTAATGCCATACTAATTTTCGTTTTCGTGTTCGGATAGCAATCAAAACTCACAATAGGCACCCTTGTGTGTCAAGTGTCTATCTATAAATTAAATATCAGTAATTTTTGCATTTTTTTTTCATCCATATGTATAAGTTTAAGGCTTGAAATATAGGCCTTAGTCGTATCGTATGTTTGTTGAAAAATATCCACTGAAACAAATCTGAAAAATAATTTTTGAGACGTTAGAATATGGATTTTTTTGTTTCTAGACTATTGCTTTATAGAAAGAGTAATATTCAAAAACAAGACAGCGTTTTGGTTATTACAAAATTGTCATTTTGCTGTGTTCATGCATAAAATTATAAGCAAAAGGGCAGAGTTCAAAATTGTTTTGTTAGTTACGTACCTACTCATGTTACATACGTTTCGTTTGGGAAAATAAACATTCCCATGCACTTACACAATATTTTAAAACGATGGAGTTTATATTCGTAACAATGCTTACATTTCGTAAGCCCGTATTTTGATAGGGTTACCAACGTCATACAAAATTAAAACCTTATTTAGTTCTCATCGAGTGAACAGCTCTTGAAAAATAAATTAATTCATTCCGAAATTACTGTTATTATAGTGACGCATACTGTGCATGCTCTTAGAATATACCTAGTCGTTACAAGAAATATTCAATGTTTTGTGGGCATCGAAGGGACAATGTTGGAATATTTTTCGTAAAGAACGTAAATGTTTTATGTAGATTTAAGCATGCATCATTTGTAAAGAAAACATTATTTAATCCCAACTAGCTAACTAAAAAGTAAGTACAGATCGCGCCAAACTTCTAGTCGCCTCTGAAGTTGGCGCGATTCGCGTCGCAGTAGTAAAAAATAGGCATCATCGTCAGTGGGACGAAGGCGGGGACACAACTCACGTTTCTATTCGTAGCGAAGTACAGTCGCGTTGCGTAAATTAAGTGTTGCTCTATTTTTGTTAAGTTTTTTTTTCTGTTATCCACATTATTTAGTTGTTGTTGTTTGTTGCTTTGTTCAGAAAGGCTAAAAATGCCTAACCGAAATACCGTTTTACGTCGGCAAGCTAGAAAGATTATTTATAATGTTTCGCAGTTTATGCAAAAAGAAGCTGAAGAAGGCATAAAAATTATAATTATAATTATATTGTTTAAAATATTAAACTTATTTTCTAATGACAAATTGTATTTTTACTTTAATGAGGATAGTCTTCTGATTCTTTTTAAGGATATAAATAATAAGTGATATCATTACACATACCAAATCACTAATTAATTTTTATTACGTTAAATATTAAATGGCTAATAATACTTTGGATCTGAGTGTACAGCTGCGCGAAGCAACTTCAGAGGGGACTAGAAGTTTGGCGCGATCTGTACCCCTTTTAAACCGTCTTCGTTCATACAATTACTTCGATATGTTGCGTACGTACATTTCTTATGACTTGTTAAGGATAAATCTAATTAGGACGCATAGTGCTCTAGTATACACTAGTAGGTACATCTAGTAAATTTTGTCATATTATCCTCGTACTTTTTGTAGCCTATATTGTGTCCCACTACTGGGTTAAGGCCTTCCTTCTGGGCCCATGCGGCTAACGTGTCCCAAACAGCCCCAGTGAATTATTTCTTTTGTTTGTTATTTTAACTATATCAAAGAGTGGCAACCTTAAGCTTTTGTAACACATGAGATCTATAAATGACTCACCTTGAAGATTTTCTTATCTGCGCAATGAGATTGCTGTGTTGTTGCCTCAGCGTTTCTAATTGGGATGAGACCCTTCTTAATCTGTCTTGGAATTCCAATACTTCATCTGACCCTCCGTTGCATCTAAAAATAGATTGGACATTGTTAAATGGGTTAGCAGTTAAAGTTATGGTACTTACTAAACGAGTAGGCATAAAACCAGTAATGTAAAATTATCTTCTTTAAATTAAAACGAAGAGAAAATTTCGTGCCCTTTTTAAGAACATTGCGCGCACAGAGGAGGTGTGATATTTGGTATAGTAAATGTTGAAGTTGCGAATAAATACGACCAAATTTCGAACACTGGGCGACCGCTAGTTATTCAATATTCCACAACGAGAAATCGCCCCCCCTCCCCCCATCTCACCTCACGGTGACACCTAACTATAAGGCTGAGGATGCTGAAAATTAACTTCTCTTGTGATCATGATCTAACTAAATCAAAATACGTTCCAGAAACATCTCAAACGTGTCATACGCAGTAAGGATAATAATAGCAAAAAAAATGTTGACCATTCATTCACCACTGACAAAGTAGCTTCGCTTTTGCGATCGTTGCAAAAATAATACTAAACCACTTTTATATAATACTAGCTGCCCCCGGCGGACTTCGTACGGCTTTGACAGTTTCCATGACAACACTACAAACAAATCATTTTGTATTGGAAAAATTTCAAAAATCAAAAAAAATTTAGGGGTGGACCACCCTTAACATTTAGGGGGATGAAAAATAGATGTTGGCCGATTCTCATAGATACCGGATAAGCACAAAAAATTTCATCAAAATCGGTCAAGCCGTTTCGGAGGAGTATGGCAACGAAAACTGTGACACGAGAATTTTATATATTAGAAGATAGGTCAAACTATGACTAAAATGTTACGGCCCTCTATACAAAATCGTTTGCTCTATCTAAGTCGCTTTATTTTGTAAGGAGCTCATTTTCATTGAGCTCGTAATTGCAGGGATTCGAGAGTATTTGCGACTTCCGCATTGCCGACAATGCGTACAGCGGGACGTAGAGATTTTTTTAAAGTAAAAAATTTTACATTATGTCATTGGCGGTATATGGATACAATAAGCAACATTCAACAAATAGCAACAAGTGGTCGTTTCGCAAGTCGTTACTTTGTACTAGGCAATAATCCTCTCGCTTGCTAATTAATTACCGCAATCACCATCAGTATTAGAAGCCGAACAGTAATTAGTAACTATTGGCAAGTATCTGGAGGTATTTACGTTACTATCTTACTTAGGGGTCTGATATGTAGTTTCACATGCCGTCATTGCGATGCACGCAGTTGCGAAAAACATTTCAAGTGGTACGCGCTTGCGAAAAGCCGTTGTATCGAAAATCGCTAAATCGAATGACGGAATTTCGAATGCCGTCGTAGCGACGCACGCTGTTGCGAAAAACATTTCAAGTGGTACGCCTTTGCGAAATGCCGTTTTATCGAAAATCGCTAAATCGATTGACGGACTCGCGAACACTCTGTCACGTAATCCATTTTTAAAGTGGTACGCTAGATCGATAGTTACGATATCGAAACCCATTGTTGAGATTAATGAGTAATATTCGTAGTATTGCTTTTGGGAGTATTTTTTTTTAATTTCTATAAAGCGAGATGTGACTAATTTATTTCATATTTAATTTTATCCTATCCGGATACCGGATGTTTTTGTTATTTTTGTTACCTATCAATTTTCTATACCTATAGTACATAATTAAAAAGTTAATCAAAAATAATATTTTTGTTTTCTCTTCCTTCTAAATTATACTAATCGAGCCCATCGTAAGTTGCTGTGTCTCATCGAGGTCGTGAGTTCGATTTCCATACGATAGATTTGAATAGGCACTCTAATCGTAACAATGGGTTTCGATACCGTAACTATCGATCTAGCGTATCACTTTAAAAAAGGATTTCGTGACAGCGTGTTCGCGAGTCCGTCAATCGATTTAGCTATTTTCGATACAACGGCTTTTCACAAGGGCGTACCACTTGAAATGTTTTTCGCAAAAGCGTGCATCGCAACGACGGCATTCGAAACTCCGTCATTCGATTTAGCGATTTTCTATACAACGGCTTTTCGCAAGGGCGTACCACTTGAAATGTTTTTCGCAACAGCGTGCGTCGCAACGACGTCATTCGAAACTACATATCAGACCCCTTACTTAGTGTTGTCATGAAAGTGTTTTGTATTCTCGACGTAACATGGAACACTTCGCGATTTCTTTTACATTTATAAGTTAAATAATGTCACCTAATGTTATCGTGTTGCTTTATGTTGCTCAACAAAAAGTAACTGCTGTGTGGATGCACCATGTGGCAGTCGTTAACATTCACCAACCCGGACTGATTAGCGTGGTAGCAAGTTATGTGGGGGAGTCTGACGAAAGTCGGGGAAATGGTCAACCCCGCTACACACGACTTTAAAGTTTATAGTGACACCCCCTACCAACCGTCAGGTCATAAATTAGGTGTCAGACAATCTTGCGCAAGCACAAGGGACCATCTGCGTCAGGTCATAACGCCAGGTCAGAATGCGCCGAAGCGCATTCTTCATTCGGAACTCTTAAGACTAGTTAATCGAGCGAGTTGCCCCGTGGACACGTATAGTCCACTACCTAATATCCCCCTCCAGAACCGTTTCATGCGTGGTGCCACGGGTTGCCCGTGGTACTATCGCAACGTAGATCTCCACCGCGATCTTGATCTTCCCACTATCAAAGACTTTATCAAGGACGTTTCCATACGTTACTTTGATAACGCCCCCCACCACCCTAACCCGCTTGTGGTGGCGGCCGCCAACTATAATGTTGGAAGCCTTCCACCAACAAAACGGTTCATGTCTAGGCGTCCTAAGCACGTCCTAGATGACCCCGACGATCCCATAACGGTTGCGAACGCCCCCCCGCCCGATCCTCTAAATGACAGCACACATTTACAGAATACACTAAACATGCACACCAGTTTAGGCCCAAGACACCGTACTCGTAGAACAAGGGTACGAAGAACCGGTTCACACTCGCTCTACACCAGGTACAGACATGTACCTGGTCGGTTCTCTCCTCCTCCACGGCCCGGTCAACCCGAGCCGAGGTCCGTGCCTTTAGAGGCGCCCTCGGGTTGCTCCGCTCCCCGATCCGATCCGAACCCTTCGGAGAATCTAGTAGGGCACGGGGACGCGCACTTGTGCGCGATGCCGTTCCCTCTAGATAACCTCTGAAGGTGATTCGTTTCACACGGCTTGAGGGACCCTTTACGTTCCTCGCCGCCCCCAAAAAGCCCGGTGAAGCTGAAAATGCCGCAGCGGCAATCAGCAATCTCTCTCAAAAAAAAAAAACCTAATATCCAGATAGGTTACCGGAGCTGTAAGCTCGCTCACTTCTTGTTGCACTAAGAGTACCTACAACTCGCAGTTCGGGGAAATGGTCAAAGAAAAGATTACTTAGGTATCCCTGTTCCATACATAACACACACGTGCGGTGTAATTGACCCACAAAGATAGAGTTGTTATAATTTTGGGCCAAGGAACCAGGAAGAAACAAGGAGAGTTAAACTAAATAATAGTTAGATAAGTTAAGATGGTTTTATTTTTATTTTGTTTACCTAAACTGTGCTCTACTATCATCACTTTTCGTTCGTTATTGTATTATAATGTGTGCGTGAATGTACAACATAAACATAAAAGATTTTATCTATCTAGGAAAATTTAGTGGGAAATTTAGAGGCTAATAATGAGTCTTTATTGCGTGACTGGAAGTTTATAGATGTCAATAAAATTGGTCCTGAAACTAACAGGTGAACTAGACATGATGGGTTTTTACAAGGCATTTGCATAATAAGCGTAAACTCGTATAATCAATACAAACGAAGACTACAAATGGATCTAATAACACACAATAGTTCCTACACCTGTCGCAAGGAGCCCTGCAACAGAAGCCACGCATAGAACGCACGCATTTTATATTTATTCGCTTGATTAGAAAGCCCCTCTGATTGCCTTACGTACTCAAACAGTAAATATTGATAACTCATTGACTATAGTTACGACAGTAGGTTTACTTTGACGTGCATTTGATGCTTCTAGCAAAACGGTAGCGAACGAAGCAAAAGTTTCCGTAGCGATAACTTGTGCGTTAGGCTTAGATTTTGATAACGCTGATTGCCTCTACGGCATTTTCAGCTTCACCGGGCTTTTTTGGGAGCGGCGAGGAACGTAAAGGGTCCCTCAAGCCGCGTGAAACGAATCACCTTCGGAGGTTTTCTAGAGGGAACGGCATCGCGCACTAGTGCGCGTCCCCGTGCCCTACTAGATTCTCCGAAGGGTTCTGATCGGATCTGGTGACAACGCAGCAGTTATGTTTCCGTATTTTATACTTTTGGCTGAAGGTACGGCCTCTGGATTTCTGGATATTAAACCGTTCGTAAGGTATACGGGGGTATACCGGTGGCGGGTTACCGTGCAGAACCCAGCGGATGGCTACAACTGTAATACATATTTCGCCGGCAAACTAAAGTGTCTTGCATTGCTTTGTTCAGGCCTATAGGGGATGAGATACAATGCATGTTCTGCCGATGCCGTCTCTCTAGTTTGTTAGGCGTCAGTCTCGTGACTGGCCATAAGAACTAGCGTAATTATACGTACGTACGTAAGTATACGTAGCGGTAAGCGTATTTCTAGTTCATGGCATTATATGACCTAGGTATTTTCAAGGCAAGAGTAAATTGGCATTTCTTGTCTAAATATGTACCACCTTAGGCCACATCTAGCTCACCAACAAGGAAGATTGGTGGCCAAATTATTAAACAGTACTTTACATAAAAAAACATAGTTATACATAGAACAACGCAATTAATAGAATCAAACAACGCAACCAATAGAATCTCGCTACGCGCCGCGAATGTAAGAAGTGCCGTTCCGTCACACATCCTCTAAACGGTGGCACTCCAGCCACCAGTAAATAGAGGCCTATCTGGCAAGCACTCAAATGACTTCGAACTGACATCTAGGTTGCTGCAAGTTAAATATGAGGCTATGCTACGGAGCCCGAGTGTAACTGCGATGCTGCAATTCATGGAATGACCCACCTGCTTGTGTCCTACTACCTGCACAAGGGAAGACTTTATGAAAACCACAGATACTGCCCTGTAAGTACACACGCCTGCACATCCACCTACCACAACTGGTCAAATTTTCTCAACAGACTTTGAATCTTATGTCTAATGTATGTTTGAAAATGTATTGAAGAAATTTGGCAGTTTTGGATAGGTTGATATGCAGGCGTCCATCTGTACATATGTGGTTTCTGGACCAGGAAGAAGAGAAGCATAAATAACTAATTAGTATGTATATAACAGTATACCTGAGTGGTGATATGACTAGGTAGGTTACTCCTATCCAGATGAACATTAATAATACTGCAGCGCGCTTCCATTTCGCCAGGTACATCATAAAATAGTCATTGAATGTCATGCGACCATTAGAATAGTGTTTCGTCATGGCCGTTGTGTCATCATAAATTCATTGTTCTCCTTTACAGCCACAATGATTATCTGAAACAAAGATCAGATTATACAAAGTGAAATAGAGCAAAAAACAGTACTGGGGTCTGTTTATTCAACACTATTTACTTTTTACTTTGAAAGCCAAAGAAGTAGGCAAATTTGCGTTAAATTATATAAACAAAACAAAAACATTTTATAAATAGCTTGCCTACTTTTTAACTGATCTTTAGTATTTGTAAAAATATTATGATCAGATGTTAATGATGGTAGTTGTTGACATTGAATTTCAAAGTAAAAAAGTAGTGTTGAATAATTTTGGCGGGCTGGTTAGAACAACGATAGCGCAATAGGAAGAGCACCTGACCCGGTATGTCAGAAGGGTGCAGGTTCAAATCCTGCTTGTGGAAATTTTTCAACATTTGTTTTTATAAAAAAATATATAATAAAATAATATATGTACACACAAAAGTAGTGATAGTATATAATGTAATAAACTATACACATATTTAATGTGATTCTACTACTTCTTCTGTTATACACCTCGACTGATTCAACTGTTATGCACCTTTGCCTTGAATATTAGGGTATTATGCTGTTGTAACAATTCTTATTGTCCTGTAGTATGGTCACACAACTCTATTTTCATTAATTATTTAAAGCTAAAAGCATGTCATGTTTATCACAACATTACAAATTTCAATTAAATTTGTTTTTTGTTTTGTGATTTTTATGTGTACGCTAGATAGCCATTGACACAAAATTGTGTGAATCAATAACTGGACATAATATGATGGTAATTTAAGTGGACTTAAACCTGTCTATGTAGTTGACAACATAATCATACCATAATTTGGGAGTTAGAGAATGGCATTCCTAGGCAGCATATAATTGTAACTATGAATTACAAACTGCTATGAACTTTTGCTTTGCTAAGCTTTACATATTTAAAGAAGACATTGTTTCTATTGTTGTACTCACAACAACAACATACATTAACAAAAGATCTCCATTGGTCAAACTGGAGAATAGGAATACCCAGACAATTCAGGATTTTTAAAAAAAATATGGGGTGAAAATGAAGAAGGAACAGGACTTCTTAATCGCACAAAGCCATCAATTAAAAGAAGGATCACATTAATTTACTGGTAACAGGTGGTTACCAACAGTTTGTAATAGAATCATGATTGAACCTTTAAACAGAAGCGAGGACAGGGCTGGTTTTTATAATAAACATAAACTATAAAATACTTTTGAACTTCTCAACTCGTAAAATGTGTTTGACTTAGTTGACAGTACTTACAGGTAAATCAGAATTATGATGATACATATAGAGCTAAGATTTGCATACACTCTCAAACTAAATATAACAACAAATCGGTCAGAGTGTTGAAATCAGTAATTTAAAATGTTAATTCACAAATAATATTACTTGATTCAAATCAAAGTTTGATCACAATAATGAAGTCATTAACTACGCTAGTTGGTATTAATTTAGTTTAATAATTCATAAAGTTTAAATAAAGCGAAAATAGAGAATTACTATTTGAAGAAATCTACACTGGGCACTTTTAGCCAATGCAGCAGGATATTCTTCATAGCAAAGCAACTTTTAACATACACACTACAGCCGTAACAACACGAGACGAGGTGTTAGCTGAATAGTTCGCCGGATATTGATAGTTTAAATCAAATCTACTCTACAGACAAATAAACACAACGTAAATAAATTAAGTACCGTTACTTGTTGCAGGTAGTTATGTTTACAAAACTGAATATTAACCTAAGAAATGAATTATGATTTATTAAGATTAGGTCAAAAAATACTATATTAATTAATTAAACACCAAAATAAAATAAACATACCAGTAACTTTAGCTGGAGGCCGAAAATACAATCGCCGTATTTCAACTTCACATGAGTCAGAAATATTTTAACGATGCAGCCTTTAATTCTGTAATTGCCCACAATATTAATTTAAAATTAAAATACAAGCAAAAACGATTATCAAACAATTTAATTTCAACAACTCTTCTCTTTCACGACTCATCGTCTCTCTGAATAAAGCAAAGCTCATAGTAGCTCATCGTTCGTACATACGTACATACCTTAAACGTAACCGTACGTACACAGTACGTACCACAGAACACCAATACTACGATAGGTACGTGGTGACTGTGTACGTCTCCGAACAATAGTGCTACTAGGGATGGACATTTGAAAAAAACATCGATACTTTTTTCGATTTAATACAGCTCTCTGTTGCATCGATGGTCAATTGTTTACCTCAATCGACATGTTTAGGCAGTAAGGTGATTTAAAAACTACACTATTTCAACGATTGAGAAAGGCTGATGGTCTTTGCAAATCTTAAATAACAAAAAATTATTAAGTTTCTTTGTCCTCGCCCCAGATTCTGAGTAAGAGGAAATATCTTTAAAGGCGGCCGCTATTGATTTCTGACGTTTCAAAGAGGTGACGATTAAGTCCGAATCCAAATCATTATCTTATCTGATCTTGTCTTAGTGGGGCCTGCTGAGGTTTCCCTCTCCCAGTAACACTTCGACCCATTGTGATCTTTTGTGCAACCCCATCCTTTCACTCTTCCTCAACTGTAAAGATAGATGCCATAAGTTTAGCAACTTCTTTAAGAGCGAAGAGCCTGAAGTCCTCCGGTTTCAGATAGGCCGATCCGAGTCCCATTCTTTTCTTAGCCAGAGAGTCGCAGTCACTTAGTTCTCATTTGCATTGTGCAGGGGTGGAAGGTCTGTGAGGACCTCCAGTGCTGCCGTTGGAGTGGTTCTAAAGGCACCAGTGATTGCTAGACAAGCTGTTCTCTGAAGTTTGCTAAAAGAAGCATTCTTACAGATCTTCAGCCTGATTCTGGGCCACCAGACGATTCTGCCATATGTGAGGATCGGTCTCACCATCGTCCAGATCCACCATATGATTTTGGGGTTGAGTCCCCACATCTTGCCATATGTAGACCGACACACACATGCAAAAGACTCTGTAAGCCTTGGCTACGGTTGTGTCCACATGCTGTTTCCAAGTAAGTTCCCTATCCAGCATAAAGCCTAGATATTGTCTGCCTTAAACGGTTGAAAACTCCCCAGAGCGCATTTAACTTTACATTCATCCACTACCCTTTTTGCTGTTATCCAGTCATATTTGGAAGTTCTTCTCTGCTGTTCCTTCCACCTGATTGGATCATGATTGTCGTGGATGACTTCTGATCCAGGGAAATGAGTGCGAACATGACCTTCAATGTCTCACTCCCTGTCTCTGCACGTACTCCATCTTTCTTCCTTACCATGGTTAATGGAATCGCCTTTGTTGTAGATATAGCCTTGGTTAGTCTCATTGCTTCCGGAACAGATTGTATCTGGTCGCAATGTTGCCTCCAGGCAGATCTCTTTGCCTCACGTACTGCACTACTGTACCGCGTTTAGGCCTCCTTGTAGTCGCTAAAATCGTTCCTTGCTTTCGCTTCGTTAAACGCCTGTCGTGTAGCTCTTCTAATTCGAACCAGTTCCGGGTTCCACCATGGTACCCTCATTGCCACTGATTTCGTCTCTGGACAGTTATTTTGCCAGGACGTTCATCAGTGCTTCTGTAATTCTGTCAGCTTGAAACTCTATGTCCAAGGCCCTTATTAAGTAATTGCATGGGTGAACTTACCAGATATTCCAGAAGCCTCTCCCCCCTTTCATTGGTGTCTGAGCTGCCCCATACGACATGATGCGCGTTCGCGTCGCAGCCGATAATGACATCTAATTTTTCTCGGCTGGTGTAGGTTACCAGTTCCCGTATCTGTGGTGATACTGGGTCTGCCTTCTTGTAAGGGAGATAAGCTGACGATATGATTACCGTTCGCTTAGTCCTCCCCTCCCCTGTGTGGATCCTGATAACTGTCAGATTCCTGTAACAGAACTTGATTCTTTAATCAAGTTCTGTTACAGGGAATGAAATGGACACGGAATGGACATGAAAGAGACAGAAATGGCATACATGCAATGCAAAGGCATTGCATGTATGCCATTTCTGACATAAATGCAAGTCCTCATGTCATTAGTGGAACAGTTATGAAAAAGAGGACCCGGAGCTCCACCGAAGCCCTAAGCCTCCACCTAATCAGTCCCCCATAACTAAAACTAAATACTTCTCAAAACAATAAAAATGAAGCCCCTTCTAGAAAAGCAGTGAGCGTAGTTGGGATGTATATCTTTGATCGCTGTTTCATTTGGTTCGCAGTACATCTACGCCGGACGCTGTGACTGTTCTGATTTTTATTTTTTTACCCCGACTTCTGCGCTTCTCTGATAATGTTTTTCTATTAATTTTTATGTTCTCATGATAAGCGAATTGTTGTAATTCTTAATGAGAATAAAGATCTTAAACCTTAAACCTTATGAAAAAGAGTACCCGGAGCTCCACCTAAGCCCTAAGCCTCCACCTAATCAGTCCCTCATAAAGGTAAGGTTTCTGAATTAGGGCAATATCGAAATTGTTCATTTTAAGCTCGCGTGCCAAAAGGGCAGCGCGCGCGGCCTTACAGTGGTGTAAATTGATCTGTACACACCTTATTCCTGCAATTTCTATTGACTAGTGGCCGTGTTCCGAGCTAGGTTCCCCATCCGTTGTCGCCTGCGCGCCCAACGGGGAGGATCCTTCCAGAAGCAGCTCGTCTATAGTGAGCCCCCCACAACGTCTTCAGATCTTGGGGAGGAGATCTCACCACATTACTAGAAATAGTGAGTCTATGTCATATGTGGCACTATTTCTTTTGTAGTTGGGGCTACAAGTTTTATTAATCTCGAAAAGAAAATAGTTAAAGACTATTTCACAATAATATAGCAAAAACATACGAGTTTTTGCTATATTATTTGTCGAATGTGGACTGATAAGCGAATAAAAATACAAATAAAATGCAGCACGCGTACTCCTATGGGATAAAGTCAAAGAGTTCTTCAGAGCACTCGCCGTGATATAAGCGGTAGAAGACGCTGAGTGACGCTATATCTCTCCGCAATTGCCCCTGCAATCACTATAGAGTCACTAATGTCAATAATAATCAATAGAGGTCTACATTGCCGATAATGCGTATAGCGCGCCGCTGCAATCTGTTCAAGGCATCGAGAAGGTACTTTGCGGAACCGTCCCAAAGGTGTGAGCAATACTCCACGCAAGATCGCACCTGTGTCTTGTACAAAAGGCACAACTGATCCGGCGTAAAGAACTTCAAAAAGGCATAATCGCATTTTACTATGGATTCATTTGTATGTAAGGGAAATAAGAGAACATGTGGTTCTGACATTATTTATTATGGATAGATCTGATGAAATGGTATGAAAACATATCATTATGTTTTATGTATGTATTGAGATTCTGTGAAGGAAAATATAGCAGGTCTGCAGATTTAAGAAATTTTATAAAATACAGTGAAAAAATTAAATGCCCACCCTACCCAGCCAGGAACCGAACCTGGGTCTGGGTCTTTTAGCAAATATTTAATTTAGCTTCAGTGCAGCAATTAGCACTCGAAAATAAAAAGTTAGATTTAAGAAACTCTTTAGAAATTTAACACAAAAGATAGGTAAAACATTGTATATGGTGAATTATGAGCTTAGATGATATTGCCTATTCCTTGCTATCTCAGTAGAGTGGGTAGTTGTTGGGTATGAGTTGTAATTACATTATTTTCATTTGTAATAAAAAATAATGTGATTTCTGGATATCATACAGACGGATATTTTTGAGACACGGCCGTAAAGTTCTTTCCAAATTAATTAATGAACTGGAAAATTCCTTGACATCTTGCTCAATTATCTCGCACCAAAGTCCTGTAAGTGATTAATAATAAGAATATTTTGAACCTATAAAACATTTGTTATAAAGTAATGTGAAATTATTTTTTTACAGAAATCCTTGGCCTGTGCCAAGAATTAACATGACAAGTAGAACATATTCAGAACTTGACTATATAAATCAATTGATTTGAGATTATTGTTATTATTTACGAATTTATATTTTTTAATAACAAATTCTGTTCGATTAATTGCTTTAATTTATATCTTATTGTTTTTCAATGATGATTTAACTTTTCTTCTGTATACATAGACCCTACCTCTTCCTTAATTATTTTTTAAAGTTTTAATTAAATTAAGTTAATTTGTTATGAGCGCCAATTCAATGTCAACAACTACCGTCATTAACATCTGATCATAATATTTTTACAATATATATTTTTTTTTTTTCAACATTGTGTTTTTGTAATTTGTTTCGCAACAAAATTTGCGTTAAAATTATATAAACAAATTAAATAAACATTTTATAAATAGCTAGCCTACTTCTTAACTGATCTTTAGTATTTGTAAAAATATTATGATCAGATGTTAATGACGGTAGTTGTTGACATTGAATTGGCGCCTTTGGCTTTCAAAGTAAAAAAGTAAATAGTGTTGAATAATTTCGGCGGGCTGGTTAGAACCACGATAGCTCAATTGGAAGAGCACCTGACCCGGTATGTCAGAAGGGTGCAGGTTCAAATCCTGCTCGTGGAAATTTTTTCAACATTGTGTTTTTGTAATTTGTTTCGCAACAAAATTTGCGTTAAAATTATATAAACAAATTAAAAAAACATTTCAAATATTAAAAGTAAAAACTAAATACGAGTACATTCATTAATATTGTTTCTTTTCAATGAGTTCGCTGTTAGATAGTGCAATTGCTTGTTTCCATTATTGTCTATTTATTGTTAGTTTATAATGTATTATTAATAAAAAAGTACTTAGTAAGTATATTATTTTCAATTATTTTTATCGATAATAAAGTCGATGAAGTTACAACATTATCCACATATGACGTCATAATTTCTGGTGATGTGTTTATGTTGCTGATGTATTTGTGTTGCTATTTTAGTCCGGTTTCTATAGCTTTAGATATTGTCTAAGAACAATAACTAAAGCTATAGAGTTCTGAGGGTCTGAGAGTTAAAGTTATTATTCAGGACGAGACATACTAAAGCCGAGGCTTTTAGGACAAGCAAAGGCATTTAGCCTAAACAGCTTAGTCTTCAGTTATAAATATTTATTTTTTGCTGGCGATAGATTATTTTAACACAAACGATGTTAAGTACACACGCCTGCACATCAACCTACCACAAACTGTCAAATTTCCTCAATAGACTTTGAACTTTATGCCTTAACGATATGGTTGAAAATGTATTGATGAAATTTGACAGTTTTGGATAGGTTGATGTGCTGGCGTCTGTACAAAATATATTGATATTTTTCCGATATGATATACCGAAAGGGTGCATTGATATTTTCAATATTATTGTATGTTGTAAGTTGTATTTATTTATTTAGTACCAAATTACAAAAGGAAAAAATAATAAATTATTAAATGCATAGAATTTTTTTTTTTGTTGTTGTTTGTTTGTTTGTTTGTTTGTTTGTTTGTTGTTACTTTGTGCCAATGCATGAACTTTATGTAACGTTACTTGCTAATTGGCTTACTTCTGCTCGCGACGTGATGCCTATAGATAAAACATGGATAAGACATTCCTCAGAACAATATATTCTATGCTCAGAAAGATTCTATGTATCCATAATCGATATTAGATATTAAGTCAATAGATTATATGTATTAAATCGATTTTTACATATCGATATGATAATTTTTATATGATGTTTCGATAATATCGCTTTTAATCAATATATCGAGACATCAATTTTAATAATTTTAAATATTGATATATACTACTCAAAACAAAATAAGGGCCACGAGGTATTTTGTCTGTACCATGAAAATAATAAAACCAATATTAATTTTTTTGTCTCCATAACGAAAACTAATGTTGTTTTTACCGTGTAGACCAATAAATTTATTCCAATAATAATGATTAAAAAGTTTATTTGCTTTTGAAATAAAAAACTCATTTAAGGTTAAAAATAAAAACAATGTAAAGTTACTGCAAACAAAAGAAAATACTCCATGCTCATCTTTTAGTAACGGGTATGCCCCCCTCGTTTCGTTACGCACTCCTGAAGCCTGGAGTGCATGCTCTCAATCAAATGCCTGACATTTTCCATTGGAATCTCTTCCCAGGCCCTTTTAACAGCGTTGATGAGTTGCTGTTGGTTGTGGATTTCCTGATCACCGTCTCTAACTCTTCGTTTCAACTGATCCCACATGTGCTCTATTGGATTTAAGTCCGGACTGTTCGCCGGCCACGGCAAGACTTGAATTTGAGACGCTTCCAGTACAAACCGAGTCGCTTGAGCCGTGTGTGCACGAGCATTGTCTTGCATCAAGATGAATCCAGGACCCGCTCGCTGGGCAAATGGGATCACATGTGGTCTGACGACTTCCTCAATATACCGCTGGGCAGTAACAGTACCCTCATTTAAAATAGCGAGCTCAGTTTTGCCGTGTAAGCTTATCCCGCCCCAAATCATTACATTTGGACCACCAAAACGATCGACTTCATGGATGCAGGCTTCTGAAAATCTCTCGCCGCGTCTTCTCCATACTCTAATACGCCGATCGTCGTTAAAAAATTTAACTTTGCATTCGTCTGTGAAGAGCACCATGCCCCATTGGTTTATGTCCCAGTCCAAATGTTGACGGGAAAATCTTAAACGATTTGCACGATGATTTCTGGTTAATGGAATACGGACAACTCGCCTTCTTGATGCCTGCTGGTCTTCATGCAATCGATTACGAATAGTTTGGTCACTGACACGAGTACCCGTTGTGAGCTGTAAACGATTTTGCAGCTTGCGGGCCGTCGTTGTGCGATCTCGGCGCGCACTTAATCGAATGTAACGATCCTCTTGAGCTGTTGTAATGCGAACTCTGCCCGAACCAGGTCTTCTTCTAACACTGCCGGTCTCTTGGAAACGATTCCATAGATTTTGAATAGCTCTTCGAGAAAATCCCAATTGCAAACCCACAGATCGCTGCGAATGACCTTCTTCAATCATTGTAACGGCTCTGGTTGCTGTCAGCGAGTCCATATGACGCCTGCGTGCTTGTGGCATATTGCAAAAGATGTTTCTGACTCGAGATATCAATGAACTCTGATAATTTCTAATAAACCAAGAAGCTAAGGAAAGCAAAACGTCAAAGAAAATGAAATCAAAATTTTCAAAAATAATTTTAAATCAAATTTTATTTAAAATTGTTGCCAGCATTAGATGAATACTACAATTTTAAAAAGTTTAGGTATCAAAGAGTTTGTATACTCAATATTTTACTACTTTCAATATGTAAATGTTTAATAATTTACACCAAAATGAAAAAATACCTCGTGGCCCTTATTTTGTTTTGAGTAGTATATAAGGTCACATTTCATCAACCGCAAGTATTTTGAGGAGAAATTCAACTTCATAAATAAACAATTTTTATGAAAAAACCTTAAATTTTTATACACTAGTATTCAAGAAAAACGCCAAAAGACATTTCGATTAAAATCACAGAAGTATTAAAATACACCCCTTACGCACTTTTGGACAAAGGAGCTGAAACAGAGAGGCTGCAATGCCTACACCACTTACACGTTTGGAGGAATATACATATAAGTAACACTCAGATCGTCGGTCAAATAGAAATATAATAAAAACCTTTACAACAATATATTAGATTTTTACATCGCAGAAAATTAATTGTCATGTTTGACAGAAAGTGACATTGTCCCATAGTTTCACTTAAAGGAAGGAGCCTACAGAGAGGCCGCAATGGGTGCTCTAAAAAATTATAAAATTTTTGTGTTAGAAAAAGTATAAATAAAAACTAGCCTGAAAATATTTTTAAATGCTAGGGCCTTTGGGCCTTATTTCTCTGACAGAATTAGATGTTTTGTCAAAATATTTGCGTTTGTTTAAACCTGTGGTTAAACGATAAATACTATCGATAGTATTGCTATGTATCAATCATATTAACTCGGTATTGCTCTAAATGAGATATTGATTATCGATGCTTTTTTTTTCATGGCAGCACTGCTCAACTGTGCGAATGGGAATTTTGGAAGTTATAATTACTTTCAAGTTTTTTTAAATAAATTCAAATTGCATTGCATTGCATAATGTTTGATTGAATATTTGAATTTCACATAGGTTTCACATAGGAGCTTTATTAAGAAACAATCAAAATGCCAAAGAAAACACCTCGAACCGCTTTCTACTTTTATATGGTTGATTATAAGGAGGAGCAAAGAAAGAAAGGTATCAACTATGGAAATATGGCTGAGGTTGCTGAAGCTGCTGGTCCTTTGTGGAAGGTAACTATGAAACTCTCTGTCGAAGTCTTTTCTAGTAAAAAGTTACCAAACACGAAGTCGGATACCACTTTTACATAGATGTTATCTGGGCCTGTAGTAGCTTTATGTACTGTTAGGTACCTATCTTTCTATGCTAAAGCCCAATTAAAATTCCTGACTTGAATTGAGTTCTTGGTTTTGTTTACTTTTCTTTTTTTTTGAGAGAGATTGCTGATTGCCTCAGGCATTTTCAGCTTCACCGGTCTTGTTTGAGGGCGGCGAGGAACGTAAAGGGTCCCAGGCCGTGTGAAACGAATCACCTTCGAAGGTTATCTAGAGGGACCGGCATCGCGCACTAGTGCGCGTCCCCGTGCCCTACTAGATTCTCCGAATGGTTCGGATCGGATCGGGGTAATGTCTGCTATGAAAGCAACCTACCTATCTATCTACTTAATCTTTTTAGAATGCTCCCCCACCAGTGAGAACTAAGTTTGAAAACATGGCAAAGAATGAGAAAAAGAAAATGAATGTACCAGAAAAGAAATTTACTTCAACTGGAGTTTCTTTTGCTGAAATAGAACGTCAAGAAAAGGAACTCAAAGATGCTGAGGAGGCAGAGCGGCAAGACATTAAAAACATAGTCAAATTGAAAAGTTTTGACGGAGGTAGGATTATTATTTATTGTGAAACCTATTGTACTGTTTAATTCGCATGTTCTTGTAATTAGTGTAAGGTTCAACTAAATATTTTTGTTTAATACAAAGTTACAACATATTGGAATAACCCCAATAATTTTTAACTTAGAATAAAAACACTGTTAATTAGAGCGCTACCCACAAAGTAAATTTAAAACATAAATGACAAATATGTTTTCTTTAACACTTACAATGTTACCAACTAACTGATAATTACAATGTTTTTGTACATAAATTTAATATAAATGGAAACACCAAAAGAACATCAACATTATTTATCGGTTATTAACCTGTTACAGACTCACAATAGAATTTTAATTGTTGGATCTCACACTAAGCAGACAAAAGGTTAAGGTTAATAGTTTAGTTTAGTATTAACAAAGCTATCATCATTTCAACCTGTGAGCACTAATTACTGGGAGACGATAAAACCTATTCTTTAACTCGCTAATTTAGCCGGTCCAGTGCCATATTTATTTCTATTTTATTATTATTATGTTACGTTTAATACAATAAACATAATAAATATCAGCAAAGAGGTAAATTGTTGAGCCAATTAGGCTGGGCAGTGTTTGGAAAGCTACTATATATCTTCACGTCCGATATACCACAGTGTCTCAAGACAGTCTTTGACCAGTGTGTGTTGCCAGTGATGGATGACTTATGGGACTGAGATATGGTCGCTCACTGTGGGTCTTATAAGAAGGCTCAAGCTCACCTAAAGAATAATGGAGAAAGCTATGCTTGGAGTTTCTCTGCATGATCAAATCCGAAGATACATAGAAGAACTAAGTTTACCGACTTCGCCTGAGCAGTTTCTGAGCTCAAGTAGCAGTGGGCAGATTACTTGTAGGACTGATGGCCGCTGGGGCAGACCGCGAGGCGCAAGAGACAAGTGTGAGCAGGTCTCCAACAAAGTGGACCGACGATATGGTGAAGGTTGTGGAAAGCAACACAAAACCCGTCATTATGACGATCCTTGGCAGACTCCTTTGTCCAGCAGTAGACATCTTTTTGTTGAATGATGAATAAATATCATAGAGAAAAAAGAGTGAAAGGGAGTAAAATAATGTCTCCCTGTAAAGGATTGGAAACATCAGTAGCCTTTGCTATAACGATGACAATCCGACAAAATTGACAGAATTTGCGTCGAGTCGTCACTACAAGTCCAAGGCCCTGTACTATAAAGACGACAGGTGATAGGTGACAATTTCCTGACAATTTCCTGTCCTATAAAAAGCAGTCCTCCTTTTTTGAGGAAATTGTAAAATACTATGTTGTCACCTGTCACCTGTTGGTATGGTAATACAGGGCTCAGGATAAAATCAAATAATAATTATGTAAAAAAAACAAGTAAACTCTTAAAACATATTTCATTTCAAAATTGTGTTCATTAACAACTCTTCTCGTTCACAGCAATCATTCATGAAGATTTTTATGTAATGGATGTTAACTACTATTGCAAGGCTGGGTCGGAGTACCTTATAGCCGAAAGCACTGTTTTGAGATTTAATTTAAAAGATGGTATTAAAGACCAATACCATGAAATAATAAATCCAGGTAAGAGTCATTGTGGACAACTTAATACATAAATATTTAATTAAATAACATAACTTAATAAAAAGACTTAAAATCCGCGTCAACAAAATAGAAAATATTTTGAGATTTTTATTTATTTCTTTTAATTTAGTATTAAGCATTTGCTTTTTTAATTATCTACCTTTTATCACCAATGACCATTCTAGATTCTATCATTCTAGTTTCTAACAATAACTATTCTTTGAAATGGGTATTTTAGTGAATGACTATTGAAGGATATTGAATGTTTTTTTCTAGTACTTATGCTTTTTATTCCAAGTACTGACAGCTATGCGGCATATAGACATTTTGAGCCATTAATTTAAATTTTCTAATTCTAAGACACATAGATCTTATCAGGTTCATGGCTTATAAATAAGTTATAGTGGAATAAACACAAAATATTCAAATTCATTCAATTCAAATTTCCACAGTACTTTTAAGCTTAAGCGGATACTGTCATTAATTCTTTGTAAAATGTAACAACCACTTCTGCTCTCAATAAATATGTTTTATTTTATTATTATTTAAGTACTCCTTTGTTTTGTAAAATGTAAAGAAAAGTATTGGTTTAAAAATTTCAAAGGGTCAGCCCAAAGTGCAGGTACTTATGTTTCACAAATAAATATTCTATCCTTCTAGTTAACTTAATTTGGACCATTTCTGTTCACCAAAATACTTTGAGTCCGACAACTGTACTCAAATTATGCTGTGCCCAACACAAAAAAGTCACAAACTCCCCAAATTACGAAGTTTTAATTAAAAAAGGTATTTTTAGAATCCCTTTACCAAACATTTGTACTTTGTTTGCCAAACGGTTGCCACATTTTTCCTTTCCTTTTATGCTAACAACAGCGTTAACCGAAGATGTCCATTAATAAATCTGACATCGCACAAAGTAAAAAGAGTAATTAAATTTTGGTTAATGGACCTTAACTATTCCGAAACGGAAAAGCTTCTCGCATCCGTCGGCTGACATGCGAATTTGTATAAGTACTGGAGTTCCATAAAACGCTTACTTGTAATCACTTATCGATAACTGCGTTTCAGGCCTGCGAGCCTTGTGTGTGAGCCTCTGTATACAGTAACACCCTTATTCATAAAAACTATTTAAGCATTATTTAGTTAAATATTGTTTTGTCAACGTCACACAAACGTTTTGAATTTGAGAAAAAGAGACAAAACAATGATTATCTAAATAATGCTTAAATAGTTTTTATGAATAAGGGAGTTAGATTGTTAACTATACTTGACAAATAAAAAAACTTACTCACTAGTAAGTTTTTTATTTATTAGTAAGTAAGTGTACTTGCTTACTTACTTGTTATGTTAATGTCTAGTTATGTGAACTGAACAAATAATAACATAAATAATTTAAATGATCACAGGTCAGATTCCAATAGGATATGCTTATGATGTTAAACTAGGCAGCCAAGAAATTGGTTTAGAGATGCCTGATGAAACAGTGGCTCCTAGCAACTACTTCCAGATATTGGCCAATATGGTTGATTATCTGAAGCAAAAAGATCGCAACGTCAAAGCTATGCCACCGTTGTATACGATGCCAGAAAAAGTTGCACCGGTCAACGACTTCATATTCCAAATGTGCAGCAGAGCAAGTAAGTTAAATATAACAATATATAATAAATACAAACATTATATCATAGGTCATAAGCCCGACTGGTTAGCTACCAATATAATTATACTAAGGTTTTCCTATATAACGATGTTTTTAGATTGGCATAACGATGGCCTAAAGTTTAGCCCATTCTGCCCCTAAATTGAATATATAATTTTGAATCTTAGTAAGCATTGTTATTCCAACTTACAACAGCTAGTCATAAAATAACCACTCCATTAGTAGTAAAGCCATTACATGTGATTGCTCATCCATCTTCAGTCTTACCATCAGGGGGAGATGAATAGGCGAAGCATTGTAGAATGAAAGCGGTCACCGCAGCCTGCTATGGACACTTGCAACACTTGAGAGCGTTTTCACACAAGCGTTTCTATAACGCCGTAGGCGTTCGATTGCCGTATGCTTAGCGCAGACGTCGCGTAGTGTTCAGTTCAGTATGAAGTTCAGTTCTTATTCGCCTGTGCCTTGTAGTCTCACTGGATTTAGTACCCTTATACGTTTTTCTTTACCCCCAGCTGAAGACGACAGCATCTTCAGAGTGTACAAGCTCGACACTCTATTCTTTACGCTGATTAACGCTATTAAGACCCGCAGCGAGGAAGGCTTCCCTAGGGAGTCGCTGGCGCTTGCGCAGCTCAAAAACGATAACTTCAAGTTCACCCCTGGACTCGGTTGTGAGGTCTCTAACCCTTTATAATTTATCTAAGCGCCACCTAGCGACAATACTCAGACCAAATTCGATGTGGGTTTTTTTTTGTAAATAGAGTAATCGCATTTTTCGTACATATCAGCCAGATTTTTACTGTTTCTTAAAAGTTAGCATTATTCGTTGATCTATAGTAACTCCCTTAAAATCAGAATAAATTTGTCGGGCAGTAGATACTACTTGCATTAAGTATGATGAATATCGAATTTGGCATGAGTATAGTTGTTTGTACACATGTACAATTTCTTCACTAGATTTCTTCGATCCCAAATTGTAGTTAACTTTAATTTCAAATATTCGACTACTGTTTTGATTCGGTTTTTGTACCACTAAAAGATTGTGCAGTCAAGAAGGGACAGTCATAGGTACCAAGGTAGTTTTATTCCTGAAAAGTATTTAACTTAGAATTAGACTTACTCACCTTCGCACACGTCGCACCTAAGTCCGTCGTGTACGTTACGCGATCCAATTCTGTGTTATTTTGATATATTATTTTGATAGGCAAAAAAGTTTGTCGAGAAATGTCTTTCTTCTATCCTTAAAGTTGCCATCTTACGTAAGCGGATACCATCACTACATAGTATAAAACAAAGTCGCTTCCCGCTGTCCCTATCTATGTACGTATGTATGTATGTATGTATACTTAGATCTTTAAAACTACGCAACGGATTTTGATGCGGTTTTTTTTAATAGATATAGTAATTCAAGAGGAAGGTTTATATGTATAAATACATGCATAATATAGTAGAGAAACACTGATAATTTTAGAGGTTTCACATTTTTTTGTGCTTACATTGCAAACCCTGACTGAACCCTACGAGATAGATCAAAATAATGTACTACAGTATTGTACACCTTAAAAAGGTCTACAAAAAAGTCCGCGATGGTATATGTCTATCTCTTAGGGATAACCCACAATAATATTTTTTTATCTTTTACTTTTTACAAGAAATAATGGCTTATTTATGAAGCGATTTTAAGCAATACAGCATTAATCCTTATCCAATTAAGTACCTTAAATACATTTTGCATTTAATATAGATCAATATGTCAATCAATACCCTTTACAACATGTAATTTAAATGAATATTTTCGAAGATATTACAGACTTAAAATGCAGGGACATAGCGGTTGCGTGTATCAGCATTGCACCCGTGCGAAGCCGGGGCGGGTCGCTAGTAGCATATAAACGTTAGCAACAACAAAGGTATCAGTCACGTGTCAGTGTAACTTTCGCCTCAGATCCACGAGGAGTCTGACAAGTCCGTGGAGTGCACCACCTCCCGCACCAAGCGCTGGGCGTACACTGTCCTGGACAGCTGCTGCCTCGTGGCGGGGTTGGACATGCGCCCTGCCACCCACGTGCCGCACGGCGTCGACCTCGACGTGAGTACATTTACCATACATACCTATATTCTACGCTTGGAATTATAATTAAAAAAACAGTGCAGTGGTGTGCAGTGAAGTGATGCTCATGTTCCACGGGCTAGAGCTAACGTTCGCTATTCTCTTCATCATGACAGTGTGTAAAACAAAAGTTTGAATTGATTTTCAAAAGCTTAGATTAATTCAAAAGCTTAGTTCAAAAGTACTTCATTGCCAAAGAGATAATGATGCCCTTAGAATCTGATGCCAACTGAAATATTATACGTTCCAGCCTAGACTATTTGATTGTAGTGTTGTTCAATGTTGTAAGCTATTTTCTATTTCACTTGGAGTGTAGAAGAAACTTTTGTGAATATTATAATAGTGGTTAATAATAAGTTTTATATTATTACTAGTATGTTTGTATGTCTCGCAAGTTTTAAAGAGGCCTGTGTACTGGCGGTCTCGAACGCTTTACCAGTCTTAAGGCGAAAATCCTGCGCACCGCGTCGCTCGCTTTTGATATAAGCCACGCCCTCCTTTGCCATGTGTGCGTGAGCTCTGTTCATTCATTTTTGCATTCAACCAAATCTGCCAAGTCAATTTTCTAAAGTTTGTATTTTGTGTGAACAAGACTGATCAGTATTCATATCAAATAGTGAAGTATTGCTATTTTTACGGATTCGTTTGAATTAGGTATAAATAATATAGATTTTTTTTATATTGTTCTATGGGTAAGCACCTGACGATAATGGATGATAAAGGCCACATGTGGAAGCGCACTTCACCCGGAATCCTAATCTTATCTCTTAACTCGGAACACAACAATGCTACTAACATTGATGTTATGGCGACATATACCACAAACCATAACACCTACTATTCATTGATAATTAATCAAAGAATTTTTTTTTTGTAATTTTTAAAACTACCTAGGTATAGAATAAATAAATTAGAATTTTATGAAGTCCTCTGAGCAACCACATAAAAACGGAAGAATTAATTTCATGTCATATCATAATATTAAGCGAAAAAGAGTTACCTTTATTTTAAATTAATAAGTAATTAAATCAAGTGACACTATTTTGGCTAACGCCCACGCTGCGCATTTGCATACTAAAAAAAAAACACTAAGTAGAACTTTATCTTATAGACAAATGGATGAATATCGCATAACTTGTAACACCACCCCACGATATACGGTTGCCGGTTGGTAACGTCGCTTTTCTAAAATGAAGCGGTCAGTTTTGCACATTCGGATTCGCAATGCAATAACTCGTTAAGGAGCTCAATGGCGTGGCGTGCGTGACACAGTGGTTAACGCGCTTAGTCTGCGATTTCTGAAGTAATGCATCTTTTGCAAAGACCGGTCATCGGATGAGTGATCTCGAGCTCCTCCGTGCTTCGAAAGGCACGTAAAGCCAATGGTCCCGGCTGCATTAGCAGTCGTTAATAACTACCAATCCGCACTGGGCCCGCGTGGTGGTTTATGGCCCGTTCTCCTATCCATCCATAGGGAAGGCTCGTGCCCCAGCAGTGGGGACATAAATGAGCTGATGATGATGATGATGATGATGATGATGATGATGATGATGATGATGATGATGATGATGATGATGGTGATGGTGATTAATGTTATAATATTTGTTGATCAGAATTGGGATGGCATTCATGGTTGAAAATATATATTTGTTAAAATTTAATGATTTTTTTTTTTTAATTTTAATGGTTAAAAATATCAGTTAATAATTTTACCAAAGTAGTATTTTAAAAACATGTGTTCGCATATGTAAAAACCCATATTTGGCAAGCGTGGATATTTTACCAATACCCATCATAATCTAGCCTAGCAGATGGACAATCTATAAGACGTTCGTTTAAATAATTCATGACCGTCCTTCATACTTTGACAGGCGCAGGAGTTATATGATAACGAAATTCTAATTATATCTTCAAAATAAACTTTCAAGTTTTTTTAATTATAATTTAAATCTAATGATTTAGAACAAATTTTCTCATTAAAAACATGTCAAAACTCATTAAAAAGTTTCATCAAGACCCCGAAGAGCTGCTTAATTTAATGATAAATAAAATACAATCCCTTATATTATAACAAAAATTTATGTATTTTATAAAAATGTTCTTCTTTCTCTAAAATTATTTTATAACTTTGTTTCTCGTCCAATGAAATAAATAATACAATGATTTGAAACAATTAATCCAAATCAGAATATCACGAGCTAATTATTAAATAAAAAATTATATCTTAAGAGATAAGTCATTCAATTTGTTTTTGATAATAACGGTTAGTGAAATTACCTAAGCGTTGGATTCTAGGTAAATAGCTTTTTAGAATCATAAATAACTTTCAACAGAGTAGCAAGCACACAATTTTTTGCTTATTACGTTTCTTTCTATTATCTAGTGTTTTGATGTATTATGAACACTCACGGCAGTCAAAAGAATATCCAACCTTCTCTCTTACTATAAGGCGCATATTTTATCGTTATGATTGCTCATACATTCTTCAACATATACAGGTGTGAAGTAGCAAGCCGCTCGCTTTAAAGTGGTCACGCGCCGTTTGAAGTTTTTATCGTTTATTTTATAGTCTTACACTATGCGACGAAAATTGATGCATTTTGTCAGTTTGTCGCCATAATGAAAATATTTATCATCTCTAGTTCAGAAGCATTATTTATCAAGCAACGGTTTATCTATCAATTTCTATAACATTAAGTGAGGGTAATAAATGGTAAAAACATCCATAAAAACAGCCGGGGTCAACACAAAACAACAACAACAACAATCGGTCCAAATAAGAAGGCAGAGGTCGGCCGTAGGGAATCTATAAACATTTTACAAAAGGCACAGGAGAGACGTTGCGAATGCAAATGCACACTGCGGGTCCCCCCCGCCCGATCCTCTAAATGACAGCACACATTTACAGAATACACTAAACATGCACACCAGTTTAGGCCCAAGACACCGTACTCGTAGAACAAGGGTACGAAGAACCGGTTCACACACGCTCTACACCAGGTACAGACATGTACCTGGTCGGTTCTCTCCTCCTCCACGGCCCGGTCAACCCGAGCCGAGGTCCGTGCCTTTAGAGGCGCCCTCGGGTTGCTCCGCTCCCCGATCCGATCCGAACCCTTCGGAGAATCTAGTAGGGCACGGGGACGCGCACTTGTGCGCGATGCCGTTCCCTCTAGATAACCTCTGAAGGTGATTCGTTTCACACGGCTTGAGGGACCCTTTACGTTCCTCGCCGCCCCCAAAAAGCCCGGTGAAGCTGAAAATGCCGCAGCGGCAATCAGCAATCTCTCTCCAAAAAAAAAAAAAAAAACACTGCGGGCGGTAACAAATAACGTGTTTGTTTGCCTCTAATTGGTCCATAGTAAATCGTAGTAAATCGCGCAACCAATCAGGGATAGGGTTAGCGGTGTCACCGGCGCGGCGGCGCGGCGATGCGCGTGCACACGAACGTTTGTTCAAACTAGTAAAGCGGAAGAGACCCCCATAGTACATAGCAGTTTATGTTAATTTTGCGGCTTCTAATTAAAAACTGCTAAAATATTTTATATTGTAAAGAATTTAGCTTACAACGCTTTTTATGAATATATAAAGTAATAAAAAATAATTATACAAAATAATTTAAATGGAAACGTTATAATACCCATAAGTACACACGCCTGCACATCAACCTACCACAAACTGTCAAATTTCCTCAATAGACTTTGAACTTTATGCTTTAACCATATGGTTGATAATGTATTAAAGAAATTTGACAGTTTTGGATAGGTTGATGTGCTGGCGTCTGTACAAGCAGCAAATTTTTTTTAGATATAGTTTGCTGTTACTCATACGCTCTTTACAGCGTCACCGAACTTTTGTAGGGGCAGTGAGAAGTTTAAGAGCGTCCGCTGTGTCAAGCGGGCGCCCGGGTGCCTGTTTTGCGTAAATTCACAGAGCAGCCAGCGCTGCGTGACGAGTTTCGCAAGCTGTGTGATCGAAACACCGTCAGAGGATTTCTAGAGGGAATGGATTCATACAAACGTGCCCCACTCCCTACTAGATTCTCCGAGGGGTTCGGATTGAATCGGATGTGTACTTGACACAGGCAGAGTCATAGTATTCTGATTCACAAGGAGTGGGAGAAGTCTGTGTATTGCGCCACGTCCCGCACCAAGCGCGAGGCATATACGTGCTGGACAGCTGCAACCTCGAAAGGGCCACAAACCACCACGCAGGCCCAGTGCGGCTTTACGTTCCTTCCAAAGCACGGAGGAGCTCTAGTTGATACATTTTTGGTGATTCATCCAATGACCGGTCTTAGCTGCGAAAGTTGCTTAACCTTAGCAATCGCACAGCTTCTCCGGGTTTTAGACCTTATGGCAAGAGAATAAAGTAAAAATTGTAGTGTCCTATACTATATACAGAACTACATAAAGGGCAGTGAGGCAAAGTATGTTGAAGTTATTCATTGGTTGGTAACCATATGCATAAGAAATATAGTGAAAAGTAAGGTGTTCAATGTAATTATTGTAATAAACTGCATGAATACAAACTTTTTTCTCTCTTTCAGGACGTTATGTCATACAAAGAGCAGAAGAGAGAACGCGCTGGGCCATCCGTTGCCAGCAATCTGGTAATTATTATTACAAATTCAGTTTACCCTTATCATTTACTATACTATTATATATTTTTAAATTTATTTATATAAATAATAAATAAAACTTAATATATCATAGTGAAGAAGAATGGTAATCGTTTTTTTTAAATAAAAAAATAAAATTACAATATTTTACCTGAAAGTAATCTTTTACCTTTGCCTAACTTTCCTGTAATGAAGGGGAGAGGGGTATTTTTTTTGTAGGAAATTAACCTCTGAACTGCATCCGACTGATTTTTATAATTATACTTATACGTCATAGTACATTTTCAAACATATGGCTAAGGCATAAAGTTCAAAGTCTATTGAGGGAATTTGACAGTTTGTGGTAGCTTGATGTGCAGGCGTGTGTACATGTCCATGTCCACGTACCGTTAGTATACCCAATAAACTTGCTCTTTGTGCTCAAAGACAAGAAAAAAATTGTGTAAAGTAACGCGGAAAACACCTCTTGCAAAAAAAGTATTTGATGTTATTGCTAATATCATTTTGATGTAAGTAGGTAAATTTTGTGTGTACCTACCTAACTAATACTACTACAGGGTACGGTCTAAAATTGTTATTCATAGATAGGTATTAAAATAAGATTTTATGGAGATTCTCCTAAAATCTCTATCCCTACTAATATTATAAACAGGAAAGCTTTTAAGTTTGTTTGTTCTTACTTTTTTTTTCCTTCATGGTAAATGGTAATCTTACCTGGTGGTAAGTGACGATAAGGCCGAAAGTGGAAGCGCACTTCACCCGAAATCCTCAATTGCTGAGAATTTCTTAACTGTCGGAATACAAGAATGCTTTTGTTATGGCGCTAATATAAGATAAGATGATGGTAGTTAGCCAGGCAGACTTAACAAGTCCAACCATCAAACAAATCAAGAACGCGCCGCTGGGAATCGAACCCGGGACATTGGGTCTAAGTCCGGAGGCTTAGCCACTAGACCACAGAGGCGGTTAAATGTTTATTATTTATTTGTTACTCAATCACGCGGAACCAGTCGAACAGAATTAGATGAAATTTTGCACATAGATCGACCCGGATAGGACTATTTATTTTATTTACTTACAAAATATTCAGCTAACACGCTTATAAAATAAATCAATAAATAAAAAACACGTTTTAAACACAAACACAAAGCTTATTCAATAAATTATAAATTCATTTTGTTAGTTAATGACGTTCGTAGCATTAAATTACTTTTTTAAATACCTACATTTAACTGCACTGAGTATATTCATTTGGCAAAAGTGAAGTATATAGGGGCAGTTCACTGTCCTATCTTAATCAGAATTATGTATTACAAATTGTGACAGGTTAAAGGCTTAGAGATTTTTATATTTTCGTTTTCTCCATAAAGATTTTATTTTTTTCAAATTATAGTTCGCTCCGTCGTCTAGCAACACTTCGGCTATCAGCGAGTCGTTCAATGAAACGAGTAGCAGCGGTGCTGAAAGTGAGTAATTAACTATATGCACACTGCAAAATTACGTAAATACATAAATGTATTTACGCAATTTTCAATATTGGAAGTTGGAAAAAGAAATGTATAGGCGAAAGAGTTTAATGCTTTGTTTTAAATATTTTTTACTGCAGCGCTTTAAGTATATAAGTATATGCTAACACAACCATTGTACAGTCACGAGCATTAACATGTGTCTTAGAAAAATTACGTATAGAAAGATAGTCTTCATACAAGCGCTCTGTCAAAAGTGAAGCACTAAGCCGATTGACACTTTCGTGACGATTACTTGCTTCTGCTTGCGCTCGGCGACACGCAGGCACACGAAACATACACGTGTACATTAAAAATTCGACGTTTGGAGCCATATTTGGCTCCAAAAAGGTGCTTGAAAATAGGCACGCGAATTTACTTTCTATACGTAATTATTGTAAGACATGTATACACTTTTGATTAGTTTTGACTCCATTGTTTTAAGAGTAACATTGTTTACATGTTAATGCTCGTGACTGTACATGTAAAGGCGAGATTCCACCAGTGTGCTGAACTGTGCGGCAAAAATGTTTGTTTTGGTCGACTCACTCAAGCGAACAATAACAAATTGTGTGCGAACATTGGCAACGTTCGCACAACTGTACACTTGTGTGCGCGCACACGGTACAAGTAGTGGACTCGTGTTGACGCGCACACACTCGTTATTCGCGAACTCAGTCTTGCTTCCGCTACCGAAGCGAAAACATTTATTTGTGCGCGCACTTTGAAAAGTAATTTTTTATTCAGAAAATCTTGCTCAATGAACATCGCGAACAAGTGTGCAGCACTGCGCTTACAAAAGTTACACGCAGCATTGCCGGTGAAGACTTAGGCTAAACGCGATACCAGCTTAGTACGTGTTGTGCTGTAGTTTTGCACAAAATGTTTGTAAACAAATGTGCTGCACACTATTTAATGATAACACAAATAAAACTTGCTGTTTTAAGCTGTCTATGACCGTTTATCCTATAGCCGATTTTCCGTTAAAGACTTTTTTCGTCGTCGTTGTAGTTAGTAGTTGATACCTTCCATGCCGCATTATATTACTACAACTTTTCCAAGGCCTACAGATCAGACTACCACAAACTGACAAATTTCCGTAATAGACTCAGGTTAACTTTATGATTATGTCGTCATGGTTGAACATTTCGCAAAGAAATTTGACAGTTTTGGATAAGTTGATGTACTTGTGATGTTAATATAAATAAGGCCGCTTATTCTAGACTTTGATTGTCGTTTAAATCGCTTTCCATCGTCGTTATCGTAGAATAGCAGTCGTTCGAGCTTTCCAGTGTATGGGGGTAATGGCCCGGTTTTTCTATGGCTATTGTTCATGTCGAAAGTCGAGAAGTGGGTGGATGTAGGGTTGATGGCATATGATGAGTATACACTACAACTTTTGTACGCACAAACATCATAATGTATTTATTTTATTTTAGGTGTAAGGAAGGAAAAGAGGACTCATGCTCCGCTGCGTATGCCGAAAACTGACTGTAAGTTGCTGTTTTTAATTTTGTTTAACGATAACTTATCTTAACTTAGTGAGGCCTGCCGTGGTTTTCCTCTCCACTTCGACCTATCGGCATATTTTATGAAACTAAACAGATAACCATTATAACATGTCAGTCTTACGTCAACAGATGCTTTACGATCAATACGTCTAAGTAGCAAAATGACCAACTACCCTAAACGTCCAATTAGCAATACGTGAAAACAGTTATTATACAAACAATTATAATATAATTTATTATATATAATTCATTCTGGAACACTAGACGTATAAATGAATCACTTAACAGTCCTTTAAAACTTTGACCTAATGAATTTCTGTTACCTAAAAAGTTATTAATAAACACTCAATTGACGGAACAAAGTAGTGACGTCATAGTTATGCCATTCTCATACAATTTCTATTTAAAAAGAGTTTCACCCGAGTTCTTGCCGTAATAACACGTGTTGTGAGACTCCATTTTAATTTCTATCTACCGTACTCTTACTACTAATAATAATGAAAATACTTGAAATTGGCTAAATGCTAAACGCGAAGCCATTAATTAAGATAATTAATTAATTCTATTTAAAAAAATAGTTTCAACATTTACTAAAAAGTTTATCTATTTACTTATCAGTCACATACCTAATTGTTCATTGCTGGTTTAGATAAATACAGACAGCTTTACCACAAAACGATGATGACTTAAGTTAGACAATACTCAAAACAGATGCTGTCACTTTTTAGCTAACACTTTTAGACAGACACAATATTTTAAACACGTAAGTATTTAGCCATTGTTTAACTGTAAGTTTTTGTTTTGTAGTAAGAGGGATAACGGCTTATGTTTTCCCATCTAGATTCGCAGAGCATTCGCCCCGCGCCCGAGCTCACTGAAGCCAACTTCCCCAGCCTCTCCTCGGGCCATGGACGTGGTAAGATATCTCATTTATGTTCTAATGTGTACAACGAAGTACGCGCACGGTCTACGAATGCTGAATATAAGCAACTTTTGCAAAGGCCGATCTTCAGTTGGGTACCCAAAATCTTGAACTTCTCCGTGCTTCGGAAAAGACGTAAAGCCGTTGGTCCCTGCTGCATTAGCGGTCGTTAATAACCACCGCACCGCATTGGGCCCGCGTGGTGAATGGCCCGTTCTCGCTGTCGTGTTTCCATCATAGGGAAGGCTTGTGCCCCACTTTATAAGAAAGTAAATCAAAGTAAAAAATATATATGATAACTCCTTTTTTATGATAAGTAAACCTAATGCTGGGCCTGATCCCAGCATTGGGACGTTTGTAGGCTAATAATAATGTCATGTCATGTAAAGAATTAAAATATATTAACCGTAATGTATATTTCAGGGCGTGGTCTGAGCGGCAGTTTCGGCAAGATGAACATTAAAAAGTAAAATGTCTTTATATAATATTTCTTCACAGGGTCCTATCGACTGACTTCTATATGTAAGTGAACATGATTACTCATAATTATAAACGATGTGTTATCTTTATGTTGATATTTGACCAAGTTACTAAAATTACTTAGTTTTACTGCACATTTGATGTGCAGTTAGTTATTATCAATCATTAATATGTAATGTATGTACAGTCAGTATCAGATAAATCGAAGCATACTATTTAGTCAAAAATATCTCGAGATTTAAAGAAAATAAGTTGTTCAACTATCCTTGCTTGAATCAAGGATTATGTCTATGTTGGTTCTAACATACTGTAAACATAAATATATACAGTATACACTACTAATGTAGCAACGATTAATTTAATGCTGTCTATACAGCGTGGATGTGTTGTCTAAAGACTTCTAAACATATTAATATTCTTTACTTTTAAATAAAAAAGTGTAACTTTCGTAGCGGTTTTATAGAATCTCAGTCACTGAACTATCAATAATAAAGTTCATTATTTTTAAAGGTGGATAAAAATATTGGACTTTATAATTATATTGTTTTTAATAAATGGTATGAACTAAGTGAGAAATTAAACATTATTATTAATAGTTAGTTTGAGAAATGCAAAAAATAAGAGAAAAAACTCGAATACTAAATATACTACTGATAGTTAATATTAAAAATATTTTTGATTTTGATTTTTTGATTTTGATAATTTAAGAAAAAAATATTAGTCTAAGAATACTTGCTGTGTAGAATGTTTTTCTATTTGATTATAAAAATTTTTTTTTCATAACTTTTTAAAGCTATTAAGTAAGCAACCCTTTAAACGAGTAAACCTTTGCTTGTCACACCATTCTTCAACATCGTCTTAGTCTATCATTGTTCATAAAAAGTACTGCCAAGAAAGCACTCCAACCCATAAACGTTCTCCCTCTTATTTCAAAACATAGATTATAGTGAAGCTTTGTTATAAACCTGATGCTGTCTCTTCTTGTTCAAGGCAGAAAAAGATAACATTAGTTTTATACCAGATTTGACTTTAGTCCACATATTAGAACAAAATGATTTGTGTACTTGTTAATATTCCACCTAAGGTTTGGTAAGCAAGCATCTACGATGCAAGAAAGCATTTAACTGACGTGGTATCAATTATGGTTATGGTTATATATAACTTTACGCGAATTTTGTTGCGAACAAATAACAATTTCGCCCGTGGATTTTTTCAACACTGTCTTTTTTCAAATGGTATCAATTAATTTGACTGTCGATCAAGCAAATGGTTTACCAGTACCTCTAAACTGCTTTCTGAAGGTAGGGCACACAAGTATGCGTGGAGATAGTCTTTAATAGGGTATTTGACAGGTTTTAGAAAAATATGTCAAGTGATTCATTATAGCATAACATATTTGCAATTTGATTAATTCGTTGTGAATTTCTTTAAAATTCAAATGAATAAAATAGCCGCCAAAACGATGCATGCAGGTCACGTGATGTCGTGACGTCACCTGCTTGTAAACAAACTTTTATCAGTCTGTCAAATCACACCATACAAAACTTCGAGTGTGAGTGTGAGTGACATTTACTATAAACAAGCAGGTGACGTCATTTGCTGATTCAGCCAATCCCGTGCGTTTTCGATCACGTGGTCAAGCATAAAAATTGAATTATTTTATTAATGATTTTTTATAAAATTTATTTTAAAATTATGTGCTGGCTAATTTGGTTTAAAAAAATGTTTACTGTTAAGTTAACAACAGTTTGATCTATATTTTCATTGTAGTCAAATACCCTATTATCAAATCAACTGACAAATAGATAACGAAGGTGTTGAAGAATGCTTCTTGTTCATATTATCCGATTTGTTAAGTAATTATTCGTTTATAAATAAAGTCTCATTAATCACTTGGTCCATAGCATTATTATAACACTAGTAGTTTATAAACTTATTACCAATGGTTGACCATTTAAAGAAAAAAAATGTAAATTTGATGTTTTAACAGTACAAAAGATAATTAAACTTCACCATATATCAATAGCAGAGTTTGTCACAAATGTGTGAGTAAAAAATACATGTACAATGTTAGCTGCTGTTTCCACTCAAACTAGAATTAAGTCTATATACACTTAAAAACTAAGTAGTTTGCGCTAAACCCCATCCATTTTATTTGCTTAGCATTAAGTCTGTCTTAAAATAAAGTTCAAAACTTTACGTCCTAAGGTTTCAGTTCCATTATTTTAAATCATTTCGAATTATAGGCTTTCGCCAAATTGATGTGATACTTTAGCTAGGAATGTATAAAGTTAAGACATTACTTAAATGTTATTTTTTTATAATTGGATTATTGTTATGCATATGACGATTACAAACTCTTGATTTGAATTATTGAGTATCATTTCTTTATGCGTTTTTTGCACCGGTTCATTTTAAATATAGTTCAGAGTCAGGCTCAGTTGAATGCGTTTAAAGAGGCCTAGGCCTATGTCCAACAGTGGACTGATGCGGGCTAATGATGATGATGATGATGATACTTCACAGGTTGGTGGGCTGTATCTCATTTGTGGAGTACCTTTAGATCGTTCCTGTATGTAAAAAACTGCACACAAATTTTCAAATTACACTTTTGTATGTTCAAAAAAAGGTTTTTATTTTACCTACTATTTAACATACACACAAATAAGCTTTATAATAACACAATTCGATAAGTTATTTTTGTTTGAAATATCTTTCAGCAGGCCCGCAAAACGAGACGCATTACGAAAAGTTATAGAATTAAGTTATACCATCTCTCGCTTGATTATAGATAAATACAGGATCTTAAGTGCGTGTGACTCTTAAGCTAAACACAAAAATATTTAAGTAATTAAATAAATAATATAGAATGGTCAATAAATTATGGTTTTAATTCGACAGTAACTTCATTCGGGTGTTCTTCTACTGTTTCGAGTTTAGTGTCTCTTTCTTTCTTGCTGTCCTCTTCTATCACCGGTTCTAGTTCAGAAGGTAAAGTAACATCAACAATGTTCTCACTCTTGACTATTTCATTTTCCCCTTCCTTATTCAAGGTACTAAATAGAAATAGTTTTGGCTTTCCATTCTGCTTAGCTATCTCTTCCTTAATCTCCACTATCACACTTCGGACCAATAGAAGCAAATAGATTTGGAACACTGGAATGAAATAATAATATACTCTGTATTCCTGTTCATAAAAGGGAGGAATATTAGATAAATATGCTATCACGTATCGTAAATAATGAGATTTTTTTAAACTTTGACAGTATTAGGAAGTCCGATACCATTAGAGATACAGAGAAACTGTCTGAGAAACCATTAGGTCATGGAGGCCGTACTGAACATCTATTGTAATAGTTTTTATAGCGTAATAGGTACAGATTACGTACAATTTGTAAAAGATAAGTTTTTTATTGAAGACTTCTGCTGCTTCGACTTTTTCTTCCTACACAATGAAATGACCCTTACAAGAAACGAAAACGATCAACAATTTTTTTTTAAAGTCAATGACTCATTTTAGGGTTCCGTAGTCAACAAGGAGCCCTTATAGTTTCGCCATGTCCGTCTGTTTGTCCCCAGCCTAGCTCATAGACTCTTAGTACTTCTTTAGTACTCTAGTACTTAGTACTCTCTTAGTTCTTAGAAAGCTGTAATTTGGCAAGGATATACATTTTAACGCAAATTTTGTTGCGAAACAAATTACAAAAATACAAATGTTGAAAAAATTTCCACAAGTAGGATTTGAACCTGCACTCTTCTGACATACCGGGTCAGGTGCTCTTCCAATTGAGCTATCGTAGTTCAACCGGCCCGCCGAAATTATTCAACACTATTTACTTTTTACTTTGAAAGCCAAAGGCGCCTATTCAATGTCAACAACTACCGTCATTAACAAATCCTGAAATCCTGCTCGTGGAAATTTTTTCAACATTTGTGTTTTTGTAAGGATATACATATTAATGACGCCGACAAAGTGGTGAAGTAAAATTTTGAAAATTATTTTTTTAGGTTACCTCCCCTGTGTGTCGTTATAGCAATTTCAATTTCGGATAGCAATTTCATAAATATTGCGGGTTTGTGAACAATTAAGCTTTAAAGTGCAAAATTTTGTTAGAGTCAAGTGTCCCTGCCAGCCAAATGGTTGTTTTTAGATTCATGAAAAAATTCACGGTAGTTGTATATACGACAAAGGTAAAAGGAAAACTATCACAGCTAAGTAGGCTTTATAAGTTTACGAGTAACAGTCGACCAACTTATAAAATGTACTTGGCGCAGTACAAACTTCTCATTGGGAACTCCTTAAATAACGTTGTCAGGTGTGTGAAACCGGTACATTTAAGTATATGAGCCATCGTTAAATAAATGTTCATTAAATCCCTCTTCTCAGAGTCCTCATTATTGAGATGGGCTACGGAACCCTACACTGCGCGTGGTCCGACACGCACTTAACCGGTTTTTATGTATACAACTCACGCTTGCTAAAAAAAATTGTTTTCACATAAAAGACCTAATGTTTATCGACATCTAGTTTTGCTACTTCAAAATTACTTGTATAGATAGGCCTATGGGTCGAAAATAACCATCAATTGTGCTTCCCTTCTAACGATATGATATTTGGAATGAGCTTACTTATGCTGGTCACGATCATGATGATGGTCAAAACGTCGATGACAGCTAACACGATGGAGTACAGCAGCGCCGAGGAGATGATCGTTATTATACAGTAGTACATGAACACTCGCAGCAACACAGTGTCTTTCTAGAACAAAATTTATCATTATATAATATACCCCCCGTACTAATAAATCGAGTTTAGGTACGGGCCCGCCTAGTAGGTAGTGCGAGTTTCATTTGCCATTCGGTCAATTTGACGAAAACGAAAATTTGTATAGCATTGAAGCAGCGCCTCCTAGTGGTAAACGAGGCGAGATAATTTTTTGTTTCATTAACGTGGCAAGAATTTGTATGATATATATTTTAAATATAACAGAAATTCTTGTTTTAAATTGAAATCACATATGCACTCATTTATACATATAGTGCACGCGGCAAATGACTCCACTCCGCCTGATGATAGTGATGTTAAGAAACTGGAATCCAGCCGCGAAAACAGCTGGTGCAGCGTGAAAACAACGCAGCATCAGTCAGTCTCGCCCTGCCGGCGGCAGCGGCCAACAAGGCGCCTCTTCACGCCTCGTTTGACTCAGATAAGAACACTTACTCTGTATACAGCGCACAGAAGCAGCACGTTGAAACCAAGCTCGGTGGCGTACGACAAAATAGGGATGGGCTTAGATGCGTCATCCGCCAATATCACTTCTTGCACTTTCAGGATAGTAGGCGAATAACTCTCGTTCGCAACACCCACAAGTGACACTAACTGAAAGTTATATAAACATCATAGGAGATACTTCTTTTGCAACTTGAAAGTAACAAAGCGTCATAGGGCTGATTATACCCATGTAATTTCACTGCAGTAACAATTCTCTCATCCTAATGATGCTGCGTATGTCATCATTCCACCTCGCATCAAAGGGCAACCAATATGACTAGGGAGCGCTATTACCATACTTTCTTCAAAAGCAATATAGGTAAGTGCAATTTTATTACAGTTGTGGGAACTAGCGCACATACGCCTTTCATTTAAATAGATATACGTGTAACAGAATAGTGTCTGGTCAAAATGAAAAGATCTAAAGTGTATCCGATCTAGATATTGTATGCAGAGTTACTAAGATATAATTATTGACTTTAATTGGTTATACAATTTTTATTAAAATATTTCTATTTTGACGTCACATCAAAATAAACAAAATACAGCCCTATTGGTTTAGTAACCTCTGTGTACATAGTCTATGATCACTGCTGCTTGCTTATCAATGGCGCCTGACGCGCATGACTTCACTTAAATATAAATATTTAATTTACAATTACATGGCAAATTAAAGTTATCAATAATGTCTTAGTAACAACGCATGCAAAGATTTACGCATATATAAAAACTATAGCAGCTTACTATAGATAACAATAGAAGCTTCAGGGTGACCTTAATCAGTTGTGCAAATATTATCATGATAATCGTATCGGAGTCAACGTTGCTCAATGTTTTCAGATTAGCTTCACACGTAAAAGAAACATACAAACTCACCAGTACAGTCTTGATAACGTGCCTTTAAAACGCACTACCGTCACTCTTAAAGATCTAGGGGTCATTTTTGACTCCAAAATAGATCACATAATTGATATGGTCACCAAAGCGTACAAGAACTTGGGGTTTGTCTAGCGTGTCAGTCGTCCCTTTTCGGATACTGATTGCAAAGGGCTTATATTTTTCATACGTCCGCAGTATTTTGGAATACTGCAGTAACGTGTGGAACCCTAATTACATGACATAATTATATCGAATCAATCGAGCGTTTACAATCTAGGTTTATAAAAGCATTAAATTATTGGACTCGGCACAAGAAAATCAACTACGAGGAATCATGTACGTTTCATAAGTTAATGCAGCTCAAAGATCGCCGTACTCTTATTGAGATGTTGTACTTACACGATGTCTGTAATGATAAGATTGATTGTTCTGAGTTATTATCTTTCTACAAATTAGAACACCGACAAATAGACATGACATGCCCCTCTTTTATTCATGTACCACTTAGCCACTCTAACAACGCTCAAAATTAAATTATTTACTGTTCACCTAATGGTTATAACAAAACTTTCTCGTCTATCGATATCTTCCACCTTAGTAAACCATCTTTCAAAAAACAAATCTCAACTTATCATAAATTCTTAAGCTCACACTACACACTTAGACTTCTTATTTGCCCCTGCTGCCTGTCAGACGGATGATAAAGAGCACCTAAGCATATTATGCGCACACACATCCATGCACCCTCATGCGCCACATTTAATATCAATTTTACACTACACACATACCACACACTCACAACTTAAACACTGCTCGGTGCGTAACTACCACTGTATTTACTGCTTTTGTTTTATTATTATTATTTATTTATTTTTTGTATTGAATCCTGCCCTTTTAATTTATTTGTTTTTTAAATTGTTTTTGCCGTTTCTAAATTATTGTGTTGTCTGTATGTTTTGTTTTCTAATTCGCTTAAGCGACATATTCAATATATAGTTTTACAAAGTAGAGATCTGTAATTGGCAGTAGGTTAAGTATACAATGTAATAACTAGTTTATAAAGTGCCGTAGATTCTATGTTCATAAATAAAAAATAAAAAAACACATACAAGATCTAGATCAGATACAGATCAGATCTTTTCATTTTGACCACATCTTTCTGTTACACGTTGTATTATATAGCAAACAAGCAGGCGGGCCGCCTCATGGTGGACCCATGGACATCAGCAACATCAGGGATGTTGCCGAACTGAGAAAAATCTCTTTACTCCCCTTTTGAGAGAGTCCATATCGTAGCTCAATAAGAAAACCTCGGATGGCAGCATTGGCAGCTCATTCCACAGTTTGATAGTGCGTTGAGTTCTTCTGGAAGCGAAGAGCCGCTACGCGCGTCTCGTTTTTACAACCGCAACAATACTGCTACCATAACCTTTCAATTCACTTCAGCTTGCAGTCATTGATCTACTTCGGGAGAAAAAAAAAACACTTACCGATATCAAAATGTTAGTATAGGCTATAGCAAGTATGCCTATTCTTACAGGCGCCACCCAGCAACACGTAGGTAGCTTAAATGTCAAGATCGCATTTTTCACA
This sequence comes from Eudonia truncicolella, assembly GCA_949315975.1. Taxonomy (NCBI): domain Eukaryota; kingdom Metazoa; phylum Arthropoda; class Insecta; order Lepidoptera; family Crambidae; genus Eudonia; species Eudonia truncicolella. The sequence goes on along the minus strand of OX438838.1, from coordinate 5,859,339 downwards.
TATTGGTAAGCTTCCATTTTGTCATAAACCACTTTTGTTCCACAAGGCGTATGCGCACTACTCTAGTATTCCCGCAAAATGCTTCAAAAATAGTTTTAGTAGGCGAAATTTCATAGTCTTAATTAGGATGTTGCTTAATTAAAAGGCCAATGTTGAGTTAATTGTGTGATATGATAAAACGTGTAAAAATATTAATAATTTACTGACGCATACAAATTATATCCTAGAGTTACTTTCGCATTTTGTGCTAATGCTTAACGCTGAACTTTGTCCCGTTGAGATAAGGGTTAATTTAATGATCGCAAAATAGGTAGATATTGGATTCTAAATTAATGCGATAATGCGTTAAAGCGAACCCTGTTTTGTTTACCTTGTGATCATGGTCCCTGCAAAGAGTTCTAAAAGGCAAATGAAACTGATGCTTTTGTCATATTTTACGTCAGTGTTTCTATCAAGATTTTTATCGATAGATTTTATTAATTTGATTTTATAATGTTTTTTGTATTCTTCTCTCTTCTATTCTTTCTTTATTCATAATCTGGTATTTTCTTTCAAAAACAACACACCCGAATACAAAATAATAATAAAATATTTTTAGTACGGATTTTTATGATGAAAAAAATACAATAAGTTTTAGAACACCTAAAAAATAAGATTTTATATTATTATAGAAAAATTACTCACTAGAATCAGACTTACTGCGTTTTCTATTAGGTTACAACACATATAAACTACGACATTTACTAATAAAAGTCTAATATTTACTTTATTATTTAATTATCGTTGAAAAGATTATTGTTTCACAATTTTTTTATGTTCTAAACATAGTTTTTGAAAGATATTCTTTCAATACGAAATATTAGCAGAGATAATTATATTAGATGAAATGTACGTACAGTCAACATTAAATTTAAATGGTCATAACTATTACAAGGTTTACTAGCCTTTGGTATGCGGAAAGAAAGGTTAAGAAAAAGCAATCTTATTTATCAGATGTTAGAATAAGTTTTTGACTAACGCTATCAATATTTTATATTTAGACATAAATCCCAGTAAAACTTATAATGTGGTTTTCTGTTGGACCATTTAGCATACTGCAAACAATTGAATATTACTTAATGAGAGGAGAAAAAAACCTTTAACCTTTAATTATAAAAAAAATACCTCAATATAGTTATAGTCTTTCATAGTAATCTGTAAGCTGTAATTTTCAAACACCACCACGGCTTATGGAAACCATTCATTAAGCCTGTTCGTCGTATAAAGCGTTAATAATTAGTTAAGGTGATACCTAATTGGGCAGTGCACGTATTATCCAGCCTGCTCATTCAATACAACGTGTATGTAATGAGCATACCAAGGCACAAATATATACTCCACATCTTCCTGCTAAATATTCTTAATAAGTCAAGCTAAGAGAAACACTCCCTTTGCAGTGAATAATATTATTAGCCATTTTCAAAACAACAAAAAAATAAACAAATGATATAAAAATAAAACATTTATTTCAAACAAAAATAAAGATGGTACATATCATTTCTGACGTCCCTATACATAATAATGGAATTATTTCATCGGAATAAAATACTATATTATATATGTATGTTACACTACACCATTGACTAAAATAATTTCTTCAAAACTTAGCTTACTCTGTTTGAATAAAAACAACTATTCATTCATTTAGTAACAATAATATCTTATGGAGTAACATTTTCATAATTTTTTAATACGATAATCATAACATTTTTTTTTATATTGAAGTGTTCTTTAACTTATTTAACAAAACATTTTACTGAATTATGTAATACAGCTAAATCATTATTGTACTCGCTAATTATTTTATTTAACATAGTAGACAGTATCATTTTATGTAATTATTTTATCCAGAGCGATTTTCAATCAGAGTCCAAATTGCGAAATAATTGACATCTTTTATAAAATTGAAGAACTATGTCTAAAAATCCATTTGGAAATAAATACGACAAAAAATTTTGAAGTTCCCATACTAAATTGGTCAGCTGATCGCACCTTTTTGGGAGAAAGGGTGTAGAGAACAAGTTTCTTCGAAAAATAATCAGTATTATATAAATTGCTAATAACGTATTGAAGTTTGACCGCTGGCTTCAAAATCGCTCTGTAAATTGTGGTTATTTAATATGTTATTTTGTGGTTTGGTTGGATAATAATTGATCCCATAACAGTGTTTAACCATCAACTGTCTACAACATCACACAGCTCTTTGCGACATACTATTTATGTTTGCAGGTGCCTACCCATAAACAATTTGATATTCCATTTGTACAGACGCCTGCACACCAACCTATCCAAAACTGTCAAATTTCTTCAAAACATTTTCAACCATATTGCTTGGTACTGAAGTTCAAAGTCTATGCAGGCGTGCAGGCGTGTGTACATTGATTTTTATAATTTTAGCTTTTAAAAAGAAATAGAAGTAACGAATATGTGAAATAAACCAAATGTAAAAAAAACTCGCACCAGGTCATCGAAAACCGCCCCCACACTGGAAAACTTCAATATTCACTTACTTTGATCGTAATTGAACTTTTAAAAAAACTTTTTAAGTGTTTCGTTCCGTTCGATTGCTCTATACGTTTATTACTGAAGAAGTGCATATTTTTTAATACACCATATAAATATTTTCGGATTAAGTATTTACAATTTGATTACAAATACCCATACATAGGTGCCGTAAGTGACAGTGTCAAAAAAATGCCAGTTTATTGATACCAGTATGGCAAGGCGAGGCGATTAATTACCCGTTTCACTGCGCGTTTTAGAGTATTGATTATAGAACTAACCACCTAGGTATTAGGGTATCAAATCGTTTACAGGCAAACCACTACCGGTTTACTTCATTAAGGCGTGGACGACAGCATTAGCGTTCAACGCCTTCAAATCCGTATAAGTCTGACCCGTTCCCACGAACACGATTGGCTGGCCCGTAATGTACGTCATAGAGATGGCCGCGCCCACTTTATCATCGATAGTATCGAACTTGGTAAGCACTATGCCATCAATGGATCGCGGGTTGGATGAAGCGCTGTGGTCGGCTAAAGCTTGGTTGAACTTCACCAGTTGGTCGACGGCTTCGTTGCCGACGAGAGCTTCGCCGACGAATAGTACCATGTCGGGTTGGTTCACCTGGGGGGTTGGAAAAGTTGGTAAAAATTTTAGGGACATTTCAAGTATTTATTATAAACATACACTCGGCGTCAAAAAAATCGCACCTTTTAAAAATCATCTTTAAAAATTCTTAAACCTTATGTAGAGGATAGTGTTGGGTATCATTAGAAAGGTAACAAAAAGGAGTATCAAAAAACAATTAAATTTAACTTTCTGTTTAATTATAATTATACAAACAACATTAAAATTAATAAAATAATAAAAATCCTTAATTAAGTCCTAATTAACAACAGATAATTTACAAAGAAAAATGTACAAAAAGTGTCTTAAAATTAACTTAAAATCTAGTGTTACCCCCCCTTGCCCTGATCACGGCTTCCATACGGTCCCTCATGGACCTCACCAACTTCAGGAGCTCTTCTTGAGGGATAAGCCCCCATTCTTCAATCACCGCGTCTTGGAGCTCCTGTAGAGTCGAAGGAGCTGGATCCCGAGATCGAACCTTACGTTTAAGATGGTCCCAGAGGTGCTCTATAGGATTCAGATCCGGACTTCGCGCTGGCCACTGCATCACAGAGATTTGGGACCTCTGCAAGAAGTCGCTCACGATGCCTGCAGTGTGAGCGCGAGCGTTGTCGTGCATTAATGTGAACCCCTCGCCAAAAGATTCGGCAAAGGGGACCACATGCACTTCCAGGACCTCAGTGACATAGCGGCGAGCAGTCAGCGACCCTTGTCCGCGAGCACCTCCAGTCCGGGAGACGCAGACAAGGTCGGTTTTGCCGGCAGCAGACATACCGCCCCAGAACATGCAGGATCCGCCACCATATTCCACCGTCTCCTGGATGCAGGCTTGGGCGAAACGTTCACCCTGCCTCCGGTATACTCTTCTCCGTCGGTCGTTGCAGAAAAGACACACTCGCGTCTCGTCTGAGAAGAGAACAGCTCTCCACTGCTCAAGGGTCCAATCGACGTGGTCACGAGCAAACTGCAAGCGGGCTCGCCGATGCGCTGCAGTCAATTTTGGACCCGTAGCAGCTCTGTGGGCCGCTATCTTCTTCTCCTTCAATCTTCTTCTAACCGTAGATACGCTTACGGTGCGTCTGCGAACTGCCTGGAGCTGCTGTTGCAACTCAACAGCGTTGGAGAAACGATTTCTCAAAGAGTTCGACACAACGAACCGGTCGTCTCTTTCCGAAGTGCAGCGACGTCTACCCGAACCGTGTCTGCGGATATAGCCACCGGTCTCTATGAAGCGCTGGTACACTCTTCGAACGGAATAACGGCTCAGGTTCAGTTGCCGGGCGACATCACACTGCCGCACCCCTGATTGCAGTAGTGCAACCACTTGAGCGGCTTTATCAGCTGTGGTATCCATCAAAATCTGTGCGTGTGTCCTCTTCAACGGTTGAATAGCGAATGACCCACATTGAACCCGTGTTGACCGTTTTATACCCACAAAGGAAGCGCAACTAGCAACTCTCACGGGTAGCAAAATTTGCATCGAATTTTTGTGACACTTTATTTGTTGCATTAGGTTTTATTTGATAATGAAAAGTAATGTTTTTTATTAAGTTAATTAAGTAACCTTGTAAATAAAATCATAATTAATGCGACTGCATGTGCATATCAAGAGTAAATGACATTTGAAAGTGATTTTCTAAGAGGTGCGATTTTTTTGACGCCGAGTGTAGTTGAGAACCAACATTATGATTTTTGGGTTTTGGCTCCTGGACTATCTTGTTCGTGTCGTAATGTCATTCCAGACCAGAAAAGAGATATTTAGTTTCAAAGACAAGGTACAAACTAACGTATGCAGTCTATCTTCTTAGGTTAAAGTATATACTTATGCAGACACTGACAAATTAAATAATTTTCTAATCTTCGAGTACATACACTACGCACGACCGCTCGGTAAGTTAAACAGTTGCACTACCTACGAAAACAGCTCTTTTAACGGCAACGGTACGGCGGCATAAAGACGGCCTCAAAGTCAACAGGTAGTCTGATGTGGCGTTGACTGCACTTACATACCTAGCCTAGGTTTATTTGAAACTTAATTTGTTCACATTTAAGTAATCATTATAAACACAATAACTTGTAATAAATTAAGTATTCAGATTAATTATTATTTAAAAGAAGACATCCTTGAAGTCGTTAGAAGAGATAACGAGCTACGCGATAGAAAGAGAGGCAACTTCTAGGTGAATATAACTGTAGGTAAGGGAGCGGTGTGCGACCTGAATTGCACTTTATTGTGTCTTAGCAAGAGTCACTATTTAATTAAATGACTTTGCGGAGTGGATCTTTTGTACTTGTACTATTATGTTTGTTGTGGCTTGGCATTTATTTTAAGTTATATTTTAATACATTAACAATATTCCTATTTCCTGTGATAGTTAAACGAGGAACTGGCATTACGTTGCTGGAGACCGGAAAATGTGTAATAAGTGTGGGGATCAAGGCTTTTGCCCAGGAGTGGGATATATTACGACTAATAAATAAATATACAACAATAGTTCCTGTTTTACACCAATGAGTTTTACGATTATGATTTCGGTAGTTATTGGTGCAACCGCCCACAGATGATGGTCATCGAAGCCCGACGCTGACCTTGATGATTTTTATTTTATTTGATAAGAGGTTGCTATTAGCCTCTAATAGTCTTTACAACGTAACTGAATGTTAGAGGTGACGGGAAACTTAAGGTTTCTTAAACTCAACTCGAGCTATAGTGACCGGACATCCTCAGGCGGTTTCTATAGGAAACGGCATCACACAAGCGTGTCCACGGTCCCTACAAGATTCTCCGAGGGGTTCGGATCGGATCGGGAGCAGTACATCCCGAGGGCGCCTCTAATATATGACTAGGACGGATTTCGGGTTCGGGATGATGTCGTGGGGTGGGGCGAAGCGCCCTGGTACATATCTACAGCTGGAGTATAGCGCGTGTGAACAGGGTTTTCGTACTCGTTTTAAGAGTACGGTGTCTTAGGTTTATTGAATCATGTATATGTGTAGTGGCGTTTTGAGAATCAGGCGGGATAAAACGAGGAACATCTTATCTTATCTTAGTGGGGGCCTGCTGAGGTTTCCCTCTCCCAGTATCATTTGACCCAACGGTATCTTTTGTGTAAAGATGCCATATGTTTGGCAACGTCTTTGAGAGCTACGATCCTAAAGTCTCCTGGTTTCGGATAGGCCGATACCGGGAGTTCCATTTTTTCCCGACCCAAAGAGATACAGTCGCACAGTAGGTGCTGGATTGTCTCAATTTCTTCTACACAAGCTGTTCGCTGATAGATGCATCCTGTGACTCATTACGAGGTACGTACCTTGATGAGCTTGGCGAGCGCGCGCATGAGCGGCTCGTTGTCCTGCATGCGGCCGGCTGTGTCCACGAGCACCACGTCGATGCCGGTATCCGTGGCGTGCCGGATCGCCTCCATTGCTATGCCCGCCGCGTCTTTACCTACAAACAGAGTGACAACTCAAAACATCTATCGGTGCCCACATCCTCGGCACGAGACATTTTACCTTGCATCGCCACTAGTTTTATCTTTCCTAGCCGATTCCAGCTGGAATTCTTCCATTAACCCTTTCGAAGGCAATGCCAGCAAAAGAAGTGATCTGACGAAAGGGGAATCAGACGGACGTTAACTAAATCGTTATTTTGCTACCGAATATTGAACTTTATGCACTTGGAATGAGATTGAAAACCAATGGAAAATCTAAAAATGTATTGCCCGTGAAAGGAAAGCATGAAGCGCAAAGTGGAGCTGCGCTGAGCGGAGCAGCTTTATCCGCGTTTAAGGTGTCCATCGTAGCGGAGTGGAAATCAACCAATAGACTCCCTTTATTTTAACGGTTCTTCCCGCTCCGCTCTGCCTTAAAAGAGTATAGATGCGGGTAAAGCTGCTCCACCCAGCACAGCTCGGCTTCATGTCAGTTTGTCGCTGTTAAACTCTACTGAGACGGAGCTGAGCGATGCGTAGCAAAGCGGTGTGGAAATCAACAAATTAAGTTCTTTTATTTTAACGGATCTGTCCCGCAGCACTCAGCTCGGGAGCGGAGCGGAGAAGAGCCGTTAAAAGCATTTTATTGGTTGACTTCAGCACAGGTCTGCTTCAATGGATTGTCACCCTAAATGTGTTGTTATGAACAAATATTGACAATAATATCTGCACTACAAAAGTATTGAATAATTTATGTCTACACAACTGCAATATTGTGACAACTTTTAACAAAAACATAATGAGGACTATTCGTCCATATGAATAATGCTTAATAACTAGCGTGTAGAACTAATCATATCCCTTCTCGTAAAAGTGCACCATCCTCATGCCGTGTGCCTACTCTCGAGGCGAAGTGCGCTAAAGTGCCTGGTTTTGGTGACTAAGAATTCACAATATCCCTTCTCGTACAAGTGCACCATCCTCCTGCCGTGGTGCGTTAATGTGCCTGGCTTAGATGACTGCAAGAAATCGCCATATCCCTTCTCCAAGTGCACCATCCTCCTGCCGTGATGCCTGCTCTCGAGGTGAAGTGCGCTTAAGTGCCTAACAATGATTACTGTAAGAACTCACCATATCCTTTTTCGTACAAGTGCACCATCCTCCTGCCGTGGTGCCTGCTCTCGGGGTGAAGTGCGTTGAGGTGCCGGGAGTGCGTGCGCAGCTGCTCGACGGCGCCGGCGCGGAAGGTGTCGCAAGCTGCGATCACCACCGACAACTCGTTCTCTATCAGCCAGAAGCATATCTTGGCGAGATTGGTGGATTTACCAACGCCGTTCACCTGTGTGACAAAATGACAATCTTGGTAGTCATTATCAATTAACGAAACACAATTTATGGTAATGCCGGAATGCATAGTGGATGAGGTTTGCACGGTACAGGCTAAGTTGGCGTCCTACGGCCCCCCTTTTAACATGTCAACTTAGCCGAATATAGCCAGCAGTGGGTGCTCATGTGGCAAAATCTTCGATCATACATGTACTAGATTCCCGATGAGCGCTTGAAATACGGTAGGCGACTTTAGGGCCAGAGAGCCACAATGACGTTTGTGGCGATGAGAGTAAATATTAAGCACAAATATTTTGCAACCATAATTAATCTTTATGTTTAATATTGAAGGTTCACAGTAAGCGGAAATAAATATATTTATTTGAATTGAATTACACTTTCATGGTCATTTATTCATAGTGGTTTTTAAATTTAAAAAGCAAAAAAATCTTTACAAACTTATATTAGTAGGTATCTAATTTGGTAATCTAAGTAGGTGGCTGTAGAGAGATTCTTCGCGGGTGGTCCACTTGTAATAATAACAATGGCGGCGGTTGTTTATTTTCGTTCTTGTAAGTTACGACCTCCAACGGACATTGTGCTTAAAGTGTCGATCACTGATGGCTTCCTCGACTAACACGTAACAGTTACAGGATCACACTGTTACGACCCTACTTCCGTCCCTTTCCTACAAATTCACTTCCACAAATTGTTTAAATAGAAGGCGAGCGGAAAGATGTTACACATCAATAAGGATGCAGGTATATGATGCCCCTTACGATAGAAAAGGACAACAACAAAACCGCAACAATTGCCGCAATATAATGGTGCGAGACGGAGACGAGGGGCAGGTACGCTAGCTACAGGCTACCTGACGCTCTACCGACACAGCAGCGCGCCCATTAATCACGTATGCTTTACAGCACGGGCCATTATTTTTGTTAGGCAAACACCCACACTTCTCTTATATTCTGAACAATCTGTGTACGCTCATTTAACAGGAATTGACCATTAAACAATTAAATCAGCAGCGAATTACTTCTATATGCATTTAAACCTTTACGAATTACATTAGGGGTATTTTAAACCTGTTTAAAATAAACAAAACCTATATTTAAGTCATATAAAAATCGACACTATTTTAAAACAAACAGGGTAACAAATACCCTGTATATTTTTTTACTGGTATAGATTTATTTAACCCCATAGTAAACATTGTCATGGATGATTAGTACTAACATTTGGCATAGGTTTCAATTATGCACATTGGGTTTCATATTTTTGGGCCAATTGGTTGCATTGTCCTTTGAAGTTAGATCTAAGAAATATTGAATACAAAAGAAATTCGTGCCAGTACGACTACAGGTAAGTCTTTATTGTCCCTCATAAGTGGTTAACCACGTATAAAAAGTAATACAGAAAATAATGACACCTCATTTACGCAATAATTTTGTATAGTTATCACGCAATAAATATTTTTCCATAGTCATATAATAAAAAAATATTAATCTCGAAATGTCTGACACTTGAAACAATACTTTATTAGGGAGGGGCGAGCGTGTGACGGGTTAATAGAGCGATCTTGAAATTAAAATGTGAAAAAAAAACACTGAACGAAATAAAATTTGTTTAAATTGTTTCCACATCTTTCGAGAATGTTTAGTGTCAGCTCAGGACTCATGATTAATAGGTGGGCATTATCTCCGTATCACAATCTCACTGCTAGCACAAACAAAACTACTACAACTACTAAATTTAAATTGGTATATAACAAAATATCATATACATGATACTTACCCCGCAGAAAGCCATAACGTAGGGCCGCCCTTGCTGCTTCGCATGTATGCAGTCGCGTAGTATGTCCACACGGCGTTTGGGCGACAGGATCTGAACCAGCGACTCCGTCAGCGTCGCCTTCACTGTCTTCGCAACGCTATCGAAAGTGCCGAGCACCTGACAACAGAAAGTTCAATATTAGACGAAAATATATCTTATTTTGGTTTAAATTCTTGTGAAATACTTTTTGTTTTATTCAACAACTTAACGCCAACCGAACCGAGTAGGTACTGGTACTGATATTGTACTACCCGCTGAGAAATAAATCCGGTTGTTATTAAGCCGTTGGTCCCGGTTGTTAACGCAAGATGGCGGTCGTTATTCATCCATCAACCCGCTTTGGGTCAGTGTAGTAGGTTAATATAAAACATTATTGACATAAACAGAAAACGGATTAAAGTTAAAAAGTAGGTTTGTACTCGTATATCATTTTCTATCTAGCCATCAATCAACAATGCAAAACTACAAGCCTTCATGTTAGGGAAGGCTCGTGCCCCAGCAGCCATCTCCACTTATACAAAATAATGCATTCCTTATTTGACTCCCCAAGCTTAGTGTCACTTCTCAACTTCAATATTAGAATCCCCTTGCGTAACCGTAAAAAACAGACCTTTATCTTGCAAGTCTATAGGAATAATACCTCCTTTTACAATCCCGTTGTACGCATGTGCCGTACTTACAATGAGCTGTCGCAGGTTGGCAGTGACCTGGATGGACATTTTTGTGTCGACCCTTGCCATGTTTTACCGTACTGTAATGTTTGCGCCTGTTGTGTATGCCAATATAATAAATAAATAAACAAATAAATAAATATATTCTAACGATTTCACTTGATATCATGTCCTAAACGTACTTGATGCCAAAGTTTTTAGCTTTTTTCTGGACACGGTCGTAAAAAGAATATGCTACATTTGTATGAAGACAGAAATTTGAAAAAAAAAAAAAAAAAAAAATATTTTAAAATTCCAAAAATTCTCATTATTTTACTCAAGGCAAATCATACCACAATAAGTTATGGACATCGTTTATTTTTATAATCGCACGTCAAAAATGTTTGTTTTCCAAATTGCGGTGAATGAATACCAAATTTTACTATAATATTACCGATCTCGTTCACCACGCCTATATTCAAATCAAACTGATCGCGTCATGTAACGCGATAAAGGGCCGAATATCGGGCAGCCGGATATCCGGCGCTCCGGCCACGTAGTTTGCCGTATATCCGGTATCCGGCCAAATCACCATCCGTTTCATCTCTAATTTATATAACTAACTTGTAAAAAAATTACTTTGACATTGGCTAATATGCTAATGGCACGACAAACAATAACTAAAAAAAAATATAAGGGGTAATAAAATGCACAATAAAAGAAACAATAATATTGGAGCTTACCTTTCCTTCAAGCTTGGTGGAGACGGAATCACAAAGCTTGTTCGCGATGTCGCTGGCAACGTTTTTGCCGATGAGATGGTCACGCAGTTTGTCGAGCACGGGCCGCATACTCTCCTCGGTCAGAGCCTTCGAACCCACCAACCCTGGACCATCAGATGCGCTCATTTATGGATTATGACAAATTAACAACAAATTCTTAAACATTAACCAACAGTATAAGCTTCGAATAGTTATTTCGCATTTTGTCTCTTTTACTCTAATTTAAAATGAAGTTAACATGACGGAAACAAAAAACAGAATTCTATTCTATTAGAAACTTATACTTATAGTTTATTTGCAAATACAAAATGTTATAAAAGCTTAGTTACCATCATACTCTTTTAAATTATTGTTACATACATCCATTCTGCTATTGCTGAAGTTAAGCAACTTTCGCAAAGGCCGCCCATCAGATGGGCAACCAATAATATATCATGTCTACCTGTTCAAAATGCTCCTGCTGAAAATACAATTTGCAGAAACAAACTTATTGCTAATACGACGTAATACTATCATGACAATGATCTACTCAGAATCGGACCTACTCAGAAATTAACAAGAGAAAGTGACTTCCACATCATAAGTCATGTCCTGAAACTATCTGATTCAGAAACAGACTTATGATGAATCTGGTATGACCAGAATCGTACTTAATCAGATTATGACCTAAAGCTAAACTGGCGAAATCTGAATATGACCGGGCCCGCCTAAACGATTTCATTCGTATATATAAAGTAAAACAAGAAAAAAACAAAAAAGTTTTCGTACGGCATTATTTTACACGTGCTTACTTCCCGTGATTATTATCATTTACTTGTCACTATTCCGGTTGAAATTTGACAATATGATATTTTAATAGTTACGTCTGCGAAAACTATCAGTCAGCTGGGTGCGGGCAGGGGAGTTCTGTCAGCTGGACCCTGAAAGATACTGTGCATTGCTCGAATATCTGTATCTTTACTGCGTCAGCTGACGGTCTTTCCACCGCTATACATGCAGCTGATTGTTGTTTTCGTACTTTTAATTATTTAAACAATCGTCTAGTTAAATTTCTTCCGGCGTATTATAACTTTATTTTACGTATGCGAGCAGCTGACGCATAGTCCTTCCTCCACGATGCAGCTGACGATTTTTTTTCAGCTCAGTACGATATCAACTATTTATGAAAAAAGTTTCAGCCGGCATACTATTACTTAATTTTTTTATTTTTTTTACCACTTTCGGAACCTCCCACACCCACACCCATTGCTACTTGAGCAGCAGATGGTCGGTTCACTCATCAGCCATATAAGATCAACTATCGATGTTAACATCAGCCGGCTTACTATGACTTGACTTTTGTATTTGCAACGCTACCTCCCGGACTAAAAATTATGTACCTATTTTAAAATTATATCATTCCATCATTATATTAAATAAGTGTTGTATATTAAACAAAACTATATCATTTGATTGTATATGTTTTGATCATTATACGATATGTTGTTATATTATACATTACACACCCCAGTAACCTACCCTTGAAAATGCTGAACATCCCCCCCGACTTCTTGGGGCTGGGCTGCGCGTGGGTGTGCTCTTCCTCTTCTTCGCTGCTGCTCTCCTCAGATTCCACCTCCAGGTCGCGGATGGCACCCGCCATTTGACCGATCAACTGTACAGGCGTATTACGTAATTAAAAATGTTAGCATTTACCGTTAATCTTAACTATAATAAAAAAAAAATTTGAGTAATTATTAACAGGATTGTTACCATGTTTGTTATATTATGTGAGTATCCGATGACATTTCGGCACAGTTGCATAGGTACGCCATGATCCCGTTAAAAATTGCTTTAATGAAAGAAAAAAAAACAAGTCTTTTTTTTATTTTAACGGGTAAGCAGTGTCTTGATCTCACGTGATGTTAAGTGATGATAAGGCCAATGATGGAAACGCACTTCACCCGGGATGCTCAACTAGTGAGGTACTGGCTATCTTATCTCTAGCTGCCGGAACACAACAATGAAGCCACGAAGCTCGAGTGGGTATTGAGCCCACGACCCTTGGATTACCGGTCCAATGGTACGACCGCTGTGCTATCGAGACCCAGAAGACTCGTTGAATGTTTCTAATACATTGTGATAAGCGCTGCAAGCCAGCGGTATTACGACACTGTAAAGTTGCCCTTACAGTCGAAAGAACACTTTTGCAAGTGCAAAATATTTGTAAGATAAAAAGTTGGTTAAAGTTTGAAAGAACTGTTACGTAATTTCATTTATACGTTTCATCATCATCATCTCAGCCAAAAGGCGTCCACTGCTGCTGCTTATACGTTTAATGTTCTGGAATTAATTATTATTTTTGTTCAGATCCCTATTACCTGAGTGTCGGCGTTGATGTTGTCCTCAGCGTCTTCAGGCTTGTCGGTGCTGAAGTCCAGCGAGGGAAGGTCGCGGTTTCCGCCGCCTAAAGCCCATACGCGGGGCTGCTTTACACGCTCACGCTCGCGCTCCTCCATCTTGGGGCTCTTGGGTGACTTCCTGCAGAAGGCAATGCTCAATATATTATTATTATTTCTATTTGAAAATAAATATAAATATATGTAAATATTAAAGAACATCACATACATTGTTCTGATCCGAAAGTAAGTAGCTAAAACACTCGTATTATGGAAATCAGAATCAACGACGGTACCCAGACCCGACACAATACCGAAAAGTTCGTCTTCGACATTGACCTGACCCGACCGGGAATCGAATCCGGGACCTCAGAGTCGCGTCCATAGCCCGGCGTGCAAGACACTCGGCTGCAGAGGTCTTCAGATATTACCGTTTACCTTATAACTAGGATAAAATAAGATTTCTATCTGAATTTAAATTTTGCGTATACGATTCACTATTTATGCACAGTTTTTTGACATAAAAATCACATTGATACGAACTGTATTTCTTAAGGTGCCTGCTAGCTTGACGTCAAGTTAGCAGCTTCACCAAGATACTCAAATATCTTTCGAACCATAGTATCACTATTTATATGCTATTACGTCACTATTCATCACTATTTATACACAATTTTTTGACGTAGTCAAAACCATCTAATATGGTGAAGCTGCTAACTTGACGCTCACTGAGTAATGAGGATATACGACTGAAGTCGAAATAATTGTTGGATAAATCCGAAATTGGCTGTTAAGTAAGTAAATCAATTGTAAAAAATTAAATGTGAATGATGATTCGTTATAGTTGTTTATTTTGACGTGAAATTAAGAAAAAAGTAAATTTTGTATATTTAATATATACTATTCCACTACTAAGCAAAGGCCCTTATGATAAAAATCAAATCATCACTACAATTGATGGCTTAATCATGCTTGCCAAATGCGGGTTGATGATCACAAACTCGGGCAATGCATCAAAAATCCGAACCATACTTTCGAACCCAGGTTTTTTAACAATGGGGCAAGGATCAAGGCATCTATGCTACCGAGGCGTTTTAACGTTAATAGTTTTTTTTAAATAAAGGAACATACATATTTCAGCGTCAATAAGTAACTTGTTTCAAAATCATTTAATATACCACGTGACACGCAATAAAGATTCGACTTTGAATACCTATGTATTATTCACTCAGCTATAACGTAGTCTGTAAACAAAATCTGTATCAGATTTTTACGTTATTATTTGGCGTTATCATCTATATAATATCGTTATTGGAAACTGATAATGTTCACCTTTAGATATTAATCTACATACATCTATAAACTGTAAGTACGTTTATAATGACTATGCAATATCACGAGAATTAGCATAATATATGCTTAGTGCATAATTATCAACTCAAACATAGGTTTAAAAAAGTAATGTCAATGTGGATAACAAATTAGAGTTAAAAACTCTGTCTTAAAATAGTACGGAGAAAAATAGACGATGTGATTAGAATGAGGGAGAAAATTTGTGACCATACACGCCTGTCGATGTCGCTATTATTACAGTATATTGATTTGTTTAAACTACTCTAGCGATGTGGGAAATGGTCACGTATTTTTAAGTCCAGCGCCGACGACCTTACTGACGTATATCATGAATAATGATAATTCAATTGTTTTTCAGGGTATGAGTAATTTTACGTCAATTGTTTTTCAGGTTATTTTAACGTAGTCGCCTCGAAAAGTTTGTAATATAAATAGGAATAGGTACAAACTGGTTTTCAGAACTATTTTGTACATTTAGTTTTAGTTAGTTGGAGTTGCTCAAATTAATCTTCCGAATAGTGTGATGCAGTGCAATTTCAACCTAACGAAATACAGTCGAGAATTCAGCAAACGTAAACCAGTTGCTAAGAATGAAACATTCGTTTACGAAACAGTCCTCTCTCTTTCACTAATAATTAATAATATTTTTTATTTATAATCTAATTTGCAGTACTTATAATTGGTTGTTCCTATATAATTAATTTCACATCAAGGTTGTTAGCAAATGGTTGTTAGAATTAAGTGAAAATGCACTTTGTCACCGAGAAAACGATCGATTATCAAATATCGAAACGAAACCTGTCGTCGTTCATATTTCGCCATCTTCAAACCGGTTGCAATAAGAACTGTATCGGAGACTAGTTTTCGGTTTGGCGACCTAGCTTGCGTTTTTCATTTACATAGCGGAAGTCGTAATAACATAAAACATAAGCATTTACAAGTTGTTGTTTGTAAATTTGGAAGTTTTATATGTCTTTTTATATTTACACAATCAATGTTTGACTGGAATACAATATAAATAATAATATCAGCTGTTTTAAGAAAGTTTTGTTTTAAAGCTTGAATATATTTTATAGGCTCAAGAGCTCATGCTGAATTCATCATCATTTATACCAGGAACATTACTAAGGAAATATAAATCAATTCAAATCACTTCCTCTTTATTAAAATAAAAGACACATGCTAGTTGATAATACTTCTTAAAATGTACAGTTATCAAGTTACAAACTTCTCCTACTTTTATTGAACAAATTGGCAGTACTTACTAAATTGGATGTGTATGGTAAAGTGGATCACACACATGTCGACGGATACGCAGGTGGTCAAATACGTATTTAGTCAAAATACGCAAATTGACAAAATCGTGCCTCGTCAGATTTGCAATTAGCCAGATTCGAAACTAGTCAGATTTGCAACTTGTCAAATACATAGCTCGGCAGACACGCAATTGGACAGATGCGCATCTCGACAGATGCGCAACTGGACAGATACCTACAATAGGATTTGACTTGCTTTTCTTTACATACGTACAAAAAAACATGCTTTCTTTATTTTTTCCCGATTTTACTTTTAATAAGATTATTAAAGTAATCGTGGCCCAGAGACGGCAGCGCTTCGTTAGCGATAACGAAGTAAAGCAACGCTCTCAGTGGTTGGGTATTGATGGTTGTTCCACTATGTAAGCGACGCGCTCAAAATAATTTGAAATCGTATTTTGTATTTATTTTATTTGTTTATTTTAATTTAATTTAATTATTGTCTTTTCCAAATTATTATTTATTCGCCACAATAAGCCTATAAAATCTAATGTGTCTTTTTTTTAAAACGAAACGTCTTTTTTATTTATTGAAGGTAGAAGTGGATGATGTTGCACTCGTTTTCAAAAGCGAACGGACTTTTTAGTCTGCCACCATCCAAGCGCGACATCACTCATCAGTCTCATCACACACCTTTTCGTTTAAATTGTCCTGCGTGCATCAAAAAATCGCAACAATCGAAATAAAATAATCACACTAATATTATAAATGCGAAAGTTTGTGTGTATGTGTGCATATTTGTTGTTTCTTTACGCTGCAACGGATGGATGGATTTGGATGAAATTCGGCATACAGATAGTTTATAACCTGGATTAACACGTAGGATAGTTTTTATACCGATATTCCATAGAAACTGTCAAAGCGGTACGAAGTCCGCCGGGCCAACTAGTAATAATATTATTTAAATTTCTGTGTGTCATTGAACCTTATTGGAACCATTCCGTTCCCCGATCTGATCCGAACCCTTCGCAGAATCTAGTAGGGCACAGAGACACGCACTAGTACGTGATGCCGTTCCCTCTAGAAAAGATTCGTCCGAAGGTGATTTGTTTCACACGGCTTGAGGAACCCTTTCATCTCCGTGCTTCGGAAGGCACGTTAAGCCGTTGGTCTCAGCTGTAGTCATATATGACGGCACACACGTTGAAATATTTTATATAATGTTATATAGGCTAAAATATATTATAAATACATACTTGTTATTTTTTATTTTATTTCTCCAGTTACTTGTTACTTTTAACTAGTTTAAAGTAAAATTTAATATAATTTTTCTGAACTAGTAGAAACACTGCTATCGTCATCTACGTACCTACCTATCGGTATTTTTCATGACTATTAAAAAATGAATAAGATTAAGTACCTATGTTAAAAAAGACAAATTTTGTAATATTTCAAGATTAATAATAATATTGGTCATATTAAAAACCGTTTTATTTTACTGATCTCTTGTTCACATCAGTCTAGATATTATTCACAAATATCTGACGGATGCTTATAAGTTGCGTTGCGTGTCTGACGAACTGCGTGTCTGTCAAATTGCTTGTCTGTCGAACTGCGTATTTGACTAGTCGAGTTTCTATTTTGTAGTCTGACGATATGCATATATGACCATCTTCGTATCCGACGATGTAGTGACAAAAATTGAGAAAGGTATGCTGAGATGGTTTGGCCATGTCGAGAGAATGGATGAAGAACGATTGACGAAAAAAGTGTATAAGGCGAGTGTGAATGAAAGTGTTGGTAGGGGTAGACCTAGGCGGACTTGAAAAAAGGCCAGATCAAGAGTACCCTAAACCGAAGAGCATGTATGAAGGGAATAATGAAAGTGGACGAAGCGAAACAAGTATGTAAGGATCGTAGCAAGTGGAAAGAAGTGGTCTCTGCCTACCCCTACGGGAAAGAAGCGTGATTATATGTATGTCTCTGACGACATGCGTGTGATACGGTAATGTTTTGCACATCATTAATTCTATGCTATATGATAAACATTTTTAACAGTAGGTATACTAACTTCACTTCTTTCTTGGTTTTTGCAGCCAGTTTCTGGGCCAGTTTAGCCCGGTTAGCAGCAATGAGGTCATCTTCAACGTCAGGTATCTCCTCTACTTTACCATTAGTAAGGTTCTTATTCTCCGCTATTTTCACTGAAATATCAAATTTAAAAAAAAATTGTATTCAAGAGTGATGTAGCATGATTTAACCTTTTCGCTCGGCAAATTGCGACTGAAGTGAAATTGAGCTTTTAGGTCTAATTTAAGCGGCGCACTCACGAGACGCTAGTGCGGTATCTTCCCTTTTTGTTTTAATCTAAGCCTTACTCTTGCGTATTCTTCATCTTAATATTATATAAAACACATATTTTACTTCACAATTCTCATAACTTTTATTGTAATCCACACATGCATTTATTACAGATCAAACATTACTTCGGTATACAAAAACAGACAAAGGGTAATATCTAAAGTAACTATGTAAATTTATGAAAAACAACAGTAAGGAATAATAGACTTCCTTTTTTAGGGTTCCGTAGTCAACAAGGAACCCTTATACACTCGGCGTCAAAAAAATCGCACCTTTTAAAAATCATCTTTAAAAATTCTTAAACCTTATGTAGAGGATAGTGTTGGGTATCATTAGAAAGGTAACAAAAAGGAGTATCAAAAAACAATTAAATTTAACTTTCTGTTTAATTATAATTATACAAACAACATTAAAATTAATAAAATAATAAAAATCCTTAATTAAGTCCTAATTAACAACAGATAATTTACAAAGAAAAATGTACAAAAAGTGTCTTAAAATTAACTTAAAATCTAGTGTTACCCCCCCTTGCCCTGATCACGGCTTCCATACGGTCCCTCATGGACCTCACCAACTTCAGGAGCTCTTCTTGAGGGATAAGCCCCCATTCTTCAATCACCGCGTCTTGGAGCTCCTGTAGAGTCGAAGGAGCTGGATCCCGAGATCGAACCTTACGTTTAAGATGGTCCCAGAGGTGCTCTATAGGATTCAGATCCGGACTTCGCGCTGGCCACTGCATCACAGAGATTTGGGACCTCTGCAAGAAGTCGCTCACGATGCCTGCAGTGTGAGCGCGAGCGTTGTCGTGCATTAATGTGAACCCCTCGCCAAAAGATTCGGCAAAGGGGACCACATGCACTTCCAGGACCTCAGTGACATAGCGGCGAGCAGTCAGCGACCCTTGTCCGCGAGCACCTCCAGTCCGGGAGACGCAGACAAGGTCGGTTTTGCCGGCAGCAGACATACCGCCCCAGAACATGCAGGATCCGCCACCATATTCCACCGTCTCCTGGATGCAGGCTTGGGCGAAACGTTCACCCTGCCTCCGGTATACTCTTCTCCGTCGGTCGTTGCAGAAAAGACACACTCGCGTCTCGTCTGAGAAGAGAACAGCTCTCCACTGCTCAAGGGTCCAATCGACGTGGTCACGAGCAAACTGCAAGCGGGCTCGCCGATGCGCTGCAGTCAATTTTGGACCCGTAGCAGCTCTGTGGGCCGCTATCTTCTTCTCCTTCAATCTTCTTCTAACCGTAGATACGCTTACGGTGCGTCTGCGAACTGCCTGGAGCTGCTGTTGCAACTCAACAGCGTTGGAGAAACGATTTCTCAAAGAGTTCGACACAACGAACCGGTCGTCTCTTTCCGAAGTGCAGCGACGTCTACCCGAACCGTGTCTGCGGATATAGCCACCGGTCTCTATGAAGCGCTGGTACACTCTTCGAACGGAATAACGGCTCAGGTTCAGTTGCCGGGCGACATCACACTGCCGCACCCCTGATTGCAGTAGTGCAACCACTTGAGCGGCTTTATCAGCTGTGGTATCCATCAAAATCTGTGCGTGTGTCCTCTTCAACGGTTGAATAGCGAATGACCCACATTGAACCCGTGTTGACCGTTTTATACCCACAAAGGAAGCGCAACTAGCAACTCTCACGGGTAGCAAAATTTGCATCGAATTTTTGTGACACTTTATTTGTTGCATTAGGTTTTATTTGATAATGAAAAGTAATGTTTTTTATTAAGTTAATTAAGTAACATTGTAAATAAAATCATAATTAATGCGACTGCATGTGCATATCAAGAGTAAATGACATTTGAAAGTGATTTTCTAAGAGGTGCGATTTTTTTGACGCCGAGTGTAGTTTCGCCATGTCCGTCTGTCTGTCTGTCTGTCCCCGGCCTAGCTCATACTCTTAGTACTAGAAAGATGGAATTAGGCATGGATATACATATTAATCACGCCGACAGAGTTGTGAAGTAAAATTTTGAAAATATTTTTTTTTAGGTTACCTCCCCTACACGTGAAGTGGGGATGTAATTTTTTTTCTTGTCTACCCCATAGTGTAGGGTGTCGTTGGATAGCAATTTTAAAAATATTGCGGGTTGGTGGAAAGAATTTTTTGATTGAGGCATCCGTTTGTGAACTATCAAGCTTACAAAAGCGTACAAAAGTTTGTTAGAGTCAAGTGTCGTCGTCGTCCCCCCTGCCAGCCCAATGGTTGTTTATGGATACATGAAAAAATTTACGTGAAGTTAAAAGGAAAACTATCACAGCAGTTTACGAGTAACAGTTGACCAACCACAATAATTTTCATCACAAAAAACTTCATCTCCAATTCCATCATCTATAATTTTCCAATACAATTTGGTGGGGGATGCTGTAGCATTAAATCTTCGCTACTAGTTTGTTGCCTTTCGCCACTGCGATATTGTATATATTATTATATTGTAATTATACTAGTAGATGGCATAGTTCTTCTTATAGTAATCTATATACTGATTTGCACTAATGTTCCTAATGTCAATCTTGGATTGGATTGGATTGGAGTAAAGAATAATAATGAATGGTATACCTGTTTTCTTACTCTTCTCTTCACCTCTACGTTCAATCATAGAAGCAACAGTCTTTTTGGACTTTTGAGAATCTTCAAAAGTTCTCATTTGTTTAGGTAATTTCGCTTGTGACTTAGCTAAAAAAAAGTTAGTTATAAGTTATATTATTGAAAATTACATAGTTCCTAGAATATTCATTGTAAGCAAAATGTATAACAATTCTGCTTTGAAATACTTAAAATCTATAAAAAAATACATACCCCATACTTCACATTCCCTAAGAACTCTATCGAATGTTGACTGGAATTCATAATTAACAATAAGGCTACTGCCTTGCAAGTCATTTTTGTACTTATCCCTGAACTCGAGTTGGACATCATTCAGGAATTTATCCACATAGGATAGTTGCAGGATTCGCTGATACGCAACGACGAAAACCAGCTCGAACTCATTGTCAAGCTTATATTGCAGCGTGAGGGCATTATGATTATACGTGTTATTCCCTGTACGTTCCTGAAATAAATAAAACGATTTATAAAAATGACTACATGAGAAATTATAAGAAAGGGACTGTTATTGAGACGATAGTCCGACACGTTGCATATGGTTAATTATATTAATCAAGGCCAGAAGGGCTTCGCGAACATACTTGTAGGATTACGCTGCGGATTAGTGCATTCACTGAGGGAGTAAAAATTTCACTCGTGCTTTGAAAACACCATAGCACTATACCCCCTTTACTAAAGATACTGAATAGATCCAACATATTGATTAATTAAGCAAACAATTATGATAATCACGATCGTTTCACTAGAAATGTAAAATGTTAATGTGTGTCAACTCAACTGTCAATGTGTGTTTGATTGACTTGACATGACAACTGAACTTTTTTTTTTTTTTTTGTATTGTTTTACGGCTCCGGATGAAATCAATCAAGCCTGTTCATTCGTTCTATCTTCATATGTAATACATAAATAAACAATATTGATGATGATGAATGATAATAGAAATGGGTAGTGAGAAATGATATTACCCCCCAACCCCTCGAGTATCTCAGTAAGGATGTGGGGCTTTACTAAGTCCTCCCGCAGACTTCTTGTGAGAATTTGAAAAGTAACGTTGCACTGTTTTGTTTCATTTGCCAACACTCATGCACACTCACGAACACTTAACGGTTAATAATCCACCATTATTTCACATTAATATTCGACATAACACTAATTTTAGAAAATAAAAAACCGCAGACATTACTCTTCACTTTCCCGCCAAGAAGTCGACAACTGAACTGTGTTATAGTTTGACAGAAAACTGACACCTCACCTCACCACACAGAGGTTGATAACAAACTGTCCGAATCGTGTCTGTTAGTCGGTTAAGTAATTTTTTCTGATGAATCCAAAAAGCTAGCATCAGTGGCTACCTATTTTAATTTTATGGATATACTAGCTGACCAGAGGACTATGTAACAAAACGTTGACAGTTCCCATGACAACAAAACAAACAAAACGTTCGTCCGCTTAAGAACACCCGTACCGTATCCCATGCATGAAGCTGATGACCCCATGATGGACCCCTATAGCAGCGCCACCTATCAGGTCCAATTGTAAACCATTCTCGAATCCACTTGAACACCCTAAAAAAAAATCATCCAAATCGGTCCAGCCGTTTAGAAGGAGTTCAGTGACATACACACGCACATAAGATTTATATATATAAAGATATTTAATCTTCTGTGCGTATATAAATCTAAAAACAAATTTAAATCATTTATATATTATATAGTTGAATTAAATTTGTTTTTATGTCACACGGACTTTTGCTGTACTGTTAATAGTCTGCCAATCTGCTATACTATAAGATGTACAGTATGCCATACAACAGTGCATTCTCAAAATATAAATATTCCATTAAAGTTACTACACGAAAAACGTGATAATATTTAAAGGAAATACAGAAAACTTACTTTTGTTGTAGTAGTAGTAGTCGGTACCACTACCAATTATTATCCACGTAAATAAATAAAAAATAAAGAAAAATGCCAATTGAATTCAATTGCCATTTTTCTTCATATATTTTGACTTCACTAGAGCTATCATAGACTACACACTTCTCCAAAAACTCTACATTGCTCATGACAAAATTGTCAAATCATCATTGTAAATCGTAATTGTAATTTGTGCCAGTTCGGTTTCGATTATTTTCATGAATTTCACATTGGCAGTAAATATTCAACTAACAAAGTAAAGAATTGAAAATTATAAAAAATGAATATCACGTCAGCCGCGGGGATAATCTCCCTGTTGGACGAGCCTATGTCGGAGGTAAAAGAGTTTGCATTGAAGAGGTTGGACAACATTGTCGACGAATTTTGGCCAGAAATATCGGAATCTATCGAAAAGATTGAAATTCTTCACGAAGACAAGGTGTTCTCCCAGCACCAGTTGGCTGCATTGGTGGCTAGCAAGGTATATTACCATTTGGGTGCTTTCGAAGATTCGTTGACATACGCGCTAGGAGCTGGTGATTTGTTTGACGTCAACGATCGTAACGAATATGTGGATACGACGATTGCAAAAGCTATCGACTTTTATACTCAAAAGAGGAAGGTTCTCTTCGTGGATACCGCAGGGGAGACCATTGATCCGCGACTGGAAGATATCGTGAACCGGATGTTCCAAAGATGCCTGGACGACGGGCAATATAGGCAGGCTCTCGGGTTGGCGCTGGAGACTCGCCGCATGGACATATTCGAAGAATCCATAATGAAATCTGATGATATATCAGGTAAGCAATTCATACTTTCCTTTGTTAGGACTGACTTTGTTTACAAATAGTTGCAGTAATGCTGCATGTAGATGATACTCTTTTGAAGTGATTTACTCAGATAGTTTTTTTTAATGTAAGTACCTACTTATTAATAGAGGTTTTGGTATGTTTGCCAAACATACCAAATATCTATAAAATTTCGTTCAAAATTAGGTCTGTTTTGCAGATTTTAGAATATAGAGGGACTAAATATAATTTAACAGTTTGTCTTCACAGGCCTTCTAGAGAAACTTCTATGATTCCCTGTCTTTTGCCACTCCATTCCACACACAACTGGAACACCTAATCCTCTCATTGAAGTTACCTGTAGTTTTGTTTGAGTACAGTTTAAAAGAAGATTGCTTTATAGCAACTTCTGGTATTCATTAAATAAATTTTAATTGATGCTATATTTGTTTTCAGGAATGCTTCTGTATGCCTTTACTGTTGCAATGAGTCTCCTGCAGAACAGAGGCTTCCGCAGTACAGTCCTACGATCTCTGGTGGGGCTCTACAGAGGTCTCAACATACCAGACTATGTCAACATGTGTCAATGTCTCATATTTTTGGAGGATCCACTATCAGTAGCTGAAATTTTAGACAAATTAACTCATGGACACCAAGAATCGGTCCTCATGGCATACCAAATAGGGTTTGACTTATATGATTCAGCAACACAACAATTCCTTGGTAGGGTTTTACAAGCTTTGAGAAGCACTGCTCCGATTCCAAGTGCTCTCGGTGGAAAGCCCCAACCCCAAGGTGGACCTTTCCCAGAGTCTTCCATGGAGGTAGACCAGCCACAACCTGAAGAGTCTAAAAAACCAGAAAGAGACATAGAAAGTCTCAATGATGAAGAGAAAGAACATCAAAGAAGAGTTGAAAAACTAATTTCCATTCTTGGTGGTGATGTGTCCATTGAACTTCAATTGCAATTCTTAATACGATCAAATCATGCTGACATGCTTATACTCAAAAACACCAAGGATGCAATCAGAGTATCTATCTGCCATACTGCAACAGTAATAGCAAATGCTTTCATGCATGCTGGCACAACAAGTGATCAGTTTCTAAGAGACAACTTAGAATGGTTAGCAAGAGCCACAAATTGGGCAAAATTAACAGTGACAGCTTCTCTAGGAGTCATACATAGAGGTCACGAAGGTGAATCCTTAGCTCTTATGCAATCATACTTGCCTAAAGAAGCTGGACCTTCATCAGGATACTCTGAGGGAGGTGGCCTCTATGCCCTTGGCTTAATACACGCAAATCATGGTGCCAATATCATTGACTATCTTTTAACACAACTAAAAGATGCTCAGAATGAAATGGTCAGACATGGTGGCTGCCTTGGGCTTGGTCTAGCAGCCATGGGAACACATAGACAAGATGTATATGAACAACTCAAATTTAACCTGTATCAAGATGATGCAGTCACAGGAGAAGCCGCAGGAATTGCGATGGGTATGGTGATGCTGGGCTCAAGGAATGCAGCTGCAATTGAAGATATGGTTGCTTATGCTCAAGAGACTCAACATGAAAAAATTTTACGTGGATTGGCTGTTGGCATCGCTTTTACTATGTATGGCAGACTTGAGGAGGCAGATGCACTTGTTCAGCAATTATTAAGAGATAAGGACCCATTGTTGCGACGCGCCGGGTGCTACACTATCGCTACGGCATATTGTGGAACTGGTAATAATGACTCCATACGTACATTGTTGCATGTTGCCGTTTCTGACGTCAACGACGATGTTCGTCGTGCAGCAGTAACAGCTCTTGGCTTCTTACTGTTTAGAACACCAGAACAATGCCCATCTGTTGTTTCCCTTCTGGCTGAATCTTATAACCCTCACGTGCGATATGGAGCTGCAATGGCTCTTGGTATTGCTTGCGCCGGCACAGGAAACCGTGAAGCTATTGGCCTTCTTGAGCCCATGGTAAAATTCGACCCTGTAAATTTTGTGAGACAAGGTGCTCTGATTGCGTCTGCTATGATTCTCATCCAACAAACGGAAGCTCTTTGCCCGAAAGTGACATATTTCCGTCAGCTTTATGCACAAGTAATATCAAACAAACATGAAGATGTTATGGCGAAATTCGGCGCCATTTTAGCTCAAGGCATTATTGATGCTGGTGGTCGCAATGTAACAGTGTCACTACAAAACAGAACGGGACACATGAACATGCTTGCTGTTGTAGGCATGTTAGTTTTTACACAGTATTGGTATTGGTTCCCATTGGCTCATTGCTTATCACTCGCTTTTACGCCGACGTGTCTTATTGCCCTTAATTCGGACTTGAAGATGCCACAGATGGACATAAGGTCTAATGCTAAGCCATCTCTGTATGCCTATCCGGCTCCTTTGGAAGAAAAGAAACGTGAGGAAAGAGAAAGAGTCACAACTGCTGTGCTTAGTATTGCGGCAGCGAGGGCTCGCAGGAGGGCGCATGGCGCTGATGGCTCTGCAAGCAGCGTAACTTCATCCACTACCTCGAAAATGGATGTAGATGAGGAGGAGAAGAAACCTTCTAAATCACCTAATCCTAACATCACTGTTCATGGTAAAGCAGATAAATCTGATAAAGATGCTGGATCATCTAAGGATGTGAAGAAAGAGGAGAAAGAAACAAAGGAAGGTGATGAAAAAGATAAAGATACCAAGGAAAAGAAAGAACCTGAACCAACATTTGAAATTATAAATAACCCTGGTAGGATTATGAGACAACAGTTAAAGTCGATCACCATTGTTGATGGCTCAGGATTTACTCCTCTGAAAGACATTAGTATTGGAGGCATTGTTATGCTTAACCACTTGGGTGATGAAGAACAATCTCTTGTGGAGCCTGTTGCTGCGTTTGGGCCCAAGACTGAGGAGGAAAAAGAGCCTGAACCCCCAGAACCTTTTGAATACTTAGATGATTGAAACAAAATTTTTTTGATTATTAATATTCATCAGATATCATTACGACTATTATATATGTGAATGTGAAATGTATTGAACAAGTAATAGTTACTAGAGTTAAAAAAAATGTTGAAGTACACTCATCTACTAACTGAAAATTAATATTGTGTTTCTTTGTCAAATAAAATAAATATAATTATGAAGCTGTTTTATTTCATTTAGTTGTAGTCATTTTGTGTTGCATAAAAATGATTTGCACGCAACTAAGAAGAGAGTAGGTGGTAATTAGTAGTAGTAGTAGTAGAGAGGAGAAGTGTCCGGAAGAGAGATGACTGAATGAAGTTTCTTCTTGAAGTATATGCTGTGGAAAAAATTAAATTGTCTTGGTTTGGAAGGGAAACCTGCTTATGCACCAAAATGGAATGGATTTTTGGCGCTTTAGGAGTTTTTTCTTTCCACCGGCAATATGGTCAAGAGAGTTGTCTCTCTCGGAAGTTCGCTTGACATCTTAGTAAAGTATGCTTATAAAAGTTTGTAAATATTTATTGTACTAAGTAGGTAAGGTAGTCAGTCAGGCAGGGTAATACTTAATTGAAGCGGGGCTGAGCTATGCGGAGCCGAGCTGTGTGGAAAACAACCAATAGAGTCCCTTTATTTTAACGGGTCGTCTCAGCTCCGCTTAAAGTACTTTGTGGCTCCGCTCAAGTGGACGGTGGTTAGCGGTGCTGACATGAGGGGCGTCGTATTTCTAAGGAAAACCGTCACGTCATACGAGCTGGGCAGAGCCGAGCGGCAAAGGATAATAATAATCAGATCTTTGAGCCAGCCATCGCCGTCTCCGCACAGCAACTATCGGATCAAGTGCGGGTTATCCAACGGTGTATACGGCTGGATGACTGTGCTTGATCAGCTACGGTAGGAGGCGCTATCTGCTTGCATGGTACGAGACACGCCGGCTGTATTGGCGGGTCCATTACAGCCGATAAGTGTTGATGTTCCTAATACTGGTGGTGGGAACAGTGTGACCAAAAGCGTAAGTACTCAGGCCCATGAGCAGTTGAGGAGGGCTTTGGAGGATGTAATTGGGCAGTATCGATCCTCACGTGAGTCTAGGCCGCGATTACCTCGTATGTCTACAAATACGTAATTTTGCGCTAATGGGCTGAACGATTTGCTAGATTTGCTTCGACGCTAGTGAAAGTCTGGTCGATTCGCATTCAATCATGTACTGTGGAGCTATCGCGGTGTGCCGTGTTGCTCGTGTCAAGTTCCCAGACACTGACAGTGTACCTCGGCCCGCCGCGACGGTGATGTCCCCGCGTGGCAAGTACGGATTAACAACCGTCCTCGTGTCATGAGTTTCATGACCCAGGCATTCGCGGGTACTGGCCCCGCGATTACATGGCCTCAGTCACGGAACGTATTGATTTCCTAAAGCGTCGCGAAGCGTGTAGCGTAATTAAGGTATCTTTATGCTGCTTGACGGTAAGAGTTTGATCTATAGGTAGGTATTTTATAGAATTAATTATGCTCAGTATTGATGGAGGATATCCTATAGAGGATACCTATTCTGGGGAATAGGAATGACTGTAAGTGTAAAAGTCGAAAGGGGCAGCAGGTTTAGACGGTGGGCAAACGATATATTATTATAATTAGTTTTGCGATATTAAGCATCAGGATATATTTTGTATTATGTTGTTTTTGGATTCGTGAAAAATTCACGGTAGTTGTATATATGACGAAGTTAAAAGGAAAACTATCACAGCTAAGTAGGCTTTACAAGTTTACGAGTAACAGTCGACCAATTATAAAATGTACTTGGCGCAGTACAAATTCCTCATTTTGAACTACTAAAGATTGTTCTGTGGTACTTAAGTAACGTTGTCAGATGTGTGAAACCGGTAGTATCTACATTTAAGTTTATGAGCCATCGTTATCAAATAAATATTCATAAAAGCCCTTTTCTCAGAGTCCGCATTATTGAGATGGGCTTAGGAACCCTACACTGCGCGTGGCCCGACACGCACTTGGCCGGTTTTTAATTTACCCTATAGGAGGTCACATTTTATTCTTCAATAAAAATATGTACAATATTGTTGATTATTATCTTCTAAAAAAATTAGACACGACAATAGAAGGGGTAAGGACCTAAATCGTTACTAAGTTTTTTAGAAATTTCTATGGAGAAAGGATTGTCTAAAAATAACAAAATCTATAATATATATATCTATCTAATATATAAAATTCTCGTGTCACAGTTTTCGTTGCCATACTCCTCCGAAACGGCTTGACCGATTTTGATGAAATTTTTTGTGCTTATCCGGTATCTATGAGAATCGGCCAACATCTATTTTTCATCCCCCTAAATGTTAAGGGTGGTCCACCCCTAATTTTTTTTTGATTTTTGAAATTTTTCCAATACAAAATGATTTGTTTGTAGTGTTGTCATGGAAACTGTCAAAGCGGTACGAAGTCCGCCGGGGGCAGCTAGTAAATATATAAAATTCTCGTGTCACGGTGTACGTTATTGAACTCCTCTGAAACGGCTCGACCGATTTTCGTGAATCTTAGCGTGCATATCGGCTAGGGTGGAGAATCGGACAACATCTATTTTTCATCCCCCTAAATGTTAAGAGTGGTCCACCCCTAAATTTTTTTTAATTTTTTTTAAACAAAATTTTTTGTTTTTATTTTTTTATGATACAGCATACACAAATACATACAAGCCTAAATTTTCACCCCTCTACGATCAACCCCTATTTTTATTTGTTTATTAAAGGCTTTAATCGGGTCAGCTAGTAAATTATAAGATTTTATCCTACTTCAACTTCAACTTTTGTTTATGGCACTATCACTAAGCAAGTAATCACTACCTACGTTATAAGAGTCGGCACTTTCTAACTAGCCTTCTTTCTTTTCGTTGATGGCTTCGTGCGTTTAGCACATTTAGCCAGTGTCAAAGTAATTTTTCTTACAAGTAATACATAAATATACAATATTTCCTTCCAGTCAGTATGAAGATGAATGATAATAAAAATGAGAAGTGAGAAATGATATAGGTACCCCCCAACCCTTCGAGTATCTCAGTAAAGATGTGGGGCTTTACTAATTCCTCGGCGGACTTCTTGAGAGAATTTGAAAAGTAAAGTTGCACTGTTTTGTTTCATTTGCCAACACTCATGCACACTCACGAACATTTAACGGTTAATAATCCACCATTATTTCACATTAATATTCGACATAACACAAATTTTAGTAATCAAAACAAAACCGCAGACATGACTCTTCACTTTCCCGCCAAGAAGTTCCTAACTAGCCTTTTTCACAACTTATGAACGTAGTTTCTATCAACCTAATAAATAAAATCGTACTACCAACACAAACAGGAAATGTCAAAAGAATAGTGAAGTACCTTACCAGCTGGGCACGATATCGATATCGATAAAAAAAATCTTTGTGGCGTCTATACTCATTAACCTCAAATATTTCATACGTTGGAAATAAAAGCAGGCAATAAATCTCAACACAACATGCCAGCAAAATACATATTTGTCTAAAATTAATCTAGAATTTTTCTCCTGATGACATGCTGTGAATGCATTATCACTTGTTTTTTTTTTAAATAAAAAAGGGTAAGAATCTATTTATTTAGCAACAAAACAACAACATTAACTTCTTCATTGTAAAAAATATACTTTGAACAAAAATGAAAAGGAAAATTCTTATAATCCTTTAATTAAGTACTTTGCGGTACTATAAACTTGCGAATTTTTATTTGCATTGGCGTTAATTTTCTATATGAAGTCAACATTATATACTTCCACCATTCACGAAGAGCAAGTATGTATTTATAAACAGGGTTATTTACAGCAACCTGTAAAAAAGTGAGATTTTCTGTATTCACAGTGCTATTTTTTATTAGAAATCAGATCGTGAAAGAAAGATGCGGTTTGAAAGATGATACATACATACATACATACATACATACATACATACATATAATCACGCCTCTTTCCCGTAGGGAAAACGAAAGATGATGTAGTGACTAAAATTAAAAGGGGTATGTTGAGATGGTTTGGCGATGTGGAGCGGATGGATGAAAGAAGATTAAAGAAAGATATTTATAGTGCAAAATTGGAAAATCGGTTTTTATGAGGAAAACATTCACTGATTAGATCAGCCCCAGCCCAGACCCAGCTTTTTTAATGACTTTGCATTAAAAAAGCTGGGTTCGAAGTGGCAAGAATATATGATGAGATATATGAAAAGGATTATGGATATATGTGAGTCCAGAGACATAATCAACATCTAAAATAAATAAAAAATCCCAATTTTCTTCTAAATGTTACGTAGACACCTATTTTTATTTGTGTCTAAGTAACTCTCTGTATTATTCAGAGAGTTACTTAGACACAAATAAAAATAGGTGTCTACGTAACATTTAGAAGAAAATTGGGATTTTTTAAAAGATAATAACACTGTTTTTACTCAAATTGACTTAAAACTTGGAATACTCTACAAAACTTACCTGTTTGGGTCGAGCGGGAATCTAGCCCAAAATATTACTCAATTTTTTCACTCTTCGAACACCACAAATTTCACTTCACATTTTCGTAAAGATTTGTCACCCATAATGTAATATTACTACGTTTATTACTGATGTAAATAAGAGATTATCGCCTGAAATTATAGGCTTTATTTAACTATAAATTCTGCATAATACAAGAGTAGAGAGAAGTATGACAAAGACTTGACAGACAATTTTCTTATAAAAATATCAACTCTATGACATTCTTCCCTCCTATTAAGTTTGGTAGTCATTGAGGTAGGCAGGTTGTCGCCGTTCTCTCACTGAACGACGCGGTCCTTCAGCAACCGGACGTGGAGAAGTAGGTGGCGTAAAGTATTTCAAATCCGGCGCTTGATCCACAATCGGTTCCGAAAACTGTTCTGAGCTTACAGGTACTGCACCACCATCCTGAGTAACTATGGTGTCTTCGCCAGGAGATATAATATCTTTTACATGATCGAGACGGTGCTCTGATAATAATACATCACCTCTAGGAGCGAGATGACGATTTGATACAATCAATTCCCTGCCATTAGATAGTCGCACGGAACTATAATGCGGGTTTGGTTCTAGTAAATCAACTTCTTCTACCATGGGGTCATATTTGCTACTTCGAACAAATTTCTTTAGAAGAACCTTTCCAGGTTGCAACCACGACGGCATGGACTGTCCCCAAGACGATCGCCGTGGATGATTAAACATTCTTTCATGTGGGGTTGTATTAGTTGAAGTGCACAAAAGTGATCTTATGCAATGTAGTGCTTGAGTGAGTACAGTCTCCCACATATTTATTGATAGATTTTTGTCTTTTAAAGCAAGACGTATAGTTTGCCAAAGAGTCCCATTTAGGCGTTCCACCTGTCCATTACCTTGAGGATTGTAGGGTGAAGATCGGCTGGTAGATATGCCCTTTGTGTGTAAGAACTCCTTGACGCCTGCTGACATAAAAGTTGCTCCCTGATCAGTGTGAATTGTCGCTGGCATTCCAAAAACAGAAAAGATTTCAGTAAGATGTTTAATGACTGTTTCGGTGCTCATATCTGGACACGCAAAAGCAAATGGAAATCTTGAATATTCGTCAATCACAGTCAAAATATATTTATTCTTGGTTGATGACGGTAAGGGTCCTTTAAAATCCAAAGATAATCTCTCTAAAGGCATAGTTGCTTTGATTAATGCCCCAGTATATTTATTGAATCTTGGTTTTATTTCAGCACATGTAGGACAAGACATTGTAATTTTCTTGACATCATCACTTGAAAAAGGTAGATTCTTAGATCTTATCCAATGAGTAAGACGTGATATGCCAGGGTGACATAAAGATTGGTGCAATTCCATTAGGCTCTTATCGCAAGTTGCTCCACATACTTGTCTCGACAACGCATCTGCTACAGTATTTAAATGTCCAGGTCTATATTTTATGTCATATTTATAATTAGAGAGTTCTATACGCCATCTTTGAATTTTGTCATTCTTTATTTTACTAGCATGACCTTGGAGCATATAAGCTACTGATTTTTGATCAGTTATCAAATAAAATGAACGTCCGAGTAAATAGTGTCTCCATTTCTTTAGACTTTCTATTATAGCATATGCTTCTTTTTCTATTATAGGATACTTTCTTTCACTGTCAGTTAGAGACTTAGAAAAGAATGCTACTGGACGCCCGTTCTGCGTGAGAGACGCAGCTATAGAATAGTCAGAAGCGTCTGTTTCTACAGTAAAGATTTCTTTAGGATCTACTGCTGCTAGTGATGATTTCGAAATTATTCTTTTTATGTCTTCAAAAACTGACACTTGATTAGCGTTAAGTGGATATGTCTCTACTTTTGTCAAGGCGTGTAATTTGTTTGAAAAGTCAGGTACCCACTTTGAATAATGCGAAAATAATCCTATAGCCCGTCTAAGAGAAGCTGAATCAGTCGGTACCGGCAGATCTTTTAGTGGCCGTAACCGATCTGGATCAGGCTTAATGATTCCATTATTGATATTATACCCAAGAATGCTTATATCAGTTAGAGAAAATTCGCTTTTTTTTTATTTATAGTAAGATTGAATTTTTCTGCAATTTCCATAAATTTTTTGAGTTTATCGTCGTGATCTTTCTGATCGATACCGCATACGGTAATATCGTCCAAATAAGTATAAATTCCTTCAATATCCGCCTTACGAATGATAGAATCTATAGCTCGCTGAAAGCAGGCCACTCCATTGGTCACGCCAAAAGGAATACGTCGAAATTGGTATAAATTACCAGCTGCTTCAAAGGCAGTGAGCGGTTTATTTTCTGGAATAATTGGAATTTGGTGGTACGCAGATTTCAAATCGATTTTGCTGAATACTTCATAGTTCGCTACTCTCGCTACAATGTCTTCAATGTTTGGCAATGGATATGCATCAAGGTACGTAAATTTGTTTACCGTTTGTGAATAATCAATGCACATCCTCTTCTTGTGATTTGTGCTAGATGTGACTAGAACTTGAGCACGCCAAGGTGAGGTACTCTCTTCAATAATTCCATCAGCGAGTAATTTCTTGACTTCTTCTTGAATGAATTTGTTATCATCGTATGCAAACCTACGTGATTTTATGACAATCGGTCTGCAATCTTTTCTCATATTGCAAAACAAATTTACAGGTTCTATGCTAGCTTCTTCTAGTGCAGATAATTTAAGTGGAGGGTTTCGTCCATCAAATTTTATTTCTAGGGCGGAATACTGTTCTAAAACATCGTGTCCTATAATGACGTTACAACAAAGATTTTTCATGACACGAAATAGTATTTCAGGTATGACTTGATTATCCAACTCTAATGTTGCTGAAAAGACTTTAGTTATTTCAGATGTGTGTGACGAGGATGCCATTGACACTTCTTGTTTCCATGGCCTAGTTTGTAAGCCATACTGTTTAATCACTTCTTCGTCTACAAAACTACCTGTACTTCCAGTGTCAATTAAAGCTTGGACTAATATACCATTTATGGTTACGTGAGTAGTGCATTTCTTTATCCCTCCATTAAATGCTGCCAATATCATACACGAAGCTGTCTCTCCGCCTTCTTCAGTCACAGGATACATGGCGGCGTTGGACACATTGCCACTTCGGCACACCTTTGCAAAGTGACCGCGTTTTCCGCACTTAAGGCAGGTAGCTTCCGAAGCTGGACATGATCGGCGTGGGTGTCGTGGGTTGCCACAAAAATAACATGTCTGCGGTTTAGAGTGGTTGTTT
The DNA here is from genome assembly GCA_949315975.1 of Eudonia truncicolella. Lineage (NCBI taxonomy): Eukaryota > Metazoa > Arthropoda > Insecta > Lepidoptera > Crambidae > Eudonia > Eudonia truncicolella. The sequence continues at coordinate 5,824,730 of OX438838.1, read as the reverse complement.
GTACTACTATGACTTTGTGATGTTGAAGGTTGTGTAACTGCGGCAATTTGTGGACAGTTAAAACTTTGAGATTGAATTTGAGCAGATTCTAGAGCGCGAGCTTGACTATGAGCTTCATCTAGAGTGAGTAACATATTTTCCAATAGTCTCTGTCGAATCACAGGAGAAGCCAGTCCTGTTATGAAAGAATCTCGTATATATTCGTTTTCATACTGACTTGCAGAAACCGCTGTAAAACTGCATTCCTTTGATAGGAGTTTCAGAGATTGGAGATATTGATCGATAGTCTCATTCGGTCGCTGTTTACGAGAAGCTAAGTTGTGTCGGGCGAATATTTCACTTTTTGGTTTGATAAATATACTATCTAATGTTGATATAGCTGACGTATATGATTCTGCTTGTGTTATATATTCGTATATAGTCGGTGAAATGAGATTTATTAGTAATTTATGTTTTACCTCCTCGTCCTCCGTAGCCTTTGCGGCGTCTAAGAAATTTAAGAAGGTTTTTTTCCAATGTATCCACAATGCCGCGTTTTGATTCCCCAAGGGGTCAGCTTCGAACCGTTCAGGCCTCAGATACTTTTCCATTTTATAGTTAAATAAATTGATGTAAATAAGAGATTATCGCCTGAAATTATAGGCTTTATTTAACTATAAATTCTGCATAATACAAGAGTAGAGAGAAGTATGACAAAGACTTGACAGACAATTTTCTTATAAAAATATCAACTCTATGACAATTACAGTTTCCGAGCTGAGCAAAACACACAAATAATTTAAAAGAACTACAATGGCACGTTCCATGCTAGCCAACTGACCGGGCTAAACAAAATTCTAGTTTTATTTTTTTTATATTAAAACGAGGCAAACGAACAGGCGGGCGGGTCACCTGATGGAAAGTAATCACCACCGCCCATGGACACCCGCAAAACCCGCGTATTACGCCGGGCGAGCCCATTTCGTGCTGCAACGCAGTGTGGCTCTACCACTCAGACAGTTTCACTCATTTAGCACCACCCAGGGGTCACGTGTAGGGTCTCAAGGGTAAACCTACGGTCGCGAGTAACTTAACCCTCAAAACCTCTTTTTCAAACCAACAAAGAGCTCTTTTTCTGAAACCTTTTCCAGAAAAAGAGCTCTCTTTGAGATTTTTACTTTTTGTGATTTTGTCAAAAACCTTAATTCCTGTATTAGGTATAACAATAAAAGCAGCGGCCCCGTCTTCCGGATAATTTTATATACGTTGTTGTATACAATTTAACCGAAAGAAATATCTACTCTATATAGCCAGAATACTTAGAGCATTATAATAATGCTCAAAGCCAGAATACCATAGACCTACCGAATACCATCTTGTTGTTCAACCAGTGAGCATTATCGAGTACTAAACTCGATTATATCGAAATGATCCCTTCTCTAAACTTACATTTTTGCTTGGTTGGTTGATCGAGTTTGAGTTGACCAGAGTTGACATTGACGTTTATAATTGTTGTAGGTTATGTAGGACTTCTTGGCGGGAAAGTGAAGAGTCTTGTCTGCGGTTTTGTTTTATTTTCTAAAATTTGTGTTATATTGAATATTAATGTGAAATAATGGTGGATTATATACCGTTAAGTGTTCGTGAGTGTGCATGAGTGTTGGCAAATGAAACAAAACAGAGCAACGTTACTTTTCAAATTCTCTCAAGAAGTCTACATGAGGACTTAGTAAAGCCCCATATCTTTACTGAGATATTCGAGGGGTTGGGGTTGGGGGGGTCTAAATTTCTCACTTCTTATTTCTATTATCATTCATCATCATCATCATACAGGAACCAAGACAGGAGAAGTAACAAGGAAGTAACTAATGAAATTAAGAAACTAATGATATGGCAGCATGGTTTATGACCTTAGCCGGTTCCTCAGGGAACGAACTGCACTTAAAAAAAAAAATAGCTTATGTAGGTGCCTACCTAGTAATTTAATAGCGTGGTTATTTTCTTCAAATTGATTGAATTTATTGAAAAAATCTAAACTGATAGTATTAATTCTAGCTACAAAATATCACTTTACCAATATGGATTGGAACATCAACTATGGAGAACTGGATAAGGACAAGGATTTCGTTGCTAATTGCGAAAGCCTCAAAGAGAACCTAATCGAGGTACAGGAAGTCTTGGATCAATTGTTACCTTTAAAAGAGCACTACGACAAGCTTACCCTTCCAGCCCAGATTGAACTTGATCTGTTTCTGGCATTCACTTTAAATTCATTGCACTGGATCCATTTGCGAATTCAAGGTATAGATCCTACTAAACACCCTATTAAAAGTGAGCTTCAGCGAATAAAAACAGTAATGCTCAAATGGCAAGAAGTGAAAGATAAAGAAAAGCGCCCGACTGTGGATATTGAAGCTGCAAAGAGATTTGTCAAAAGTGGGCTGTATGATCCTTACAAGGCAACTGCTAGGTCCATAGAAAATGCAAAGCCTCAAAACAAGAAGATAAGGTTTAATGACGATGATGACTCCTAAACTAGTTTTGTTATAATATTTTGTAAGCTCTTAATAAAGACTGAATTCAATAGTCTATTGTCAAACCTATTTGTGGGTTAATTTAGTTACAATGTTTTCTCAATTTAGTTAATAAGCCATAGACATTGTTATCTATTTTAGTGGGTAATGATCTGTTGTTTATTATTCTTTCTATGCATTATCCATCACTATATTGCATAAAAGCATATAATTGTATAGCAATATGCTAGTCATTTTTCTTTACTAAGAATAGGTATTGTATTGTATCCATACTTCATTCCTTATGAACTAGAATATAATAAATAAGGATTGCATTCCTTTTGTGCCCCGCTCCGATGTATGGCTCCTGAAGAAGAGCGATGGCCGCCTTACGCTTCCACCTTTTCCCACTCAATTTTTTACAAAGGAAAAATAACTTATAGATTTACTTACACAACTACTACATGACCTTTTACAACTTAAGAATGCAAAGTGCATCTATATGTTAGGAATATTCCTTCAATTTTGTGCAATTATGATTAAATCTTCAGCCAAAATTTATTTATTTATTCTGCAGAAGAATGCCTTTGTCATCAAAGTTATTGTTGTATTGTTATTTTTATTTATACCTACCTATTTGATTTTATTTTATTAACAACCTTGCATTGTGCAGATTCAAATAATTTTAGTATTATTAACTTGTAAGGTATGAAAAATTAAACAATTTATACATTGTAATACATTTTTAATTCAAACAACATCCCTATTACCTATAATATTTTTTGATAGAAAATTAACAAAATCCTAATCCAAGTTCATAAATATTATTTTTATCCTATAGGTACATAATATGTAAATGCAAAAATCAAATCCAATAATTTAATACTTCAAAAAATTTACAAAACTAATTTCACATTAATATTTTGAATAGCTTGTACTTGACACAATATGTGGAAAGTCAGTCAATGGTTGAACATGGAAAGCAATAATAATTATACATCATAATGGCACAAAATTAAGTGTTCTCAAAATCACATATACAAAAATGGAATGACTACAGTTAAAGTAAAATCATAATATGTAAAAAATAAATTATTGTTCAAAATGTTCTATTTAATAATGACTTATTTCTCAACTTGTAAAACTAAGCCTGCTGCAGATATGTTATCACCTGCACCAGCAGTCAGCTGTGCTTCTGTGCAAATAAGTACTGGTGCTACACATATCTCTACAGCTTCATTTTGGACTACTTCATCCCAGCAAGCCACAGGTTTAGAGGGTTCAAAGAATACCCTACTGTTATTATCATTGTCTGTAGTTGTTGAGAAACTGTCATCAAGCAACAACTTTGACTTATCCAGAGCAATATTCTGGTTGTTACATACATATCTATGTGCAGTCAAAGATGCTTTAGCAGTGGCAGCCTCTGTTCTCTTCCAGTCTGAATTCTTGACTGTCAAAATGGCTTGATAAGCCAGTGTGTGCACATGGATGCGTGTCAACATTCTATACCCATGTATCTTATTTTTTTCTCTAACAAGGTGGAATATTTTACGCATTTGGTCCAGAGCAGTAGCAACTCGGGGATTGGAGTCTGCCACAACACTCACTTGACCATATTCCAGGACACTGCATAAATTTGATAGTTCTTGTTCATTCATACCAACTGAATCCACGAAAGGCAGGACCTTTGAAGTCAGGTGTAAAAGCAGTTCTAAGTCAACATAACTTGCCATTTCAAAATGAGTTAGCGTAGTCAGAGGTTGAGATAAAATTTGTTCTTTAACTAAATCAAGCCTCTTTGCTCTTAAATCTGAAACAAAAATAACATTTTATTAATAACATTGTTCATTTTATTTTAAGCTACTTACAAAGTTAATGAAGATTACCTTCATCACCATCCTTTTTGAATGGATAATTGTCCATCATTTGTAAACCGCTAATGACTAGCAAATTAGGATTAAACTTAGGCAAATATTCTCCAAACTTTTCTAAAGAACTTAGTAATGGATTATTTTCATCATTATGTACAATGTATCTATTAGCTCTTGGTGCTTTGTATGTACCAAACTTTTCATCTGCTTTGTACTCCAATATCATATGAATATCATCTTTTACTTCTTCATTCACTTCATCACCAACTATTTGAATGCCATTTGGAATGTAAGATTTGAGCTTTTGACTCATTTTAGCGGCAAACAACACCTTCCAGCCTTCTATAAAGAATCTTTTGGCCATAAGAGGAGCATTTCCACCAATAGCCCATCTTGTATCATGTAATTTCAAAGCTTTTTCTATTAGCTCGTCATATAATTTTGAATTTGACATAAATCTCCTAAAATACAGAAATGTAATGAAATATTTTTATCTTAAAACTAAAGAGTTTGGACAGTAACTATTTAAAACATCTTTATTCTTACTCAGCAGCTGCTCCATGTTTGAAAAAGTATGTAAAACTTTTTAGGAATTCGTCTTTGTTTCGTATTTCATTAAAATGTTTTGGGCTACCCTTAAGTTCATTGAAGTCTAATAAAGTGGTAGCGTTCACAAATAGGTCATGACAGGCTCCGTAGCCAAGAGCTACTCTGGGCTGCCGATTACCGATAGCTACTTTGTTTTCGCTTTCTAAATGTAACAGATGGTCCTTTACCGGCAAAAGCCTCACATCACCAATATCGTTTTTCCGGAAATATATGGCATACAGCAAAACACAGAATGATAATAAAGAACCCAATTTTACTGGAACACCCGCCATTATTTTGATCACAGAAGTAACTGTATAGATATGGAATGCATGAATATTTAATGTCCTACTTAGTTAAACCACGTCACCTCATTTTAAGACTTTTACCTACTTATAAATATTGGATATAAACTATTAGTCAATAAGCCGTGTGAGCGTGACGCGACTTTATTTTGCTGGCAGGGCAGTGACATTTTATTTTTTTTAAGTTTAGTTTGTTCCTTAAGGAACCGGCTAAGGTCATAGACCATGCTGCCATGTCATTAGTTTCTTAATTTAATTGTAATACATAAATAAACAATATTATATTGATGATGATGAATGATAATAGAAATGGGAAGTGAGAAATGATATTACCCCCCAACCCCTCGGGTATCTCAGTAAAGATGTGGGGCTTTACTAAGTCCTCACGCAGACTTCTTGTGAGAATTTGAAAAGTAACATTACACTGTTTTGTTTTATTTGCTAACACTCATGCACACTCACGAACACTTAACGGTTAATAATCCACCATTATTTCACATTAATATTCGACATAACACAAATTTTAGAAAATAAAACAAAACCGCAGACATGACTCTTCACTTTCCCGCCAAGAAGTCCCAGGGCAGTGACATTGAAAGCTGTCACTGTCACTGAGATAGTTTGTGTTATGTTACAGTTTACGCTTAGAAATAGAATATGAAAAATAGAAGCTAAGGCTTTGTGGCAAGTCGATACGTCAAGAAAATATTAATCGGTCAAATTTTTAATTTATCAGATTTTAACACTCTTAGAAAATGATAAATCAATCGTTAGAAAAGTTTGCTTTCACCCTGCTGCATTTGAGTTAATATTTATCTGATCCATCCCTAGTATAATAAATAACCTAAGTTATTGTTTTATAGATGTATCTCTCCTAAGATCGTTTTTTTTAATGGCCTCTGTTGTGTTTTTCCAACACCAATAATTTCGCCAATGTCGAGTGATTAACGAGACACGTTATAATTTGGAAAATGGCCAGTAGAAGTTACAAATATTGGCCGGTAGAAGATATATCTTTTTATAAACTTTGTGAATTGAGTATCTATCTACGTTATAATCTTATATTATTTGACTGAATAAACTTACATAAATAATTTAATATGGAAGGATGAGGGAAAGACAGAAGAAATAGTAAGTTTATAGGGCGGGGAATTTTAGAGGGTAGGATGTCATACAAAGAGACGGGGTATCTTGGACAGTTAAAGAATATATGGTCTGGAGTGCCTTCGTCTAAACCGCACTCACATAATGACGTGTCTTTCGCGTAGATCTTGTGGAGAAAGACTGGAGTGCATGAGTGGCCAATACGCTAGCGACAAATTGTGGAGATGGTTTGTCTATTCATGGTTTTTTGGTTAGAAAACCATGGTCTCCGGGGAATAATGGGTTGAATAGTATAAGTGTAAGGGTCGCCAATATGCTGGCATATTGGCGACCCTTACACTGTGAAGACTCAACGTACCTACTTTGCCAATCACTGTTGAGTGTTTTTGTGGCGTGTGGTAGAATGTCATGGGCAAAAATGTGTTGCAAGCCGGTGCCTCGTAGTATGGCATCCCTAGCCCAAACATCCACCTGTTCGTTGCCGCTAATACCACTGTGACTTGGGATCCAGATTAAAGATCTATCGAGTTGGAACTTTTTGACAGACTGCATCAAGACCAAGCAACAAAAAATTAATATGCATCTGTAATTCTGTAATACATCTGTGGGCCAAATGTAAACAATGTAAACAATGTGAAATCTTAGCCACAATGTTTGCCAAAATTAAATGGAAATACTATATTTTGTAGTTATCATAATGTTGTTGATTTATGGATTATACTTGGTCCAACCTTATTGGATTATAATAGTTTCCTTTGCTATTGGATTTACATTATATACTCAAATAACCATGATTTTCTGATTAGTGAGTATTAGGTACTACTTTACTTACCCATTGAGAGTAAACTGAAACGGGGAATTGTAAACCGGTATGATATCAAATATATTTTTAATGTATGACAGGTTAGGTAAGGTATTAGACAAGACAAGTGCAGTGCTACACAGGCTCTAAAACGGATGTGCTCCATAGTACCGTGAGAATTTTTCATTAGCAATCGGCGCGGCATTAAGTGTTTTGACTACGAGTTCCCAATAACAACAGGCTGATGCGCCGGAAAGACATCCTACGTTTTCACAATAATTACTTTTGGTTAACCAAATCTCCCCCCCCCCCCCGGCGTGCACTGTGCTGCAATGTGCAATGTGTTAATAATATATAGATGTAAAGACGCCTATAGCACCACAGAAGCAGGCTTGTTGTCCTTGTTGAGCACCCACCGCTGGGGTCCACATAACCGCTGTCGTCTGTGCTGCCTACACCGTGGCCGCCCGCCCGCCTCCATTACCTGGTTACTAATAAAGCGGTTCCACCTTCGAGCATATCTTACAGTCGAGGTCCTCTGCTGAAAGGTGGTTGGCTAAGCCTACTACCCTAACACAGGGACCAACGCAAGTGCGTGAGTAAGTTTAGCTTCTACTCGCAAAGAAAATCCGATGGATTCACCACCCGGCTAGAACCATCTGCACTCCCAGTTACACCTAAGTTGCTGCTGTACGTGTCCATCCCAGCTATCTGAAATAGAAGAGTTGATAAGGATTAAAGTCAAATGAATTCTGACAGTCATGCCGTTGGGGAGCCGCCACAATGTAAATGATAGTTCTGAAGTCCGAGGCCGTAGATTCGGCTACAGCTTTTTGCCAATTGTTAAGGGCACTTAACAAACTTGTCTAGACTTGGACGTAATTTGGCTGAGATGATGAAGGACTCACATATTTTCGGAAATTATCTTATTCCTAAAATTGATGATTTTAACTGATGCTATCTTGTCACGAATGCTACTAACATTATTATTATGACGATAGACTTAGATAAAATGCCGGTAGCTTGAGGCGGACTTAAAACATACCATACATAACCAAAGCGAATACATAAACATGTAGCTACCTCCACTGGGAATTGACCCTGGCACATTTACAGTGGTATAGCCACTAGACTAAGATATGTTATCGAAAAATAATAAAAATATTAAATAGAAAATATCTGCCAACATAGAAATTCAAAGTCGTGCTTAGTCAGCATGCTGTTTCTTTTTACTAACATTAATATAATTTATTTATCATCATCAGTTCATCAGGTATGAAGAATATTGCTGCGTCTCGTTATATCTGAAATGCACACAGACGCCAGTTTTGCTTTTTGCTTTTCACATTGATTTTCAAATAAAATAGAAAGCAGTACCTACCTACCTATTGATACAGATAAGCTTATGCTAAAACTCCACTCAGGTAGGTACCTTTCATTTTTAAGTTAAGGCTAAATATAAAAGTAGTTTGAGACAAACATATAATAAATCAATTGTTAGGTACTAAGTACCACTTAATTGATTTTCAATGACGCGAAATTTCTATGTCGAAACGTACCAGGTGTTTCAAACTCGCTTTGTGAACAGCACACTAGTAATTACACCATTCACGCGTGTTTACACAAATGAAGCAGACAGTAGCCCGCTCAATCGCGCACCATTAAGTCTTCATGTGCTCTATTAAACCATTTTATGACAAATTATAACTTAGTGTGTCTGTAAAAAAAAAAGAATTAAAGAAACAAAATATGGTGGTGTTAGAAAAGCTTTTATTTGTCATAATTGTTTTGGCGGGAAATCAGTGTGTCACTAGCTATGTGCCACATGAGGTGAGTTTGTTCATATTAACTTTGAAAATGGATTATAAAAATTATGGAATTATCGTATTCTTCTTTGGCCTCGCCTTCTCCCGCTACACGGGGTCGGCATTTCCTTCCAATCATGCGACGCCACGTGGTCCGTCGCTGTGCGTCCTCTTCCCCCAGACCCAGTTTCTTCATGTCCCTCTGGACATTCGTCAGCCAGGTGGTCTGAGGTCTTCCTCTTTATAGTAGCCATAGAAAGGCACTTCCTCACGATATGATCCTCGGTTCTACGCATTACGTGACTGTACCATCTCAGCCTGGACTCGCTTAGTTTGTCCGTTATCTTTGCAACTTTGAAGCTCCCCCTGATGTAGGTACTCATTGCGAACCTTGTTTTTGAGTGTGACTCCTCCTGCCCATCGTAGCATACGTATTTCTGTTGTGTGGAGCTTTTGCTCATGCGTCTTTTTTGATGCCCAGGCTTCGAATGGAATGGAATGGAATTAGCGTATTAAAGTACATTTAAGATGCTTAGTTTCTACCTACCCTAGTAAGTAAACAGTATAACAATTACCATTTCAAGAACAACAATAATTTATAGGAGTCTCATTTAAAATTAGATATTTATTAGATATTACAATACTTTAATAAGTTATTCACTGTAAAGTCTCTATGTAGCTATTGTAGTTACTTAAATACCCAAGTACCTATTCTGCAAAAAATATTGGAAAGAACAAATTTTTATATTTTTAAAATATAAATATTTTTAAATACAATTCAAGTAAGTGGTACCTACTTAGTTCCTAACAATTGATTTATATGTTTGTCTCAAGCTTCAATAGCAACTTTTATATTTAGACTTCATCATTATCATCAGCCTACACTAGTCCATTGCTGGACATAGGCCTCTCCAAGTGCACGCTACACCGAGCACGACCCGCGGCTACTCTCATCCAGCTTTAGACTTATTAACGTAAAAATTAAATAAGTTGAGATTTTTTTTGCAGTAACTAATCTGCATCAATGGTGTTCGTCATGATCCAGTGATCGACGTTTTTGTCCTTTAATCACTAAAATAGTGGTCAGCAACTGATTTTAAGGCCTTACAAATAAACAAAGAATAAGGTCCGAATAGTTATTCAGTGGTTTGTCTCTTTTACTCTAATTTGAAATGACAGGAACAAAACACGGAATAACTATTCGGACCATAATCTTTGTTTATTTGTAAGGCACTTAATACTGCCGTACTCAGAGACGTCAATTAAGTTTTAATGACAATTAAATGTCTTTTCTTCTCTATTTAGCACTATACCTACATAACAAAGTGTCAGCAAGAGACTTAATTGTCATTAAAACTTAATTGACGTCTCTGAGTACGCCAGTTAGTCTTTAGCAACAATTAAATACCGACCAACTGCTTTCTTGCTGTCATTCCGTAATATTTAAATGAAAAATCTATGTTATAATCTGGCGACGAAAACTCTGTCGAACACTGGCCTTAAAGTGTCGATAACTGGTGTCACTACCCTATATCTACTGCTTTCTATTTTATTTGTTTCAATGAGCGATCGGGCTTGTCCATTTACATCACATCATCAGCTCATTTATGTCCCCTCTGCTGGGGCACGAGCCTTCCCTATGGATGGATATGGAGAACGAGCCATAAATCACCACGCGGGCCCATTGCGGATTGGTGGTTCTTAACGACTGCTAATGCAGCCGGGACCAACGGCTTAACGTGCCTTCCGAAGCACGGAGGAGCTCGAGATGATAAATTTTTGGTCACCCATCCGATGACCGGCCTTTGCGAAAGTTGCTTAACCTCGGCACTCGCAGACCGGGCGCGTTAATCGCCACTGCGCCATCGAGCTCCCCGTTTACGTAAAGTAAAGTTAAAAGGTATTTCCAATGCCTGTTCAGTTACTCCGTCCCGGAAAAAGCACGCACTTTTTTGTATAAATAGAAATATGAAAAAAAGTAAAAGAGACGTTTATTAGTGATAACTGTGGTAAGTGAACTCGCTTCTGTGCTAAAAAGTAAAAACCTATCATTTCCAACTCGACAGATTTTCAACTTGACGGATTTGCAACAGATTTTCAACTTGACTGATTTGCAACTCGTCATACTATGATATTGTCACAAACGTACAACGAAGAAGAAAAGTCATAAAAAACAGTTTAAATAATTTAATAATCTAAAGCATTACACAGTGTATTTAATATTTTATCTACATTGCTGTTGCTCTTCAATCCATCTGCTATAATTCGGTCTATTTTACCACATCACGAAGTATAAAAATAATTTTCATTATCACAGTGTTTACGAACTTTCATGGTTAAATATGGGAAAGAGAAACCTGAATTAATATTTTCTCTATTGTGCAGAATCCATAATGGAAAATAAATGCATTGTTTACGAATCGATATCGATGTGCAAGAAAATTCATATGTTCATCTCATTGTATAATTGTCAAGCGATAATCATATTGTAATAAAAAGTTTTCGTTTTAATTATTTGAGTTGTATAAAACTGTGATCTAATTATCAGAAACAGTAGGTACCTTTTATAGACATATTTGGTGTTTTTTGAAACAAATTGCAATAATATGAATGCCATTCTGTCCCACCCTTTTTCATTATCAACAATATTTTTAGTAAGGTTAGCATTTTCATTAAAAATAACATTTAGTTTTTTAATTAATTTTCTTACATCAATTATCACTTAAATAGGAGTAGATTGAGAACTGGTGGATCGCTACCTCTAAGTAAATAATACTTTTTAAATACTTATATTATTTTAAAGTAACTCATAATATGTTCCACTGCTGGGCAAAGGTCTCCCCTCTGGGTCTCCCCCCGTGGTCAAGTCGTCCTCCCGTCTCCGGTTTGGCCTGCCACGTCTCCTGGTGTCCATCACATGGAACCCAGTCAATGGCGATCTTTGCCCACCTCTCTGGGCACTTGACGGCTGACGTGTTTAGCCCAGTTCTAAGTAAATATATAAACAATTAAATATAAAAAAGAACTGAAGTAATACAGTAATATTCTATTGCATCAACTTATGTAAATTACTATAATACTTCGATTATACATCATTATAACAGTCATTAGCAGTCATAGTTATCAGCGTGTCAAACTAAGCGAGTAATGTGCGCAATGACGAGGCCGCACTGTGTAGGTGAGGTACCGGACGTATTTCGCTCGTATTTTTGTTCGAATATAGTTGATAATGACAATATAGGTAACATTCATCATCATCATCATCAGCCGCTCTCAACCCACTGCTGGGCATAGGCCTTTCATAACATTATTAAATATTTATTTATCTAGAGATGTTTCTTAAATCTATGGCACTTATAAAATTTTCGTATTTACGCACATGCACGCACACTCGCACGCAAGCACGTACGCAAGCACGTACGCACGCACGAACACATCCTCACACAAACACACGCACAAACATGTGCTGGAAGTGCTGGAACATACAAAAATCACTTCGTTGTTTTTTTCTCAGATCAGAATTGGTAAATATTTCACGCTAAATAATAGTTTTTCAGTGGGCACTGTACATCCTAAATAAAATTCGTGCCTACAATTTCCATTAATAAAATAAAATAAAATATTAATAAAATTTATAAGTAACGTCTCAATACGCCAAATTTTGAACTATTTACAATTTAATATTTTCATTCCACATCTGTCAAACATATTATGCCTTTATTAAATGTTTGAAATGCAAAGGCTATATTAATTCGTGGAGCGACTATCACTGCCCCAAATAAGAGATGACGGCCTTGCGTCCTGTCACAAGGTACAGGTTTACATTTCACCGGTCGAATTACAAATTGTACAGTTAGAGATACTTAGTTGCATTTGGGAATTGCTAAAGGTAACTAGTTACAATAGACATAATAATACTTAAATTGATCGTCCTTTCTTCATAATAATATTCTTATCTAAAGTTCACGCGAACACATTAAAATTGAACACATTGAAATAATAGTAGATTGTACACCAAGGGGAGAAAGCACTGTATTATGTCACGGGCGCGATATTGAATCCTGAGCGTAACGAAGGACTCCAGATTTAACTCCCGAGCGTAGCGAAGGGGTTTTGAGTTGATTCCCGAGCGAAGCGAGGGAATTAAAATGGAGTCCTGAGAGCAGTGAAGGATTTAAGCGCGCCCAAGGCAAAATCAGTTTTATCCCTGAGGAGTATACTCTACTTTTCTCACCTTTTGCGAGACAATAAAAACCAAGGCTACTAGAAAATCACTTTCGTCACTCGACATTTTCTTAATGTTTTATTCTATCTTCTTTTGCAGTTTTGTCTGATACTGATTGCACCGTATTGAAATACTCGCGGCTTTTGTTTTAAGTATTGATTTTTTTTCGTTCGGCTTGCCGTGGCGTGGCCAGCTCGATTTTCGAATAAGTTCGATTTTCAAATAAATGAGGCGCGGCGCGCGCCGCCGTCCACCTCCTCGCCGTCGGCCACCAGCAGCTGCAGCAGCCGCGCGCCGCGCGATTTTGACGAAATTAGACTTTAAATGCATAACAATAAGAACTAAGAGAAGTGAGAATCACATTACTGCCCGGCGGGTTATAATGAAATTCAGTACAACATTACACCCCGGCAAAAGACAAGGGCTATAATGATTTACTTTGAGTAAGGTTTGCATGATATATAATGAGGCATTGTCGAGCAGGTCGTGTGAAAAACATTTTATTTACTCTTATTTAGGAAATTAGGTTGCAACATGCTAGAATACTATTATCAACTTTAGTATCAACAAATTTAGTCGCGTTATTTAGTTATATGTTATTTTATCCTCACGTTTGAACCTTTTACATCACAGGGTCTGTAGTCAAAGCACTCAAGAAGACTTAATCTCAAAAAAAACAATTAGACATGTGGTTGTTTGTAGAGGGTAATCCCTAGAACTATTGAACACATCCCTAAATTATTTTACTAATAGAAAGCTACATTAAACTATCTCTGAGTAATAACCAAACTAGGTAATATAGGTATTACCTAGTTTGGTTATTACCAACTTGTTTTGATTACCTAGTTTGGTATTAGGATACCAAACGGTCAAATACCATTGCATGCAGACGATAAAAGACCGAGAGCGTAAATCGGAGTGTAGTAAATAAAAAAAATCTAGATTTAGCTATTTGCTGTAAAACCTTTTTAACTCTAATTATTTTCGTTGTGTGTAGCTGTTCCTATCAGTGTACTATGAGAGCCGTTGTCCGGACAGCAGGGACTTCGTACTGAACCAGCTGATGCCAGCCATGAGACTATTACCCGATCACATCAGTCTGCAGCTGGTACCGTTTGGGAAAGCAAGGGTGAGTATTGGAGTAGACTGCGACTCTGCAAACGTAGTGTAGGACGCGGTTTTTTGACTTTTTTGGAGAGAGTTAGCTGAAGGTCCCTACAAGCGGATTTTTCAGCGTCACCGGACTGTTTTGAGAGCGGCGAGAAACTTAAAGGGTTCTTCAAGCCCTGTGACCGAAACACTGTCTGAGAGTTTCTAGAGGGAATGTCATGACACAAGCGTGACCCCTTTCCCCTACTAGATCTACTACTACTACTAGAGATACTATCCGATCGAACATTTTTACGAATATCGCGGATCAGATAGTATAGGCAAGCTTTGTTTGTAAATGATATAACTGCCTTGCAATTTTGTTGTCAACCAATTTGAAATTCAGAAATAAGACCAACAGTGGAAGTGGCATCGCTGGCGCGGATTTCATGTAGGTCCAAGTCCGGAATGATTTTCAACACTTTCAACATTTTCTTCGCAATAAAAAAGCAATAAATGGGATACCATTTTAAAGCATTTAGAATTATTATATTTTCTCGTTTTTGTAACATGATCAAAGGCACCCGATCAGCTCTCATAAGTTTCGGATCGAAGCAGCGCCACTTTAGCGACAAGTTGGTACCACAAGTTCGTTACTAGATGGCGCTCTTTTGTTTTATACAAATCAATTTGATTTCAGAGCGTAGACCTAGGCTACGGCGGCTTCAAGTGCCAGCATGGCCCATCCGAATGCCTCGGCAACATGGTGCAGAGCTGCGCCCTCGATCTCATGGCGGGTAGGAGCGACGCGCAGCGTGCGGAGTACGTGGCCTGCGAGATGCGTACTTATGCCGGCTCCAACGCTGACTTGTCTGTAAGGATACTTGCTGTAAAACAGTGCCCGCAAATGACCGAATTTTAGTAGGACCGACAATCAGACCAATTTTTTCGTCAAGGTATTGTCACCTATTTTGAGTCCCGACTTTTTGTAGAACGTGTGCGTTGCATGCAACAAAGAATTCCATAGGTTTCATTTTCTCCGACAAAAAATCGGTTGCCGATTATCCCACGTGGGCGAGGGCTCTAAGGGCGCGGTAACGTTTGAGATTATATTAACCCTTAATAGGGCTCTGTTGATATATTGGAAACAATATTTATTTTAATTACCAATATTATTATTGAAAAATTCTTTATAGGGTTAAAATAATAGTAGTTAGTAACTACTATCTATATAGATTAAGAATAGCAGAGTTTACTAGTTTTTGGGGTTACATTATTAGCTACTAAAGTTGCCATTTGTGTCTAATCTTCTAGCTCAAATGCGGCGAGGAACGTAAAGGGTCCCTCAAGCCGTGTGAAATGTATCACCTTCGGATGTTTTCTAGGTGTGTGCGTTCACGGCATAAAAGTCACCATTCCTTCCCTTCCTACTATTCAGGGTATATCTCTAAGCCCGCAGAGCAGTATCAACGTACTCGGTATGACGATTCGCTGCGATCTGAACCGAAAGGATTACATTGAAGCCGTTATCAAAAAGCCTCACGAAAACTCGGTGTTCTGAACAGGATGCGGCGATTCCTTACGCCTGACCAGTTGTGCCTTTTGTACAAGACACAGGTACGGTCTTGCGTGGAGTATTGCTCGCACATCTGGGACAGTTCCGCAAAGTACCTTCTCGATACCTTGTACAGATTGCAGCGTCGTGCTGTACGCATTATCGGCAACTCAGAAGTCGCAAAGACTCTTGAATCTCTGCAATTGCGTAGAGATATTGCGTCTCTCGGCGTTTTTTACCGCTTATACCATGGCAAATGCTCTGAAGAGCTCTTTGACCTCATCCCACCTTGTCCCTTCCTCCATAGGAGTACACGTGCTGCTCTCTGGAGTCACCGCTTCACTGTCTCAATTATTCCATCGCGCACCAAGAAATTTAGTGACTCGTTTCTTTGTCGTATCTCCAAAACATGAAATAGGTTGCCAGCACACGTTTTCCCTCCTTCCTATGATATGGGGTCCTTCAAACGAGGCGTGAAGAGGCTCCTTGTGGGCCGGCAGAGGGTAACTGATGCTGCATTGTTTTCTTGGTGCACCAGTTGGCGTCGCATCTGGACTCCATATTCACTTAACATCAGGTGAGATGGAGTCATTTGCCGTGCTATGTATAAAAAAAAAGTTTGAGTACCTAACTGGACGAGATAAGAGAAGGAGAGGCCCACATAATCCGGGGTCGCCCTAGCCCTAGATGAATTTTAAACATACATTTTCATTATTATACAGTTTTTTTTTATTAAAAACATTTTTACTGTTCGCGAAGACGCCAACGAAGTCGCGGGCAACAACTAGTCTTCTATAGTTTCAGTCTTTCCCGTACTGTTCCAGTAAAAAGTTCTTTTGTACGAGTCGTAAAGTTATATTGAAACGGAAAATAACATAAGAAGACACTAGATATACGAATTTCTCCATCTGAAGCTAGTTTTCTTCTTATGTCAATATACAAAATAACACTTTAATAAATTGGTAGATAATAACAATGTTATTATCTACCAATCGTAACGTGGGCTTGGAGCACTTCCGGTTATGTCGTGTGCGTGAAAAATACTTGTGTATGAAATAATAAAATAACATCAAAAACCGCCTTATGCCGTGTAAATGGGTTCTACAATGACTTGTAATCGTTGTAAAGTCCTCATAGATTTGTGTTAAATGTTTTATTCCGCAACGAGTGAGCTCTTAGTCTCCTCATCTGATGGTAAGTGATGATGGGCAGCAACCTTCACCCGGAATCGTCAACGACTGAAGAAAACAACAAAAATACTAAAGGATCATGCTTGGGTAAGATGGTGGTAGCCGGTGGACTTAGCATCAACCGATCGCTAAGAATCTAACCTGGAACCTGTGTCTAAATAGGTCTAACCACTAGACCACAAAGGTAGTTGAAAGTGTAGCCCCTGACCCCAGGGTCTGCGGAGAGGTTTTTGAACCGTTGAAAATAATTATTTATCACACTACGAGTATAACATTATTTAAGAATGCCTTCCACTATTCAAAGTCAGTTCGGTGATAATTTAGACAATGATAATTCTATTACCAAACAAATGATAATTAGGGCAACAATAATTACATCATCATGATCATCATCACCTCAGCCAAAGGACGTCCACAGCTGGACAAATGCCTCCGCCAAGGATCTCCACAACGACCGGTTTTGTGCTGCTCGCATTCAGCGGCTTCCGCGACCTTTACCAGATCGTCAGTCCACCTTGTTGGAGGCCTACCCACTCGAGGACTGTTCCGCCCCAGCGGCCATCAGTCCTGCGAGCGATTATATCATAGTGTTTTACTTTAAAATTTCATAATCATCGCTGTGAGATAAAAAAAATTATGTTCCCTGTCTCATATGTCTCCGCAATGTTTCCAGTGCGTGCAGAAGTCGCGAATCGCCCCCGACCTGGTCAACCAGTGCATCACGTCTGGCCAGGGGGTGGAGTTGCAGCTCGACGCGGAGTTCCTCACGAGTCTCGTCAGCCCACGGTTCGTTCCCACCGTCACCATCGATGGGGTGAGTCATTTATCATCATTACCTTCATTGTTATAATCATCATCTCAGCTATAGATGTCCTTTGTTGGACAAAAGCCTCCCCTAAGTTTCTCCACAACGACCAGTTACCAATGTGCTTTTCGCACCCAGTCACTTATGCTGTAACGGTTTTAAAAAGTCGTAGAAGTGAAAGTACAAAGTGATATTTTTTTCGAGGCACTTTCGAAGTTATTTTTTTCATCATCACCAGCTGTTTTATGTACCCTATTACTGGGGCACGAGCCTTCCTCATAAATGGAAGGTGAAATACACCACAGGGAGAACGGGCCATAAACCACCACGCGGGCCAGTGCAGATTGGCGATAGTTAACGACGGCTAATGCAATCGAGACCAACGGCTTTACATGCCTTCCGAAGCACGGAGGAGCTATGACTGGCCTTTGCGACAACTACTTAACTTCAGCAACTGCAGGCTGAGCGCGTTTACCACTGCGCCATCGAGCTCATCGGGAGCGACATACCCTAACTTAATTTATTTTTTTCTGCCGACAATATCCAATATGAAAAAAAAAAAAAATTAGTAATGTTTAGAGTTTTTTAAAATAACGTTTAATGAAGTATATTATTTTTTCGTTCCAGATATTCAACCAGCAAATACAGGACCACTCGCAAGTGGATTTAATAGGGACTCTATGCTCAATCCTAAAGGAGACGAAGCAGTGCGCTCAACACTACAACAATATAGCGATGAAGTACATAATGCTATAAAAATAAACGACATTTAAGTAATAATTTTGCTTAATTTATTTATTTACGATAACACAAAATGTAAATGTATAACAGATTCGTCAGACGGCGCTGCTGTCTAACATCTTTGACAAAGTAGCTCTTAAAATGAATACATTTTTATTTAGTGTCTACTTTGTGCCTACTGTCAAATTTTTGTTACCGTTCGATCACGTTCACAATCAAGCCTTAGTAGTTGAAGAATCTGGATGAAGTGCGCTTCCACCTTCGGGCCTTATCATCGCCTATCATCGGGTGATATAAAGCCCAAATGATTACCCGTACGAAATAAATAAATAAAAGAACGAAAAATTTAATAGCATTGAAGCAGCGCCTCCTAGTGGCAAACGAGATACGTTACATTTTTGTCATAAAAACTATAGTTTTCTTTCGCAAATGTTATGAAAAAAATTTGCACTCGGAGTGTCTTTTGCGAGTTATATTCACCACACCATTCTATCAGGTTAACGGAAACGAGATTTTGTATCACGCCTCCTGGGAAGCGAATTTTGAATCTCAACGGTGATCTAAAAAATTTAAAGTGACATGAAATACACTTTTTTGCATTATATACTGCCGTACTCAGAGACGTCAATTAAGTTTTAATGACAATTAAGTCTCTTGCTGTCACTTTCTTATGTATAGCGCTAAATAGAGAAGGAAATACATTTAATTGTCATTCAACTTAATTGACGTCTCTGAGTACGGCAGTTACAATTTGATTATTAAGATACAAACCGTTCGAGAATAAGTTACCAGTGAATTTGAATAACAGAAAAAGGAGCATTCGTAATTGATATCATAGCGTGATAATTAGTCGCCGGTTCAAAAATCGCCATCCTGATAACAAACGAATATTATATATATACAAATTTTCGTTTCGTGGTATTATTTATTGGCAAGACGTGAACGTTTATCTGTATGAACGCCTTGGCCCTATACAGCGTGTTTTTTTCTGAATGGGACAGTATGAGGAAGTCCGGAACCATAAGAGATACAGAGAAACTGTCTAACGAACCGTCAAATCTTTTAGTGAAAACAATTATGGGATAGCAAATTTTTTGGTCAAGTGGGTATGAGTTTAAAATGAGTCAAACTAATAATTTTTTTTTAATGCGGATTGACTCTTTGTCACGTTAAGATCATTCCATTGTATCGTAAGAAAAAAATTGGGGTAACAGAAGTTAGCCAACGAAATGTTTTCTTAGTTTTAGTGTTTAATTAGGAACCACCTTAGACAGTTTCTCTGTATCTCTTAGGTTTTGGACTTCTTTTAACTTCTTTGTAGGTTTATAACACGTGGTTAATACGATGGCGAGTTGCTGACGATCCAGTTGAGGTAGTGCGCGATGTTCGTGTACACGCTCGGCACTCCCTCGCTGCCGCAGTTCTCCGAACCGAAAGACACTATGCCGACCTGAAAGAAGAAAAGACTGGTTTTGACTGATCTGATTATTTTTCTATATTCTATGGAGTCCTTTACTGGGCAAAGACTTCCAAGTCATTCCATGTATCTCTTTCGGAAGGCGAGATAATTCGTCGATCTCGGTAACAGTCCGGGACAGTCAGGGAGAGAGTTCTACAAACCATCTGCGTCTCTTCGGGTGCAGTGGGCGCAGCGGTACGCGTAATGCATTTTCTCAAAAAAAATGGGGTTTCATGGTATCTAAATAAGATTCGCACTAGGCATTCGCGGGGCTTTACAGGCTGATGCTCATCTACCTGTACATGCTGGTTGTTCCTGAGCAGCAGCAGCGGCGCGCCCCCGAACCCCGAGCAGGCGTCCTTGCCGTCCTCGCCGCCCGCGCACAGCTGCCCCTCGTTGACCGGCACCGACGCGCCGAAGATGCGCTCGCAGTGCTCCAGCGGGACCAGAGGCACGTCCAACAGCTGTTGGTGGCTCACCTGTTGAAGGAGTGTGCAGAATATGTCGAAAGATGTACCTACAAATTGTTTTTTTAACTGGGACTGTATGGGGAAGTTCGAAACCATAAGAGATATAGAGAAACTCTCTTAGGAACTAGGAACCATTAAATTTTTGTGAAAAAATTTGGGAATAAAAGATTTTATCAATTCGACTCATTATTATGTACACTTAAACAAAATATTTGCAATGTCAAAATTGTTTTCACAAAAAAAGATTTTGTGGTTCTAAATATAGTTTCTCTGTATCTTTTTCTCTCTCTCTGGTTTAGGAATTTCTCAATGTCCCCGTTAAAAAAAACACTCTGTATAGGTTTCCTATAGTTCGTGTTTGATTTACTATTTGACCACAATAAAAAAAAAGAGAATTTATATAGGTTTTATCCCTTGCGCTCGAACCTGTAATTAGGTCGCGGTTCCATTTCTTTAGATTTTATTTCCATAACAACTAGCGCCTCAAATCTGCTAAGTTTTTAACCCTCTACGACTGCCGTGGCTAAATTTTTAACAATTCTACTGGCGTGGTCGTACACGAGACACTATTCCGACAGCAAATATTTTTATAGATTTAAATTATGCAGCTATTTAAATTACATGTAGATACATTCTTAGCATATCCTTTTTAATTAAAATTAACATAAAATAGTTCGTGTTTTCAAAGTAAAACACTGTTTATTGACTTCACACAAATCAGTCTTATGAATACCTTATCTTAAAATTACAGAAAAAATATAAAAAAATCAACTTTTTTTAAATGTAACTTTAGACATTTAAAAAATTAACCATTATAATGATTAATCTAGAAAACGTGGGATAAGTAAATTTAATTGGTTGACTTAAAAATTAGACAGCTTCAAAATCACAGTTTTGTTTGACAATTTTCACATAGTGGCTTAGAACACTGAAGGCAAATTGGTTTCGAACAATCCATAAAGTAACTTGGAACAATCGCATTACAGTGACCAACGCGCGAGGTCACTGAGTAAGGTACTGAGAGCGACACTCAAATTTCAAAATGAACGGCAATAAACGGGATTTTCTTTTTGGCGGTGTCTGTTGGACTACCACGTCAGACGCAGAGGGTTAATATCTGGTCTAAATAAATAATTTCTCATGTCTTTTACTGGTTTATTAGAATTGGCAATGCCCACTGCAATCAGGCACAGCCTGCTAATAATCGCTTAAGTTACAGTCTGTGCTGCCCAGAGGAAACTCTCTTAAGTGCCAGAGGATCTGAACAAATGCGAAGTGCTTACTTAGTTTGCACACACTGCAGACTACATCTGTGACATATTTCAATATTTCTCTAAAGGTCTTCACTAATAAAAAAATATTATAGGTAGGTAATATAAAATCAGTTCAACCAGAAATTACACATCACCAACGCATTGCAAGGTTGTCTATCATAATTAGCTTCACGCTTCATGGCATTCGTGACATTTTCCCTCATAAAAAGTCTGTCATTTATAATAACTTATGAGTAAAAAATAAAATAAATAGGTAGTTAGCAACTTTGATCCTACTATCTATAAAAACAGTATTAAAGATATTGAATGTTTTGTATGGTTGAGACCACGCAATGCACTAACCACGACGCGTGCCAAAGTCATGGTTTTTTTTCTAATTCTTATTCTTTTACTCTTACCCCCTTACAAATGCTCCGAACAGTTATTCCGTGTTTTGTTCCTGTCATGTAAACGTCATTTCAAATTAGAGTAAAAGAGACAAAACACGGAATAACTATTCGGACCTTATTCTTTGTTTAACCCCCCCTCCCCTACATACAACAACTACACCTTTATTATATTATATTATATGTAGATTATGATTGCACTTATTTTTTTAGTAAGTAGTTGTGTTGTGAATACTATTGTTGGCCCGAAAAGACACGACATGGGACAAGTTAAACTTCTTCCTAAAGGATAGGCCTCAGCTTGCTTTAGATAGGGAAAAAATAAACAAATGCAAGTTGGACTCGCGCACGAAGGGTTCCGTACCATTATCTATAAAATGGGCAAAAAAACTCGTCTTTTATGGGAGCCTCCTTAAATATTTATTTTATTCTTTTTTTTAGTACTTGTTGTTATAGCGGCAACAGAAATACATCTGTGTAAATTGCATTTGTCTAACGATCAAGGTTCATGAGACCTGGTGACAGACGGACAGACAGACGGACGGACAGCGGAGTCTTAGTAATAGGGTCCCGTTGTACCCTCTGGCTACGGAACCCTAAATTATAGAAGTTAAGGAAGGCATTTACCCTGTATTAGTGGGACAAGAACAAGTGTTATACACACTTTTTGACACCAAAAAATAACACAGATTTTCATTTAAACTTTCCAGGATGACAGCTACGAACCAGGTGCACTGTATTCAATTGTTGCTAAAGACTAAAATCAATTGCTAATCCTATTTTTATCGATTAAGGAAAAAATGACGATCACTGGTTCCTATAGAGAACTGGTGCCACTATTAAGTAGGTATTCTCACCACCGTAGACTGTCCAGAGAGCTTGCCCCACCCGACGAGGGAAGCGCGCTCGTTGATCACGATCTCCGGCTTGTCGTTCAAGCAGATTGGCGCAGCGGTTACTGTTAAAAGAAAAATGATCAATTTAAAAAAAAACATATAGATGAGTTACTTAAGTGATAAATTAAGTAATTAACTTTTTAATTCAATTCAATAAAGTAGGATAAAAAATCAACCCTTATTTCTAGCACTTTTCAAAACGATATTCTGTAATTGCGTAGGAATAGCGAACTATGACGTCACTATTAGATTCGAACAACTGAATTTAGAAGCTAAGAGCGGCTTGCACAACGCCTCACGAAATACGTTTAGCGATTAACATGTTTAAAGCATCATTCTGTCTCTTTCAACTTCCAACGAATGACAGTAATGGAATAACATTTTAAACGTGTTTAGCGCTTAACGTATTTAGTGAGGCGTTGAGCAAGCCGCCCTAGATTTACAAGCTTTATAGATAAATGACGTTAATTAAAAGTAAAAATTTGACATGCAACCAGACGTGTCCAAAACTTTAAGGCATTCGTTACCAGTCCACCATTCAAGAATGGCAGAGTAACTCATTTTGTACGCTACTTTTATCACGTGTAGCTATATCTGACTATTAGTAAAAGCTTCGAGAAGAAATTAAAACTAGACAACACACCTTGACTGCTCAGAAAACTTAGAACCTAGTCAAAACCGTTCTAACTAGTCTTTATGACTGATTAGAACGGTTAGAATGGTTAGCACAAAGCGAAGACTTACAAAAACGGCTGTATTTTGGTCTCAACTGGGTGCCTAGAGTGTGAGTTTTGTTTACGAAAACGAAAATTAGTATGAAGCAGCGCCTCCTAGCGACATAATATATACGAGAGGTGTTAAAACTTTACCATACAAATTCTCGTTTTTAGGGTTCCGTAGTCAACAAGGAACCCTTATAGTTTTGCCATGTCCGTCTGTCTGTCTGTCTGTCTGTCTGTCTGTCTGTCCCCAGCCTAGCTCATTGACTCTTAGTACTAGAAAGCTGTAATTTGGCATGGATATCCATACTAGCGACGCCGACAAAGAGGTGAAGTAAAATTTTGAAAAATATTTTTTTTTAGTTTACCTCCCCTTCACGTGAAGTGCGGATGTAATTTTGAAATTGAAATTGAATTGAATTTGAATTTGAAAAAAAATATCGTTGGATAGCAATTTCAAAAATATTGCGGGTTTGTGGAAACAGTTTTTTGATTGAGGCATCCGTTTGTGAACTATTAAGCTTCAAAGTGCAAAATTTTGTTAGCGTCATGTGTTCCCCCCCCCTGCCAGACAAATGGTTGTTTAACTATCACAGCTAAGTAGGCTTTATAAGTTTACGAGTAACAACTTATAAAATGTATTTGGCGCAGTACAAATTTTTCATTGGGAACTACTTAAATAAAGTTGTCAGGTGTGTGAAACCGGTAGTACCTATCTACATTTAAGTATCCAGCCATCGTTAAATAAATGTTCATTAAAACCCTCTTCTAGAGTCCTCATTATTGAAATGGGCTACGGAACCATACACTGTGCGCGGCCCGACACGCACTTGGCCGGTTTTTGTTAACGTAATCGAATGGCGAATGAAACTCGCACTTGCACTTCGCCAACAGTAAACAAAACAATTGGTTTGTGACGTCACCCTCAGCTATCGCCACAATATCTATTCAGCGTTCATCAGTACCATCAGCGTACTGTCAGTCATGGGCATGATAAAAGTCGGAAGTCAAAAGTCAAAGTGATATCTGTGAATCAGCTTCCGCACCTTTTGTGTTTGATGCTATTAACCCTAATTTCCTGTTCATTCATTAATTCTTGCAAATTACAAATTAAATTTCAACTGTTTTCAATAGTGAAGAGAGTTGAATCACGTTGAATAGCAGGCAGGCTTTTTATGGCATTTAGTTTTCATTAAGAAAAACTAGTGACAATAATAAAGAGATTTAAACATTTTTTTCTCGCTACAAGCCAGATTAAAACTAGGTTAGATAGTATTTGGTAGGTCAATCCTGGGAGCAGGTACGTGGTATTACATTGTAACTTATTTTTTGCGAATCAATTAATTGATAAGTTTATCTAATAATTCTCTCCATCCGACTGGTAAAATTTTAACTCCTCTCGTATGTCTGGAGAAGATAATAAACGAATGTGGTGACTAACGTTCAATATGCACTCTGCTTGCTGAGTTTTTTCACCACAATTTGTAGGTAAAGGGGAAAGGGATTGAAATAGCACTTATTGTTTTATTGACACTTGTCCACAATAATAAAACATGCTACATAACTATGCTATACATATAACATGTTTTGTCATATAGTCTGGACGCACCTTTATACTTATTGTTTTGTATTAACATATTGGAAGTTCAGGGAAGGTTTAAACGGTGAGAAACATAAATAATAAGTAACGGAAGTTACTAAAAACGTAAATTTAATTTTTCAATACAAAAAGATTTGTTTGTCTTGTTGTCATGGAAACTGTCAAAGCGGTACGAAGTCCGCCGGGTCAGCAAGTATAGCATAGTTATGAAACATGTTACGTAATGTGAACTCACCTTAAGATTTATCATGTCTAATTATAATTAAAAATTATAATATATAATAATTTGAACTTGGAACAATGTGCTTTTTGTTGTTTTAATTTTTCGTGTAAAACTATAAATCGTAAATCAATTACGAATGAAACCATAGTAGGTATTCCCCTCATTTTAAAATAAATTTATAAAAAATAAGTAAAATTAAGGAGAAGTAGCTACTCTATAGATACTCTTATAACTGATAGACATCCGAGGACAGCCGAAACACGAAGTTTGCCGAGAAACAAGATGCACTTATACCTAGTGATAACTAGGAAATTAACAAGCGAGGAGCTCGATGGCCCAGTGGTTAACGCGCCCGGTCTGCGAGTGCTAAGGTTAAGCAACTTTCGCAAAGGCCGGTCATCGGATGGGTGACCAAAACTTTATCATCTCGAGCTCCTCCGTGCTTCGGATAGCACGTTAAGCCGTTGGTCACGGCTGCATTTGCAGTCGTTAACAACCACCAATCCGCAATAGGCCCGCGTGGGGTTTATGGCCCTTTCTCCTTATCAATCCTTAGAAAAGGCTCGTGCCCCAGCAGTGGGGACATAAAATGAGCTGATGATGATGACACTAAGCGGTTACCTGAGTACTTGATTTCCTCCTTCAACACGATGAGCGCGATGTCGTGCCTGAAGATCTTCTGCTCGTACCCCGGGTGGACGATGACCGTCTCAACTTTGATGGCCTGCGTGGGAGGGGCGCAGAAGAACTCGTTGCAATCAGGACTCTTGCTGATATCCCATTCTCCCACTACCACTGTGGAACTAGTAACAAAGATTGTTTTTTTTTGTGATGATATCAATCTTTGTATTGCAACCTTATGGGAGGAACCATAAGTTTTGATTATGAACTGGATTGGAAAGTTTTATTTTTTTAATTATTTTACATAGTACCTACTTATAAGTAAATAAATGATTAATTAATGTAACTTTTTAAACTATCATGGTCACTTACATTAGAATAAATATTATTAACGGGATTATTATCATGTTATTTGGCGATTCTAAATGGTATCCATCCTAAAATAAAATTCACCTACGAAATGGAAAAAGACAGGAGTTTGGCTTTCCTTGACATCAAGATGCGAGTACGAGATGACGGTTCACTTGGCCACTCTGTAAGACCATAAGTTGCTGCCCAACTAGCTTTTTTGCTGCCCAATTAGCAAAAATACGAATACTTTGCTAACCATTAAATAACACCCGTTTTTCTTGTATGTCCAAAAGTGTATTATTTTAACTACATACATTGAATCACTATTTTAAGCATTGCACGCTCATGTGTACTACGGAATCCTCCAAAACTTTCTCTGTTAAAAAAACAATGAACATAGACTGCTTATCATTTATAAATTAGCACGTAAAATTAACAAAATCATTCAATGATAAAATACTTACAGCTTATACCCTTCTGGCTTCGCCAACGCACAATGTGCTGCCGTCAGCACAACCCTCTTCGATATAATGGAACCACTGCATGCGAACCTCACGTTCCCTGTCTCTTTGTCTGCAAAACGATATCATCATCATCATCAGCTTATTTTATGTCCCCACTGCTGGGACACGAGCCTTCCCTATGGATGGATAGGGAGCACGGGCCATAAACCACCACGCGGGCCCAGTGCGGATTGGTGGTTGTTAACGACTGCTAATGCAGCCAGGACCAACGGCTTTACGTGCTTTCCGAAGCACGGAGGAGCTCGAGATGATACATTTTTGGTCACCCATGACCCGATGACCGGCCTTTGCGAAAGTTGCTTAACCTTAGCATTTGCAGACCGAGAACGTTAGCGCCATCGAGCTCCTCGCAAAAAAACGAAATGAAAAAAGAAAAAACGAAATGAAGCAGCTACAAAACCAACCAAAAACCTGAGAATCGAGTCCGCTATTTAAAAACAAACACTATTGTGCATCATTGAATTGGCCTGCTTTTCACATTTGGACTATGGAAAAAATGTCAGAATCATGCCACTAATATATTGACCACGATTGTTGTCGTTATAAAATTGCAGAATCGAGGCTCTGATACGTCTACTAACATTTTTACAAAATAAAACTATTCTCTGAGATCTCTGGGTCTGTAACCAGGAGTTATAGCTTCCCCTTCCCCTCCTTACTGTTCCCAATAGTGTAGTCGATCCATTTTGTTGTCGCTCAGCAATAAGCATAATAATCAAGTAGGTTGGCTGGACGGCAGAGTATAATGCAGCACAGCAGTTGTATTTTTGTATTCTACTAGCACAGGAGAGCGATTTATGAATCTCACCGGTGATTTCGAAATTAAAAGTAACATAACCACTTATAATATTATTATAGTATATTATTATATTATGGAATATATTATTTTAAGCATTCTTTACAATTTCATTATAAGAAAAATATTCGATCAAGAATTTTCGATGACAAAAAGAAGTTACCAGTTACCTTTTATAAGAAAGAAAAAGGAGCAATCGTAATTGATATCATAACGTGAGAATAGGGAATTATACTTCGCATCTCTTCGTACATATATCAGTACATCTGTAGACAATAATGAGTTTGCTAACTCTTTGTTAATACACAAAACAATACATTAGTAGAATAGTTAATACGCATAGTTTTCTTTAAATATAAGAATGTATTAAGAACTTTTTCGTCGAGTTAGTTAGTTAACAAATTGGATAAAAAAATATAAAAATAATTACAATAAAAATTAAATGTCAATAATAAATAAATTGAATTGAATAAAATTATTTTAACAAGTAATGCAACAATAGAATAATAAATTAAGTTATTGAGTGAATGAACATTTATTCTGTCGTAACTGAGTGAAGTATTCATCAAGACTATAAAACGGATTGCATTCGAAAAACAATTTTATTTTATGCTTGAAGTTCAATTCTTTCTAGTTTCTTAGTTTTCTAGCTTTTCAGTCTTCTGAGCTTCCTAGTTTTTCAGTTTTCTTTAATCTAGTTCTTGGTATTACTAATTTATCCCTATTTCTTGTGTTATAAAAGTGGACATCTCTTATTCTCTTTAAATATAGTTTTTGATTATGGACTTCTATAGTGAATTATACGAGTATCACGAAGAACATGATTACCATACTCCCACCAAACCAAACTTCGAATACATTCTCCTTCTCCTTCTTCCTTATATCCTGATCCTGATCCTGATCCTTCCTATAGATTGGCTACTAAACAGAGGTCAGACGTCAGTCTCACGTGAGAATCCGATTCTGGCGACCCAGGGCTGTGCGCCGAGCCCCCGGTTCTCGGTGCCCCGCACCATGCTGCGCCCGCACTGCGCTCGCTGGGCGTCGCAGTCGCACGACGGGCAGCACACGTAATCCTCGTTGTTGGCATGGCCGCACGTCAGCTCGTTCAGTCGGTGGAAGTATCTAGAAGATATCGTCAAGCTACTAAGCCTGTTAACTCGTGTACGACCCGTTTGATGGAAAGCGGTCATCGAAGTGACCGTAACCCTAACCGTTCAACATATAAGACATGAGAAAATTTTATGGCATAAATTTGTAGTGGCTCCAGTATTCGACTGGAACCAGTGATTGACTATTATTTCTAGTTTAATTATTAGATTAGATTTCTAGTTTAATTTAACCGCCTCTGTGGTCTAGCGGCTAAGACCACCGGTTTAGACCCAGAGGTCCCGGGTTCGATTCCCAGCGGGGGGTACATGTTTGTGTACTCGGTTTGGTTGGTGGTAGGGCTTGTTTGTCCGCCTGGCTAGCTACCACCATCTAATCTAAATATGTCGCCATAACATCAATGTTTGTAGCATTGTTGTGTTCCGGCAGCTAGAGATCTTCCATCATTGGGCTTATCTTCACTTAACATCAGGTGAGATCAAGGCACTGTGTATACCCGTTAATATGGGTCAGTAACTGTTTTTGACTTTAGCAACAATTTAATACAAATCACTTGCTTCCTAGTAGCGGGTTATCCAGTTAAATTACAATGATATTTAATGATTATTTACATATTTTACGCAAATATTGTTGCGAACAAATTACAATTTCGGCGAGTTCGACTGAGTCACGATAGCATAGTTGGCAGTGCACCTGACCCGGCATGTCATGGGGTGCGGGTTCGAATCCGGCTCGTGGAATTTTTTCAACGCTGCCTTATTTTCAAATCATGAAATTTAATGTTACTACGATACTTGAAAACCTGTGAAAATGACACTACCCAAGACACAAAACTACGAGTAATATTGTAAATGTATCGCTTTAACCTTCATGTTGTAACTTCTTAATTATAAACTTAATAGGATAATACTTACCTATCTGATGTGAAGCATGAAAAGTCTAAAAGATCTTCCAGTATTGGACAGGAACTAACTGGCACGCACGTTGTGTTCGCTGGACACGGTCCCTAAAATGGCATTTTCTATGATATTTTAGTAAATTTTAGGAAAGAAATTATAGTATGACATTTGTAATTGGTTTTTTACAATGCAATTATTTTAAGCTTTGCTCATTAAAAAGTAAGTAAATATTTATAAATTAGTTTAAAAAAAAATAATTTATTCAAATGAAATATAAAATAATTTGAGGAGCTCGATGGCGCAGTGGTTGACGCGCCCGGTCTGCGAGTGCTGACGTATTAAGCAACTTTCGCTAAGGTCGGTCATCGGATGGGCGACCAAAAAATTTATCAACTCGAGCTCCTCCGTGCTTCGGAAGGCACGTAAAGCCGTTGGTCTCGGCTGCATTGGCAGTCGTTAACAACCACCAATCCGCACTGGGACCGCGGGGTGGTTTATGGCCCGTTCTCCCTATCCATCCATAGGGAAGGTTCATGTCCTATCAGTGGGGACATAAAATGAGCTGATGATGGTAAATTAATTGAAGCACCTTTTAACCCTAACTACTTTACTTCGTGTCTTGACGAAATAAACAGTCAGCAGCCATAGTCGATGATTGATTACTACTCTGTGTGTGTGTACAATAAAATTAATTAAATAATTTAATTAATTAAATTACTTCGATCAATTATGTACTAATAAAGGATCCGGAACAAAAATACATCTCGAAAGTGTTCCTGTTTGCTAACACGTAGATTAAATTTTAAAACAAAGTCTGAAAAAAACATTGGATAGCATCAACAACTTCAGCTTACTGTGAACCTTAAATCTTAACCATAAAGATTATTTAGGTTGCAAAATATTTCTGCTTAGTTTTTTTTGTCATCGCCACAAACGTTGCGGCTCCGTGGCCCCAAAGTCGCCTACCGTTTTACAAGCGCTCATAGGGAATCTAGTACCTTCATAATTGATCGAAGTTTGCGATGGTGACAAAAAGTGATGGTATTTAATCATGAGCTCCTACTGAAGCAAATGCTGAATCTTTGATGATATTTCTATAGGTATTTATGTTATTCCTTTATTAAATTTTTACTGATATTCTGGTTTTGATCATCAACTTTTGCTGTTGACTGCACAATGTAAATTGAATACTTTTCTCGTATACCTTGTCATTGTCTGAATTTGCAACATTGCTTCTTACTTCATCAAAACCTAGATTTAGTGACATACCTGAAAATAAGAAATGTCAGTTGGTTAATCACTAGATTATACACGTCGTATGTAATCTAAAAAATCAAAATCAAAAACTTTTATCTAAGGGTTACTATAAGTAAAGTATAGTAGCACGACGAGGATGAACGACATGTCATAGCCTCACTTAATCTTGCATTGAAAACATTGAAAATTCACGAACGGCAAATGGGTACATAATCAAAAGGAAATTTGGAAAATTTCAAAAAATCTTTTTTATATCAAATCAACTGCTGATAGCTCAATTGGAAGAGCACCTGACCCGGTATGTCAGAAGGGTGCAGGTTCAAATCCTGCTCGTGGAAATTTTTTCAACATTGTGTTTTTGTAATTTATATCAAATCAAATCAAAATATTTATTCAGTTACAAATTAAAATTAAAATTAAAATAAAATGAAAAATAAAGAAGCGTAACTGAAAAGGACCCCCCCCACTCAGCACATGCTGCAGCATGAACACCACCTGCAACGCTGATAATCTGCGGAGCCCTATTGCTTGTGTGTGTGTGAACCAGTATAAACAGAAGCGGCCAGAAGCTTGTATTTTATCTAGTTTTTAATTTAAAGTTCACTCTCTTCCTCATAGTCAAATTGACTAATGTATGCCGGCGACCTTGGTGCGCTGCGGACATGGGCAATCGGCCCATAATCGAGGCTGCGCGCATAATATGTGTCGCGCAATTATTGGAACGTGATGCATTTCGTAGCGCTCGGTAACGCGCATATCTTGATATTATATAGTTTACTATACTTAAATTTTATTTATACGTAAAATAAGCTCTTAGGGAGGCTTACGGCAATAGGCTGAAGAGAGTAAAATTATGTAAATACTTAGCCTACATACCTACTGTCCCAATGCTGGGCAAAGTCTTGATCGATATCGCTCACAATTGATGGGTATTGGCTTAACCACCACGTTTGCCGAAAGCGGGTGATCACAAACCCGAGCCAGGAATATTTTCCGAAACACGATTTACCCGAGCCAGGAATATTTTCCGAAACACGATTTACCCGAACCAGGAATATTTTCCGAAACACGATTTACCCGACCCAGGAATATTTTCCGAAACACGATTTACCCGACCCAGGAATTTTTATTCTTACTCGGCCACTAAGGCGATCTTATTTATCACTCTCAGTATCAACTATTTTAAACTTTAAATAGGTAGTCTTATTCACTGCCGACCGCCGGTTAATTTTTATTGATGTTACTGTGTCGGTAATGGTCGGCATATGAGCGAGATATAGTTTTTTATATATATATATACATTTTTGTCTTATGAGCCAGCAATCTGTCTGATGGAAAGTTGACGCTTGCAACACCAAAAGAATATCAATCAAGTGCGATTTGCCTAACCCGAAACTTCAGTTATGAATTATGTATGATGCCTCTATTGCCCTATAATTTCACTGAATCTTGTTCCCTTCAACGCTGCAATGGAAAACATTAGAAAAAAAAACATCAGTATCACAAAATAACATTCATAATTTAAGATACTATGATAGTGAAAGGACGTCTTCTCAGCATGTGTCATAGCACTTTAGTACCTAATGCTAACGACGGCTGGTCTTCCGATTATTATCATTACTGCTAGGCTGTTCGCTATCCAGTCGAATCCATCACCAGTCAAATAATATTGCAGAGTAAATCAGACATGGGCTCCAGATCGACAACTAGTCTGAGATTGCAGACTAGGGAAGAATGGCGTCTTGTTGTGTCGGAGGCCACTAGGTCCATTACATCCACTATGTATGGGTCGCTGAGCCAACGGAGTATGTATGGAACATAGCGAAAGCTAGAAGAACACTACAATTTCTTCTACTTCATCATAAGGCGTTTTCTTCTTCTATAAAGTTACTTTACCTAACCTTTTTAAATCACCTCTGTGATCTAGTGGTAAGAACGCCCCTGTCTCATACACAGTTACCGGTTCAATGTTTGAAGTTTTTGATGAAAATAATAATCTATACTTTGTATAAGATCTCATTGTTTCACATATTCACAAAATACAGATTATTATTTTAAGTGTTAATTTTACATAAAGACTGGTAACGGACTTTAAGCTATTTGATTTTTGGATTTTTCTCAAACTGTAGAAACTTTCTCACTGTTTATTCTGCAGGTATCCAACTTTTATTTTATTTTATTTTATATTTTGTATTGCCAGAACACCCTGTTTTACTCTGGTCGTCCGTCATGCATTCTTTTGGACTCAAGATCGGACGCTTTGTCAAAAGCTAGAGGTGGCCTATACTTAGCAAAGTATATGGGAATGTCCGGGTAATTTGTAGTAAGTAAATAATATTTTCTATCTGTAATTAATGTTCTAATATTTTTAATTTGTAAAATACTTACTACCTTATTTAAAATTGTTAAAATTGAAATACATACTTATAGTGTTGTAAATCATTTTAGCATCAGTTGTTTAGTCGGATACCTATTACAAGATCCAGGAAGTAATAATGAGCATTTGACAAGGAAATCTAAAAGATATTTCTCATGTCCAACAAACTTTTTCCCAAGTGACAGACAAAGTCCTATAAATAACCAGCTATCGTATACAAAGTTCACTTACTTCCAAACTGGGCATTAACACTCCATTCCGCACACAATAGAATCACTAGCACACGCACGCGATACATATTCGCAACTTTACCCCTTTCACTTAAAGCACTATTTGCATTGGCATAGCGATTACTATATAAAGCTCCTCGGAGGTTTTAATTAAAATCATCAAATTGCCGGCTCGGTGCTGCGTCGTCGGCGCCGGTCAACAACGAAAATGATACGGTACACGGCACGTTTCAACCGCTGCGCTGGCCCTGGACAAAGGTGCGAACAACCTTTTTTGTTATTAGCAAAAAAAGGATTTTACCGACAACAGCTTTCCTAATTTTTTTAATCATCAATATTATAGTTTTATCAACCGCCGCCTAATTTTACCACGTTTTACTTAAATAGTACTGTACCTATAATGTGGAAAAAGGCAATCTCAGAATAGCAGAGGTTATAGAAAGTTCTGTAACCACCTGAGCTTCGATCGTACGTACATAATTGATCGAAGCCACCGAGACATAGTCCCTTAGACCTTTTTGTCTCTGGCTGTGTTATGTTTTATGGCATGTTGGCATGTTTGGCATGTTATAAGCTGGCTTTTATTAATTTTCATTTAAGTGTATATATGTATAATGCAATTGAGTTTTTCCACATGAACCAATAGCACACGAGGAGATCGCGCCATAACGGAACCATTTTTATAATTCTGGTTTGGTGTAATAATTTACCTTCAACTTTTTCAAAACTAACTAGGTATTCTGTTCCAAATTGTTGACGACACCTGCCGCGGTGATTCACCGCAAGCGTGTGATACAAATTGGTGTGGGAGTTAATAGCGTTTGTAAATTAATTACATTGTGATACAACAAAAACACCAAACCTTTTAATACATCACATACAATCAGTTAAATAAATGTTTCTGCTAAAGATTTCATCATCATTATTCATCATCATCAGCCTATAAACGTTCCACAGCTGGGCTTAGCCATGCCCACATGGACAATAGCTAATGGGGAGATTGGTCTTTCGTAAAACTTTAGTAGGTAACATGGTTTAAAAAAACTTTAGTATCTATCTTTTTATTTAAAAACTAGTTGACCCGGCGGACTTCGTACTGATTTGACAGTTTCTATGGAATATCGGGATAAAAATTATCCTATGTGTTAATCCAGGTTTTTTTTGAGAGAGATTGCTGATTGCCTCAGACGGCATTTTAAGCTTCACCGGGCTTGTTTAGGGGGGGGGCGAGGAACGTAAAGGGTCCCTCAAGCCGTGTGAAACGAATCATCTTCGGAGGTTTTTTAGAAGGAACGGCGTCGCGCACTAGTGCGCGTCCCCGTGCCGTACTAGATTCTCCGAAGGGTTCGGTTCTGATCGGGTTAATCCAGGTTATAAACTATCTGTATGCCGAACTTCATCCAAATCCATCCATCCGTTGCAGCGTGAAGAAGCAACAAATATATACAACTACACACAAACTTTCGCATTTATAATATTAGTGTGATGTGATAAACATGATAAACATGATCTATCTATATACATATAATAAAGCTAAAGACGGTCGAAAGTCTGTACATGGAAGAAATTCGAAAAAAATCTAGCTGGGGATACTTAGAATTGATAACAGAACACGTTCCAACAGTTTTTAGATTTTTCGTTTATCTGTTTGTCTGTTTATTTGACCGCACATCACGTGAAAATGGCTGAGCTGATTTAGATGAAACTTTGCACATAGACAGACCATGACCCGGACTAGGATATAGTATACTTTTTATACCGGTAACAGTTTTTTAATTATTATTTATAGTAAATTCGGAAGTTGTAAAAGAAAATCCCCAAATAAAAGCTACATTCCAAAGTTGATTTGAAAATGTAATGGCTATTTGTTTTTTGATTGCCTAATTTGTTTTTTTGGTGGTACTTATCTAATAATGCTGATGTTATGAGCAAAAAATTAAACTGATGTGATTTTCTGCTCGAAACGAGACAGCAGCTTATCGAAACGTGTTTTTTCCCCTCTCGACATTTTGTCGTAGGTACTCTTTCTTATTCTGTTCATCCATCAATCATCACATATAGTGTCAACATGAGGTACATTCTGTGTATTCATAAGAGATAAATGGAATTACTTAATAATAGCTGCTAAGAAAAAAAGAAGAATATCCTTAATATGTTAATGTGAATTGTCCTTTTGTTGTATGTATCTCGTTAAAGGTAAGCGCAGCAGGTAAGAGGAGCTCGATGGCGCCGTGGTTAACACGCCTAGTCTACGATAGCTGGCCGGACGCATCGGATGGGTAACAAAAATGTATTAACTTGAGCTCCTTCGTATTTCGGAAGGCACATAAAGCCGTTGGTCCCAGCTGCATTAGCAGTAGTTAACAACTACCAATCCGCACTGAGCCCGCGTGGTGGTTTATGACCCGCTCTCCCTATCTAGCCATGGGGAAGGCTTGTGTCTCAGTTGTTAAATAGCTAAAATGAGCTGATGATACGTGTTCCCTCCTTCCTATATCATGGGGTTTAACAAGGGATTTTGCAAAAGGTATTTTATTAAAACAAAGTAAAAGTTAGGTTAGGACCACAGAACACAGAGAAAGTGGTGTTAGTACACATACTTTATTAGCTGTTCTTGCGTTTAGACCTCATTACCATTTAACATCACTAACGCCAAATTTATCATTAGAAAGTTAAAAAGACTTAATTGAAATAACAATGTCGCAAATTTCACTATGAAAATGTCACCCATTTAATAACAGCATTCGCAGTCACAGGCCGCTGCGCTGGTTCGCTCGGGCCATGACACCCATTGTTTCCTCATAAAATATTACATCCTAAACAATAAATAGGATAATGACTTGAATGATAGCCGCGGAATTTCGACTGTCCATTGTAACAGTTCCGACGGTGTTGCTATTTTGGTAATTCAATCATGTTATGAGTCCTTTACCTCGTTTCTATAATACCCAGTTGATGGAGATATTGAATTAAAAAACAATTGCTTTTGGGCGTCTTTGTGATCAAGTACAGAATCAGCTTGACCAAAGTGAGCTTTAGGGACGTACAATAGAAATTGTACTTGTGAAGTTTCATCTCTACCTACATTAGGGTAGGATAATGATAATAACAAAAGCTGTTCCTCCCTAATTTAATAAAAATAGGGCTTATTCCTAAAGGTCCATAGGATATAGCTTGCTTGCCTGCTCAAAGCATAAATAAACATAAAGTGCACTTAGGGAATCAGACCTCCTTTCTGCAGAGTATAATGAAACATGACAGCGGGTTAATGACAGCAAACAACTGCTAGAATAAAAAAGAAACCCTCTTAAATTTCAAACGTACGAAACGTACGTTATTCATTTTCAAACCTCACAAAATCATGGCAATATGAAAAAACAAATCATGCAGCTACACTTTACATCAACAACCTATTTACGTTAGAAGCACTTTCAAATTTGTGATAATGAATACATCTTAACATGTCATTATGACGAACCAAGTAGAACTAACCAAGTGATATTCCGATCAAGACTTTAGTATGTACGCGCCAGCAACAACATTAAAATTGGCGAGCAGTGCCTCTGAACAGAACGTGTACTTCACATACGTCTGCTTGGTTAAAGACGTCAATGTAAACGGCTCATCCAACTATCAACATGACCCTTATAGTAGGTACTTGGATGAAGACATTGAGGAGGTGAGTCGTATAATGTTTAACAATAATAAACAAAGTATTAGGGTATTTACAATTAGTATCCTAACAGAATCAACATCTGAAGCAGCAAATTTAAGCAAATGTAACGTAGTAAAGTTAGGTTATGATGAGGCTGACAATATGTCAGTGAACGATTCTCAAAATGTCAGTTCACATTCATATGATACATTAAACATGCACACTCGCATAGGTACGAGACACTGTACTTGTATAACAAGAGTATCAAGTCCACACGTGCTCTATACGCTTACCCCCACCCCCACGACCCGGTCGACCCGAGGTCCGAACCTTTAGAAGCTCGGGTTGTTCCGCTCCCGATTCGATCCAAACCCCTTGTACCCCCCCCCCCCTCTCTTGAAAACCTCCGACGGTGTTCCCATCATACGGCTTGAGGAGCCCTTTCAGTTTCTCGCGTCCTTAAAAACATCCGTTGGCGCTGAAAAGGCCGTGTGAGAACATCAGCAAAATCACCAAAAAACTTTAAAAAACATGTGAATTAAGATAAAAAAGTGTTAAAGAAAATTATTTCAGGTTGACCAAGAAGATGTACCAATTCAAGTTGAGCGATCAAAAGCCGATCATGAATTGGTTGAAACACAAAAGGATAAGCAAGCACCAGGACGAAGTATGGTTGACGGAAGGGAGACAATTCTTGTAAGCCATTATTTGCAGCTTTTACTATCACGTCGATGAAATTGTAGTTAGCTGATTTATTATTTTAAACTTTTTATAGCACTTGCTCGATAACCATAAATGAAACAAAAACAGAAAAAGACCATATAGGCGAAGTGTGAGTCTAATGATCGTTGTATTTTTGGTCACAGAAGCGATAATCATGATGTTGTATTAAATTATTTATTAATAAGAGAATGCTCAACCCTAACCCGGCCCTGTCAAAGTCAGCGCTCGGTGCTACTTGTCCCATTTACGTGTGTCGTGCGTGAGACAGGGTCTTTGTTGGCCTCGCACACTGCTTTTTTTTTTGTTTTTATTATTAATTTTTTTCTGTTTTTTTTTCTTGTATTTACTTTGTTTTGAGCCGTGTTTTATTTTTTATTGTGAATCGTGTGCGCGTGTGTGTCAATCAATGTTTTCTTCTTTTTCTTCTTCTTTCTTCTCATAACACTATCACATTTATCAGATAATTTACACGAGTACCTACTTTCGACATGATTATTTTATAGCCTACCATAACGTCATACAACGACATGGAACCGTTCGAAAATGAAGATCCTACCGAAACGAACGACAACCCCAACATTCTCAAACTGACAAAAATGAAATGGCTAACGGAAGAACAGAATGGATCGCCAGATTCTAGGTAAGCTTTTAATAAGACAAGGTTAGTTTTGACTGAATTGAAGTGACAGTTCGTGATGCCCTTGCAGAAATATAAACGCTTTGACAGGTGCCAAGGTTAGGAGT
Source organism: Eudonia truncicolella (assembly GCA_949315975.1). Lineage (NCBI taxonomy): Eukaryota > Metazoa > Arthropoda > Insecta > Lepidoptera > Crambidae > Eudonia > Eudonia truncicolella. Next base: position 5,785,841 of record OX438838.1, on the reverse strand, counting down.
AGAAGAAAGCATGCTGACACGGAATGAAGACAATAAAAGGTAATTAAAAAAACTAATAGTGATGAAAGTACTTCCTAACCTTAGGAGCGAAAGTATAAGGTTATTTCCTTTGACCATGTTTTACCTTTAAAATCATGGTCTCTCCAAAAAATAAATCATATAAATTCCGTAGGGACATATACACAATGTTTGCTCCAAAGTGTATTTTAGAATTTTAGAAAATAATTTCTTATAAGCTCTATCCGCGTTTTAATGCAGCTGCATAGACATTGATTTCCAAAATTTTCTTTTCTAGTTCTCCCTCCCTGTCTCCCAACATGTCGTCCACAAGCGTTTGCAGCAGCCCGTCAGACGACCTCAGTCGGCGCGTGAGCATCGGCGACAAATACCTGTCCACCATCTTGCGCCTCGACAGAGAGCACAATTTGTTCGGCTTGTCGAACATAGGCATCGTCGGATCGCAACCATCGCGGAAGATAAAGAGAGACGACGACAAACCAGTCTTCCCGCAAACTGCCATTGTGCAAATCTGCTGCGCTAAAGGATGTTGCAGGCATAGGGTAATTTTGAAAATAATCTATGGAAGTTAGATAAATTAATATAAACAATAAAGGAAATAGCCCAGTGGCATACGAATTAGCTTAATTCCGCAAGCATGACATAAAGTAAATTTTGTTTTCTAGCAGAACAATGCAAGTCTACACTACCAAACCTACTGTAAAGTTTATTTATTTTTCTTTTTCAGAGTAAAACTGATTTGCCCTCTTCTCTTAAGGTATCTAAAAAATATTTATTACCTAATTAAATCAAATTATTTAAGTATTTATTATTCCCCTATGAATGGGGACTAGCAGACTCTTCTTTCCACATATCCTCATTAACTGCTTGAGATTATAATAAGGATATGTGGAAAAAGTTTATAAATACCCATTGCTTTAAAAATTAAACACACTTGTTATGTGATCACAGCAGTAGTATTTTGTTAGTCTACTTTTATGACTATTTTTGTTTGATGCAAGTGCGGCGGCTGCTACAGTTGTTGTGCCACTCCAATCTGCTGTGGACCGGCACCGTGCGGAACTCCTTGTGTTAGTTTCCTTTTTTGCCTTTTACTTTATTCTTTTTTTTTTTTTTGTATTGTAGTTAGTTAGAAAAGTCCCCTTTGGACGTAACGGTCATCCCGATCTGAGGCGATTTTTGAACTGGTGACTAATTCCCACGCTATGGTGACAATTATGAGAGCTCGTTTTTCTCTTATTCAAGGTAACTGCTAACTTATTTTAGAAACCGAAAATTTTTGAACGGTATGCTTAATAATAAAATTGTAAATAATGCAAAAAGAAATTCGTAGTGACACTTAATTTTGAGATCACACCGGTGAGATATTTTCTTCCCATTCGTGACGCTGCCTGCGTTATTCTTTGGCTTCGACTAGTCAGACACGAGTGTAATCAATTATGCATTTGCATTTTTTTTATTTAATGCATTTCACTTGCTTATTATGCAATAAATGTTAAGACGTGGCATAAATGAGGCCGCGTGGCGCCACGTAGCAATAATTAGAAAATAACATCATTCTCTAACCTAGACAAGTACTTCACGATTGGACAGTTGTTGTTTTTATTTGTTTATACGCAATTGGAAAGGGCTAAAGAGTTTTGGTCTTTCTGCCAACATTTGTGTTTGTTCCTTTTTCTGTCTCTTACCTATGACCTATGTATTGTTGTTTATTTTTATTTTTTATGTATATTAGTGTGTGTGGTTAATAAATGTTTCTCTTTCTCTCTCTCTCTCTATCATAAAAAAATCGCCACCCGGTTTTAAGAGGCGCTCTTGGGTTTTCCGCTCTCCTCAACCAACCCGAACGCCTCGGAGAATCTAGCAGGGAACGGGGACACGCTTATGTGATGCACCTCCTCTAGAAAATCTACTAGATTTTTTCAGTCACTATGGCTATGAGGGTCTTTAAGTTTTCCGCATCCCATAAAATCCAGTTTTTAACTGGATAATAATTTAATCGAATATTCGAAAGCCTAAAAAACATAGTTAGAATTTATTTGACGCATTTTTAATAATTATTTAAATTAGTTTAAAATTGTTCAAATGTAGAGATTTGTAGTTTAGGTACCTACTGATCATTATCTCAAATCATTGAATAAATTGTTCTCAGGCCGTTCCATCGCCATGCCCTTCTGTGGTAAGTTGAATTTATCGTAAAAGATTTTATACACTACCAACTACGCTATGTATATTAGTGTGTGTGATCAATAAATGTTTCTCTCTCTCTCTCTCTCTCTCTCTCATAATAAAATCGCCACCCGGTTTTAAGAGGCGCTCTCGGGTTTTCCATTCTCCTCAACAAACCCGAACGCCTCGGAGAATCTAGCAGGGGACGTGGACTCGTTTATGTGATGCATCTCCTCTAGAAAATCTACTAGATTTTTTCAGTCACTATGGCTATGAGGATCTTTAAGTTTTTCGCATCCCATAAAATCCAGTTAAAAACTGGATAATAATTTAATCAAATATTCGAAAGCCTAAAAAACACAGTTAGAATTTATTTGACGCATTTTAATAATTATTTAAACTAGTTTAAAATTGTTGAAATGTAGAGATTTGTTAGTTTAAGTACCTACTGATCATTATCTCAAATCATTGAATAAATTGTTCTCAGGCCGTTCCATCGCCATGCCTTTCTGTGGTAAGTTGAATTTATCGTAAAAGATTTTATACACTACCAACTACGCTATCGTGGCTAGCCACGATAGTGCACCTGGCCCGGCATGTCATGGGGTGCGGGTTCGAATCCCACTCGTGTTTCTTCTTCAACACTTTTTACAACAAAATTTGCGTAAATTTATATGTAAATAATCACATTTTTGCTTTGTGTTATTTAATTTACAGCTTCTATTATTTGTTTGAATTATTGTTACTTAATAATATTAATTCTTGTTATATTTTTGTTTCTTTTAGTGCTCCACATGCCCCAAAGGAAAATGCAAATGCAAGGTTTGTTGTTTTTAATTTTTAATATCAAACTAACTAAATATGTATTTGTGGTTTTTGCAAATAATGAGATAATATATGTTTTAGCTGACATGCCAACCAGAAAGATGTGTCATGGATTGCTCAGCTCGTTATGCGATGAAGGTAACTTTTAATCTGTAACATTCAGAAGAGTGGAAACTATTTTGAAGATTAGAACTGATTTATCATGTCGCTACTTTTCGAACAGGTGACGGTCAAACGCGAACCCAATAACGATCCTGGGCCTGTAAGTAAAGAGGCACTTTTTGTTTCTAAGGCAGTGCGCAGACGACGGACGTTAGTCCCCTTGCTTTGAAACCCTCGCTTTTTTTTGAGAGAGTTTGCTGGTTGCCACTGGGATTTTAAGCGTCACCGGTCTTTAGGGGGGCAGCTTGAAACTTAAAGGGTTCCTCAAGCCGTGTGCAACGAAGCACCGTCAAAGGCTTTCTATAGGGAACGGCAGATGATACTAGACACTTCTCCGAGGGTTTCGTATCGGATCGGAAAGCCCCTCATGCGTGTGCGTTAGTCGATGACAAGGCAAGGAAATTCGCAGACAAAAGTACGTCGTTTGCGCAATCCTAAATTGTTAACGTTAAATATATTTGTATAATTAAAAGTAATTCCACATTTTTAGGTGGAACTGACTCCGCGGTCTAGCTGCGTGCTGCATTTGGTATGTTCCCATGATCATTATAAATTGTATGATGCTGCTGGCTTTATATTAAAAGCGTTTAACTATATTCTTAGCAGTAGCAGTAGTATAGTAGTATATTGTTCGAGGGTGTCCATTTTACAATAAATTACCAAATGACATAAAAGATTGCGTTCGCATTAAATAATTTAAATCTAAAATAAGCCACAAATTAACGTGATTTTGTGGCTAAGGGAATACGTCTCTGCACTTTATAAATAAACGTTATACCTACTTATCTGTTTTATTTACCAATACGCCATCAGAGGAAAAAATACTTTAATTTATTAAGGGCCTGTTTCACAATGTCTGATTAGGATATACTTGGCAGATAAAGTGACAGTTTTGTATGGACTATCTGTCAAGTAAACGCTAATGGGAACTTACTTGTAGATGGTGAAACAGGCCCTAAGTTTTCTTTATGTCATTGTAAAGTGAATGTGCTGACAGTTTGTTATGAGATAAAATATATTTAAACCTACTAGTAGTAGTGGTTAGTAGTAAAGGATTCCGGATGAAGAGCACCGCTATCGGCCTTATTTAGTGGCGGGATGAAGGCCAGTTCGGCACTGTGAGAAATAAAAAAAAAGCATAATAAATGACAAGTCTTGGCTTGTGCCGCAGCCGTTTGCAGCAAGAGTCTGCAATCACCGGCCCCGCTGCGTGCCACCGTCCTCCTGCTTCCCCTACCTAATGCCGTGCTTCTGGCCAGCCCGGCCCAGTGCGCCCTGCAGCGTGCCCACGCACTGCTTCCACAACCCGCCGTGTATGGCGCCAAGGATACGCCGGAAGCCGGATCCAATTGTAAGCTCAAAATCTATAAAGTAAAGTGTAAAGCGTCTAGCCCATTCCTATCCTTGCCGAACCCCTCGGAGAATCTAGTAGGGAACGGGGACACGTCAGTGCGTGATGCCATTTCCTCTAGAAAACCTCTCTCGGTGCTTCGTTTTACACGGCTTCAGGAACCCTTTAAGTTTCTCGCCGCCTCAAAAAAAGTCCGGTGACGCTAAAAATGCCTAATATCGCTAGCTGAACTTCGAGCTCTGTGTATGGCGCTGAGAAGACCCCGGCCGCCGAAGGTCGATGTCTTCCCAAATTTAGTATATAAGGCCCATTGGCCATAGAGTGGTTTTTAAAGTAAAGTGCAAGCCTATTAAACCTAGCCCAATATGGCTAGCTAGACTCCGCTCTCGCTGAGCGAAGTTTGCATAAAACTTCTCATTTAGTTACTTATTCCGTTGACAGCGGCCTAAAGTGTTTTTTGACTTTACAAGATACAAGTTTCTTTTCGATACAAGTTCGTCATAAAGTTATCACGATCGTGTGTTTTCGCGCTAGTTAGGGTAGTCGCTAGTTAAGACATTTTTATCCTATAATTTATTTAGGACAAATTTTAGGCTAAAATATCAGCAACTGATTTCAATGAAAATCTATGATATTTTTTGGCGCCGAAATCTCTTTTGGTGCACTTACTCTACGTGCATTAAGATCACGGAGGTCCGGCCGACGTGGTGGACCACGTCCCTCCAACAAGAGTTTTTGGATATTAGAGGGCAGACTGTAACCAGACTCCCTTATAAGGGTGTTCTAGCTAATTCAAGAGAGGAAGTCTATTTTTCGTTTTCGTTGTTATAAATGCTAATGTTACGGTTGAGGACATTGTTGAAAATATTGCAATTAAACAAACAACATTAACTGTTGAAAACTGTCATTTGTACTACAAGAAAAGGTCTAAAAGCTGATAAAGGTCAAACAACTTACCTTATACCTTTCTGAATACTTCAATAGAATCTTATTCAATCTCGTAGAAATGTAAATCTTTATTGGTTCATTGACACTTACGTGGTGGTACCACTTATTAGTAACGCTCTACCGAAGTCATTACCCGAGCCAAGAAGCAATGACGTGGTGTACGCAAATATTCGTACACCACGTCATTGCTTGAGTAAAGAACTCGCAGTACATTAAGTACCGGCTAGGTAACAGCATGAATTATAAACTTCCTATAAAAGTATAATACAGATAAATTGTTTTTATGTCAAAAAAATGCAAAACCTTGAATATTCGAATTTGTTAAGCTTTATTTATTCTAAGCTTCTTACTACCCGCGGCAAATTGTGTCATAAAAGTTTTTCTAATAGACTCCAATGGACAAAAATTACCCTTTAGCAATCTCCTGATAGAAGAATATGTAATATAAAATAATAGAAAGACATTTCGTAATAAGTTGTTAATATTTTTTTTTCTAAAGTTTACGCGGACACTACACATTGAAATGAAACAACTTTTAGTCACCAACCATTATATCAGATTTGATAAACCACAAATACTCGCTAGAGAACAACGATTCATCCCTAGGATGATACGCGAGGCTATTGAAATTAAAAAACATCTTAATTTTAATAGAGAAGATGGTTGGAATCTACCACCAGCCTGGGATCCCATCATACGAAATATTAAATGCCAGCCCCAACACCATGCTGCCAGACCAAAAGATACTGTAAGCTCTTTCTGCGTAAAACGGAACGCACCTGATTAAATTTATATGAGGGTATGAGGTAGGGATGATACAAGCTACTAACTAATTATGAGACGACCAACACCTCAGTCTCCCTGTGACCACGGACCCTGCAAAGGGTTCGAAACGTCAGGATAAACATTAATTAAAACTAATGTGTAAAATAAACGCGAGTAGATCCGTAAAAGTTGTTTCATTTCAATTGTTAATATTTTCTTTCTTCTTACAGGCATGCGAGGAAAAGGAAAAGTGTAAAACTCAATCATGCCCAGGGGTAAATATTTATTTTAGAAAGCAGTTGCTTGACCAATCAAGTTGTGACAATACTTAGACTTAAGGTTGCCAACTATTTTTCATGAAATTAAAGTAAATCTATCACTAACTAGTATAAAAAAAGGATTTGAAGAAGAAATAAAGTATTTTCCAAATTTATTTATTTAAGCGTTACGTTTCGTTTCACTTCACCTGAGTCTGAGTATCATTCAGTAGTTCAGAAATTAAGTCAACAGGAATATTCCGTTCCTGTTGACGCACGCATTAGTGGGAAAAAAAGTATGGGGATGGAAAATAACGTAGGATACGCTATTATGGTTGGCAACCCTACTTAGACTTGAAATAGTTTATTATGTAGGTATTATTAAATGCATTGCCAACTTTATGACTTTATTTCTACTTGAACCCCTCTGTGGTCTAGTCGTGACGATCACATGTCTCAGACCCAGAGGTCCCGGGTTCGATTCCCAGCAGGGGGTACATGTTAGCGTTACGGTTTAGTTGGTGATAGGGCTTGGTTAGCTACCATCATCTTATCTAAATATTTCATCATAACATCACTCTTAGTAGTATTGTTGGGCTCCGGCAGCTAGAGATAACATAGCCAGTGCCTCAGTAGTTGAGGATTACGGGATTGTGCGCTATAATCTTCAGCCGTATCATCACTTAGCATGGGGTAGCTGAAGGCCAAGTGCTTACCTAAGCATTAAAAAAATATAATAAATATGAAATAATGGCAAATAATATGCATACGATGCTTATAATTTAATTCTTATAATTCACAGAAAAAAACTATACAAACAGGAATAAAGCAGGAAACGGATTCTTATAATTCACAGAAAAAAACTATACAATCAGGAATAAAGCAGGAAACGGAAGCAGGCAAAAAAAAGTAATATAATGGACAATTTTAAAGAAAAACAGAACAGCTCAAAAAAGAAATTGGTGGAAGTTACAGAGAAATTAGACGAAATTACATGGAAATTGCAAGAAATGACAAAGGAATTGAAGAACTCGACAGAGGATAAAGCCGAAGATACTAAGGATGAGGATCCAGAAGAAGTAAGCTTGTTATGCATTTGTCCAGCAGTGGACGTCTTTTGGCCGAGACAATGATGATAGAGCATGTTTGTTTTTCACCATTAATCATGATGCTTTCAATATTTTAAATGTTTATTAGTGGGAGTTGGACTACTCCCACTTGAAGAGTTGGGACGAACTAGCTCAGGATAGAGATAGGTGGAAGGAGGGAGGGGAGGCCTTCGCCCTGCAGTGGGATAGTAGTGGCTGATAATAATAATAATAATAATATAAACTAAAAAAAACTATATGGCTTTTGTGACGGAACGTATTGACTTTCTGAAGCATAAAGTCTATGCGTGGGCAAACCGTATACGTCGCTACAGAGTGCGTGTGGACCGATACCAACAAAATCGCCTCTATCAAAGTGACCAAAGAAAAGTGTAGTAAGTATAGTAAAGTAAGTAAGTAAAGTAAAAGCACCTTGTGGGCCGGCAGAGTGAGGTTGACTGATGCTGCGTTGTTTTCACGCTGCACCAGTTGTCTTCGCGTCTGGACTCCATTTCCACTTAACATCAGGTGGTGTGGAGTCATTTGCCGTGCTAAGTATAAAAAAAAAAAAAAAAAAAAGTATACAGACGCTGGGAAGGAGCTGATCAACGTGTGAGCGACGGGCAGCTACCAGATGTTGATGCCATGACTAATTTCTGGCGCAGCATTTGGTCGGTGCCCGTGGAGGACACGGAAGGTGAATGGATGAGTGTTGTCAGGGAGGCGTGTGAACTTATCGAGACCATGCAGGCTATAAATATTAGTACAGCTGACGTAAGTTGTGCGATCCGTACGGCCCAAAATTGGAAATGCCCAGGACCGGACGGATTGCACAACTTTTGGATCAAATGGTTTCGATGTTCACACAAGTTACTGGCAACGCAATTCCAAGAAGCCATAGAGCTTGGCTCACTCCCAAGTTTGTTGACTACTGGTGTCACTTTTCTGCTCCATAAATCAGTTAGTACCACGGAACCGAAAAATTATAGACCCATCACGTGCTTACCAATTTTATATAAGCTCCTTACATCCATTCTGAGAACAAAAATGAACTCGCACATTGTTGCAAACAATATTTTGGACATGACTTATAAATAATGGATGTTGGGTTGGGTCCCGTGGTACTAAGGAGCTTCTTCTCATTGACATGACCATATGCTAGAAGATTCGGCGTGGCAAAGGGACTCTCTCCACAGCCTGGATTGACTATAAGAAGGCCTATGATTCGGTGCCGCATTCATGGTTGACAAGGATTTTAGAGTTATATATAATTGATATTACTTTAAAATCATTTTTGATGTCATGTATGCGACAGTGGACCATGGTCTTGTGTCAACCAGAATGTCCAGATAGTGTTTCTGCCACGCAGGTTTTTATAAGGATAGAGTGTGGCTTATTCCAGGGCGACAGTCTGAGTCCTTTATGGTTTTGTCTAGCTTTGAATTCTCTCAGTACTTTATTAAGAAATTCAAGATTAGGCTGTCGACTGCGGAGAGGAGGTGAAGTTATGTCGCATTTGTTGTACATGGATGACCTCAAGTTATTCGCACCAAACCGCCAAGACTTGAACTGCTGAAAATTACTGAGACTTTCAGCAGTGCCATCAAGATGGAATTTGGGGTGGATAAGTGTGCGGTTATGCATGTGTACAGCATGGGAGAGTAGTAAATTCAACCAATTTACAACTCTCCGATACGATAAACTTCAGATTTCTCACTGAAGTTGAAACATATAAATATCTTGGTATGTCACAGTCTTTGGGTGTTGATGACGGGGACATAAAACAGTAATTACGGGAGCGATTCTTTTGCCGCCTGAGAAAAGTACTTAACAGCCTTTTATCGGGTGGCAATAAGACGCGTGCCTTTAATGGCTGGGTTATGCCTCTGCTCACATACTCCTTAAGCATACTGAGATGGACTCAGATCGAATTGGACGCCTTGGATAGAAGAGTACGTCAAATGCTCACGACTTCGCCTCGTAAAATGTGGGAATTGATAAATGATTTATCCAAAAATAAAATAAAGAATATCGCAGGCCCGGACAAACTTATCACTGACACTGGAACAGTAATAGACGAGAAAGAGATCTGTGAAGAATTTAACTCCTATTTTTCATCAATAGGAATGACTTTAGCAAATGAAATCCCAAGAAAGTATCACACTCATAGATCATTAAGACTTGTACCAACTTCAACCCAGAGCCCTGAACTTTATGAAATTGCACCGGTGACTATTGACGAAATTTCCAAAGCAATAAATAATTTAGATCCCAACACTAGCTGTGGCATTGACGGCATAAGTACTAAGGCAATTATATGCGTAAGGAGCTCGATTGTCGATGATGAGTGTATAAATGACTGTTTCGAGAAAGGAACTTTTCCTGATAGCTTAAAAATCGCAAAAGTTAGTCCAATTTACAAATCAGGTACTAAATCTAACCCCTGTAATTATCGGCCAATATCAGTCCTTCCAACAATATCAAAAATTTTTGAAAAAATTCTTCACTCTCGTTTAGAAACTTTTTTAAATTCAATAAACTTCTTTTATAAAAATCAGTATGGCTTTCGTCGAAATTCAAACACTTTAGCAGCAACCATTGACCTTGTAACTAAAACTAAAAATAAACTAGACCAAAAACAAGTAGCTCTTGGAGTATTCATCGAGTTAAAAAAGGCATTCGATACCGTGAGTCACCACTTGCTTTTAGAAAAACTATCTGCCATCGGAATTAAAGGAACAGCTTTCAAATTATTTGAGTCCTACTTACAAAATCGTCAACAGATGGTTAAAATCGGTCACAACAAAAGTAACTCTAAAATGGTCTCGTGCGGAGTACCACAAGGGTCGATCCTAGGACCACTCTTATTTTTGGTTTACATGAACGATATTCACCAGATCGGCCTTCAAGGTGACGTCACACTATACGCCGATGACACGAGTATCTTTTACTACGGTCACTCAGTAGAGGTTATAATACCCCAAGCTCAGTGTGAGCTGAATATGTTGGATGAGTGGTTCAAATACAACCTTTTGACGATTAATACGAATAAAACTAACTACGTAATTTTCCATACAAAAAACAAGAAAATTAAAGACAATACCCAGCTTAAAATAAACAATCAGCCTATTAATCGAAACTTCAAAGAAAAGTACCTTGGAATAATATTAGACAGTCAGCTTAATTGGAAACCCCATATTGAAAAAATTCATTCAAAATTGATATCGTTGGCTGGAGCACTTCATGGCATCGCTAAATGTCTCCCTAAACAAGTACGTTATCTAATCTACAACTCTCTAGTTAAACCGCATTTAGACTATTTAATCGAAATCTGGGGAACTGCAGCTCAAAGCCATCTAAAAATTATACAAACCGCGCAAAATAAACTAATCAAAATTTTATTTAACTACCATTACCGCACATCTACCGAAAGATTATATAGGGAAACAGGCATAATGAACATTAAACAAACATACTTGTATAACACTTGCCTGCTTATATATAAAATACTAAACGATAACATAAACACTAATATAAATTTCATAAGGAAAAACAAATTACAAAAAAATTGTCTACGTAATGCAAATAACCTAGTGCCTAGGCAACACAGAACTAATTACGGGAAAAAAAATATAGAATATGAAGGTGTACAGCTATATAATAAATTACCAGATCATGTCAAATCGTCCCAATGTATGGCCAGTTTTAAACGAAAACTAAAATCTTTTGTTGTCAGTCAAGGCAATACCTAAATTTTGCACTAAATACTAAACTTAAAAATATATATATATATACATATAAACATAAATAATTTGTTAATAAAACGCATTAATGTCATATCTATCTATTTACATCTAAAATAGTATTTCTTATTGTAAAAAATATAAAAGTGCTTAAGTCAATAAAAATGCCACATCTAGTTTCGGTCACTCCTTATACATCCATGTTTTAAGCGCGTTGTTGTATCGCCTTGTGAATAGCTGCCGGTGCGGCTGCTATTGGGTAAAATTTACTACTACCGACTTTTATTTTTAAATTGTGTAGCTTATGTCTCATTGTACCCTGTTTTGTATTTTATTGTTTCTCAGTAAGTGAATTGTATTCTGATGAGGAATAAAGTATCTTTAACCATAACAACTTCCAGAATGCTACACCCACGCTCATCTGTTATGAGGCTGTACATCCCGCGGAGATGTGGGGGGTCATGGCTTTTTAAATGCCAAGAACCTACATAACCGTGAGGTGCAGTCTCAGGGATTATTTAGAGAGTATTTGCACAGACACAACCAAGTAGCCAGAATAATTCACCAGCAACTTGTTCTTGGATATGGCCTTGTTGAATCGGAGGTGCCGTGCTATAAGTACGCACCTGCGCCAGTACTCGAAAATGGTCATGCAACGCTCTATTGGGATCGCTCTATCATTACGGACAGGACTATTGTCGCCAATAAGCCTGATATCGTGGTGGTCGACCGATCCCAGCGCCGGGCAATACTGGTTGATATCACCATACCACCATACCATAATGAGAACCTCGTGAAAGCCGAGAAGGACAAGCTCAGTAAGTACCTTGACTTGGCTCACGAGGTTACCGCCATGTGGGATGTGGATTCAACCATTATTGTACCGATAGTCGTTTCGGCAAACGGTCTTTTAGCCAAGAGCCTCGATCAACACCTAGAGAGGCTCTCGCTGAAAGGTTGGGTCAAGGGTCAGATGCAAAAGGCATTACTCCTAGACACGGCACGTATTGTCAGGAGGTTCCTCACTCTGCAGCCCTAACCACCGATAGCTTGGGTCTATCCCCGCTGCCGGCCGGTGGCAACCTAGGTTAAGTTTTTTTATAATATTTTATATTGTAAATATGTTTTTAAATAAAATATTGTAAAAAAAATTCTTAAGAAATATGTTTGATAAAGTGAATAATAATAATAAACTTTACGCAAACACTAACACATTGAAAAGAAACCACTTTTACGGACCTGCTCGCGTTTATTTTACACAATAATTTAATTTTAATGTTTATCCTGACCTTTCGAACCCCTTGCAGGGTCCTAGGTGACAGGGAGCCAGGTGTTGGCCATCTCAAAATTAGTTAGCAACCTCATACCCTTATTTTAGTTTAATCGGGTGCGTTCTGTTTTACGCGAGTATAGATCCGTAAAAGTAGCTTAATTTTTATTACTTTTGCTCCTATCTTTATTGCTCCCACCATAAGATTGTGTGTAGCATGGAGATCTCTTTATTTAGTCATTCTTTGCTGTGTATTTTTTTTCTGTGTGTACTTTTGTGAAATCTAAAATGGAGTAGAGCTTGTCTAAGCTGAAATGACGCGCCCTACTACTTAATTAGTTGATTTAAATGTGTGAGTGCAAATATTAACAATGACACTTCATCTGTGTGGGAGCGTCGACTGTTCCGTGAACTAGGATCTGTATGCCTACATCAAGGTCGACTAGTCGGGTGATAAATCCGACAACGCTCTCTCTATGGAGCAGCGCTGGCGCATTGTACTTATGACAACAACACTACCGCACTCTCGCGCGTTCGACAATTGTGACTAGTTGGACACAAATCAAAGAATAACCGCTTCATAGCAAGTACGGTCTACAGAGAAACTGAAGTTCAATTATTTAATTATTGTATTTCTATTTATTTATTAATGGTTTAGTTGGTTTTCAATACATACATTTACCTATTATAATCATCCCTTTTTCTCGCAGGGGTAGGCAGAAAAGTATTTATTCTGTGGCAGAGACCACAGATCACTTGTTACGATCCTAGCAAACTTCTCTCGCTTCTTTCATTTTCGTCAACGCTTTCCTACACGCTCATTTAGATTAATTAAATAAATGTTATTATTGAAAGATTTTTATTAGTTACAAATTAATATTATTACTATTATAATACAGTTAAAAATTCTAAGGTTATGTAAAGTAAAACTATTCAATCATCTCAATAGATTCACTTTCAGAGTCATTAACATAAATAATAAATTCAGAGTCCATGTCACAATATTTAAAGTACTCTTTTTCTGTCTTCAACATGCCGACATGTATTTGCCCACATAGTACGATCAATCATTTCGAGTCGTTCATTTATCAGTGCCATAATGGATGTTAAATTTTGTGAAACATTTTTATTAGCCACGTAGTTTTTTAATATCCCCCATATCTTTTCAATTGGATTTAGATCCGGATGGTAAGGGGGTAATCGTAGAATTTCAAACCCTTTTGATCGAATCAGTTCGTCAATAACGAACCTTTTGAATTTAAAATCAGATCGTACAATTAAATTTTTTTATTGTTTCTTCTAATTGAATATTTTTTTCTGCAAACCACATTTGCATAGCTTGCTTATTGGAGCCAGTTAGGAGCTTTTCCTGATACAGCGTTGTGGTAAGAAGCGTTATCTATGACGATGACAGCGTTTTTCGGGAGATTGGGTTGTAATTGTGTGGTGAGCTACTTTTTATAATTATCAAGATTCATGTTGTCGTGATAATCTCCACTGGTGAAGTTTGCTTTATACACTAAATTAGCATTTGGAACAAATCCTTCACATCCACCAGCGTGTACAATTATGACCCGAGTACCTTTTGATAACTTTTTTTGTACTGCTGATACTCCTTTGACTGGTTTCCAGCACATGTTTTGAAGATGCGTTGTGTGAACGTAACTTTCATCTGTGAATACGATATAGCGGTCCTCTTCACGGTATTTTTTTAATTACTTCAAATATTGAACGCGCAACATTTGTATTTCGTGCTTTTCTGTTAAAGCTTTACGGTTGTCATCTATTTTCGACCACTCGTAGCCCGAGTCCTTAAAATCGTACGCAGAGTTTCTATACACCCGTTAAACCAATTCTTTCTGTCATTACTTGTTTAAGCTTTCTTAATGTTGGTAATTCATTGAATTCAGTATGAAATGTCACTATCGTGCTTCGAAGTACACTCAAATCAAAATCGTCCAGATTAGACTTGGTACACACCCTTTTTAGTTTTGAGGGCGATCTAAAAAGTTTCTGTGACGTATTATTTGATGTACTAGCTTATTTCTCTTTTTTCAAAATTCGCGTAATCGTGGATTCACTAATACCAACGGCTTGGGCAGTTTGCCTTCTAGCATCGTTTAGTTTTTCCACTCCATTTTCTGCTTCATACTTCATTCGGTGGCACACTTTCGCTATAATTTCTTTGGCCTGTAAAAAAATCACAAGTAGGTAATATAAATGCATGTAAGCCATCATAAAAAAAAATATTTTTTAAGCATTTATAATTTCATTTTAAGCAATATCTTACTTACCTGACTCCGAAGATGTTTTTTGGTCGACATGCTGACGGTACTTTTGCGATCGAACGACGCGTGCTCCTACGTTAAAGTCAAACCGAAAAATGAATGACCAATTACAATGGCATTTGGATATGTATTGCGTCCATATTTTAAATTTGCTTGTGGGGGTATATGCGGTAGTGGGGCGCGTCATTTCAGCTTAGACAAGCTCTACCTACACTTAGTGTGGCAGTATTCGACATTTTTTTCCTTTAACCCATCTATGGCCGAGCGCTTATGCAAGCTCCAAACAATTAAAATTATATTGTGTCTGATATTTACGCCAACGATGGGTTAACCAATAAAAAAAACCGGACAAGTGCGAGTCGGACTTGCCCACCGAGGATTCCGTACAAATTTGTATTTCTTTTATCATTCTTGATTATAAAAATAATTAAAAATCTTTTTAAGCTTGTGCAAATGAAGCCCTTTCATACGATACCCCACATGACACGGTTAACTTACTTCAAAATTTGAACCCCCGGTCCTTGCATAAAGAGCCTGTTTTTTGTGATTTAATTAAATAAGTATAGTTTTCAGATTTTCCCTATACTTGTAGTATAAGACGATATTACTTGTCCCCTTGATTTACTCGCTGTCCCCAAAAAAGCCTGGTGAAGCTGAAAATGCCTATAGTCAACCAGCCGGCAAGCGGTCAGTTAACAAACCCGCTTAAAAACTACAAGAGTACTTGTGCTACTATCCTTACTATTTACATTTCAGAACTATCTACGGAATATTCAGAAAAAAGAACTAGACTTTGTGTTTGTCGATAACAAAAAGAAGAAAAAGAAACATGTGAGTTGAACTTGATGAGATGGCTTATGCTGTATACCTAAGCAGATATTGAATTAGTTGGAGGTTGGTATGGTACTTGGCATTGAGGCCATTCGCGAAAGTAAAGTAAGTAAATAGCCTTTGACTGTCCCACTGCTGGGCAAAGGCCACAAATATTTAAATCAAGTCATCACTACAATTGATGGGTAATGGCTTAATCACTAGGCTTGCCAAATGCGGGTTGGTGGTGGTGGTCACAAACCCGGGCTATGCTTCGAAAAATACGAAACACTTTAGCTGACCTGGGAAATGAACCCGGGATCATCCGGTATCGGGCTGAGCGCTCTGCCACTTGGCAAAGCTTAGCCTTTCGCGAAAGCTAAGCAATATATTATAAGTCTCTATCTCCTTTGTGATTCGTAAGGCACGTTAAAAGCGAAGCACCTGGGAGAACGAGCATAGTCCGCAGTGCCTAGACTCTCACTAGTGTGATTTTCATCCGCCGTACGATCATGTTAACGAAAACGAAAATTTGTATGACATTGAAGCTACGCCTCCTGGTGACAAACGAGGAAAATTAACATTTTGCCATATACAAATTCACGTTCTCGTTAACGTGATCGAATAACCGATCCGATCCAAACCCCTCGAATGTAGTAGGGTAAGGGGACACGCACTAGTGCGTGATGCCGTTCCCTCTAGAAACCTCGGACGGTGCTCTCTTTCACATGGCTTGAGAAACCCTTTAAATTTCTCGTCACCCCCAAAATAGTCCGGTGAAGCTGAAAATAATCAGTGGTAATCAGCCAACTCTATCTAATTAAACTTAGCAGGCACTCTCTCTCTCTCCCAATGTGCTGCAAAACAAAGTTTACACATTGACACTAGTCGAGATGAAATTAGCATCCTTCTCTTTCGAAACACAATATGATAAAGGTCGTTTATATGTGATAAAATAATTCGGAAATATTTAAATGAAAATCATGTAAGCTAATTATTTCCAGAAAAAATCCGTCGAATGCGAATGCGCGCAGCCTGGATGCACCAGTTGCTTCGTCATGAGACCACAAGTAAGCTGAACACCAAATAAAGTCAAAACATTTTTTAGAATAAGGATGTTGACAAGAACAATAATTTATTCCAAATCATTACACGTATTAATAAAATCACGTAACAGTTCTTTATAAAATTGACCTATTCTTTATTTGACTCAAGCATGACTTTCTGTAATCTAAAAAGTTGTTAATGAACACGCTCAATTGACGGAACAAAATAGTGACGTCATTGTTTTTATTGCCATACAACTTTTTGACAGATGCTTAAAAATTTCTCTTTTGACTAACCGGTCAACTACACAATTTGGCTAGTCACCCTTTGAGCTACAGCTTTGTTCTTTAGCTTTTCATTTACCGGGGATTTACGTCCAACAAAATATTTCACTTTGTTTAAAAAGTTTGTTAAAGTGTAAATGTGTAACATAATAGGAGTCTATTTGTCGTTTTGAGTGTCCGATATTATCTATTACTCAAAACATCATACACATAAAGACAACCTCGATAATTATGATTACAGTTACATGATACTTTAAAGAGTTCATGCAATTAATCTGCAAATATTTCCGTAGCTGGGTATGGTATGGCCGACATAGTAACTCTCGACCGTAACATAGTAACGTACGCGACAAGTGGTAGACTTATAAAGCTAAGTTTACATGATTTAAAACTGACTTCAAAAATAGGAGGTCATCAGTTCGACTCGTATGAGTATTGTAGGAATTGCACAATATTTGTGTATATATTGGTCTGTGTGGGCTTCTACATAAGTGTACCAATTTTCATTAGTGTATGTTTGTATGTATGTTTGTATGTTCACGTATTTCTCAGACACTAGAAGTCCAATGGCAATATTTAATTTTTTTCAAGACTAAGTATCTTTCGACGTAGGGAAGAAAGTTTTATCAAAATCGGTTCAGTAATTTTCAAAATTAAAACAAAGAAACAAAAAGGAAATTTAAAAAACTGAACCCACTTTGAAAATCGATAACTGAAAAGAGAAAATTATTTTTGGATATTTTTTTTTAAATTTAAAATTAAATCGTATTATCACAGGTAGGTTGTGATTATTTAAAATCATGTTGACATATTGTGAAAAATTGTGTGGATTTTGTCTTATACCTGCAATAAAACGATATAAAAAGGACAAATTTTAATACTTTTATTTAAAACATAAATAGTATTAAATAATCTATTCCTAAAATTACGAACAATTATTAATAATTTTACTTTCATGTCAACCCAGCTTAAGGTAACGCTCCGTAACTCTCGTAGTAACGCTCGGCTCGGTAACTTTCGAAGAATCGCTCGTTAACTTTTCGCGACAGAAAAATCCTGAGACACTAACATAAAATTGTGTTTTCTGTAAATTAATCCACTGTAACGCCACAATTTATAGATAGTTCATAACAGTACGAGTATAGCAACGAGTAACACTGATAAAAACACAAATGAACACTTTTAAATTTCAAACGCACCATTTAAATTCAATAAAATGAAGAAGACGCCTTCACTGAAAATGCCGAGTTTTGGCGGATGATTATTAGACTTTCTTTTTTTTTAATTATTGACAGGACGAGCATTAATGTTACCATATCAAAACTGGGTTTGGGGCTTTGGAACAAAGATATTAAAGCAATTATTCGGTAATACTCGCAATGTAACTCTCGCGACAATAAATTACTGGAATTAAGTTTTATGTCGTAAAAATATGTTAGAAATCATAGTAAATGTAATGTAATCAATTAAAGAATGAGATTAGAGATTAGATGAGATAATCCAAATTCATTTCATTCGGCTCAAAACGTTTTTTTAAACATACATCTATCATACATCTCGCACTTGAGTCTTGAGGTAAATAAAAAAAAAACAATTTTAGAAAATAATAATTAATGGCTAAAAGTTACGAATTGTCGAATTTAAATAAGTTTAATCTTAAGTAATTATTTTATATTAACGGGTAAGCACAGTGCCTTGATCTCACCTGATGTTAAGTGATGATAAGGCCAATGATGGAAGCGCACTTCACCCGGGATCCTCAACTAGTGAGGCACTGGCTATCTTATCTCTAGCTGCCGGAACACAACAATGCTGCAAACATTGATGTTATGGCAAAATATATAGATAAGATGGTGGTAGCTAGCCAGGCGGACAAACAAGCCCTACCACCAACCAAACCGAGTACACAAACATGTGAGGTACTACATATCCGCTGTCCGATGTCCGCATGTACGCTGGGAATTGAACCCGGGACCTCTGGGTCTAAACCGGTGCTCTTTGCCACTAGACCACAGAGGCGGTTAAAAGTTGTACTTCTAATTACAGAATTTTACTACACAAACATGTTTCAGTAAACTATTTATTAAGTTATTAAAATATTATTTTATCGGACATGTAAAAATTTGAAAATGCACCTTTTTAAACGGCCATACCCAACTAATGTCGTCTAAATACTTACAAATAAGTCTGTACAGCGAGCGGAGTATTACTTTAAATTACGATGTTAGACTAAAAAAATAGTATAGCGTTGTGTTATCAAATTTATTTGTGGTATTTCATCTGTAAATATGAAACTGCATAGCCAAACGGTTGCAATAACCGTTAATAGTTAATATTAAAAAATTAAAGCAGTGTAAAATTCAGTGCTTACGTCAGCCTTCCCGGTAGCATAATGGTCAGTGCAGCCGCACGGATTGCGGAAGACCCAGGTTCGATTCCTGGCTGGGTCGGGTAGCGATTTAATTTTTTAACTGTATTTTATAAATATTTAATTATACTTTAACTTAAAGAGTTCATGCAATTTGCTAATGTCGTCTGAATACTTACAAGTCTGTACAGCGAGCGTAGTATAACTACTCTTTAAATTACGACGTTAGAGTAAAAATATATTTAAGAGTCAATCTTACGAAGCTCCAATATGGGTAATAATGGCCCATTTGTCGCCAAAAAATAACAAGGATTTTCATTAAAATATTACGGGATGACTTGCTTCCTGCAGGGTTATGGTTGGTATTCAACTGTATTCTAAAGACTAAAGAGCAGTTGCTGACCCCAATGTTTAATGATTGAAGGACAAAAATGTCGGTTACTGATGGTTCCGGTCGATCACTGGTGCCACAATATTCTATTTACAATATGGTATATTTTTAGGGTTCAAAGGCGCCTGAAGATTGAAAAGTTAACTACTGCATTACTCGATATTTGGACAACCAGACATGTGGCCAACGGTGTATCGAGAAGTTCGGAAGGTACAATAGTTCATCTTTATTTTGGGGAACGGTCGGCAACGAAAATCGTTAAATACCTTATTTTATAAATGTATTTCATTTTACTTTTAATTCGTGATCACCAGTGAGATTAAAAATCGTCACCCAGTACCTAAATATAACAATTACAGACATTTCGGTGTAAACAACGTGTTCAACAGAAAATATATACGGCATTAGGAAATAATCACAAAACCGTCATTAGGCCAACGAGCGACAAATTATAATGTCGATGCCAAAATAACTTCCCGATATTAACTTTATATTATTTGCGGAAAAAAAAACAGTTTTGATACGTAACGTGCTTTTAATTTACCTTATTTTTATTTCGATTTCTTTATCTAAATAATTAAACTGCATTGGTCGAGGTAAGGTTTAAAATAGCCCTCTCATAGAGATCTCTTTGAATTACTTTCAAAATATAATTTCTTTCCAATCATCATAATTTTGTAAGCGATTAGAATCGAATAGACGTTTTATAGAGTAAACAGCACTAATTAGAAAATTGGACAGAAAAATGGCAAAAGCGACTGTGCCTCGAAACTGACGCAAAGTACGTATGAAACGATAGTTTCATGTTCATTTCTCGTTCACACAATACACCACCCACATGTATAGAGCTAAGTAAAGCCGCAATGTATGACGAGCATGCGACATACTCTAGATTTTCCCAAAACTGTCATAAAATAAAAATAAATCATTTTAAAATTAATTACGAATATTTGTATCATAAAATTACTTTCCGGCGAAAGGCATCGTGTTCTAGTTATTGGCTACTTACAGATGAAGTGTTTTTACAATTTATAACAAAACACTCGAGGCATTTTTCGTGTTTTTGACAGATGTCTCTCTGGGTAAATGTCGATCGCGGACTGAATATAAGCAGCGGTTAGTTGAGCACAGATGGGCTCATTCGAAACGTGTGAAGTAGGTGTACTTGCATGATCTAAGTAAGTTGTGGTTTATATCATAAATTCCTTCACTTTTTGCTTTTGGTACTTTTTATTTCTAGTATTGAATTAATTAATAAGCGCTTGCCTACTTTTGGTAAAGTTATTATGAACTGGCACCTTCGACCTACGAGAGTAATAGATTGAGTATTCGAAAATGGCGGTGTTTGTTCATACATATACATCTTGTTTATAAACCTTAAATCTCGAAACAATTTTTTAAATATTTATAATAATTCAAATTCAATTCAAAAATCATTTATTCAGTTTAGGCTACAAGTAGCTCTTGTGAATGTCACTATGCCATCGGTTCGTAAGTCTACTCTGGGCGGGAGATCTTGTACTGAGAAGAACCGGCAAGAAACTCAGCAAATGTCCAGCTCTTTTCTCCTTTACAGCGTCAAAAATATTCGAAATTTTAGAAATATTGTAGCAGGACACTTTCCATCACAAATAAACACAAACACACACAACACAATCATCCATCGACCGATCGACCATCTTAATCTGTAAAGACAACAAAAGAGTATTTGTGGTCTTATTTGTCGGGGCGCTTATCGGGAATCTAGTGGTTTTTTTTTAGAGAGATTGCTGATTGCCTCAGACGGCGTTTTCAGCTTTACCGGGCTTGTTTAGGTGCGGTGAGGAACGTAAAGGATCCTTCAAGCCGTGTGAAACGAATCACCTTCGGAGGTTTTCTAGAGGGAACGGCATCGCGCACTAGTGATGCGCGTCCCCGTGCCCTACTAGATTCTCCGAAGGGTTCGGATCGGATACTATTACATGGCTTCTCGTCGTCGTTGTCATCATCATGGTAATGCAGCCGGGACCACCGGCTTTAGGTGCCTTCCGAAGCACGGAGCCCTAGATGTAAAATTTTTGGTCAATCCAGCATCATATGACCGGCCTTTGAAAAAGTTATCGCAGACAGGGCGCATAAGCCACTGCGCCATCAAGCTCCTCTCTCGAGTTTGGTCACCACTCGGTAACCTCGCATAATAACAACCTCGCTGTTTACGACCGAGGCAGCATAGCGGGGTTAGATTTAAAATGGCTCTTCTTTCCCCTAATTTATAATGTATTTTTTTTCAGATATTTAAATATTTGCCGTACCTCAGCACACCTACTGTTACGAAAGTTAATTATTAACATTTTACATTCCATTTTTTGAAAATAAAAGCAAAATAAAGATTGCTACTTTTATTTATTCTATGAACGATGTTTTCGTTAAAAATACATAAATATATCATATCACGTTTGTGGATGATCTGGATTTTGAACTTTGTTCATACTCTTTGGAAGCTCATTTTCACTGCACATCTAGATTTATAAAATGTTTTTGTTTTGTTTATATAATTTTAACGCAAATTTTGTTGCGAAACAAATTACAAAAACACAAATGTTGAAAAAATTTTCCACGAGTAGGATTTGAACCTGCACCCTTCTGACATACCGGGTCAGGTGCTCTTCCAATTGAGCTATCGTGGTTCTAACCAGCCCGCCGAAATTATTCAACACTATTTATTTTTTACTTTGGCTTAAAGGCGCCAATTCAACAACTTCCATCATTAACATCTGATCATAATATTTTTACAAATACTAAACATCAGTTAAGAAGTAGGCAAGCTATTTACAAAATGTTTTTGTTTTGTTTATATAATTTTAACGCAAATTTTGTTGCGAAACAAATTACAAAAACACAAATGTTGAAGGGTGCAGGTTCAAATCCTGCTCGTGGAAATTTTTTCAACATTTGTGTTTTTGTAATCTAGATTTATGTTAAGGTTCATAGTCCTTCGAAACGATGTATCGGTCGCTGCACGCACTTATGGACCGGCAAGTTATGGTGATGCTTGCTATTCTATGATACGTGATCAGGAATTCCGGTTCGGAAATTAGAAAGCATGTCTTACATACAAAATGTGTGACAACTTCGTTAATTTTCCAAACCTAAACCAACAATACCTGACTTTTGTTCTTGTTGTGTTTCTGTGTGTTAAAAAAAAAATTATACAAAAAACCAAATGTTTGCGATAAGCTCACGGAATTGCGAATTGGCATTCCTGATCAGAAAACGTATTTGCAGCAGCGTACTTAAACGAACTTTGCGCCTTGTCAGACGTTTTGTAAGTAAGACATGCATTAAGGTATAAGTCGATGATTAAGGTTTCCGAGCCAGATTGGCTGGTCAGGAAACCTAATCAGGAAGCCGTATTTGTGCACTTTAGGACCATAATGTCCGCTTCTTAAAATTACCACTTCCCAAAAGGACCTCATCCCACAATGACTATTCCTAGATCGTCCACTTCCCGTAATGACTATTCCCAAAACGACTTGTTCCCAGATCGTCCACTCCCATAACGACTACTTCCCAATATGTCCATTTCCCAAAACGTCACCTTTTCAAGCTACTTATAAAAAGCTAAAATTTAAAAGTTGTTTAGTTGTTTATTAAAAAAATAAAATAATTATATAAACAATATGTAACATAAATCCTGTCCGATCCGTAAAGGTGTTATTAGGTATCGAGATTCAATTATATTTACGTAAGTAATTATTTTAAAATAATAACTGAAAAAGTTTACTCCAAAAAAAATTTGTTAAATGACAAAACTTAAACTTACATGGCAATACTTTTGTCGGCACTTCGGTAAGTAGGACCTTTGGCGCCGCCGCTATATATGGAAAGTGTGGTCACATTTATAGAATTAACATAAGTTTGGGGTAATTTAAGCAATTTCGGTATAAAAAACTTGCGGTAGAAAAAACTTGCGCAAAAAATACGATAGCTCTTTTATTTTCATTAATATTATTTTTTTATTATTATTTGTATTTTTATTATTTTTGTTATAGTTATTTGTATACCTATGTACCCCTTTCCGATCGGACAGGGTTTTTTTTACAAATTGTATATAATGCATATTTGTGGATAATTTTTGTTAGGGTGAGTATAATTTTTCAGTTCGGAAACAAGTGATTTTAGTTATAATGATACGTTAGTAAGTAAACAGCCTATAACTGTCCCACAGCTGGGCAAAGGCCTCTATCATTGAAATCATATCATCGCTACAATTAATGGGTAATGGCTTATTCACTACGCTACGATACGTTAGTAAAAAATTAAAATTATATTGAATGAAATATATATTTTGATTGTAGGAAGTTATGTTGTTTCATTTACTGTGAGCTTAACGCAACAGAAGTGGACAATAAAATGTAAGCGACTAATATTCAGATAACGAGGATGTTCTATTTTGTTATATGCAAATCTTAAAATTTAATAGTTTTTATTAAGTGGTCATCATGGGAAATGGCCTTATTGGGAAGTGGTCGTTATGGGAAATGGACACTATGGGTGGTGGTCAATCTGAGAAAGTAGTCCTTACGGGAAGTGAACGATCTGGGAATGGTCATTGTGGGATGTGGTCCTTTTGGGAAGTGGTCATTTTAAGAAGTGGACATTATGGTCCTAAAGGCAAGCAAGACAAAAGCGCTAAAAATGGTAATGTCACTTTATTTTGCAAAAAACTACGACCTTCTTGATGCATGATTTAATCTTTGATCACTCATTCACCTTGCACATCTAGATTATATTTATATAGATAAGGCCTAAAGTGCATTGTCCCTTGACACGACGTATCGCTGTACACACTTTTTATGCACCGGCAAGTTGTGGTGATGCTGGTCTATGACCGTGTAAGGTGGGGTGCCTCGAGCCACGTGACAGTAATCGCTACAGTACATGAAGGGCGCGATGTTGGTTTGGTAAGGGTTCGGAAGGAAGGGCGCCAGCTCAAATATCTCGTCGTTGCCCCAGGACGCGAGAGGCGACGATGCGAACGGTATCTGGTACTTCTTTTTCATTTCCGATTCGAAGACACTGGTAGAGAAGGTGGTAGTTTAGTAAATTAGAAACGTTGGTCTTAGCTTGATTTTTACTAAACTACTAATAAACTTGCGACAGGAATCAAGCCTACAACAAACTTAGCATTGATAGACACTGACAAAAATATGTTTAGAGAATAGTTGAATTTTTCATAACAACTGGCAAGCACTTTGCCGCTAGAATCCTCAATCACTGAGTTGCTGACTATTATAAAGTACAAAGAGGGTGAAGAGCTATCCTTTTATTACCCCTACTAGTTGTCGCCCGCGACTTCGTTCGCGAAGACTACACTATCCCACAGCAACCTGTTATCGGGATAAGTCTTATATCCTAGTCCGGGTCATGGTCTGTCTATGTGCAAAGTATCATCCAAATCCGTTCAGCCGTTTTGCGCTTAGCAACATTCAGTTTTATTTATCTATATATTATTACGTGACGCAAAAAGCTTGGGGTACAAGCTTTTTTACGAAAATTGCACGTACGACGGAGGAGTATGAAATTTTGCACACTTATTGTTTATATAGAGAAGGAGTGCAGAATGCTAATATTTTTTTAAAATTATGCATAAAATTACATTAAATTAAATAAACATTGTTTCATAAATTTTTCAAAAATTTCAAAAATGGAAAAGAGCAGCGGCCGATTTATGTCAATGCCAATCTTAACTCACATTCCATCTTTTTTAATTTTTCATTGCATAGGATACAGCTACGGCCGAATTTCGACCACTGGGCGACCACTAGTGTTCGACAGGAGTCTAACACTTGTGCCATAACATAATAAAAGGAAAGGTTAAAAGAACTTACCCTTTTAAATTATTAACTGGGTTGTGGCACGCCGCCACCTCCTTGCACTCCTTCTTAACGTGGATCCTGTCGTACACACTTCTGTGCACTTTAGAAGTTAGGGGCATCCAGATCTCCTTGTGGCGAGGTCCAAAGCCCTTGACCTAGTAATGATAAAGTCAAAACGCTAATTAGACATACCTAGTGGCCGACCGAGGATTCGGTTTCGGTTTCGGGTGTACCTTGTTTTGATTCCAGCAATAAGCAACCTGCGCAGTCCAGTCTTCAAATTATGAACTTTAAGTTTGCTACATGTAATGAAAGCGCGATTTTTAAAAATACATTTTAAGCTTCTGCAGAGTGCTTTGGACGTGGACAGTGCTATTATGCACCTAGCCAAAGACCCCGCTCGATCCTCTAAATGCCACTACACATTTACAGAATACACTAAACATGCACACTAGTTTAGGCCCAAGACACCGTACTAATAGAACAGGGATACGACGAACCGGTTCACACGCGCTCTACACCAGGTACAGACATGTACCTGGGCGCTTCTCTCTTCCACCACGGCCCGGTTAACCCGAGCCGAGGTCCGAGCCTTTAGAGGCGCCCTCGGGTTGTTCCGCTCCCCGATCCGATCCGAACCCTTCGGAGAATCTAGTAGTGCATGTGGACACGCACTAGTGCGTGATGCCGTTCCCTCTAGAACACGTCCGAAGGTGATTCGTTTCACACGGCTTGAGGAACCCTTTAAGTTTCTCGCCACCCCCAAACAAGCCAGGTGAAGCTAAAAATGCCGTCTGAGGCAATCAGCAAACTATCTTCCTCTCCAAAAATTTCCTATGTCTATTTTAATATAGCTTTTTTTTAAAGGGCAATGGCCGAAATAAATGATTTAATTAATTAATTTAAGCTGATGTTGTTTTTGATTGAGAATTTTAGTCAGGCAATTCATGTTTTTGGGCCTATAATATACCTAGGTACCGCCATAACCTATGGCCGTATATAATATAATATATAATACAAACAATAATATAATACAAACGAAATTTTGACAATAGATGTCGCTGTAACTCATGTTTGGGAGGCATCGACTGCTCGAGATTAGAATATTACTCTATCATAAATACCTTGGGCAAATCGAACTCCGAGTAGAAGGTGATCTGGTCTTTCGCCCCGATGCCGTACTGGTCCTCCGCGGAAAAGGGCTTGTGGCACGCCCTGTAGGTGCTCACGTACGGGTCCAGCAGCCTCCTGAACCCCCCCGCAGAGTCTGTTATCACTGGCGCTTCGTTCCTGCCCGCTGCCACAACCTGCAAAATAGGACTATTTATCCATACGACACGTTATGGCGACATATTTAGATAAGATGGTGTTAGCTACCCAGCGGACAAACAAGCCCTACCACCAACCAAACCGAGTACACAAACTTGTATCTGGGTCTAAACCAGTGTTCTTAACCACTATACCACAGATGTGGTTTAATGCATAAAAGCGAAACTCTACTCACGACGCACATACTGGGCCTCGAAATGGGTTACAACCCAAAAGTGTAAAATGACACATTTTTAACTGCTGTTAAAATGACTTTAAGCTGCTTCTGGTTGATGAAAGCACCTAGAATGATGGAATTTGAGTTTATTACCTAAACATCAAAAAGGGGATGTCCACCGGCAAGAAAGGTGGGTGGACCATATAACCAAGACCGTGGATTGCACGTGGCCCAGACTACCACAGAATCATGGCGAATGGCATATAAGCAAAGAGTAGTAGTATGCCGACTACTGAGTCGAGAGGGGCTGATGATGATGATGATGACTTACATCAAAGATGTACTCAGGGTCGGGCGACCGGACGGTGATTTCCGGCGGCATGGTGGCTTGATTCATCACGCCTCGGTAGCTGTCCTTCATCTCTGATATGACCTTGGGTTGCACGATCTGTTTGCCTTGCAACTGCAACATACATTGGCTAAAATCATTATTATTATTATTAAAAGGATTATTAACATGTTTTTTGTTGTGTGTTTTAATAATAATTTGTTATTATAATGTACATAAGTAATCATAATAGTTTAAAAATTTACACATTAGGTAATGTAAGCTACAGTGTTACTGCGTGACGCCTCGTTTGAAGGACTCCTTGTCATAGGAGTGAAAACGTGTGCTGGTAAACTATTCCATCTTTTTGAGCTGCGAGAAAGAAACGAGTCACCAAATTCTTTGTGCGCGATGGTATGTTCAAGACAGTGAAGCGGTGACTCCGGAGAGCAGCACGCGTACTCCTATGGAGGAAGGGAGAAGGTGGGATGAGGTAGTCAAAGAGTGTTTATAGCTTTAGGGCAAATTCTTGTGAACGCTTATGGTGATTGCAAGGCGATCCCGGATCATCCTCGCGGCAAGTGAAGTTTTTAGTGGGTATCCTTCTCCCTTGAGGGCGTCGTCGGAGAGAGAGTCCCGCGTAACTGTCTCCCCGGGCGTAGTTGTACGTATTTTCCTAATGTATTTTCTCCTTTATTAAAAAGAAAAAGAGCTTTCAAGACAGAGAAGGTAATCTACAATTTTTTTGGGAGCGCAGAGCGTTACCAAGTGACAAGCTACATTCATAAGTTTGTCACTAGGTGGCGTTGCTACGATCCCATGCAAAAAGTAGTTAGCTTATGCTAGATCGAGCACTGCAAAAACTCACGCTAGGCGCATTGTAACATTCTCTATTGACTGTTTTTGCATCCATCTCTGAGGCTTGAAGCAAAACTGTTCAGTAAATTAGCGAACAGTTCACCAATCGCAGTGTGAGAACATTATCAGAGGGCGTGGTGTATGTTTTGTTTCCCGATCTTCTTTACAAGATTTTCAATGAGTTGCCAGAATAGAATGTAACTTTCATTTCAGAAGATATGAGAAAAAAAGCTTATACATTTTTAATTAAAAGTTGAAGTCTTTTTGTATAAAAATATCACAATATACAAAAAATATTTTTTAAAGCAATACAACCACTGCAAAAACACAACACAATTTAGGCTAATACAAGAATATTGTTGTTAGGAACTTGTGTGTGACATAAGGGTATTCAGGAGTGCGAAAAACCAAATCCAGTAGGCCTAGATCGATAAAAAAAAACTAAAGCCAATTACTTGAATGAGCCGTCATTATAGAAACATTTTGCCGACCGGTAGTGTGGAATCTATGGCTAAAGTTACTAACATAGTCTTAAGGGAAAAAAGTGTCGATCATTGGTTCCTGTCGAACACCGGTGCCACTACCCTAGTAGAGTAGCGTCATTTATGAAGGTACTAACCCGTTTCTCGACGCCGGTCATGAAGATCACTCGCCGGCAGTTGATGGAGCAGTCGGCCCGCTCCATGGCCTTATTAGGGTTCGGCTTGACGCAGTACTCGCCGGAGGTGGTGCGGTACGTCTCCTTCTCAGTCACCATGTCGCGGCCGCACACCCTCTCTGGAAGGGGGTCGTCGATTTTCTGCAAAATTCAAATATGGCCAAATGTACATTCAAGTTTTTATATTTCGAATCCGATTCGATCGCCTCGGATTTTCTAGATAATCCCCTAGGGGGGATGGGTAAGTACACGCTTGCGTGATTTATTTCGTACAATACATATCACACATATAAATTCAAATCACAGGAAAGTTATAAATTTAGAAACTCTTTGAGAATGTTCGACCACTTAGACTTATGGCATCTTATGTTTCTCGCCGCCCCTAAAATGCGGTTACGTTGAAAAAGTAATAGGCGACAGATACAATCTGTCGCAAGTGCACTTGACAATTTGCCATTGAGTGTTCCGGCCGATACGGTTAACAGATACAATCTGTCGCAAGTGCATTTCACAATCTGCTGACAGGCCACAACAATGCTCCTAGCGCTGTCTATTTGTTTATGATAGCTACAATTAGCTAAACAGGCGGATTTTTTTAAAAAGCAATACAATGCATCATTTTTCGATGATAATCAAAACCACCGAAAAAGAAGGATAACAGATAACTAAGGCGGTTAATTCTATTTAACCGCCTTAGTTATCTGTTATCCTTTAAAGTTAAGATTATGAGACTCTTTGAAATATAGTAATATTATATTGAAACGAATCTTTATTCAAGTAAAAATATTAGATATTATTATTAAGTGCTTTTGAATGGTCTCAAAATATTTTACCTACCACCCGTTCTGGACGCCTTTTAGCTGTGCAGAAGAACGGGCGCGAAAATGAATAATGTTATAGTAAATCGAAGTCAAGATACTGACGCAGTCCAAACTATGCGGAATAGCCGGTATCTGCCGGTGACCGATGCTCGTGGAGCTGCGAGTCTCATTGCTGGAAAGCCTCAGAGGAATGTTGTATTGAACGTTGCCCCAAGTGTTCACATTCTGGATGAGCAGTTCGTTGAGCACTAGGGGCTTGCAGCCTTTCGGTTGAGTCATGATTATAGTAATAAGTAATAAAATAAATAAGATTAACAAAAGTAAATATTTATGTTCGAAAACTTGACTTAAGAGTGACAATCTCAATTTGTCAGTACCTACCTACTTCTTTTTTAATACTAATGACACTAATAACGAGTTGCTCTTAGAATGTTGCTCGAAAACTTCCAATTATTAATTATTAATAGCCGCTTACATACAGTTTACAGGTTCACGTAGTCCATGATGGGCTCCATGTACACAAACTGTATAGTAAAATGGCAGACGATAAAACCTACCAATAGTGATGAGCTTGGCTTGTATTCGAGACGACCCCTCACTAAATTCTTCTCAAAGAAAAATGTCTATGCTCGACTCTATGGGCAAGCAGCCATCTTATTATTATTGCAGCTTTTTCTCTTCGTTCGTAATAGTTCGTTTGTAATGTAAAGTAAAATAGTAATAAACAGTTAGTTAAATATAGTCCAGTTTATTTTCTTAGTTAAAGCCACCTAATCATAAAACCTAAACATTTTTACCAACCAACATAGAGCCAATACAAACCAGCAAAAGGCAGCCGTCAGTTCTAGGTACTCCCAAGCCTGGCTGTATCATACAGCTTGAATACACCATGTGCGAAGTCCTGCGTTTAGATGTAAGACGTTTAGACTGCTGATAATGACGATGATGACGGCAACTTGAATGACAGAACTTGAAGTAGTTCACTTTAGGTGTTGCAAGTGGTACAACGAATAAAACTATAATTGGACTGAAAAACTGCTGTTTAATCAGAATATCTTGTGCAGCATCTGCACCAGGCTGGCCCTCCTCTTGCGGAAGACGGGGTTGGCGTCCAAGCCCCGGTTGTACTCGGTGAGCTGGCTCGGCTGCAGGTACATCGGCAGCAGTACGTCGCTGTCTTCCAGCCACTCGAGCACATACTCCGTGATGGCTTCCACGTGCGCGGAATGCTCAATCTTGGAAGGCATTCTCGCTTTCGTATAGTGTGGGAACGCCTGGAATTGAAATGAAATCTTTTGTACGGATTTAAGTATTTGAAGAAAATAGCTCGACTGAAACTTGCGAGACTGATAAACTTACTTTAAAAAATACTCATTTCATAAAAATATCCAAAACTAGTGACCCGACCAACCGTATCCCGTGATGGATGATTTAGCAGCTCAAAAACCATTTACAAAAAATAAATCAGCCAATACGGTCGAGCCGTTTGCAAATGATGCTCTGACATACAATGTGGCAATTGATTTTTATTAATATAGATTTAATTGTATTTTGGATAATTTCACAGTTGGCTAGTAAATTCATATATTTTGTTTGAATTTAGGAACATCAGGCATAACCAACAACAGCTACAAAAATGAGGCAAAGCATTGATAAAGTAGGTATATGATTAAAACTCACGGAGTTGCTTAAATTATCTCCAATAGCCCTAATATGTTCTCCTAACGTGTCACCTTTCTTGAGACCCTGTAAAACAATTCCTTTATAAAGTCAACTATACATTGACACAAAAAGTAGTTAATCTTAACAATTACATAAATTCTACCTTGGGTCGTAATTCTCTCGCCATAGCAAACAGCTCGTTACATTTTTCGTGATACAAAAAGAATGCCCATGGTGAACGGAAGAACTCGAAAAAGTCATCTATTTTCATCGCCTGGAAAATATCATTAACATCAACAACGGTCAAAGATTCTTTCTAAGGTTAAGACTATAAACAAGTCTTTGAATCTGCTATATTATAAGGTCCACAATTGTGTCTCAGTGGCCTTAATTTGACATTTGTACTAAAGAAAATATATAAGAATCAGATTACCGAGACACAATTGTGGACGTTTCATCAAATAGCAGAATCAAGACAAATTACTCGTAGTGGTATCGTATGACGTCATATTATATAGTACGACGCGACGACGTTAATTCAACACAACAATAATCATGACTCGTATAGGTATGTTAGTCGCAAGTGCCATCACAAATTGCAAAGGCGTCTTTATTATGAATTTATCAAAACTGAAAATCATTTGTCAGCTGCTGCTTCCGAATGCAAAGAGCGGATAGTTGACTGAACGGAGCGCGGAATTTATGTATGGAACGTCGCCACTAAAGAATAGAACTTATCGTGAAAGAAAGTTGCTATAACGTCACCTTGTGCTCGCAAAGACAGGAGCTAGTAATCTCTTCGCGGGCTCTAGCGCCTAGTGCTATTTTTATGCTATGGCATCTAACAGTTACAAGTTCGTTATGAGTTACGATACATATGGATTGGAAAGTAAAAAAACAATCTCGATCTCCTTTAAGCTTCAGAACGCACGTTAAGCTGTTCGTTCCAGTAATCTGTGACAAATGGCAATGGCAGTACACTAACCCGCATTTGGCGATTTTCGCCCGATCGCCGAATGTGGGAAGGTTTGAGTCCACTTGTAGGATACTGTTTAGGCTGATGATAACGACGATGATAATATCTAGAGCGAATTTCCTACAATATGTATAGGATCGAAGCAGCGCCATCTATTGACGAGCTTATGAATATAATGCAAGGTAGCCTTACAGTATATCTCAAGTAAACATTGTTGAGCACGACGGCTGATAAGCCATAGATGTTCTTGAAGTTCTCCAGTGAGAACTTGTCGGGGCTGAGGCAGGTGAGGCCGTCCACTATTAAGTCGCTGCTGAGGTGGATTTTGAAGTAGCCGCCTTTGAACGTCTCTAGAATATAACCCTGGAAGACACAATTTTCAACTTTAAAATGAAAAAGTGATGATACGTGACTTGACGAGTTCAAATAAAAACGTGAGTCGAATATTTATAACAAGGACAGTGATCTGACTCCTTATTGCTAAACATGTTAATTTTTTAATTATATAAGTATTATTTATATAAGTATTTTTATATATTAAAAGTAATATTTTGAATAATTTTACCATATTGTTTTATATTGAAATTGAAATGAAACCCTTCTCAAAAATTTACTTGCGTTACACTCATCGATTTATTTTAAATCGATGGTTATACTTCGAAATAATATGTTGTTTAAACGCGAGTAAATTCGTTAGAAATATTTCATATTTGAATTTAGCAAATAAAGGTTTGAGCATTTAAAACAGTCTATTTCTTAACTATTTTCTTTTTAATTCCTAATATTTATAATGCGTAGAAAAAAATATTAAAGTTATAGGTAATGCCAATTAGTAATTACTAATGACTAACATTGTAATCCAACGACTGCACGTAATGGTGGGGTCTCTTCAAGCCCGGCGATCGCACCTCTAGGTACTGCAGGGCGCCGGGCAAGGTGCAGTGTATCGTGATAGGCCGCTTCAGGACAGGCAACTTTTCTTCGCTCTCTTCAGAATCCAAACTTTTACAAATAAAACAAAGTTGTTACCGCTGGACTATTTAAACTATTATGGTCACTTTTGCATTAGACTAATTAATTACTAACGGAATTTTTACCATAAATAAA
This sequence comes from Eudonia truncicolella, assembly GCA_949315975.1. Classification (NCBI taxonomy): domain Eukaryota; kingdom Metazoa; phylum Arthropoda; class Insecta; order Lepidoptera; family Crambidae; genus Eudonia; species Eudonia truncicolella. The sequence goes on along the minus strand of OX438838.1, from coordinate 5,752,303 downwards.
AGACATGGTAAGAATTCCGTTAATAATTACTCTAACGCTCTGGAGAGACGTTGTGTGGGCCAATCATAGGTCAATAACAGAACTAGATTCGCGAGGAGCGCTTTTAAAAACAGTCCGAGTTATTAAACGAAAAATACTCTTATAAGGTTTTATTCACGGCTGTGCTCACGTGGACTACACGACTTGTGTTAATTCGTTATAAAATGATGACGATGATGATGACGATTAAACATTAAGACTTTAATTTTTATTCAACCCGTACATTTGAGCTAGAATTAGTAAAAAGTGTCTAACACAAAACAACGTAATAAATATCGCTATGTATAAGAAATTTTAGTCCGTTTTGAAACACCTGTACAAATTGCTGGTTATGTCACTCAATTAACCTACAGTCCATTTTACAATTAAAACTAAAAACCTATATTACACACTAACAAATCAAACACAAAGAATCTTATTTAATTATTATAACAACAAATGAAAAAGAAATTAAATTAACGACATTGAAAATATTTTAATGAAATAGTGAAAATGAAGTTCCAAACAAATTATACAGCAATCGCAAATATTTGCTAAGTAGGTAATTTAAGAGATTTCCAAGGAATTTTCGAAGGAAAATCAAGGTATAAGGTAAGTTTTTCATTAAAAATATCCAAGAACAGATAAATTGAAATTTTAAATTCTAATCCGATTCAAATATTCTTTTGTATTTTACATGTTTTTTTTTATTATTGAATGATTCGTATTTCGAACTTCGAACTCTACGTCCCTATGAGGCCGTGTCCTAAAAGTGTCCATAACCTCTAATACATGAGCTTAGAATCCTTCAAATTAGGTAAGTACTAATATAGTACGGTGACTTTCGAGACATTCCAATATTAAAGAGTATTTGCTTATGTTTTTAAGTAATTTCAACCTTTTTTGAATAAAATCGGATTGAGTATTCAAATATGTGTCCAAATAAAATTTAATTTAAATCAAAAGCACTAGGAGTATTGACATCAACTTCGAAGCAAATCACGGCCAAAATAACTTTCTACCCCTTTTAACCCCGTTAGGGGATGAATTTCACCACGTTGTCCCATACAAATTTTGCCCCCCCCCACCTTTTTCACCCCCTTAGGGTTAGAATTTCGGAAAATCCTTTCTTAACGGATGCCTACGTCATACATAGAACACACCCTCCAAATTTCAGGTCTCTACGATCAGCGGTACAGGCTGTGCGTTAATCCGTCAGTCATTCAGGAGAAAGCATTTTATATGTATAGATAAGGTACCTACTCAATGCAATACATGATTGATGATGATATGTATTACTTACGCTGATTTGCCGATATTTCCCTCAGAATATTTAGAGGGCCTAGTGTGGCACAGGTCGCCGCCATCGTTTTGAGTGGAGAACCTCACAGAGCTTTTGCGTTTGCCTTGCGGCTTACTGTTAAATAAAGGGTCCAGTTGATTTCTTATTTGGGTTCCAAGCTGTAAATGTTAGATTTTATTTAAAGTTAATTTAATTTAATATTTATTTGTAAACATATATTACCTACAGCCAGGGCGAGCAATACAAAATAGTTTAGTAGCAGCGCAGAAAGTTGTTCTACAGAATCCTGCCTTCATCAAAGTAAAAACAATTAAAAATTCAAAAGTTAATGAGAAAGCAAAATTTAATTTTGACAAGATTTCGTAAACTATTGAAGCAGTACAATACAACACAAACAAAACGTCCAAAAGTCTCCCAGCTTCGAACTTAGGTACTATTATCACAAACTATCAGGTGAGATAAAGGCCAAAGGTTTACCGTGTCGTAGAAAAAAGATCGACTTATCTACATATGATAAACACAGAACTAATTACCTTCTCTCCAACTTCGTAAGAGTCATAGTACTTCTGGCGGAAGGTGTCCGCATAGTACCGGCGGTAGTACCTCGTGGCCGTACCCGCCGCGTACACCTTCGGGTCCTTGGTCCTGAACTCGTGATCGATCAGTATACCTCCGTCGTATACTATGCCGCTTTTATTTATCGCTATAAGGCAAAAGAAATAGTAAATAATTTTCATAACAACAGCATGACAACTGGCTAGACTTAAGGTATGCTAGCAGGTGGCTATGAAGCTCACTCAATCATGCTCAAGCATTCATCGCTCCAGAAACAACCAAATACCATACCAGCCAAATACCATCTGGCTGCTTTGGACTCGATTGAAAAACGAGCTAAGAGACTCATCGGTGACCCTGCCCTGATAGACGCCAAGCTGCAAAGTCTAGAACATCGGCGTAGGGTGGCTCGTCTGTCGGTCTTCTACAGGATTAATTTCGGGGAGTGCGCGAAGGAGTTGCACGACCTAGTCCACATTCCGCTATCGGAGCGCGAGGCGCGCGTGCCATCCCTATATTGTAGATATTTCACCTTGACGCACGAGCCGATTCGGGTCAATTTTCTTTGTGCGTACAGCTAGGGAATGGAACGCGCTGCCTGCGAGTGTGTTCCCAGAAAGGTATAATCTGAACATCTTCAAGGCCAGAGTGAATAGGCTATTTCTAGGCAGGCATGTTGGGACATGCCTCGACCGCACCGACACTTAACATCAGATGAGGTGTGATCAAATGCCTGCCTATAACAAATAATAAAAAAAACGAATTTAGAATGGGATTAAGCTTTCACATCCATCGGATTGAACGAGTTTCGAGATTTGAGCCACTATTGCCGTTTGATCTCCAAAGCGCGAGAAGGCGTCGCGGTAGACCGAGACGAAGATGTAGTGACGAGCTGAACGCATAACCAGATTGGAGGCCAAAGTCCTGTTGTAGTTGAACAAAATAGGTCAGTCGCAAGAAGTTACTTTTGAATCAAGTGAAGCATTGTGTGTAGCATTCATGAATCTCTTTCATATGTAAACCACCTCATTATATATATAGATATATATAAACATATATAGACGTCTAGCCTAACTACTGTTTTCAATGATATTTGATTCAAAACTAATTCTCTTCTACGATAGTCTTTATACGTGAACTTTATGTTTCGTACCCATTTAAAGCACATTGCGCGCACAGAGGAGTGCTAGATTTGGCATATTTACAACTTCATGCGAAAGAGTGCAGAAAGATACACTGATGTTTAATACGTGTTTGTTTGCGTATTTTGTGAGTTTCGACTACTAGAACCACGTAAAAATATGTCGAAAGAATAATGGTCACCGTCCAGCGCCCGCGGGTCGATCCCTTGCTGGCCGTAGTAGAACAGCGCGGAGCATTCCAGCCAGCGCACTCGGAAGTGGGACAGCAAGCCCACGCGAGTGACGTGACCGTCCGCGCCCACCTCCCACGATTGGAAGTAGTACGAGTGGTACACCTTTATGTTAAGGCTGTCCAGGACTTCTTTGAGCGTTTGATCCACCTGTACGGGTGGTGGAGCTAGATAAGTACGATGAAGGAGTAATTAGACAACATCACATACATTGTTCTGATCCCAAGGAAAGTAGCTAAAGTACTCGTTTCATAGAAATCAGAAACAACGACGGTACCCCAACCACCCAGATCCGACACAATATCGAAAAGTTCGTTTTCGACATTGACCCGACCGGGAATCGAACCAGGGACCTCAGAGTTAGCGCTGCCCAAAGTCCGGCGTGCAAGCCACTCGGCTACGGAGGTCGTATATTTAAAGACTATGGCAACTAATGCCTTATCGACCTTGTTGTTGGAAAGAGTTTGCTAGTGGCTTCTGGTAGCCCTTTGTGTCTCCAGACTGTTTTAGGGGCGATTAGAAACTTAAAGGATTCTTCACGCCGCGCCGTGTTAACGAAACACCATCAGAAGATTTTAAGAGGGAATTCGGCACGCAAGCTTGCCGCCTTTTACTACTAACTAGGACCTTGGCTCGGGTTGACCAAATTCTAAACGACCAAGATATCCTATCTACTCTACGTCATTTTAAACATTGCGGAGATTAACTTTTTTTTAGTACACGTGTACCAACTAAATTGACTAGGACACTAACGTTGACGTTACAGAATATAGGGACTCGTGTATTGTGGATGTCTTCGAGTGGGAAGGGCTCCACGAACACTATGTTCGCAGCGGGGATTTTGAGCTCCAACAGTGCGGCGAGGCAGCAGTAGGCGTGGATTGATGCACCGTAAACTACAATTTTGTCTGAGGGAAGGATATAAGGTTTCTATTATTAAAATACTATATTATTATAAGATAATATAATTGCTGTATACTGTATACCTATATAATAGTATAGTATATATAAATATGTGTAGCATAGTCTCCATTGGTATGTATTTTATGTTCGCGCTTGAGTTGGAAATGGAATTTGAATTATACGAAATAGTAATCTGAGTGCAAATAGTTTCAAAATATTTTATGTCTACAAGTGGCGAGGGGTCAAAATATGGCGAAGGTAAGCCGGACCAAAAAAAACACTCACCGCGTGGTCCAGAAGCGTTTCTGCAGAAGTCAAGGCCCCACTTTCACTATACAAAAAAGCTCTGATAAGATAGTGACAGTGTCTTTGAAGTATGATAAAAGTGGCTTTGAAAAAAGTCTTTTGAGACGTGCACAAAATCCTCACATACGTACTTGTTAGTAACATGCTAAGTCAAAAAGTAAGTAAACAAAAACCTTTGAAATATAAACACAAAGGCAAATGAAAATTATGAATTGGTAATAAGTTAGCAAACCATGAAAATATATGACACCGACATCGATCCAAAACCAAGGAAATACACTAAAAACGTGCTACTCCATACTGAGTTGGGAATCAGAGAATAATAAATATGGAAAACAAAACATTTTATTTAGTTTGCAACTGCCTGTCATCCACGTAATATTTATCGTAAAAAGATGTATGAAAATGTTTAAAAAATTAGAAGAGCACGGCCTAATTGAATAACATGCCTTTTGTTTTCATAACTAAGTTTGGAAAACTAAAGTTTCTTCGTTAAGCAAATTACGTTAGCCACGGCCGGAGAGTTCAAAAAAAACCGATTTATTTTATAATATATTTAATTCTGATATTAGAATTACAATAGAAAAAGAATTATAACTAATAATAAAATCTAAGTGTCGACCCGATCGATGTATGTACCGAAGTGACGACGGTGTCCGGTCACGTAGGCCGCTGCGTGGAAACACGAGGTGCGGTGTCAGCAGTTTACGCTAGCCGCCTGAACTGGAGCGGGCAAAGTTCGTACAATCGCCAACTCAGCTTTTAGGGCCGTGTGCACTGTTGTTCGTGACGTTTGCTGGCTTAGCGTATCGCTTACTACGTGATCTCGTAACATCTCCCTCCCGAAGAGCAGCAACTATTTTTGGGCGAATCGCAAAAATGTTGCTGGGTTCTGTCGCGCCGGCTTGGTGGGTGCTGGTGTTGCGTAGGTGTGAACACGTTCTGGAAGCTCAGGAGTTATCTCCAGGTCTATGTCTTTATTCCTGAGACACATCGCATATTTTCTATATAGTAAGATAATAACGAGTGCAAGTGCACTAAATAGCACAACATAAAATGGTATGGTAGTGTGATATAAGGAATCTGCCGGGACCTCGTTGAGATGTACCGCCGTCTGGGAAGCAATCTTATCTTGTATTACTCGAAGGTCATTGAGATTCAGTGATGAGAGTGTTACAGGAACTGGTGTTGCTGCATTCGTGACGACGTAATCGGAGATGTTCAATATCTTCATGGGCTGTCCTTCAATTTGGTCATTGGTATTATATATGGTAGAATCTCTCGTCCGTATTGAGCATTGGGATGGGATGGTTATGAGATAGCTACCTTTCAGCATCTGATAGTCGTTGCGTTCACAGGTGAGTTGAACCTTCGTTGCCTCTGGAAATGTGGCTATGTAGTTACGATCATCTAACCTTTGAATGTCTTCCTTTACGACAGTCACAAATGTTGTTTTGCAGGACTCGCTCAGCCGTTGATGATGTAGGAGCTCCTGGATGCAGTCTGGATCTGATCTTAAATGTTGATTCAGTTTCTCGTGGCAAAGATATCGAGTGTTGTACTTCGGGCATTCAGCCTCAATGTACACGTAAAAGTTCTCATTGGTTGCTACTAGGGGATAAGGTGGAATGAGGACACGATTAGCTCTATTGGGTGCTATAGGAAGCTTATATAGTTGGTATGCATGGGATGATATTATCGGTACTTTAAAGACTATAACTATTTGTTTAGCTGAATAAAATGACCCTGTTTTTATTACGTCATAATATTCTCTGAGTTCAAGGTCTAGCAATTGATCTTTATCATAAAATTGTTCTAGTTCATTTAGCATCTTTCTTAACGTATCTACTCCTATCATTGAATGATGTGTAGTTGCGGTTCGCGTAAATGCTATAATATCCTCTATTCGTTGTAACTCATGAGATAAATCATCTATGTTATCTGTAATAATAGTAAGAAGCTGCGCTAGTTTAGCATATTTTATTAAACTATGTTGAATATAGGCGTCTGTATCTAAAAGTAAATGTAATGTATCGTTAATTTTAATCTGGTTTTGTACAATACTTGAGATGATACTCGTATGGTGTGTCATCCATTCCTTACTAAGACTAATATGCTTATTAACTTGAGATGAGATTTTATCTTGATTATCCTTGAGATTTTTTATGGCATTACTATATTTAATAGCGTCGGTGTAATCTAAATTTCCCGTTAAAGATTTAATTACAGATCCAAATCCGTCTACAAGACCTCGCTTCGATCGATGAGGCTCTAAGCTTCCTAACTGGTAAGATACTTTATCTAATTTAGAACTGAGATAATTGATCTGTATTTCAAACAATATATGAGTGTCGTTAGGTAACTTATTCTCTAATTCTATAATTTGCCCTTTAACTATGTTAATCTTATTATGTATATCGGTTAGTTCTATGTATTGCAGGAAGCTGTGGTAGTGTGTCACAAGGTTCATGGGTCCAAGTTTAAACGGTAAAAGTCCCGGTCCGTCATCCAAACTCTCAAGTCTTATCTCGTGCGCCAGTCCCAGGGTCATCGTCAGAGTCAGCGTTATCCTGTAACAATTTGGCGCTTTTTGGTACACGTTTGAGTCTAGACTTAGCAATAGGGCCTCGTTTCTTTGAAGTGTAGATATGTATAGGCAAATCAGCTAAGACGTTATCCTGCGAGTATCGTGGGGCTATCTTTTGTCGGCTCGCTAAAGGATTAGAAATAAATACCTGTTGTTGTGGCTGGTACTCCTGCTCTGGTTCGCGAGTTTTATTGTGTCTTTCGATGAGAGCGGTACGGTTAGCTAAGCTTGAGTCGTTAATTAGTTCATAAACTGTCTTCATTTGGTCTCGGTGAGTATGAATGTATTGTTGCATTAAATGTCCAGTTATGTCTATGTCTGTTGGGTCTCTAGGGTCAAGATGTCCATTTATAAGGTCAAAGGGTCTACATTTAGTGAAGCTGTGTACTGAACTATTGTATGCTATTATTGCATAAGGCATAAGGTTCACGATTGCCTCGTCTTTATTCTGAAGCCGCAGTATCCTTAGATGCTCTAAGATGGTGGAATGAAATCTTTCGATATTGCCGTTATCGTTGGGTGCGTTCGCGAGTGTTTTATGATGGGTGATCTTATGGACTCTAGTGAATTCCGCGAACATCTGGTTTGTGAATTCGGTACCTTGGTCAGTAATTATAGTTAGTGGTAACCCATGATGTGTAGAATATTTTAATATGGCTTGGATGACACTAAGAGCAGTACCATCTCTTAGATGGTAGGCTTGTCCATATTTGGAGAACACGTCGATGAAAGTGACGTACTTTTCACTTTGAACGGTAAAAAGGTCCATGTGAACGACTTCAAAAGGCTTACTAGCAGGAGGTACAATATTAAATTGTTGTCGTATAGGGTGTCTATCGTATTTAGCTTGCCCGCAGATGGTGCACTCATTGATGAACTTAGTAACATGTTCTTTCATTTTCGGCCAATAGTATTTATGGGATAATGATATATAGCATTCGTTAATTCCTCTATGATTGGTTTTCCCTTCATGGTAATGTCTGATGATATCCTGCTGCCGAAGGTACTCCCTAACATTTTCTAGTTCAGTTTTGGCAATAACAAGGTTCATAGCTGAATTTTTAAACTTTTCTTGTAATATAGGAACTATTTTATACATGCCTAATGGAGGTGTTATTAAAAGAGCAGTTTTTACTTTAGGGTTTACGTATTCTTTGATTACATTTACTACATCATTTTCTAAATTAAGTTCTGATAGTTGGGCTGATATACGCGTGTGAGTATCAAATGGCTTTGTTACGGTTGCTCGTTTCTTAATATCGCCTACGATCGTAAGACATAACTGACGGTGAAATTTGTTTAATGGATCGTCTGTTATGGGGACCTCAAGTATGGGGTTCTCCTGGTCAGTATGAATAGTGTTAGTGTCAGAGTTATTTCCTAAAGTAGGGGGTCGTTCCGAAGGGTTCACAGACATAGAGTTAGTCTCTTTGTTGTGGATTTCGATTCGAGAAAGGGCATCCGCGTTCGTATTGGCCTTTCCTGTCTTATAGATTATAGTGTAGTTGTATTCACTTAACTTAAGACGCCATCTCGTAAGTCTAGAGTTCGGCTCCTTTAAGTTCATGAGCCACTGGAGAGGTTTATGGTCAGTGATCACTTTAAACTTTCGCCCAAACAGATAGGGTCGGAAATACTTCGTAGCCCAAACTATAGCCAACAATTCCTTTTCAATTGTGCTATAGTTTACCTCACTGTCGTTAAGTGTGCGAGAGGCAAACGCGATTGGCTTATCCGAACCTATTGGCCCTTGTGATAGAATGGCGCCGATGGCAAGGTTTGACGCGTCAGTTGTCAAGTTAAATTCACGAGTAAAGTCAGGGTATTGTAGTATAGGATCGTTAGTAAGAAGTCTTTTGCATTTTTCAAAGCAAGTGATATAGTTAGAATCTAAAGTTATTGATTTACTTTTCTTTAGACATTGTGTTAAGGGTTTTGTGATTTTAGCAAAGTCCGGAATGAATTTACGGTAATAGCCAAGTAAACCTAAAAATTGTTTAATTTGTTTTGTGGTTTTTGGTAGCGGGTACTTTTCAATGGCCTTGATCTTATCTGGGTTTGGTTTAATACCGTCCCTACTTATGACATGTCCAAGATATGCCGTTTCTAATTTCAAGAACTCAGACTTATCCATTTGGATCTTGAAATTAGATTCTCTAAGTCTGTGGAACACTTTCTCGAGGTTGATCATATGTTCTTGGAGGCTGGTGCTGAAGACAATAATGTCATCAAGGTAGACCAGGCAGATGACATTTTGTAACCCTCTCAGGACATTATCCATCACCCTCTGGAAGGTAGATGGAGAATTCTTGAGACCCATGGGCATCCTAAGAAATTCGAAGTGTCCATGTTCTACATTGAATGCTGTTTTATGAATGTCATCAGGGTTCATTTGTACCTGGTAGAATCCACTAGCCAGGTCCAAGGTGGTGAAGTATTGACACTTCCCTAGCTTATCAAGGACATCAGATATGTTGGGGATAGGATATTTGTCGTCAATAGTCTTTTCATTAAGTTTCCTGAAGTCAATTACCAAACGCCATTTTTGTCTACCTGACGCGTCAGCTTTTTTAGGTACTATCCAAATCGGTGAGCTCCAGGCAGAGTCTGAAGGTCGGATAATTCCCTGTTCTAACATCTTCGCGATTTGTTCCCGGACCTCGTCACGATGTACAAACGGATATCGGTAACTCTTTGTGTATATAGGCATTTCATCAGTGGTTCTAATAGAATGTTTAATTTTGTTACTAAAAGTTAGCGGCTCGCCATCTAAATAAAATATGTCACAATATTGAGAGCAAAGTTGTTTAAGATTCGCTTTCTCTTCCGGGTTTAGATGGTCAGTCCTAAGCTTAGAAATTACATCATTGACACGTGAGTTATTACTTTGTTCGGTGCACGCGTACTTAACATCAAACGACTCGGTATTAAATAGTTCTGCGGCCGCGGGGCGATCTAGTGAAAATATGACGTCATTGTTCGTTGGGTTCGTCACTTCTATGATGCCGCGACTATTTTCTATGTTGGTGACGCATTCTGAAATAATGCAGTTACACACAACTTGTTCGTTAACTATGACATCGCCGTCTAACGCATTTATAGGTAATCTTACCAACTTAGAAGATTTAGCTGGTATCATGTCTTCATAGAGGTTAATGTTTCGCGAATTATACATCCTAATAGGGTTTGTAGTAGTCCGAGTTTTCAGAACGTTATCTTTTAAATTTATAGTAGCTTCCCATTGCGTCAATAGGTCAAGTCCAATAAGTCCGTCAAAATAGTCGTGGAATTTATATATGTAAAATTTTATACTACTTTCATCCTTAAGTTCTTTAAAACAGGATATCGTTATTGAGTGACTACTTCTACTGGTTCCATGTATGTTAGACACTTCAAATGGATCGTAATCTAAGTTTATATTAGGATAAAAGTTATTTACAGCATCCGGGCTCAAGAAAGATTGGTTGGCCCCAGTGTTGATTAATAATTTTAAAGGTGGATCAGCAATGAGAATAAATGGAAGCTGTCTTTGTGTTTGAAGATTAACTTCTATTTTGAGTTTTTTGAGTTCCTGACCAACTGAAAATCCTGATCATCATTTTTAGAGGATGTAGAAGGCTGAGCCTGTTCTTCTACTTGCCCATACCATACTTCTGGTTGTGGCGGCTCCTCATATTGGCATGGGATTGATTCATCATATTCGTAGTTGTTGTATGAGTCATTCACAGCAAAGTAAGAGTCATTGTCATAGCAGTCATTATAATAGTAATTAGAATAACCGTCATATGGAGTACACTCATTCACATTTATGTCGCGAGTCTTAAAGTAGTTCGATGGTTGTGGGTTACCATGCTTCGTCCAATCGTGCCCTGATGGTGGCAGAACTCGAGGTGCAAAGTGGCTAACACCACTCATAGGTTTCGGGGCATTATTATTATAATTAAAATTAGGTTTCTGTTGCATCCTAAACATATTACTTTGCGGGTTGTAATTAGTAGGGCGCGCACTGAACATTTGTTGAGTGCGCGTGGGCATACGCATAGGAGGCGGTGGCATGTATTGTTGGAATTGAGGTTTTGGTTGGAAGCTGTTAGTAAAACGAGGAGGTGGAGCTTGGGTGCTTGGTAGTTTCATAGGGAAGGTGAATGGTCGTTGCACAGCAAAAGCATTAGGCATTGGCATATGTACGGGAGGTCTATAATTAGACGCGTTCTGTACTGTTTTAGGTAAGGCTTCGTTTCGATTCTGCAGATACATAGTATTAAGCTCTTCCTGTACGTATTACAATGCTTTTTCTATCGAATCCGGGCGCATGCACCTTATGCGAGATCCTAGAGGCTCCTTAAGTCCGCGGACAAACGATTGCATTGTAAGTTTTTTATATAAGTTGCGTTTTGCCTCAATAGTGGTCTGTATAGTCTCGTGTAAGGTAACGTACGTCATGATCGTGGAGAATAATGTTTGACATTTATCGTAAAATTCTTGGGGGGTGTTGCTCCCTTGGGTTTGAACAGCTAGGTCGTTGTAGAGGGTGGATTCGTCCCGTTGATCAGTAAAATTATTTATTAGAACGCTTCTAATGCCACACCAACTCTCAGGAATTCCATTGGAATTAATAGTTCTAGCTGCGGGTCCCGTGATTTTATTGAGTATCCCGTTCACTAGAAATAGTTTGCCTAAAGCGTCTGTTTGTTCATCATAAGACTCTACTATTTGATCACATAGCCTTATAAATCTAGTCAGTACGTTAGGGTTGCCATCAAATTCTGGCAACAGGCGTAGAGCCTTGAGGATCATATCAGGATCAGCGGGCAAAGCCATTGAGCTTACTTCACTGACTGTACTAAAACTATAACAACTTTCGTTATCACTATTAATATTTCTACTTCTATCGACAATAGTACGGGTAACCCTAGTACTTCTAATAGCCTTAGGGCCCCTGTTACTTCTTGGGTGGAAAATTTTGAATGATTATAGTAACTACAGGATAAAATTATTAACAAAAGTATAAATCTAGGAATTAAAAATAGGACTAAAAGTAGGAGTAAGGGGAGAGCAACACTAGAGAAAATTCAGTGGTGTACTTACATGAACATCATATGTCTCGGTTTCTTTGATCCTGCTATCGATGTCTGGATACTCCGGTTCAGGCTCGTTCGTTGTGCAGAACTCCCGGTGAGGACTTGAAAGTCTATTAGATACGACGGTGACGATTACGGAGAAAAGTCTGTACGCGCACTAACCCGGGAATCCTACCGACTGCGCCAATTACGTTAGCCACGGCCGGAGAGTTAAAAAAAAACCGATTTATTTTATAATATATTTAATTCTGATATTAGAATTACAATAGAAAAAGAATTATAACTAATAATAAAATCTAAGTGTCGACCCGATCGATGTATGTACCGAAGTGACGACGGTGTCCGGTCACGTAGGCCGCTGCGTGGAAACACGAGGTGCGGTGTCAGCAGTTTACGCTAGCCGCCTGAACTGGAGCGGGCAAAGTTCGTACAATCGCCAACTCAGCTTTTAGGGCCGTGTGCACTGTTGTTCGTGACGTTTGCTGGCTTAGCGTATCGCTTACTACGTGATCTCGTAACAAGCAAGTAGTCAGTTAAACAACACTCGATTATTATTATTATTATTATTATATTGACAGTCTGCAAACAAGCAGGCGGGCCGCCTGACGGTGAGCGGTTACCGCCGCCCATGGATATCAGCAACATTAGAAATGTTGCTTTTGTGTTGCCGACCTGAGAAAAACCTCTTTACACCCCTTTTAAAAGAATCCATGGGAAATGCTCAATGGGAAAACCTCGGATGGCAGTTCATTCCATAGTTTGATAGTACGTGGAATAAAGTTCCTCTGGAAACGAACCGTTCGAAAGAACAGCGGCTCCAGGAAGTGTGCGTGTGCCCTGTTCCGATGGCGAGTGGTGCGATGGTAGAACAAGGAAATGGGCACCAAATTAAAAAGTTCTTCAGAGCATTCTCCATTATACAGGCGGTAGAACACACACAACGAGCCGATGTCACGTCGCAAGGCTAAGGGTTCTAACCGGTCTGAGAGCTTGGGATCGTTGACCAGTCGAATAGCGCGTCGCTGCAAAGATTCTAGAGGGTCAAGCTGGCATTTAGGAGCCCCGGACCAAAGGTGAGAACAGTACTCCATGTGTGGTCTAACTTGGGCTTTGTACAACTGAAAAAGCTGGTTAGACGTGAAGTACCGTCTCGCTTTCCTAAGAACTCCTAATTTCTGTGATGCCATCTTCGCTTTGTCCTCTAGATACTTGCGGAATTGCACATCACTCGATATGCCAACACCAAGGATCCCAATGCTACTTGAGATGTTAAGTGGAGTGCTCTGGAACTGTGGTACGACTGTGGTGTCCCTACGATGCATGGATCCTTTTTGGCGATGAACTCGCAAACCTGTGTCTTGGAATGGTTGAACTGAACCAGATTCAATCCACCCCATCCTGAGACCTGTTCCATGGAGTTCTCAACTTTGGACACAAATTTTGTCGATTTTTCTGTGTGAAAATCCGAGGCACTTTGGGTTTTCCGATGTACATGGCGTCTCCCGTACTGTTATTCGCGTAGCAATGCATATTTTTAATGTTAACCATATCATTGATATGCAGCAGAAACAGCGTAGGAGACAAAACCGAGCTCTGGGGAACGCCAGCATTTATGGGCATGACATTAGAGCAGCAACCGTCGACAGCGACCTTAATGCTGCGCCCACAGAGAAAGCTAGCGACCCATTTACAGAGTCTCTCGGGTATTCCGTATGCTGGTAACTTCGCGAGAAGCGCTCTGTCCCAGACCCTATCGAACGCCTTTACAATGTTTAAGCTAACCGCTAGAGCTTCACCTCGACTCTCTATGACCGTTCGTGACGGAAGCCGTTTTGGCGGTCGGAAATTAACTGGTGATCCTTGTGATAACCTAAGAGCAGCTGGTTGATGATGCGCTCCATGACCTTTGAGAGGAGGGATGTGATCGCTATGGGCCTGTAGTTCGAAGGGTCTGATCGATCTCCTTTTTAGGAATCGGGTGCACAAACGCTAACTTCCACGAAGACGGATATGAACTAAAACCATTATGGCAAATAAAACTTACCGCAATGAACGAATATATAAGATAAACACAGTAAAATAAACAAAACCGGCGAAAAGAGAGATTCTCACTCACTAATTCACAATTTTGCAAAAAACTTATCACTTTCCAAACACGCACAAGATAATGGCGGACACACGGTGGGAACAGAAAAAAAAACAAGTGGAAATATAGTTTGCAGTCGACGTTTTTTTGACGTAATTTCATTTATCGATAATATCAGTATTTCACCTGACTCATCATCATCACTGAGTAGCGATGAACATTCGAGAAGGAATTGCCTCGTACAGATAAGCCATAATTGACTTAATATAAAAATATTAAGGTTTACTTTAGCTAGTCGGATATCAGTCGGGAAACAATAATACTGTCCATGTATTTCTCCTCACAATCTAGTGACAATATTTAATGACATATTTTGATCTGCATAGTGGATCGGTGGGGTGGTATTTCAGGGATTTCTCAAAGGGAATTGGCTTGTATGGACCCTTCGCCACTGATGTCTACAATATAATATTAAAAATATTTTATAATCAATTTCAACGTTTTCATTGCATTTTCCTTAAAGAACACGACAGTACTCACGACTATAATCCTGCCAGAAGAGATTCTTGACATGGTTGAGGGCTTTGTTCGCCTGCGCAATGTTGTTTATTATAAACACGTTGTCTGGCACTCCCTCGGTCGCAATCATGGACTCCGACTCTGCGTGTCGGGGAACGTCAAGCCGAACGTATGGCGGGATGTAGCCACATCTGTAATAATTAAAATAATAAAGAAAGAAGGAAGAAAGAAAAACATTTATTTGGGACAGAACAGAAACAAGAAAACAATTTTTATAAAAAATAATTTGACCCAAAACGGTCCCGACCCAGCATCATGCTGGCCTCGACTAACGCTGATCTTCCGTCGGAACCGGTTCGGTGGTGCTGCGAAATAGTTACAAACTAAAAAAAACATAATAAATTGTAATGTTTATATTTTTTACGTGGTTGAGGGCTTTTTTCGCCTGCGCAATATTGTTCTTTTGGTTGTCGGTTGTGGTAAATTTGTCGTCGCTTGAAGACGAACAATAACACACAAAATCCAATTAAAAAATATATTTATGCACACTGTCTTAAGTACACACATATACAGATGGTATAGCCGCAAGCTGATGGTGAAACTAACACTATAAATCATATGAAAACGTAGTGAGCGGCGCGAGCTTATGAAGCGTGCATTCGCCGTAGGAACAAGGTGACGACTGGTCTGCCTGCGCAGGAGCCGGCCGCCCGGCCACCGGCCGCGAACAATAGGATGGCTTAATGAGGTGCGCGGCTCCATACCGCAAAACTACTGTACGACTATTTGGCACACAAAATGTTTAATGATAAATATATATTTATATTTTGTGAGTGTACATTATGTTATTGTTTAAGATGTTTTAATATTCTATTTAAGTGCATTTATATATAATAATTAGATTATGTACTACTATACATAAAAGTATTTATGTAAGTTTAATATTAAATGTATTTATTATATGTCTATGTATTTATACCTAGGTAATGTATTTGTTTATATAACAATGTGTGAATGTTGTATATAAGTATTTGTGTTGTAGTTTATATATTTTTGTTTGGCAAAGTGGGAGTAGCCCACATCACTCCCCCCCAGAGGCCTAGTCAAGGACGATAATAATCTGGGAAACGAACTTGTCTACCAGCGCGTGTAGTTTTTTGTAATTTTACAGGTGTTTGAGGGGCCTGTGGTGGTAAGGTGGGTACTTTATCTACTAATGTAGGATGCGGAGAAATAAAATTATCTGTCGAATTGTCATCAGCCAGTGTGAATGCAGGTTTTAGGCGATCAATAGTGACTGTGACTTCCTGTCCTTTGCGAAGGATTTTAAAGTTTTTATCTCCCCGTGTTAAAACTTTGTATGGACCGGTATATGCAGGTTGGAATGGAGCACGCGAGGTGTCATCACGTAGGAAGACATACTCTGCTGTTCCTAATTCCTTGAAAACAAATATTTTGCCCTTGCAATGTCGCGAAGCTGGAGTTGGTTGTAAATTTTCGGCAAATGAGCGTAACCGTGCAGTAAAATCTGTCAAATCAGTGGTACCGGTTACACTTGAATGGAAAAATTCGCCGGGTAGTCGCAACGGCTCGCCGTATAATAACTCCGAGGAGGAAGCTTGCAAATCCTCTTTAAAAGCGCTTCGGACACCAAGAAGGACCAATGGTAGGCTTTCTGTCCAGTTAATGTCAGCATGACATGTGATAGCAGCTTTGAGTTGCCTATGAAAACGCTCAATAAGCCCATTACAGGCAGGATGATATGCGGTAGTACGTTTGTGCTGGAACCCTACAAATTTTGATAGGTATTGGAACAGTGCGGATTCAAATTGCCGTCCACGATCAGTAACAATATCTATGGGGCAACCATACCGCGCTATCCAACATGACAATAATGCTTTGGCAACAGTCTCCGCAGTAATGTCAGCAATAGGAACGACTTCGGGCCACCGAGTGAATCTGTCAACAGCTGTTAGACAGTAGCGATAGCCACCAGAGAGAGGAAGAGGTCCTATCAAGTCGATGTGCACGTGTTTAAACCGCGCACGAGGCAGATTAAAGTTACCTATTGGTGCAGAAACGTGCCGACTTACCTTAGAACGCTGGCAGTATAGACACGCCTTAGTCCAGTTTCTGACATCTTTTCTAACTCCAGGCCAAACAAAACGTTCTGCAACGAGTTGAGCAGTTGCGTTGGCTCCGGGGTGACTTAAAGAATGAAGACTATTGAAAACTTGCTTACGAAACATTGTAGTAACAAATGGCCTAGGAGTCGACGTACTGACATCACAGTACAGCGGTTTACGACTTCCAGGTAATACTACTTCTTGCAAGCGGAGTGAAGACGAAGAGTCTGTGAGATATTCAGCCAGTTCAGGGTCAATGGATTGAGAACTTGCCAAATCTGTTAGATTGATTGGAGCCTCCAGTTCTTCAACACGAGATAAGGTGTCGGCGACTACGTTGTCCTTACCGGAAATATGCCTTATATCGGTCGTAAATTGGGATATATAGTCCAAGTGTCTGTATTGTCTTGGCGAACAGTTACGTTTACGTTCGCTGAAAGCATAACATATCGGCTTGTGGTCCGTAAAAACAATAAAGTGCCTCGCCTCAAGCATGTGACGAAAATACTTGATAGCTTCGTAGATCGCCAGAAGCTCACGATCGTACGGAGAGTACTTTATTTGAGATGGGCTAAGCCTACGCGAGAAAAAGGCTAGCGGTTGCCACACACCTTGATGCAATTGTTGTAAAACCGCTCCCATGGCTATATCTGAAGCGTCAGTGACTAGTGCTAGCTTGGCTTGGCAATCAGGGTGAGCGAGTAGTGCCGCGTTAGAAAGGCTTTTCTTTGTCTCCTCAAATGCCTTAAGAGCATCGCCAGCTAAGTTGATGGGAGTTGAACCCTTGACTGCTCCAGTAAGAAGCGAGTTAAGAGGGGCTTGGGTAAGAGCAGCGTTGGATAAAAACCGCCTATAAAAATTTGCCATTCCCAAGAATCCTCTTAATTGCTTTACGGTCTTTGGTAGTGGAAAGTCACGCAAGGCTTGAACTTTAGTGTCAAGTGGTCTGGTTCCGCTCTCCGAAATGCTATAACCTAAAAATGTAACTTTGGGAGCCCCGAAGACACACTTGGACGGGTTTATAACCATACCATATTCACGGAGTCTGGTGAAAACTTGTCGCAGGTGGTGCTCATGCAAGGTCTCGTTCTCCGAAAAGACTAAGTAGTCATCGACATAGCAGTACACGAAATCCAGCCCACGAGTCATCTCATCCACGAAACGTTGGAACGTTTGGCCAGCATTGCGAAGACCAAACGTCATGTATGGGAATTCATACATACCAAACGGAGTAGTGATGGCTGTTTTCGGTATATCATCCGGATGCACTGGTATCTGATTGAATGCCTTCACGAGGTCCAGGGTACTGAAAATTTTACACCCTGAAATGCTGTGCGTAAAATCGTGAAGGTGTCTGATGGGATACCTATCGGGAACTGTACGTGCATTAAGCTGTCTATAATCCCCGCAGGGCCTCCAACCGTTATCCTTTTTTGGGGCCAGGTGCAGGGGTGAAGACCAGGGACTCTCCGAAGGTCTTGCTGTACCATCCGCCAGCATAGCCTCAAATTCATGCTTTGCTATTTTCAGCTTGTCTGGAGCAAGACGTCGTGGTGCGCTAGAAACAGGAGGGCCCGGTGTTGTGCGAATATGATGTTGTGTGTTGTGAGGTATAAACCGTTGAATGCCAGCTGGTCGTGTTATTTCAGGAAATTCCTGAGACAGCAAGCGATGAAAACGTGACTCACCAGTCAACACCTTGACCGAATTAATAATGCTATTATCAGGAGCAAACAAAGCAGTAGCAGTAAGGCTAGTAGTATTATCTACAAGTTTTTGATTTCTACAGTCTACCATAAGATTATAAAATGCTAAAAAATCTACTCCTATAATTGGTTTAGTAACATTCGCAACAACAAAGCGCCAAGAATAAGCTCTACGTAAGCCTAGGTCTAAATTTAAATAATAATAACCAAACGTGTCGATGGTCGTCCCGTTGGCTGCGGAGAGCTGGTAATTGGTTGATGCACGACGTTCATGTAGCAGAGTCCGGGGGAAGACACAGAGATCGCTGCCAGTGTCGATCAAAAACTGAATCTTCGTCCTTCTGTCGGTAATGAACAGGCGACCAGAGGATGGGCTATCAGCTGTCGCCATTACCAACTGCCCTTTGCGTTTTCCGATTTCCCATAATCACAAGGCTTAATGCACTTATTGGCCTTGTCTCCGTGCTTAGAGTGATACCAACAGGTGGGGTATCTTCTATATGACGACTGTGATCTGCTGGATGATCGGTCACGATGTCTGCTGTGAGAACGGGGTCTTCGTCTGTTCTGCATGGTCAAAGTTTTGATCTGTTGTCGTAGCTCGGCGATTTCTCTTGCCATTGAGTCAAAGCTGGAACCAGGGGAAGATGTAGAGGCCACTTGCGACATACATGGAGCTATATCTCGAATCCGGTCAGCAAGGTCAGCTAAGATGTCAATTTTTGCAGAGGGTTGAGCAGCCAGAACAGTCTGAATATTCCCAGGAAGGCGACTCGTCCAGATAGTGCGCAGAAAGTCTTCAGTGATTTGATTTCCAGCAAGGCTCTGTAGGTGTCGCAGAAACTGAGAAGGTTTGCGGTCACCTAACTCTTCATGCATGAGGAGCTGCTGCACTTTCTTCTCGTTCGATGCGCTAAGCCGTCTAATGAGCTCAGATTTAAGCTTTTCGTACTTGTCGCTGGCTGGTGGATTAGTAATAATGTCCTTAACCTCCGTTGAAAATTGTCTATCTAATTGTCCGATGACATAATGGAACTTGGTAAGGTCATTATTGATGCCTGCAATCTGGAACTGTCCCTCGACTTGCGAAAACCATATCTCAGGTTCCTCCGGCCAAAAAGGTGGAATTCGCACTCCTACTTTAAAAATGTCGGATGACGTATGAGATGGTGCAGTGGAAACGCGCTCTTCGACGTCCCGTTCACCGTGGTCTCGCCTAGCTCCGCCGGTTGCCATCTTATTACTGCGTTTAAAGAATGTGCTAGGTACGTACTTTTCTTCACCAGCGCTTGATTGTGTCCAATATAGGGGTCACCAATTTGGTTGTCGGTTGTGGTAAATTTGTCGTCGCTTGAAGACGAACAATAACACACAAAATCCAATTAAAAAATATATTTATGCACACTGTCTTAAGTACACACATATACAGATGGTATAGCCGCAAGCTGATGGTGAAACTAACACTATAAATCATATGAAAACGTAGTGAGCGGCGCGAGCTTATGAAGCGTGCATTCGCCGTAGGAACAAGGTGACGACTGGTCTGCCTGCGCAGGAGCCGGCCGCCCGGCCACCGGCCGCGAACAATAGGATGGCTTAATGAGGTGCGCGGCTCCATACCGCAAAACTACTGTACGACTATTTGGCACACAAAATGTTTAATGATAAATATATATTTATATTTTGTGAGTGTACATTATGTTATTGTTTAAGATGTTTTAATATTCTATTTAAGTGCATTTATATATAATAATTAGATTATGTACTACTATACATAAAAGTATTTATGTAAGTTTAATATTAAATGTATTTATTATATGTCTATGTATTTATACCTAGGTAATGTATTTGTTTATATAACAATGTGTGAATGTTGTATATAAGTAGTATATATGTATATATGTATATTGTTGTAGTTTATATATTTTTGTTTGGCAAAGTGGGAGTAGCCCACATTCTTAAACATGATATCTAACTCTGACTTTGTTGCGATCGGGACCAACCTAACCAAAATTGCCAAATTACTTCAATAAATTTTCAACCATATGCCATTCTATTGAAGAAATTTGACAGTTTATGGTAGTCTGATGTGCACGCGTGTGTACAGTGGAATATAGCATCTGAATTATTTAAAACAATATACGCGTTTCTGACGAAACATTAGACTAGTTTTAGTATCTCTTATCGCCCTTCTGAGTGAGAGGTAGTGGTATTATAGGCAGATAAAACGCAGGTGTTCTTAGACCCAGGAAATAAATGTGCGAAATCAAATTCACATTTTCAAAGTTAAAATTATGTAAGTGTCTCGAAATAAGTGCAGGTCTTCAACATTCCTGCTCTTGGTTTTCGACCGCAATCATTTGCAATTTCAGCATTTACAACCAAATTTAAATATCTCGAGCCCTTCCGTACTTCGGTAAGCACGTTAGGCCGTTCGTTTGTTTCAGCTGCTGTCGTAAGACACCTGTCCGTTGAAACCCACCAATTTGCATTGGGCTTGCGTTTTGATTTATTTGCGAGTTCATGTTGGATGACCTGAGCCTGGCAATGGGACATTTAGACTGATGATGATGATGATAATGATGATGAATATACATATTTCGGACTGAAAGTTAGTATTTTTATTTAAGTACCATTTTTATATTCATCAAGCACTTACTGTTTCATCATCTCTTTTTTGTGGATGTCTCGTAAATAGTTCGGATGTTGATATTGCTTCCCCATCAACAGAAACAACTTATCGTAATATAACTTGTTGCCGTTGGCTAGTACAATACTGCTATCCTCCCTGTGAACAAGGATCCTTATAAGTGTAATACATACACAGTCAGGTCATAAATTCTGTCACATGTTTAATATAAAATAATTGAGAACTGCAACACGGTCTTCTTTAAGCGTCCACTTCATATTTAAAAATGAGTAAAATTCTAAAAAGTATACATTTTTATTTTCATGAACAATTCGTAATTCGAATTCAATAAACTTTTTTGTGGCCAGCATTCTAAAGGAAAAGTTTTTACTGTGTGACAATACTTATGACCTGACTGTGTATAGTGCCATAAAAATAAACAAAGAATAAGGTCCGAATAGTTATTCCGTGTTTTGTTCCTGTAATTTAAACGTCATTTTAAATTAGGGTAAGAGACAAGACGGAATAACTATTCGGACCTTATTCTTTGTTTATTTGTAAGGCACTTAATGACTAAAAGAAAAACACAAAGTTGTCAAAAATATAACAATAGTTAAAAATAATATTTTTCCCATTTTACTCCACAGCTATAAGAATAGGAAGAATGAGAAGTAGATATAACATTTTTATCGATGAATCATTAGTGCTAACCAGTTAAGGTTTATTTGAATAGATACTTACTGTCTATATTTTGTTATAATAAAAAAGTGGCAATCAACTCGTATTTAGCAGTTACATAGCAGTTATATTTTTCAATATAAAATCTATTATATATTGTGAAGTAAATAACAACAGTACAGTAACAGTAACATATAGCTTAGCGATTACACGAAAATAGTTCATACTCGTAGTAGGTAATAATCAAAATGTTTCTTTTTATGTATTTGGAAAACAAACAAAGATATTATTACTAAACCAATAATATGATTTCACATTTCATAAAATCATAATTTTATAAAACTATTATTCTGATAAATAATAATCATCTTTCACCCACCTATCAATTTCAACCATGGTGCCCTGAACCACGTTGACATAGTAAGTGTAAGGCACACTTTTGAGAAACTTGTCGGTGCTGGTTCGATTTCTGGGGAACATCATGTTGGCGACGGGTCTCTCGTGGCGGATGTAGGGCAGCCCATTTGGGGACACGAGGGTGACGCACGTGAAGTTGAGGTATGATGCAACATCTCTGAAAAAATCATGTATTTTATTATGTAGACGGCTAAATTAGAACGGTGAAACTAAAGTTAGTGACCCCTGCCTACTACGCCAGAGAGGGCTGGTTACAATCGCTATTTTAGCAAATTGTTGTCTGACATTCGTCCTTAATAAGCTTAGAAACCATAATACACTTTTACTCATTTTGGGGTAAATAAAAATTGGGTAGGTGACCAGTTAGTCAATAGAGAAATTTTTTAGCAACTGTCAAAAAGATTATTTGTAAAAATTGTATGGGAATGGCAAACATGACGTCACTATTTTGTTCCGTCAAATGAGTGTTAAAAATAACTTTTTAGGTTACATAAATTCATGTTTAGGACAAATAAAAAATAGGTCAATGTACAAAAACACAAATGTTGAAAAAATTTACACGAGCAGGATTTGAACCTGCACCCTTCTGACATACCTGGTCAGGTGCTCTTCCAATTGAGCTATTTTTAAAATGTTTTTGTTTTGTTTATATAATTTTAACGCAAATTTTGTTGCGAAACAAATTACAAAACCACAAATGTTGAAAAAATTTCCACGAGCAGGATTTGAACCTGCACCCTTCTGACATACCGGGTCAGGTGCTCTTCCAATTGAGCTATCGTGGTTCTAACCAGCCCGCCGAAATTATTCAACACTATTTATATTTACTTTTTTACTTTGAAAGCCAAAGGCATATATATATACATACATACATATAATAACGCCTCTTTTCCGTAGGGGTAGGCAGAGACCACTTCTTTCCACTATATATATCAAGATATCGGGACGTTCAAAGGCGATGATGATAATAATGATGATGTTGTAGAGATAAACTTACGTAAACAACAAGGTGTTGATGAAAGCCAGCGCGGTGCGCGAGGCGCCAACGATAACTATCCTCATGTTTATATCCACTTTTTGTAGGGACGTCATCTTTCTGCCTATGTACCACGTGCTGAATGCCGTTCTGAAACCGTATTTAAGTTTTTAAAAGAAAGAAACTCATGGTTCCTCTAGACTAGACGTAAAGTAAGAACCATGGGATTGTTGGTTGGTTTCTGGTTGGTTGGTTGGTTGGTTTCTTTGAGGTGTTCTAGCCGGACGAAGAGAGCGCAAAACCCAAGGGCTTTATGGCTATGGGACCTCTGCTAGGGTTATCTATGTCGTGAGAGACAATAAGAACAACATAAAATCGTTATCGAGGCAGCGTTCCGAAAACCTTTTATCCCTTATCCTTCTTTCTTTCCATGACCCGACCAAAGTGCTGGTGATCGGTGTCAACGAAGAAATTTGCTGAATCATTTCTTTGTTGCACTACCAAACGGTGCAATGCCCAGCACCTGATTCCTTTCGTCCTACAACATGGGATCCTTTGGGGTTCGTGAAGCTACTACTCATACGCCTATTCATAGATAAAGAAAAAAACAAAAGCAATACGGATACAAAACAAATACTGAATCTCCAGATTATTCTTAACACTTTCGTGGACACTACGTCAATAGGCGGGGTATCGAAATGTTTGAAAAGTGACACTACGTCTTATGACGTTGTGTGAACACACAAAATTTTAGTGTTAAAATTATTTCAATAATTGTAACTACAAAATACAAATTGAACACACAAAATTTTAGTGTTAAAATTATTTCAATAATTGTAACTACTAATACATATCGGTTTCATATGAGTGTTATAACTATTTTAAAATAAGCTATTATTACTGTTGATATGCAATTCCGCGTCGAAATAAGTATGTGGGCAGTCCCTAAATCATACATAATGGAATCATTGCCTCTGTAGGAAAACGCCCCAGTGTGCCACTTTCCGTACAACGCCGTACGGCGTTGTGTCGTGACGCGCATCTACTCTAAGCCACAATATGACTACGTCAATAGGCGGGGGAAAAAATTGTATGGAATTTTTTACCGTCATTTTACGAACTCGCCACGTGGTTCTTGTGTTCACGAAAATGTTAAAGTACAATCGTCGATGACGGCATCGATGATAACGTGCTCGCAGCGAAGGAGATAAAGAAACAGCCAACTTACATTTTTCTGGACAAGTTCGTTATGTTTTTGAGTTCATGCACGACCGTGCAGTCGATCTCCGACTTACGCGGCATCAGCGGGATCATGGCTGATGCAAGGCCATTGGCTTTGTGCGCAACCTAACACAACAAAATAAATAAATTTAAAAAGAATTTCCACAGATAAGAAATTGTACCGGATCAGCCTCACTATAACAGACTATTAATTTAAATTTGTTAAGAATTTGTGTATTAAAGTGTATATTTAAATATTGATAAGAATGAGGAGCTCATTCGCGGTCTGCGGTTGCTAAGGTTAAGCAATTTTCGCAAAGGCCGATCATCGGATGGGTGACCAAAAATGTATAATCTCGAGCTCCTCCATGCTTTGGAAGGCACGTAAAGCCGCTGATCCCGTCTGCATTAGCAACCGCCAACTTGTTGGTTGGTTGTTTATGTCCCGTTCTCCCTATTCATTCATAGGGAAGATTCGTGCCCCAGCAGTGGGGACGTATATGAGCTGGTGATGATAATGATGAATAAGACTGTATTAGCAATAGTGACAGACGACATTGCGTTAATTAGGAAAAGGAGATGTTAAACACAAAAAAATATAAAAAAGTATAAGTTATCTGGGTGCCTAGTTGTCCATTCGAACAAGTCAACGAAAACTAAATGTGTAGGTATGCTTTAGAAGCAACGCAGAGCCTCTTGGTGATAGACAAGGAGAGTTATAATTTGGTTACACAAATTCCCTTTCCGTAACGCAATCGTATGACAAAAAAAATCGCACTACACTACGGTACAATATGTTAATCTAATTGAAATTATACTTAATTATCTGAAGGATAAGGATAACGTAGAACCGTGCAAAATGGCATGCGAGGGAAGAGGCCTATGCCATGCAGTGGGCAGAGGTAGGCTGATATGATGATGAAGCATTGAGTCACTCACCCACTTATTCCTGTAAGCAGTGAGCCACAGCAGGGTGGATGAGCCGGAGAGTCTCATCATTTCCCTGGCGAAGAACCGGTAGTGGACCTCGAAGGCGGAGTACACCTGGACCACTTTGATTGTGGAGAAGCCGGCAGTGCAGCCGTGCCCCTTGAAATGGTATTTGTGGTTGTGGTATACGTCAACATCGAATTTGGCACGGATGAAGTCGATTTGTTCTGGTGGTCTGTTGAATTTAAAATGCTGTATTAGGTTTGTCACAGAATAGATGACCGAAAATTATGGGATCAGGGTGCCTAGTGTGAGCTTTGTTAACTATACGTATTCATTCGATTACGTTTACGATAACGAAAATTACTATGGCATTGAAGCAGCGCCTCCAGGCGACATACGAGATGAATTAACATTTTGCCATACTATGCCATACGAATTATAGTTTCCGTTAACTTGATCGAATGGCAAATGAAACTCGCACTTGGCACCCTGATAGATAAAAAATACAAAATAGATCAATAAAATAACATAAATGCTCTTGCTTACAAGCAAGCATATTATTCAGAATCAAAATTGCGGACTGTCAGCATAGCATGGCATAGACAAATGAGAGTCGAAATAAACGAAATTAAATTGTAAGTGACTATGTTCATTTCAAAATTACTTACTTATTGTTTTGTCTTACATATTAATTGTTTGAACTGTTCAACTAAAGAATGTAATTTACGTTTATTTTATTTTATTAGAAAATATTACCCATTTAAAAATCGATTCAGCAACCGATTTTTAGATAACTACTTTCATTCATCAAAGCTCCCTAATGTTGTCTTTCACATATCGTTCTACGGTATAATTGTGTTTATTTATTTAATTTATGTACACGGACTGAATACAATCACATCAATGTTTGTAGCATTGTTGTGTTCTGGCAGCTAGAGATAAGATAGCCAGTACCTCACTAGTTGAGGATCCCGGGTGAAGTGCGCTTCCATCATTGGCCTTATCATCACTTAACATCAGATCAGATCATGAGATCAAGGCACTGTGCTTACCCGTTAATATAAAAAAAAAAAAAAAACAATCAGATATGGGTCATGTTCCGGAGATAATAACACTAGAGGCGCCTAGAACGCTCTATATAAGCAACTTAAGGATCTATAGCTGCAATAAATGTTACACTTGGTTCAAAAGTAACCTCAATCTACGGTACCATAGTTAAAGAAGAAAGAAAACATACTCCAAAATCCCAACCCCGACAACCATCAGACCGCTCAGGAACACGTAGGCTTTGTGCTGGTCCTTGTTTTGGATGCTGTTCTCTATGGTCCAGATGGTCTGCTTGCCGTCCAGGTTCTGCAGTAGGTTGGCTATTTGGGGCACGTCTACCAGCTCGGCTTCTCTCACCCGCAACTTGCTGAGAAAAACATATCTAGCTGACCGGCGGAATTCGTACCGCTTTGACAGTTTCCATGACAACAAAACAAACAAATAATTTGTCCGCATAAGAACACCCGTACCCCATGATGGACCCCTATAGCATTGTCACCTACCGGGTTCAATTGTGAATCTAAACCATTCTCGAATCCACTTGAACACACACAACATTTTTTACTTATCCAAATCGGTCCAGCCGTTTAGAAGGAGTTCAGTGACATACACACGAACAGAAGATTTATATATATAAAGATTTGAAAAAAGACAAATTGTTGAAAAAATTCCACGAGCGAAGATTCGAACCCGCACCCCAATGACATGCCGGGTCAAGTGCACTGCCAACTATGCTATCGTGACTCAACCCAACTCGCCGAAATTAATCAACGCTATCTTCTCTACTCTATACTACTCTGTAAGCCAATGGAGCCCTATTCAATGTCGACAACTACGTCATCAACATCCGATATTAATATTTATAAATAATGCTTGCCTAATTCTTAACTGATCTTTCAATATTTGCTCGCTGAGTTTCATTCGCCATTCGATCACGTTAACGAAAACGAGAATTTCTGTGACCAAATTATAATCGAATGAAATGAATGAAACTCGAACTAGGCACCCAGATCCCGTGTCGTAAGAAGGTCCCGGCTTCGTCCACGACAGTAGAGTACAGTGCAGTACTGGGAGAGCATTGCACCTTTTAATCATCTTACCTGAGAATAGCAGCTCTGTGTGCGACGTACAACGCGTGCGTACTGCTTATTGTCGGTTTGGTCGGCACGAACTGCGGCAAACGAACAAAAATCAGCTACTATTATATTACTAGTATTATTTTAAGTTATAACAAACTAGCACTTTGTCCGCGACTTCGTCCGCGTTGATTTCGTATTTTTCCATACAAAACTTAGTATACTTAATATATGTATCAAATGCTGTTGATCGTGTGCTTTATTTTTTATTTTTAATGCCGTGTACAATATTTAGGTTAACAAATTTGGAAAGAACTCAAAATCTATATGTGTGACCAATTCAATGTTACAGTTTGTTATCTGTTTTTGTACCTATCAAATAAATAAATATTTTTTTTAACTGTAATAAAATATAGCCCATGTTACCCGCTGTGTGTGTGACTGTATCTTTCTATCTCCCGTTCCAGATATTCCCCTCCTCAAACAAACAAAATCACAAACTATCCTACTACTATTATAAAGGCGAAAGTTTGTAAGTATGGATGTATGGATGTTTGTTACTCTTTCACGTAAAAACTACTAAATGGATTTGAATGAAACTTTACCACAATATAGCTTATACATCAGAATAACACATAGGCTACAATTTTTGAGGTTTCTAATGTGAGGTCGTAAAAAAAACACATTTTTTGAGTTTGTAAGTATGGATGGATGTTTGTTACTCTTTCACGTAAAAACTACTGAATGGATTTTAACGAAACTTTCCTCATATACAGACCATGACCTAGACCAGCATATAGGATACTTTTTTTTTTTTAGTTTTTTTTTTTATGCTGTAGTCTTCGCGAACGAAGTCGCGGGCAACAACTAGTAACTAATATAATTATTAATCAAATAATAAGTCAGTGTACCGTATTTAAAAGTGTTATCAATATTTTATTCAATAATAGTCAGCGTTAAATAAATCGATGCAACAAAGTGGTAATATATACTTTAGCATTTAAGACGTCTAGTAATTATATAGTATGATTTTGTGTACTGTCTATATTTTGATGCAAGCAACAACACAGCCTTAAATTGTATAATATTGTAAACAAATAATAGACTTACAGAGAAATGCTGTAGAAAAGGAGAGCTCTTCTCGGAACAAGGAATTTTGATGATGCAATAGTCGTGAGACTTCATTATTTCGAATGCTCCCTCAAGCAGGTCGAATATATGTCTAGAATCAACGAGCACAACACAGAAACTGTTTGAACTTGATTGAATATGATTGTAGAATAATAGAGCATTTATTCTACAATCATATTATTAATCCATGCTGCAATGAACAACTTTTGGCTTTAATCTCAAAAGAACTGCTGAGTACCTACTGCGAGTTTCATTCACCATTCGACTACTTCAAAGAATATGAAAATTTATATGGCTTGAAGCCGGGCCTCCTGTTGAAAAACGAGGAGAGTTACAACTTTGTCATACAAATTCTCGTTATCGTTATCGAATGGCGAATGACGAACAAGGTGACTTGTAATTTAGCGCCAAAATCTTGTTTCAATTAGTAAACGTTTGATTTTAGGCAGAGTTAGCTGATTGCATCAGTCAGCTTTATTTTTTTATAGATAGCTCGGCAAACGACTCCATCCCACCTGATGTTAAGTGGAAATGGAGTCCAGACGCGAGACAACTGGTGTAGCGTAAAAACAAACGTAGCATCTGTTTACCTCACTCTGCCGGCCCAACTTCAGCGTCACCGGACTTTTTTGGGGCGGCGAGAAACTTAAAGGGTTTTTCAAGCCGTGTGAAACGAAACACCTTTTTGAGGTTTTCTAGAAGGAGTGGCATCAAGCACTAGCGCGTGTCTCCATTTCCGACTAGATTCTCCGAGGGGTCCGATCGGGGCAGTTACCGTGATCGAATTTTGGATGAAACTTATACTCTGCACCCTGTGGTCTATCTAGAGTAGACTAGCAGTTCCAAAATATTTAAGGCGGTCGTACACGTTCCGAACTTGGAAAAGTTTTTCAGCGTTTCGTTTATGTCGCTCAAACATAATTTTGAATCGTATGAAGTGAGACAAAACGCTGAATAACTATTCCAAGCTTAGACTCTGTTTATTTGTGAGAGAGCAACAGTAACAGATTCGTGATATCTTGCTGACTTCCAATTGAGGTATCGCTGGTCTATCTGTCCCACAGTGACGGTTAACAGCGGTTAAAGTTTAGACAACGATTTAGTTTTAAAGACATACCTATATCCAATTTTTGACTTTATGTTATTGAGATATGATTGAAAACCAAAAAAATATATTTGAACATACTGTGCCTAATAAAGGGTTATAACAAAAACACACATTACCTTTCGTGAATGTCATCCTGGAAGCCGAGTAGCTCAATCATAAACGCGTTCGGTTGACCCTGGTAGTCGAATGAATCTTTACCCTCCGTTTTAATGTGAACGGAATTGAGACCTATATAGATGGAGATAAGATTAAAATTTCAATAAACGTCATTCTTAATATAACCAACTTATTACGATCATCGTTGAGTAAATCAACAAAGTAAAAAGGAGTTCGGTGCTGGTGCGAGTTTAGATTGCGATCTTGTTAGTTAAGCTACTTTCGCAATAGCGGGTGACCAGATGACTGGCCAATTCAATTATCTAACAATACAGCTCCTAAGTGTTAAGCCGTTGGTATTTAAAACTCACCGAACCGCACTGGCTCACCGTGGTAAGTTATGGACAAAAAAATATAGTTGGCTTACAAATTAAGAGTAGATAGTGTTGATTAATTTCGGCGGGTTGGACAAAGCCACACTAGCATAGTTGGTAATGCACCTAACGCCCTGACCCCATAACATGCCGTGTCATGGTGGTGCAGGTTCGAATCCCGCTCGTAGAAGTTTTTTCAACTCTTGTTTTTCAAATATTTTCTTAGTAAGTTATATTTATTTACTTCGTCTCCGTTTCTTGATTTCCGCTAATTTTGTCTCCCTCCATGTTGCTTTTGGTACACTGAAAGAATTAGTTCACAAATCAGTTTGAGTTTTAGGTTTGTTTGCAGACTCAGCGAAATATCATAAAGGGTATATTATAGCACCTTCTTCTTAGTCAGGCACTCATGGGCAGAATGGTCATGACGATGACGAATGGTGATGACGAACGACGACTCTTATTATGCGTCTCTATTCGGCTCTATTCGAAGCAGCCATTTTTCTTCTTAGATAATTGCTTCGTGCGGTTAGCACGTTTAGCCAGTGTCAAAGTAATTTTTCTTACAAGTTATATAAATAAACATACAGTAGCACTTTGTTAATAGATGATAATGCATGATAATAGAAATGAGTAGTGATAAATGATATTTCCCCCAACCCCAACCCCTTGAGTATCAGTAAAGATATGGGATTTTACCGAGACATCCCGCGGACTTCTTAAGAGAAAGCGACGATTTTAAAAGTGACGTTGCACTGTTCTTTTCATTTGCCATCTCATGCAAGTTTACGAACACTTAAGAAAGTAAAAGTAAGTAAATAGCCTACGCCTTTTGAATCGACTCAAAATATTTTGCCTACCGCCCATTGTTTTAGCTCTGAAGATTTTTTTTGCGGTTAATCTTAAGTACCATTATCTCACCTGATGTTAAGTGATGATAAAGGCCAATGGTGGAAGCGCACTTCACCCGGGATCCTCAACTTCTGAGGCACTGGCTATCTTATCTCTAGTTGCCGGAACACGACAACGCTACAAACATTGATGTTATGGCGGCACAATTAGATAGGAGGTAAATTTAATATAGGTATCTATTTCGAACACAGACAAACTAACAAGTCATGGTATGACGTCACATCCGGTATATTCAGCAGGTTGTTGTCTATGTTGACGATTTCGTAGTCGAACGGATCTCCTTCGAGCAAGTCCGCGATGGAGAAGGAGCAAGCGGTGGCCTGCGACTGCGTCGGGGAGTCAACCATCAATTTGTCACTGTAGTCGTCGGAATGGTGCTGCGCTCTATGAAAAGCAGATTTGAAACCATCATCACTAGCCCCACTCCGTCTGATCCTCTAAACGCCACTACATATTTACATGATATACTAAACATGCACACTAGTTTAGGCCCTGGGCTCAAGACGTCGTACTAATAGGATAAGAGTACTACGAGTATAGGTATAGTAATAGGGCGCTTTTTCCCACCTCCACGACCCGGCCAACCCGAGCCGAGGTCTTTAGAGGCCCTTGGAGGCGCTCTCAAGTTGTTTCGCTCGCGATCCAATCAAAACCCCTCGGAGAATCTAGTAGAGAAAAGGGACACGCACTAGTGCGTGATGCCAATTCCCTCTATAAAACCTCTGAGGCTGTTTCGTTTCACACGGCTTTAGGAACCCTTTATGTGTCTCGCTGACCCCAAAAAAGAGTCCGGTGACGCTGAAAATGCCGACTAAGGCAATCATCACACTCATCTCTCTCAAAAATTTTTCTGTTAAAATAACTTACACGATGATTGACATTCATTTTACTAATTTTCTGGAAGGGGCGTCATTTGCCAATCAATATCGGCTAACTATAACACTCCAAAAAAAACACTAGTTCATTTTCATGTCCCCACTGCTGGGTCATGAGCCTATGGATGGAAACACCACAGGAAGAATTGGCCATAAACCACCGAGCGGCCTAGTGCGGATTGGCGGTTGTTAACGACTGCTTATGCATCCGGGACCAACGGATTTACGGGCCTTCCGAAGCATGAGATCCTCGAGATGATACATTTTTGGTCACCCATCCGATGACTTGCCTCTGCGATAGTTACATAACTTCAGCAATGGCAGACCGAGCGCAACTGTGCAATTGAGTTCCTTCATATGACAAATTAAATCAAAAATATTTATTTAGTTACACATACAATTTTGAAACAATACATTTTGACAAAAATATGAAGCGTAAAAGTGAAAAGTACCTATATATGATGTGATCCAAACTCTTGCGCATGGCGTGGTGTCCGAAGTTAACTTTGCCGCCTTTTTTAGAGTGACCAGAATGTTTTGTTGCGTCCTTTAAGAGACAAAATTAATTATAATATAAATTGACTTATTTGTTAGGTAAGTTACAGGGCACAATATTTAACGTTTAAATAGGAAAATAAAAAAGGACATTAGCTGAGGTCCAATCTCCGAAAAGTTCAGATTGGATCTGGGTGCCTAGTACGAGTTTCATTCGTCATTCGATCACGTTAACGAAAACGTGAGTTTGTATGGCAATATTTTTAACTCTTCTCGTATGTCGCCAGGAGGCTCTGCTTCAATGCTATACTAATTTTCGTTTTTGTAAACGTAATCGAATGAATACTGATAGTAAACAAAATTCACACTAGGCACCCACAACATCCTTAAGCTCTAAAAAAATACCAATATTCCTATACATCATGCTACAAGTCCAATGCGGGCTGGAAGTTGCGAATTTAATTTGTCACTCTATCACGTTTGTATTGTTTGAATAAGTGTTGGCATTGAAGCAGAATGCATCCTCTTGTAACTCTCTTTTTCATTATTGTGATAGGATCAGATAAAACTCGCACCTTATGACTCACCCTTACAAAAAGAAAACAAAGAATAAGATCAGAATAGTTATTCCGTGTTTTGTCTCTCTTACTATAATTTTAAATGACGTTTACATGACAGGAACAAAACACGGAATAACTATTCGGACCCTAATCTTTGTTTATTTGTAAGGCGGTTAGTGTTTTCTGAAACACGAACCTCTTACTTAAATAAAAATCCAAATGATAAAAATTTCAAAATTGCTGAATCTATACCCTGTCGGCTCTTTGATAAATATGTAGGTATTATACATAAAATAACTTACACGGTGATTTACATCCATTTTACTCATGTTCTGGAACGGGCTCCATTTGCCAATCAATATCGGTGTTCTGTAAAGAAAAATATAATTTTTGTCTAAAATTAAAGAAGAACAAGTAGAAGTCCTTAGAAGAAAAATATTTATCGACATAAACACACGATTCACAGTAGGTACAGAATATTTTATAAAAAAATAAATTACACAAAAAAAATTTCAAAAAGTTGTATTTTTTTATATGTAGCTCGCCAAATGACTCCACTCCACCTGATGTTAAGTGGAAATGGAGTCCAGACGCAAGGACAACTGGTGCAGCGTTAAAACAACGCAGCATCAGTCACCCTCACCCTGCCGGCCCACAAGGTACCTCTTCACGCCTCGTTTGAAGGACCCCATGTCATAGGAAGGAGGGAAAATGTGTGCTGGTAGACTATTCCATCTTTTGGAAGTGCCACAAAGAAACGAGTCACCAAATTTCTTTGTGCGCGACGGAATGTTCGAGACAGTACAGGGGTGACTCCGGAGAGCAGCACGCGTACTCCTATGGAGGAAGGGAGAAGGTGGTATAAGGTCAAAGAGTTCTGCAGAGCACTCGCCGTGGTATACGCGGTAGAAGACGCTGAGTGACGCTATATCTCTCCGCAATTGCAGGGGCTCGAGAGCATTAGTGATCTCTGCATTGCCGATAATGCGTATAGCGCGCGGCTGCAATCTGTTCAAACAAGGCATCGAGAAGGTGCTTTGCGGAACCGTCCCAAAGGTGCGAGCAATACTCCACGCAAGATCGCACCTGTGTCTTGTACAAAAGACACAACTGATCCGGCGTGAAGAATCGCCGCACCCTGTTCAGGACACCGAGTTTACGAGTGTTACGAGTGTGTAAGGCAAACAAGGAATGTCTCAGCATATTTTTATACGGTTATACTTAATCGACAGGTGACTAATTCTTTTCCCCGTGCCTATAGTAAAATTATTTTACATACGGTTGAGCCTTAATACGAGTATTATCGAGATACAAGTCTGCTATGTAATGCAATATCAATATTTATTTTTCTTACCAAAAAACAACTGTTTCCAAAATGCAGAATGCAAAGTCAGGGTGACTTTAAACAGTTTCTATTTACATGATTACCTATCTTCTTCATTTAATTAAGCAGGTCGATGAAATTAAGTATACCTACTTATATAAGATACTTTTTTAATAAAAGCGCTATTGTTTTATTGTTTATAAATAAACAGGTAGCATTTTTCGGGTTTTTTTTAAATTGAATCCAGTGAATCAAACACTATTGCATCCTTTTTGCTTATGCAGATCGACAGAGAGCGCGTTTCATGGTTGTTAACGCCTTAAGAAAATGCAGTTGGCAAGCTGGATGAGAGTAGCCGCGGATCGTGCTCAGGGCGTGTACTTGAAGAAGCCTATGTCCAGCAGTGGACTAGTATAGGCCAGGTACGGCAAACCGCGGCCCGCGAGAATCATGCGGCCAGAGCCAAAACTCTTTTTGAAAAATATTGCAGTTTTTTCAATTTCGCAATAAAACATTTTTTTTTTCTATATTGAAGAGACAGCCCGCGCGCACACTAAAACCGAGGAAGATCAAAAAAGACAGAATTAAAAGTTGTTGGATCTTTCAAGCTTTTATTTAGTTTCACCTGTCCTGATGTTTGTTTGTTTGTTTTTAGTTTGTCTGTAATCAAACCTTGCAAGTTAAATTTGATCCACTTCCCGGTTACCGATTGAGCTGAAATTTTGCATGCATGTGTAAATCGGATGACAATGCAAAATTTTGATGATGGAACCGGAAGGTGGCCATAGGAACTCGGTATTTAAACGACACAAGTACACAAACCACACCACAAGTACACACCATCGAGTTTGGACTTGAGTCCGTCTTGACGAGTACTTTAGTGCTAGATAGTAACCAGGGTTTGATGATGGAGCTGGAAGATGGCCATAGGACTTCGGTAATGAAACGACACAACCCTGTCGAGTTTGGGTTCGTGTGATTCGTCTTGACGAGTACTTTGGTGCTAGATGGTAACCAGGGTCTGATGATGGAGCTGGAAGATGGCCATAGGAACTCAGTAATTAAACGACACAACCCCATCGAGTTTGGGTTCGTATGATTCGTCTTGAAGAGTACTTTGTTGCTAGATGGTAACCAAGGTCTGATGATGGAACCGGAAGGTAGCCATAGGAACTCGGTAGTTAAACAACACAACCACATTGAGTTTGGACTCGTTTGATCCGTTTAGACGAGCACTTTGGTGCTAGATGGTAACCAGTGTCTGATGATGGAGCTGGAAGATGGCCATAGGAACTCGGGAAAATGCGGATTCTGTCTTTGATTAGATGGATAAGATGGATGACCCAATGCCAAAGTGAGCACGTGCCGAGGGCTAAATGGTATGAGGGTATATAAACATGTCATTCAAAAAAACTAAAAAGTTAATAATAAAATTAAAATAAAAAAAACTTTTTAAAAACATGCTTTTAATTACTAAAACACAATGTTGAAAAAATTTCCACGAGCAGGATTTGAACCTGCACCCTTCTGACATAACCGGGTCAGGTGCTCTTCTAATTGAGCTATCGTGGTTCTAACCAGCCCGCCGAAAATATTCAACACTATTTACTTTTTTACTTTGAAAGCCAAAGGCGCCAATTCAATGTCAACAACTACCGTCATTAACATCTGATCATAATATTTTTACAAATACTAAAGATCAGTTAAGAAGTAGGCTAGCTATTTATAAAATATTTTTAATTTGTTTATATAATTTTAACGCAAATTTTGTTGCAGGTTCAAATCCTGCTCGTGGAAATTTTTTCAACATTGTGTTTTTGTAATTTGTTTCGCAACAAAATTTGCGTTAAAATTATATAAACAAATTAAAAACATTTTACATGCTTTTAAATTATTTTTAACTTTTTAGTTCTTTTTTTAATAACAAGTAATAAAAGCTTGTTTTTAAAAAGTTTTTTTTTCTTTTAATTTTTTATTGTTGTCTTGTTTGTCGTATTTGGCTGTTTGAACTGAAAAGTGAAAAGCTGCCGACCCCTGTATTGGCTGATGATGATTATGATGGTGATGAAGCATGCAGTCATACCCAAAGGTGTTGAGTAAAGTGTTGGCTCTCTTCCCCTGCTCCTTTTCTAGGGGGGTAGCTTTCATCAAGCCGTAATAAGGGCCGAGCTCGTACGTCGCCGCCAGCTTCCTGTAGTTGATGTCAGAGTTCAGACACATCACGCCTATTGCCCGGTCTTGATACTAGAAATCATATTGTTTTCTAAAGTTTACGCGAACACTACACATTGAAATGTAACAACTTTTACGGATCTACTTGCGTTTATTTTACACATTAGTTTTAATTAATGTTTATCCTGACGTTTCGAACCCTTTGCAGGGTCCGTGGTCACAGGGAGACACAGGGATTAATTAAAACTAATGCGTAAAATAAACGCGAGTAGATCCGTAAAAGTTGTGTCATTTCAATGACTAGAAATCATGTTATATTACCTATTACATTTTAATGCTGTAGTTGATATTATTTCAATTGTATCTATGTTTTCTTTGGCCACAGAGAAGGCTTGCGTATTCTTCTGATGATATTTGTCGATAATATAAATAAATAAATAACATGAATGGTAATCTAAATAATAATCCTGTTTTCCCTCATCGTACTGAATTGTAATTATGTAGTTTTGCCATTTA
The DNA here is from genome assembly GCA_949315975.1 of Eudonia truncicolella. Taxonomy (NCBI): domain Eukaryota; kingdom Metazoa; phylum Arthropoda; class Insecta; order Lepidoptera; family Crambidae; genus Eudonia; species Eudonia truncicolella. The sequence continues at coordinate 5,715,201 of OX438838.1, read as the reverse complement.
AATAAATAAATTATTATGTAAGGCTGAAGATAAAAGCGGACTTCACCCAAAATGTTTGTCTACATCATAGGTACGGGCTATATCTGTCGATATACAACATGCTACCAATATTTATGCTACTAATATTTTTGTTAAGACAATGGCAGTTAGCCGAGAGTACTTAAAAGAATCCCTGCCCCTAACCAAACTGGGTACAATCGTACCAAACTTGGAATTATTATGCACTCTACAATTGGTATATTATGTACTTTGTAGCTGGTATATTGTATACTTTGTGGCTGGTAAATAATGTACCCTACATACGTTATATAATGTACACTATAGCTGGTATACTTATGGTATATTATGTACCCTACAGTAAGTATATTATTTACTTGTAGCTGGTATATTTTGTACTTTGTAGCTGGTATATAATGTATTTTGTTGCTGATACATACTGCACTCTACAATTATTATATTATGTACTATGAGCTTGTATATTATATTACCTACATTTGGTATATTATGTACTTTTTAGCAAATATATTATATACCCTACAGTTATTATTTATATACTATGTAGCTGGTATATTATATACTCTATTGCTGATCTATTATGTACTCTGTAGCTGGTATATAATATACTTGGTAGCTAATACATAATGTACTCTACTACTGGTATATTATGTACTACTTTAGTATATATTGTACTTTGTAGATAGTATTTTAAATAAGTACCCTACACATGGTATATTATGTTCCTTACAGTTTGTTTATTAATAAAAAACTATATAATGTACTTTGTGGCTGGTACATAATGTACACTACAATTGGTATATTATGTACTTTGTAGCTAGTATATTATATACCCTACATATGGTATGTTATATACCCTACAGTCAGTTCATTATGTAATATGTAGCTGCTATATTATATTATATAGCTGGTATATTATGTACCCGATAGCCGGTATTTTATGACTTAGAAGCTGGTATATAATATAATTTGTGGCTGGTACATAATGTACCTTACAAACGTTATAATATTTAGACTATAGCTGGTATACATATGATATATTATGTACCCCACATACAGTTAGTATATTATTTACTAGTAGCTAGCTGGTATATTATGTACCCTACAGGCGATATATTATCCCCGTTTGGGACCAATTGTATATGGATAAAAATGTATTCTTACCTCGGCAACAATAATTTTTCTATGGCTATCTGGGTGTCGCCCAATTAACTCGCTGATGTAGTAATCGCCGTACATTTCTCTTAGCCTAGGACATTTGTTGTCAAGAAACTCGATTATGTCATCATTGTCTTCCTCCCTGTGTCATAACAAGTTTTTAATTAAGTGTACGGTGCACCACCGTATTGTAGATTACCTTCTTATTTATTATCCGAGCTCGAATGCGCAGTGGTTAACGCGCCCGGTTTGCGAGTGCTGTATCGCAAGCAAGTATCGCAAAGGCCGGTCATCGGATGGATGACCAAAAATTTATAATCTCGAGCTTCTCCGTGCTTCGGAAGGCACGTTAAGCCGTTGGTCCCGGCTGCATTAGCAGTCGTTAACAACCACCAATCCGCACTGGGCCCGCGTGGTGGTTTATGCCCCGTTCTCCCTATCCATCCATAGGTAAGGCTCGTGCCCCAGCAGTTGGGACATAAGATGAGCTGATGATGATGATGATGATGATGATTTATAATCCGAATTTAAAAAAGTCTAAATTTTACTGGGCAAATCATAGCTTTTTTACAAGCTTTTATTAGCTTGCAATGTAGGTATGTATGTATGTAATTTGTTCGGGTGAAATCTTGCAACTCAATTTTGAAGCAGATATCTTCAACCGATTGAGCTAAAATTTTGTATACATTTTCAGTTCGGAGCACAATGCATGGTTAATTTTGTGACGCCATTCTAAATCCAAGATGGCGGACAATTTTTTTGTAATGCATTACTACATTAAGTGTATCAAATGAAAGACCTTTCTGAAAATAACTAGAAAAATAAAGTGACGTCACTCTAAATCCAATATGACGGTCTTCTAAAGCTTGAAACTCAATTTTGAAGCAGATATCTTCAACCGATGGAGCTGAAATTTTGTATACACGTTCAGTTTAGATGACAATGCATGGTTAACTATGTGTCGTCATTCTAAATCCAACATGTCCGCACACCCAAGATGGCGGACAAATTATTTTTAATGCATTTCTACAATATGGGTATCAAATGAAAGGGCTTGCTGAGAAAAACTCGTAAAATAAAGTGACGTCAATCTAAATCCAATATGGCGGACTAAGTTTTTAATGCTTGTCTACAATGTGGGTATCAAATGAAAGGAATCAGATGAACAGACTGAGAAACGTGTCCAGCGATCACTAACGAGTAAAAAATAAATTAAAAGTAAAAAACCTTTTTAAAAAACAAGCTTTTATTTAAATGTGCTAAAAAGAAAAAAAAACTTTTTACTTTAAAACTTTTCACAAGTACCTAAATGAAATAACTTGATGTGATTGATTTTAACTATTAAAATTTTCTATATAAGTAAATACGAGTAGGTACTTAAACCTCGCGACAAGCTTTTATATCATATAAATTGTATAAGTAATGACGTTATAAGTAGATAGTAAAAGTTTTAAATTAAGGGTTTATTTTTTTCTTTTTAGCGCATTTAAATAAAAACTTGTTTTTAAAAAAAGTTTTTACAAGTCGTTACAAACTAATTGTGCTATAGTTAAAATTAAAATATTATATTAACAAATACAAATTACGGCCGAGCTTCTCAAAGCAGGCAGAAGACCGGTACTCATAGCTCTTCGGAAGCTATTTAATTCCGTCATACTAGGGGGCAGAACGCCAGAGACGTGGTTCGAAGGTATGGTGGTACTGTTCTTCAAAAAGGGCGACAAAACCCTGCTCAAGAACTACAGGCCTATCTCACTTCTAAGTTACGCCTACAAGCTGTTTTCGAGAGTCATATCGAACCGTCTCGCACGCAGGTTTGATGACTTCCAGCCTATCGAACAAGCCGGTTTCCGAAAAGGCTTCAGCACCATATATACGCTGCGGCAGGTTATACAGAAGACCGAAGAGTATAACCAGCCTCTTTGCTTAGCGTTTGTGGACTATGAAAAAGCCTTCGATTCGATTGAAACATGGGCCGCGCTACAGTCTCTCCAGCAGCGGTGCCAAATTGACTACCGGTACATCGAAGTGTTGAAGTGTTTGTATGAAAGCGCCACTATGTCAGTCCGTCTTCAGGACCAGAGCTCGAAACCTATCCAGCTGCAGCGAGGAGTTATACAGGGAGATGTGATATCTCCGAAACTGTTCACTGCTGCACTGGAGATGGTTTCAAGCTTCTGAAAGGACTCGGCATCAACGTCAACGGCGTATACATCGCTCACTTTCGATTTGCTGACGATATAGTGGTCATGGCTGAGACTGGAAGACCTCGGCACAATGCTCGGTGACCTCAACAGAGTCTCTCAGCAAGTGGATCTTAAAATAAACATGGAGAAGACAAAAGTTAGGTATGTCGAATCATAGTGTCGTACCCACTCCTCTGAAGGTTGGGGACTTTGCTCTTGAAGTTGTGGACGATTATGTTTACCTGGGACAAACGCAGGTAGGTAGGTCCAACTTTAGCTCTAGCTTTTCCAACTTTAGGTCCAAGAGGTCAGTCGTCGAATCCAATTAGGCTGAACAGCGTTCGGTAAGCTACGAAATTCTTCTCGTCCGATATACCGCAGTGTCTCAAGACGAAAGTCTTTGACCAGTGTGTGTTGCCAGTGATGACATACGGGACTGGGACTGCATTATGTATTCTGTGCTTAGACTAGAAAATATGGTTGAAAATGTATTGAAGAAATTTGACAGTGTTGGATAGGTTGATGTACAGCCGTTTCTACTATAGCCTTACACAAAATAAAATATAGTATTTTTTTAAGCGATTTACTTAAATGTGATGTGATGTGTGTGATATATTTTATACTAGCGACCCGCCCCGGCTTCGCACGGATGCAAACCTCTAAAATTATCAGTGTTTCTCTACTATATATATTATGCATGTATTTATACATATAAACCTTCCTCTTGAATCAATCTATCTATTAAAAATAACCGCATCAAGATCTGTTGCGTAGTTTTAAAGTTCTAAGCATACATATGTACATAGGGACAGACAGACAGCGGGAAGAGACTTTGTTTTATACTATGTAGTGATATATTTAGTTATCAGTAATACAACGTACCTATACATCTATGGAGTATATAGCATGATTGATTTAGAGCTATATATTTACTTTAGACACTTACTGCTGGCCAATGTCGTTAATAAAATTAAAGCTACTCATCATAATCAGCCCACATCAATTTACTGCTGGACATAGGCCTCTCCCAATGCATGTCACTAAGCCCGATCTTCGGCTACTCTCATCCAACCACTGCCAGCCACTTTGTGTATACCGTCGCTCCACCGCGCTGGAGGGCGTCCTACACTACGTCGTCGGCCGAGTCGCGGTCTCCACTCTAGAACACGTCTACCCCAACGGTTATCGGTTCTGCGGCTTAAATGACCAGCCCATTGCCACTTCAGCTTGCTAATTCTTAGAGCTATGCCAGTAATTCTGGTTCCCTGGCGAATAACTTCGTTCCGGATTCGATCCCTTAGAGTAACACTCTGCATAGCTCCCTCCATAGCTCGCTGAGTGACTTTAAATTTGTGGACTAGTCGTAGGTACCGTGAGTGTCCACGTCTCGGCTCCGTATGTCATAACAGGTAGGACGCACTGGTTGTAGACTTTCGTCTTAAGGCTCTGTGGTATTTGCGACGAGAAGACCCGATGGAGTTGGCAAAATGCTGACCAGCCCAGCCGAATCCTTCTGTTAGCTTCTTTCTCGAAGTTGTTTTTTCCTAGTGGAAGCGTTTTTCCTAGGTAAATGTACTCGGAAACAACTTCGAGCGCTACATCGTTAACAGTAATCGGTCCCGGGTCAACATGTTCATTGAACATGACCTTTTTTTTGTCAATGTTCATCCGTAGACCGATACGTTGAGAGGAGAAGGCAAGGCCGTCCAGCATCTGTTGTAAGTCCTGCAACGTTTTTTTAAAGCTACTGCTTGTATTGTGTGCGTGTATTGGTTGCAGTTCGGCATGGGCTAGGGGCGGACTACCTTTCGCCCACTATGGGAAAGGGAGGCAAAGAAGCACTACGTGGGTGGCACTCCCTTTACATACAGCATTTACCTTCGGATAATAATATGAATGCCAACATCTTGCATATACACTGTTGGGGTTGCACAAAGATCCCGGTAGGTCGAAGTGTTACTGGGACACGGAAACCTCAGCAGGCCCCACTAAGATAAGATAAGATAAGATGTGTAGTGTTGCATACATACACAGCACGCCGCATCTTCAACTTGGGGCAGAAGTCGGGACGGTAGAATCTGTACATTTTGTGGCAGTCTTCGCAGTCATCAAACCGCTTCGCGTAAAATTTGTGTACATTCTTCTTTTTCATTACAGGATGTCTTTGCATTACTTCTGTGGGTGGATTATTATTATATACAGTGGTCTTACGCATTGCGGGATATGCGGAAAACATTAACGTTTCCGTAGTCACGGAACCCTAAAAAGGCGGTTAAACTATAAGTTAGCGAAACTATAAGGGTACTTGTTGACTAACAAGGAACCCTTATAGTTTCGCCATGTCCTTCTGTCTGTCCCCAGCCTAGCTCATAGACTCTAAGTACTAGGAAGCTGTAATTTGGCTTGGATATACATATTAATCACGCCGACAAAGTGGTGAAGTAAAGTTTTGAAAAATATTTTTTTTTACGTTGCCTCCCCTAGGTACACATGAAGTGGGGATGTAATTTTTTTTAAAGACGAAGTTTAAAGGCAGACTGTCACGACTTAGTAAGTTTTACGAATTTACGAGTAACAGTCGACCAACTTATAAAATGTACTTGGCGCAGTACAAATTCCTCATTGGGAACTACTTACAATAACGTTGTCAGGGGTTTGTTGTTGTCTGGGGTGTGAAACCGGTAGTATCTACATTTAAGTATAGGTACCTACTTATGAGCCATCGTTAAATAAATGTTTATAAAAGCCCTCTTCTCAGAGTCCGCATTATTTAGATGGACTACGGAAGTACGGAACCCTACACTGCGCGTGGCCCGACACGCACTAGGCCGGTCTTTTGTTGACTATTCGCTTATTCTTAGTAGTAATTAGCCTTTAGACTTTCAAGTAGTTCATCAATGAAATAAGTAATCGCTACTACAAGCAATGGGTATTGGTTTGCCAAACGAGAGGGTTGGTGGTCAAAAACCTGTGCTATGCATCGAACAATCATAAACACACTTCGCTCGAGCTGGGAATTGAACCCAGGGTCTCCGGATTACAGGCAGAGCGCGCTTGCCACTCGGTCACAGGCGTCTACTATCCTATCTATGCTTAAAATTTTGTAAATTATAAAGTAATTTGTATGTTTACGCACCATCTGGACAGCCGGGCGGCACAAACAACATGATTTGCGTCAAGTAAGAGTCGTTATCAAACACCGATGACACGGCTTCGTCCAAGAAATACTCCAAAACGGAATCAACGCAGCAGATGTAATGTATAAACAGAGTGTTGCGAGACATGTAGTACCGCCTGGCAAGAAGAATAAAATTATTCATGCGAAATACCTTCTTGGCCACAAAAGAACAGACGCCTGCAGATAAGACTACTTCAAACTTTTAAGTTTCTTCAATAAATCTTCAAGCAAGCCGTACTTATAAAGTTCAAAGTATATTGAGGACATTTGCAGTTTGTGGTAGTGTGACGTGCAGCTTTATTATATGTGTGCGTCAGCACAGCTGGGCCATAGTGGAAAACAGACTTTTTGACTATGCCAGGAATTAGTCGAAAATTAGTCGGTCTCGAGTTTTTTGTGGCCCAGCTGTACACCTGTATCTCGAGAATGGATGAATGAGATGGATAAATTTTCCTCTAAAACGGGGCATCGACTGATTCTGAATTTTTGTATGATGACGCGTCAGCGCAGCTGGCCCTCAATTAACCGCTTATATCTTTTAAACGCGACACCGACTAATTCTGAAACTTCGCGACTAATTTCTTATTTTTATTGCAAAATAAAACAGAAACAGCAACAAATGCAATTCTTTGGCCAAGTTACTTTGCCTAATTAAAAGGAGTAGGCGTTTTATACTTAGTGATTTTTAATTTTGTGTGAATTAATATTTAGTAATTGCAAACTTTAGGGATTACTAATTGTTCCGCCAAATGTAGCATTTGGTAAATAACAATATGGCGATAAGAAGTTAGGCGAAGTGAAATTAGACCAAACACGATTATGGTGAGTAAAATTATGCGATAAAAATTTAGGCTATCCGTTTGTGTGCCATTGCCAATTAGAAGTGCAATAAATTAAGCGACCCGATATATACCCACACTTATTATATTGGTTTCCAAGTGATTTTGCTCATACTATTACTGATTTTACACTCTCACGGAGATCAAAATGTGAAAAGAAGGCTCAAATCCTAAGTTTCTCAGCAGAATAAGGTAGAACTGCAACCAAATGAATCCACTAAAAACAAGTTATGTGCATAAGTAAAATTTAAACACTGAAAAAAAAAAGACGACAACCTCAGGCGGGAATCGAACCACGCACCTTCCGCATTCCGGGCGGCTGCCTTAACCACTTGGCTACCGAGGTCTGGCTTTCACCCGTCGAAATTTTTCAGTGCTTGATGCTTATGTTTTTTAGTCAACATTGCTTCATCAATCTTCGAAGTTTTCACCTCTGAGATCCGAAAGAAATATTTTTACAAATATTTGAACATTCGGTTAAGATGAAGCTGCGTTATAGATAAGTGTTTTTTATATATTTTAGCGTTTTATTAACGCTTAAATATACTTAAGTAAAATTCCCGCCTGAGGTTGTCGTCTTTTTTCAGTGTTTAAATTTTACTTAAGTATATTTAAGCGTTAATAAAACGCTAAAATATATAAAAAACACTTAAGTTATGTGCACATACAGTGTGAGCATGCATACGCACTTAGTAGCACAAACAGCTACATACTTAAGGGTTTCTTATATAAATAGATGTCTGTATTCAACATATCACTAACTGGAACATATTCCTGATCCACGTCTCCCAGTCGGCGGGGTCTACACCTGGGATGTTGGGATAGTCGTTGAACGCCAAGAAGCCCACTACCTCTTTGTTTGCATTTATCATGCAAATCGACAGAGCTGATAACTCACTGAAATCAGTTAACAACTTTTAACTCAAGTGTAAAATGAAGAAACAGAAGTATACACAGATCATATTAGTTATGATAAACAAAACAAAAAATATTTCTATAGCTTGTAATAAAAGAAATTCATAAGGCAGCGGTTCAGATGAAAGTTTTAATGCGACCTCCGCGCTCACATGGTGTTTGAATTCTATTTACTAAGCGTTAATTTTTATTTTGTCAATCTAATTTAAAACCTAGTTGCCAATTAGATTGAGTGTATTTTTCTTTAGCAGAGATGTCTGTAGACGCACGCGGCTGCCACGCGGGAAATTCGTTGTATCGGTGCAAAGAATTTATTTTCGGATAAATGCGTCCTTGCCCTGGCTTTGTAAATAAGCTTGCTTATTATCTAAAGTTTAAATAAATGCCGAGACTGGTAATGGTGATACTTACATTAAACTGCCAAAATCAACTTCACCGAACAATTTGTCAGACACACTGTCCACAATGGAACTGATGTCCCGTTTATCACCATCCACCGCCCTTCGGAATCTTCTGCCAGCCGGTCCCACTTCAAACTCAAAGAATATCGACATTTCTTGATAACAGCTACACAAATATTTTTTCCAAACAAACACACAGAGACAACCGAATCTGGTAAATGTATTAAATCTACGTGGTTGCGGGACTCAATAAAACTATTTCGTTTAAACTATGCAAATATATTACAACCATAATTTACATTTAAAATAAGAAATTAAAAATTATATTAGTGACAAACATCGAATCGCAATGTGCATAACGCAATACGCACCACCGCAAACTTCTCTGACCTCCTTGAAATACTGATTTCGATTAAGTACACTCTGCTTTTATTTGATCGTACTTGAAATTGAAGCTGCCCGTACAATGTTTTGATGATTTCAATTTTAATATAATTTATATTCATACATTGATGTCATGTTAGCACGATCACGATCTACGTGGGCGTAAGGCGGCTTCAGTAACATAATGCTAGTGCAGCGTATTAAAAGTAATCTAAAACGAAACAATATTCTGATTATCTAAAAGTTTATAATATTCATTTCAAATAAAGTACTTACCAAACTACTCACAAACTAAATATTCATAACGCAATCTTTAAACAAAAAACAAACCCTCATAAAATCCGCCATTCTGGGCGGTATATAAATTGAAATAAGAGATTCACATTTTGTACATTAAATATTAAAATCGTAGTACCTACCTAAATAAAAATGTCATCAATTAAATGGCAAAGAATTATTGAGCAATATAAAATATAAAAACAATGTAATCAATCGTTATTAATAAAAGGTTGTATGTCAAGTTTCAATTACAAAATCCTTATTCTGATAAGTATTGCCTTAATTAAATAATATATCACAAGGTTCACATATTTAAACGTAAACTAATAAGGCTTTCGGAAATAGCGACTAAAATAGCAACGCACTATCTAAACCTACTATTCGCCGGTAAAGAAATGGTTTTTTATTACCAGTTTTAACCAATTTTAAAGAAAAACTTCATAAAATGTAGCAGTCACCAGTCAGTCACGGAAATCAGTTGCGAATCCACAGGTTAATTGAACTTAACAATCTTAACCCTCAAATGAGAGGTGGTAGGTTCTTGACCCGAACTAAGTGCGTGTGTGATTTCGACCGACTTACACTGCTAGGGGTGGTCTTGACAGCTATATTGCTGACTGTATTCTGCCTTTGCATGTTGGTTTTGGTAGCGCTTAGGGGGGCGCGGGGCGTCGCGAATCCGTCGTTATTCAGCTTCAGAGCAGACCTGGTAAGTCTTGTTGGGGTGTAGAGAAGATTGCTTTTCGGCGTGCCGGGTACGTTCACTTGCTGAATGTTCTCCTTGCCCACTTTAGGGGTGAGGGGTGTTGGGAATTTGGGCGTTTTTTTTGGGGTGGTGGGCGTCCGTTTCTCTTCTATGGTGGAGAAGACGATGGCGGGCATAACGCTCTCGGGTGGTTTAGTGTTTGCCATGGAACTGCGGCTGATTTGCTTCTCGTTTATACAGTCCTGGTGACAATAAGGAAGTTATATGTATTATTCAGTTTAAAAATTTGGGTCATTGAAATTTTATTTGATGTGAAACTGATCTCGAACCCCTATTTACACTAGCGTTTCTCAAGTGTAGACGTTTGATAAACGTATGCGCAGCACAGACGCCGCCACAATGCAACGCATACGTCACGTAAACACTGTTCGTTTCGTGCAGTAGATGGATGCAGTCACGGTTGTACCTGCACAAGGTACGCCTAGTGCAGCAAGATTGTTGTTGCGTAATGCATTAGGCCAGCCACATTTTGGATGCGTTTTCATACGAATTTGACACGTACGAAAACGCACGATACATCCTGAACTCCGACTCTACTTCGTACGTGTACCTTGCACATTAGTTATCGTACGTGTAAGGGTCACTGTCCACGGCGCGTCATTTGACGAATGGATGATGATTGGGAACTCCCAACATTGCCGCTCTGTGGACAGTTGGTTTTTATGCAAGCAAGATGCAAACAAACGACAAAATATGACGAAAGCGTGCGTAGGTATGACATGCAGCCTACGTGCAGCTTACGTGGACAGGTAGGCCTAAACGTTAATAATTTTTATCGAAAAAATACATTTGCTTGCATTTTACTTGCATAAAAACAAACTGTCCACATAGCGGCAATGTCGGAGTTTCCAATCATCATGCATTCGTCAAATGACGCGCCGTGGACAGAGACCCTAACTGTTGTAAATTGCACAGCTATTCGTACGTGTTCGTACGAAAACGCATCCAATGTGCGGCTAGCCTTAAGGTGGCACGTGCGACGCGTTGTAACGTCTGCGCTGCGTCTACGCTAGAGATACTTTCGCGTTGAGGGGCTTTATGATAAGGTCGATGACGCAGTGGTAAACGCGCTGAGTCTGCGATTACCAAAGTTAAGCAACCTTTGCAAAGGCCGGTGGCTCCTCCGTGCTTCAAGGCGCGTAAAGCCGTCGGTCCCGGCTGCGTTAGCATTCGTTAACAACCACCAATCTGCAATAGACCCGCGCGATGGTTTATGGCCCTTATTCATAGGGAAGGCTCGTGCCCCAGCAGCAGTAGGGAAATAAAATGAGCTGTCGATGGCGATGATGACGTGCACCGACCTTGAAGTCCGTGTAGGTAGTAAGCAGCGTGGTCTCCATGAGCGGGTCCTTGCGCTTGCCGTCGTCGGTGTCGGTGTGCTCGGCGGTGGAGCGCGTACCGTTCATGGAGCGGCGACTACTGCTGCGCCGCTTGCCGTGAGACTGAACGTTAAAGAACAACCATTCAATGAAATGAGAATTAGGCACATAGTGCACTAAACGACGATAAAGTACATGTCATTGATAAACAAGCACAAACAATATAGTTTATATTTAAAATTAAATAATCTTTGTTTGTCCCGTATTATGCGCATTTAAAATGACTATAATTTTAAGTTTAAGAAACAATATGTCTATTTAATGTGATTCTACCGCTCTGGTTCTAAATGTTACCTCTGGCTGGCTCTGGCATGGCATCTGTATAGATAATTTGTGTAATTGTATTGTCAACATCTATGTGATCTGAAAATTGCATGCCCGACTAGGGTAAATTGTCTGTTCCCATTATTATATGATTAACACCTAATATGTATTTACACAATTTTATGGTAACAAAAATGTATCTTATTTTATCTGAGTATTCAAACATAGCAAAATATCTGAAGCAATGTTCACCAAAATCAACCTAATGTCAATAACATTTGGGTAGGTCCGAAAACTATATTAGAAAATGCTCATTAATGTGATTGAAATATAGTAGATTTTTGATATTTTGATAGGTCTGAACGCTCAGATCATTTTGACGCTGATAATATGAAATCAAATAGGAAGTGATGTTAAATGGCAAACTTTAGTTTAAAACTTTTAATTAAGCCTCTTTTTATAGGTTATTAAAATACAAATAATTCAAAATTACCGTGCGTTTGTGCTTGAGAATGCTGCCATTGACGGTGACCTTGGGTGTTCTGCGCAGATCGCCGCCGTAGTCCAGCTTCCTCTTGGCATGATCACCCTTACCCTCCAACACCGCGCGCGCGGCTAAGCGACCGCTGATGCGCCTGCGATCAATTACATTCGACTGTATTCACTAGAGAATAAGGTAACGGTTTGAGCATGCAGCTTCGATTGTTATATGCATTTAAAAAAAATCGAATTTAAAAGATTCTAATTTGAGTTCCTTGGTCACCTCTAATGATATGTCAATAGTTAGCGATTTGTACTAACTTTTGCTAAATCATAATCAAGTTTTTAAAATGAAGAAAAAAATTTATTAAATTTAATTTATTTTGTAAAAATATACATTTCGAAGTATTAATTTTAATCGACAAACAGCACAACTGCAAAACTATTGGTTCAACTAATGGCTTGTAAACTTATGAAATAATTCGAACCAGTTAAATTAAATAACAAAGCCTATAAAAACCTTTTCAGAAGATTTTCGTAAATACATACTACAAGCTAATACATACTTCAAATTTAAAATACAAATGTAACTATAACATCTTGATATAAAAACAAACTACAATTAAGTAACTAGCAATATTGCGACTAATTGCAAGTATTTAACGAATTACATTACATAAATTACACTGGACCGTCGTCAGTCGCCATTACGACACATGATGATCAGCCAACTAATAGTTCAAACCAGTAACTACATGTTTACATAACGGTCAATTAAGCGCGCTATATTTCTCATTCCCTTTACTCGCATAATGTTATAACAACGTTAACAATTAATTTCACTACTGTCATTAATCAAGCACAACTTGCCTCGTAACGTGTCTCACTTCGTTTCACAAGCGAGCACTGTAATTGTGAAGGAATGAAAAATATATAATGGTTGCATAAGTAAGTATATATATGTAAGTGAAGCCAAGGTTAATAATAAGAAACAAAAGTTAAGACTAATTTGATTTAACAATAAAATAGTAAGTATCATCATTAATCTTCATTTCGTTGTTGTAAAAAAATAATGTAATCTAAAAAAAATTGACATACTTAAATAAAACAGTGCAAAACAGTAAACGCGAGACGGAACGACGAGTCCATAGATGCTTTGAGATTACAATACTATTCCTTTGGATATTAATTAAAAATAAATAAAACAGTGCAAAAGATAGGATATTAAACACAAGACGAAACGACCGAGTCAGTAGATGCTGATGGTAAGTGGTGGTACGGCCTCGTCACTACGAACCTTTTACCACCCCTAAACCTTCACCGCGAACCAAACTAAACTGATCGGTGATCTCGTTAAATTAAACCAATACTGTCCCAATGCTGGGCAAAGACCTCCATCATAGAAAACAAGTCATCGCTAAAATATATGGATATTGGCTTAATCACGTTTGCCAAATATGGTTAGTGATCGATCACTGATCACACGCAGGCTATACATTGAAAAATCTGAATTACACGCCCACCCTGGAAAATTCACCCCAGGAACTTTAAATATTGGGCATAGCGCATTGCCTGGCACTCGTCAACTGAGGCGACACGTACTACATGCACGTTGAAAATATTTTTAATTATCAATCTTATGTTAAGTACAGATAAGGTTTACTTTACCTTTTGACGGTTGTGATGGCGGACCGCTTGAGCGCGGACAGATTATTGGAGACGGTGGAGACCGCCTTGGTGGCGCTGCCCGTGATCAGCTGACGCTTGGACGGCCTAAGAGGAGAACGACCTATTATAATGTCAAACTAAGCTATGATTTTTAAATAAGAATAAATTATTGACAATTATGGTAGTACCGTATCGCTAAAACGAAATTCAGCAATGGCTATCTCAGTTTGAAAGTTTCTACGTCAGTTTTAATGAAATAATACAAAAATATAAATAAAGGATAGGATGCTATGCATATACATAATTTATGAACTGTTTTTTAATATAAAACGCCAAGTGCGAGTCGGACTCGCGCACGATTGGTTCCAATATTTCAAGTTTCTACCTGTTATCGTTATTAAGACCGCGAAAAATAATTGGAAAAAAAAATCACGTTTGTTGTGTATGGGAGCCCCCCTTAAATATGAACTTTATTTTAATTTAATTATTTATTTTTAAAGTGAATAATATAACTCAATATTCTGTAAATATTTCAAGCGTTTACCTGTAGCCGTTATCAATATCCAGCAAATTATTTTTTGATGATTATTTGATGAGATTGAGGTAAGATTATTTGGGTATTACCCTAAAATCAACAACAAGAAATTATAGCATGCTTTTCCTAAGTAAGCATGTATAACCACATCTTGCTAACTACTTGGCAGGTTGGTCAAATAATTAGTTAGACATTATCAAATAAAAAAAAATAAAGACTAGCGAGCCTTACAGTAGTCGCATAATATGATGTGTAACATTTGACATCTTACCTTAGTATTAAGCATATTTTAACATTATATTCTGAGTGCCTTACAAATAAACAAAGAATAAGGTCCGTATAGTTATTCCGTGTTTTGTCTCTGTTACTCTAATTTGAAATGACGTTTACATGACAGGAACAAAACACGGAATAACTATTCGAATTTTATTCTTTGTTTATTTGTAAGGCACTGAAAGAATGGGTCAGGTATTATTTGAAATGATTTTTCATAACAAAGAATAATTCTTTTTAATGAAAATTGTATTTTATTTAATTGACACTAAGAATATTGCAATACCGCGCGCTCATTTGTCAAATCAAATGGCGCGCGCTTCCCCGATTGGTTGGTTTGGTTCCATCCGACGGCCAACTCTACCACCGCGCGCTCATTCGCCAAATCAAAAGGCGCGCGCTTGCGCGCTTGCCAGACTTCCTGTTACACACTTCCGTCCCAGAGGACAGATGTTACAATTCACACACTTCCGTCCCATTTCACGAAATAACTCCCACAAATTGCAAGAAAGCGAGAGGAAAGATGTTACACATCAAAAATAATACAAAACAAAACAAATTCTCGTTGTACCGCATGTGGCATATACCTATTATTAATTTTTTTTGGTGTTAACCGTTGTAATTATTCTATACTAATTATAAGGTCAATTTTGTAAGCTTGGATGTAAAAGGTAGTCCGAAACTGCTTATCCAATTGCAATCATCACTAATATGTAGATTGGACTTCGACGAGCTTTGTCATGTAAATTACCCGCGCAGCTTGTTACGGGCGACCTGCCTCGCGGTCGATTTACACGAAACAGGCACGCCACAAGGGCGCCCGTTTGATGCAGCAGACGCCTTTAGAGTGGACATAGCTCTATATTATATTTTGATATATATTTGTTACCGGAAAAATAGGAAATACAGGCGGTCAAAGTCGATGTCAAAGTGGTAATAATAAATAAATAAGTACCTGTTCTTCTCAGCAGTGGCGGCGAGGCCAGCGGCGGTGCGGTTGCGCTTGCCGAGCGGCGACGTGGCCAGCGAGCGGAACAGCGGCGCCGTCGGCGTCAGCGCCTGCTTGCGCGCGGACAGCTTGTTGTGGCGCTCCTGGAACAATAGCATACTTGTAGATCAAATACTTAGTACAATCACAGCAAAGTAATTGATAATAGGGATGTTGACAACAATAATTATAATTTTCAGAACACTAAACTAAATAGAAACAATAGACAAAATTATTCTAAGGTTCGTAATCGCTGCAATAGGGCGTGTAGGGATGCTTTACGCCGCCACATACATTACTCAGTAGAAAATATCGACACATCAAAAGTTTGGAAATTTCTTAGGTCGCTTGGAATTGGTAAGGCAAGACATAATTCTATTATAAATAATATAAATATCGATACTCTGAATCTCCATTTCTCCTCTTCATCGTTTATCAGTGATGCCGACAAAGCCACTACGTTGCGCAAATTGTCTACCATGCCGGTTCCTAATTTTACTCCCTTTGCATTTGACCAACTATCGGATTGCGATGTTAAGAAGAGCTTGTTATCAATAACTTCCAATGCGGTCGGTGGCGACGGTATTAGCCGCAATATGTTAGTACCGATCCTTGACATCATCCTTCCAGTTCTAACATTCCTCTTTAACAGTTCAATTTCGAGTGCAGTATTTCCATCCTCTTGGAAAGACGCTCAAATAATTCCTCTACCCAAAAAAAGTAACCCTAAATCATTTACTGAATACCGACCCATTTCCATTCTTCCTTTTTTATCCAAAGTCCTCGAGCGCCTTGTCCACAACCAAATCAGTAAGTTCTTTTCTAGTCATAATCTCCTTAACCCATTCCAATCCGGCTTCCGTCCAGGCCACAGCACCGTCACTACTTTGGTTAAGATCACCGACGACATCCGCCTTGGAATGGAAAACGGTCACTTAACTGTGCTAACTCTGCTTGACTTCAGCAATGCCTTCAACACCGTTGACTTTGAAATTCTTTTAGCTTTACTTCAATCACTTAATATATCTCCAACAGCAACTGATTGGTTTCAAAGTTATCTGAACGGGCGAAGGCAGCGAGTTCGTCTTGAAGAGAAGTTCTCTTCATGGTGTGACTTGACGGCTGGTGTCCCTCAAGGTGGCGTATTGTCTCCTCTTCTGTTTGCAACCTTCATTAACACTATTTCAGAAAGGCTCTCTACTTCTTACCACCTATATGCAGACGATTTGCAAATATATTGTCAGGCACCACTGGTCAATCTTTCCGAAGCTATATTGACCACCAGGGTCGAGCTTTCGGACTTAGAGTCAATCCTGGAAAAACGCAGACTATAGTAGTTGGCAGTTCCAGATTGCTCTCTAGGGTCGACTGGGAAACCCTCCCTAAAGTTAACTTTGATGGCGTGGACATTCCTTTCAGTCAATCTGTCACAAATTTGGGTGTGGTCATTGATAGTTGCTTGGGTTGGGGGCCGCAACTGCAAGCTGTTAGCCGTAAGCTTTACGCATCGTCTGCATCCTCCAGCCCAGCTGCAAAACTGCCATATCTGCTACTTTCCTCCCTGAGATTATTATTATGTTTAAGTAGGTTTATTTATATGTTTATCATTATCATCATTTTCATTATTATTATTTTGCTTTATTTATAAAATACAAATTATTCTAGTATGTTTCCATAATTTCACCTCTGATCTTAAAGTTTATTAGCTCTCTCCATCCGACTGGTTGTCTGGAAGAAATCGCTTGAAAGCGATAAGACCGCCAAATTGTAACTTTGTAATTATTATTATTAATTTTTTTTTCTTTTGTTTATGTTTTTTAGTGTTGCAATAAAAGTATTATCTATCTATCTATCTATCTAAACATACATCACAAACACAAATCACGTAACAGTACTTTAACGTTTTGACCGCCACAGCATAAATGCGCGTACAATGCAATTCAGAGTAAAAACTTGCAACAGGAATTGGGATTTAAAAAAATCCTAATATCTTTATTTTGTGTTTTTGTAAACTATAGGTATTCTCGATTATTGCCGTCGTTGGCGTACAAACAAGGCCTGCTATACTTGTCGACTATAATCGACTGTGGCGGTCGATAACAATCCAATCCGTGAATCCGATCGAATCGAATTCACATCGAAACATCAAGGACATACACCAATTTTTTTCTTGGACCTAAGCATGAATTTTTGTAACCTATCTTATCTTCCTCTTTTTGGGATAGGGTCGTGAGAGTCGTCTTTTAATAGCTAATCCTTTGACTGGTACAGCTTAACTAGAAACGAGTAATAGTGTATCGTCGGTGATATTCTGAAACCGCGGAACTAACAGTGTTTAAAACCGCGTATTTACAAAAGTAGCAAAATCAAGATTTCGCGGGCTTAGCTTCGTCGTAGTGATTGGCTGCGTTTTGTGATGTTGGCCGGGCCGGTTATCCAATAGGAAGCCGTAAAATCGAATGTCTTTTAAACCGCGTAACGTCAGGTGATTGGTTATTGTGCCCAAACCGCGAATCTGCGCATCATAACAAGAAAAGTGTGTTTGTTTAACGAAGCGTGCGTGAAATAGTGTGGTTTTAATTATAAATGCTGCAATAATTGGTAAGTGAACACAATAACTCCATATTATATTGGTTAAGTAACTTTATAGGATAGTTTGTTATTTGAGTTTTTAATTATTTACCCTAAGAAAACGGCTTTAACTATTTTGATGTTAGATACGCGGTTTTAAAACTCATAACGTTTTTCGTTATCTGTTACATACGCGGTTGCAAAATGTATGTACTGTACCTACTCGTACCTCAGGTTAATTTGCTGTATTTATTATTATAAAAGTACACTGCAACTGAATGTCTCTGTACTAATACCTACAAGTAGGTAATAATAGTAGGTAGGAGGTAAAGCTTTTCTGTTTGTATAAAGTCATCTCTGGATCTTTGAGAATTCAATTACTATTTAATTATAGTTTTGGTAACTGACCCTACCTTTGTTTTTTTTTTAGTTTACGTCATGGAGCAAGAAACTGAATGTGCGGATGTGTCTGTTGTCACTTTAAGAGATCTAGCAAAACGTCGCGCCGAACTTGGGCGAAAAAAGCAGCTTATCTTGGATAAACTTAATAATACTAACTTAAACATCCCTCAAACATTAATTGAACCGTCTCCAGCGACGCAACTACCATGTTTCCCAAATGCCTCTACATCTGAAAATGTTAATGATAGCATTGCATACTGTGAAACTCTGACAACAGTTTTTGAGCCTTCTCCTGGCTTAAGCGCATCATCTATGATGATTTCAAATATTCCAGAAGCTTTAGATTTTTCTTCGGATGATGTAGATAATGATCCAGATTACGTTCCACTATCCGAAATAACAAATTTACAGACTATTGCTACTCCATCTGAGTCTATTTCTATTGAAAACGTTGAATGGTATGCGGAGAGAGAAATTGAGCCTGAAGTGGCCAAAGAGTCACGTACAAGAAAAAGAAAGGCTGATCGAAATTCGTGGGCAGTATCAATTAATAAGAAAAATAGAATGTTAGGCAAAGAGTACATTGGCTTAAACAAAATTGACAACGTTAT
Organism: Eudonia truncicolella; assembly: GCA_949315975.1. Taxonomy (NCBI): domain Eukaryota; kingdom Metazoa; phylum Arthropoda; class Insecta; order Lepidoptera; family Crambidae; genus Eudonia; species Eudonia truncicolella. Next base: position 5,695,909 of record OX438838.1, on the reverse strand, counting down.
TCAGAAACAAAAAAGACCTAAAAGAGCAATAGGTACTAAATGTAATTCAGCGTTTTGTAATAAAAGCAAAGTAATGTTTTGCTCACAATTAACGGAAGATTTCCAAAAACCCATTTTTGAAGATTTTTGGAGTAAGTCTTGGGAAGAAAAGAAAATATTTGTGATTTCAATGATTGACAAAGTACCTGTTCGAAGAGGGAAGAAAGGACATAACTCTAGACGTTCTAATACTAAATTTTACTATCTACAAGTCAATGGGAAGAAAGAGAGAGTTTGCTTGAAAACGTTTCTAGCTACTTTGGGTATAAAAGAATGGACGGTACGCTATTGGTTAGGCGAAGGAAGGGGTGATGCTCGCTCTAATACAGAACTTACAACAAATTTAAATGCTACCGCTACTCAAGATTACAGTACAAGAAAAAAATCGTCTGTTAAGGACTACATCACTTCATTACCGAAGTTACCATCTCATTACTGCCGTAAAACAACCACTAAACATTATCTGGAACCATTATTTCAATCAAAATCTCAGCTATATAAGACGTACGTAGAATTTGTATTATCAATGTCTAAGCCAGTAGCTTCAAGAAAGTTGTTTTGTGACATCTTAGATGAACAAAACATTGCACTATTTCAACCCAAAAAAGATGCATGTGATTATTGTTCTTCATATAAAGTCGGCAACGTTTCTGAAGAAGACTACCAATACCACATCCAACTGAAAGAATTGGCTCGAGCTGAAAAACTTAGCGACAAGCAAAGCGCTCAAAGAGGACTTCTTCATGCTGTGACCGCCGATTTGCAGGCTGTTAAGCTGTGCCCTTCGCTAGCAGCTAGTGCTTTATACTTTAAGACCAAACTAGCTGTGCACAACTTTACTTTATACGACATTGCAACGGGTCATGTAACTTGCTACTGGTTCGACGAAACCGCCTGTGATTTAAGAGCTACCACTTACGCATCTTTTTTCATTGATTATTTGACTAAGTTATTAGAAGAAGATTGCAGGGATGTTGTTATCTGGACGGATGGCTGCACTGCACAGAACAGAAACTCAGTAGTTTCTAATGCCCTTCTAAGATTAGCAATAGACAAAAATATAACAATTACACAAAAGTATCTGGAAAAAGGTCACACTCAAATGGAAGTTGACTCCGTACACTCGGTGGTGGAAAGAAAGCTGAAAAATGTTGAAATTTTTCTTCCATCTCAGTATGCCTCAATTACAAAAGAAGCCAGAAAAAATCCTTCTCCATATCAAGTGTTTCAACCAGATTATACCTTTTTTAAAGACTACAGTCTAAAAGAATACCAAATTTATGATTCCATTCGCCCTGGGCGTTCTGCTGGAGATGATTGCGTAGTGGATCTGAGGGTTTTAAAGTATAATCCTAACGGCACAATAGAGTTTAAAAAACACTTTAAAGATGATTTCAGCCCACTTCCTCGGAGACCAAAACCTATTTCAGCTGTAGTAAATAATGTACCTCCTCTGTATTCATCTAGACTGCCTATATTAGACAGTAAGTATCAGCACTTACAGCAATTAAAGAGTGTGATACCTGCAGACTGTCACTTATTTTACGATAATTTGCCATTTAAGAAAAAGTAAAGTTTTATTGATCTCATTTTTTGACAAAGACCTTAAAGTGCAATTATTATTCTACTCAGAAGTAATATTTTTATACATTTTGTTTTTTCATTTTTAGTTTTAACTGTTATAAATTAGTAAGTACTCTACAACAAGGTATTTTTAACATAAGTACTTAGCTATAAAGAGCTATTTTTTTAACATCATGGAGATTTATGGTGTTATTTTCCTGTATATTGTTGATTGCCTAATGTACCGATGATAATTATGTGCCAAAAATTAAACTGTGAAGTTGACTGAATAAATAATGATAAGATTTTGATTGTATTCTTTTGTTTTATTTCGGCGGACAACTCCGCGTAAGTGACATAAAAAACTTATTTTGATTTTATTTGTGATGATAAATCCGCGAAAGTCGATTTTCTAATTCATTAATACATATTTTACATAACTAATGCCTACAAAATTGAGAGGAATATTATAATTTGACATTTCAAAGGTTTAAACAATAGAAAGTCAAGTGGGTCAGTAAATATTACGTTTTTTCTCGTTCCTGTAAAATTCACTGCACCTACCTTACGCGGTTTTATACACTGTTAGTTCCGCGGTTTCAGAATATCACCGACGGTATGTAACTTACAGCTTTTCTGTTTTCCCAATCTTCCTCGATTAATTGGAGCAGCGGTTTCCCATCCACAGTGAAGGTGCACCCAGTCTTGCCTTCGTACTCAGTCACGAGCTCGCGGAGTTGCGCCTCTATCTTTGGTAGCTACAGAAAAATAAATTTTTGTCAATGTCTTTGTAATATTTTCTCAATGTTCGAAAACATTTCTGTACATCCACAGTTAAGTTGGCAACAACACCAATAAATTACATAACATTAATAGCATTTAATACCATCACTAACACTTTGCAACAAACCTTTCTGTAATTTAAAAGGTTAATAAAAAATAAATTAATGGAATGCCATAGTGAAAGTGACGTCATAGTTCGCCATTCCAATAAAATTGTTATGAAAGAACTTAAGTTTTGGCATAAAAATGGATTTATTAAGTCAGCTACAGTTGCGGGTTGCATAACTCAACACTGTCAGTTTGTGGCGCGCTCCAAATCCAAACGCGGCGAGTAAGGTGAGGTCAGTCTTACTCGCCGCGATAGGATTTTATACCTATAAAATCTGGACGGGGGAATAATACACAATAATCCTTAACCCGTAAGACATAAGAGATAAGGTCGTAAGTCATAAATCACAAAAGCTTGTTGTACCTTTCCGGAATTTTACCGGACATTTTTTTAATTCCTTACGGGCAAGTGTCTTATTTGAAGTTAAGCGTTGATAAGGCCGAAGGTGGAATCGCACTTTACCTTGAATCCTAAACTACTAAATGTTTGTCCAGCCTGTCTTATCAGATTAAAGAAATTTATTGTCTCAAAAGAAATTTACATTTCATTTAATGAGAAATTACATATGAACGTACATTACGTCAATAAAATATAAACAGTGAGCATGCACGAATATAGAACTAAAGTAATAAAACCAGTGCAAAAAGTATAGTATGCAGTGTAATAAGTAAAATGTTTAATAGCTAAAACTTATCTTTAAAATAAACTAAGTACGTGTTGTTGAACTCACATTGCTCGCTATGGCTTTACGTTCTTTCTCCTCACGCAGCAGCTGTCCGCCGCGGTTGTGGTAGCGGCCGGGCTCAGTGGCGCGCGCTTCTAACTCAGTCATCTTCAGCCACAAGTTCTTGCGTGTCACCACCAGGTCAAATATGTGCCTGTGAACAAATGGAGCCAGCTGCTTAGTGGTTTGAAAGAGTGAAACGTCATGAGCCTTCCCTATGAATGAATTTGGAGAACGGGTCATAAACACGCGGGCCCAGTGCGTTTCGGTGGTTGTTAACGACTGCTTATGCAGCCCGGCTTTACGTGTCCTCCGATACACGGAAGAGCTTTAAATTATACATTTTTGGTCACCCATCCGATGTCCGGCGTTTGCGAAAGTTGCTTAACTTAAGCAATCGCAGATCGTGCGAGTTAACCACTGCGCTCCACGAGTGAAACGTATACAGGGTTATTTGTAAAACATTAATAACGTCTTTAAAACGTTATCTACAGACCATTCTGAACCACTTTTGTTCTACGAGTTTTGGAAATTCACTACATAAAATAAAAGATTCATCATAAAAAAGTTGAGCAACAGAACTAGTACACTAGTAGGAAGGGCTCTTACACCTTTGCTACCACACGAGATGCGATGCTACAGTTCGACGCTGCAGCCGTGGTTATCATGTTTTCTAAACTGTTTTTAAAATTATTGTGCCTTAAAAGTTAGTAGTAGTAGTAGTAGTAGTTAGTAAGTAGTTTCATTCGCTTAAATATAAGTGATCTAGTTCTCATATTTATTTTATAAAGTTTACTCGAACACTCCACGCAGATCACGAGAGACTGACCGACCACAGACCCTGCTAAGGGTTCGAAACATCAGGATAAAATAATAATAATCAATGTCTAAAATAAACGCGAGTAGATCCGTAAAATTAGTTTTATTTAATTAAATTATCTAGGGTAGTGGGCCCCAATGTTTGACAGGACCCAGTGATCACCTTTTTTGGCTTTAGTCATCTATGCTAAAATTATAAAGAGGAAAGCTTTGTATTTTTGTTCGTAACAAATAAAATCGACCGATTTAAAAATTCTTTCACCATTAGAATGCTACATTAGCGCTGAGTAACATAAGCTATATAAAAAAGAAATGTCCACCCGTGCGAAGCCGGAACGGGCCGCTAGTTAAAAATAAGGGTCAGCAACTGATTTTAATCTGTAGTAACAATTAAATACCAACCACCTGCTTCCTCGCTGGCATCCCGTAAAATTGTAATAACCATTATTTATTATTATTATTGTTATTTTTTGGCGATGAAAAATGTGTCAAACAGCGTCTTAAAAGTGTTGGACTACTACTACATTATTTCTCACTTACTTTTTATTCAGGAGTTAAAAAAACACATACTTGTTTTCCTGGTAGTATTTAGTGATCTTGTCCAGGTATAGCTCGTGCAAGGTCAGTGTGTCTTCAGTGAAGATGTCCTGGAAGTAGTGCACGAACTCCTCGCGCTCGCGGCTCGAGTACAGAATGCTGTCCCACATCAGCTTAATCTTGGTGCGGACGTTGGCGACGAAAACCTAAAGGAAATTAGAAGTTGTTAGGAGCTGTTGAAGACGCTGTTAAAACTTGATAACAAACATGACTCCGTTGGCTCTCTTAACTCTTTTTATCTATCTTTTAGCTATCGAGTCAATGAGGCGTGAGTTGTTAATCAATATTCTATTTATTTAATTGTTAATGCAAAGAAGTTAGTCATCACCAGCTCATTTTATGTTCCCACTGCTGGGACACACGTCTTTCCTATGGATGAATAGGGAGAGCGGGCCATAAACCACCATTCGGGACCAGTGCAGATTGGTTAACGACTGCTCATGTAGCTTAGACCAACGACTTTACGTGCCTTCTGAAGGAGGAGCTGAAAATGATACAGTTTTGTCACCTATCAGATGAGCGTAGATTGTGTAAGTTGATTAACTTTAACAATCGTAGAGCGCGCGCTTGTCTACTGCGCCATCGAGCTCTATACGTAATAACTTGATCTATATTTTGAGTGATTTATTTATCTATATATTTATTTACTTGTAAATGCAAAAAATTTGGTCACCAGTTTTAGAACCAGATCCAGAACAAAAATATTTATGACATTGTTAGATTCCGAGTGAAGTGCACTTCCAACTTTTGCTTTATTTTATTTTATCCTATGCCTGTGTTGTAAATAAAATAAGTTTTTATACATTTCCACTTTCTTGTGCGGATCTGTAAATAGCTATCTGTAGGTACTTAAATATTTATTCTAGAACTAGTTGACCCGGCGGACTTCGTACCGCTTTGACAGTTTCTATGGAATATCCGAATAAAAACTATTATATGTGTTGGAGCACGGGCGCCTTCGGGAGGCATCGGCTCCAGTCGTCGGTCGTCGGGCTGCGGCGCGCGGGCGCGAGCGGCGAGGCACGCACGGATGCCACCAGGACAGATCGGCCGAGACCAGCGTAGGCACAGCGCGCGTCTCCCATTGTTAACGGTTAATAATAACAACGCACGAGTAAAAAAGCCTATGAAATACAGTCCGTCTTTAATTTATATATAGTCCAAGTTAGGACCCTAACACTATGTGTTAATCCAGGTTATAAACTATTTGTATGCCGAATTTCATCCAAATCCATCCATCCGTTGCAGCGTGAAGAAGCAACAAATATACACACACACACACACAAACTTTCGCATTTATAATATTAGAGTGATTATAGCTGTCATTCTTTCTAAATTAAATAAATAAAGTAGCAATTGATTCTCTCTCAAAATTTCACTCACTTGTATCTTCTGCCGTTTGATGTGGTCGCAGCGCTTGATCTCGTCCCTGATGGCGGCCTCGGTGCGCGGGTTGCAGCCGGGGTGCGCGTGCAGGAAGTTGTCGCGGTACACGTGGTCTTCGTCGAGGCAGTCCCACAGTTTAGTGAGGCGTTCGCGCAACTCCAGTACCTGGGCACAATGTGATTGTATATGAAATTAAATCTAAAATATTTCATTAGTTTCAGGTAATAAAAGTAAAGGTTATAACAAGAGTGATAGCGTAAAGACTGTCCCACAGCTGGGCTAAGGCATCAATGAAATCAAGTCATCAATGCATGGGTGTTGGCTTAATCACCAAGCATGCCATGTGGGATGGTGATCACAAACCCGGACTATGCGTCGAAATAAGAAAACACACTTTTCCTGACCTTATAAATATACCCAAGGCCCCTGAATATCAAGCCTTTAACAGGCTAGGAGTGCTTTGCCACCAAATTGTTAACCCGAGAAATGTAATTAAATTTTACAAAAGTATAACTCGCTCTACTCAGCACCTGCTGCAGCAATACTTGCAACATTTATACTATTGATTACATTATTATGTAGACTATTCAATTATATTCTTATCAAACGCAATTCATAAAAACATTGTTAACTTGTTATCAAAAACAGTTACATTATACATACACTTACATAAAAAAATATTAAAACCCAGCATAAAACAGAGAAAAAATGGAATTAATATGGTTGGTGTCAGTAGCAACAGAAACAGTCACACCTAGTATAAAAACTAATAAAACAACTACATACCCTATTGTTAGTCTGTTCGAATTTCTCTTGCAAGTCCTGCTGAAGCTTGGCGAGGCGGTCCATGTTAAGGTCTGTCACCTTGAAGTCCACAGACAGGGATGATACCACTATGTGTTCAAACTTGTTTTGCGGCTTGATTTGCAATTTGTCTGGAACAATTAGCATTTTTCCCATTCATCATTACAATAATCATTTTGTATGAGATGTAGAATAAAAAATTAATATTATGTATTTTAACTTAATATTGTTAACAGTACATATTTAGAAAACCTATGTCAGTGCCAATATTCATTAAATTCACTTTCCCAATTTCGTATATTGCAAGTATACTTAAAAATTATGGAAATAGTCAAGTACCTTGCAAATGTTACTCATCAATAATCATTTTGTATGAGTTGTAGGACAAAAAATTAATATTATGTATTTTAATTTGATATTGTTAACAGTACATACTTAGAAAACCTACCTACCTCAGCCAATATTCGTTAAGTTCACTTACCCATTTCATATATTGCAAGTATACTTAAAAATTATGGAAATAGTCATGTACCTTGCAAATATTACTTCATGAATCTAATGATTTGGTGTAAGCTAAGATAAATAATTATAATTATCAGGTACATCTTCTAAAAAAACCCCTTTTTTAAATTATTTTAAATTTTAATTTTGCAATGTGTTTCTTTATACTTAAAAAGTACATGTCTAAAGTCAATACTCTAATAACTAACTTACCCATAATATCCTTTATCTCAACTTGAGTGTTCAAGAATTTTTCGGCCCTCTTGTCCCTCTCTGCCTGCAAGTCTTCAAGGTGCTCCTTCAGCTGGTCCAACTCCTTCTCTGAGGGTAGTGGCACCTCCTGTAACTCCTGGAGGGTGACACCGAGCTTCTCAGCGAGGTCGCGTTGCCACTCGAGCAGACGTTCCATCTTTATACGACGCTGTTCCATTTGTTCTCTATATCTGTTAAGGATTTAAAAAATAAAGATATAAGTAAATTTATATTATTTGTCATCTTAGAATTTATTTACAACAATGACTACAGCAACCAGTACAACTAAGCTGATATTCAAAATCTTACCCTGCTATTTGTTCTTCTAACTCTCTTTTGTAATCAACCAGCATCATGTCTTCCTTAAAGTCCAGTATTGTAATGTCAACCGACAAGCATCTGCTTAGTTCATCTGTTTCTTTTTTTAACGCTGTTAATAAAATGATACTATTGTTATTGTTGTATCTTAATTAATAGCTTCAATTTCATGTTGTTTTTTGTTTTATGCTGCTGGAGCGTCAAGCACCTCAGTCAAGCTTTAAGCGTCGACTCAACTGTTTTACAACACTAGTTTCAAAACACATGTCATTACAGAAAGAACTGGGGTGAAATTCTAAAATGATACCAAATTTACATTGAAAATGAAACGAGAATAAAACTTTTTTCTTGCATTAAGATGCATTTTATAAAGTAGGTATCTAACTTTATAATTTGCTTTATTAACTTTAGAATTATTAGTAAAACCTTTTGAATTTAACACTTGAAACAAATTACTGTGACAGAAGAGATTACTTAAGCTTTCCATTTATATTGACATTATTTGTACAATATTCATACAGTAATTAGCAGCCACACTTTGAAAAAATAAAGCTTATAAACATCTGATGGTTTCTTACTATACATTGTAGGTATTAATGAAAACTTCTCAAAGCAGCAGTATGTCCACACTACGACTACAAACAGCTATCAAAGCTAAGTAGACTAGCTAGACAGGTACCTATCCTATCTACCTCCAATTTTTCACTACCCTTCTTTATTTTGTAACAAATAATTAGGTACTCACCGTCTACTTGTCCCTGCATAGTCTTTAGTTTCTGTCTTGTCTCAGAGATGACATCTCGATGAAATTCCTTCTCAATCTGCACCAGCTTAGCAATGTTGTTGATTTTCGTACTATCATCAAATCCGAGGTGTGACCAGTTCAGCCATAGCTCTTCCATCATTGAACGGATATTTTGAGATATTTCTTGAAGGACTTCATTGCTGTAATAATATTTATAAATGTCATATTATACTGTATCTAGCGATAGGGCTGATTGGCGTGGTTAGAAATGGTAAATTAGTTACAAGAATAGAAGTTTAACAATAAGATTAACTAAGCTATCTCGGTCACTCATCAAAAATAAAAATAATTGGGAGTATCAAACTTATTTAATAAAGGAGTGTAGTGTAAGTGACGAGAAGGCCAACAAACAACCTTCACACCAATCTGTTTACTACTTAGGAATTTGAACTGTTGAAACATAAAAATGCTGTCAGAATTTACTACAGTAAAAGATTTCCACTGCACTACTAGTATAAGCACCTACCATTGAAAGAACCCAAAAATCATGATGCTCTTAAAAGTGAAAGGAATTTATTCTGATTTGTTACTACGAATTGCATTGCATTGCATTGCATTGCATTGCATTGCATTTACAAAGCAAACGTTTTTGTGTCACGTGTTATTTTGTTTTTCGATGTACAGTAAATTCAAATTTCGTTTTCTGATGTTCATAAGTATTACCTAAAAATTGTTGGAATAACGTGCGCGAGCATCAACCAGCCTATTTCATACGCTAAGAGAAATAAGCTCTTTTGAGAAACCGGTAAGGAAATCATAAGTCTCGGTAGCTCAACGGGCTACCTTGAGCAGACGCCCGGATTGTGTATGTAAGGAATTTGTGAAGTAGTAGGAAATGTTTGTATCTGACCTGTAGTTATCAATAATAAAATTATCGACAGGTAGTATACATAGCGGGATGAATTTTATTAAACTCTTAGAGTAAGTATCTAAAATAGCTTTGGCTGAGAAATACTTACAAAATCTTATTGACATCTTCGGTTGGAGTAATCATTTTTCTACAAAACACCAACACAGGTTCATCAATAAATGCACATGTATTAAAAAAACACAAATCTATCACTGTTACTGTTTAAAACAAATAAATTGTTCAACTTTTTATTATTTACACGCAGATTCACCAGCAATAAAATCGTTTCGTTTGAATGAAGTTTTCAAATTGAATACGTTATAAAACAAAACGACCACGGCTCTCCAGTGATTGGTGAATTTTTCGTTTACGTTCAGAAACTTAGCACAGACATTTTTTTTTTTTCTTATATTATTATGGCTTTGTGCGGTTAGCACATTTAGCCATGTGTGACTTGTCGGAAGTCACACGTGTAAACGCTGTTTTGACATTGCAGCAAGAACTTCTGACTTTATTTGCTTGCAAAATATAGTTTTCTAGTAGTTTTTTAGTTTCAGCACAGAGAATTATGGGATACAAAAAGCAAGGATCATCGCAACAAAATTATTGAAAATGCCACACTGCAAAGTCTGGCTGTGGAATTGAATACCAGCAATAGAGAAATAAGTAAAGAACTAACAATTTAAAAACCCAGTTTGGTCAAGAACTACAAAAGGAACAACAGCGTAATAGCAGGCAAGGTACAAATGAAATGTATAAAAGCTAATGGGATTTTTTTGAGATGTTAAAATTTACTACTACCCAACATACACCCTGCATGCATTTTCCCCACTTTCGATTTTTGCTTTTTTTACGCTCCCTAACACTATCATAGCAGCAGAACAGCACGTATTTTATTATAGCTTGGCATTTTATAGGTTTTAATAAATGCGCAGACACTTCATAATAATAAAGTGACAATTAGTTGGCAATAATTATTGCGTAGAAATGCTGATGAAAATGTAAACAGTCTTGCAAAAACTTCTAGGCGAGATCTTGCTCGTGAATTCGGAAAGCGACTTGTGTTACAAAAATTGAAGAAGCTTTTATTTAGTTTCAACTGTCCCGATGTTTGTTTGCCCGTTTATCTGTAATCATTTCTTGCAAGTTTTTGATCCACTTCCCGGTTACCGATTGAGCTGATGCATGCATGTGTAAATCTGATGACAATTAAAATGACAAAATTATTATGACATTGACATAAGAATAAACAATACATGGAGCTGATCTGATGATGAAACCGGAATGTGGCCATAGAAACTCGGTTGTTAAACGACACAACCCCATCGAGTATGGACTCGTTTGATCCGTATTGACGAGTACTTTGGCGCTAGATGGTAACCAGGGTCTGATGATGGAGCTGGAAGATGGCCATAGGAACTCTGTAATTAAACGACACAACCCCATCGAGTTTGGGCTCGTATGATTCGTCTTGACGAGTACTTTGGTGCTAGATGGTAACCAGGGTCTGATGATGGAGCTGGAAGATGGCCATAGGAACTCGGTAATTACCTAAACGACACCACCCTATCGAGTTGGGACTCGTTTGATTTGTCTTGACGAGTACTTTGGTGCTAGATGGTAACCAGGGTCTGATGATGGAACCGGTAGGTAGCCATAAGAACTCGGTAGTTAAACAACACAACCCCATCGAGTTTGGACTCGTTTGATCCGTCTTGCCGAGTACTTTGGTGCTAGATGGTAACCAGGGTCTTATGATGGAGCTGGAAGATGGAACTCAGGAAAATAAGTTCGTTCGTTCGTTCCGTTTGTTATGAATGTGGAGTCTGTCTTTGATTAGATGGATAAGATGGATGACCCAATGCCAAGGTGCAGCACGTGCCGAGGGCTGAGTGGTATTAGGGTGTATAACTATAAACATGTCATTCAAAATACTAAAAAGTTAAAATTAAAATTAGGAGAAAAAAATGTATTTAAAAACAAGCTTTTATTAACTATATTTACTTTTTAGTTCTTTTTTGTATAGTAAAAAATTATTAAATTTAAATTCTTTGCGTTTTTATCACAGACCCATTTTTTACATTGTGATTGCAAAAGCAAATTATTGAAGATGTAATATGCTAAAATGTTCTATAATGTTCCATCAAAATGTAACACGCTTTTATTTATAAAAAAATTGGGTCTGTGATAAAAACGCAAAGATTTTTTTCTTTCAATTAATGGCTTCGTGCGATTAGCACATTTAGCCAGTGTCAAAGTAATTTTTCTTACAAGTAATACATAAATATACAATATGTCCTTTTCCATGGTCATGAATAAATTAAAAAAAAAATTCAATATTTCCTTTCAGTAGTATGACGATGATGAATGATGATTGATGATAGAAATAAGAAGTGAGAAATGATATACCCTCCAACCCCTCGAGTATCTCAGTAAAGATGTGGGGCTTTACTAATTACTTGGGCGGACTTCTTGAGAGAATTTGAAAAGTGAAGTTGCACTGTTTTGTTTCATTTGCCAACACTCATGCGCAGTTACGAACACTTAACGGTTAATAATCCACCATTATTACACATTAATATTCGACATAACACAAATTTTAGAAATTAAAACAAAACTGCAAACATGACTCTTCACTTTCCCGCCAAGAAGGCTCCTTGCTTGATTTTGATGTTTTTAAAAAGTTTTTATTTCTTTTCATTTTTACTGCGCACTTATATAATACAAAGTGTAACAAAGTGTAATACAAGGTGACAAAGTGTAACCTACTTGGAACTGGTTTGGATGCTATACAAATCTCGGCCACAAATAAGACTCCTTATTTTGTGTCTCGGTCGAATGGCGAATGAACAGACAGATACAAAATAAAAATAATATAGATATTTTATGCTAATAGTAAATATTTTCTTGTTATCGAACCGACATCTAACATCTTAAGGGTAATCATAAAGTAGGTTGTTAGTGAAAATAGGAATTAGCTAAATAGTGTTTAGTAAAAAAACAATATTTGAATACTTACTAAAGTAGCGACACCTTACATGTTTACTGAGTATCCTTGAATTAAAGAAGGGATATTAACAAAGAGTTTATTTCCTACGGTGACATCTAAACGGATACCCTGTATCCGTACTATGTAATACCGACAGATTTGGAAATGACTACGTCCTTTCTAAGTGTGCCGATGATACTGAGCTCTTAACTACATAATCCTAAAATGACCTAAATATTATCCATTTGTCCTTATTTCGCAGTATCGGATCTACGATGTTTTTTGCACAGACATGGTAGAAGGGTATTAAGCTTTTTATCATAGTTAAATAAAATTCCTATAGGTACCCGGCGGTAGACAATTAAAATACAAAACAAATAAACAAACAAACAAATAAATAATAAACAAACAAATAAATAAAAATACAAAACATTACATTAATGAATTTTTAGTGTTTAATTTTAGTGTAATTAAGTTTTAGTGGCAACACTGTTAGACAATATTTATTCAGTTTTTTGCAAATTTAGTGCATTATTCAATAGCATTAAGACAAAATAATACTTACAGATGAAAAGTAACGTTATCCTTTGGTACACTCGACGTTTCTGATCGCTTTTTTCACGAAAACACGCTGCAGTTTGGTATTTTTTGCTCACGGTCTAACGCGTGCACCGTGATTTGCAAATGACGCTGGATTTTTTTTTGTGAAAGGTCTCTGATTGCCTCAGACGGTATTTTCAGCTTCACCGGGCTTGTTTGGGGGCGGCGAGGAACGTAAAGGGTTCCTCAAGCCGTGTGAAACGAATCACCTTCGGAGGTTTTCTAGAGGGAACGGCATCGCGCACTAATGCACGTCCCCGTGCCCTGCTAGATTCTCCGAAGGGTTCGGATCGGATCATGGAGCGGAACAACCTGAGGGCGCCTCTAAAGGCTCGGACCTCGGCTCGGGTTGACCGGCCCGTGGTGGAGGAAAGAAGCGCCCAGGTACATGTCTGTACCTGGTGTAGAGCGCGTGTGGACCGGTTCTTCGAACCCTTGTTCTACGAGTACGGTGTCTTGGGCCTAAACTAGTGTGCATGTTTAGTGTATTCTGTAAATGTGTTGTGGCATTTAGAGGATCGGGCGGGGGTGACGCTGGAACACGCGGGAACTAGTTTTATATGAACAATACGACCGGCGGTCATATACTTTTGGCAGAGGGGAACGCGTGTCAGTGGCGTCTCCGGTTGGTTTAATGCTCTAAGAGTAGATAAGATAAAACATTGGCTGAAAGCGTAAGAAACAAGAATTTACAAAAGAAGCAGAAAAAGCTTTCAGCCTGTCTCCGAAAGATCGTCGCCACATGCACTAAGGTCGCCACCCGCGTCGCGCCGTCGTCGCGTCGCGTCGCGGTTCAGGGCCCAACTAAGTCAGTATTAGTAATTTAATTTTAGTTATGTAATACTTAGTACTTATCAGTTAAAGACAAATAAATGCTTTTTATTTATTTATTTATTTATTATGTATTTATTATCTAGTTCATTTTTTTAAAACTTTATTTAAAAACATACAAATGCATTCAAGTCTTGAAATTTCTTGGACAAAATTACAGTCTTGTGGTTGAGTCGTCCAAGCACTCCATCACGGACAGTAAGAAATGAACTGTGCTAGCATAATATATCATAAAAATTGTTATGCAAACGACTCAAGGTCCATCGTGCAACCAGTTCCCATTTCAAAATCAGTGTTCATCAATGAACACGCTTCTACTAATGATTTGTCTGTAGCGGCCCGCCCACGACTTCTGCCGAGAGAACACCCGTTTTATTTAAATCGGTACAAAACCAACTTATACATATATCTCTAAAGTAAAATAATACAGATATCTCTAAAGTAATGAAACCAAATAATCTTATCGTACGCATCATACATTTTTCATCATACCTTCTCATTTTATGTCCCCACTGTGGGATAGGGAGAACGGGCCATAAACCACCACGAGTGCCCAGGTGGTTGTTATCGACTGCTAATGCAGACCAACCAGGGGACGGGACCAACGGCTTTACGGGCCTTCCGAAGCACGGAGGAGCTCTAGATGATACAGTTTTGGGCATCCATCTAATGGTCGGCCTTTGTGAAAGTTGCTTAGCCTTAGCAATTGCAGACCGGGCGCGTTAACCACTGCGCCATCGAGCATCGTGCGCAGCAATCAGTTTTTCTGTTCTCTCACAATAGACACTGAAACCGTTTAAAAATTCAGCTACAAACTCTTATTTAAGTAAGTATTTTAAATTGTAATGGTTTTACAAACTTTAAAAGCTTTGTGGGCGGGCACCACAGCTTTGTAAAGTTTTTGCATAATTATAGAATGAATTAGAGCTGGTAGGTACTCAGGTACTATCAAGTAATATTACGTCGTAAAGTTAATGTAACTGTTATTCTCACTTTTTTATGTTTACGGGTAACCACAGTGCCTTGATCTCACCTGATAAGTGATGATAAAGCCAATTGGTGGAAGCGCACTTCACCCGGGATCCTTAACTAGTGAGGCACTGGCTATCTTATCTCTAGTTGCCGGAACACAACAATGCTACAAACATTGATGTTATGACGACATTTTTAGATAAGATGGTGGTAGCTAGCCAGGCGGACAAACAAGTCCACCACCAACCAAACCGAGTACACAAAGATGTACAACCCGCTGGGAATCAAACCCGGGACCTCTGGGTCTAAACCGGTGGTCTCAACCACTAGACCACAGAGGCGGTTGAAAAACTGTCGGGTCAAGATTGATCATCAAATAAAAAGTAGCCTGAAGTGATCCGTGCTTCAGAAGGCACGTTAAGCCGTTATTTTGTATTATCTCTATAGTGCGGTGAGTCAGTCGTTAACCAAACTGACGAGCCCACATTTGGTCAATGTTTGGAGTTTTCAAAATAAAGCAATACTGGCCTTAATTTGCATTAACTATTTTCAAACTAACTCAAAATATCACCATTCTTCTATCATTGTGCATTATTTATACAATATATTGCAATAAAACCTACATTTCATTAGATGATGTGGTGCTACGAGTGCCATTCGACATAGACAATTAATAATCAAAAAATCGTGGCAATGTTGCGGAGTATGTCTGTGGTCTGTTTATTTTTTATGTTGGTGATTCATATTTATGGTCTCTTTATTGTGTCTTTACTTTATTGTTTTCTAAACTTTACGCAAAGACAAAACATTGGAACAAAACACTTTTTACGAATCTACGTTTACTGGTCGTGGTACGTTACTGGTCATTGCCAAACCGGTTGCTCCAGTCACCCTAGTAGCACGTGAAGGAGGATGTACAGACGCCTGCACATCAACTTGTCCAAAACTGTCAAATACTTCAACAAATGTTCAACCATATTACATGGTTATAAAGTCTATTGAGGAAATGTGATAGTTTGTGGTAGTCTAATGTGCAGACGTGTGTGCGTGCGTACAGTGGTTTTTGTGGGTAAGTAGGCCCCTCTTTCTTTCGAATCTCTGTCGAAGTCCTCAGGCGGGCAGGGAGGCGGGAGCTGGAGGGAAGAACCCCACGTAACCATCGGCGCCTTCACGGGCGCGGTGGTACTTAGGCGACGAGTATTCCACTGGCAAAAATTCAATTCAATTCAATTCATTTATTTGCATATATTGTGTATAAATAGGTCTTACAAAGTACCTATAGGGTGCTTACAAGAACCCTGTAAGGGTACAGCAAAATCTTATCAACTAATTTTTCATATAAAAAAGAGGTAAAGTACAATGGAAGAGTCATACATAACCATTTGGATGTCCCAGGGCTTGTCGCACGCTTTAGTATACTTAATGCGTTTTCTCCTGTTGAAAAAAAAAAACCCGGCCAAGTGCGTGTCGGGACACGCGCAGTGTAGGGTTCCGTAGCCCATCTCAATAATGCGGACTCTGAGAAGAGGGCTTTTATGAACATTTATTTAACGATGGCTTATATACTTAAATGTAGATACTACCGGTTTCACACACTTGACAACGTTATTTAAGTAGTTCCCAATGAGGAATTTGTACTGCGCCAAGTACATTTATTTCATAAGTTGGTCGACTGTTACTCGTTAACTTGTAAAGCCTACTTAGCTGTGATAGTTTTCCTTTTAACTTCGTTATATATACAACTACCGTGAATTTTTTCTCGTATCCAAAAACAACCATTTGGCTGGCAGGGCCCCCCCTGCACGGACTGGACGGGACACTTGGCTCTAATAAAATTTTGCACTATAAAGCTTAATGGCTCACAAACGGATGCCTCAATCAAAAAACTGTTTTCACAAACCCGCTATATTTTTGAAATTTCTATCCAACGACACCCCACACTTAGGGGTAAACAAGAAAAAAAAATTACATCCTCACATCACGTGTAGGGGAGGTAAACTAAAAAAAAATATTTTCAAAATTTTACTTTACCACTTTGTCGCCGTGATTATTATGTATATCGTGACGACTGCTCTCCAGGATGGGATAAAATCTCACCTGCTGTTGTGAAAGCATCCCGAAACGCTCTGATACCGCCAATTACACATATGTGTAATCTTTCAATTACGTCTGGTGTCTTCCCTAAGGTGCTGAAGAGAGCACTTGTCAGTCCTATTTTTAAGCAGGGTGACAAAGAAGATGTTGCTAATTTTAGACCGTTATCGGTCCTGCCCATTCTTTCGAAGGTCTTGGAAAGGATATTAAACAATACTCTTGTCAAATTCTTAGACAAATATAACTTGATAGCGAAAAATCAATTCGGTTTTAGATCTGGAATCTTCACTGAAGATGCAGTCACTAGCATCACAATTGAGGTAGTAGATAAACTTGACAGTAAAAAGAAATATTTCGGCGTCTTTCTCGATCTTTCCAAGGCCTTCGATACCCATCTTGATCAACAAGATGGAGTGCCATGGTGTTCGTGGTCGAGAGCTGAACATTTTCCGGAGCTATCTTCTGCACAGGGAACTGTGCGTTAAGATTGGGTCATACATCAGTGACATAGAGTCTATCGACTACGGCGTTCCTCAAGGCAGCATACTGGGGCCAACTCTATTCCAGCTGTATGTAAACGATCTTTGCAAACTCAAAATACCTGATTGTAGTGTATTTGCCTACGCTGACGACACCGCTCTTCTGGTATATGGTAATGACTGGAGGAGTGCTAAGCTACACACTCAAAACACCCTTTAAATTATGATAAACTGGCTCTCTAAAAATCTCCTCAACCTGAATTTAAGTAAGACGCAAATACTCCCATTCTTCGTTTCTCCTGCCTCCTCACCACCATCCGATGATTCCAATATTGTCTTACATACCTGTACTTCGCAATCAACATGTGGCTGCCACCATATTAAGATTGTTTATAGTGTAAAATACCTTGCGGTCATTATCGATTCTAACTTGAAATGGCGTCCACAGATAGAGGTCCACTGGCTTGTCTTATTGTATTCCGATCTGGGGAGGGGCTGGCAGTACTGTGATACTGAACTTAGAGCGGGCGCAAAGAACCATCTTAAAGATAATGACTCATAAACATATTCGATACGCAACAAATTCGCTATACATGGAATGCCAGGTCCTAACAGTCCGGCAACTATACATTCTCCGAAGTATATTGCGAAGACATGCCTCTCTCCCCCTCGATGTGAGTATCCTCACTCGTCGACGGGCATCAATCCGCGTATGTCTTACGATAAAATGCCGAACAGTTTGGGCGAAACGTAAGTATGCAGCCCTCTCTTCAAAACTATATAATGAGATACATACACGGGCGTTCATATATCTATACTCTGAATAGATACGAGGTTAAAAAGAAAACCACATCTTACCTACTGAATATGTCATATATTGATACTGAAAATCTCCTTAAATAGCATACATAAATAAAAGATCTATAAAATAATAAATACCACTCACTCAAACACACACACACACACACACACACACACACACACACACACACACACACACACACACACACACACACACACACACACACACACACACACACACACCCCTCACGCACACACACATCCCCACTCACACACCCCACACACACTAAAATAATAAAAAAAAATACTTTTTTTCTTATTGCTATTCCAGGTATTTCTTTTTTTATCTCCTTTAATGTTTAACTAAATATTCATGAATCTGTAGTTGCACTTACATAGCTATGTGTAAAATGCTATATATAAGTTAAAAATGTCGAGGAATCACTGACACTGAAAATACAGTTTTTACTAGTTTCAATGTCAGGGACTCATCCCTTTAGATTCAAGGAAAATAAATCCACACCTATAAGAATATTACCATGTAAACACTATTGTAATCACATCATTATTGGGTTATGAATAAATGAATTATTCTTAATATCCATGCCAAATTACAGCTTTCTAGTACTAAGAGTCTATGAGCTAGACTGGGGTCAGACAGACAGACAGACAGACCAGACGGACATGGCGAAACTATAAGGGTTCCTTGTTGACTACGGAACCCTAAAAAGCGTTATTATAATACCAGTGCCTAGAAAATCTATAGACTACTATCATTAATGTGAGAGCTCAATGAATCGCCTTAAAATCATGTATTTCTTTCCAAAAATGGATTTGTTAATAAATATGCTGAAACAATAAAGTAATTTATTGTTTTATCAGCATAATTTATTGCATGACTCTAGTACTTTTTATTTAACTTTAACATATGTATTTTTCATATAAGCATGACGTATGCTATAGGAACTTGGTAAGAAAAAGCGAAATAACGTTTTTATGACGATATCTCGACATAGGCATACCGTTAATCACCATGCTGAAGTCTGAAATCATTACTTTCACGATGTTACGTTGCATATTTTGCGTAAGTATGAGAAATTCGAAGTTGATGTAGCGTACAAATCGCAAGAATTTGTGCATTTTATACGAAATCATAAGAACCAACGCAATTTTGGGGTCTTCTTGATTAATTTTTTAAATGCAGTAACTTATGTAACATACACAAGCAATAAAGTAGTATATTGCATCTCGTAATCTCTCTTAATCTTCGTGTTAAATTTTCAATGTTGATGGCACTTGATTTCTTACTCGGCACATGCTATAGTTACACTAAGGTTGTAATTTTTAGTTGCTATTTTTAGTTTCTGTATTTTTTTTATGTGACTTTGTGTATGTGTCGTGTATTACCATTAAATGTTATTCATTCATTCATTCATTCTTACCAATTATTTAAGTTTTATACGATTTTTAAATATTCCTGTTTCCAAAACCCATAATTTTATCTTTGCTGGACTTACGCCTTCTCACAAAAATAATAGCACATGGGAAGATGGAGCATAACCATAACAGTTCTCCACGCAAGGCTCAGCTCATCAACTTATCAAGGCCAAAGGCGTTGAAGGAGTGTTTAAGTCCTACCATAGATGAAAGGACATTACGCTAAAGCCTAAAGTATAATTTAGATATTACGTAGTCCTACAACAAACGAGCCATGCGACAATAACTATATTATTATACTGTCTTTAAGAGCGAAAGTTAAGTTATCGAAAACTTTGATACATGAAAATCGTTACACTAATGATTCAATTACAAGATACGAGCAAGTGAAAATTCCAGCTCCAAAATTTGCTCTTAAATGCGTTAACAATACGGGCTATTGAAATTTCAAAAGGGTCGTTTTGAAAGTGCACTCAGACAATGGTTTTTCAAAACAAAAGACGTTCGGCCACGAGACAATCTTATCGGGGTCTCGCAAAATCAAATATGCGTAACTAACTCTTGCGCAGTCGCCCGTCTAAGACAATTGCATGTGTGTATAAATGACCGAATTCGAAGCCATTAGCAAGCGTTGCGATTTCTGAAATGCTTTTAACGAATAATTCAAATTAATGGTACTTAATGATTTTTTTATTGGAGTAGGTATAGGCTTATGACTCCGCTCCACCCGGTGTTAAGTAGAAACAGGGTCGACAGTGCCTAGTGCGAGTTTAATTCAGCATTCGATCACGAGAATTTGTATAGCATTGAAGTAGCACTTCCTAGAGCCCCGCCCGATCCTCTAAATGCCACTACACATTTACAGATTACACTAAACATGCACACTAGTTTAGGCCCAAGACACCTTAGTGCGTTATGCCGTTCCCTCTAGAGAACCTCCGAAGGTGATTTGTTTCACACGGCTTGAGGACCCTTTAAGTTTGCCTTAAGTTTGCCTCAGACGGCATTTTCAGCTTTATTTGGCCTTTTTGGGTGCGGCGAAAAACTTAAAGGGTTCCTCAAGCCGTGTGAAACGAATCACCGTCAGAGGTTTTCTAGAGGGAACGGCATCACGCACTAGTGCGTGTCGCCGTGCCCTACTAGATTCTCCAAGGGCTCGGATTAGATCGGAAAATGATAAGAACCTGGTTGTTTTCGTGATATAGCAGCCGGTACACTCCCCAACGCACTTAGGGTCAGTGTGTTGGATTATGGCACATTCTCCTCAAGTGCTATTGTACATACTTATACGGCATCCTTCATAGGCATAGATAATGGTGACGAAGATCCACTTACAATAATAACATAACAAGCTCATTTTTATGTCCCCACTGCTGGGGCACGAGCACGAAACACCAGTGAGAATGGATCATAAACCACCACGCAGGCCCAGTGCGGATTGGTGGTTGACAATGATTATATTATAGGTATGCCAAAGTGACTTTATTTGATTTTTTAAATAGCTTATAACTCAGTAACTTCGGTATACACTCAGAGTTTTTTAAAAGCTTGTTCTCAGCTTCGCTATAGCTCTGTTGAGGTAACACAGTGTTTCTCAACAGTGTTATGGTGGTAAACAGTTGACAGTGTAATTGGCGTTCACCATTCACGAGCACGACTGGATAGCTTATCGCTTTCCTTATGATAATTTCACCTGGCTCTATATATTGCAACCTGTTGGATTAGGTTTTACTTTTACTTGACCTATAAAACCACTTAATCTTAAAAACCTTAGCTTTTTGGAACGACAAATTAAGGCAATTCATTTGGAATCGTTTCAATATTATTTTAGAATGATTCAAGGCAGCGTTTTTAATTTTATTAGAGTTTTTTATTTAACCTTTGCTTTCAGCTGTAAGTGTAAGCAATTAAGTGGTTAGCATTATTACGCGGCACTCGCAGCGACGACGATGGCACAAAATATGAACACTCACAGAAGGTAAGCTTCATACAAACGCGCTAGTGCAAACCGACACATCCCCCTCCCCCCGCCCGATCCTCCAAATGCCAATACACATTTACAAAATACATTAAACATGCACACTTTTTTTTTTTAAATGCACACTACTTTTGACCCGGTCAACACGAGCCGAGGTCCGAGCCTTTAGAGCGCCCGCCCTCAGTTTGTTCTACTCCCTGAACCGAACTCCTCGGAGAATCTAGTAGAGGACACGCACTAGTGCGTGATGCCGTTCCCTCTAGTAAACCTCTGACGGTGCTTCGTTTCACACGGCTTGAGGAACCCTTTCAGTTTCTCGCCGCCTCGAAAAGAGCCCCGGTGAAGCTGAAAAGCTGTCCCTGTGTGGTGCCGGGGATAAAGAATTGCACCACTCCATCTGTTTTCGTGGGTGTCGTAAAAGCCGACTAAGGGACCATTCCAGAGAATGGGCAGCAGCATCTCTCTGAGGTTAACTCTCATCTTACTGCCAGCCCGCCTGCCAAGCGTGGCGATTATGGCAAATCCCCCCATATATCCTTGGGGGGCCTTTGTCCAGCAGTGGACGTCTTTTGGCTGAGATGATGATGATGATGATAAAGCCCAGCGGCAATCAGCAAACTCTCTCAAAAAAAAAGCACACAAAGGCAACTTCGCACGAACGTGGAATTTCACAACAGCTGCGCTCGGGCAGTTCAGAGCTGTTCCGAGATTCGTGTCCGTGAGAAGGTCACTATGTGCGTTGCTCGAGCGCGTTATGTATATTAAACTTAACACCTGAAGGTCTCTTTTTTTTGTGACGATGGCGACGTGCAATAATTTCGAATTGTAATTTTTAATTAGACTCAGTGGCATTGTGACATGAGCCGGACTTTCGAAGGAAGTTACTATGTTTACGGTGTTTCCTAAATATTTTTTTAGTGTTGGAACATAAAAAATTACGAACTCCATAAGCGTTAGCCTATTTAGAGCTTGTTAACTGCTTACAGTCGACTGTTATGTTCACTTAACAGATTAAGTTAATTCTAATTACCTTATTGCTATCAGTGATGTATGAAAATATAACTTAGGTTATCTATTGTTACTCTATTGCCACGATGTCATGCATCAGTTTATTCTAAGAGATTTTTCTCTCTTTAAACAAACTGCTTAATAGTATCAGTTCGCATTTGGCTACAGTTGAGCTCATATGAAGGTCACTTAAGTATAATTTTAAAGTTATTATCATTTCATTGAAAAGCCTTATTGCTCTGTACGCTAAAACATTAAAATTTTATAGCCTTGGTTTGCTTAAGAAAGCTTTTTAAGATCATTGCGCTGAATTTTTAATATGACCTTAAAGATAATGTTAAGTAATAAACTCAACTTTAAAGTTAAATGACAATTATACTCTGCATTATACCAAATTGCGCATAAAAAAAATGCTTAAAGTGTATTTTTTGTAAGCGATGTGGAGTTGGTATAATGTACTAGAATCTAACATCTACCTCATAAGAGAGTTTATACGAATAGAACCTTTCTGGTTTTCATACTTTTTGTTGTGTTGTTTTATTTTAATAAAACAAACACAGTATGACAGAGATACAATGATGTTTAATGTAAGAATAGCGCAAAAGCAGGTTTTAATATTTTAGAGTGTCTGTTTTAGGGCCACTTTTCTACAATATCTTTTAATCTGAAAGATGCACCCGCCCTCAGTGACTAAACGTTTTGAAAGCTAATGTCGATTGGATGCTTTGAAACGTCATGGTAAAATTTAAAGAATTCATATCTGCTTAGAAATGGTAAAGACTGTTTTGGATTATTAATGAAAAACACAGTTTTCTCCGCATTTAACTTTAATATATATTTTGGTCAGACTTACTACTTACTTCTGCTATATTCTAATTTTTAACCCGGTTATTCATAAAAACTATTTAGGCATTATATAGTTAAATATCGTGTTGTCAATGTCACACAAACGTCATTTTGAATTTGAGAAAAAGAGACAAAACAATGATTAACTAAATAATGCATATATAGTTTTTATGAATAAGGAAGGGGGTTATAGTTTTTTAAATTAAATAATCTTACTTTTGTCATGTTCAGTCTCTACGTGGCAACACGACCTTCTCATTGTTTATATATAAACCATAGACTAACTACAGATGTGGCAGTAATTTGCAGACGTGCAAAAAATATTTATACAGTAATAAAATTTATTTAGAAAGCTTTACGTGCTTTCGACAAAAGTTTTATTACGCTCTAACATGCATCACATAATTTGACCATATAAGTTTTAGCTAGATCTTCCAAGGTACGTCTAATTCTGGTCCGCTCTCTGTGCCACCTCAAGGCACTCCGTGATGCTAACGCTGATTTAAATTTTTCATTTTACTGACTTATTGTAAAAAGTTTGTTGGACCAATGGAGTAATATGTAACTGTGAAGATGAAAATAGTGAATGACGTATTTATTGTAATTATATTCTAACGCGAGTGTCATTGTATAATAATCAATCTAATTTATTCGTGTGATAAATGTTATAGATGTATGTCGTTTTTATCACAATAAATACATGAAAAATAAATAAATAAATAAATAAATAAATAACCCTATTCGAATATCTAAATAATGGAGTTAGGGAAGGATGCCTAAAAACTCCGTGGCGGTAAGCCAATCAAAACTGCAGGGTCAATTTATAATTCTCACCGTTCTCCTCCCTTCACTAGGGTCCTATCAAGGCGACAAAAAATATTACCTAGTTTTAAAATAAACAGCTATTACAACTTAAATGGTACATTTGCTTTCCTCATGGTAGAGCAGCTGACGATAAGAAAGAATTCAGTCTTTTATAAACAGGTATACCTAAAAAAGGTTAATAAGTGTTTTCTGGCCTACACTCCAAAATACTGTTGTTATTGCCGTCCGTACCATACAGATCTATTTACTTCTCCGCGTTGTATCAAATTCCCATCCACTATGGATCGAATGACATTTCACTGTCTATCTAATTAAGGCGGTCAAGGAACAAATGAATATATTTTGAAATTATTAAAATTATTTAATTATTAACATGATCTATTTTTTTCTGTACCTACGTTACTCGGACTCTCATTGTATTAGCCAACAAGAAAGCTTGCGATTATGCAAATCGCAACACATTACCGAACAATTACGCTAACTTATTACGTTGCAATTACTATAGAAAATCTGCTGAGCTGATAGGCAAAAATGCTATATCTCCCGACAATTTCTATCTATTGTTCTACGCCGATAGATTGTCAATACGTACGTACGTAATAAGTAGATCACACACACTCGTGTAGAGTGAAACGTGGTATATAAACGATGCAAATTACCAAGGCAGGCACAATTCATACTACATTGGTGCAGTGAGGTGCAGCAACCTACACACTCCGCAATGAAATACCATGTGCGTACCGTGAGTCGTGATTGTGCCGTGTTGTGATTAATACCTACGTCCCAAATAATGAGTGTTTGATAATTTAAATTAGGAAAAAAGTAAAAAAGTGTTTGGATCCATAGAGACAAAAAAAAATCTGACTTTACAGTTCCTTTTTTGAAATATGTTGGAAAAATAATTTGACAAAAGTGTCAAAGAGAACAGATGTTTTCTAACTTAAAAAGAAAACGATCGTAAAGCTTTAAACTAAGACATAATCAAAGCGTTACGAACTGGAAAATCAATAAACATTTTAACACTAAGTTCTTATCTTCAAATTTTTCTTTTACTTTTACAATAACAAACAACAAAAAGAAAGTTAAACAATAGCAATTAAAATCGTTAACAAGTGTTATTAAATTCATTTATGTATCAATTCAGTGAGCAGACTGTTGGAACACTCTTCCTGTACTCAATATTATAGGAACAGGCGTTATATAATTATAATAGCGGTTCCTAGTCCGCTTTCATAAACTGGTTAGAGAGTAGTACCTACTGTATTTTGATCTTGATAGTACCTTATCTAATTATCAACCTGCTATGATTTGTTTGCAATGTCATTTAAATTTACATACCTATCTTGTTGCTGTTTTTACATGCGAAACTTTACCCCGATACAGATCAAAAAATTTCAAGTTTCTATATATCTATATATTATGATATGATATGTCCAATAGCAATAAAAGAGATAGATAAACGAGACAGATATCTTACGTTAGCTAACTAATCATTTTTTTATTCAAATTAATAGTATTCATATCTTTTTTAGATTTTCCTGGGATTCCTGGCCGTGGCCGCTGCATACCCCGGCATCATCCATGATGAGGCACCTCAACTGGAGGAGAAGTACGACCACGCGCCGATAGGTGAGTCGGGACACCACCATCACATCCAACACGAGCACGCCAAGTCCCACCAGTCCATCAAGTTCGAACACTTCCACCCAGTTCCTGTGTACGTCAAGAAAGAGCACAAACATTTGCTAGAACACCCTCTAGAGAAAGGAAAGAACGAACAGAACCTGAAACTGATCCATCCTGAGACTGAGCACAAACATGGCGGCGGACTCGTCCTCGAAGACCATAGACTAGACACCGAGCATTTAGCTGCCAGTCTTGGGCACGGTTTGGAACATGGAGGCTATGAACATGGAGGTTTCGAGCAAGGAGGTCTCGAACATTATGGTGGTTTCGAAGGCTACGAAGGTGGTGAAGAGTTGAAGGGATACTCCGACTTTCAGCCTTCTCACGGCTTCGCATCAGAACATGGACAGTCCCTCTCCGGAAACGGCGAAGAAGGTTACCACTATGGTGCATATTAACGGCATTTCCTAAAAGCTTTCTAGTGGAAGATACTCGACAGACTTATAGTTTAGGTATATTTTTTGCCTGTTGATAGGTACTTAGAGTTAAATTCGTTATTTCTGTTGCTCAAAAGCTACTTTGCTTCAGCGAAAATGTAAAAAAATATTCATATCTCTGTAAAAAATAAATCATGGTCAATCTTTAGTGCAACAGAAATATTCTGTTTTAGATTAACTCATTAGCTTGAGTTTGGTATTTGTTCTGTTCAAAATGTACCTGATAGGCTTAGTAATTGGTTGCAATGTCGACGAACAACAAAAAGTTTTGTTTCACAAAATAGTTGTTGCGAAATTGTCAAATGGCTGATTTGGCGTGGAGTGAGTGGATGGGCGTATATGTTCGTATGTTTTTCGTTCGAAATATAGTAACTAGAGGCGCTTGATGAGTCCTTGTGAAATTGTGATATTAATAAATGTTTGTTATAACTTAATCTATTGTTTCATTTATTTAAAACAGAACCACCCTACTTTCTTCATATCCGCGAGGAGATTTGGCCTGAGTACAAAGTTTGTACTGAATAATGTATTGCAAATATCAAAAAGTCCATATAACTGGAGCTTTACCCCATTTCAAAACAAACAGTACATATTATGTTACCCACCGAACTAGCACCGCAGTGTCAAATGACATAGTTAATATTACAAAATACATACTTATGTTGAGCGTTACATAATCACTAAGTACCCAATACAAATTTGCATTGATTGACATCACCGACACTAGTTTCGACGTATTCAAAGCAGATTTGTTTTCTAATGCAAAATGGTGCCAAATTACGTGGACACATAATTGCGAGAGCGATCAAATTGATAATTGAAAGAAACTGCATAAACAGGTACCACATAATTATGTATTACCGCGGTGTTATGTAGTGGATGACTTGCTAAGCTTTGTTATCCGTTATACGTAACGCGGGTCCGATCATGCAATTATAATTTTACGTTGCTTTCTTATTAAGGCATTGCCCAGACGACCGAGTAAAACTGCTAATTGACGACCTCCGTAGCCGAGTGGCTTGCACGACGGACTTTGGGCGGCGCTAACTCTGAGGTCCCGGGTTCAATTCCCGGTCGGGTCAATGTCGAAAACTAACTTTTCGATATTGTGTCGGGTCTGGGTGGTTATGGTACCGTCGTTGTTTCTGATTTCCATGAAACGAGTGCTTTAGCTACTTACCTTGGGATCAGAACAATGTATGTGATGTTCTCTAAATAAAACAATAAAAAAAATTAAAATATTTTTAACTTAATAATTTTATAGGGGTTTACTGATTTAATGACTTTAGTGATAATTAAATACAGAGGTAGTCTGTTACTAGCTGTCATCCAGCAAAATTTCAATGTAATTCTATATTATTACTTGGCCATGAATACTGTGTCGAACACAGTGCCTTCAAGTGTCGAACATTGTGCCACTACGATACGAGTGGATGGGTGGTTACAACGCACTTGATGGTTAAAGTTGATAAAGTCGATAGTGGCAGCGCATTTTACTTAAGAAATCCACAAGGACTAATTCCTTAGTTAAGGAATGTAAAAAGGTTTTTGTTTATGTAAGACCACACTAAAAAGCTTATATTTTATCAAAAATGAGTTTTTCTGCCATCGTTTTAAAGTCTTCCAACTAGAAAAATCACCAGACTATTACCAAATAGGCCAAACAGTTACTAAAATAAAAAACAAATCCAACATGAAATCTACACAGCAGACGTAATTGGGCACCATGCATGCGTAAAACTATAAAATTAACGCTGACTAGTGCAGAGTAGTAATGTTTATGTTGCTTCTAACTGTCGAAACACAATAACGCCGTTAACATTGTTGTTATGACGACATACTTAGAAAACATGACTTCAACAAACCATAAGGAACAACCACACTCAGTAAAGTCTTATTTTTTTACATCCGAGAAAGGTACACACGCCTGCACATCAACCTACCACAAACTGTCAAATTTCCTCCATAGACTTTGAACTCTATACCTAAGTGAAAAAGTTGTAAAAGTGTTGAAGAAATTTGACAGTATTGGATAGGTTGATATGCAGGCGTCTGTACCTAGTTATTGCTTGTATTTATGTTTGTCTTGTTTGTTGTCCTTTAAATAAATAAGATATTTCTGGTACTGAGCTCGCAAATGTGCGTACGTCAGGCGGCGATTGGAAGCGGACAGGAACGCTTGCCACATCAAGAGTATAATGCGTTGCGAATCCTGAAATTTCAGTTATTGTGCTTCTGTGCCCTGTAGCTTAAGTAGATATTCCCGATCCGATCCAAACCCCTGGAGAATCTGGTAGGAAACAGGGACACGCACTTAGCGTGATGCCGTTCCCTCTACACAACCGCTGACGGTTTTTCGTTTCACACGGCTTGAGGAACCCTTTCAGTTTCTCGCCGCCCCAAATAAAGTCCGAGGACGCTGTAAAAGCCGCCTGAGGCAGAAAGCAAACTCTCTCCGAAATTATCTGGACAAAAGACCCTACGCATCGAAGCAAAAGAATGCTAAAAATTGGTATTAGGGTCACCATCCATCTGATCCTGGGCAGAATACATTTCCAGGATATTTATGACAGACACTAACCGATCTTGCTCAATGTGCTTGCTGACCAGTTGTGTCTTTTGTACAAGACACAGGTATGGTCTTGCGTAGAGTATTGCTCGCACATCTGGGACGCTTCCGCAAAGTATCTTCTCGATGCCTTAGACAGATTGCAGCGTCGCGCTGTACGCATTATCGGCAATGCAGAGGTCACAAATACTGTCGAACCCCTGCAATTGCGTAGAGATATAGTGTCACTCAGCGTCTACTATCGTTTATCGGCGAGTTCTCTGAAGTACTCTTTGACCTTATCCCACCTTCTCCCTTCCTCCATAGGAGTACACGTGCTGCTCTCCGGAGTCATCGCCTCACTGCCACACATATCCCTTCGCGCACAAAGAAATTTGGTGACTCGTTTCTTTGTCGCACCTCCAAAAGATGGAATATTTTACCAGCACACGTTTTTCCTCTTTCCTATGATATGGGGTCCTTCAAACGATGCGTGAAGAAGCACCTTGTGGGCCGGCAGAGTGAAGTTGACTGATGCTGCGTTGTTTTCACGCTGCATCAGTTGTCTTCGCGTCTGGACTCCATTTTCACTTAACATCAGGTGGTGTGGAGTCATTTGCCGTGCTAAGTATAAAAAATAAAAAAATAAAAAATGTCAGGACCGGTTTCTTGACGAGTGAGCAATTAGCCTTCATAAGAATAACAATAAGAAATTATTTATTGTCGATTACATAGACATTACAGAAAGATATAGGTACGACGAATAAGGAAACATGTTAAAAATAATAATATTTATAAAATACAGTGAAAAAGTTAAACGCCCACCCGACCCAGCCAGGAATCGAACCTTGGTCTTCCGCAATCCGGGCAGCTGCACTGACCGCTATGCTACCGGGAAGGCTGACATAAGCGCTGAATTTTGTCACTGCTTTTTAATTTTTTGAGTGCTAATAGTGGCACAGTGCCATCTATCCAACGGTTGTTGCAACCGATGGCCATGCAGATTCACCTTTACAGATGAAATACCACAAATTTGATAACACAAAACTATAGTAAATTTTACTTTTTATTTTCAAGTGCTAATTGCTGCACTGAAGCTAAATTAAATATTTATAAAATTTGTAAAATACATTGAAAAAATTGTACGCCCACCCGACCCAGCCAGGAATCGAACCTTGGTCTTCCCAGCAATTAGCACTTGAAAATAAAAAGTAAAATTTAAAAATAATAATAACAAAACAACAATAAGGAAACATGAAAGGGTGTGTAAAGGCCAACTAGGACCCTGCCTCAGCTTGTGCCGTTGCGGTGCTGAAAAATAAACACCACCACAACGACGCTGGTATTCTGACAGGGCCTATACTATCATCTCACCTGATGTTAAGTGATAATAAGGCCGAAGGCTACCAGGAACTTTACCAGGAATGCTTAACTACTGAGGCACTGGCTCTCTTATCTCTGGCTGCCTGAACACAACAATGCTACGAAAATTGTTGTTATGGCGACATATTTGGATAAGATAGCAAGAAAAGAAGTTTAACGGCTAGGAGACACGCGCTCATAAAACTTTCTTTCCATGATCACTAGTCGGTCGTCTGCGTTGAGCCTAAGAGGCGGGCAGTGGCGAAATCTTATTACTCAGTTTTTGTTTCCAAGTAATGTAAGGCATTAACGCTAAGATGTTGCAAACATAAATGGGTATATAGTTTTGTAATTACATAATTATTATCATATTGTGACATTGTTGTTTTATTGAACTTCATACACGAGTAGGTCTTTATTTTTATGATTGCAGTACTAACGAAATGTACCACCCGATCACTCAAAATCTTTCATTAAAATCTTAGGATGGATTTTGTTTTCATATATTTGAAAAACTTTTTATAAATGAAACTTATATTTTATTATTGTTTACATTGCTCCTTGTAAGTGTAAAATTTACATTAGCTAATGAACCGTAGATATCGTGCCCAGAACCTCTTGTGTTCTGTATTTTACGTTAACTGGAATTTTAACTGTATGTTTCTTGAATTAAGTAAAAAAAAAGAGTAAGTACATTCGACTATTAGACACCTATTATAGTCATCTTGTAGGTAGATTTATGGGCAATTATTCGCTCTGCTTGTTTTTATAGTACTGTGATGTGATTTCACGTCTTTGTTGGAGAGCTAATTAAGCGATTGAAGAACCTTGCGTTGCCTGACCCAAATGGTCTCTTAGCGGATTATTCCACGATTTACTCAAGAATGGCTTTAAGAAATAAATACTGACGCAAATACACTTAAATGGGCAGTAAAAAGGTGGAATGTCTCTTATGAAAATGTGGTAAGTAAACTAAGTTTCATATGTTATTGCTGCATATGAATTAATCAACAACACAGCCAACAAAATAACGATGGATTTTTACCGTATGTTAGTTTTACTTCTCAAAAGAAGAAATATTGTTTCAGGTTAGTAGTTATTTAACATAACGGTGGAATGGAGACTTTTGAATCAGGTATAGGCTCATGGTCTTCCACGTGAAGTTCTACGGTAGGATTCTAGAGGTAAGTACACTAGAGACTCCAGGAACGCTAAGGATACCCATTTTAGCATCTAATTGAGAATTTATGCTAAATAGAAGCTACATTCTACGGTACATAATTTTTTAAAATGATATTATATTATAAATACTCTTTTTTTAACAGAAAATTGTAATGTGAATATGGTAAATACTTAATGTATGTTACTACTAATTACCCTAGCCCAAATAGAACAAAGCTTGCATTATGTTTAAATAACAAAATTGACATAAATTAATAACATATAGCTCTTTTCATGGGTCAAATTTAGGTTTAGGATCCCTTTGTAGTACTACGATTAAGTTCTATGCTATAACACCATTTTTAATTGAAATCACCTATCCTCTTAACACATCATTTAGCTAGTATTATCAACACTTTTTGACATTTGCAAGATAAAGACAGCCAAGGAATGGAATATGTTACCCTAGTCTATGTTTTTTTACAATAAATTGGCATCTTTTACCAGGGTGATCAATTAACTTCTGGATAAGGCCGCCTCTAATGACCTTTTTTCAGTATTATTTCAATTTCAATATCAATTTCCTAACCTTCTTGACAAAGCCCCACTGACGAGAGCCATACGTACACTCAACCGGGTAGCCGAGAGAACAGACATGTTCATAAGTTTACGCGAACACTATATCTATACTAATATTATAAAGAGGAAAGCTTTGTATTTTTGTATGTATGTTTGTAACGAAAAAAACACAAAACTACTGGACCTATTTAAAAAAATCTTTCACCATGAAAATGCTACATTAGCGTTGAGTCACATAGGCTATATTAAAAAAAATCCACCCGTGTGAAGCAGGGTCGGGCCGTCAGTTAAATATTTATTGAAATGAAACACCTTTACGAAGCTAGGTACTTGCGTTTAATTAGGCCTAAAGTTTCTTCGTGCTTATGAAGGCATGTTATGTGTCGGGTATTGTCCCAAGGAAGCCAAGGTACAATAAGTTATGACCAGTGGAGCGATTTTTGAACTGGTGACTAATTCTCACGCTATGATATTAATTAAGAGTGCTCCGTTATATTTTATTAAGGGCACGGTAACTTATTTTTGACAAATTAGCAAAATTGTAAATATTATGTTACAAGTTATGTTACAAGTTATGTTACAAGTTTTGTTACAAGTTCATAATTGATTCAATATAAACTAGTAGATCCATTCTAATAGTACATAATTGTAAAGTCTATTATGCAAAACCGTCAAATAATAAAGTCGCATAATGATAGTCTGTAACCCGCGTACGGGGCGCTATGGCAACACAGCTTTACGTAACGTTTGAAATCTCGTAATTACGTAGACATCTCGCTTTCCTAGTACATTTAGTATTCAAGCAAGCCATTGCTTTCTTGGTCGTGAGCGATTTTGTCGCATTTTGTAACGACGGAAGGATGATAATACGTGTGACAGGCAACAAACGATTGTTAATAGCACTAGAATTAGCATTGATTCGTGTAAATATGTAGTTTTATAACTACTGCTGCTGTTTATTGTTGGTGTTCAAAATCTCTAAGTATCACATTATTGTTAACTTTATGAAACGAGTTCATTGGTGACTTATTTTTTTCTAAAACGAAATCTCAAGTCAGAGTTCAAAGAGATTTGATTTTAAACAACGATATCCTGAATAGAATTTGTGTTTTACATATTACATAAGCGGCGTGCAATGTAACTCATTAGATTCAATATAACGGAATAGAATGACATCTACTAATTATACATATTTCACTAAAACATACTTTTTTTTATATGAAGCTATTCCTCTAACGCGTTGATGTCTTTAGTTGCGCAAAAGATGAAAAAGAGACAAAACCTCAGATATTCATAGTTTTTTTGGCACAAATATCTTTATTGGCATTGTAGTTTGTTTAATTGTACAAAAATGTCGCAGTTTATAGACGCACTGCGAATATTTAAACAGAAATGTTGTTAAGCCTAATTTATTATAGCGAGCAATGTTGACGAGAAAAGAAATAAGCAATAATTTTGTTTTTGTTTTTATTACAACTTTTCTATGTAATATATTTTACAATTAACATTAAAAATAATAAATACTACACGTATAAAAACACCCAGACAATCCTCAAGTTATAACAAAGAACAATACAAAAGGATTATCAGGGCTTCCATGAATGACTTAGTTCCTTAGATAATTCTGTTTTTAGCTAGGCAAGGAGCGTTGTTGTAGCAAATAAGGTTTATCTACCTTTGAGTAAGCCGTCTGTCTTAACGATAGGAACAGCTTGAAGTATCCCTACCGGTATACGATACGGCTGAGAAACTTTAACTCCAGCATGGGGTACAGGAATAAAGAATGGTTTCAGAACAGGAATATTAGCATGTTTTATCAAAAGTGTCCCTTTAGTTATAGCGTCCTCTTGTTGTACTTCAATTGGAGATGAGTTCCCTGAAGCTTCAGCTTTGGCTACAGCGTTTTCTTTCGCAATCTTAGATACGAATCTTTGGTAATCAGCTGCTTGCTCTTCCGATTGAGCTGCATACTTGGTGTCCGCGTCTTCCGGCTTTTGTTTTGTTACATACTCCTCTTGTTTAACGACGACTGGAGCAGAACTCCTTATAGCTTCGGCTTTTGCTAATGCATTCTCCTGCTCTATTTTAGTTAGGAACCTTTGGTAATCGGATTGTTCTTTGTGATCTTCCAACTGTGCTGCAAATTTGAAATCAGACAACTCCTGTTGTAACTGCAATTCCTTTTTTCCAGGTTCTTTGATATTTCCATATACAACTTTTGAGAATTGTTGGTTTTCAGATGGTTCGGAGAAAAGTTGGTCCAAATGCTTAGGCCACTGCGGAGCTTGCACAACCACTCCCTGTTTGGTTTGTTCCAGAGTTTTCTTAGTAGCAAATTCATAAGGAACCCATTTAAATTGTTGACGTTGAAGTGGGTTCTTTTGTATTTCCAAGTTTTGTTCTAATAGCTCTTCACCAAGCTTAAGGCTTTGAATTTGGGGGCGAAACACTGGAATATCAGGCTTTCCTTGGGTTTCTTTCACATTAAAGAACTTGATATACGAGTAACTTTCTGGTAATTTCACGTTCAATGGGCCTTGTACGTTTGGTAAGAAGTAGTTCAGTTCTTGTTGTGGCTTACTTTGAGGTACTTGCGGTTGGTTGTACTGTGGAGCAAATGCAATGGGTTTCTCTGTGTTAGGTTCCACAATAGGAGTAGGTGGTCTATTTTCTACTGGTCTTGGATTATGCTTCTCGTATATGTTATGACGTTCCAGTTGGTTTTTCAATTCAGCCTCTAATTTCTGTAATTCGTCGTTAGAGAAATTAACATGTGCATTTTCGTTTGCTTTTCTGTATGGGACAACTTTGTTAAGTCCTTGTGTAGCTTCCAAAGCTTTTATCTGACTTGGAGTAAGGTACAGGACAATGTCTTTCATCACATATCCAGGTTTCAAATTGATAGGTGAAGATGAGCTTTGTCGAAAATACTGTGGTCCAAGACCGTCCTGCAATGCGTCCGCTGACACTAGGCAAACGGCAGCTACTAACCACTTCTGCAAAAAACAAAATAGTTGTAGTATTGTTGATACATAATCTATACTTATATATATAAATCTGTAGGCTCTCTCTGTACATGCAATAATATTCATTTATTGACTCAATGACACCAATTCTACGATTTTTAAAATTTTTGTCTGTCTGTCTGTATGTCCTCTTATAACTCAAGAACGGCTTGACCGATCTTGATGAAAATTTGTATGTAGTAAGAACATGAGATTGTGCAAATAATATGACAGCCTTTATTTTTTTTAATCTTATTCACAAATTTCGGCTAGTTTACAATAAATTTCAGAGTAACTCCTACTGGAACACTTTTTAAAATAAACCTGATTTTACTGTTACCAAGGAGGTAAGACTGTTTATTTTCTATTTGTAGTATTAATACCAATGCTAAAGAATTACAATCAAAAATTATATGGAACTGCTAACTATATTATTGATATATTTTTTCTTAATTAGTTTGAACACTTACTAAGGAGATCATATTTGGAGATCTATGCGGGCGACTGTCGGACGCATTGAAGCGCATCTGCGGATCCACCAGGAAGGCTAACCACTTTATACATACTGCACTATGTCGTCCAAACGCTATTTGACTTGCAATTAGCGCAGATATCGACAGTGACGACACCATATTACGATCAGTGACCGTGTATGCTAATATATTATTACCCAGTTTAGTAGCATTTACGTTTGCTCATAGAGGTTCAAGTTTCGAGGGGCTCGTAAATTTTGTGATAATTAATTGATACGTGTCATCACTATCCCTTAAGAAACTCAGTCCCTTAATCTATTTAAATTTCTCAATATTGCGATGTCGTGTTGATATTGCTTAAATACTGGGCTCAAAAGAAGAGCAACGACCTTTTCTGATGAGTGTATAAAATAAATTAAAAATCATGGGCAGAAACTTACTTGTTTGCTTTATATTTATTAGAGGAGCTCGAAAGCTCTAGCGTTTCCTTGCGGTCTTGTAAGTTAAGCAACGTTAGCAATGTCGGGACACCGACCGGATGAATTACCAAATTAAAATATCTCCCTGTGTAATACAGTGCCAAGGTATGCACGTTAAGCCGTTGACACGTTTGTTGACGTATGATTGCAGTCAGTAAAACGCACCAAACCGCATGGGCTCAGGTTTTCGTTTACGCCCAGTCAACCCAGTAGTGGGACGTTTATAGGCTAATACTATGTTGATGATATAACAAACAAATCGAACGCTCAAGGAATTCTATAAGAAATCCTGTTCTTTTTGCGTATATTTGCAATTATTCTTATGACATAAGCAGAACTTAGCGCAATCTTTATGTAATAAATTCTTAAAGAGAAACTATTATAATACGAAAGAAATACATAACTTGATAATAATATACATTGGTTTGTTAATCACCACTTATGCAATTATACTTCAAATAATTTCAAAATAGATAGAGTTGACTATTTACACGATAATAATACTATAATAATAATACTATATGACTTAAATACCATCATTTTTCAACATGCCTAAAGCAAATTTTATTTGCCATTCGATCCCGTTTACGGAAACATGAATAAGTATGGCAAATTAAAAGAAATCCTTGTTTTCATTCACGTGATCAAATTGCAAAAAAAAACTGGCGCTAGGTACTCAAATCACAGTACCTGCAGAAAACAATCTCATAAATAATTCTGAATATAGATATTATTATATAGAAAAGATGGCGGCATTATGATAATAAAACGTTACTTGGTGAGATTAAACACCGTTGCTACGAGCAACTAAAATAAACGCGTAAAATGTCGTCACATGCAGGTTCAATTTGTTTAACTGACATAAATGTCACCTAAAGGTGACGGTGATTTTGAGCCTTATTCTTATTAAGAATATGACTGTAAATCAAAATCACCTAAACCGACAAGTGACGATATGTAAAATACTATTGTTTAAAAAACGTCAGTAGCTCATTAAATATAACCTATGCAATAATCTTACTTAATTAATGTAATTCATTCTAATGGTTGTCATATATTTTACAAAATTGTTATATTAATGTTTAGCGTAACGGAGTTTTAAAACCTGATTTACTAGCCAGTTTTACGGCTTTAATTTCTCTTAAAAACTATAGTATTTACATAAACGACAAATTTACAAAAAAAATGCTTAATTTACTACTAATTCATTTGTTTTATGAAGTTTAACCTATATATTTTTTTTTACAAAATTTCCTATAAAGTAGATATTATGCATTCTTTAGCAGCAGATTGTTATGTTGGCATGCCTTGTTGCTCGAGCTTCTGGAAAATAGTTCTTTAAAACATTAACCTATTTTTTATTTGACCTAAGCATGAATTTCTGAAACATATAATGCCTTACAAATAAACAAAGAATAAGCTCCGAATAGTTATTCCGTGTTTTATCTCTTTTACTCCAATTTGAAATGACGTTCACATGACAGGAATAAAACACGGAATAACTATTACGACCTTATTCTTTGTTTATTTGTACGAGCCAAAAAGTTTTAAAAAACACTGAATTGACGGAACACAAGTAGTGATGTTATATTTTGCCATTTATATACAATTTCTATAAAAAAATCGTTGTTACAGTTGCTAAAAAGTTTTTCTATCAACTAACCAGTCCCAACTCTGTTGGCCTTTTGGGCATTTTCATGTGTCTAAGGGAATAGGATAAGACAAAATATTCATAATAGTACATAATGATTTTGTTTAATTCTATACGTTCATAGAGTAAGTGACTTAAAATGTCTAGCCTTACTTTAAGCTTACTTTCAGGCTTACAGTTTCAACCTCCCAGATAACCTTAATAAGTGGGTAAACTAGAAGACTAGCTAGTAATAACTTACTACTAGCTAGCTATTACTAATAAGAACAAGTTTTTATATACGGCCTCTTTTTAAAGTGCTCTACGATTTTTTTTAAGTACAGTAATGCCATCTAACATGTAGCACGAGTTTTTCACACTCACCGCTACCAAGTGGTCTGCGATAAAGGTGGATTCAGAAAGGCCATTTACCGGTAGATGGCGCTAGCAGTGCCATTTAAACAGTTGCGTTTTTGTTTCGTCTCGTCTCGTATCAGAACAAATTATTAAAAAGAAAGTTAATAGGACAGTACTTCTTGAAATCGTTAGCAGTGTCGATGCAGTGTAATAAATGTGTGTAATTGTAATTAAACTAAGAGTTCAAATGTGACTCTGAAAGCCTCGTTCAATAATAGTAATAGGCTCCCGATAACCGCTTCAAAACATTCCGAGGAATTAAACCACAAACACTCTGTTGTGGTCTTATCTCAAATTAAGAAGGTGACTATAGTATTAAGTATCAATATTTGACATTATCATTATAGTTAGAAGCTGAAAAATCAGCCTGTAGAAAAACTAAGGGCACAAATACGAAGAAAGATGATTTTTATTTCATCAACTCCTCTGTGGTCGAAAGCAAAGTGCTCGGCAACATATCTAGAGGTCCTGGGTTCAATTCCTTGGTTGGGCAAATTGTGTTTCAGATTTTGATATGCCCGGGTTTGTGATCAGCAACCCGCACTTGGCAAGCGTGGTGATAAAGACAATATCAATCAATTGTAGCGATGACTTGATTTCAATGATGGAGGCCTTTGCCCAGCAGTGGGGTTAGTTATAAAAATCCCCAGCGGTATGTAAAATATATATAGGCATTTTATAAAATATAAATATAAATAAATAACCAAGTAGTAATAGTAGTAAAATAATAAGCCTATTATATAATTAATTTGGTTATAATAATTGTAATTCAATTGCAATAATTCTATCGAACACAAAATCAAAACAAATACAGCCAACAATTTATATATTGTACTAGCCCCCTCGAATCGTACTCGTCCCAAAGGTTCCTATCCCGCTTGCAGCGTTACCCCGCTGTAATCCGCTAAGGAAACTCTTTGAACCAGGTACGCTTCGGAGCGGGGGTCATAGCCCTAGTCCCTGCAACGCCGACCCAGCTCCGAAATTAATAATTTGGCCTCGGTGCCCCACGTACCTCCTGTTTCCACAGCAAACGGCATTCAATTGCGATTTGCTATCACTGCCTTTTTTAATTATAAGAATTAAAGCCACATTGTTGAAAACAGTACTTTATTACAGCGGGCTTTTTTACTTTTACCTATTTCAAACTATTTTATAGTTAGATTGATTAAGTGAATTGCCATTAAGACATTTTCTTTCTATTAAACTGTTAAACGCTGAAATGTTTTCATGAAAAAATACTATCACTACAGCAGTTGCAGATGGACACTAAACCTATAAGTTATTTGTGTTTTCCCTACAAAATTTGACCACTATTTTATAGGAAAAGCAAACATGTTTGTTTATCATATTATCTTTACTGTACAGTACATTATATTTATTTACATCTAGTGACTATCAATTACAGGACTATTTTTGGTTCAATTAAAACTGGCAATCACCAGCAACAACTTTTCTTCTTTTTGTAGTGTGTGACGTGTTTGATGATGTGGATGGGATACGGCTTCCAGACCGGTACTGGCACTTCCACGTGCTTCTCTATTGGCACATGTACCTTCTTGATGACCTCGTAAGGCCTGTCAATTGGGATCTCCACCTTCCTGATTACTTCCAGTGGAACTTGCTTTACAACTTCCACTGGGACTCTCCTTTCGACCTCAACGTGCTGGGTCTTGTATACCGGATAGGGTACGTGTTTCACGACGTTCACGTGCACTGGGTAAGGCTTGGGCACCGGCACTTTGACCTCCTGACGGTATGGTACAGGGTAGGGCTGAGGGACGGCCACTTGCACGTGACGCACCACTTCGATTGGTACGCGACGGACGACGTTTTGTACCACAGACTGGAGCTCGTATCTGGTTGCGGAGGCGAGGGGGCGGCCTACGCTGACTGTAGTTCCAATCACTCTGGGTGGTCCCAATACTGGGCCAGCTGGGAGGCGGTTGTCATCAAGGCTTAGGCTGCCTGAAGTTTCTGGTGGTCCATACACTGGGGCTGGGCTGTTCAAAGGCGCACTCTGGATTGGGGCGTGGATATGCTCATCGGCTATTAATCCTCCTTCGACGACTGGGGCGGATCCAAAGGAACTGCCTATACCACTTCCCAAGCTGCTAGATCCAGAATAGCCCGGTGGTCCATATGATGTTGCGGGAGCTCCGTAGGATGCCGACGGAGCGCTCAGTGCTGAATCAGTGTACGAGTCGTGGCCTGAATGACTGTGGTGTCCTGACTGATATCCTGCTCTCGCACCATACACAAACGCTGTCAAGAAGAGTACCTTAATCTGTAACAATTAGATCTTATAAGTTTTGTGGTTGGAAAACCTTTTGCATTTAGGGTGTCATTGCATGAACTTACAACAAACGCCATGGCTTTTAGCTAATCGCTTTGAAGCCAGATAAGTTGAGGTGTTGTTGTCCCTTCCGAGCTTAAGTGGTTTGTGAATGTGTGATCTAACAGCATCGTATATTTATACTCAAAAGTGGTTCCATTGATTCAAAGCAAGCGAGCCTATGAATAAATTATTCTGCCGCTAGAGGATGTCGCTGTGTCCGATTTGTCTCCGAATTTCTGTGTTAATATGTAAATTCGTGGTCCCGATGAGACTGGTATTTCCTAAGATTATGTAATGTGATTGATTTATTTTATGTTTGCAGGCAGATAGCTGGTCGGCCTAATGCCATCTTTGTTTTGAAATAAGCCTTTGTCCTACTTTTGATAAACTTTCTTGACTTATGGTGTAGTTTAGAATTTTTCGTTTAGAGATTCGTTTTCGTATGGAGTCCTAAAGACTGTTCTTAATTCTTAATCAGTAAATCTAAGTATACATGTAGTAATGTGAAATGATTATGTTTCATTTTGGTTTAAAAAGCTTAACATTATAAAGCTTAGTTGGTATACAAATAATGAGAGCTCTTTGTAGTACTCGAATTCCCACTGAACTATGAACGTAGTTATACACTCGTGGACAAATAATACGGGTCAGAGACAAAATCCTATGTATCTTGTAAATTAATATAACATGCATAAAATTACATCAAATTACATCAAATAATATTACATGCATGAAACTAACTTTATATTAGAGATAATATTAATATCGTATGACATAAATCCTTAAATGTTATAGTAGGTAGGTATTTTGAAGAAAATTAACAAAAGTTCGAATTTGGTAATAAAATTCAAATCACGCGTGTTTATTTTTGCTTGTTTCCTCACTTTTGTTTTCAATCTGTCAAATCAAAATGATAAAAGGCAGTCATCATCGTCTTTCACGGTCATTATTAAATTACTATCATATTGCTAACGCCAGAAGAATGTACACTTATCGTCACTATGCTAGAAGAAGGCAGAAGACGAGAAGTACAGCGAGAGTAAAAGGCGTGTCACTTTCAACGGTGCAAAGAGTCGTGCAACGTTTCCGAGCAAACTACAAGGGAACATCGAGTAGCAAGATTACGTTATGCCCGCGAACATCCCCAATGGCGAGATGAAGAATGGGTCAGAGTAATGTTTTCTGACGAATCTAGATTTATGCTCTATGCACAGGATGGGCGGCTAAAAGTTTACCAACGGCCACGGGAGCGTTTTATTCCAGCTTGTTTTGAGGAAAAAATACCTTTCGGCGGTGGATCTGTTATGGTTTGGGCTGGAATCTATTCAGAGAGTAGCACGGAGTTAGTGATGATAGAAAATGGTACTCTAACTAGTGCAAGATATGTAGAAGAGATCCTTAATGAGTATGTCGGCCCATACTGACTAATATGTGTGAAAATTCCATAGTTATGCATGACAATGCTAGGCCACATACAGCTCAAA
The DNA here is from genome assembly GCA_949315975.1 of Eudonia truncicolella. NCBI lineage: Eukaryota > Metazoa > Arthropoda > Insecta > Lepidoptera > Crambidae > Eudonia > Eudonia truncicolella. The sequence continues at coordinate 5,653,900 of OX438838.1, read as the reverse complement.
TTGTAAATGAGTATATTTAGGACGTTGGCATCAATTGCATGGACTGGCCCTCGAGAAGCGGGCTTTAGATCCGGGGATCTAAATCCAATTGAGCACGCTTGTGACGAGCTCGGTAGGCGTGTGAGAAATCGGAACCCCGCCCCAGCTACACTTAGAGATCTGAAACATGTATGTGTTAGTGGAAGAATGGAACAGTATCCCGCACGATCGCATACATCGCAGCATGTCCAATCGTCTGGCAGCTGTAAGAAGAGCCCGTGGAGCAGGATTTCTTAAACTTTTTGCAGTCACGAACCATTTTCAAAATTTTAACAACTCCGCGGATCCCAATCAAAGATTATTTTAGGAAAAGAAAACTCTTTTATTGGTAGTTTCACTTAATAAATATAAATAAATATATAAATATTTTGACAACATCACATACATTGTTCTGATCCCAAGGTAAGTAGCTAAAGCACTCGTTTCATGGAAATCAGAAACCGACACAATATCGAAAAGTTAGTTTACGACATTGACCCGACAGGGAATCGAACCCGGGACCTCAGAGTTAGCGCCGCCCAAAGTCCGGCATGCAAGCCATTCGGCTACGGAGGTCGTCACTTACTACTAAGTTAATGTGAAGAATGCAGCTTGTGACATGCGTGACGACGATGATGCGTCATCGTCACTGCGAGTGCGTGGCTTAGCCGAAAAATGCACTGAGCTACTGCGGGCCCCTGATACACATGCTAGACCCCACGTTAAGAAACCCTGCCGAGGAGGCAATACGAAGTAATAATATTTTTATTTTTAACGCAAGAAATGTTGATATTTTGTTTCTGTTCTTGATGTAATTTTAATAAATAAACAAATAACGTTTCCACCATTTAATGTCGTTATTATTAACTATGAAATTATTTACAACATACAGTTTAATTCATATTGCTAGCTCTAATATTAAAAGAGATATTCTAATTTTTCGTACTGACCCGTATTATTTTCTCTTGATAACACCAGCTTAGATAAATGAAGCGTTTGTCGTTGTCAACTACTTATCAACGATAATGTCTTTAAAAGACAAGATAGTTGTATGTTGGTATTTTCAACGTTGCGTTGCGATGTAGGATGTAGGTTGGATGATGTGTGTTGCTACTACTATTTACTACCTATAGTAGTAAACTACTACTAGAAATGTAATAAATTACAGGCGTTTAAGGCTAAGGTAACGAGTATATTAGCAGAATATTACAATGTAGTCACATTTAGCGAGATTTCACACCGAGCACTTACCAAAGTCGTTGTTCTTTAGTCATGTTGAAACATATTTAAGATTTTATTTTTTTAAATAAATTTACATTGTTTGTGTAATGTGGTGTAACTTATATTTTATAAATGTAATCTTTTTTTAAATATTTGTACTATAATAAGCAGTGATCGGAATGAAGGAGGTTAAAATACCTGAAATTGCCAGCAAGACATGTAAGAGTGGTTAAAACCACCAAAATGTTGTTAATTTATTCTTATCGAGTCCGACAATATTTTTTTTCTTAGTAGTTTGTACTAACATGAGATTACTCGTATTGCTGTATCTAAAAGCAATGATTTTAAATTTGAAACCGTATACCTATCATCATAAAATACTAAATGTTAGTACAGACTACTAAGAAGTAAAATATTCTAAGCTGCTACTATTACAAGTATAGGTTAGATAGACAAAAGCTGCCGACTATAAAATCTTATCATTTTGATTATAAAACTTTTCCTCAATTTGGTAACACAACACTATCATTTATGTAATTCTGAATGACCAATGACAGTTATTTGTGGTCCACGTTTAGGCAACCATTATGCAACTGTCACAGAACCCTTAATGATTAACACTCATTAAATAATCTGATGGCACGCAATAAAAACGGTTGGTTTCTTCATTAAATTTCATTAATCGTATGTATTTTCGTGCAAATGAGAAATAGTTGTTTACCACAATTCTGAATGATTTTGCTGCCTATTCTTCCGGTTCAATTTCGTCATGTCGTTATGCAAACTTCGATATCAATGTAAAATGTGAGGGTTTAGCATAATTTAGCCATAAGAAACTGTGACATACATTTGCATTTAGTTTCTAAATATAAATAAAATATTTTCTTTCGTCAACCGTTATGGAGACTATCCTCACTTTGTTCCTAATTAAATGCTTGGTCAGTATACCACCACACCTCTAAGTGAAACTTGACACATTAACACGTGAATAAATCGATTATTCCTCCTTCCGATTTAATATCGCCTAATTTCGATTATTAGACAGATTGTTTAATTTTGATTTATAGACATCTAATATTCGAACAATAATTTGGGTTTAGTAAGTATTAATAAGTATTTAATTCAATTCAACTCGAAGCCTTTATTGCATACAATAGGTAGTGTCGACAAAGTATAGGTTATACTTACAAAAAGTTTTGGTTGGGTTTCCAAGTATGATTCGTATAAAGTATTTCATTTCACATGTATAGTGTTCACGTAAACTAGTGATACTTATTACAGATAGATAGTGGTGCTCTCAACCTTTTTTCTGTGACTAATCCTCACAAAACTTACTCAGAAGTTGGATAATCATATGGAATTTAGTGAATATTTTTTTTGTCGCCATCACAAATAAATGTTATGCTTTCACAGCACACGTACTTCCTCGTGTAGTCATGTCTAATACTTGGGGTCCTTTGAACGAGCTGTGAAGAAGCAACTTGCGGGCCGGCAAGGTGATGATGGCTAGTGAGCACAATCCTGCTCCACTAGCTGTCCTCACATCTGGACACTGCTTCTGCTTAAGGGTGCGCCGTCCGCAAGTTACAAGTGTCATATATTTTATTTAATATTTAATATAGAACTGGCGGACAGCACCGTGTGTAATATTACACGAACCATTTGGAGCCACTTTTGACCCCCTCATAATTCAAAAACTATTTCACATAAACATGTCAAATTTGGCTCATTTATTTGATGCCGCGCGGCCATACTAATTTTGTATGGGGAATTTAACGTGTTAATTTGAAAAATAATAATTTAAAAAACCGCTCGATAAATCGAAATTGTGAGACGGACGATTTTTAGATTAGACCATTGGTAATTGTTTAGACAAAATCAGAGGCAAAATAATTTTGTTAAACTATAAGATATCAACTAAACGCCGCCACTCGTTTTCATGATTTTTGCCTAATTTTAAATGATATTGTAGAAAAAACTATAGCGTGTTATGAATTTATGGATCGTAATAATTTTAAACACGTTCCCTTTGATACTAAATAGTATATATTTTGTTTATTTAATACGATAGTATTTCTAATTATATCAACTTAACCGTGACTGCATTTTTGGCATTTTTTGGTCGGCGCACCCTCGGGTAGAGCGGAGTCATTTGCCATCCTTTTTTTTATAACTCACGGGTAAGCACCAATAAGGCCAATGGTGGAAGCGCACTTCACTCGTAATCCTCAACTACTGAGGCACTGGCTTTCTTATCTCTAGCTGCCGGAACACAACAATGCTACAAAAATTTATGTTATTACGAAATATTTAGATAAGATGGTGGTAGCTAGCCAGGCAGACAAAAAAGCCCTACTACCAACCAAATATGTATTTGTATAAAAATCAAAGCAGATATCCTACGTAGAATTAAATCTTTAATCTCTAATCTCTAATAATATTATCTCTATAGTTTAAGCACATGTATGTACTCTGTGGTTCAAGCATCTTCCACCAGACACACTGGGTGCAGTAAAAAAGAAGTGGCGCAAGTTAACTTATTGGCCAGATTACCAGTTTTACCTATATCTTATTACTATATCTAAACTTGATTCATTATTAGATATTTATATTTATCCTTCTAGATTCTCAATAAATAAATAATTATATTTATCGTTTAAAAATGACTGAATTTTTATAAAACCTTTTGTTTTCTATTCAATATTTATACATATAAGAAGGAAAGTCCTGACTCATTGACTGGCTAACTTATTTACGACCAGCTCATACTCTTAGACTTAGACCTAGCATAATGTTTACATTTAGGGCCCTCTATAAGATATAGGTATGAGTTTTTCCAAAATCCCCTCGCGATCACGGGATACGGTGTCTATGCGGGCCGAGACGCAGCCAGTCGCTAGATAAATAGTTTAAGACTTGTTATATTCCGCAAAAAGGAGCATTTATCTCACCCGATGGTAGCTGGCCATCTTACCTCCAACTAACAGAACACTAACGCTGTTTTTAGATAAGATGGTGGTAGCAAGCAAGGCGAAGACGATCTCAGAGCAAGCATTATTGTTGGGGATCGAACCCGGGACCGCCTGCTCTAAATCCTACCAACTAGATAACCGAGATGGTTAAATAATGAAAGAAGAAGTTAAATAGCAGATGTCTATCCTGATGGCTGAGCGAATATGATAATTTCCTTCAATCGGGGCTCTGCTATCACTTTTTAAAACAGCGCCATTACAATCTTACTTACTACAGTGTAGCCGCCACATTAAATTCATGAATTGCGTACCACCGGGAACATTATATTTGCCCGGAATGCAAACTTACCAATGCCAGCACTATTCGGCTCTGCGAGTGAGTTCAAAAGTCACATCGATTTGACTTGCTTTATTTTGATAAGAATGAAGGAGATTGAAATCAAAACTCTCGATGGAATTTGATTTTTTTCTGGATAAAAGTAGTACCTATATGGGGGCATTAACAATCACTAACTATGTAAAAAATACTCTGATCTGTAGTTTCGTTTTGAAGTGAATATAAGTGTTTATAAGTTCATCCAAAGAATAAGCAGAAAAATATCTGAATAAAGTTTAAACTACTGAACAAACGGCGAAAGTGTGTTAATTTTTCCTTCTTTAATGACAAAACGGAGCAATGGATCAACAGTTAACAACATACGACAGTTACTAGCGTATATAAAATAAGATTTTATAGTACTACAGTCTATTTTGATTAACCATGTCAATGCCCTTCAATTGTAGCGTCGACTTGATTTCAATGCTGGAAGCCTTTGATCAGTAGTTAGACAGTTTATTTATAGGCTCTATTAAACTATCTATTGTACAAAATGAAAGTTAACCAATTGTCAATGCGTTTGTGATAGAAATGGGTTCTATGGAAATATAGTAAGTAATTTATGTAGTATAAAGTAATTTTAGCCTATTTGGATATGTTAATGGCATTTTTTAATTCTTACCATATTTGCTTAAAAAAACACGAGTAATGAATAGAGTCAAAATTCTTTGGAATATCGTTTTAATAAAGTAATCATCTTACATTACTATATACAAAACGAAAACATTAACACCTAAAATTATGACTTAGTTATCACCCAATGTTGAAGCCTCTCGACGAGTCATGTTGCGAAATATATTTACAAAAGAACAGACTAGGAATGGCTATAGTACTAATAATGAGGCGTGTGATGTTCTACCAGCCGTGGCTGTGTCCGTGGCTGTGCCCGTGGCTGTGGCCGTGATCGTGGCTGGGAGCATGGTGGTGGACGGTCTTGAACACTGGCACTGCGTACTTCTTTACAACGTGCACAGGAATCTTTACCAGTTTCACAACTGGTACTTTCACAATCTTCTCAACTGGCACTGGACGGTCAACATGCACTTTGACGACTCTCTCGACTGGAACTTTCACGATCTTCTCGACTGGGTAGGGCACGGGTTTGTCCACCTTTACATGCTGGATTTTGACAACTGGCACTGGAACATTTTTCACAACTGGCACTTGGACCGGGTAGGGTTGTGGCACCGGGATCTGTACTGTTTGTGGGACTCGCACTGGAACAGGCTGGGGTACTCTATGAGTTACCTGACGGACCACTTGGTAAGTCTCTTCTCGAACGTGGTAGCGAGTAGGAGCTCCATTGCCGTTGGCAAGACCGTGGATCTCGGTGATGACGGGAGCCTTGACACCTGGTGGGGGGGTTTCACCACCGGGGACAGTTGGACCAACTGGGCCAAGTGATCCAACTCCAGAAGAGATTCCAGATGACAGCGTTGCAGCGGGTCCTGCAGGTAAGGATGCAGCGGGAAATGATGAAGAAAATCCAGATGAAACTGGGGCTGAAAAGCCAGATGATATAGGTGCAGATAACCCTGATGACAATGGCTCTGAGTATCCAGATGGCAATGGAGCTGAATGGCTTGATGATAATGGTGCTGAGTAACTATCTAATGAACCAGATGAATAGGATGAACCTAATCCATGCGAGTGAGATCCGGATGTAAGTGACGCAGAATCCAAAGATGACAGACCGTGTCCACTGTAGCCAGAGTCCAGGGATGATGACAGTCCGTGTCCGCTGTAGCCGGAGTCGAGGGATGAGGACAGTCCGTGTCCGCTGTAGCCGGAATCGAGGGATGATGGCAGTCCGTGTCCACTGTAGCCGGAATCGAGGGATGATGACAGTCCGTGTCCGCTGTAGCCAGAGTCTAGGGATGAAGACAATCCATGACCATTGTAACCGGAATCGAGGGATGATGACAGACCGTGTCCGCTGTAACCGGAGTCTAGTGATGACGACAGTCCATGTCCGCCTAAGTCGGAGCTTAGAGATCCACTTGAGTGTAGATCATCTCCGTGGCTATATGATCCACCATACGAGGCCGATGGTAATGAACCAGAAGAGTAGCTGCTAGGTGAGTAACTGGATCCAGAGTCCAATATACTGGAAGTGCCAAGGCCAAGGCTGCCGTGAGATGATGACGAGAGGCTTGAATGCGCTGGGTGGTGATGAGCGTTGCCATGCAGGTAGCCTGCACGGCTACTGGTCACAAGAATGGCGAGGATGGCCAATTTAGTCTGAAAATAAAAAGAAGTCTTAAAATCGGATCGCATGGTTCTCCTTATATTTTAAATTAATATTCTATGTTCGATTTGTTTTTATTTACTTACAAAAGCGGCCATATTGACTAGCTAATCGCTGGCCACCGAAGCTGTTCTTTCTACAACAAGCGCAGCTTGTTTGTATGGTATCGAATAATCTGAACATATTTATATATCAGTGTCACCAGCCCACTGCCGCCAAAACAATATCGAGATTGAGAGCGAGGAACGGGTTTAGATACATCTTTCCTCTTCTAACGGAAATGAATAAATTAATTCATCTATTACTCAATGCGTGATATGAGACTTCGTTATAGGCTCGCCGCCAGATTCTTTTAAAACTCAGAAGTGTCACATAATTTGCATATCAATAAATTATATGAATGTGATGATACAGTTTACTTGATGCAATAAATACTGACAAAAACACACAAATATTTAACGAATTCGTTTTTTTTAAAATTTGTTTACAAATTTGTAACGAATGTTTTGGAATATGTTTCTGTAAACCTGATGATACCACCTGATACAAGTAGATAAAATTTACTAACTGTTTCGGTTTTAGTTCTTTTAAATAAAATAGTAATTTAGTTCTTTTTAATAATGTAAATTTTATAGTATATTTACTAATATTTTTAATTGTAAGTGAATGTTATTTTCGGTTTTGATAAGTAAATGACATAAACCATGTCATAAGAGCTCAAAAATTCTGGAACACTGGAATTCTGGAAAATAAAGGAAATAATTATTACAAATTCAAATTACAAAACGTCACTTGTCGTTTTTAGTCTTTCTATATCAATTTCATTTGTTATTTATTGAAAAATATCTGTGTATAATCTGTGTTCCGATAAGACATCTTCTTATCTTTGAAATAACCTATAAAGATATTTTGTGTCAAAATCTTGCAGTGTAGGTATCAGACAACATAAATAATATACCGTCACGCGTCAACGCCTTTTGAGTTTTTATATATCTACCTCGTGACAAATGTTTTTGGCATCATTAATCTAATGAAACAAATCTGAATTATCGGATTATATTACATTTATGCAGCTTTGCAATATTGCAGCGCTTCAGCAATATTTGCTGAGTGGCAGGTTGATGGTTTCCACGCCATCAGTAGGAAGCGTTGCTCCTCTCTCATGGGGCGACTGCGGGGCAGCCCGAACCATATCTTGAACTCGTTGTCTGACCGCTGCTGCTGGGACTCACCGATGCTGAAACATTGGGTGCGACTTCACACCGTCCTCTGGCGGTGGGTGGTCGTATCCAGTGCGCCAAGCTCGTTTTTGTTTTTTGTTCAATGTACATTTTCATTTTTTCCTTGTTTCATTCATTAACCATAGCTGATTAACTAAAGAAGGTAGGTTAATTTTTATTACTAACGACTCTAATAATAGCAATATCTATTTTCAATATTCTAACTACATTTAAAACACGAACGCAATTGCCATCTTCATTACAAAGAGTTATTCGAGTAATTACAATGCATCTTGATAATTGACATTGAAATGCCCATTTCCATCGCATGCAACATATGACGTTATTAAAATGTTTAAACGGCAAAAAGTGAATTTCATAATATGATCTGGCAGTAAATATCTGCAGACGACCGCTGAGCGCGGCATGGCCGCGAGGGCAGAAAGCGCAACGCACGCAACTGCCACTCCATCTCAGAGAGTACTGACCATTGTCTGTAATAAATAACAACACACCATAGATAACAGATGCTTTTTACATTCGAGTGATTGTGAGTCGACAAAGAAGCATGTTTATAACAAACAATTTTGAATATTTGGAGTACCTCTGGTTGTTGTTTTAAGATGGCAGTCTCACCAAGCATTGGGCCCTCTTGTTGACTATGGCCCGATCTCCTTGTATCGCAGTATTTTAAGTTAAGATTGCAATCAACAAACGATTACGTATTTCGTGAAAACACAATAAAATAATTCATAGGCATTATTGCCTCGCAGTGAGACATTTCTAAGCTTGCAACACCATGGATATAACTCGGTATTTTTTACTTGGATAGGCCTATGTGGACCAGTCCAGCAGTGGACTAGTATAGGCGGATGATGATGATGATGATGACGATGATTCTATGCTTGATGCTTCTATGCTAAATAAGGGATAACAGTGTAACCTTTCTGCATATACAACCTGTTAGATGTAGTCGAAATATGAATACCTGACCTACCTGGCCTACCTGACAGACTTAAACTTCACTGTAAGGACCTTACAAATAATAATAAATAAAAAATAAAAAATAAATATGAGACAACAACTTCACATACATTGTTCTAATCCCAAGGTAAGTAGCTAAAGCACTCGTTTCATGGAAATCAGAAACAACGACGGTACCACAACCACCCAGACCCGACACAATATCGAAAAGTTCGTTTTCGACATTGACCCGACCGGGAATCGAACCCGGGACCTCATGAGGAGTTAGTGCCGTCCAAAGTCCGGCGTGCAAGCCACTCGGCTACGGAGGTCATCAAATATACAGAGTATAAGCTTCGAATAGTTATTCCGGGTTTTGTCTCTTTTACTCTAATCTGAAATGAAGTTTACATGACGGAAACAAAACACGGAATATCTATTCCAAGCTTGTACTTTGTTTATTTGTAAGGCTATAGGGCTTTATTAAGTAGTCGCCGCTGTGATCCTGGCTTTATGGCGTCAAAGTAAAAAGGGAGACTTCCATGATTGTCCCATATGCCTTTTTATTTACCTACCATAAAAAGCAGCACCAGAGGCTCACGATATACGATCCAATATACGATAAAAAGGAACAGAAAGATACATACATATATGTTGTACATGAAGTGCGCATGAAAAAAGTATAGTGAAAAAAGAAACAGTAGTGTACATATTATTGTATGTGAAGTGCGCATCCACTTTCCTTCACTAGCAGGTTTGATGGAGGCAGATGGCTTTTACGTAAAAAACAAAACCCCATACACAGAGCAAGTGTCATGATTAAGTTTGTTTATAGATCTGTGATATTGATGATCAAATTGCTTTACATATTTCCATACTGCATAAGCTACAGTCCTAATAAATCTTCCATGGTTACCATGCATCTCGAAACATTAAGTTTAAAATAATCTTCTTTTATTCTTATAAAAATACAGAGTTAAGTTACTATAGTTTATGATCAAACTTGAAAGTTAAAGTAGGCGTGGAAATATTCAACTAATTGCATAATATCGATGTCGAGGACATTAGTCTTCGCATCACATTATTCAAGTGAAATCAAACCAGAGAGATTGAGATTCAGCGTGATATGATGTCATATTTTTTCGGTACTTAAGCACATGAATAACTGTTAAAAGAACCTAACAACTCGTTACACACGAATCGCGTCAATAGCCGATGAGATGAATTCAATGTAAATGAGACCGTTATTTATTATGACATAAATTTTCTTTATTTTTGTAACATCAACAATCTGATAACAAACGCAATGCGAATAAACTAATACGCTATTTATAAAAACTTATCACACCAATAACATTAAAGTAATAAGGTACGAATATAAATATTTACAACAATCCATCTGTGTTATAATAACACCTCCAGAATAAATATCAAAGTATTAAAAAAATATATTTACAAAAGCAGTGATCGAAATTAAAGTCAGTTTCAATCCAGCTCCATTTTCTTTTTTAGCAAATCTGTTATTCAAAACAAATGCCAAAATGCAATACATAGCACCATTTATATACATTTTCAAACGTATAGGTACTGTACATTTGTAATGCAATTTTATTAAATTTAACACGTTTAATACGAAGTATCCTTACTTATCCGAAAAAATATATTAACTAAATACCTTACTGTGAAATGTAAGCCTCGATAGAGATTTACATAACATTTTTAGAATTGTACTCAGTAAGTAACCATCTACATAAAATTCTTTAAAATAAGCAATAGGCTAGCAACATACGATATAAGCACGAGTATTAGATTAACTTATAAATAAGTAACATTACGTAACGATTATCTCATGTTTAAAATACGTTCTACTCAAGACGCATGAAACATTGAAACAGCGTAATTTATCGTCAAACTGAATAATTAAACAATATTTAAACGTTGCCGATTTAAGAAATCCCCTATGGTATAGATTGATTTGGATTGAAATTAACAAAAAAAGATTTCGTAGTAGTCGTCCGTATTTAGTTTTTATGAACCCAACGGCAAGTCCAAGTTTTCCACATTCACATCGGCTTTAGCGTCCGCGATTTGAGATGGTGGCATGAGGACAGTTTGTAAAGCAGGCTCCTCTTCATCTACATCAGTGCCAGCTTCAAATAGTGGCTCTGTTTTTAAAATTCTTAGATGTTTTGGTTTAGGAAAGCGCCGCCTGCGCCCATGCTTCTCAAACTTACTACGTGCAGTTCGGCTTCTAGGTGAATGTGGTGGGGGAGGTTTCAATAAAGGATAAGGCTCATCAACATCAGCCTTAGGATGTTTCCTTTGATATGGGTAACGACTTGGTGGCAATGCATTCGGGTGCCTCAATCTGTCAGCTGGTCTCGGAGCATAAGAGTTTTTGGGTCTATCCTCAACAAAAGTATTCGACACGGCATCATCATCTTGCGCCGTCAATTCTGTTCCAATGGCTGATTCACGAAGATTTGCTATATCACCCTCTTCTATTACCGCCCCTATTGGGTGAGTATTCGAAGCGTCAGCTATTGGAACTATGCTTTCCTCTTCTTCTTGGCTTCTGGAATACTTAACACCTTGATATGGATAACGACCCGAATTATATATTTCTAAATATGGACTTCCTAATGCCGTTATACCATCGCCTAAAGAACCATAACTAGGATTTTCAGTTTTCAAAAGTAACTGTTGTAATTGACTTACATCCAATTTAAGAGGCAATGGTTTGGTTATTTGATCACGTAAACCCAACAGGTGTGACTCGTCAATGGTTGACTTTCCTTTTAACATGTCCGCAACTAATTTTAAGTCGACATTAAAAGGATTTGCCACTTTAAATCCGTTTATAGTCGATATTAGATCAATTTCGGGTCGGTTTAGGTTAAGATTTGTTTGCTTATTGAGTAGATATTTATTTAAAAGACTGTTTGTAACATCTATTTGGTGGCTACCGACATTTTGATTAATTCTCACCGGGAGCGGTGTGGGTAGAGATGATTGATCAAAATTAAATCTAATTGAATCACCGGATAAACCTTGTGTTAAACGTTGAGGAATATCATTTAATTTCAAAATACTAGATAATTCAGACATTTGATTTACAGGTCGTTGTAAATTGTGAATATTGGCTGAAGACTGTGAATTTTCTTGGTAATTATTATTGTACTGAGACAGATATTGAGTGGCTTGGGAATTTCCATCAATATAGCGCTTATTGTCATTCATGCCTTGGTTATGCAGAGCCTCTTCAGACTGTACTTTTGTATAGTATGGTGAATTATCCCCTTGCTTATAGTTGTCACTAGATACACCCTCATCTGGTTTTGATTTTATGTTAAACCCATAGATAGCATTTTTATCTTTATAGTAAGAGTCGGTAATGGATCGGTAGTATTGTTTAAAATTTTGATCATTTTGATTCTTGTCATAATTTTGTATGCTGTACTTATTATTATCGATCCCTGCGGTGACACCTTTTATTTGAGAATCTGAGTTTGGAACTACATTTGACACGTCAATGGGTACAATATTTTTCAAGGCCTTATCGTGATCAAAAGGCTGTTTAGGTTTGTTGTCTAAGCTCTCTTTTGAAGTGGAATAAAAGTAGGGAGCAGCTGTAATTAGGTCATTATGCAAATTACTATGAGAATAAGAGTTTGAGGTGTCAATGTACCTATCTCTTTGTTTATCGTTATAGATGCCTGGTGCTGCAGTTCCTTGGTAATTATTATTGTTGTAACTTGAAGAGTAACTGTTTCCATACAGTTGCTCTTGCTGCTGCTGTTGTTGCAGTTGCTGTTGTTGTTGTTGTTGTTGTTGTTGTTGTTGCAGTTGTTGTTGCAATTGTTGCTGTTGCAGTTGCTGCTGCTGTTGTTGTTGCTGCTGCTGCTGTTGTTGTTGCTTCTCATGGGCTTTAGCAGCTGCTTTAGCAAATTCTTGAGGATCTAATGATTCAGGACTTGATTTAGATGTTTGATCATAACCATGTCTACCAATATCCATATGGAAACTCATTTGACTTATTGCTGGTCCATTTCCATTGGAGTATCCCAGAGACTGTTGACCTGCGTTTTGATATCTAGGATAGCTTCCAGAAGAATAACTATCTTGATTCGTCTTCTTTGCAGGCATTTTCCACCCATAATCACCATTGGAATAATAATTGGGTTGAGCTGTTTCGTGATCGATGTCCCTAGTTCGAGCTTTTAAATTGCTCATAAGCTGATATTCAGGTTGAACAAGATTCAAAAACACATTATTTGCTGTCGGAACAGTATTACCGATGCGATGTGTATCGCTGTTGCTATTTTCAGAATGGGAATCTGATCTTATATCTTGATTGTTGCTATAAGCAGAATTTTGATACTGAGATAACGCATAGTCTTGTAACGACTTCTGCATTGCGTTAGCTCCCATATTATTTTGCCAGTTATCACGAACTTGCTCAGAGTATGAGGAAGAAGACGGTACCGGTGTTGAGCTCGGATATTCATTTTGGTATTGCTGCAAGTTAATAGGAGGATATCTTATACCATTAGCAGAGTTGTCGTAGTGATCTATTTGCATTTTTTTGCCAATTTCATTGTTGATGTTATAATTATATGAGTTACTACCAATTGTAGAAGTTACTCGACCACTACCATAATCGGATGTACCCGATTGTACAGTCGATACAGGTGATGATACGTAGTGTTGGAAGTTTGGCGGGCTTGACAAATAAATTGGCGAGGAACTAGACACGTAACTATTAGTTGGTGTTCCTATAAATTCGGTATTGGGTAATGACGTTGATAAAAAAGAAGAAATCGGTGATGGAGTGCTGTGAACACCATCCAAGGCAAATGGGTTTGATCCGCTGTATTGATAATTAGAATTTGTAAGATATGTTGGAACTTGAGACATTTTCGATTCTAATTGGGGAATTTGACTCGGCTGTTGATCATTGTCATAACTAGATGGTGCGGCTGTTGAATATTGGTATTTTGGTTGCGGTGTCGCTGTGTATCCCGAATTGGATGTTTGAGTGGACAATTGTTGTTGTTGGTAGTATTGGTTTTCTCTTTCCCTCATTTGTTGAAGAAACTCTTCGGGAGGAAAAGAGTACTGCACTGCCGCGTACTGGTTACTAGCTCCAGCGCCGCTGTCTTGAGCTTCAGGGGAGATGTCTTGCCGTCTGTCTTCGTCCTCTTCAGGACGTTGAAATGGGTTCTTGATGCGATAAACTTTTCGTGATCTCGTGCGGTCCCCTCGGTTGTACTCGTCGCGTTTCTCTGGGTCGGTCATGTGATACTGTACGCGCACTGAACTGATCGATTGAGCGTTCGGATCTCTCTGGATGATATTGGTGCTATAACTAGTGATCGTTTCGACTTGCCCATCGTTGGATGCCAATTGCTGAAGACGTAGCAGGTCCTGTTCGCTGAAACCATCCTGACAGCTGGCGTTCTTGATGATTTGAACTATGACTAGTATCCGTATCTGTAAATAAAAATATACATGTGAATACGTGAAAACTTGAACATGTATTTTATGGTGGTCTTGGCGTTATCAAGTAATAGTTTGTTTACGATACAAAACATTATGGCAATTTGGAATTATATGGTAATTTGTCGCAATGCGTTAGCGTAGGACAGGAATTTACAGCGATTGAACTCGGAACGAGTTTTACTAGATTTTTACAGTCTGACTATGGTCTATGCAAGCTTTCTCTTTCGAGCGTAAGTACAGGTTATGGCGGGGTCTTCCGATTAGACCCGTGACGACCAGTCCTGTGGTGATGTTCACAGTTAATTATAGTATGATAATTGCGAACTATAACCACTTTCACGGTACTGACATGCAGTCACCTTCAATCAGTTTCTGTACCGTTTGTTGATACTGCGTCGATAACATTAATTATGCCCCTTTAATATACTGTTTTGCATAATAATTGCATAGTTAGAATCAAAATATGTAGGCTATTAATATTACGTATTTTTGTTCATTCACCTGTGGTAAGGTTACATGCCAGGCCAATATATAAGTACCTAAATTATGTTTTTTTTAAATGTTGATAAATATTTAAAAGTTTTGTTAAAAAAAAATAAAAGCCTATTTATATTTATTTAAAACAACTTTTACGAATCTACACGCGTTCATTTTTTATTCTGATATTTCGAACCCTCTGCAGGGTCCGTGGTCACAGCAAGAAAACTCGAAGATTTATAAAATTGATATATTTAAATATATAGTGTTTGCGTAAGCTTTAGAAAACAATAGCCTATTTATAAATAGATTTTATTAATAATGATCTATGGTTGAACAAACGGGCCATCAAAGAAATACTTGTCGGTTTTCTTCGATTTTGACATGTGAAATGGCGCATGGCATCCTAACGAGCTGTTGCGACATGCGTGCGCGCTCGCGCGTGGAATTCTATCTGCGCAAGTGAAACACTGATATGGTGAGATTGAAGATCGCTGTTTTATTGCTAACCATGAAATCGCATAAAAATTGAATGAAATAAGTTTTTAACATGCTTTATTAACGTTGTTTATTGTTCTACGACATTGCCACACAGACAGAGTTTTAATTTAATTAGAACATGCAATCGAAGTTTGGCAAATTGTATATTTCGGTGGCACCCACAACCATTTTTCATTAACTGTTATTAAACGAGGATGTCCACACAACTTTATCTTTTCTTCAACTATAGAAAATTACTTGCGCGTGCGTCCAGGAAGACGTAGTTGATGTTAGGCTTTTCTCCCGACCACCGTGCATTTTTCATATCAAACGGAAAACGCAAATAACAAAATAACCATTTGCGTCTCCTTGTACAGATGCACACTGATTTCGTAATCATAATTCATAATTATTAAGTAGGCGTTACACTTTTAGGCGAAATGTAATTTAGTAATTAGTGATAATAACATGTTGCACCTAATGAAGATTATAGGAAGCTAAAATACGGCGAAAACAAAATTAGGCGAAGTAAAAAAAGGCGAAATCAGTTTACGAACGGCAATGGAGATGGACCAATGAAGTATGGACTTTGGTTTCATATTGTACGATTATGTACCCCTATGAAACCTACCCTCATCTTGTAGAGTTTTGTATTAACATTAAGTTAAAAAATTCGCCGGAATAGACATAGACATATACATATAAATAGATATACATAGAAATAGACTTATGGAGTTCATCAAATTATAGGTATTTTTCACCTCGACAACGTTTTTCGATTTTACTTATCTTCTTTTGCAATTCCAGTGTCAAAACATTACATAATATAAGTAGTTTCGTGGAAATCAAGTCAAAATAAAATAGTTAAACGAGGCAACGTCGTACGACGCTATGGCTATGGGCACAAATATGCGGTCTTGCTTGTTAATGGCTATCACTATACTTCAGCATTATGTATTTATAATTAACTAGCGACCCGCCCCGGCTTCGCACGCCCTGCATTTTAAATGTGTAATATCTTCGAAAATATTCATTTAAATTACATGCTGTAAAGGACCATATTGATCTATATTAAATGCACAATGTATTTAAGGTACTTAATTGGACAAGGATTAATGCTAATAAGCCATTATTTCTCGTTAAAAATAAAGATAAAAAAATATTATTGTGGGTTGACCTTTTTAAGGTGTACAATACTGTAGTACATTATTTTGATCTATCTCGTAGGGTTCAGCTAGCGTTTGCAAAGTAAGCGCAATCAAATGTGAAACCTCTAAAATTATCCAGTGTCTCTCTACTATATTATGCATGTATTTATACCTATAAACCTTCCTTCCTTCCTTCCTCTTGAATCACTTTATCTATTAAAAAAACCGCATCAAAATCTGTTGCGTAGTTTTAAAGATCTAAGCATACATACATACATACATAGGGACAACGAGAAGCGACTTTGTTTTATACTATGTAGTGATGTAATTGTAATTATTCCTTATTATTTTATAATTGATAAGGAGCTCGAGGTACCGCCGCGGACGAGAGGTTAAGAAAGAACACGTTATTACCTGAAGGTAAATCCAATATAGTAAGAAAAAAAACATTCATTAAATGTACACACGCCTGCACATCAACCTATCCAAAACTGTCAAATTTCTTCAATTAATTTTCAACCATATCTGAGACATAAGGTTTAAAGTGTAATGAGGAAATTGGACAGTTTGTGGTAGGTTGATTGATGTGCAGGCGTGTGTACAAAAATAAAATTATAATAACACAAGCATCAAGTTTCACATAACGGCTTCGTCAATTCATTTATTGATTAATAGATTATCAATCGATATAGGGTTTTAAATACGGCTACATTGAAAGATAGTGTCAAAGATGGTTGATTCTGGGATGGAAGGAAGTGATAAAACCACTTACATAACTATCATTGTTAATATTTTTTTCTGTCGAAGTTAAGACTTAATTTTAAAAAGAATCAAGTATGAAAAAAATTTACAAGTTTTCTGCATTAATTTGATTTGTATCAACAAAGCGATTTCATAAATGGTCAATCTCCTTTGGGCAAAAAATTTTTATTCGTACAGTTTGTGTACCAATCACAATTAGGGCCACAAAAAATTAGGCGTTCCACCCCCATACACATACACCATACACCCCCATGTTCAATTATTAAAATGTGTATGAACACCTTAGAAAAGAAAAAAAATGTGTGCATTAATATAAAAAACTAACAAAATAATTATAGATTTAATTCTAATATATAAAATTCTCGTGTCACGGTGTACGTTATTGAACTCCTCTGAAACGGCTCGACCGATTTTCGTGAATTTTAGCGTGCATATCGGCTAGGGTGGAGAATCGGACAACATCTATTTTTCATCCCCCTAAATGTTAAGGGTGGTCCACACCAAAAATTTTTTTACATTTTTGAAATTTTCCCAATACAAAATGATTTATTTGTATTGTTGTCATGGAAACTGTCAAAGCGGTACGAAGTCCGCCGGGTCAGCTAGTATTATATAAAAATATGTATATTAATGTGTCAACATTATATCTATAACACTATAGTTTGTGTTTCAATATTGAAATGCCCTTGCAGGGCTAATTTGTGGACGTTATGCCTAGTTAACCAAATGGATCAATAAAAATTAATGGTTATGATTAAGTGAATAGATAAAATGTTTTTCGTTGCGTTATGTGTCAGGTTACACGGATACCTGGGGCGGTAGGTGATTGACATAAGATTGACCACGTGATTTAGCGCGGCTTATGTCAATCCCATACATTTTGTTCTTTTCGAACTTCGCTATCATTTTCTTAATGTTACTTTGGCTAAGCCTACTGAACGGTCGAACGGAAAGATATGAGTCACGCGGAATTATCGATAACAGGTGACAAATAACTCGGATTGCAACTCGAATTGCTCGGATTGGAACATAAATGCCTTGCCTTATGTAAACTAACCGAAACTTAAAAGTAGAAATGTAATTTAAACTACGTGGTGGTTGAAGTTAGGGTTGATGTAATTTGATAAAAAAACATATAATCGATTACATATGTTTGTTTAAATGTCGCTCGTGGTTTTTTTTTCTAAACTTAAATCAATGTTTTATTTCATTGGATGATAAGTAAATTTAAAAAAAAGTATTCATAATGAAGCTGCGTGGTTCATATATAGATAATACGAAATTACTGATCACGCGAAAGTAATAGCAATAAATCATTGACACCTAGCGGCGATTAATTACGTCTCTAATTGAACAATCAATGAATTTTCTTGTCTGGCTATTCAGTGTCGGTTGATTTATTAAGAGAATTAACTTCAATTAAACAATTTCTAAAGATAAACTTCTTACCGATGTTTAATTTTAATATGTTGTGTATGTAGGTATCGTACAACACTGATTGATCTATTGTTCTCTTAAATTAAAAAACGACGACTGTCTGGCTTAGAAACAAATGATACACTGCAACATATAAGGTAAAACTCAATTGGCGTAACACGGAACGCACTTAATAAAATGTTAACATAAAACAAATTAATTTAAAACCATCAATCCCCTATATCCCTGTAAAAGGTTTAAAAGCTAAAACAATGACATGCTAAATAAAGGAAGGATATTTTTTCTTTCAAAAAGCAAAACAGTATAGGTATTCTTTTATCTAAGAACATCATCATCGTAACCAATTTAATTTCACAGTTATAATAATAACGAATAAAATTATATGAAAGTCTAATATATTCTCATAACTAACTTTATGCAACCAGGCGCCAACAATACATCACATTATAGAAGCGCAATAACATTTCAATTGCACCTATTATACCTAATGATGCGTCGTGAACCCTAACACAATAGAAAGTGGAGACGGCATGCAATCGTGAGCTTTGCCCATGCTAAACCCTGCGCAGGGTGAAAGGGCAGCCCATAACTCGTTCGGAGTCAGTCGCCGCCCACCTTAACTTCCCATGAAGCTTTGATAGCTATGAATCAACGCGATAGGTGGTACATTATTGACATTTGAATTATAATGAAGGCAATTACGTAAGACAACAATGAATACGACTTTGGAAGTCAACTAAGTTTGACATAATTGTTCTCGAACCAACATACGATCAATGCTACATTCTATACATCGGTAACATATAAATTTTAAAAGTTCATCATTTCAATAAATAAAACATAAAAAACTGATTTTTTTAATGTATTTTATAATTAATGTAATAAAATGTTTTAATTTAATTTTTTTAGAGAAAAGGAATCCTAAAGTAAAGATTAATGCATTGTCAATAGAATTGCTAAATAAATTTTTAGACTTAATACTATATTTATCCTGCTGCGAGCTAAAAGGCGGATAAAAACATAAAGACACAGCTATCTTAACTAATAACAACTTGAATTCTTCAACAAGGCTTGTCTAAGGAAATTCCGCAAAGCAATGTGAAATGTAACCAACATTTCACAGCAAAATCGGTACCAAACTTGAGTTAATTGGAGTTGAGACCATGCTATGTCGAGGAATCGTGAATCCAGTGGAAGAAAGGGAATTATAGGTTGGTAACTATTCATTATTTACAATCACGTCTGAAGGGACATGACGCTCATTAGGTCATTTTAATTTGTATGTGACTATTCGTGACTATTCGTAACTATGCGTGACTATCCGTCTCTATCAACGAACCCTCTTTGTTGGTTATTAAACGTTTTGCTTAAATTTTATTTTGCCGGGGTTGTTCGTCAAGACAACAAACCTATATTTTCAAACGTATCTAAAATATGAGATTACGGAACAATGTATAATTCTATGTTTTATTGCTATAATTCAAACTTATTAGAATTGTGGATTACAACATCCCAGAAAAAGGTTTTTTTTATTTTTTTTATTTTAAGTTTAACCATTATCATATTTACTGTTAATGTTTACTTTTTTATTTTCAAGTGCTAATTGCTGCACTGAAGCTAAATTAAATATTCATAAAATTTTATAAAATACAGTGAAAAAATTAAACTACAGCGTTTGTGTTATCAAATTTGTGGTATTTCATCTGCAAAGATGAATCTGCATGGCCATCGGTTGCAACGACCGTTTGGATAGATGGCGCTAGTGCCGCGTAAAAGCACTCAAAAAACATTAAAATAGCAGTGACAAAATTATGCGTTTACGTCAGCCTTCCCGGTAGCATAGCGGTCAGTGCAGCCGCCCGGATTGCGGAAGACCCAGGTTCGATTCCTGGCTGGGTCGGGTGGGCGTTTAATTTTTTCACTGTATATTATAAAATTTTATGAATATTTATATTTACTGTTTACTCAAGCTACATTATAAGTATACAATATAACAAGATTCAATATTAATGTCTTGTCTCATTAACTCCATCCAGACTCACAAAGCGACTTAGTGCGTCGAGCTTCTTTCTAAATTTATGTCTCAACCCAGATTTGAAATTGAATGAAACAATAAATTATTTTATCATGATTTTATAACCGCTCGAAATAAACATCAGTTATAACAACAAAAAACAACACAAAATTTACACACATTTTACAATAAGTTTACCGCTTAAGTTTACAACTGTGGTGCGGATATAAAAATAAGTTTAATTTAATAAGTTATGATACTCCGTCAAATTATCTAGTGTCACTATTTCAAGATCGAATTTGGTTAGTAAACCAATGAACAAAATTATTACATTGACATTGAAAATAAATATATAGCACAGTCGAAAACTTTTTATTAAATTAAAAAGACAGCTCTTTTTTTTTATACTTAGCACGGCAAATGACTGGTATGGTGACGGCAAATGGTGCAGCGTGAAAACAACGTAGCATCAGTCAACTTCACTCTGCCGGCCCACAAGGTGCTTCTTCACGCCTCGTTTGAAGGACCCCATATCATAGGAAAGAGGGAAAACATGTGCTGGTAGACTATTTCATCTTTTGGAGGTGCGACAAAGAAACGAGTCACCAAATTTCTTTGTGCGCGATGGGATATGTGAGACAGTCATCTTGGTGCGTCATACCCATAAACACGCTGTATTTAAGCGCATACATTATCCTACCGTTTCGAAACTTGTCCGCGCATCTCACATTACCAGCAAGGGAACCACTTTCGAAACGAATGGAAACTGAACAACAACCGCATCCTAATACGATGGCCATGTCATAGGTCTCCACGACGACAGTCCCCTTAACTGATTTCGCTGCCTATCATGAATACTACTAATTTTACATTCCAAAATGTAAAACTAGTAGTACCAATAGTTAGTTAGTATTATATATATTAATATTATCTTTATGAATTGATGTCAATTATGGAGGCCTTTTCTCAGCAGTGTGACAGTTATAAGCTGTTTACTTTTTTTTTAAAATCGTACTCAGAACATCCCAAAGCTAATTGTGAATATGACACCAATAAAATTACTAGTTACCATGTTAAAAAAAAAAATTATTTGTCACTTTAAAAAAAATATTTTATGCCCTATTTTAAAATAAGTATATGCCACAAAATATTTTGTATTTTTTTTTATGACTGTACTAAAAGGCATGATTTTTGAGTTAGACCCCTAATTTTTGATAGGCGGCGATTTACAACCCTAGGCTTCATAGGTTCGCACTGGACGCCTGTTGGGTGAATGTGGCCTGTTATACAAATAAGGCTTTATTGAATCTTGTACGAATGTTTCTAGGTCCAGATTTAAACTCACTAAATAATATAAACAATACTCATATCTGTCTAGACATCATATAACTTTAATGCAATTTAAAAGAGAGCACTCATTGCTGAATTTACAGATTTCTAAAGAAATCCAACATTACAATAGTAGCTAGTTAATTAGTTAAATAGTTAATAGTACTTTTGATTATATCGAATACATTATTTAATCAAATGTATTTGGATTTAGAAAATTGAAAAAAAACATGTATCTCTTTTTAATAGGTTTTATACGCTAGAACCTAAACCTAGGTGCCCTAGGTGACAATATGCGCAGCGCCTTCACGTAAAAACAAAGGCTAGGTGATTAGTTGGTAAACGTGCGCAATATTTACTAGTCGTCGTTAACCTGTGGTTTTACTATAAGGTTCCACAGAGACAGACAACCGGTGGAGCTGTAAACGCCATCTGACGTCAACGTCAAACTTCTTTTAAACAAACAGACAACAACGCATCAATACAACAACATCAAAGCAGCTCCAGCAAACCTAAGCAAATCCTTAACATCTATTTAAGGTCTAATAAATCTAAACACAAACGCGATATAAGGCCCGATAGGCGAAGCCAAAGGTCGCGACGACACCACCATCTAGGATGCGCCGTTTCTCTGCCCTTATGCCTTAAGTTTCACTCAGCGAAAGTTAGCTTCCGAGTACTGTCGCTTTTAACTACCCGTTCGACCGCCTGTACCGTGAGAAGGACTGAAAGTAAAACTGAATATGTTAGGGAACCCGTCAGCCTTATCAATTATGCCATTGGCTGTGATAAGGGCACAAATTAACATCTAGCTGTTTATTTTGAATTTTATTCCATTAACAGAAGGTGGACAAGCTCTCATTATTAGGCTATAAGCGTCCCACTGCTGGGCTTGGTTTTTCAACAAGCTAAAATAAGTGAGAAATAAGGTATTACGGTATTAGTTATTTTTTTGGTTCCATTTCAGTAATCAAGATAAATATAAAGTTTGATTTAACTCAAATTGAATCTAAATTTTGTAATAGTACTAATGCTTTAAGATACCCAGTGCTTTAAGATTTTTTACAGGTTTTAATTTACTAACCACAACTTAATCTATTAGATTGGTAAAGTTTTTTGTAAATTATGTTGTTTTTTTAGTAAATACAATTAGAAATAAACATATAAATCATGTAAGTCACACCAAGCAAAATAAATAGAAGACATATTATTGCTAATAAAAATTATTTGAATACTACTACCGTAAATTGCTGTGCAAAATAAAATTGATTTTTTTTTTTTTTATATTTACGGGTAAACACAGTGCCTTGATCTCACCTGATGTTAAGTGATGATAAGGCCAATGATGGAGGCGCACTTCACCCGGGATCCTCAACTTGTGAGGTGCTGGCTATCTTATCTCTAGCTGCCGGAACACAACAATGCTACAAACATTGATGTTATGGCGACATATTTAGATAAGATGGTAGCTAGCCAGGCGGACAAACAAGCCCTACCACCAACCAAACCGAGTACACAAACGTATACCCCCCGCTGGGAATCGAACCCGGGACCTCTGGGTCTAGACTGGTAGTCTTAGCCACTAGACCACAGAGGCGGTTGATTTTAGAGATCATTATTTTTAAATAATGGTTTTATTTTATTATAATTATCACTACCTACACGTTTACATAACAAAACAATCCAAATCATTGTTAACCTAACATCAAAAGATCACAGTTAACAGTACACAAATCTACGAAGGTTTCTACATTCAGACCCCGTCTGCGCGTACAAATAGTAGCTGACGTAACTTTACGACTGCGCTGCGACTGTTACGTGTTTTATATCATCGCGGCTAGCTATGATTTATGAAATTATGACTTATGCCAACTGAGCTTACTAGCACGTAGTATATAACTTTAATCTACGGGCACTAACGAGGTAGGTTGTTCACATGTTCGGTAATCATCATAAAAATTATCATATTATGATAATTTTAATTATGTATGATAATTCATAATTGACGATGATATAGATATACCATCATCAATCAGTACCACTTATCGATTAATAATAAAAAATGTCTCGTTGTTTCAATTGAAAAAGCAGTATTTTTCGTCGCTAAGCAGTCGTTTTTTTAAAGAGTTAGGTTTATAATTTTTTTAAATAATCAAAATATTGAGTATGCTAAAATAAAAGTAAATAAAAAAAACATTTCCATCACATTGCGATGGAAATGTTTTTTTATCGAGAAAATTGCTTAACGCTGTTGCGCAAAGCAATAATTAAGCCGCCAAACTATCCAATATCTATTTTACAACATCACTTGAGCATCAGATGTCTCACATTTGGGAGTAAATTTTCCATGAAAATGACTTTATGTAACATTCTGATTTACGAGGCTCTATGTGGGACATAGCCCAAAACAGGGACACCGTCACGTAACCAAGCCGAATAGGAAAGTAGACATTTTATGAATAATGCGTTTGCGACAGATAACCATCCGAATCTACCATGACGATGTGCTAAGCCACATTTATTTATGACACCTATTTTTAACCGCCTGTGTGGTCTAGTGACTAAGACCACCGGTTTAGACCCAGAGGTCCCGAGTTCGATTCCCAGCGGGGGGTACAAGTTTGTGTACTCGGTTTGGTTGGTGGTAGGGCTTGTTTGTCCGCCTGGCTAGCTACCACCATCTTATCTAAATATGTCGCCATAACATCAATGTTTGTAGCATTGTTGTGTTCCGGCAGCTACAGATAAGATAGGCAGTGCCTCGCTAGTTGGGGTCCAGGATGAAATGCGCTTCCATCATTGCCCTTATCATCACTTAAGATCAAGGCACTGTGCTTACCCGTTAATATAAAAAAAAAAACATATCTGCACTAATATAATTAAGGTACGTAAAGGCTTTTTTAATGATTGAAAGATTCCCGTTTGATTTCATGCTAGCTTACGATAATTTTTCAAAGTTAATAGCATAATGTTTTTGTATAAACGGTACTATAGTAGTGGCAAAAAATATTGTCTTCTTTTATTGATTTCTTCTTATATTCGATAAATTCTTACAATAATAGAAATATGCTCTTAAACAAAGTAATAAAGGCAAATGTGATCTTTTCTCCGGATCCTGAAATCCAGAAAGACTTATACCGGGATAAAATATAGGCCCGAGTCCAGGAAAGATTCTGGGATGAATGAATAATGATAATAAATTAATAACAGCCAAATCTATCTAATCTTGTGGAGCTACCTAAATCCTGTAGTCGATCATTTACAGGCTTAAAATGAAGCTAATAAATAAACCTATTGCAAATGCTACGACGCACGCATAACGCACATATACAGCAAGCTCATCATATAGAACGAAATAATTGACAGCCAAGTGGGCGATAATAGCGTACGCGTGATTCGTGACAAATTGCTAGACGCAGCCGTTTCAATGACCGAGCGATTGCCGGCGATCGGTTGCAGTGACCGCTCATCGATCATCGCACTCATTAATTAGGTAAACTTGTGATTTACGACTATACTGCGTACTGAGTGCGTAAGCCTATTACTGATTGTATACTTGTTATTTATTAAGACAAAATTTTCATCGGGAAAATTAATGAAAATGCAGTGTGGGCAGACAAGGTGGACACTGACGATTTGGTGAAGGTCGCGGGAAGATACTGGATGCGAGCAGCATTAAATCGGTCTTGTGGAGATCCTTGGATGCCTTTGTCCAGCAGTGGACGTCTTTTGGCTGAAATGATGATTACAACAAGTTGCTATACGGTGTGACCGAGCGACCACCGGCGATCGGTGGCAAGTGACCGCTCATCGATCACCGCACTCATTCATTAGCAAACTTGTGATTTATAATGCGATGTTGACATACAATCCCGACACACAGTCAGGGCAAGGATATATTATTGCTACGTTTTGATAAATAATAACTACATTGAAGGCAGCAACAACATAGTACAACACTACTGTACGTGTTTGTCAGGACAGCGCACCATGGGTACATGTGCGCATATTATAATTCTAATATATGGTATTTAGCATATGCAATTCACGAGGGATTTACTGCACCGGCAATGTTCCTAAAAGGCGTTATTTTAGATAACACTCTACTTTATAAACTTTCTTACACTCCAATTATCTAGCCCAAGAGAACCGTCTTCGTTATGAAACTCGTTAAATGGTTACTATACAACGGATAACCATACTTAAAATACTTAAATGCTTATTATACATAGAAAACACCCTTTAAGTTTTGATATTTGTATAACATTTGTAGTGTTAAACACAAACAACCAAGTTTCTTTGTATTCCGACACAAAGTACATATGTGTTTACGTGGTGTTTACTTTATATTTCAATTGATAATTACGAACACATAATAAACAACGATATTGATGATATTTTTCCCGTAGACACTAAGATATTATAATATTAATAGATATCCCTTATACCTTGTTCTTAATACCTATAACTCAGAAAGGACAAACATTTCAACAAAACTGTCATAGTAAATGTTTTTCCAGTTAAAAATACCTATCCAACTACATATATGTCTTCGCTATTGAAGGGGTGTACCAACTTTCTTACATTTTTGCCCATTGTCCTTTAGGTTTTGTATAATTTTAGTTTTTTATTATTATTAGATTTTTTATACTTAGTTTTGACGTCAATAAGTCAATAAGTGCCGGGGAAGGCTTATTTTGACTTCGACTTTTAGTGACATGACATAACTTTACTAACTACGTTTAAACCTACTAAATTGAATGTCCAAAGCCATGATGATACCAGTCTCATTTTGTAACCATTGTTATTTAAAAAAGATAATAAATATCAATGGGCTTTCAAAACAATAAATATGATAGTGATTTAAAACGACAATGGGTAACAATGACATTTATACAACAAAGGTAAGATATAATCACTTCCCATTAATAAATGGAAGGAAGAAACTACACAATTGACGGACATTGGAGTGATGGACGGTTGATGAATTATGATGATAATAGAAGTGCCACCTGTTCCGCTTAGAAAGTTTTTTATATTTATTGCTTATAAAAACGAATTTTCTGAAATCTTAATCAAATCCCACAAAAGGATTGGAACTTATATGAAAGCTTTTCTTGAATTAGAATAAATTTGCAATAAAATAATTAAAAACGTCTATAGGCCTGCAAAAAAAAAAAAAACACATACATAGGCGAGACTTTTAAATACTTTTATTATATCCATAATACGTGTTGCCTTATTTAGGAACGTATTAATATATAATTAATTATATATAATTAATTTACGACACTGGATGAATTATATAAAGGACATATAACTCATTGTCGTAAATCAGATTTAATTCCATTTATGCTATGGGCACACGACTAGATATAATTTGAATCATTATAGCAAAATAATGAGAATTATCCAAAGTGGCATTTTTAGATTGGCTGATTTGGCGTTAAAGCTTGACGAAGATGGTTCCTACGTGAGTTAGTTTCCTTGTTTATGGTACTATTATGGTGGCCACTCGTAAAGAAAAATATAAGTTGCAATGGGATGTACCCAAATGAAATCTGTAACAATAATAGCAATTTGATTTCTATTTTTAATAGCACTTTTCTCTATAATATTACGGCTACGTCGCGTCGTTGGTGTCATTTTTGGTGGTGTAAAATGTTACAACACTTTAGCTAATACTGTAAATCTATTTATAGCTATCCTTGATGATTTTAATAGATTATAAATATGCGATATATTTTGTAAACGACTCTAATTCAGTTCGTCAGTGTATTATTATTAATGAATTAGAGCAATAACATAACATTTTGCGATTACCAAATATGTGTCCGATGCTATTCCAAATTATTAGTTAAGTACCTACTTAAAAATAAAAACAAAAAGTCTAAATTAAATAATTTATTCAACATAAGCCTTCACAGGCACTTAATGACGTCAAAACGTAAACATTTGTTTAGACTAAACTACTGAATCTACTACCTGCCCCCCAACCGCCTAACCGATTGCTTTGGCTACGTGTATAGTTTATGACGTCATCTTGTTATTTCATACCGCCTATGAAAGCAATATCTATAGCTATAGGCTATAGCTTACGATATATAAATATACCTATTAGCTAGATGGCAAGATGACGTCATAAACTATACACGTAGCCAAAGCGATCGGTTAGGCGGTCGGGCCCCAGTTCGGGTTTTGGGAGAGCCTTCGACCGAGAAGAGCTGGCAAGGAACTCAGGAGGCTCTTTTTCTTTTTCTCCACCTTTTCAACCAAATTAAAGGTTAGATTTGTGATGATACCGTGGTGGTCACAGCATTATTTAAAAGGTCTCGTATTTAACGTATGTCTACTTAATTTATAGCCTAATTGAGACTCATTAGTTGCCACAATGAAACAGCTATTTTAAAACGTCCACAATCTCAAGCATGACTTTGTCTTAATCTTTATTAGGTACGATTTCACGGTACACGCGTTAATCCAATTTCAAGTATTATAGTAGTAAACTAAGATTGAGTTAAAAATGGAGTCACAATTTTCAAAATCAAGCCACTAAGATACGATTGTGTACGTTTTAAAATTGTACACTTGAGACCCTCTATTAAAAGTGTAAAAAAAACTATAAAAATATCCAAACAAAAAGGTTCACTCACCGTTTGCAGTACGGCCTTCATCTTGACTCGTTGTAAGTATTGCACCAACGACACAGTCCTCAACAGCTCGATCGCTCACACATAGTTCACACACACGCGACCGGAACGCGGATAACAAAACCAAAGGGTTGATAGGATAGATAGATACTTTTATTTTTCTAATAATTATCAATTATCTATGGTTTCAGTTCAGTATGGTCGTTGTAATGTGTCTGCTGGAGTGAAGTTCAAGGCTAGTCTGAGCTAGGTTTATATACAGGGGTGGCGGAGCGTGGCGTTGCATCTGTGTGCAGTGGATGCACCCAAGCCGAGCTGTGCGCATGCACACCTGCATAGCGGGGTATGTGGCTCTCAAACTGCATCGGTCAGTAGTGCCACTATCGTCTATTCTTTCGATTCTCCTTGAAAAGGTTAGCGCATATCGAATAATTTAACTATTCGATATGACGCTAGCACTTTTCAAAACATCCATTGTATTTATTTCAGTTGTTATGATAAACTATTTAGGGGGCATACGAATAACTAACATAAATAAGCCAGTTGTTATATACTCGCACTCGCACTCTGGAGTTGATATTTTTATCATCAACAGCTCATTTTATGACCCCATTGCTGGGGCTCGAGCATTTTTAAATTTGGAATTTTGTGGTGTTTCCTTAAAAAGGGAGATGGAAACACCACAAAATTCAAAATATAAAATTATAATGTGTGAATGGAAACACCACAGGGAAAGGGAGAGAGGAAAGAAAAGATCTGTGGCCGAGACCAACGGAACTTTATGTGCCTTCCGAAGAACGAGCTCAAGATGATATATTGTATAGAATGGATAATAGGCATAAGATAGATAAGTTTTTTAGTTAGTTTGTCAGCTGTCAAAATTATTATCATAAACGAATGTAGAGACACGCATATGAATAAATAACTTGAGGACAAGATAAATTTTAAAGTATTATTAAAGTGGCTTAGGACAGAATAATGTCAAGATGAGCGTTAAATTAAAAAACTTAAATATTATATTTTACTTTTCTTAAAAATGCCCCTACATGTTATTATAAATTTAAATCTATGTCCTTTTCTCTGATAGTTCAAAGCACATACAATACAAGTCGAGATTATTTGAGTAGAGAATCATTCAACCCGAGAAAAAAACATTACTAATGTAAAAAAAAATACATTAAAATGTATTTCTTCTTCATCTTCTTCTTCTAATGTTAAGCTTTTCAATTACTGATTGTTAACGCTACGGATCATTATGAATACATGATAATCCTATATAATCGTTCATCATAATAAATAGACTTTACATAAACAACAACTTATTTAGTTTTTGTTACGGCCGTTTGGTAGAGCTCCCTCTTGCATGGGCTCTGATTACCCAGTAAATACACCTATCTAACCGTTGAACCAACGTTCGCGCTATATTCAATTACCATACCAGATTACAGTCCATTTCGCTCTGTCATTTAAAGTATTGAAGTTAGGACTCTTGACAGTAAAAGGAAAAGAGGAAGGCCGCAAAAGAGATGGAGATATGACATAGTCACATTTGCTGGAGCGCTTTGGACGAGATAGCTAGATACAGAATACAATGGAAACCTTTGGAGCAGGCCTCACCGCCAGAGGCAGTCTCTACACGGAATAAAGCTAACAACACTAACCTAATCTAAGAACTAAAATCATTGACAATATTAACGAAAATTCATTTTTTAAAACATATATATTTTTTATTGACTATGCGAAAAGTTTGGGAAATTAAAGCTTTTTTTATTTTATTTATTTAGTTAGGACCCTAACAATAGGACATGAGGATATAATCCAGCTATAACCCACCTCGCGAGCCCAAAGTGGTAGTCTGCGGTAGGTATGTTTTTATGTCTGTCATCTTACGACAACGACCGGTTTTAACGTGCCTTCCGAAGCTAGGTATATAGAAAGATTTACGCGTAGATTTATGTTTAGTAAAATACATAAAAAATAATTTATTCGTTATGAGTAAAGGTTTGTTAACACTATTAGCATGTTAGTAGCACCACCGTAACGTTTTTATTTCGTAGAAAGTAATGTACACACGCCTGCACATCAACCTATCCAAAACTGTCAAATTTCTCTAATCGATATTGATCTTTATACCCAAACTCTAAGGTTCAAAATTAATTACAGAAATTTGACATTTTGTGGTAGGTTGATCTGCTGCCGTCCGTACAAGGAAATACGTCAATACTCAGTTATTCCAACGTTTGATGTTCTTTTCTCTAAGCGTGGGGAGCAGCATGCCTACCCTAAAAACATGCAAAAGCATTACCCGGTAAACTATCAGCTTTAATGCTATAACATCAAGCTTCGATGAGATGATGGTAGCTAACCTTTTAAAAGTCCTATCACGAACCAAATCGGAAACAATATGAACCTGTGCTAGCAGTCGAACCCAGGAGCTCTGAGCTTTTTCCGACTTAGTAGTAAACAACATCGGCTCTTTTATCCTTGGCTGACGCATAAAGGGCCTAGATTCAAACGTCCAAATTAATGTCTCAGTGGTCTGATTCAGGCATTATTAAAATGTTTTGTTTTGTTTATATAATTTTAACGCAAATTTTGTTGCGAAACAAATTACAAAAACACAAATGTTGAAAAAATTTCCACGAGCAGGATTTGAACCTGCACCTTTCTGACATACCGGGTCAGGTGCTCTTCCAATTGAGCTATCGTGGTTCTAACCAGCCCGCCGAAATTATTCAACACTATTTACTTTTTACTTTGAAAGCCAAAGGCACCCATTCAATGTCAACAATTACCGTCATTAACACCCGATCATAATATTTTTACAAATACTAAAGATCAGTTAAGAAGTAGGCAAGCTATTTATAAAATGTTTTGTTTTGTTTATATAATTTTAACGCAAATTTTGTTGCGAAACAAATTACAAAAACACAAAAATCAACAATTGTTGACATTGAATGGGTGCCTTTGGCTTTCAAAGTAAAAAGTAAATAGTGTTGAATAATTTCGGCGGGCTGGTTAGAACCACGATAGCTCAATTGGAAGAGCACCTGACCCGGTATGTCAGAAAGGTGCAGGTTCAAATCCTGCTCGTGGAAATTTTTTCAACATTTGTGTTTCAGGCATTATTCTCGTAGGCCAATATGACAAAGTCAGGCTATACCGACTAACTATTGAGACGTTATCGAATTAGTAAATTTGAGGTCCAGGAATCTATACCCACCCATAGGATAGGCTCGTGCTCCAGCAGTGGGGACATAAAATCAGCTGATGATGATACAGGTATGTCGTTAAAAATTGCGCCCTCATAAAGTTTGAGATGCGGTGACCGGGCCAGCCGAGTGGTGGAGAGCATTAACATTTCCCTCCCAAGGACCGACGGCACCATACAGAAAATAACACTTTCCGATGTTACGCTGCGCCCAGATGAAAGTGATCACTTTGGATGCGTTTACGTAATGACGATTAATAAATAATTGTTATTTATCTAATATTATAAAGAGAAAAGCTTTGTATTTTTGTATGTTTGCAACGAATAAACTCAAAAACTACAGGGCCGATTTAAAAAACTTTTTCACCATTAGAATGCTACATTAGCGCTGAGTAACATAGGTTATATTAAAAAAAATATGTCCACCCGTGCGAAGCCGGGACGGGCCGCTAGTAGAAACAAAATTTGTGTTTCGCAACAAAATTTGCGTTAAAATTATATAAACAAACCAAAAACGTTTTATAAATAGCTTGCCTACTTCTTAACTGATCTTTAGTATTTGTAAAAATATTATGATCGGATGTTAATGACGGTGGTTGTTGACATTGAATGGGCGCCTTTGGCTTTCAAAGTAAAAAAGTAAATAGTGTTGAATAATTTCGGCGGGCTGGTTAGAACCACGATAGGTCATTTGGAAGAGCACCTGTGGCGGTAGCCAACGTAACATCAAGATAACGATAGCAAAGTTCGAAAAGAACAAAATGTATGGAATTGACATAAGATTGACCACGTGATTTAGCACGGCTTATTTCAATCATACATTTTATTCTTTTCGAACTTCGCTATCGTTTTCTTAATGTTACTTTGGCTAAGCCTACAGAACCGGTATGTCAGAAGGGTGCAGGTTCAAATCCTGCTCTTGGAAATTTTTTCAACATTTATGTTTTTGTACATCATTACTATTATTTTATAATTTAAACACACATACCTGTTTTTTTTTCTACCGAAGTCATGTATAAGCTCATCAGGCGATACATGACTGCGTAATATAATGGTTACATCTATTATACTAACTTTGCTGTTGTTGTTGGTTGTTGTATATTATGAATAACTAGCTTTTGCTCGCGGCTTTGCTTACATGGGCTACACGACAAGTAATTGTTTTAAATAAAAGCCAAACTTATTACAGATAAGTATCTGTAAGGATAATCCTGAAACACTTCATAATTTCTAACCACTCCAATTACCGAAGGGTTTAACTTTTAAAATGACAGATTTACGTACAAACTTTCCACCCCTATTTCACCTCTCTACGGGAGGTTTTTTGAAAAATGGTTAAAAACCGTCTTCCCTTTTTTTTCTCCTTTAAATGAAAATAAACAAACTTCCTGAGACATGTCATTCTTTATTTCTTTTTAAAAAGCCCAATTCCAATTTTCATGTATTTTACTTAAAAACTGACTATTGGGTGTGATTTCCGTAAAATCTTTTCTTAGTGGCTGGTTACGCCACTCAATTAACCAACAGACAGTCCAAATTTCATCTAAGAAGCTTCAGCGGTTTAAGCTCGGCGATGATGAATCAGTCAATTTCTTTATAAATAAAACATCTCGAAAAATATAACATGGGAGGCTGTTGCTAGATAAGCTAGATACTAACACGAAAAGAAGTAGGTGTTGAACAGGCACTTGTGTTTAATATCCCAAATAGAAATGGATCCCAGCAGCTTCTTAAAATCTGGTGCTGGATGTATGAGCTAACCATTATACTCGTATTACAAAGTCATAATTTATTACAATAATACATGTATTAAACAGTTTTATTGTAATGACACTAGTGCTTCTTGTAATACGCGTATTTATTAGATGTACATGTTATTTATTATATAATTGTACATTTTACTAACTTTCCACCATAACTGTTGGTAGTTCTAAAATTTATAAGTAGTCCAGCAGGCAGGCAGAGCCTTGTGCGATGTTAATAGTTCATTTATAAACGATAAAGGTTGAATTTTAATAAGCGTTTATATTCAAATGTTCAACTGTCTTTGATCTGTAAGGATGAGTTGAAAACATTAATAGATAGATTTCGTTAACTTGAATTAAATTGAATTTTAGGCTGGACTATTATGACTGATCTTTGTTAATACCGAGCAGGCAAAAAAGAAGACCGTCACCGAAATTGACTACGTCTTTGCCCTGCCCCGGGTGCCTGATTGGAGTTTCATTCGCCATTTGTAACGAGAATTTGATAAAATTTGATATCATATAGTATTCCACCAGAAGGCACTGAATCAACACAAATATTTTTTTCGCTTCCGTTTAACGTGATCGAATGACAAATGAAACATAAACCGCCAAGTTCTCTACGGTTTTAACGATTAATGGCTCGTCATTTATCTTGACGACATAGCAATCCATAATCGAAAGTTCAATTTACGAAAATCAGTCAGCTTCTGTATATCACCAATTCCTGCTACGCCTACATAAGTGACCTTTTCGTAGGGGTTTATAATGCGATAGACATCTTTAGAACGCTCGCACAAATACCTCCCACGCTTATGCTGACTAGTTACTTCCTCATAGCGCCTCGGTAGTGATACCCCATTGTTTATTGCAGCCATGGGTGGAAATATCCTTAAGGCATTTTGTTTATTATAATATTTGCACAAACAAGATAGAAAGTGAACGCGTAGGGCTTGGCAATTACAATATAACATCACGGCAATCTTAAGAATAGTTTAGCGAAGAAATTGAAATTAACATCTAGAGAAAACTGTTGCATAATTAACAGTTTCATTTTAAACTTGTTTACACCTTTAGATTTGCAATAAATGTAACGATTTGGAATAAATTTCGCATGTTTCTTTAGAAATGTGGCGGAGGTAAGCATGGCTTAGAATATTTTTCTTTATGACATAAATTTACTCTGCCAGTGATTTAACATGTGGTTTGTTTGCCTGTTGAATAGTAAAGCTGGCCTAGTAGAAAGTTATTTGGAGGCACTTATGGCAAGGCAGCCATAGACATCAAAGGTTAATCAGCGAGATGCCATGATGCCCATCACAGACGACCGATTTCTTTTTGCTGGTTAGACGACTTTGTCGAGTCCTGACTTATCAGACTTTTTTCTACGCTAAAAGGGTTTTCTCTATAGTATGTTTTCTCTCTGCGTTGTTTTTTTTTTATTTCCACAACAGAGATACCAACGATAAAGCAGAAGATGGAACGCACTTCTCCCGGAATCTTCAACCACTGAAAAACTAGCAAACTTACCTCTAACTAACGGCTGTATACCAATACGACTAACATAGTTTTCATGGCGACAGACTAGACTAGAATATCTTGTAGGTAGTCTCTAGCACTCAGTCCCCAAGGACTGAGTTCTGTATGCGAGTTTTATTAACCATTCGCCAACATTATTAAAAACAAGAATTTGTATGAAAAAAGTATAACTAATCTAGTTTCATGTTTGATTAGGGCAATGCTTTAATGGCATACCAATTCTTGTTTTTGATAATTTATTTATTTATTCATATAGCAACAAATTAATTAAAGTAGGGTTTATATATACATTACAAGCATAGCACATCAACTGGACGAATGGTGGAAAACTCGCATTCAGCACGTTGAAATATAAAATGTCTGGTTTTTTATATATATAATTTTAACGCAAATTTTGTTGCGAAACGAATAACAAAAACACAAATGTTGAATAAATTTCCACGAGCAGAATTTGAACCTGCACCCTTTTGACATACCGGGTCAGGTGCTCTCCCAATTGAGCTATCGTGGTTCTAACCAGCCCGCCGAAACTATTCAACACTATTTACTTTTTACTTTGAAAGCCATAGGCACCCATTCAATGTCAATAACTACCGTCATTAACACCCGATCATAATATTGATTTCGGTGGGCTGCTTAGAACCACGATAGCTCAATTGGGAGAGCACCTGACCCGGTATTTCAGAAGGGTGCAAGTTCAAATCCTGCTCGTGGATTTTTTTGTACGTTGAAATATTTTCGGTCTTCTGTGACAAGCCTTAGTAAACGAATCGATTAGTGCTGACACAAACGAGTGAAGCGACAGTTGAAAGTTAGCGTTTCGACCTTAAGTGAACTATGATTATGTCCTACCATCATCGGGCCAGAAAATCGATCAATTAAGTAAACAGATAAGGTATTTTACATTTTATGTTGATTTATCAATTAAATTATCTATTACAATAATGTACACATATATGAAACACTTTACACGAATCTAACTACTCGTGTTTATATTACATATTATTTGCACTGACATTTCGAGCTCTTTGCAGGATCCATGGTCACAGGGAGACTATTCAAATGGTTCGAAACTGCGCATTGAAATTAAATTTACGTAAATTTAATATAACAAAAAGTTACAATAATGTCAAAGTCAAAGTCTAAGCAAAAATTTTTATTCAAATAAACTTAAGAAAGTTGCTTTTGAATCGTCCAAAAATTTTTTTACATACTACCCATTTAGGACGTCTATATTATAGCTGTGGAGAAGAATAGGCGCATGAAACTCCACAACTTTAATAGAAGTAACGGCATTTACAAAAAATAATAAAAAAGTACGTCGATACCAAATTGTACATGTTTAATTTAACACATTTTGCAATTAAATCAGAACTTAAATATGAGGTCCAAATAAGTCCTCAGAAGAGTATGTATTTATTCTGTGGAGTAGGTTAAAGGCAGTTATGAAACAGTCTATCTCTAACCTACGACCTTTCACAGTCCGTGCGAATGCTCTTCCAATTGAGCTGTGGAGACACTGGTTTCCCTGTAGAGTTTCTAGTGCTTGTTTCGTATTGCTAGCCAGCGGTTAAATCAATGTTGAATATACTCACAATGAACACCACAAAGATATATTTTAACAAATATTTAACTAGAAAACAAAAACACTATAGTTACTTAAATCGAAAATGATATTTCAGAAAAAAAAAGCTCTATATGAATTGATTGACGTCTCGTTAAATATTTCGAAACATAAAAATAACTCTCCAACTCTACCAGTTGTTATTGTTGGATTTATTTAAATCAAGTGCATTTGCGGTTATAGAACCCGACACATAGAGTGGTGTGTGTTTACACTACACCACAAAGGCGTAGCTTAAAATGTCGGCAGGCCCTTCAGCAAGTATTGATAAGAAACATAATTGTCAGAGTTAGCATATCGGCGGCAGCAGGAACACAATTAGCACACGTCCTGTGTTGCGCAACTGATTGGACCACTGCGACTTCCCCGCGTTGTTCCGCCATTTGCTGGCTCACACACAGACGCAGAAAATGGCGAACGAAAAACTAAAAGTATTTGTGTGACTGGTTGTTAAGCAACGTTTCGGAATTCTAGCCTAATTAAATTGAGGTTTGCAATCAAAACTTTATTGTAGCTAACTTTTTTATTTTTTTATCAAAAGCAGTTTTGGAATATTATTTTTACATAATTACAATAATCCGCCTATAATCGTCTTAATACTAAGCTCCGGCCTTTCCACGTGAAAATAACACATGAGGAAGATAGACTTTACATATCTTTGTGCTGCCTGTATTGTAAGTTATGTTAGTACATATTGCATGTTTCCCAAATAAATAAAAGAAGCAAAGCAAGGTTTGTGGAAACTTTAACGGTTGTTACGACAACAACCAAGACCAATGGCTAAACGTGCGTTCTTAAGCAAAGAGTAGCTATTAGAATGAGATATTTTTAATTTATCACTCATCCAGTAACCTTGTTTTTTCAAAGTTGAGTGTGCAAGCGAGGTATTCCAGTAAGATCTACCTACGACCTACGGTCAATTACGCACTTAGAGTTAATTAATTTATTCTCAGGGCGTTGTTAAACAAAACATATTATCGATAGAATGGCTGCACCATCGAGTTTCTAAATACATATTCGGTACACAAATATTTCAAATATAACAACTTTGAACACTTGCCTTCTAATTTTACTGGCTACACCGAGCGGCCGTGTGTCCGCGCCCATAATGATAGCTTACTGGTCAAGCGCAGGCTTTCCTGATCCCCAACCGGTATAGGGTCGGCCGGAAAACGCGGAAACCACCAGCGGCGAGAGTGAAACCTCTACCCACCTTCTTAGCCACCTTACACCGGCCCTGCACTATACTACCCATCTACTATGATTATACTTTCTTTATTATACATTACGAAAGTATAATTCCAGAGTAAAGGCGTAAGCGTATTTGCGATTATACTAGCTTTGACTTAATCGTTTATCGTACTGCCTGTAATTGGCGGTTTGGACAGCCTAGTGGGTATTATTAAAGTAAATAAGCAAACAGTCATGCAACACTATGCTGCCTTTAGTACTGTGCAAGTGCAAGGTGCGAATTTGTTAGTATATTCGTTCGTATTAAAGTTGTAGTAATCATAACAGCTCTTATTTTCGGAGGTCAAAACTCATTTTGGGTCGCTGAGCCAACTTAGTTAATCAAAACAGCATTAGCTAATAACAGGTTAGTTTCAAGTTCTTTGTTGTTTTTTTTTGTGGTTGCCTATAACTGTTTGTAGAACACACTGAAGAAACTTAAGTTTTTAGAAAACTATGATGTCTTAAATATCGCTAAAGGAGCTGGGAGTTATACATAAAAAAATAATCA
The DNA here is from genome assembly GCA_949315975.1 of Eudonia truncicolella. NCBI lineage: Eukaryota > Metazoa > Arthropoda > Insecta > Lepidoptera > Crambidae > Eudonia > Eudonia truncicolella. The sequence goes on along the minus strand of OX438838.1, from coordinate 5,615,223 downwards.
AAGTACTGTTTTTAAACAAATATGTATGTCTCGTAACAAACAATAAATCAAAGACATTATACACAATTATTTTTATAGTTTGATAAGTCTCTTATCATAACCCCTCCAGCGTCGAACGACCGGCCACTGGTCGCTAACAATTGATTTAACCATTGTTATACGTTGATTGAGCAACTAATAGACTAAATCAAACTGCAAATACTACTGACCAAAAAACCAACTAAATTCATCAAATTTTTATTCCGAAATATATCTATAGAGTTCCTTTTAATAAAGAAACCCACTAGGTTCAGCGGAAGTTCTCAACCTTACAGACGCCTACAGAAAAGGTCTGAGCAATAGCGTTTTATTACAAACAGCTTTGGAACTGTTTTCATTTACAAAGAGTAATTCATAAAGATTTATAATGTATATGCTTTTATAAACAACTTACTGTTAATAAACTAAATTTTAAACAAATACGTATTAAAATATTTTAAAATATAGATTTTGATATTTTATATATCTTCGTTAGTTTTAAAGTTAATTGACGTTTACAGAATTTTACCTGATATCTCTCTCTCTTGAAGCTCTTTGCTATTGCAATTTTATTTAATTTCTTATTATGTTAATTGCTTAGCAGAAATATTCTAATGATAAGTATAGGAATCTTAAACTTTAACGCCTGTTATATTTTCATGCATTAAATGACAACTGCTCGTATTTGCAATACTTGAATCATAAAGAAAGCATTGAACCTCGCTCCTCGATAGACTGATTAAGGTATACTAGATAAAGTTTTACTAGAACAAATCAACTAGCCTCAGAAAGCTTGAGCGGGAATCGAACCCACAAACTTTGGATAACCGGTCCAATGCTTTGACAGCTGAGCTACCGAGGCCCTGGTAAATTTTTAAAGTTTAAGAAATAAGCTGATACAGATGCATCTATAACAAGCTAATGATTTATAAATAAGAGCATTCAATTTAGATGTTATACTGTTTTTAGATTTTTTTTTTTAAACGAAAATATAAAAGGCTTCAATGTATGTATGTAAATTGCTTGTACACGATCAGTTCACTAAGCAATATTATAGTGTAGTAAAATAATGATAAAAAATGGTGTTATATCTGGCTGACCTGGGTTCAATTCTAGGGTCGGGCAAAGTGTATTTCGTATTTTTCGATGTACAAACTCGGATTTGTGATCACCAACCCGCATTTAGCAAGCGTGGTGATTAACCCATTACCCATTTAAAAAAAGGCCATTTTAGATAAAGGCTTTTGTCTAGCGATGCGACTCAGTATTTAAGCTGTTAATGAATAGTGTTGGTCCTACAAATGTAAATACTTTTATCATTAACTGTGCATAAAATATATTGGTAGATAATTTGACCTAGATATATTTAAAAAAGTCATACTAACGCCTTTGCTCTTGTTCGGTAAAGGTTTTTATTCAGATTTCATTTCTCGTGTGTTCTAATGGCCGTCAGTCGGTGCGCGGTACAAAGGCTTGTTTAATCGGTTATTTGCATAAATTGCATCGGTCTTGCGGAATATTATATCTGTATATTACTTATGATATTTACTTTAAAACGAAAGAAATAACAAGTGCTGTGGCGTGTATGTCTCGTCAATAAGAAGCAGGTCCATCTGACTACGGTGCATCATAAGGGCAGTGTATTTGTAGAGCTATATTGTACATATTTGTACAGCATTGTATACATATTTGTACAGCATTCTATCATGCTTTAATAGACTTTTGGGCCGACAGGGTGGGGTGACTGATGCTGCGTTGTTTTCACGCTGCACCAGTTGTCCTTGCGTCTGAACTTACATCTTACTTAACTTAACATCAGGTGGAGTGGAGTAATTTGCCAAGCTAGGTATATAAAAAACCGGCCAAGTGCGAGTCGGACTCGCGCACGAAGGGTTCCGTACCATTGTCTTTAAAAAGCGATCAAAAAATCACGTTTGTTGTATGGGAGCCCCCCAATTTAATTTAATTATTTATTTTTAAAGTGAATATATAACTAAATATTTTGTGAATATTTCAAGCGCCTACCTGTTGCCGTTATCAATGTCGAGCCAAAACGAGCAAAAAAACACGTTTGTTGTAAATATTTATTATATTCTGTTTTTTTAGTATTTGTTGTTATAACGGCAACAGAAATACATCATCTGTGAAAATTTCAACTGTCTAACTATCACGGTTCATGAGTTACAACCTGGTGACAGACGGACAGACAGACAGACGGACCGACAGCGGAGTCTTAGTAATAGGGTCCCGTCCTACCCTTAGGGTACGGAACCCTAAAAAGACTGCATATAGTGATTAAGGAGTATGCCACATCTAGTGACTTGCCTTTCGGCTACCACAGACAACTACTATAAACTTAATGGTCACTTGTGTCACATCTTCACTTTATGTAGGGGTTAGTGTTAAATTTTTATCAAATAAAAACATCATCGGATTTGATTGGCTCACTTCAACTTATGCCAAGGCGTCAATGAAAACAAACATCCACAAAAAAGGCATACATTTTATTAAATGAACGCCTTTTTGTGTTTTCACTCGTTGAAACTTTACTCACATCATTAGCTTGGTATAATTGCATCTGCAATCAGGTTTTTTAAACTTGCTACTTAAGAGTAGTTTGAGCATTCTAGGTAAGTATGTAGGTATTCTAAGTACATATAGGTATACATATAGGTGTAATATAGGTACAGTGAAGAAATTTTGAAAGTTACTGAAGAGTTCTATGGTGATCTGTATAAATCGTGCTTACCAGAGCCTCCACTAAATGCGCAAGATCTTAGAGCCAAACCGATCGAGCACCGTGTGGATTCAGTCTTGCCTAGCATTCTGCCAGAAGAAATAAAATGGGCGATGCAACACACGAAGGCAGATAAAACACCCGGTGAAGCCGGGATCTCAATTGAGCTTCTTCGGGCGGGTGGAGAAACTGTCGTGGGGGTTCTTGTAGAACTCTTCAACATGGTACTACTAAACGGACACACACCATGTGCGTGGCAAAATGCTGTAGTCACCATTCTTCACAAAAAAAGGGGATAACACCAAGCTTCACAACTAACGCCTCATAAGTGTTCTCTCCCAGACTTACAAACTTTTGCCAAAGTGATAAGCCATTGTCTGACACGCAAACTGGACGAGTACCAGCCAGTTGAGCAGGCAGGGTTTCGAAGCGGATTTTCAACAATTGATCACATCCACGCCGTAAAGCAGTTAATGGATAAGTGCCATGAGTACAAACGGCCTTTGTGTTTTGCGTTCGTAGATTACGAAAAAGCGACTTCTACAGCATTGAACACTGGGCCATGTTCCATTATACGATACGGCCACGATACGTGGTCCTTCGGGAACTGTACGCATCGGCGACTATGCAAGTGCGAGTGCACGCGCTCACTGACCACAAACCTGTAGGACGTGGGGTGCGACAGGGAGATACTTTATCACCCAAGTTTTTTACTGCCGTTTTAGAGGATGTACTGAAAACGCTTGATTGGGACAGTAAAGGAATAAACATCAACGGTGTCTCCATGTCGCATCTCCGCTTTGCAGATGATTTGGTCCTATTCAGTGAGCGAATGCAAGATCTCCAAGTTATGCTAGAAGAACTGTACGATGCGTCTCTAAAGGTTGGTCTCAGGATGAACATGGCAAAGACTAAGGTTATGACATGTGCCCCAGGTAGAACCTCGGCAAACATTGCTGTAGGGGGCGTACCCTTAGAGATAGTGGACCACTATATTTACCTTGGCCACTGTTTGTCTTTTGACCGAGAACAGAGGAACAAGGAGATTAGTCGCCGAATACAGCTTGGTTGGCTGCTTTCCATAAACTCGATGACGTGCTCAAGACTCGAGAAATACCACAGTGCCTAAAAACCAAAGTCTTTCAGCAATGTGTCATGCCCACTCTAACACGTGTGTTAGAGTGGAGCCGAAACACAAAAGAGACTGTGCGTAGACTGTGCGATAGTCTCAACGACCGAGTTCACTATACCGAGATTCGAAGACGGACGAAAGTCTAGGAAATTGCTAACCTACAATAAATATAGGGGGTCTGAATTAATTATTTACTGTGAAGTTACTTTATTGTTTTGAAAGTCTTTGCGTATATTACATACTAAAATAAAAGACTTGGTGTGCAATTACACGCGTTTTTTTGTCCATTATTTAGTGAGAAAGGTCAGGTATTTTAGTGGCACCAGTTTTCAACACAGTAACCCAGTGTTCGACATCAGTTTTTGTGGCCAAACAATAACATTAAATTTCATTGAAATTTTACTGGATGTCCGTTAAGAAGAAGGTGGTATAGTAGATATAAGGTGAAGTGCTTAGATTATACATATGACATGTATTTAATTTAAGATGAAGGGCTTTAATGTAATTACTACCTAAATATTAATAATGTTCTCAATTTATTAATTATGGAGAAGTTTCTTGAAGGCTAGCGTAACTAATGACAGATCACTATGTAACGACTTTATTTGAAAATTTCACTGAACAAAATTGAGACTATAAATTCTTAGATTGAACATATCATTGACATCTCCCCAATTTTAGTTGTTACTCGAAGATATACCTAGTACTTACAGATCAGATAGGTAAGCAGAAAAATGGGGAAGAAAAATAATTGTTTTCATTAAAATTTTATTAAAAAACAACAATTAGGTAATGTATCCCTATAAAGCTTATATTGTTAAAATTATTGCACTTCTATACAGCCACGTTTTGTAATGAGTTTTTTAATACAAAATTGTGATTGTTCACTATGAAACCATCACTATTTAAGCAGTAGGTATAATTCTGTTATATTTTACAGGACATGTGTTTTAATAATAGTAAGGGATTTTATAGGAAATCTTTATGAAATACGAAATAGATTCATGTTAGAATCACAATAAATAACTTAATTAAAACAACAAATTTTGTAAAAAAAAAAGGTTAACAATGAGTACGACCTAGTCGTTAGCCGCAGCTAAGTGTATAAAAAATATTTTTATTTACATCAATATTAAAGTATTGTCTATCTATTCTATATTTACAGCTTTCTTAACTCTATGGAACCATAGAACAATATAGTTCAATCTACGCAGACTTCTTCTTGTTTTCAGAATCTGCCTGCTTCTTCTGTGTCGTCGTCGTTTCAGGTTTATTCTCAGACTTTACATTACGTTTAGGGTGGGAGTGATAGTTCCTAGGATACGACGGCGCCTTCTGCTTACCTACAGGCGGAGCATAATGACTCGCCACAGTGTACTCAGCCTCTGGATTATGTTCCTGATTTACAAGTTGGTTATAAGGCAGCGAGTGTGAATTAACATACGAAACCTTCTCAGTAGAAGGGTTCTTGAGAATTGTCTGCGGGACCATTATCTTGTATTGTGACTGGTACTTATGGGGCACCGGGGTGACGTAACTAACAGTTTGCACGGACGCCGGTTTCCTCTCACGCTTGTAGCTCAATGGCAACACTGTTGCGAGCGTGTGGTCTTTACCGGGGTAATTTTCTGACAGCGCCAAGATGTTGCCTGCTGAGCTGTCGCCCGTCTGTTTTTGAAAGTAATAGCTCTGCGCTCCAGTTGCACTTCCAGCATTTGATGTAGCGAAACTGTATTTAGGTATGCTCTGACTTTGGCTCAACTGAGCTTGGTACGCAGCAAGAGTTTCCTTAGAAATTGTGTATTTAGGTAGCCCGTATTGTGGTCGCTGGGCCTGTTGTGAACTGTAGACTGGGAGAGTGACTTTACTCGGTCCATATTCAGTGGATACTGTTTTCTGGGGAGTATACTCGATTGTCTGTTGCTTAGGTGGCCCATATTCTTGAGTTGCTGTTTGTGAAGCTTCGTATTGAGTTTGCTGGACAGCTGCTTGTTGCACTTCTTGACTCTCTAGTGTACCATATTCTACCGAAGGTGCCGCACTTTCGTATGTAACCGCTTGTTGTGGTACACCGTATTCGCTATGACCGACAGAACTGCTAGCAGATCCTTCGTTTATACCTGAGTGTGCGGTCTGAGAATTTGATTGAGGTGCAACATCTACTTGTGTTTGATACTGCGGCTGCATATAATACGATGGAGTCTGACCTTCATACTGAGGCACATATTGGAAAGAATATTCGTATTGCTGTTCAGGCTGCTGGTAAAGAGATTGAGTCATTGGAACATAATATTTTTGACGAGAGTAACTCGTAGGATACTTAGCCATAACTGGTTGGACTGCAGAGTATTGGACGCCTGAATAGTCAGCCTGAGTGTACGATGGATGTACGTAAGGGGCTGCATAGTTTTGAGGCGCATGACTTTGGGCTGGTTCTTCAACAGGTTGCTGAGGCTCTGACAAAACGGAGTTTTGATAAGCCATAACCTGAGGTGCAAAAGAGTATCCAATTTTCTTGAAATAATTGTTAACTACTTCTTGCAAATTGATGTTGTTCAGATATTGGGAAGCAGAGTAGCTACTGCCCTGATTGGATGGGCCTGAGTAAAGTTCTGCTGTAGGTTTTTTCAGATAAGAGCTTGGTACTCTCAATACCAAAACTGGTACAACTCTCTGTTCCAACTGAGATCCGTGGCTGCGAAGATAATCCTGGTTGAGTCCAGCACTTTGATATTGAGGATTTTTAAGTAATTGCGATGGCTCAATCAAATAGTTTGACATAACCATTGGGAACTGACCGCTTAATCCAGAAAACTGTTGCCCATTGTACGTGGTATAGAAAGTAGGATTTGAACTCTGAGTTATTCCGTGATGTGATTCACCGGAAGAGTACGGTGGAGGGGGAGAGACCAATCCCCTGATGTTTTCATAGCTAGAGCTTGGCCTCGATGTTGGCTTTTGGTATTGGTAAGAGTTTTGCTCTTCTTTCACGTCAATCAACTCGTAAGCACGTGACGGTTGAATTTCTACGTTTGGTGAAGAAGTTGTGTATTTGCCTGACTGAGAGTAGTCAGAACTGAATGAGGGTCGAGATGGAGGAATGTCCTCTTGCGAATAAGGGTAAATCATGTATTTGCCTTTTTCCTGGGCTTGTTTGCCAAAGTAAGTATAAGTATAGCCGTTGTTGGTCCTGTAACCATATCCTAAGTTGGCGTCAATGGTTCTTTTATTTTTTGTATTAATGTCTGTATCGTTAACAATTTCTATGGCTATGACAGCTCCAGCTGGAAAAGGAGTTTTAACTGTAGAGGTTGAATTGTTTTCCTTGTCTTTGTCGCTCTTTACCTCCTCTAGAGGAACATCTGATTTTATTCCAAACTTGGCTTCGACCTCTCTCAGGAATTTCCTCTCTTCTTCAGACAAGCTAGTGTTTGCTGCTTTGTCCTTATCCTTGTCTTTCACTTCTGTCTTGTATTTTTTTGGGTCTGGCTCGGCCCATGTCGATGACACCACCGCGAGGCACAAAATCTGAAATTAGAAATAATTAATTAAAAATCAGCCTATGAACTTCCTACTTAGGTTAAGGTTTTACACAAACAATAGTACATGGGGAGATCGGGCGATTGACGAGTGTACGATTACTCACTTATTATTATCGATTAGCGATTTGACGACTAATTACTTACAACTGGGGCCAGCGACTTAACATGTCTTTCTAAGAGTTAGGTATACTTTAATTTGGTTGATTATCCGGTGATCTGGTGTTGCTAAAGTTGCTTTACTTGTAAGAACGAAACTAAAACGAGCTTACAACTGCTCAATCCAGTCCTCGCGCCATCAAATTTCTTTAGTTTGAAATGAAACAACTTTTACGGATCTACTCGCGTTTATTTAATACATTAATTTTAATTAATGCTATCCTGACGTTTCGAACCTTTTGCAGGGTCCGTGGTCATAGGGAGACCGAAGTGTTGGTCGTCTCATAATTAGTTAGTAGCTTGTATACCCTCATTTAAATTAAATCAGGTGCGTTCCGTTATACGCAGAAAGAGCTTACAGTATCTTTTGGTCTGGCAGTATGGTGTTGGGTCTTTAGTTTAGTCATCAATAATCGATATCAGGCCACACATAAGTCACGCTATGCACATAATGCGCTTTTTTAGTAAGCTACAATGCTCGTTTCTAACCAAAAACAGTTACACAACCTAAAATAACGGCTATTCAACTGATGAGATGAAAGAAAAATTGTCTAGAGTCTAGACTACAATGAGTTGACGCATTTTTTCACACATGTCGTTATTGCGTTCGACTGTAAGAGTAACGTGTCGTGCTCCGGCAAAGATGATTGTTACGGCCGAAATGAACACGGCTCATTGGACTTGCGTGCGCGTCACTACTGAACGCCATAAGTAATGCATACACAGTAGCTTACTGTAAAAATTACTACTAGTGGTCGCCGTATTCCAATGTTAAAGAAGACCTGAAAAAAGATTTTAATATCGCGGCAGAAGGGCGACAAAATAAGCAAGTTAATTTTTAATTTTTATCCTCGTAACGCCCGTTGTATAATTTAATGTACAAAATATATGAAGTGATTAACTCCCAAGCATTGTTATAATTTTGTTCTCGTAATCACCCAATGTATGTATATTAAAATGTACAAAATATAATTTTGCACGCAATTTGAATTTCGCACTAACGCCATATTGCCGCGTACCGTATTCTGATTGGTGAATTCTTTGATCAACGATTGGTCCAAGACATGTGTACAGCAAACCAAAGACTATCTGTCAAAATGTGCACAATGGCAAGGATGGCGCACGAGTTACGACCAGGTCTATGGGCGGCAGTGATTGCTCCTTTTAATATAAAATAAAATAAAATGATATAGGTGAGTTTTTAATCGTTGTTTATTTTTATAATCCATACATTATTTGACTAATAAATTAATACAATTAATAGATTTATTAATTTAGTATAACTGTCCATTGTTATTTTAGTTACCTAACTACAGCAGCACTTAATTAAAAATGTTCATTCTATTGCACATTGGGCGTTTAGGTTTGCATGAAATATTTGTTGCTGGGCGTTACGAGGTTATGTCTTCTTTTGAAAACCCTAAAAACAAATTCACAGTTTTAATTCATAATTTGTAAATTTACAAAGTTTAATTAGGCTTATTAGTTTTAATTCATAATTTTCATGCTATAATAGCAACGGTTTAATGCTCTAAGGGTTCGTAACTTGTGAAATTATGAAACTATATCCCTATGACACATGACATTTAACATATATTCGTCGGTATCGTTCGGCCGGAAGTTGTTAAAATGATTGTGTATAATGCAATATACTCGTAAATATGTGTTAATTGCGAGGAATGTTATAAGCAAGACAGAACATTAACCATAAAATGCTAACTTACTACTCTATAACGAAGCTGACGTACTGTTATTTTTATTTATATTCACTACACTCTCTCGCAATTAGGTAACATAACATAATGTACTAGAAGTTTTTTTATGATTGATGCGGTGTTGTGAAATGCTACTGGCTAATAATGTTGATGATCACCTAATATTTCAAGATATTACATTGTTTACAAATTTTTACAACCTTTTTTTCTATTAAATAGACAAATGACGTATGAACACAATGATACATAAGTGTGTATACGTTACGAAACTTACAGCCAACTGTTTCGGGAAATAGCCTAGGAAAAGAAGAAATTTCAAAGTTCAAAACTCTAAATCATTTATTCAGTTTAGGCTACAAGTAGCTCTTGTGAATGTCACTATGCCATCACTTGCCAAGACTTGTTTCTGGTAGGACTTGAAGTCACGAAGAAAGCTATTTTTCTTACTTGTCCCATGTTAAAAACTTTGAGTTGAACCTCATTAAAACTTTGTTTGAAATAGAACGCGACTGTTTAAAAGTTCATAAAGTCACGTATCGGACGACAGTTCTTCAAAGCTACGAAAACTTTTGTTATAAAAGCAATCACCAGGATGCAGAAGGTCGTAAGCTTAAGAGTAGGCAAGTGACTACTCTCCACCTAAAGTTAAGTGGCTGCCGACACTAAGACACAAAGACAGCACTAGCCGTCTCTGCATCAATAGCTGTTTTTCCGTAGCTTTGAAGAATTGTCGTCCGGAACGTGCACGTTCATTTTGAAGTAAGTATTTCATTGTATTATAACAATAATATTTAAACTTCTTAGATTAATTTTATATTTACTTCATTTAAAATATTTTTTCTTGATTGTAAAAATTGCACCAAGAAAATTATTTATTTGTTTTGAGAGAGTCAATATCTAGAAATAAACAAATATTACTTGAAATAAGACAATTTTCCTTATAATTAATTACCATTCCAAGAAAAATAATTTTCTTGCTTAGAGAAATCCTTTTTTTCTGTGTGACTTTATGTACTTTTAAACTGTCGCGTTCTTTTATTAGACAAAGTTTTAACGGGGTTCAACGCATACTTTTAACATAGGACGAGAAAGCAAAAAAAAAGCTTTCTTTGTGACTTCAAATCCTACCAGAAGCAAGTTTTCTTTTCCTAAAAATAGGATTAAGGCGCACTAACCGTCCTTACTATGCCGACTTTGCAAAATGCTTAATCGCGTCTCGTTTTAGTTATACCTAGAGGTCTTTTTTCATGTGTTAATTTCAGTTCCGATATACTTAGTATAGTAAATGTATTTATACAATTTAAAGTTAAAATCTATCAGATGGGCAACAAGAAGGTCGGGTCATAACCCACCACGATTTGCGACTTAACGTGCTTTACCAAGCACGGAGTGATATTTTAATTTGGTCACCTTTCTGTTGACCGGGCATTGCGAAAGTAACTCAACTTGCAAGATTGCAACTCGAACGAGCTCCGCTGCGCTATCGACGTCATTGTCACATGATGTGGATATAATAAAACTGCTTGTCCACCAGAGCTGCGCGATGTAACTAAGTGGTGGGCGAAAATTAAATTCACCATTAGGATTACTCCATTTATTACTGCAAGGAAAAGGAAGTAATCCTCCATCCTTTGGTGGATTTTTTCTTAGCGCACCACTTATCTACCTCAAACAGCTCTGGTGGAAAAGTAGCCTACGCAGGGCCTCTGCTGCATTACAGAAATCGTTGTTGTTATAAAATGAAAGCAGCCATCAACTCGTGTGACCGAATAATCTGCAGATTAAGGTTTGCGGTCACATATTCTGAGTTGGCCACGGAACGTTACTTCGTAATCATGTGATTACACACATTTGATGTTGATATGTGATAACTGTGATCACTATAAACATTATATGTATATTGTCATTTTAGTTAATGTAAATTGTTATATATTAATGGCATGTCCGAATAAAACGACAAAGTAGGTATTTAAAACTTTAAACACTAGCTACAATAAATTTTGTATGTTTTTTATGTACAGTATTTGGTTTCACGGCTGGGCAAGGGCCTTCCCCAAATCTTTCCGCTAATCCCGATATCTGGCGGTTTCTGACCATCCCTATTAAAAAAAAATGTTTTCAAATTATATCTACTTTACTTTTTTGAGTATGTAAGTAACTACTCTACTTTACGATTCCAGAATGTCGGGCTACTGCATCATAACTAAACTAAAATACTAAGTAACACCACCAGGGTAATTTCAGTTCAAACCGTAGCACACCGCACATCACGATTGCGCAACCATTTTCTAGTTGAACCCGACGACTTGCTCCTCCTGGGTTTCCACGACCCGTATTACGAGCGATCTGATAAATAATCGCACTATCCATTAAGGTGGTAAATTATATGCTGTTCACCCAAACACGTTAGGGTCATGTGACCGAGGCTTTTGATCGTGGAAGTAGACGGCAGTCAACTTGAGCAATCTAACGAATGAGATACGACGTAACATAGCAATTGACTTTCAAATTATAAGATTGAAAATGATTCAACAATCGAAATTTTTAATTACAGTATAAGATTACATGAATCTCAAAAACCTGAAGGGGCGCGATGCTTCATTATTGTTTTGGTACAACTCGGAAAGATCACTATTTCGTTGATTGTGATGATTCAGCGTGATGATGATTCCGACCGATTTCAGTCATGAAGACCAGTTCGACTACTAGTCGGTACGGCACTGGTGCGCGATCTACTTAGTAAACTGGCGCATATATAATATTACAAAAACACAAATGTTGAAAAAAATATAACTCTAGTAAATTCCAAATTATGTAGATTGTACTTTTAAACAAGTCCTGCTTATTAAGATACCATCCTTTAACATTCGGTTTAAAAACAGTAACACTACACTACGCGTTTAAATGTCTGCCTATCTATCGTAATAAACTGATAGTCTGAAATTAATCGCCTTGAAACGGAAATGCCGCCAATTGTAACATAGTATTTGTTCTAAGTTCAATGTTTAATGTTATCTGTGGTGTTGCAATACAAATATTATAGCTTATCTATCTATCTAAATGTGCTCTCCACCACACCCACTAAAGATAAACATAACAATTAATAAAATTTTCCAAACGTGTTTCTTATTAGGAACACTAATAACTAAAATGACGAAAGACACATGATCAAGTGTTCTTACCTTGCTCTTACAAAACGAAGATGCGACTTTATAATATTCTTATAATGTGAGGTAAATACCAGTTCAGGCAAAAAATGATGATTCTTGTTACCAAATCAACTAAAGTAGGTACTGCGGCTACGCAAGATGTCAAACACGATATTAGGCAAAGATTGTGTTCGCGACGCAACACGGTAATAACGATTATATCTTTATGTCGACAATTCAAGTCTTCTTTGAGCAAAATACCTATGAGTTAGCTTAAAATAATATATCATTATTGAGTATTCGTTGTGAACGTAACAAAGTGGTTAAATATAAACGATAATATTTTTAATTATTTTTAGACAAGGCGTTACACTTTAGTTGTTGTATATTACCTTACAAAACTATAATGATGATTTGTTTTAGTTACCATAATAATGTTCACCGCACGTTTACAATAAAAACACACTAAAGCTACATCAGTTCATAATAAAAGCAGTTATTAAAAAATCCAAATATTTTAAAAAAGCTCTAAGTAGCACTTTTTAGACGACTTCAAAAAAGGAGATCTTATTCCACAGTTAGTATTTCATACGTTCATCGATTTCTCTGTCAATTGGTGGACCGATTTTCAAAATTCTCTTTTTAATTAAAAGGGTAATGTGGTCTCATTTAATTGACGAAGTTTTTGGTTCGTGTAATTAGTTGTCTGTTTTATAGTAACTCACTTGTTTTGGATTGGTATTGTCAATTTCTCTGAATATAGCGTACTTGAAAAAATGTAAGTATAAACTAATGTTGCATTGATATGTGTTACACTCGATTGATTCAGTAGTTAGTTTAGCTTAGTTTTAGATTGGGTGGTTGTGGGTTCGATTCTCACATACACATCAATGATTTTCGTGTTATCTTGCCATCGTGACAGTGACTTTACAAAAAGGACATTAAACCGTTATTGATTGTTTGTTTTCACATTATCTAGTTTTAATTGTGGAGCTTGTTTAGGATTAAATCTGTCGCCATGCGAACATTGTTAAGAGCATTGTTGTATTCTGTCGGTAGAGACAAGATAGCAGCTGAGAATTTACTGTGATACGCGCTTCTACAAGGCTTCCACCCTCAATTACAAATCGTTTTATCCACGGCAAAAGAACTTTTCAATTAACCCATTAAAGATTCTGCCGTAACTGGTTTATACGTCTACCAGTATCCAATCGCAAGGTCCTGATAGTAAAAAAAGAAGCCATTCTCTCAGTCGAGCAAGAGCCATTAAAAGCACGGAGGAGGCCGTACATGAATTTGGCAACCCAACCAGGATTCTGGCATTGCAAAAGTGTTTAACACATAAAACGAACGCAGTAGCCGCAGCGCCCACGAGATTAGTAGTCAGCGGGTATACATCAGCTGAGAGGAAGGTCCCCCTGAGACAAATCGCATAAAGTGAAAGCGCTGCCCCGGCTGCAGTTTGCAACAAGCGCACGCGCACGCTTCCTTGTCTTGATTTCGTTTTGCAACTCGGGAAATAAGTCGACATTTCTCTCGATCTTTGACTTGTGTAACGGGTGACATTTGAAATGGTATAAAGCTTGCATTGTAATATTTGTAATTAATTGTTCCCACAGAGCACGGCATACGAAAATATTTGTGATTCTTCCTGTATTGATCGCGTCGTTAAAACTACAACTTTTTTACTCTTACTAAACAACAGAGGTTAAGCTTCGAACAGTTATGGCGTATTTTGTTTCTTTTCCTCTAATTTAAAATGTGTTGTTGTTGACGGAAACAAAATACGGAATATGTATTCGAAGCTTATACCCTGCTTATTGGTTAAGGCTCTATTCTATAAAGTTCTATAAAATTCTATAAAACACGCCATCCTAATTATAATTAAAAAATAAAAATACGTCATCCTGTTCTGTAAAATGTAACTTGTGGGTATTTAAAACGTAAACTGTCACTGTATGTTCTCCCTGCAAATTAATGATTTTCGCGTAATCCTCAGAAAACTCTTTATAAATTTTTTTTTAACAAAAAAAACCGAGTTCAAGAAGGAAACTAAAAAATAAGAAAAAAAAATCAGCTCTAAAAAGCAAAAAATAATATTGAAATCATATTATTAATTACCTAGATACGCATATCAGATTTAAAAAATGTCTATTGAAGTCGGGTGGTTGGCGGTCGGCTGGGGGACAATTTTGTTTCATTTAAATTTTTATAGTTGTTCCATTATCTCCACTTTTTTATTGTAAAAGCCCCACCCGACTTCAATAGACAGAATTTTAAAAATGATATGCGATTGCGCATCTAGGTATGTAATTAATTAATTGATTTCAATACTATTTCTTGATTTATAAAGCTGTTTTTTGTATACTTATTTTTTAGTTTCCTTTTTGAAGTCGGTTTTTTTGTGTTAAAAATTATTTTATTTTACGATTTTTAGTTATGTGTAGACCTAACATAAGGATGCTTCTCGGATGAGGAAACGACGGCCTAGTAGGTAGTGGTATTCCTATGTAAAACTTCAATCTTAATTAGGTATTATTTTTGTACGAACTGAACATTTTGGCATATCGAACCGTATGAAGTAAGCCCAAAGCTGTAAATCGTTGAGGAGTTTTCTCGACTGTCTTTCAGTTCCATCATCAGATCGACTCCAGACCTTCATTAAATAGTAGTGCTTTAAAATACTTATGAAAAAAATTAACAAACGCACTAGTCGCCACTACGATTTTCGAAGGTTCCCCTCGATTTCTCTGGGATGCCATCATCAGACCCTGGTTTCCTTATCATGATACCATCCTTGGAATATCTCCTTTCTAACAAAATAAGAATTATCAAAATCAGTTCATAAACGACGAAGTTATCCGAGAACACATAAAAAAAAAATATATATATATATACGGTCGAATTGAGAAACCTCCTTTTCTGAAGTCGGTTAAAAATGATCAATAAAGAAATTAAATATTTTATATGACACGAATTATCATCTTGAACTCCTCCGAGCTTTGGAAGGCACGTCACGATAGCTCGTCCCGACTGCATTAGTCGATTACAAGAACCACACTGGGTCCGCGTGGTGGTTTATGGCCCGTTTTTCCTGTGGTGTTTCGATCCATAGGGAAGGCTTGTGCCCCAGCAGTGGAGACAAGCCTTAATATTCACATCATTATCATTGTAATATCAGACCCAAAAACCCAATTCAAG
This sequence comes from Eudonia truncicolella, assembly GCA_949315975.1. NCBI lineage: Eukaryota > Metazoa > Arthropoda > Insecta > Lepidoptera > Crambidae > Eudonia > Eudonia truncicolella. The sequence continues at coordinate 5,599,573 of OX438838.1, read as the reverse complement.
TTACGTTATGATATTAACCAATAATCAATTGTGCAGCGACATAAAATCATTCAGCCAGCATTATAATGTTGCGATGATTCGGTATTGCTCTGACTCCTGCGCAATCATGATGACTGTCGATAAATACACGGTGGATTAAATTTGATTTTACACTCTTACAGAATACTTAATAACATGCATTGGGCTTTCGACTTTTACGAAGTGCCGACACAAGAGTTACAATAAAAACAATGCATCTAATTCTTTTGTTTTAGTTTCGCACAAGTAGTTAGTTACGAACATTTACATGAAAATACTGTAACTCTTAATACAATAGAATAAGAATCAAAACTAGTACAAAGTGTACACATGTTAGCTCGTGACTGTACGCGTCGGAAGCCGAACGGAATGCTTGGGCTGTTTGCGAGATATCGCGTGGTTCAGCCCCCATAGCTCCGTTAGGTTACTGACGTGAACCCATACCTGTTAACAAGAGCTTTACTAGTTGATAAGACTATTATTAATGTGTTTATAGGGCATTAATAATTTCTTTAAAAAAAGTACCTACGAGTATTTCTTGCATAATTCACTTTCTATATAGGTACGCCCTTTTACTGGAGAGAATGCATTTACCAAATATGACTACGTCCGGGGAGACGCAGAGGGTTACGCGAGACTCTCCAACCAACCACCCAGGTGGGAAGGAGGGATAGCCACCAAGTACTACTAAACCTCCCCTCACGTGCCACCAGGGTGGTCCTAGAACCCTGGCGGCATGTGAGGGGAAGTCCAGTAGTACTTGGAAGGCCCCTGCCCCTCCCGAATCCCTGTCAAGACCCTCGGGTCTGGGCAGGGAGGCGGGAGATGAAGGGGAGAACCCCACATAACGATCCTCCTCCGGGCGCGGTGGTACACGGCCGACGAGTTTTCCACTGTAAAAAAGGTGGTCCTAGAACTCTATGTGCTTTACAAATAAACAAAGAATAAGATTCGAATAGTTATTCCGTGTTTTGTTCCTGTCATGTAAACGTCATTTCAAATTATAGTAAAAGAGACAAAACCCGGAATAACTATTCGGACCTTATTATTTGTTTATTTGTAAGACACTATAAGTAATCAACTGGATTCTTTGGTACGTTCGAAACACGAAGGTACTGTTGTCGGTTTACTACACTATAATATGTTAATGTTCCTAAAAAGCAATTAAGTTTAAAACATTGCTTGAAAATAATTTGATTTTATAATGTCAAAACTTTTTTCTTGTAATCATTGCCAATGATGACGAAAATCAAATGTCTTTGAAAATTATTATTAAGTGTCTTGATGATGTATCAACTCTTCAATCGTATCGATCATTAATGCTTAATTTTATAATGACATTATGTGTTGCAATGCAAGTCAGTATTATATGTTTTAAGCCAAGTTGACTTAGAACAGGCGTCTAGTAAAATGTGAAAACTCCGTTACACAACTGAGACGTGATCCCATACCTAACACACGCGTATTGGTTTATTGGATGCGTAACGGAACTATTGTTATTGTGTTGTAAGAAGTACTAGTAATCCACCCCGGGACCCTTAAGACCGGTGTTCTAACCACTGGACCACAGAATAATTAAAAAATGAATCACTGTAGTGCTGACGACAGATGTATATAGGTAAAATAAACATGGTCAAATTAAATAAGTTACTTTATTTATGAGTTACATAACAATGCAACAATTTAACTAAATATTAGTTTATATAACATGCATAAATTTATTTAATTTATCACAGATCATAAACCTTGCAAACTAACCTGAGGCCTATTTACTTTCATTTCGAATATTCATTACAATATTTACGTAAAGGAAGCGTCCACTGTTAATATTAGCTACTAATAAATGCAAATATATAGGAGCGCAACGGCACAGCGGCCAGCGCGTTAAGGTCGCGGTATTGAAAGTTAAGCAATGGCGATTTATCGGATGGGTGACCATGATATCTCGAGCTCCTCCGTTCTTTAAGTAACACGTTAAGCCATTGGTACCGGTTGCGTAAGATAGCAGTCGTTAAAACCCACCAACCCGCATTTGGCCAGCGCGTTTGTCGGACGTAGCTCATAGCCCAATCACTCCACAAGTCTAGGCTTGCGTAAATTTTTTAATAAGTGATTGGAAAGAGCTTGCGCCAGTCCAAAATTAGTTTAAAAGTTTTGTGCAACCTACAACATGTTACGTAATAAACACACATCCTGAAAGTACCTGCTTAGTTAAAAAAAAACAGCTGCTGTTAGCCATATCCAATATTCATTTTTATAGGGGTAGGTACGTATTTGTTTTCTTATAAAATGAACATGATTTGAATTACAGTCACTTCTTCGTTAACTAGTTAAAACAAAAGAAATTTAAAATGTAAATAAAGGCTCAATGGTAAGGCTTTTTAAAATGAACAGACACTTAGGGGCCTCACTTACAAACAAAGTATATAAACTTGGAAAAGACATTCCATGTTTTGTTTCCGTCATACTAAGTTCATTTCAAGTTGGAGTAAAAGAGACAAAACACGGAAAAACTTTTCGAAGCTTATGCTCTGTTTATTACTACGGGAATTTCAATTTCGCTTACTTCGACTGTTCAACGAAGGGGTAACTGTCATTTACCAAATTTTTATCATATTAGGGTAGAAAATAACTATACAAAATTATACTACTACACCAACTACTATAATTGTGTACGTTTATCATATTACATGTCGTATATTTACACAGTTTTATTTGAATGCGTTGCAGTTTTATCCCTCACACACTTGTCCTGTCGAATTGTAGCAAATTGCTATCCTACTAATATTATAAACGCGACAGTTTGTAAGTATGGATGGATGTTTGTTACTCTTTCACGTAAAAACTACTGAATGGATTTTAATGAAACTTTCCTCATATTTTAACCGCCTCTGTGGTCTAGTGGCTAAGTCCACCGGTTTAGACCCAGAGGTCCTGGGTTCGATTCCCAGCGGGGGGTACGTTTGTGTACTCGGTTTGGTTGGTGGTAGGACTTGTTTGTCCGCCTGGCTAGCTACCACCATCTTATCTAAATATGTCGCCATAACATCAATGTTTGTAGCATTGGATACCTTTTTTTTACTGTAGTCTTCGCGAACGAAGTCGCGGGCAACAACTAGTATGATATACTACAGAAAATATTGCCTACTTAAATAAATACCCATCCCCATCTCTCGTCTGGGACGTGAAAAGAATGTATCAGCTGCATTGTTTCCCGTGTATGTCGTTAGAGCCGACTAAGGGATAAGGGTTCCAAGATACTCGAAATTTAGGCGATCGGCTAGCAACCTATGTCACTGATATTATCTAATCCACCTCGGAACTAACTTTGATTATGCCAAATATGGGGTCGAGGTCACTAACGGCGAGTTTACTTAAAATTGGTGATTTCGATGGTCTATCTAACCCTTCTTGGGAGAAGGACGTGAGAGTAAGTATGATCATCATCAGCTCATTTTTATGTGCCCACTGCTGGGGCACGAGCCTTCCCTATGGATGGATAGGGAGAACGGGCCATAAAACACCAAACAGGCAAGTGCGGATTAGTAAGAGTTGAAGTAATTACAAATTTATATTTCAAGTTATTTAACAGTTTTAGCTTAGCTTCTAATGTTTGATGTTAATTTATGTACCAAAGTACCGACTCTCAGAACGTCGCTTACGCAATATGTCGTAAATCGTTAATAATTATCTAACATGTAGGTATCAGAATATGTCAGTGTATAATAACGAGTATCATAAACTTAAATATCTTACACTATCCTCCTATAAATTTCAATGTAGTAAAATCCAAGGAATACGTACGCGTGATGAAAATAGCCTATACGACATCCCACTCCCTACTAAGCAAAGAGATCAAGTCATTGACTTAATCCCCACGCTTTCCAAATGCGGGTTGGTCAGACCCCAGCTATGCATTAGAATTAGATAATCCGAAACATGATTTGACCGACCTAGGTGCAAGAAACCCTTTTTAATCATATTTAAATTTATAAATATTGGCCAAGCAAATTAGATAATGACTCTATCTACCAATGTGCCATTGTTAATATTGTAAGGCCTGAGCCCATTAGTGAGACATTTATGGGCTGATGATGAAAATGACACATTATAGTCATCAAACTTCGCTAAACATGACACGAAAACTGTTATGTGAACGCATAAAGTTAAATTAAAATACTATAGATAATTTAATAGCGCGTCGAATAGAATCAGGTTTTCTTATTATATCGTTATAAAACGGTGCATACATTATTATATTGTGTAGACTGTTTTCGTTGGAGCTTTCTAGATTTTAATCGCTTTCTTTCTAATCGAGGTAGAACATATTTTAAAGCAGTGTTACATTTCTCTATGGTACAAATACTAATTACTTGTGGTCGATAACTTTAAAGAAATAATTGGAACGTTTTTATTAACTTTAAAACGGTGATTCGAATAGGTAAGCCTCACGAAGAGATAAAAATGGAGCTGTTAATACCACCAAATTAGATTCTAGTATTTCCCGAAATTTCTTTAATTTCTAATTCTACGATGTTAAAGTTTTAAGATATTATTTCAATTCGACTATCCCATAGATGATAAAGTTACGAAACAATTTATCCGTACACGAAATACTGGTATCAAATTTGGTGGTATTAAAAGCTCCATGTTATGACCCGTTATAAAGCTAGTCTATAAATATAGTCTACTTATTCCTATCACTTTTTATAGCATGCGTATATACACTCCTGCACATCATGTTAAATTTGCTCAATATACACTGAATTTTATGTCTATGGCATAAAGTTGAACATTCATTGAAGAAATTAGACAGTTTTGGATAGTTTTGAATACGAATTGCGGTTGTTTGTGTGACTTTATGTGTCCTAGATTATCTGTTATCTTATACCCACTGGCTCTATTCGACAACAGCGAGCAATCTTTACAGAATCTTTTCCTAATTTTCTAAAACTTTTTAAAGACTTTTCTATGAAACTTTACTAAGTCACCAGATGGAACACCAAATGTAGAGCAAAAAATCAAGCTCATCTGTGCTTCGGAAGGTGCGATGCTTCTTGTTATTATCGTAAGATAATAATAATAGTTAAATAATTATTTTATACATAAAACTAACAGCGTTCTTTGAACAGTTTTTTATAAGTAAATAAGAATAACTACGAGTATACTAAACTGACTTTTTATGTATCAATAGAATATAATAACACTTAAAACGGCCAGTTAAAAATGCATCTTACGATACATTTTTGTAATTTTGTAATTATTTGTTATTTATTATTAAAAAAAATAGTTAAAAATAATAATATCAAAATATAAATTACCACAGCAATCCACCGCATCGCGTAGGTACCGGCCGGTTCTGTCAAAGAAACAAACAAAAACCGATCAGTTACACGTCACTATCACCACAGAGTATTAATATCCGACAGGCACATAAAACCCAAAAAGTTTTTAACGTCACGCACTACACACTATCACGGTAAATATTACCTGCCAGGTCCAAAGGAAGGCACGGTAATGGTTCGGCTGCGCGGTACTTACCACACTTTTATACCTCGGAAACGTAAGATGCGCTCAGCCTCTGACCGTTGCCTCGTCGCTCACACCAAAGAGGTAAACAACACACGACCAATCTATGTGCAACTAATAAGAATACTGAATTTAGATACAGGACTGTGTGGCACTGTGTCATTATATTTTGAAGTAAACAATAACTACAAAATGTATATAGAGCAACAGATATAAATATTGTACTTATTATTTACTTCAAAATGTTGAAAGTTTAGCACAATATACGGACACAAATGATACACAGTACTGTTTTAGAAACAATCCATATAATCAATAAAAAAACTATTTGGAGCTGCTACTGCAGACTGAAAAAATAATTAACTTAGTTTTATACTTAATCGTTCATTATCTAAAATGTATAAATATCCAGCTAACTTTTTACAAATGTCAATTAAAATTATACTCGTTCAGCAAGTTTTAAGTTAAATCCGGGTTTTTGTAACAAACATTATGTTATGGCCATCTATTATCAGATGACAACTAAGCATACATAATCTAACTATCAAGTAGATTTAGACGCCTTTTTTGCATCCTAGAGCCTTCAACAAAATTTATTTCCGTGCAATATAAATTACATTTGAACTTTTAAAATGCATGGAGTATAAATAATTGCATTTGAAACCTTAATTATTCTCTGTCAGTACTGGTAAATAATAACTTGCTGGAGTGTTGTTTTAAAATTTGAACCTGCAAGCCTGAGTTTTTTGTAACGATTGTATTTGTCTTGCAACTGATAAATTATTTGAAAAATATCTTGAAGTAGTGACGGGCTTTGCAACTAATACTAATTAGTTTACAACATTTTTTTAAAGATTTTAATACATCGTTTATTTATTTATTTCCATTGCAGTCTTCTAGAAACTCTTCCATTGTATTGGATATCCTGTAACCTTTTTTAGTTTTTGACACCTTCGAAAGTTAGGTAGTAGTTTAGCAGCAAGTCGGGCAGCTATTAAATAACTATGTAGATTATTCTATGCTGATGTACTCTTATAAGGAGACCACACGTTTAAAATATGATTTACTAAGAAATTTTTAATACCTATTTTCTTATTAGATACGTTGCGAATAATTGAAATCGCACATGACGTGAAAAGTTGCGCTGTTGTTGAGAGAACGGGTAATGGAGCTTGTCGGCGCTTTCAATTTGTTTGCATGTAAGTAGGCAACGGAACACGCGGCTTTGATTCACGTACGCAACGGAATCCTTTTTGGTATTTACCTATGTTCAAAAAATATTTCGCCCCTTTGGCAGATATTCTTCAAATGTTTAAATTTTCTTTTTCTTTAACTATAGTGCCACGCTCTTGTCAGTGTAGCATTTTCCATTCATTCAATTCTTCTTTAACTTCTTAAAGACACGAAGTTGGCCCTTTCTATAACATTTATGAGTATATATGTTCTTACTATTTGACCTTAAATAAAAACATAGTTACAAAGACAGTCGTAAAATAAAAAGTATTAAATATAACTTTTATTGAAATAGCATTCTTTCGATACATTGACCCAAATTGCGGACGACGCACAATACCTTAAGGGTCTTACAAATAAACAAAGAATAACCTTTGAATAGTTATTCCGTGTTTTGTCTCTTTTACTCTAATTTAAAATGACAACACGGAATATCTATTCGGAGCTTATTCTTCGTTTCATTGTAAGGCACTAATTGGCAATGGCAAGGCAATGTTTACTTTATTTATTTATCAAAATCTTACATCTATCCTTACAGGTTCTAACCTAATACGACAGAAGAGACAGTCTTAAATTAGAATTCTCAAAACTACAGTATATTAATACGATCATCATCGTATCAGTATATAACCATATTTTTAATTGTTTAAAGTCCACCTCTGAATAACCTGCTTATCTTGGCCCTTCAGACGAACCATAAACTACCACGTTACAACTTCGTTTGCACATATACAGTTTTCATTGCCAGAACATGAACTTCAGATCCTAAATGCGGACTTACGTTTTCATAAACTAATAAAGCAAATACATAGCGTATCCTCAAATTCGTAACAAATTCACTGTCAATAACAATATTAAGATAAACATGTCAGATAAGTGATGATAAGTATTAAGTTATTTACATAGTATGTATGAGAGCCTCCTGCAACAGGCATTCTAGAAAAAGTTTCAAAAGCTGTATTTAGCATTTATTTGGGTATCTATTTATTTACTTAAGGACATCTGGCAAAACGTGAACCACAAACCATTCATTTTACGCTTCAGGCCGCAATGTTGTCTTATTGAAGCTGCCACAACATGTACTGATAATTATGATTAACTGGATTTTTTTATCGAATTGTAAATACAATTTCATTACAAGATAAAATTTTACTAGAAAAAATCAATCATGCTCAGGAAGCTCGAGTGGGAATCGAACCCACGACCTTTGGATAACCGGTCCAATGCTCTGCCCGCTGAGCTACCTAAGGCTGGTTGATTTTTTCTAGTAAAATTTTATCTTGTAGCTATGCAAAATTCAAAAATTATTAAAAGGTACCACGGTTCTGTATGTCCGTCTGAGAGGGAGAAGGATAGAAAGAGCGAGCATGATAGTGCCTCAGATCTGTGAGTAAACACGACCCATGTGAACAGCCTCAATAAAACACGCGCAAACAATTTTTAAACGTAAACGAAACGCATTATATTTATTTATTTTATAAGGACAACAAAACAAATAACAACCAATTATCATTGAAAGATATGACATAACAAAATTCTGTACCAGATTGTGATCATACTTATGTTGACACATAATTGTTATACGAAGCAACAAGCAAGGTCGGCTCTTCCAAAAACGTAATGGATTGTAATAGGATTGTAGTGGCAGCCCCAATCTTCGACACAGTAACTTAGTTACACTCGTGCACACTAGCTCGACACCAGTTTTCTTTGCCAAAAATATATATATATATTGTATTTATGTAGGTAAATATTGTGCGTTTTAAGATATATTATTTTTATCACTTCCATTTTTGTCAGAAGAAATTGCACCTACCATGTTGTCTCCGCACCTCCCTACAGTTGACTGGTAGAAAATGCCTCAGGCGTTAAGTCCGCCATGTAATTTATGTTACAAAAGTTTTAACATCTTAAACGCCATTTGACCGACAAACAATTGAATCTAATTCTATTGTGTCTGGGCCCGGCGGGGCACGTTCAATCTTTTAAATAAATAAATAAATAAATAAATAAATAAATAAATAAATATATATAGATTTTCTTTGTAATTTTACTGGAGGACAGCTGTATGAGTATGAGTATTGATACAAAAATAGCGATCACGCGTTCTTAACATACGACAATACGAGTACGCACGGGTACCTGCCTGCGTGCACCTACCCGGTTTGGTAGAAGGTGCGGGTTCAAATCCTGCTCGTGGAAATTTTTTCAACACCGATTTTTCTTGTTTTATAGGCATTATTAATGTGCTTTTGCTCAATTCTATATTGCCCAGTATCACGTATCACTGATTTTTCCGAATTATAACAAATACATGTCAAATCCGTTCCGGTTTTTCTGACAATACAAGGTATGATTATACCGTTGATTCTTATACAGGCTCTATTTATATATATTAATTAAAAAATATTCATTATTATAAATTACCGTAATAACACATCCGTATTACTCATCCACATTACATGACCATTTAATGTATCTATTGCTAGGGCACGAGCCTTCCCTATGGATGGATAGGAAGAGCGGGCCATAAACCACCACGCGGGCCCAGTGCGGATTGGTGGCTGTTAACGTCTGCTAATGCAGCCGGGACCATTGGCTTTACGTGCCTTCCGAAGGATGAAGGATGTCGAGATGATTTAATTTTTGATCACCCATCTGATGACCGGCCTTTACGAAAGTGGCTTAACGTTAGCAATCGCAGCTATCCTTTATCCGTTATTGTATGTTTTTTTTTCGTTATTTCATATCACAACTAAGCCAAGGGATTGACGTGTTACTCATATTTGCACAAAGATAGTTTAAGGGCCTGAGATTGCCATAGGGTATTTTTTATTTCAGAGTAATCATCTTGTTTCTTTGGTGAATGTACGACTGACTGAATTTCAGGCGTGCATAGCCACAGGCGGAAGCTAGCTCGTAAGATGATAGTAATTAAATTTCTTATAAAATTATAGACCTGAAGATATCGTGTGCATGTTATATATCGTACAATAATGAACAGCATACATATGTTTACACACGCCTGCACATCAACCTACCACAAACTGTCAAATTTCCTTAATAGACTTTGAACTTTATGCCTTTATTATTATAAAATGGTTTAAAATGTATTAAAGAAATTACCATTCAATTACTAGTAATTACTAGGAATTACTAGTACAACCATAGATCTGATAAATATTTAAGCTCTTGATCTTAATACTTGTTAGCTTGAAAGCATTTTATTATCAGTTTTCGATTGAAATTACAAAACACATAAGGAGAGAAAGTTAGAATAAATCACATAGCTGGGATTTCATCATGCATGCCAGTCCCAGCATGACTCTGTAAGACTATACTACTCGTATGCTCAATTTGCGTAAAACGGAACACATAATTTTAACAACAATAGGAAGTATTGTTTAAGTTAAGTTTATTCATCGCCGAAGACGGTATTTTTAACGTCACCAGAATTTAGCAAACTAAATGCTAGCTAGACCAACACTTAGTCTATCAGTGATCTCATGATCTATATTCAGCAAAGAGTTTGAAACGTCTGGCATAAATAAGATGTGAAAAAACCACGCAAAGCTATTTACGTTTTTACTCGTTTTAATGTTCGAAACAAAAATGATAATAATTGAGTGAGTGGACTGACTGACCTTCAGCTCCTAGACTACATCAATAACAAAGACAGTGGATGGGAATGTGTCCATAATTACGAGTTCCCAAGAGTATGTAACGAGGAGAGAGACTGCTTCCCGCGACAAAATACTAGTGATGCAACGCCCCTGTCTCTTAATGCACTAATTAAAACTTGAGACGTTACTTAACTTGCTTAATTGTGGTCGAGAGATAACGTGTGCTACAAAACGGCGTAGGAAACATTTTATTGGCTATAATTTATAGACTAGTACTAGAGGTACAGTTTAAAGTCAAAGAGCTATTGTTACAATGTAAAACTTATTAGTTTTTTTGCATATCTGTTTGTGGGAACACACTTTTGGAGTATATCTGTATACTGAAGTTTTTTACGAACAAATGAATCATAAGTTATTATGCATACCTAACTATTTTATCTTTCCTTAGTGCGTGCCTGTAGAGATATCACTGTTTCGCCATATTTATTATTAAAATGTTTGGAAAAGGTACTTTATTAAATGTATAACTATTTAAACGCTAACTGCCTCTGTGGCGTATTGTCTGTCGTCGGCTCCGTACCCATAGTTGTAGATTCAATTTCCCGCGGGGCAAATATTGTAATCGAAATTGAAAAGGCTTCTCTATCCTATTTGTATGTCACCATGACACCTGTTAGTGGCATTGTTGTGTTATGAGAGTCAGAGATGAAAACCTCAGTAGATGAGGAATGCGGGTGAAGTGCGCTTCCAACTTCGCGGCCTTATCGTCTCTTATCGTCAGGAGAAATAAAGGATCCTTTATTTTTATATTTAAGAAATATCATGAAAGCAGATATATAAATAGGGCGTTATAGTAACATAAAAACCGGCCAAGTGCGTGTCGGGCCACGCGCAATGTAGGGTTCCGTAGCCCATCTCAATAATGCGGACTCTGAGAAGAGGGCTTTTATGAACATTTATTTAATGTAGATACTACCGGTTTCACAAACCATTTAAGTAGTTCCCAAATAGGAATTTGTTTTTTTTTTTTTTTTGGAGAGAGATTGCTGATTGCCGCTGCGGCATTTTCAGCTTCACCGGGCTTTTTTGGGGGCGGCGAGGAACGTAAAGGGTCCCTCAAGCCGTGTGAAACGAATCACCTTCAGAGGTTATCTAGAGGGAACGGCATCGCGCACAAGTGCGCGTCCCCGTGCCCTACTAGATTCTCCGAAGGGTTCGGATCGGATCGGGGAGCGGAGCAACCCGAGGGCGCCTCTAAAGGCACGGACCTCGGCTCGGGTTGACCGGGCCGTGGAGGAGGAGAGAACCGCCCAGGTACATGTCTGTACCTGGTGTAGAGCGAGTGTGAACCGGTTCTTCGTACCCTTGTTCTACGAGTACGGTGTCTTGGGCCTAAACTGGTGTGCATGTTTAGTGTATTCTGTAAATGTGTGCTGTCATTTAGAGGATCGGGCGGGGAAGAGGAATTTGTACTGCGCCAAGTACATTTTATAAGTTGGTCGACTGTTACTCGTAAACTTGTAAAGCCTACTTAGCTACGATAGTTTTCCTTTGAACTACGTCATGTATACAACTACCGTGAATTTTTTCACGTATCCTAAAACAACCACTTGACTGCACTTTAAATATCCTCAATCAAAAAACTGTTTCCACAAACCCGCAATATTTTTTGAATTGCTATCCAACGACACACCGCACTATGGAGTAGACAAGAAAAAAAAATGACATCCCCACTTCACGTGTAGGGGGTAACCTAAAAAAATATTTTTCAAAATTTTACTTCACCACTTTGTCGGCGTGATTAAATATATCCATGCCAAATTACAGCTTTCTAGTACTAAAAGTCTTTGGAGCTAGGCTGGGGACAGACAGACAGACAGACAGACGGACATGTCGAAACTATAAGGGTTCCTTGTTGACTACGGAACCCTAAAATAGCTATTGGATTTATCGTCACTTATCATTAAGCGTAGGCACATTGAAGGTTTATTAAAAAGAAACACATAGGACCTTGAAATGTGAGCCTATCATTCGGTCTCTAGGATCGTATTGCATTTCACGTTGCATTTTTTTTTCAAATGTAACGTTGCGTACGATCGGTGTTATGTTATGCGGCTATGTTCGCTATAAAAACAATGATGTATTCCGATAGTTAAAGATAGGATAGCCAATCCCTCAGTAGCCGAGTGTTTTGGGTGCCGTAGGCTTCCAACATCAGCTTGCTTGCTTCAATGGTAAGTGCCTATAAGCCACGGCAACCATATTCCATCAGTCGGGCTTACACCTCTTTGCCGGGTCAGTAACTTTAAAACATAGGATTTATCGTCACTGTCATCATGTGTATTGCAGGCTAAGCGACTTTACGCGGAAGGTTATAAAAACAGAAATAAATATGTGGCTTGGTTATAGTAAGTTAGTACAGTAGTAACATTTTGTTTTATATTTGTACTAATAGCGTCAATTGAAAAAATACACTGTTAATGATACTATAACTATTGGACACACCAATTATGGTTTGTACCTCATTTGAAGATAAAACTTATGTCTTTTTATGAGCTAAATAATACATATGCTTTGAACCAAAACGTCCGTCCACTAGTACATGCGTACTTACTTCAATTACTTTAATCTTAAAATAAAATTAGTTAATTAGTTCTTACTGCGTGTTTGGTTGCGTACTGCTGTGCTCTCACACTAAGGTGTTCGCGGAAGACCAGCGTCAGGTTACTTTTTTAGGTGAGCTGACATTATGCTGAGTGGACACCTTTTAGTGCCTCACTTAAAATGATATTCTGTTGTATGTTTTCTTTTATTTTGTATTGTATCATTTGTATTGTCCTGTATTGTGATATGTGTAATAGTTATGGCACTAATAAAGACTCAGCTAGACTCCGTTGGCTTGGGCACTTGGAGAGAATTGGAGAAGATCGGGCAGTGGAGAGAGCATACATGGGACGCTCAAGCGGGCGTCGTCGGCCGGTTGGGCGTCCCAGGTACCGCTCCAAGGATGAAGTTGTGAAAGACCTGCAAGGGCTCCAGATCCAGTGGTCTGAAAGGGTTAAAAGTAGGGAAGATTGGCATCTTGTTGTGTCGGAGGCCAAGATCCACTATAGGTCACTGAACCAGCGGAGTAAGTAGGTAAGTTTTTAGAGATTGCTGATGCCTCAGACGGCATTTTCAGCTTCACCGGGCTTGTTTGGGGGTGGCGAGGAACGTAAAGGGTCCCTCAAGCCGTGTGAAACGAATCACTTTTAGAGGTTTTCTAGAGGGAACGGCATCGCGCACTAGTGCGCGTCCCGAAGGGTTCGGATCGGATCGGGGAGCGGAGCAACCCGAGGGCGCCTCTAAAGGCTCGGACCTCGGCTCAAGTTGACCGGGCCTTGGAGGACGAGAGAGGTAGGTAAGTATGACACTAATAAACTTTTTCTATTCTATTCGAAATACATAGGACCTTGAAACGTGGAACTCTGAAGTCGTCATTGATGACCATACTATCGCATTTCGCCTGATGTGTAACACATACGTAACGTTGCGTGCGATCGGTGTTATGTTATGCGGCTATGGTACAAGTAGCCGTCACGATGGTTTTGTAACGATGCTCCAATAGACATGTGGTTTTTTTCTTGTTTTTTTTTAAATATAATGATGTTAGTCATCATGTCTATATGGTAAGTCTTTTGAAGATATAAAATTTGAAAGATGTAAAAGAGATAGTTACTCTTGTGATTTGAATTATGAACCAGACGTTTATTGCTGCGACAAATCATTTAAGTTTATGTCTACAGAGCCTTATTTTATTGTCACAATTATAATCAATAAATTGCTAGAGATGTGTACCCTATTTACGATAAATAATAAATTATTATTGTACACTAATAAGATACAGACAGACTAAACAAAATGAATAAAATATTTTTATGTGAATTCGTAAAATTACACAAATTTGCACATTGCTTTCTTTTAATGAAAGTTACTTAGTTCAATATATTTAAAACTTTAGTATTAGATAACCAATTCGTATTGCCGAAATTAATATTAATTAATAACTGCGGGACTTCGCTTATTAATGTAAGCTGATTGTATTTCAAAACAAAATTAATATCAATTCTCTTCTCTGGTTTCAAAATTTGGACTTTGTTGGTAAGTTTACATAAAATTTCTTTTTATAGCCGCTGCTCTGTACAAGTACACACAAGACCTTATTATTATAACATGAAACACTCATCTTAATATCGACCATTTGCGAAAGCATCATGGGTTACAATAATTATAAACAAGAGCCATCAGAGAAGCACGTGTTTTTCTCTTGACCGACGCATAAAAGGCTGAGATATCATTATGGATTTCATCAGAGCAGGCTCACTGGCCATCATAGCGATAAATCATATGATGTAATTGAGTCATTGCATGATTCGGGAGCATGGCTACGTATAATTGGTAACGTTTTGATTGACACCGAGTGTATCGTTTCCAATTGAGATGGCACACTCATTTACTAATATGCGTTGCTAAATGTTTGCTCTATATTAAACTTTGTAGGGTAAACGTACCGTCTGCCGTCATCCCACCAATTAACAACATCGCATCAGTTTTATATCATGGTTGTAAACATTTGACATGTTTAACACAATTGACGTGTACGATATGTGAATAATTGAATGATATACCTTTTTTTGTCAAAATCAAAAATGGAATACTGACAATGATTAATCAACAATAATATTAAATGACGTGATGATGAAGATGTAGATTTGACTGCCTCGGTGAACTGGCTACGTTTCGGTGACCTCTTTGGGGAAACCGAAAGTTTTGTCTGTGCCATTGAAGATGAAGTTATCAAGACTAATAACTACCGGAAATATATTACGAGGGACGGTACGGTCGACATCTGTTGGGCATGCCGCCATCCAGGAGAAACACTCCGAAATATTATTTCTGGTTGTTCTCATCTTGCTAAAGGAGAGTATTTGCACAGACACAACCAAGTAGCCAGAATAATTCACCAGCATCTTGCCCTTGGATATGGCCTTGTTGAATCGGAGATGCTGTACTATAAATACGCCTGATATCATGGTGGTCGACCGATCCCAGCGCCGGGCAATACTGGTTGATATCACCATACCTCATGATGAGAACCTCATGAAAACCGAGAAGGACAAGCTCAGTAAGTACCTTGACTTGGCTCACGAGGTTACCGACATGTGGGATGTGGATTCAACCATTGTTGTACCAATAGTCGTTTTAGCGAACGGTCTGATAGCGAAGAGCCTCAACCAACATCTTAAGAGACTCTCGCTTAATGGTTGGATCAAGGGTCAGATTCAGAAAGCAGTACTCCTCGACACGGCACGTATTGTCAGGAGGTTCCTCACTCTGCAGTCCTGACCACCGGTAGCTTGGGCCCTGCCCCGCTGCTGGCGGTACTCTAGAATTAGGTTTTTATAATGTTTTATTGTTTTTATATTAAAATATTGTAAAAATTTAGTTTTAAGAAAGAAAGTAAATAAAGTTATAATAATAATACATTAGTTACATTCAATTTAATCATTTTTACCTACAAAAGTTTTCTTTTAAATTACTTCTTTTTTTTATTGGTTTTTGAAAAAAAAAATTGTTTGCAACTAATATATAACTTATATATAACCATAATCATACTTCCATTAAATTACAAGTGTCAATAATTGGGTAATTTACCCTATTTATGATTTCTCTTCACGGCTGAGGAATGCTGCAGGTGGCGCTATTAATGTTTTCCGTTGCGTAATGAGACTAAGAACTCGATGGTTTAGAGACTAGCTAGTTTGGGTTGTGATATTGTAGCTAAGCCACTTTTGCTAAGCCGGGTTACCGGATGGGTCTTAAAATTAAATATGTTGAGCTCTTCTACGCTTTGGAAGGCAAGTTAAGCCGTTGGTCCTGGTTGTTTGTGCTGGTCCTAAAGCACTCGTTTCATGGAAATCAGAAACAACGACGGTACTACAACGGACGGTTCTGATGACAGTAATTGCGACTAATACTTCTTAAGATCTCTAGTAAGTGAACCTCACACGATCAGTAAAGTTAACAAATAAGGTTAAGTAATTCTTAAATCATATGATGAAGTAGAAGAAATTAAGCACAAATCACTTTTAAAAAGTCTTCAAAGCGGGTTGCTTGTAGAATAGATCAAAAGCCAATAACTTTGTACTGTTCTAGTTTGTCGGTATCCGGATGGATTGAACCGAGAAGGATACTGACGTGAGCTTATTGCTAGCACAATCGCATAACGCAACAACAATCGGTGCTGACACAGAGAAAGGTTAAAATATTTGAATCTCAATAACAAATCGATAGCACCTTTCCAAAACAAATTAAAAGAGTTACAAAAACACAAATTTTGAAAAAATTTCCACGAGCAGGATTTTAACCGGCACCCTTCTGACATACCGGGTCAGGTGCTCTTCCAATTGAGCTATCGTGGTTCTAACCAGCCCGCCGAAATTATTGAACACTATTAACTTTTTTACTTTGAAAGCCAAAGGCGCCAAATTAAAAGAGCACTGACGGTCTGCCTGTCAAACTCAACCGTAAATTAATAACGTAATACATTTACGAGCCATTTGCTTAGATTATTATATACATATTTATATATATTTGAAGAATATATGTGCTTTATTTTAATATTTTTATAATAATAGTGATTTTATGTACAGACGCCAGCACACCAACCTATCCAAAACTGTCAAATTTCTTCAAAACATTTTCAACCATTCTGCTCAGTACTAAAGTTCAAAGTCTATTAAGGAAATTTGACAGTTTGTGGTAGGTCGATGTGCAGGCGTGTGTACATTCATGTTATTTTTTATTAATTCTGTTTTCTTGTAAAATAATATTTCTTTTTTTACCAAAGCTAAGGTTTGTTAAAAGTGGCAGGTAGAGATGAGCTCGCTTTTCATATGTGTTTGTGTAACGTATGTATCAGAACTTATTTTTGAGATATATATTTAAAATGAGAAAGACACATTTAGAAACGTGATATTGTCGTCGGGTGCGAACCTAAAGCTTAAGAATTAGGCGCGCACTTATGTCTTTTAAAAGCTGGGTACTGCCAAATTCAAAGTGCCCTTTTGTATATACCTTGTGTAACGTGCGTATCTAAAGAGGTTGCAAGAAAACTATTATAGAAAAGCCAAATTCAGAAACGTTTTTTCGATACAAACCGAAAGCTTAACAATTAGTAATTAGTATTAGCTCGTTTATATTCTTTATTAGCTGTGCGTTTCCAAATTCAGAGTTCCCTTTTGTATATACCCTGTGTAATGTGTGTATCTAAAGTAATTGCAATTAATTATTATGGAAAAGCCAAATTTAAAAAGGTTTTATCGATACTTCTATACTAATGTTATAATATAAAGCTTTGTATTTTTGTGTCTTTTTATTTTTGTTTGTAACGAATAAACTCAAAAACTACTAGACCGATTTAAAAAAAAATCACTATTAAAATGCTACATTAGCCCTGAGTAACATAGGCTATATTAAAAAAGAAATGTCTACCCGTGCGAAGCCGGGACGGGTCGCTAGTACACAATATAATTACATTCCTCCGTGTGATCGCCGATACCACTCTGCACTCGAATCTTAAAACTTAAAGATATACGAGGATATCTTTAACGTGACTCATTAAGCTTTAGGTGCGCGTTTAGGTCTTTTATAAACTGCGCACTTCCAAATTGAGAGGTTGCCTTTATATTTGCCCTGTATAACGTGGTTACCTAAAGTGTTTGTAAAGTATTATTATAAAATAGAAAAGTTTTGAAACGTTTTGTAGGAACAAACCGAAAGCTTAAGAATTAGTCGCGCGTTTATGTCTTTTATATGATACGCACTTCCAAATTGAGAGGTTGCCTTTATATTTGCCCTGTATAACGTGGTTACCTAAAGTGTTTGTAAAGTATTATTATAAAATAGAAAAGTTTTGAAACGTTTTGTAGGAACAAACCGAAAGCTTAAGAATTAGTCGCGCGTTTATGTCTTTCATATGATACGCACTTCCAAATTCGGAGTTAATATTTATCAGTCGGTCTGTAATGCCTTATTCCTTTATTAGTTATTTTAGAAATCTTTTGATTTGTACAAATGTGAATTTTAATATCGTGTCCTAATAGCCTAAAGTAACTAAAACTATTACGAAACTAAAATATGGCGTCAAAAAATTCCTCCGCGTCGCTGTCGCTGGTAATGTACCCCAAGAGACTGGCTAATTAATTATTACGATGCAAAACTTTCGCAATTATTCAATCAATTATTTCCATTTTAAAAAGAACATTTTTGTTTTATATTATAAGCTTGCATACCTAATTCCACAATTTGTCGAAACTCGTTTTCACGTTTTCAATTTCTCGTAATCACGTAATAACATAATGTATGCGCATAATGTTATTCAAGATCTTTACTTTTCTCGGTCGGAGGTCGGAAGGCAATGAGTCCATTTATTATCGAAATCAAGTTTACACTGTATTTTTATCTACTAATAATATTTTCGACACTACTCATACCTACTATTGATCGTTTTAACTATTTGACATTAATTGACTTAGATGAATTAAGATAACTCACGATATCATCATTATATGTCCCCACTGCTGGGGCACGACCCTTCCCTATGGATGGAAAGAGAGAACGGGCCATAAACCGCCACGCGGGCCCAGTGCGGATTGGTGGTTGTTAACGATTGCTAATACAGCCGGATCCAACGGCTTTACGTGCCTTCCGAAGCACGGAGAAGCTCAAGATGATACATTTTTGGTCATCCATTTGATGACCGGCCTTTGTGAAAGTTGCTTAACGTCATCGCAATCAATCGCATGCAATCAATCGCAGACCGGGCGCGTTAACCACTACACCATCGAGCTCCTCAACTCTCGATAACTTTAGTTTAAATCTTTGTGGTTTTTAAAGATATCGCATGTATTTTTTTTTGTAATAACTATTGGAATAATAAATAAATTAAAAAATGTATAAAACGTTTATTGATTTATCATAATATTAAAGAATGTTCATTATGAATTAATTTTATGTACGTGTATGGATGGATGGTATAGTGTGTGTTCAGCGCCGTTCCAACTAGGAGTCAAAAAGGTCGCCATGACTGAACTCGGTGGGACCAATCACCATCATCATCCTCAACATCATGTAACAAATAAATGATTAGTTAGTAAGTCCGAAGACAGAAGCACGATTCACCCAGCCCCACTGCTCCCAGCTCAACATATAGATTGACAGGAGAAGCAACAAGGAAAGAAATACTCGTTTATTATCACCATTATATCACTCTCACGTTCGGCACAAGGAAGTATCGACCCAGTTGCCACCAATTAAGATTGAGTTAAGAAATCAAGAACAAGTGCGTAACATAATGATGTCCAGTTTAAAATTGCTAAGTTATAACATCGTGTTGATATCCGCTTCATTAATAATCATATTGTAAGCCTACCCGACTGTCAGCCTACTCGGCAAGGATTTTCTTTCTTGTGTGTGGTTTTACGAAGTTATTCGACAGAGAGCTAAGGTCACTGACATCGCTAGCAGAATCAGCACCTTGAAGTGGAAGTGGGCCAGTCATGTTTGCAGAAGGACTGACGACTGAAGTAAAGACCGTGTTTAGGCAAACGCAGACTAGAACGACCGTTTTTTTTTTTGTGAAAAACTCTTCGTCCGAGTACCACTGGGCCCGGGGAGGCTTGAATGCTTATGTGAGGTTCTCCCCTCCAGCTCCCGCCTCCCTGCCCAAACCCGAGGGTCTTGACAGGGATTCGGGAGGAGGAAAGGCCTACCCACTAAAAACACTGTACATCCCCTTCACTTGCTGCTAGAATGACTGGGATCACCGGTTTGGCAGTCACCAGTGTAGTGTAGGACGCGGTGTACCAATTACTTGAAAAAGATGGCGGGTGGTGGATGGATGTGGACTGCGCAGAACCGGGATGGTTGACGCTCTTTAGGGGAGGCTAACGTTCAGCAGGGGATAGCAATAAGCTGAAGCGAGTTTTATTTACTTTAAAGGAAGCGTTTGCATCTGCTGCGCTGGAATTCTCAATTATTGAGAAACTGGCTTTCTAATCCCTTAACTGTGTGAACATAACAATGCTACTAACTTTGTTGTTATGGTGACAAACTTAAATGTTAAGATGACAAGCCAGGCGGACTTAAAATAAACAATAAAACCAACCTAACTTAAAACAATAAGAACACATATCCGACGATGGATTTTCACGTACTAACAGTGTATGGAAATAAAAAACTTATATAAGTTTCCTGGCGACTAGTGTTGTATACCATCTGCTGGAAACCGAGCCGGGATCTCAGTGTCTGAGACCGATGGTTTGACCGTTATACCATTGTGGCAGTTAGTAGCTTACTACGCCTTCCAGAGCACAAGCGGTCAACGATTGCTCAACGTAATTGCAGCAACTGAACGATATTATCGTTTCAAAGTCTTTTGTGTATGCTCAGTATGGTATGGAAACAATTAGTTTCACATGATTACATGCCGCAGCGCTCTGTGAGTTGATAAAGTCATATGGAAACAAAACCGCGACTGCTGCGATCTCTCATAAAGACAAAACGTCAAACCATACAGAGGATTGGTTAAAAGAGTACGCGTGGGAGATTGTTTCCAATCAGATTGTAGATGACTGCTTGCGTTACAACACTGAAGAAACTGAAAAATATCTAGGTTTACCGTAGAATGCGCTTTATGTATTAAAATAGAAAGACGTGGAGCTTTGCACTCAGCAATGTAACTTGAACGTGTTTGTGTTTCTCATTATTAGTAGCAGACCGGCTCATTTTTATGTCTCCACTGCTTGCGTACAAGCCTTCCCTATGAATGGAAACACCACAGGGAAAACGAGTCATAAACTAACACGCGGGCTCAGTACAAATTGGTGGTTTGTCAACGATTACTAATGCAGTCAGGACCAACGGCTTCACGTGCCTTCCAAAGCACGGAGGAACTCTACATAATAAGTTTTTGGTCACCTTTGGGTCTTTGTGAAAGCTCCTTTACTAAAGCAATCGCAGGTAGAGTTCACCATTGCGCCATCGAGCTCCTTGTTAGCAGGATCCTGTTTTCATATATTTTTTACCGCGCAGATCGTTTTCACTTTCAACGTGACAGTTGAGATTCTTTGAGGTTTTTTTTTACTTTAAAGGATAAAATTTTTTAATTTACAATGTACACTGCAGAGTTTCAATTAGTATAAATTGAGTCGAATATTTTTTTTTAATCTAAGTATATTTTTTTTTAATAAATGTTACATAGTGCCTTGATCTCACCTGATGTTAAGTGATGATAAGGCCAATGATGGAAGCGTACTTCACCCGGGATCCTCAACTAGTGTGAGGTACTGGCTATCTTATCTCTAGCTGCCGGAACACAACAATGCAACAAACATTGATGTTATGGCGACAGATAAGATGGTGGTAGCTAGCCAGCTAGCGGACAAACAAGCCCTACCACCAACCAAACCGAGTACACAAACATGTACCCCTGCTGGGAATCGGACCCGAGACCTCTGGGTCTAAACCGGTGGTCTTAGCCACTAGACCACAGAGGCGGTTAAAACAACAATGGATATCAAAATGTATGAAACGCCTTAATTTATTATCAATCGGTAAACTTTTCGTCGGCAGCAATTCATGAAAAAAATTATCGGACCACGCTATTGAAAAGTTACAGTTTTAAGCCTCTTGCGTCGGAAATACAACACACTTCGTAGTCCGACCACTCACGGTCAGTAGCAGCCACAAATTAGGGCAGTGGCTCACTACACTTGTGTGCTTTGTCAACATTGCCCGATTCATTTGTAAGAGTTCCTAC
This sequence comes from Eudonia truncicolella, assembly GCA_949315975.1. Classification (NCBI taxonomy): domain Eukaryota; kingdom Metazoa; phylum Arthropoda; class Insecta; order Lepidoptera; family Crambidae; genus Eudonia; species Eudonia truncicolella. The sequence goes on along the minus strand of OX438838.1, from coordinate 5,577,310 downwards.
CTAAGCGTAGATGTAAGAAATCGCAAGATGCTACCAATTTTGCGAAATAATTGCTGTTGGCTTTGACGTATCAAGTTAAGAAATGTCATTGCAAATATACAAAATTTAGGTTTTTAGATCAATTATTTATGTGATAAGTATTTGTTTTTATACCTTAATTTTTAATGAGGAGTCAAATTTGAAACATCTATTTCAAGCTTATACCCTGTTCCATTTTTAAATCTAAACTCCATAAGCATTTACTACTTCAGTCGTCTGCTATTAACCTGTTATAGTTTATTTAATGTAAATATATATTTTATTTAAATATGCATGTGTGTGCGTGAAGGGTATTATATGTACTTATTTTATTTTTGCCTATTATGATTATAATCTAAATTTATTTATTTAATGTTTGCGCACTTCCTTCACACACACGCACATTTTTTTCTTGGATTCTTTAACCAAAGGTTGTCTGGAAGAGAAAACTTGCCCATATACTACTACTAGCTTTAAGTTTTTGTCTAACATCTGTTCTATTTATCTATTTACCTATCTGTTTATTGATAAGGCCCATATTCTCTACTCGAAGCTGTTTGAACTTTGTTTTAGTATGTGTTTTAATGGTCCCTATTTATATTGCATTTCAATTATTGAGAACTGTCCTCATCTTGTAACTTAGTGGCGCAACCTGATATTGTTAAACAATCCATTGTCATATTGCAGCCATGTGTACCTATCCGATATGCCGATTAATAATGTCGAACATTAAATGGTATATATTTTTAGAATTCTGTGTCCATTCGTGTGTGTACCTTACTAGTTACTTTTATACTAAACCGTCACCAAGGCCTGCTCAAAGAAATCTCTATAAAGATAAGCTTACCTGTACTTATAAAATGTTTTTGTTTTGTTTATATAATTTTAACGCAAATTTTGTTGCGAAACAAATTACAAAAACACAAATGTTGAAAAAATTTCCACGAGCAGTATTTGAACCTGCACCCTTCTGACATACCGGGTCAGGTGCTCTTCCAATTAAGCTATCGTGGTTCTAACTTAGTATTTGTAAAAATATTATGATCAGATGTTATGACGGTAGTTGTTGACATTGAATAGGCGCCTTTGGCTTTCAGAGTAAAAAAGTAAATAGTGTTGAATAATTTCGGCGGGCTGGTTAGGGGTCGTGCTCGTGGAATTTTTTTCAACATTTGTGTTTTTTTTTCACCTGTACTTTTTTAATTTTTTTTTAAAAAGGCCTACGCAAAAATCGCTCAAACTTAAACGCCGATGACTTCATACTATGTGTGATTTCTATAACGCCGAGATGGCCATGAATAGATGTATCATTGGCACTTATTATAATCCGCGCACACTATTAGCATGATTTAAATAATACTCAACGAGAGACTCTTTCTATTTATATAACTACCTATTAACATGTTAGGAGTATATTTTTCTAGGATTTTTAACATTAATAGACCTTAATTGCGTTATGCAATAATATTTATAGATTTTTCAAATATATTTTTTAAGCACGTAGTGAATATAAATTGATGATACATGGGTTGATGATTGGCTAATATAAAGTCCGGAATCTTCAATCATTAAGTAACTGGCTAACTTACTTCTAACTTAAAGAACACAGGTATTAACATGGTGGTAACTAGCCAACATAAAACAACCCACTACTAAGAAAACATGTATACCTATTAAAATTATACTTTGTATGTAATAAATTTAAAAAAAAAATTATAATAATTAATAAATTATAATTAGTCTAGCTATTCAAAGGGGGAACGCTGCCAGTATCTTCGGAACCTTGCCTAAAGGGACTCCTTTTAATAATATATTTTAGATAGTTATTATATTATATATTTTTTTTAAGAAATAGCTTATTAGATTAACAAAGTGTATTAAAACTTTGTATGTTCTAATCTCACCTCGACGGCTGAGTGGCTAAGCGCTCGGCCCGATACCCGAAAGTCCCGGGTTCAATTCCCAGGTCGGGCAAAGTGTGTTTCGAATTATCGTTTCATAGCCCGGGTTTGTGATCACAAACCCGCATTTGGCAAGCGTGGTGATTAAGCCATTACCCATCAATTATACTGATGACTTGATTTCAATGATGGACCCTTTGCCCGGTATAGTTGTAGGCTGCCAACCACGACAATTAATATGAATTTTCATACTAAATTTGCCGGCCGCAACTCGCGCGTATTTGACCAGTACAACAATTTCGGTTTATCATAAAGAAGGTTATCAAAATAGTTATTCTCTTAATAGAGAAAAATATTATTTTATTCTATCCTCTTTAAGAATATTATTATACATTTAAGTACCACTTTGTCTTCGCTTATTCCGTGAGACTCTGAACTCATCAATCGTAATTAACTTAAAGGCAAAAATTACTAAAGTGACGCTCAAATTGAATCGTCACAATGCACTACATCCGACATTTGAGAACTTCTTAAACAAAAGGTTTAAGTGTTTTTTATATATTTTAGCGTTTTATTAACGCTTAAAAGGTTTAATTTAAGTTTTTTTTAGATTAACATCAAATCGCGGAGTCACGTAATTTGCATATATTATCTGTAGTACTACGAGTAATAGCACGACTAGATCTAGATAGCCAGTGTTTCACTGTACCGCTATAATGCTCAGATAATTTGAGCAATAAAATTAATTATGAATCATGCAACAGTTTTATGCAATTATCATATATACATGCGACTGAGTGATAACTAACCTGTAACCAAGAATATTGATAGCAATATTATTTAAGTATTAGTTTTATCGATCTTTTACCAGCAGAAAAAACGCATTTATAGAATAGAAACAATAGAATAGAATAGGTATTTATACTGTACACTCAACATTCATAAACAAAAAAGTAAAAGGAAATTAGATAAAAAAAATATATAAATTTTTAATGAAAAGAATATAAAATGAAAATCATCATATCAAATCAAAATAAAACAGTTCATTGTCGAGTAATGCGTACGTTGTTGCATGCACAGTGTCGTCCTACAAGAGTATGCACTCAGCATTTATCGTATGACAAAGCACATATTTGAAAATGGGTGATCAGGTTCTACGCAGTAAGCCAGTACATCGGAGAGCTGGTTCAAATCCCTGACGCCTATGTGACTCTCAACACTTTGTCTTTCAGTATGTGTTCGAAAAACCACCCCAAAAAAAAAAACGTAAAAAAATTACAACAATAATGCTTCAAAGCTTTATTAAAATGGTGGGCTGTACACAATGTAGCTGTTGAGTTGTGGTCGGTTACTCGATAACAACTTTCAACCTCATAGGAACCGAATCTCTCGATCAAACTCTTAACTCTGTTACTTTAAAATGTCCACAATCGTGTATTAGTGACTGATTTGACAATTTTCACATTGTTCTATATCAAGATCGTACTAGGGTAACGGCATCAGTTTTCGACACTTTAAGCCCAATGTTCGACACAGTTTTCGTCGTCAAAAAAGAACATAGGTTTTCATTGAAACTTACGGGATGATAGCTAGGAAGGAGGTAAGCAGTATTCAATAGCTGCTAAAGACAAAAATCCGTTGACCACTTTTTTTAAAACTAAAACCAAAAATGTCGATCACTGGTTCCCGTCCATCACTTAATCCATTACCCTACCTACATACTGTTCAGACTTCATTGGGTTAGCAGGCTGGTTCCACAAGCAGTGTAGTGGTCAATCAACCCCACAGATTTTAGAAGCGTCGATGTCACGCGAGTGTGACCTTATAAAATACTTTGAGGTTTTCAATAATTCTTTCTCTGTACGAAATTAGTATCTAGAATTAGTACAAAAGCGAATATTTCATATTAGAAGCTACCGATAGTGGGCTATCGGTAGCTTCTAATATGAAATATTCGTAATATAGTATGCTTGCTAATATTGCTTTCACATTGCTTCTACTTTGCAATACTATAGCCACATATCTATAGCTGCTTAAATCTGATACACGCCGCCGCTACTACTGGCAAAAATAAGTGCTGCCATCTATCTTGTTTTCAACAAACTAACGTAAGCAAAGCGATGTGAAGCAAGCTTGGCCGTTTCCTCTTTCACTTTTGCTGCTACACCGCTACGGTACACTTATAAGTTTCAATAATATCCGGTAGGGGTCACTAGTAGGTACATCATTCAGTTTGTATTTCCCCAGGATGAAATGATGGGATTAGGCTACCTACACCAGAATCAGCTAAATTCGACTTAAACTTTCAGTCAGCCTATATTAGCGTAAAAGCAGAGTTCATAAATGTTTAAATCAAGATTAGCACTCAATTAAGATTCAATATTTTGATAAATGCCCGCCACTTCAACCCCTACGCCCTACGGTCTACGATTCTTCGTCGAAAGGTAATAATTTATTGGGTGAAGTCAACAAATCATAACAAATAATTCTTAAATAATCTCCAGTAAGAGCGATGAAACACTAGATATTATGACGAGCTCTATGGTTCCTCAGCTCCATGGCTATGACAAATTGTTTCCATTTCTGTAACAAGTATAACGTCGATATATCATTTTATTCGTACTTATTATAGAGTGCAATTACGTTAGATTTATTCAACAGCGGTGATAGCTTCATAGTTCTCATCACCAGACGTTCACTTACATAATGGATCGATGGATCGCAACAACGATTGATTGATCGATTTTGATTTGCAACTTCAATCCATATGTCACTTTACTCGTCAGCGCACGAGTGTTTGTTTGACGAGATTAGTTAACTTCAACTTTCAATTAGAGACTTGTGGACGATTCCAAAGTAACAGATAGTATACTATTAATTTTACCATTACCGGTATATAACTTCTTTGTCATATTTAAATACTATAAAAAATCCTGACTGTAGAACGACCAAGTGGTAAGAATACCGGTCTCGTCTGAGACCTGAGAATCGAACCCTGGGTCTCCAGGGTCAATTTCCAGGGGGGGTTACATGTTTGTACTAGGTTTGGTTGGTTGGCTTGTCAGGCTGTCTAGCTACCACCATCTTATCTATAAAATATGTTATGTATATGTAACAAAATCAACAAGTTGAATCAGGAATTGAAAAATGAAAATTTAATATTTATTCAATATGTTAATATCAATGTGTAATGTATTTAAGAAAAAAAAACGTACCCCTGAAGCAAAACATAATGAGAACTTAAAATTAATCACGACGTCATGGGCGGTCACTTGGAATATTATGTTGTTTTTGAAATGGGACCCTAAAAGCGCACATTATACTTATTTGCCAACCAACAGATAGAAATTGACGTAATGTCGGATCTAACTCGTTGCTCGTCGTGAATGAGCCTTTTCTATTAGGGATGCTCGATATATAAAAATATCGATATATCGAATCAAACTGATATTATCGAATCATCAAATATCGATGTATAAAAAATCGATATATTTAATCTATCGATATATTTATAAACAATCTATTTATTAACAAATGTCGATATTTTTCATTTGATACATACTCGTAAAATATTGTATCGAAATTTAATCTATGGTTCACGTTTCGAGCGGGAGATGGCCAATTAGCGATCAACTTTACAAGATAATGTTAATCTAGACAAAATTACTGAACTAACTTATAATAAATTCTTATGTTCCTGATATAATTTGGTAAGTATTGAATAAATTAATACAACTTCAATAATATCGAAAATATCGATATTATTGATAGATATATGGCAAAATATCGATACAATCTTTTGATATTTCATATATAGGACAAAATATCGATAACTTTTTTACATGAACATCGTTACTTTCTATTATAAATTCCGTTTATTGTCTTCTATTCTTAAGACGAAATTTATGACCTCAAATAGTGATCAGGCATCGTTAAAAGTTTACAATTAGCGCATGCATTTATTAATTTGTTTCTTCTAGGCATCGTAGATTTGTATGCTAGCTATAATTCTAATATTCAACATAAAACAGAACATAATGTTGCTGCGTGAGTTGCTGTCCCTACAAAGGCCTGCAAATTTTTGTTTCGTATTCTTTGTGAGATAGGTCGTTAATTAGGACTGATACTTCGGGTCATCTTCACCTATGGACAATTGCTGCAACTGGTAAGCTACCCATGCGTTGCCGACTGTTTGGCTCTGTTTACAACCTTTTTTTAAAAACCTCATGCTGTTAATGTTTTTGTTTTTGGATGTTACAAGGTGACAAGTCTTTGTTTTGTTTATAACAAAAAAAAACTATTATTAATACTTACTTTACTACCTATCTATATCACAGATTTAATTATTAGTTTACTTGGTGGAAGTTCTAACATCACACGACTCGACGCTTTGACTCTCACTTTTTTCTCTCACTATAACTAATCATCAAATCAACTTGAATTATTATCGTAATGAATCGGCCATTTGTAACATTTTGAAAGAACAAATGACGATCATTTTGATCGAGCAGCGACATGGCAGCTCAACAGACACTCACATCCACCATACATCCATCGATGTTAATAGAAACAAGCAATCGCATGTCATGAGACGTTCAAAACAATCAATTACTTGTTGATATGTTTCAGTAACGACATCTTTGCGATTAGGAATCATCTCGATTAAGCTCTTATTATCGATTGTGTAACCAATTATGTACAGTGATTATAAAATCTAAGTTTTAGGTTCCTGAATTAACAATAATGATTGATAACCTTTTCAAGTTACTACAAGGATTTTTTAAGCTAAACTGAATATGAATAATAGTTTGACTGTTAGACAACTTATGGTTTTAAGTGGTACTCTATTTTTCAGTTATTAAAAACAATAGAAACGATTACTACATATATAACGATCTACACATGCACTATGCGTGCAGACCTTATCCACACCCGTCTCTGGTTGTAGTGGTTAGGCCAGTCCCAGGTTTGATTCAAAAGCACTTTTCTTAAGTTTATTTGAATAAATAAATTTGACTTTGACTTTGATATTTTATGACAAAATCTGGCAAAATTTGTGTACGAAAACAATTGCATTAGTGTACTCGAGAAATAAGAAAAATGAACACTCATTAACAATTTATTTATTAGTATAAATAACACTTAATTAGATTATTACAATACTGACCATACGAATTAAAGAATTTAGATTACATATTGAGCCTCATCGAGAATTTAGTTCAAATGTCTAATTTCAGTATGATCTCATGAACACACTATATTCGTAAATTTAAATGCGTAACCTCTAAAACAAATTTGGTGGTGCTTGAGATTGACTTATTACGTCGACTTCTCGACTTTTGGCGCCCTTTTGTAGTGGCCGTAGGTGACCCCGCCTGCTGCAGTGTGATACATCTGATTAGGAAGGAATCCTCTTTCGTAATGTCTCGGAGCGACTGGGTGACCGAAGTGTCGGCCATTTGACAACGCTTCATATAGTGAAAGGGGATCTTTGTTATAACCTCTTTTAAGATACTCAAACTGTAGACTGGATGGAATGTAAGATTCAAGCAAAGAGTTCGGACGCCGTTTGAAGGGTGCACCATAAACGTCGCTCGGTCGCGGGGTATACGCATTGGCGATGAGACCACCTGCCCCCGCGTACACTGGCTTTGATAACGGTCGGTACATTGGCAATGCCTTAGGTATATGAGACAAATGCGACGGTGGGCCCTTTAACAGCAAAGGATTGGGAGCTGGCAACTCAGATACTGTACTGTGCCTGTACTCATCTCTGATGGGTGCTCTCGAATGATAGTATCGTGGATATTCTGCAGACGGCGTTTTTGGATAAGGCGCTTCCGTTTGCGTCGCGTAATGTTTTTGATCTTCATCATTATCGCGTGTGTCTTCAACTGCATTAGTTTCGTATTGAGGGGTCTGATAATATCCCTTGGGGACTACTGGAGGAGCGACGATAGCCGTAGGGTACTGCACGACTGGTACTTGGTAGGCAAGGACAGGTGCAGCTACCGTGGCCTGCGTGGGAGCAACGGTCGGCTGAGGGGCGTAGCTGACGTACGTGACTGGCGATGGGTAATGTTGAATGTAGGTTTTTCCAGCTGGAGTGACGTACGCTGGCACTTCTATATAATTTGTTTGTGTTTGTACCGCCTCAGGTGCTGTAGGGTATGCCACTCGTGTTACACCAGGAGCTGCGTACTGAATGCCAGGCTGAGTGTTGACGGCCTGCTCAGGTTGATCGTTGTAATACTGTGGGACTAGATATATCTGCATCGGTACATTGGACAGATAACCGACCATCGCCTGCTGGGCAGTGGGTGGGCCATACTGTGTCTTAGGAGTTGCTACTGGTGGTCGCTCCGGCGGCTCAGTCACTGCGTACTGTTGGACGTACCGCGGCTGCTGCGGCTGCTGCGCGTGTGTCGGTGCTTCGAAATATCTAAGAAGACCATTCTTCAGAAATTCGAGTGGAAGAAGTCCATTCGTTTGACCGGTTTCCGAACGAGGTTCCGATTTATCGACATCTTTGTCGTTCTCGCTCTTTAAGTTGTCTTCCTCGATGTCCTGTAGCTCGATCTTCTTCTCGGCTCCCACGGCGAGTGCCAAGAGGAAAACTGGTGCAATCTGAAAGTAAAAGTGGATCGTTTAATGCGGGGTGGACGTCCGTGAATACAGACTGCATCGCCATAGAGGGCGCGATGATCGCCGCGCCGGCTCAACAGGTGAGCGGCAAAAAATAGACCCGCGCCTATTACGAAACCGGTCCACTTGCTACTTCGGAATGGGAGTGCTAGCTTTTACTCGTAATGCATGTGGTTAAAAGATTCCAGCGCTTTCGTACCGTGTTACGTGCGGTTACAATAATACGATGTACAATATTTATATAATGTCCTGCGTTTCGAAATGAACATGCTATTAAGTTGTTATCGGTTGCAGAATTATTATGTTTTGCTAACAATCGTTAAAAACGAGTGTGTATTCGCCAAACCGTACAACACTGAAATGTTGCAACAATTGATGGCATGCTAATACATTCCGACACAATAAACTAGATGGATGTGTGAAATGTTTTCGTGCCCGAAGAAGCTAACGAGGTTTTGTGAAACGCAATCGCCTTTTGTTTTTAAATTTCACATCGTATACGCTAAAGAATTAATAATGCGGGACGTCCGGACGAGCGAGCGGTACCTTTCGTTTTCGTGATCTCTACCGAAATGTAAACGGACAGTGCTACCTACCTAATGTTTGTTTCGCTAATGACGCGCCTACAGCCCGATTATGACGTGTTGATTGGCTGTCGTGATCATCGCCGACTAACCGCCTCTCATTTAAACAGGCATGGTAATAGATGTGCGTGTACGGCATTGCCGACCGAAGTACCTAATTAATTTTAGGTTGGCGTTACGGCTTGTTTTAAATTCACCTAACTAGCTGTCAACATTATATTCAAGATTATTTTTTGATGTGTAACATCTTTCCGCTCGCCTTCTATATATACAATTGTGGGAGTTTTTCGTAGAAAAGGGACGGAAGTAGAGTCGTAACAGTGTGATCCGTAACAGTATGATCGGCTCGCCTTCTATATATAGACAATAATTTGCGGGAGTAATTTCGTAGAAATGTGATCGTAATAGTATGATACTGCCGCACAATTTATGAACGCAGTAAGTACAATTTACTGTGTTTGTGATTGTGATATTTGAGGTGCTGACATTACGATCTATTTTCTCGAAACTGTTCACGTGTTCTTTACTGCGTTCATAAATTGCGCGGCAGGATAGGACAACGGTGTGACATGTCTTCTAATGAGTTATTTACTGCACTCTCTTAAAAAATATACGGAGTCGGAAGCGCGCAAGCGCGCGCCATTTTGTAGATTTATTTTAATACTAAGCACGGCAAATGACTCCACACCACCTAATGTTAAGTGGAAATGGAGTCCAGACGCGAAGACAACTGGTGCAGCGTGAAAACAACGCAGCATCAGTCAACTTCACTCTGCCGGCCCACAAGGTGCTTCTTCACGCCTCGTTTGAAGGACCCCATATCATAGGAAAGAGGGAAAACGTGTGCTGGTAGGCTATTCCATCTTTCTTTGGGATATCTTCATCTTTGATGGGATATGTGTGACAGTGAAGCGATGACTCCGGAGAGCAGCACGTGTACTCCTATGGAGCAAGGAAGAAGGTGGGATAAGGTCAAACAGTACTTCAGAGCACTCGCCGTGATATAAGCGATAGAAGACGCTGAGTGACGCTATATCTCTACGCAATTGCAAGGGGTTCGAGAGTATTAGTGACCTCTGCATTGCCGATAATGCGTACAGCGCGACGCTGCAATCTGTCTAAGGCATCGAGAAAATACTTTGCGGAACCGTTCCAGATGTGCGAGCAATACTCCACGCAAGACCGTACCTGTGTCTTGTACAAAAGACACAACTGTCAGGCGTAAAGAATCGGCGCACTCTATTCAGGACACCGAGTTTTCGTGAGGCTGTTTTGATCACGGCTTCGATGTAGTCCTTTTGATTCAGATCACAGCGAGTCGTCATACCGAGCATGTTGATATTGTTCTGCAGGCTTAGAGATGTGCCCTGAAGAGTTGGAAGAGGAAGGAATGGTGACTTTTTGGCCGTAAACGCACATACCTGTGTTTTCTTGGCATTGAACTCAACCATATTATTGGAGCCCCAATTAGATATGAGGTCCAATACCCGATCGAGCTCAATGACAAGATTCACTCGTTTCTCTTCAGTCTCGACTCGCCCAGCCGCAGGGTGACCGTTATTCCCACCGTGCACTGTACTATCATCTGCATAGCAATGAATATTTCCAAGTGGAAGCATATCATTGATATGCAGAAGAAACAGCGTGGGGGACAGAACGGAACCTTGACGGACACCAGCGTTCACTGACATGAGCCGTGAAGCGCATCCATCAGACAGGACACGGATTCTACGCTCATGCAGGAAGCCAGCAGATTTTAAATCGATATTAAGAACAAGACATATTAATATCATTATTTTAAGTGACATATTGTGTCATCATTTTGATATGTCAAATGTCTTCTAATGAGTATTTACTGCATTCTCTTTAAGATTTATAAAAAAATATACGTCTTTGTTTTCAGAATATAATGTTAAAATTGCTTATTACTAAGGTGAGATGTCAAATGTTACACATCATATGCGGCTACTGTAAGGCTCGTTATTTTTTTTTATATATCTTACGGGTAAGCACAGTGCCTTCATCTCACCTGATGTTAAGTTATGGTTGGTGGAAGCGCGCTTCACCCGGGTTTCTCAACTAAAAATTTACGAAAATTATGGTTCCTGAAGCCGCAGTGACTATACAACATCCGGAGGATGTCTAAAGGCTGGCGTTATTGTGCTATGTTAGCAAGAGATGGGGTAGCGAATTCCATAGTGGGTAAAGTGCGGTTCCTTCATCACTTGACGTCAGGGGTGTCATTTCCCCTTATGACAAACGCTTCCCGATATGAAGTACATATCCATTTGTCGAGGGTGGTGATTTAACCGTTACCCATCAATTGTGGTGATGACATGATTTCAATGATGGACCCCTTGGACTAGTGAGACAGTTATAGGCTATTTCCTATCCATGCCTAGTAAATTTTTTTGACTGCCACATATGAGACGCGAATCCATTACCTTTCCCAACTCAAACTACTGTTCGTCGAAATGAACTACTGAGACTATATTAAAACCGACTGCACTTTTATTTCACTCCATGGTACTCAATAAAATGGTTCTGTCTATTTTTACAAGCTTTTATTTATTGAATTGTCTTATCATAGTGTGAATTAGCGGACAGTATGTAGGTAGGTAAAAGGCAAGTAGAAGACACGTTTAGGGTTTTAGAGAATATATTCAATCTTATCACACCAATAAGCAAAAACAAAGACCAGCCGCCCCTGGTTTTCACGAAACAACAAAATCTAAAATACAAGACAGCGTCAAAAACTATAAATAAAAATCTCTAAAAAGGTTGCCTTCGGCAACAGATGGGTTGAAGCAATTGATTCTGTAGCCTCTAAAGACCTTAACTGATAACGATGAAATAACTCTGTTTTGGTCTCTGTTTTGTTTAATCATATTTTCCAGCTCTTCTTTTCGCTACTCTCTCTCTCTCTCTTTCATACGGTAATGGATAAGAAATGATGATTCAAAAGTCTTAAAGTTCAATTAAAGTTATTTAATTATAAAAAAATAACGCACTACATCTTTCAAACGTTGTAGTGGTATGTAATGTAACAAAGTTATGCAAATTGCGAGTATACAGTATAATAATTGAAACAAAGCCCTACTTTTTTATAAAAAAATAGTTCATTCAATTTGCAGTTTAATAAAAAAATAGAACATTTAAATTTGTTTGGTGCAACCGTCTTGAAGCCTATCTCAGATCAAAAGGCCGTTACGTACTTTCGCTAGCTACATTTACACTTTGGATTTTACCCGATCATTCATACGCTTTTATTGATTAGTCTTGCTTTTTCAATTCAAAACCTAAGTGTTGGAGTGACTATAAGATCTGTGCAGTATGCACTCGATATCTCTTTCGATAATATCGATATTGGATTTACCCATAGATTAGTCTTGCTTTTTCAAGTCAAAACCTAAGTGTTGGAGTGACTATAAGATCTGTGCAGTATGCTCTCGATATCTCTTTTGATAATATCGATATAGGATTTACCCATAGGGTAGTTGAAGGGATAGTTGATAGATAATTTTTTTAGCACTTTTGAACCTAAGCTATATTGTTTTCTAAAGTCACAACATATTGAAAAAAAAATATTACGGATTGCCGTCTCGTTGAAACGTCATGATAAAACAAAAACAAAAAGTATGTGTCTCACAAATAAACAAAAAATAAGCTCCGAATAGTAATTATTCCGTGTTTTGTCTTTTTTACTCTAATTTGAAATGACGTTAACATGACAGGAACAAAACACGGAATAACTATTCGGACCTTATTCTTTGAAATGAAACAACTTTTACGGATCTTCGCGTTTATTTTACACATTACTTTTAATTAATTTTTATCCTGACATTTCTTGACTTATTCTTTGTTACAAGCTTTTATTTAACTTGCAATGTATGTATGTTTGTAGGTATGTATGTTTGTTCGGGTGGAATCTTGCAACTCAATTTTGAAGCAGATATCTTCAACCGATTGAGCTGAAATTTTGTGTACATGTTCAGTTCATATGACAGTGTATGGTTAATAGTGTGACGTCATTCTAAATCCAAGATGGCGGCACGCCCAAGATGGCAGACTAAATATTTTTAATGAATTCCTACAATATGGGTTTCAAATGAAAGGGCTAAGATTAACTCGAAAATTAAGTGACGTAACTCTAAATCTTATATGGCGGACTTCTAAAGCTTTATACTCAATTTCGTCAACCAATTCAGCTGAAATTTTGTATACACGTTCAGTTTGGATGACAAGCTTGGTTACCTGTGTGACGTTCATTCCAAATACAACATGACGGTACACCCTTGGGTGCAATAAAAATGCAATATGAGTATCAAATAAAAATAACTCGAAAAATAACACTTTATTTTTCGAGTTATCCTCAGCACGTCACTACGTTACTCTAAATCCAATATGGCGGACTAAGTTTTTAATACTTGCCTACAATGTGGGTATCAAATGAAAGGACTTACTGAGAATACGAATGTGAGTTTAAAAAAATAAGATGCTGAACATAAACTCAGTTGCTCCAATCCGTCTGGAATTTCGGTGTACTGGTGTGTTTAGTGTCCTCGATTATGATATTGAGGTGGAATTGTTAAACGTGTACAGTGATAACTAAAAAGTAAAAAATATATTAAAAGTAAAAAACCATTTTAATAAACAAGCTTTTATTAAATGCGCTAAAAGGAAACTATGTCATGTTTCCTATTTTTGTTTTATGGCGAGATCAACAGTTTTTTTGTAAATAAAATGTAGTGACTCATAAATTTGATTACTTTCATGTAAGGATTATTTAATTGTCAAACACAATTTATTTCATAGAGCTAGCATTCTTAGTTTCCGAGATTTAGAGGTAGGAATGTACACAAGTAAATCTCGCGACAACCTTTTATATCATATAAATTGTGTAATGACGTTATAAGTTGATAGTAAAAGTTTTAAAGTAAAAGTTTTTTTTTTCTTTTTAGCGCTTTTAAATTAAAGCTTGTTTTTTAAAAAGGTTTTTTACGTTTAACTTTTTATTTGAAAAGCACTAACCCCCTTATTCATAAAAACTATTTAAGCTTTATTGAAGTAGGATTTTACAAATAAACAGAGAATAAGATCGGTCCAGTTATAAACACTGAGTTCAACGCAAACTACTAAGTATAGTTATCCTTTTTAGGGTTCCGTAGTCAACAAGGAACCCGTATAGTTTGTCTGTCCCCAGTCTAGCTCATAGACTCTTAGTACTAGAAAGATGTAATTTGGTATGGATATACATATTAATCACGCCAACGCCGCCGCAACAACGCCAATCAAGTGGTGAAGTAAATTTTTTTTTAAATATTTTTTTTTAGGTTACACTTGAAGTGGGTATGTAATTTTGTTTTCATGTCTACAGAAGATAAGAAAAAATATTTAACGACACCCCACACTATGGGGTAGACAGTCTACCCCATAGTATCGAAGAATAGCAATTTCAAAAATATTGCGGGTTTGTGGAAACAGTTTTTTGATTAAGGCATCCGTTTGTGGACTATTAAGCTTTAAAGTGCAAAATTTTGTTAGAGTCAAGTGTCCCCTCCCCCTGCCAGCCAAATGGTTGTTTTTGGATACGTGAAAAAATTCACGGTATTTGTATATATGACGAAGTTAAAAGGAAAACTATCACAGCTAAGTAGGCTTTACAAGTTTACGGGTAACCGAGACCAACTTATAAAATGTACTTGGCGCAGTACAAATTCCTCATTGGGAATTACTTAAATAACGTTGTCGGGTGTGTGAAACCGGTAGTATCTACATTTAGTATATGAGCCATCGTTAAATAAATGTTCATAAAAGCCCTCTTCTCAGAGTCCGCATTGGGCTACGGAACCCTACACTGCGTGTGGCCCGACACGCACTTGGCCGGTTTTTATATTAAACTGCTTTGCGCATACACCAGGGCTAAGGGCGACCCCGGGTTATGTGGGATTCTTCTCCTCTTCCTTTGTCCAACTACTAAAAACCCACTAAAAACCTAGTACCGTCCCTTCTCTGCCACGGGGATGGCTCGGGATCACGATTGGCAAGTACCAAGGTCAAGTACCCTAGGCATACCTTTTCATGTTATCCACTAGGTACACCTACAATCTAGCGTAAGTACTTGCAAAAAGTTTTGAAAATGCAGAACGAGAAAATGTTTAGTTGTAAAAAATGTGTGTACGACTATAATATTCTATTTGTATTGTGAAGAGCACACTTCATCTAACTTTTTTTTGTGTCTTTACTTTGTACTGTACGCCTGCACATCAACCTATCCAAAACTGTCAAATTTCTTCAATACATTTTCAACCATATAGGCATAAAGTTCAAAGTTTATTGAAGGAATTTAACAGTTTATGCGGTTGATGTGCAGACATATATACATAATACTTGCCGTAACTTGTTAACTTTTTCTAAATAGTAGTAATGTATGTTAAAATTTTTCCAACCAAGTTAGCATATTAAAATAAAACAAATGATAACCACAAAATTTCATTTAAATTAATTGTGGAAGACGTGCAAGTTATATATAGACTTTGATATAAAAAATGAGTGGATACTTAATGATGACTTCATCGATAACACAGCCCACACCTTTCGAATCGAATCTTTCAAAACAGACCATTCGATCCAATACTTTAAGCGAAAGCTCTATAATATGACTGCAACATGTTATATAATATTTTACAATAACATATAGTACATGAGTAATATGTTCATGTCAATGTAAACTACTACTCGTATTACTAGCTGTAACTTATATACTACATCTGCCAGCGACTTCGTTTGCGCTTAAACCCGTATTCCGTGAACCCGGGGGAAATTTTTGGGGTTGGTGGCTTGTTTCTCCGGCTAGCTACAACCAAACTTATCTTAATATGTCGCCATAACATCAATGTTGGTAGCATTGTGTTCCGGCAACTAGAGATAAGATAGCCAGTGCCTCAGTAGTTGAGGATTCCGGGCGAAGTGCGCTTCCACCTATCATCTTTAACATGGTACCTTCACCTCATCATCGCTAAACATGGTGAGATGAAGGCCAAGTACCCACCCGTAACGAATAAAAATAAAATTAAGAAAGATGCAAATTCACTGTCACAATACTTTTTTTAAATACGTTACAATGGGTGGCATAATTTTTTAGGGGTGTTATTTTTTAAACGGTTAACAAAGTATTCGTATTTTTTTTAGCAAAAAAATGCTAGTTGGGCAGCAACTTATGGTCAGCAAATATTTCTAAATCAGTGTGCAACTTATATCATTCTGAACAGCAGTCTTATGCCGCTTCCCCCTTCCGTGACTGGCCCTCGCTACGGGTCAGTCACGGACGGCATATCGGGAAAAAAAAGTTTAACATAACTTAACCAACTGTAAGGATTACTTATGCTGACCGATTGTATAATTCTGCTGACCAAATATTTATTTTGTAATACAAATAAATTATTTCCCATTTTTTAAATACCTCAATTTTTGTTTTTTTGCCGAGATTTGTCACATTGCTAGCTTCTCATCATTTTTGGACTCGCCGTTTGCTTTTGAGACAGCCTGTATGTTAACGAACAGATTAGCTAATCAGATGAACCACTTTAGTGTCAAAAGCTCTTAAAGCAACTTTACCCACTACAGCCTACACTGATACGTTTAAAATCACTTAGACCTGGTACTTAGAACGTTACAATTTCGCTTCTTGAGCAAGGAAGTGAAACCAACAAGTACAAGTTGAAATACTCTGCACAATTTTAGCTATGTTGAAGATTACTCAGAACAAGTGACAATTTATAAACTAACTTAGTTGTTCTTAGTAGCAAGGTCTTCTCCGTAAAGTTTACAAAACAATGGCTTAGATTTGACGTTAAAAAAAATTGTTTGTAGAAAAATGTTTTCGAATAAAAATAATTTGAACTTTAATTCTTGAACTATCGCTTACGCACTGAAATGCAAAATTGCGAACCCTACAAATTCGACAACTTGTAATTGTCAAAATACGTGACTTTGAATGCAGTTCAGTTTAAATGTGGAGTCAGTTAATTAAACACACGAATAATTACGTTAATATTACGTTTGTGGTCAGTATTGACCACAGGCGATTCATTAACACATACTGAACGAGGCTGTTGGCCGAAGTTAAGCCTTGACACCGTTGTTGAATGACTATTTATAAACATGAGGGATGCCATTTAGGATCGGTGACAATGTCTCTCATACTATGATATCTGTTACGAGAGCCTTCGATCGCGATTGATAACTCGTGATTGAAGCTACCAGTGACGCTTGAAGATAATCCTGGATCAATAACCGTTAGTGTTAGCAAACGTGCATTAGTGTTAGCTTATAAAACAAAAAACAGCCCTTCAGCTTTCAAAATAATTCAAAAATCCACGCGTAGTCTGAGGTATATGTATAGGTACAGGTAAATATAAAAGTTGATAGCTGAAACTTATCATACATAATTAAAAATAATCATCAAATCATTCAAATACGATTGTAAAGGCAAGCTCCTTATGCCTTTCCTGAAAAGTAAAATAAAGTAATACAATATGACTTATTCATAAAACACGAACATTGTGAAGTCACTACGGAAGTCGCCAATTTAAGCCTAAGTTACCATAAGCAAAGATCACCCAACCCTATAGAAATACTGTTTATTGATCCAGAACTTGTTCCATAGCTGTAAAATAATGAATATTTATGAACTAAAATGTTTGTTAGGCTTTAGCAATTTAGGATTTAGTATTTAGCCTACAATTGATTGACATTAATTTTAGTAAATGTACTGACAAGAGAAAACAAACAGCATAAGTAGCGTTTTTCAATTCTGTCAAAGTGTTTGCGTAAAGTCCATAACTCTAACATATTGGGGTTGTATCGTTCGTCACCTATTATCCATCATAGAAAAACTCAAATAACTAATAAATAATCAAGGCTAAAATTAGAAACTAGCAACAATAAATCCCTTAAGATTTTAATGTAGAGGAGTACGCTGCCTGTCCCACAGCCAGCCTTAGGCCTTTCTAAATAAACAATAACGCTAGGGTACATTGGGCCTTAGTGGGTTGTCGTACGAAATTCAAAAAGAAGAGGAAGCTGAATTGAATATTTATAAAATACAGTGAAGAAGAAATACAAATATAATGCCGTGCTTATAGTTCAGTATAATTCAGTGCTTACGTCAGCCTACCCGGTAGCATAATGATCAGTGCAGCCGCCCGGATTGCGGAAGACTCAGGTTCGATTCCCTCTCCGAATTTTTTCACTGTATTTTAGAAATATGTAATGTTTATGTTTGATTAAAAGAAGTGTGGTTAATCATTAAACATTTGAAAGCTACGGTGACCGCTTACCATCAGGCGGCAGGTATAAAAATAATGCGCATCACAATTACTCTCTAACTAACAATGTAAATATTTGTTTAAAAAACTTTAATAATTGTATGCTCACCTTCAATAAAAGCATATTGACTAATCTCGAACTCCTCCCGTGTCGCACACCATCAACTAACACTTATTGTCTATGGTCAGTCACTTTTTCAACACTATAATACTTTATTTCGTACAATTAGAACAACCGCATCTTGACTCGGCGACACTCTGTCTTCATATCCGGCGTTGTGACAAATGCACCAACTGTCCACGCAAGCGCAGCAAGGAAATCCTATAATTTGAACAAACCACAGGTTAAAAAGAAAAACTCTTACTTCACCAACGATTACACTGGGTAATTGATAACGATTTGCATGAAAACTTTTCGCACGGGAAATCTGACGTTACGAAAATAATATGGCGTCATTTGCTTCTACCATTTATTTTCTTTATTTCGTACAAATTAAAGTAGATATTGTAATGAAAAACATGTCAATTTATGATGAGAAGTACTTTCTGCGCGAAATTTACAAGCGTTTTCAAAAATGGCGCGTTTCTTTATTTTTATTTTTAATGTTTACCAAAGAGTGAACCTTTTTGAAACAAAAATGTTGGCGCGCTAATGCGTTCGACCGCGTGGCCGGTCTGAAAGTGGTCGCGCGTATCACTCGTTTTGTTGTTAAATACCGCAATACTCTACATATTAACGTGCGTACGAAAGGTAATAGTGGTATCACTGCTCCGTAACGAACACCTTGCGATGGGCCGATGAGTCGGATCTGACGAGAGTGAGAGTATCCCGTGTGTATCATATGTCTGTCAAACACAAATCGAGCGTAACATTACATATATTTAAATAAGCAATCTTCAGTTAATGCGCTCCTCTATTAAAGTGAATTGATGTGGCTAATTTAATTATTTTTGCTGACCTCATTTTTTTATGTTAATACAGTTGTTTTTCTGTTATGTAAATAAGTACCATAGTTTTTCTATTCTAGTGATAAGCAAATATTGCGTTTTGATATTCTTTTAACCTAGTCTAGTTTCGAATTATTTCTGTCGAGAGAGAGTCCTCAAAAAACGCGACAGTTGCTTCTTGTAAGACTGTTTTATAATATATGTATTTTTTCATTAATCCTTATTTAGATATAATCATTAACAGCTAAACAAATTATTATTCATTATTAAATAAAGCAACTGTCGCGTTTTTTCAGGACTCTTTCTCGACAGAAAACGGCTCACCGAAACGGGGTGGTAGAATCAGGACTAATTCTAAATGATTCTGTAAATAAGCTTACTTTACTTAAATCCTTATTTTTATTAGTACACGATCACTACTGATCCATATAACCTAACTTTCATATCAATGAAAGTAAAGGTACTTGATACTCGCGCCCGAGTACCAAGTGCTCGCGCCCTAGGCACAGAGCAATAACCTATCCCAACATATTGTACATAATATGTCGCGTAAAGAAACAGTTCTTCTTGTTTTTAGCGCTACAATGGCGGTTATTGCCCACAAAAGGTTATGTAAGCGCGGTTATGTAAACACAACACTTAAATAAGATTATTATTTTATAATTTATTTATTGATTATTTATTATATTATTGAATTAAAGATACTAAAATTGCCTTGCCTGATTTGATGGCTTAAAAGAAACTAGGTTTCAGGAGATAACCGTCTCTCTGTCGTTTAGTGGATAGATCATCCGTCTTAGACTCAGAGAGACTGAATTAAGAGGAGTTTCTTAGATGAGTTTGGAGGAGAATAAAAGTTATATGTATTGAAACTAAAACTCCTTTAATTTATTTTTTTTCTCAGTTTTTTTTTTGTGTTACCGAGCCCGCAGACAACCTCTGAAGTTTTAGTTATTAAGTCTATAACTGCACTAAATCTAGATCTCTTTGATTCAGAACATACGATGCGAAAAAAATGCTGCGGGGTAGCAGATATAGGTCTTAAAGTCACCATCCAGTTCTATTCAGAATCCGTCTTCCAGACAAAACTTCGGAATCGTGACCCACTGAAATTTAGGACAGCGTTTTGTTATTTTAAAACATCGTCTTATCATGTCTCAGAGGCCTGAATTTCACATTTGAACTATGGAAAAAAATCAGAATCAGACTACTAGGATTTGAAATGTTTTAATAGCTTAATCGAGGCTCTGAAAGCCTTAATAGTGTCACCAAGTCGACTTTCTTTGAAGAAGTTAAAGCAATAGACGTTCAAAAAGAATATAGCACCGTTGCGCCGCTTCTATAATGTTAATGAGTACGAATTAGCTGCCTTCTGCGCTATCTGTGGGCGGCTCCCGGCGCGCGCGCACCGTAAAATTCATACGGATTTTTGTAACAATAGAATTATGCGTTACGTCGGATAACGTAAACCTGTTACGTTTAGGCGTTACAATGCATTAGATATTATATTTTTTTTGGGGTTTTGTAATAGTTATCTGTATTAAATTGAATATGAAGAAGACGGCAAAGCTTCCTATGTTATTAGGGTTTCAACAGATTTGAATGTTGTTTTAAATTGAACTAGAAGTTGATTTCTAAATTATTACAAATCTAGTTTAAAAAT
The DNA here is from genome assembly GCA_949315975.1 of Eudonia truncicolella. Lineage (NCBI taxonomy): Eukaryota > Metazoa > Arthropoda > Insecta > Lepidoptera > Crambidae > Eudonia > Eudonia truncicolella. The sequence goes on along the minus strand of OX438838.1, from coordinate 5,556,222 downwards.
TGTTCGACTTATTGCCGTTATATGTGTAACAAAAGGAAAGTTATTATTTATATTCTATTACAATTTTCCCAGCGGTGGGTACATGTTTGTGTTCTCGGTTTGGTTGGTGGTAGGGCTTATTTGTCCGCCTGGCTAGCTACCACCATCTTATCTAAATATGTCGCCATAACATCAATGTTTGTAGCATTGTTGTGTTCCGGCAGCTAGAGATAAGATAGCCAGTGCCTCACTAGTTGAGGATCCCGGGTGAAGTGCGCTTCCATCATTGGCCTTATCATCACTTAACATCAGGTGACAGCGAGGCATTGTGCTTACCCGTAAAATATTTAAAAAAACTACTTGTATTACAAATGTTCTGTTCATATTATATTCTATTACAATTTTAATTACTTAGATGGTCGTTCGAGCCCATAGATGTATTGAGGAGACAAAGTATTCAAAGAAAGAGGCTACCGCATTGCATGAAATTAACTTTCATAATAAAGGTACTACGACAAATACATTATTTTTGTCTCAAGTAATCTTCCAACCACATTTGTATGTCAAAATTTAAATTTAATATTTCTTTACAATTGCCTAAAAGCTTATGATTATAAGAAAATACCAGCAATTAGAGCTCCATTATAGGGTTATCTGTTACATTTCTACGTCCATATTATTACGCAAGTACCTAAAGCTTGAAACGATCGATTTCGTTTTAATGGTTGGGTTCTGACAAAAAGATTATCAGTTTTGGTTCATTGTGACTCTGCCGTTTTCTAATGTATATATTGTTTCATTGAAAGTAAATTGGTATAATAAGGAACTTATAATATGACTATGAAAAGTTAATTTAAGAATGAGCTGAAGTTATCGTTTTTTTTAAAACCAGTTGAAATTGTATATGGTAGTATGGGGAGGCTACTTACGAATCAGGTGTAAGATCACAGCTCCTGTTCTCTAAAGTAGTCTTCCACATGTAGTTCTACGGTACGATTATGGAGGTAATCACACTATAACGCTAGGGAAACCAATTTAAGCAGCTACTTTAGGATCTTTTTTTTTGAGAGAATGTTTGCTGACTGCCTCAGACGACATTTTCAGCTTTATCGGGCTTTTTTGGAGGCGGCGAGAAACATAAAGGGTTCCCTCAAGCCGTGTGAAACGAAGCGCCGTCAGAGTTTTTATAGAGGGAACGGCAACATGCACTAGTGCGTGTCCCCATGCCCTACTAGATTCTCCGAGGGGTTTGGATCGGCTCGGGAGCAACTTTAGGATTTATAGCTGTGAACACTTGATTTAGAGTAGCCCAGTTCAATAGACGCCGCTAGCTTAACGGAGGGATGATGTTAAACATGGGACTCCGTGATTTGATCTGCATATTATTTCCTTTTGCTTTCATATTCTTATTTGGAAGGAGCCTAGAGCAAGAGCAATTTCATACGAAGTTACATACCTCCCGAAAACATTACATATAATAAGACTCACACAGTATGCAACTTCTAACTGTCAGAATTCACCGTGAATCTTAGGGATGGCAGTGCAAACTGATTAACAAATCACACACGTTTATACCAGTAGGCTTAGCCAAAGTAACATTAAGAAAACGATAGCGAAGTTCGAAAAGAATAAAACGCATGGGATTGACATAAGCCGCGCTAAATCACGTGGTCAATCTTATGTCAATCCCATACATTTTATTCTTTTCGAACTTCGCTATCGTTTTCTTAATGTTACTTTGGCTGCCGCCCCTGAGATGCGCTCATATTTCTAGCAGAGGTAAAATTCGTGTTACACTCCCCTTTTTTATTTGACGGGATACGATTTAATAATTATATACACGGCACAAGTAGTAACTAATAACGGGATTCTTACCATGTTCATTATAAGTGAGTATCCGATATGTCGTAAGTAGTAACTTATATATTTATTAAGTGACTCCACTCCACCTGATGTTTAGTTGAAATGGAGTCCAGACGTTAAGACAATTGGGGCAGCGTGATGGCTTTTGCAAGATACCACTTTTCGCTGACCAAGTGACCATACGTTGTTGTTAGAAAGATGTGTAATGCGTTTCCCAAGTAAAATAATGCATAGGTTTAAGAAGTAGTGTAGTATTTCTATACAGAACCACAGATTAAATAATTGATAGTACTACATAGAGTTTGCCTTCACCAACTTAACGATTTTTTAACTAAAATACAAAACAATAAATGGGGGCCGGAGGCAAGGCAGCTTGTTAAAGAGCTAGGTGCTCGCCTTATTGAGGCCTCCGGTGACAAGAAGGCTGGCAGCTACCTCTGCCAGCGTATTAGCTTGGCAATCCTTCTTGGGGCCGTTCCCATGAGCCCACAGTTGGAAGACATCTTTTATTTATAGGTATTTAGTTTTTAATTTTCTATTTTTTTTTAAGTTCAAATGAGTTATGTTTCTTTTTGTTGTGTATATATTACTTATGCTTTAAGTGAGTAGCTAATAATTATTGAAATAGAAAAAAAAAACAATAAATTTATTGTCACATATTTTAAACATACAAACTTCTTAGAGACAGTACAAAAAAAACTTTTTTATGTGCTGACTCTTATAAAGGCTCCACTTGTGTGTGATTATTTGTAAAGGGGGTCAATGTGGACGTTCCGACTCGCTTTTTACCGCTATAGCCTAGACTAGTTAATGTGCTACAATTAGCCTGTCATTACTAATAGACCTCAAAACAAATATCAGAATTCTCATGCTCGTTACAAAGGTTGCATAACTTGGTTATCCGCTTGAAGTTTCGATATTGGCACAAGTTATTCATACTTAGTAACATCATTATCATTATCTAATACATTTTGGTCATTTAGAGCAATTTTGGAAAAATGATTGCAAGTTCAAAATGTTATAGTTACGCATGGAGGAAAGAGTTCGAAACACGGTGTATCTTGATATATTTTAATTCAGTCACTTATCCGGTGATCCGCCATTACAAAGATAATATAAGTTAAGCACTTGCAAGAACGCTAAAGCTAAAGCTAGCCACAGCGCCATTGAGCTCCTTGATCTAATCTATATCGCAATTCACAGAGTATTTAGTGTGTAGTTGTTGCAGAATCAATCTTAGTTTGTTTAATGGCATATGCATGTTTACGAGGCGGTGTTAGAAACTGTAACACAAGTTGCAATGAGTTACCTACGCCATATCGAATGCCAATTGGTCGAAAATCAAAGATTGACAGCAGTTAACCGCTCATATGCGGCGAGCACTGATCAGTGCCCAGTATTCACAGCAGACGACAGATTTATCAAGAAGGCAAAAAAATGGAGATGTTTTGAAAATTAGATGTTTTGAACGTTCGATGTTTTGAACGTTCGACGTTATGAACGTTCGATATAAAAGCACTTCGATTATTTGACTTTTCGATTAATCGCTGTCGATCATTTGATTTTCGACTAATTGGCATTCTATATGGCGTAGGTAACCCGGTTGCAACAAAGAAGGTGATCTACATTTTGAAAATTTCGTAATTGTAAAACCGTGTAACATGCCAATTGCCAATCCCATCACGAATCACCACTCACTTAGATCAAGAGTAACTGGCAACATATGTTTCCATCATCCTTTAGATAAGAGACGCTGATTACGATTATAACTTAACTATTTGTTGCCCGCGACTTCGTTCGCGAAGACTACAGTAAAAAAAATAAGTGCCCTATATGCTGGTCTGGGTCTCGGTATATGAGGATAGTTTCATTAAAATCCATTCATTAGTTTTTACGTGAAAAAGTAACAAACATCCATCCATACTTACAAACTTTCAATTTTGTATTTGACCTAAACATAAATTTCTATAACCTAAAAAGTTATTAATAAACACTCATTGGACGGAACAAAAAAGTGACGTCATAGTTTCCATTCCCATACAATTTCTATTAAAAAAAACCTTCAGACAATAAATTGCTAAAAAGATTCTCTGTCACCTAACCAGACAACTAACTAAGTATCTTTTAAATTCCTAAGAGTGGGATGCCAATATTCATAACATAAGTTTGATGATTTATTTTCTTTTAAAACATTCAATTTTACTATCAATCACCATGCTATTAACAGACATCATTCCATCATTCATGTGCAGATTCGCCAACTCATCTCTATACGCCTTATAAACATAGATATGTTATGGCAACATCACTTGGAGATCCAAGTGATGTTGCAGTGCCACAATGTCAATCGATTGTCATCAATATTTACATAAATCTTTACAGATCGAGCAACAGTGCCCATATAAGAATTATACAAACTCGAGGCACTCCTTAAATAATATATATCAATAAGTAATTCACCAATTAATGGGCCTTGGCCGCTATGTTTGTTTACCTTAAACCCACATACCATCGAATCGTACAAACTACGAGAGTATACTATATACTGTATACTAGTATACTACTACACAATGTGTGCAGCAGATGACTGTGATTTAATAAAAAAAATTAGGAAAACATTATTTAAAAAAAAAATAGTCAACCGAGCGAAATTATACTTCGTATCTCTTCGAAGATGATTACCAGTTAACATGCAGTATGGTAATCATCTTCTTCGTGATACTCGTATAATTAGAATCGAACTTCACAAGGTAAATTCAATTATTAAATATTAAGCCGATTGTTCTTGCCTCAAGTTTTATTGTGTCTTGTGTTTACACGCAGATAACATTTGTAAGTCTCTTTTTCTGTTGACTGTGTTCTAGGGTACTTTAATAAAGATGAAACGAGGTCCATGACGTACACGAGATTTAGTTTCAATAGGGATAACCATCATCATTATAATTAAATTTAACTTTTAATCCGATTACGAATTCGGTTTTAAAGAAAATCTTTATAACAGTTTTGATCATTATGAAAAAATGCATTATTTAAAAGCCCTAGACTACGCGAAGCATAGCCAATATTAAAATGCGTTATTTAATATAAATAAATAACATTAATTTATTTACTGCTAGTGGCCCCACAGATATAAGAGTGGCCCGCTCGCGACTTCATCTGCTAAGTGAACATCCGTATACCGTCGAAAACTCTTCTTTGATACAAACATTGTCCTGACAATTACGAAGACAAAAACACAAAAACTAAACAACAACTCACAATAAATAAATCAGCCAAATCGGTCGAGTCGTTCTCACATGATACAATGACATACATGTGGCCAATTATATTTGATTAATATAGATTATTAGGGTTGTTCCGTATTCATCCCACGAGAACTCATCCCACGAATAAATTTTTCTTTACTCATCTCATTTCTATTCCTTACTCAACCCACAGCAATGTTTTTATTTTTCATCCCTTATTCATCCCATAAGTATTCCTTACTCAACCCACGTCAAAATTATAAAAAAAAACCCTAGTTATGTACGGTATGACCAAAAATTTAATTGTGTCTATTACTATTTTGTTATTCACTGCTGGACATAGGCCTCTCTTTGCTTATGCCATTAATAATACAATAATTATTAATGACATTATATTAATTTGTAATTAACACATACATTTTACGTTCCATAAATAAAACTTCTAACTGTGGGCATAAGCATATATTATTATAAAAATTCAGCAATTAAGTTAAAGTGTATTCCTCAGAAATGAAGCTCTTACTGCCGTACTCAGAGACGTCAATTAAGTTAAATGACAATTAAATGTCTTTCCTTCTCTATTTAGCACTATACATAAGAAAGTGACAGCAAGAGACTTAATTGTCATTAAAACTTAATTGACGTCTCTGAGTACGGCAGTAAGACCGTGCCGGTGTTTTATTGTTACTACTTGCTTGAATAAGCGGTGCCCTGTCCAAAAATAATTATAATGTTAAATTAATTATTCTGTGCCCTTTTAGTCTGCGACTTTATGTACACGACTTTATAATGATTTTACTTTTCATCTTAGATAGACTAAGTCTTAAATTTAGTTTTGTTATAATAATCAAAGTAAATATAAAAGGTTAATTTTTTGTATGGTTTATTAGTAAACTTATATTGTTTCAGGTTTTGCTTTACTTAGAAACAATAGTACTATGTAAATTTTCTTATTGTGTTCGTTTAAATTTTCAAGTAGTGCACACCCGTGCACACTTTTGTTGAAAATATTGCCTGCATGCATTATTATGTTTATAATAGGTGTCCGTGGTGTTTGCTCATTACGTTTAATTTTTGTTGATTTAAATAAGATTGATTTTATACAAAGTTGTTGATTTGTATAATGAAACTAGCACTTTTCCGGCGACTTCGTCCACGTGAATTTCGAATGAAATTTGTCACTTTGAATATCAAATTTTAAAAATAAAATTCTTTTTTCATAATATAATATAGCTTATGTTACCCACAAGGTATATAACATTCTATCAGTTAAAAATTGTTTAATTGAACCTGTAGTTCCAGAGATTAGCCCCGACATACAAACAAACAAAGTCACAAACGTTACCTCTTTATTAATAGTATAAATATGATTATGTCCCACGTTTAGAAATTTCATTTCATAACGGAATACTTTATGATCATACTAATACATGATCTCTTTTATGAACCGTAAAATGTTCTACTAATATTGAAATAGTAATAGACAGTATTATGTTTTTGATAAGACTGTACAAAAGTAGGGTTTTTCTTTATAATTTCGACGTAGGTTGAGTAAGGAATACTTATTGGATGAATAAGGAATAAAAAATAAAAATATTGCTGTGGGTTAGGAATAGAAATGGGATGAGTAAGGAAAAAAATATTTGTCCGATGAGTTCACGTGTGATGAATACGGAACAACCCGATTATTATTAGCGCAACGTCCGGGGGCGCTCTCACTTCATGTTGGTTTTGTTTTTATATTTTTGTAACAAAAGCCTCGCTTTTTACTGCACCTAATTACTGCTCGCGGGGTTCTTGTTGTTTCCACAGTGGAATTCTCAACAAAGTGGTGAAAGCATCATCGTAACATAACAATTGAATCGAAAACAAAAGTCTGCAAAATAAGATTAACAGAAGCTCAGGCGTTGAACTTTTACTAGATTACTTGGCATAATAAAATACTTGAGCAATCGTCGAATTTCAACTCTGTGCCAATTGTGTTTAAGTTGAAAGTGTTTCTGTGGCAGTGGGTGCGGAATGAAATTAGGCAGATAGTAGATAAAAAAGCTTGTAAAAAAAGAAGATTTAGCTAGATCTCGTGTGGCGTCGCTGACAACTTGATGTGTAGAGGCATTTCTGTTCGAATTGTTTTTTTTTAATTCTTGATTGTTGTTTTACGTGACAAAACTTCATACATTTTTACAATCATTGTTCGAAATATTTTATTCTACATTCTATAAATAAAGGTTCATCAAATTGATTGGTGATATAACCGTGCTTAAACTTAAGAATAATATTTATTGACATATTGTTTTCTAAAGTTTACGCGAACACTACACATTGAAATTAAACAACTTTTACGGATCTACTCGCGTTTATTTTACACATTAGTTTTAGTTAATGTTTATCCTGACGTTTCGAACCCTTTGCAGGGTCCGTGGTCACAGGGACTAACTAAAACTAATGTGTAAAATAAACGCGAGTAGATCCGTAAAAGTTGTTTAATTTCAATATTTATTGAATTAGATACGATAAATTATATTTAAAAAAACTTTCGTAAAATTTCGATCAGACCATGAACCTTTCGAAATGATGAAATTTATAGTTAGTAGTTCCAAAAATCTAGACTTTAGTGTTGTAACGGAACTTGATTTTTTGCGTGTTGCATTCTACCAAGCCTATCATATTAAGATGTGTAACCATCCATAGACTTACTTAAACTGTATACCAACCAGCACGACAATTAAAGATGACACGCGCCTTTGTTCCAACACCAACGCAATTATCAATGAATAGGTTTTGGAAAGGTTCGCGGGTGACCAAATCACAATACCTTTTAAAGTTTTATTTGTACAATAAAACATCGAATAGTTACCTCAGGCTCTCGTGATACTTTTGTTGGCATTAATAAGTCACTGCCTGCAAGTTTAACGGTTTTTTGCTCTTGTTATTTGCTCTTGCTCTGCGTGCAGGTATTTTTTTCACTTTCAAAATATACGTACAAAATGGGGTAAATAAATAAAATTTTCTGGATTACTTTTGCTGGCTATCTGGCTAGCATATTGTACTTACTTGAGACATATTTTAAGGCACACGGACATCGGAAAGATGAGCTTAATCACGACTGCGAATCTTGTAAATCTTCAACAATAAATTCTTAATGAATTATTTAGAAAGCTAGATTCCGGAACGTATGGATAATTTCATATTTTATTTTTTACTTCTTGCTGGTTTTAGCCTGATTTTAACATTAGGACTATGGGTAAATTGTTAGAAACCACCGGTACACGATTGTAAACAGAATCGTGGCTCAGTTGACTTAAGTTAACTTCCGAAAAAACGTAGTTACGTACTATATGTATAAGACTTATTTAAAAGCGCTCTATTCACCTTCATATATCTATGGACGTAACCCATTCTTTAGCAACCAGTCACAAGTTCATGAGCGCAGTACGGTGAAAGGTGACAACCATATCTGTTGCGTTGATCTATCGTTTTCCATTTTACAAAAAAGTAAACAAAGCAAAACTGTATATCCTCTTTTCAAATTGACAATGAAAGGTGTGTAATATATAGGTCACTATATATCTCTTAATGTAGCAGATCATAACCAATTACCAAACTACGTATGTCTCTTACTCGTTGATAGAGTTGATACCAAATCTTATCTAAAATCGTATCATTTATAACGTAATGTTTCGGCAAACAATTTATTTTAATTCAATTCAATCAGTTTATCGCACTGCATAAGTATACGTAAGTTGTATATTGTATATTGGTATAGTATTGTATATTGTTGTATATTGGTTAGATAGAACGTTATGGACCCGGATTAGGCACGAAAATAAATAAATAACCTATATTTAATGGTAATATCTATTTATTTACTTCTTTTGCTTTTACGATGCTAATTTTGATGCTGATTTTTTCTAGTAAAATTTTAATTTGTATTTAATGGTAAGTAGACACAATTGCCTACAGGCGCTTCATGAGTATAATGCTGTAATATCTCATACTAAGCCACGGTATTGAGATGGCAGGGTTCATTTGTTTTGATTTGTAAAATTATTTACAAATTAATTCTTATAAGTCTTATAAGCTAAACAAAGTTTCAATAAATTATGACGTATTGCTTTAAATAGTTTTTTTGGTTTAGGTATATATCAGCACATATTACTACATTAATATTGTAGTTAGTGCGACTCTCTGTTACCGTTATTAGATGCATGGTCGGGGGCGTCGCGCCCAGCATTGCATTTCGCGGTTTCTCTGGACTTTCTAAGCTATTGGAGCGCTCCCTTTGTAATTGATGCCGTTGCAACGGCATCTGTTGCCCGTTTATACTCGTACGACTTGTAGGTTACCGCCTCTGTGGTCTAGTGGATAAGACCACCGGTTTAGACCCAGAGGTCCCGGGTTCGATTCCCAGCGGAGGGTACATGTTTGTGTACTCGGTTTGGTTGGTGGTAGGGCTTGTTTGTCCGCCTGGCTAGCTACCATCTTATCTAAATACAACATCAATGTTTGTAGCATTGTTAGTCACTGTATTTTACAGTGAAAAAATTAAACGCCCACCCGACCCAGCCAGGAATCGAACCTGGGTCTTGCGCAATCCGGGCGGCTGCACTGACCGCTATGCTATCGGGAAGGCTGACGTAAGCGCTGAATTTTGTCACTGCAATTTTAATGTTTTTGATTCTTTTTAGCGGCACTAGCGCCATCTATCCAAACGGTCGTTGCAACCGATGGCCATGTATTTTATAAAAATTTTATGAATATTTAATTTAGCTTCAGTGCAGCAATTAGCACTTGAAAATAAAAAAGTAAAATTCACGTCGGTTAATTTATTCAGTCCCTACTTTAGGGACCTTCTGTCTTTAGTTATTACGTAATTAGCTAACCTATCAACATAATTTATAGTGACCATAACAATATTAAAAATCTTATATGTTTTAAATAAATAGATGGACTTGACCATCGCATAAAAACACAATGTATCTCACAAGTAATACATATATTGTATTAAATTAGATTGTTTAGTGAATGAAGAGTTTCAGTTTGAATAGAAATGGATCATTGGTTTTAATATTAAACTTTTAAGTTTGTGTGTGACATTTTGATGTCACATACAAACGATGTATAAAAAGGCTCTTCATGTTTGTTGAAAGAGGTTCTTACTGTAAATTGAATTGCAGAATCCTCGACCAGTCTAATGCAATATGGCAATCAACGTTAACATGCAAAGAAGGCCGGTTAACGTGTGTGTAATATGTAACGGCGGAGATGTATCTATCTACTAGCAAAGTGGTATAATTACGAATCTTCATAGTTTGGCAGTAATCATTATAATTGACGGGAAAGTAAAAAGATTGCAAATAGAATACTTATAAAAGACCTTGTACAGCTAATGCTTTTCTAATCTGTTGAGCTACTGTTTGATGTAATGGAATCGAAGTCGGCATTGGAGGTCTCGGTATCAATTTCATACACTATATCGGTGTGTGTATTTGTGTGAATATGTGTTTTAAAAATGAAACACTTTTAACGAGTTTACCTGCGTTTTATTTTACATATGATTTGATCCTGACCCCTTACAGGACCCGTAGGTGTCATAGGGAGACTGAGTTGTTGATCGTCTCATAATAAGATTGTCAAAAAAAAAACAATTCTCTGTGTAGTGTTCGTGTTAACATTTAAAAAAATATGTTTTAAACTTTAGGATGACACACTCATGTATCAAGAACCTACTTTTATATTTGATTGAGGCAATGTAATTAGTTCGAGTTTTGGAAACGTAAATTTTTATGTGATTTGTTAATACGAATCGGTAAGCAGACTTTATCAGTTTAAGCTCATCTAACGTCCACAGTATTAAGCAAAAGCAAATAGTTCGTTACATGCTTGTTCATAACCCCAGTAGAAAAGAAAAAGTAAAAAAAAAAATGTTTTTATTAATTTCTCACCATCAAAGGATCTAACCTCCACAATCGTGCTTAATTACAATCTACAGAAACATCTCAACTTTGATTACCTAACACTTTATATGAGCTGAATCTTTTATGACAGGAACATCTAATAAACTTAACTGGCGTCCCTTTCTCTTCATGTCTGCTATTTACTATAATTTAACCAACAGCGACATAATATTTAAAATGCGAAAAGTTATTTTTACTTGAAGAATTAATCAAAAGAATTTATTGTTTAAGGTGATAGTGTATTATAGTATCTTGGTAGGCGTGTCATCATCACAAGCTCATTTTTATGTCACCACTGCTGGGGATCGAGCCTTCCCTGGCTATAAACCACCACGCGGGCCCAGTGCGGATTGGCAGTTGGTAACGACCGTTAGTGCAGCCGGGACCAACGGCTTTACGTGCCTTCCGAAGCTCGAGATGCTACAGTTTTGGTCATCCATGCGATAACCAGCCTTTGCGAGTTTCTCAACCTCTATCGCAGACAGGGCATGCTAACCACTGCGCCATCGAGCTCCTAGGTGACCTCCTATATAGCGTGAAGCAATTACTCAGTACTTACTACACTACTACATATCAGTTTTAAAGTCAAATCTTTGACTGACTGCGACAATAGACGATTATGATATATATAGCATGATGATATATGATATATATGTTTAGTAAAAAGCCTATAACTGTCCCACTGCTATGCAAATAGGCCTTATCATTGAAATCAAGTCATCACTACAATTGATGGATAATGACTTAATCACCACGTTGGCCAAATGTGGGTTGGTGATCACAAATATATGAATCGAAAAATCCGAAACACATTTTGCCCAACCTGGGAATTGAACCCGGGCCCTTTGGGTAACGAGCCGAGCGCTTTGCCACCCGGCTGCAGAAGCGTTGCATGGGTATATTGCCTTTCTTTAGGAAGTTATTAGGTTTGACATGCAGATAGAACAAATCTATTTTCGTACATAATAAATACTAGACGGCCACACTTTCACAGCGTGTGTTTATTATAGATGATATAATTATTGAGCTAAAGTCAGAGTGCTGATGGGGTCAACGAATGCCGAATAGCTTCAATTAGCACTGCATACAACACCAAATTAATTGTTCACGGATTGAATATTAATGGATTGGTTAAAACACACTTCATTAATGCCTTGGAAATGTTCATGTTATAGAATACTAATATAATAAGTTTTGACGTGTTTTTATTAGCTTTTTATAATTTGAAAAGTTGAATAATCACAAATACGAAGAACCATGTTTGTAATGAGTATGTTACTGCGTATAGCTTAATACTTAATGAGTATAGCTTTCTGATTTTTACATAACTTAGTTAACTATGGAGAATACGTTTCACAATTTTAGTTGCTTTATGACTCATAGTGTATGAAGAATCTAGATGGTAAGATGATGGTATTTAATTTCATGGCACTGATGCCAATAATGACAGTCAATTTGCGTATTTTTAAAGGTAAAGTTACCAAATCTGGTTAAACTGTGAAAGCAATTTGCGACTTCTACAAAACGAAAAAAAAAAACAAAAAAAAATGCTATTGATTCCTAATTCAATTATAATTTGTACATATTGCTATATTGCTGCCTATGTAAAACGTCAAACTTTCGCGTAACAGAGTAATTTAATTGAAAACGACCTAAACGCAATTTTTGTAAACTTTTAGCAATTAGCCGACACTTACTCGACGTTCCTTTAGAAATTCCGATACATAAATATAAATTAGGCGCTGTCAGAAGGCATTGGTAATCAACGTACAAGTTGGTATTCGCAACTTGGTAGTTGACAGTAGTCATTAGAGAAATTGTTTAGCAACTGTCAAAACGTTTTTTTAGCTATGGCGTCACTATGATGTTCCGTCAATTGAGTGTTTATTTATAACTGTTTAGGTTGACTTCTTGGCGGGAAAGTGAAGAGTCATGTCTGCGGTTTTGTTTTATATTCTAAAATTTGTGTTATGTCGAATATTATTTAACTTATTTAGCAAGCAGTTTGAACTGGACCTCTTCTATACCAGGGTACCATCAGCGAGGCGGATGTTGAGCGAGCGGTTCTTCGAACCCACATAATATATATAATATTTCTATTATCATTCATCATCATCATACTGGAAGGAAATATTTTACTGTTTAGGTTACAGAAATTCATGCTTAGTCAAATAAAAAATTGGTTACTGTTTTAAAGTACGTTGACATTGTTACGTGATTTCATTTTAACGTTTAATGTTCTGAAATTAATTATTTTTTGTCAACATCTTATGTGAAAATGGAAAAGAATGTTAAACATATGACTTAAGCAAATCAAACTTCATTTATCCGTATCGTTTGCATATGTCAATCCCATACGATAATTATTCTATTCCATAATATTCTATAGTCGTTATGTTACTTGAGTCATCTTGGTAGGTCGAGAGAGTGGACTGCATGTTTATATGAATTGTTGCGAGGTCTATGAAAACACTGCAACACATTAAAGAATACAACCTGCTTTATTGAAACCCTTTGAATTTAACATTCTCTTATTATTATAATATTTCATGAATAAAATAAAGATATAAAAAAAAATTTTTTTTTCCTTAAATATTACTTTCGATAAAACCTACTTCGTAAATGGCGCAGTCTCAGTGCCGCCCTCGTAGTAGTTTTAAATATTATTAAATAAGTACGTGCCGACGTCTCCAGCAATAAGTAATGATTGATTCATCGAATAGGTAATTATATCCGCGTTCATTTGCTATTCGATAATTAACTAGTGCTGGGAGGAACGTTAAGTAACTTCGACGGGATTCAGTTTTGTGTACCTACTGTTAAGCATACTGACGGCAATGTGGGAGGGAGCAAAGACGACGCAGTGACACCAACGACACCGGCGACTGCCGGACAATGACCATCTTTCAATGTGATTACAGCTCGTATGCGCGTCCTTATTTTATAAAATTGTATTTTATTCCGAATAAAGGAATTTTTCTGTTTCTGCGGTGTCTTACTTAACTAGGCATAGTCGTAAACACCTGCACTTAAAAGAAAAGAGTTCGAATAAATAACCACATAAAGTAAAGCCTACTAGAAAAATCAACTAGCCTCAGGGAGCTCGACTAGGAATCGAACCCACGACCTTTGGGTAACCGGTCCAATGCTGAGCTACCGAGGCTCCAGAAGACAAAACGTATAAAACGTACTTTTCTTTCTAGTAGTTGACGCTACAAGCTAGTGGTAATAAGTCACTGTGAAGTTACTACCCTCACAATCGAGCTTCCTAACGCTAGTTGATTTTTTCTGGAAAAATTTTATCTTGTAACTATATATACGAGTAGCATTGAGAATGCAAAATTCAAAATAATATAAAACCTACTACCTTCCCAATGCTGAAACGTGTAAAAGCCTTCATCATTGAAATCTAGACATCGCTATAATTAATAGGTATTTTATTTAATTTGGTCACCCATCCAGTTATCCGGCATTGCAAAAGTTGCTTAGCTTGCAAGATCGCTCTGTGTTGTTGACTCTTTTTTTATATCTTACGGTAAGCACGGTGCCTTCATCTCACTTGATGTTTTTATGTAAGTGCGCTTTAGCACTTCACCCGGAAATTACAATTACTGAGGCACTGGCTATCTTATCTCTAGCTGCCGGAACACAACAATGCTACAAACATTGATGTCATAGCGACATATTTAGATGAGATTGTGGTAGTTAGCCAGGCGGACCTGGGACCTCTGGGGCTCAGGGTCGGAGACCGGTGGTCTTAACCACTAGAAAACCAAGACAATTAATGTTTATTTTCTAGGTGCTGGTATCACTAGCTGGTATCACTCTTTTTAAATTCTCCGAGTATTACGTTTAAGAGCTTTAATTAGGCATTAAGAGTTGAAAACCATTCTAGGACTCCGCTAATCGTGTTCAAGGTTTCTCGTCAGAACTAGATCAGCAGTTCCCAAAATGAAATGTGTTGAAGTGGACAATATACTTGGTATTTCCTTGCTTATGTAACAGGTAACATTAGTTGTCTCTCTTTGATATCTTACCTTACTCACATCACAAAATTATCTTCTCACTCTAAATCATTTTAATTAATTTTGAATTCCATAACATAACAGTATATAGGTAGGTAATCACAAAGCAACTTTGAATAATAGACATTAACGATTCATTATCATGCTAACACATCACATTATAACAGTCATCGCTGATAGATTAAGAACAACACTGTTGGATTGACGGTTGTATGAATTGAGTTATAGATAACATCAATAATGCTTTCTAAAGTTAACGCGAGCAAAACACATTGAAATTAATTACTTTATACGGATGTACAGACGCCTGCGCATCGACTTATCCAAAACTGTCAAGTTTCTTCAATATATTTTCAACCATAAACTTTGGTCGTAAAGTTCAAAGTCTATTGAGGAAATTTGACAGTTTGTGGTAGGTTGATGTGCAGGCTTGTGTACTTGCTATTATTTTATGTTTTTATTATTATATCGATGTTCGGTGGCGCATTGGTAAACGCGCTTGGTGTCCGATTGGTGAAGCCATCAGATGGATAACCAAAAATGTATTATGTAAAAAGCTGCTTTAGCATTCGTTAACAACCACCAATTCGCACTGCGCCTGTGTGGTGGTTTATGGCCCGTTCCTCCTGTGCTGGCTCGTATATAATATGATCTGATGATGATGAAGATGATCATATTGTGTGTGGTTTTGACACTTTCAAAGGTCCTCTTTTTACATTTAAAAAGTCTCGCATCAACCCTTTTTATCTATTTTGAAAAAGCGTAAAGTTTTATCTACATTTCTCGAGGATAATACATAGAATGTACAGATATTGACCAGTTATTCTAAAACAAACATTCGGGGGCTCTCTTTGCAGTACTAATTGACAGTTTTCTTCCATTTATTACATTCTCGAACCGCACACAAATACTTCAACAATGCGACAAACGACGATCGACATGGCACTTGCATCGCAGATCGGATATCTACTAGCACTACAACGAGAAAATCAGCTTTCACAGGAAAAGGGCTACACCCATAATGTATCCAAGGCTGCTTGTTATGCAACCGTACTGAATGCTTGATGGTAGGATGTACCAAAACGTATTCTGTCTTGTAGGTCCTGAGTTGTAGCAGCAGATAAAATTATTGAGAAAATTTTACAAGACCTTTAACTCATTATAATATTTAGATCTTGAGGGAGCCAGTTACATTGATTAGTGTAAATGTAAGCCTTTATTAATATGTGTATGTTTTTATGTTTCTTTTCAAAGAAAAACTGATACCTTCCATCTAAAGAATTTGACAGTAATGATGAAAGTATAATATGTAAATTTTTGTTTTGAGACTAATCCTATTAAACATTTGAATTTTCGTTCAATTATACTAGATTCCCGATGAGCGCTTGAAAGACGGTAGGCGATTTTGGTGCTACGGAGCCACAATGACGTTTGTGGCGGTTTGTTTGTGTTTGTGGCGACAGTAAATATTAAGTATAAATATTTTGGAACCTTAATTAAATCTTTATTTTTAAGATTTAAAAGTAGTTGATGCCGTCGCGCCGCGAATTGTAACCGCCTCTGTGGTCTAGTGGCTTAAGACCACCGGTTAAGAACCAGAGGTCCCGGGTTCGATTCCCAGCGGGGGGTACATGTTTGTGTACTCGGTTTGGTTGGTGGTAGGGCTTGTTTGTCCGCCTGGCTAGCTACCACCATCTTATCTAAATATGTCGCCATAACATCAATGTTTGTAGCATTATTGTGTTCCGGCAGCTAGAGATAAGATAGCCAGTACCTCACTAGTTGAGGATCCCGGGTGAAGTGCCTTATCATCACTTAACATCAGGTGAGATCAAGGCACTGCGCTTAACTTATTTAAAAAAAAAATGCTATTCAATGTTTTTTCAGATATTGTTATTTGAAATTTAAATGTATAGTTGTGAGTAAACAGCGCCACTTTCGAGATGCGTTTTGGTTCTGGATCCTTTATCTATACTCCAGCCAAACTCGATAAAGAATATATGTAAACAAACTAAATTAGGGTCATCACAAATCTAGGCAAAAATGTTTTTGTGTTTTTCGTATTATTACTTGATTACTGCATTTTACATAAAAGTTATTGTAAGACTCATTATTCTCACTACACATCTCACTTAAATCAGTTGCTCAAACGTGGGAGAAACGTTATAATACGAAGAACGTAAAAAAAACGTTAACTTTTTCCACTTGTTAACCCTATTAAACAAATGTCATTACTAAAATTGAGATATTCTAAACAATTCCGTTATTATAAACAAGCATTCCAAATGAAGATGACACTAGTGTCCATATGGGGTCGATTTATCTTAACTACCTCTGAAATCTGCAGCGTAAACAGTGCATTTTGTAATGCAAAACAAACATTCATGAACAAATTTAATTGACGTTAAAGAAAATTGGATTGTAACAGCAATTAATTAATTTATGTAATAAATAAATTGTTGAATCTTCAAGTGCTATTTTTTAATTATTTCAAGGTAGTTAATTTATTCAATCACATAGGTTAAAACTAAGCTATGATTATACTACGGTTTTTGGTTTTTACATTTTTCGTACAATATTTAATACAATCTTTTACGTAAAATCTTTCCTGTTGACCAACTGGAAAAGGTTGTCAATACATGCTTGTCACTGGTTTCTTGACAACGCTTTGTTGGTAAACATTCTTTATCGAATTTGGCTATACGACTAGTACATAGTTGATCGAAGATTTGAATATAAACAAATGAATTCGCTTACCAACCAAATGACAGTCGCAATATTTCGTAATTGCTTGCAACTCGATATTCTCGAGTATCCGATATACGAGTTTGCATAACAACGCATACGTAACAAATATCACCATTTCATGTTCCATCTCCTTACCCATCACAACCGGACCACATTATCCAAGTTGGCGACACCAAATACTAATATATTTAAACTAGTTTCCTTCAACATAGCCGACATAAAATCTTCCCACGAAGTCATCTATTAAAACTAAGAATATTACTTGGCTATTGAGCAATCCGCATGGAGCAATACATCAGTTACCCTGTTATAACACTAGATCATGTTTCGACAAATTGTACCTCAATTAATTGAGGAATAATTTTAAAACTTCCGACTTCCAAATTTCCGTTGATAAGTGTGTGAATTTTAACATGCGAATTAATTGTGGATTTTTATGTAAAATACATTGTTCAACATCCTATGGCAACCTGCTGAACAAGATACTAAGTAAAGTAATAAATCACTTTAATATATATATCTAAATATATTAAAAGGCTTGGTATAAATAATAGTAGTTATTTATTAGCAATGTTTGCAGATAGGCCTTCATTGAAATTGTAAACTTGTTTTTTCTTTAGTCAATTTATAAGACCCAATCATTTAAATAATGAAATTGGTTTAGCTTGTTCTAATAAAAATCATGTGAAGTTAATAAAAATAAATTGAATTAGAAATTGTAATAGAAATACTCAGTGATTATTGAGGTTTGTTTCACCAACTGATGAATAATGTCATCTACATCACTGAGCTTACCTAATTGCGGTTCAGTATACGGATCTTTCAAAAGCTAGCTTACAAAGCTATCATCATTAATTTGCATACTACAATCAATCATCATTCTATATGGTTACAAGCAATCAAAAAGTTTACATTAAAAAAGGTTGCATTTGCTAAAGTCCCAGACAAGAGTGATGAACGTAACGAATCATAAATTTGCAAATTATCATTAGCTAACTAATCGTGAAAGTAATTACTGACCTACACCACCTTTATGTATACCCAAAGTTAAATAAAATTATAGCGGAGTCTTTTTGGTAAATACATTTTGAAATCCTTAATTGTATCTGTGTCACATTTTTTTTTATTATCTGCCTCTTATTCAAGTAATGTCAAAGAATAAGTAGAAAATATAGATAAATATAATTATTATTAGGATTCTATTTATCTATATAAAAATAGAAATAGATAACATAGATTCATCGACTAACGCACACGAGGACATACACTTAAATTTACAAAGCAATTAGTCTGCGCACTCCCTAGACGTAATAACGAAACTTGAATTATTTCTTAATTTAAAAAATAAGTTTCCCCTTGTCGAGATTTTATGGACAGACGGCGGACGAGGACAGTCACACCTAAAGGTGGGTCACCCCTGGCACTAATGTATGCTTAAAATAGCATTTAACTTAGTTTTTTTTAAAGTCGTAGTTTTTTGCAGTTAATTATTTAACCCTTTCATCACCATCATCAGCAGCCCTAGCCTTCTTTATGGATGGGGAAAAGGGCCATAAACCACCACGCGGACCCAATGCGGATTGGTGGTTGTTAACGACTGTTAATGCAGCCAGGTCCAACGGCTTTACGTGCCTTCCGAAACACGGACTTAATCCGTTATATTTACAAACAAATAGGTTGTTATATTATACATCTGCAAAATCATATAATTGACTTACATAGTGTTTTGGTAAATGTTACATCATAACAAAGTCAAACCGGCAAGTTTATAACTAATTGTTCCATTAAAATAGTTGCCAATTAATGTCAAATAAATATTATTAATGGCTGTCCTCGTGCGAAAGCTCTCCTGGGTCATAGACAACAACTGGTATATAAAGTAATAGACAATTAATGGATGTTACATCTCGCATTGGTCCACATTCGAAGATGCGCCGACCGGTTAGTACAGAACTTGACTATACAGGATGTTTGTACTCGTAGTTACGACTTCATTAGGCTTATTCATTTTTATGGGAATATTATGATTATTATAACCATTAAGTACATTCAAATGAATGCTCTACTTTAGTAGAGTGCAATGGTATATTATGTTACGTTTCTTTAAACAGATTTCGCAATTGCCAAGCCGGTCTAGGACTTAGGATGCCACATTTTAACTATGAAAAAAACCGTTTTACAATTTATAGTTTCGGTACTTTGTTCGCAGGTGTTGTTTTATTGCAAGCCTAATCAATTCAATGTATACAACAGCCAGTTAAGATTATATAAAAAATATTTTGCAGCCTTCATTGTTTTTAGGGTTCCGTACCCAAAGGGTAAAACGGGAGCCTATTACTAAGACTCCGCTGTCCGTCCGTCTGTCCGTCCGTCAGTCTGTCCGTCTGTCACCAGGCTGTATCTAATGAACCGTGATAGTTAGACAGTTGACATTTTCACAGATGATGTATTTCTGTTGCCACTAAAAACAGAATAAAATAAATAACAGGGGTTAAAGTATGAAATTGCCGTTTTATTGTATTAGGTACTTCGAATTGACATAGAACCTTCATGGTTTGAGATTTTTGAGTGAAACTTTTTTCACATGGTACCTATGAAGTTCTTCTTTTAAAAAATGTGCAACATTCGATTATCGACTTTCAGTTGTTTTTTTATTCAGCTGAGACCAGAAAGGTGGATACTTCGAAAATTAGAGTTATTTTTGAATAACTCTAATTTTCGCAATATCAATGTTGCGTTTGGAGAGGGGACTGCTAATGAACGCACCGTGCGATTTTGGTTTAAACGCTTTCGTGATGGAAACTTTGATTTGAAGAACGAACCACGTATAACACCGCCCACACAGGTGAGTAACAATGAATTGAAAGAGATGGTGGAAGCCGATCCGAGCCAAACTACCCAGGAATTAGCGGCATGGTTTAACGTTACCAACCAAGCGTCAAATCAATAAAATAAAAAAAAATGAGAAATGGGTGCCTCATGATTTGACTGATCTGCAGAAAGAAACTTGTGTTGCCTTGTTTAATCGATACAAAAATGAAGGAATATTGGATCGAATTGTGACATGTGATGAAAAGTGGATTCTTTACGATAACCGTAAGCGAAAAATGCAATGGCTGGCCCCAGGTCAAACGCCGCAACAGTGTCCTAAAGAAAAGCTTACCAATAAAAAGGTAATTACCATTACAGTTACCACTGTTTGGTGGTCTCAACATGGTGTTATTCACTATAGCTTTCTCCGATCTGGTGAAGCAATAACGGCAGATGTCTACTGTGCCGAACTTCGAACAATGATAGCAAAACTAGCAGTGAAACAGCCCCGACTCATGAATCGATCTTCACCATTATTGCTCCATGATAACGCGAGACCTCATACAGCACGAGAAACCGTTTTAACTCTACAGGAACTGCAATTAGAAACCACTCGTCACCCTCCGTATTCGCCAGACCTTGCTCCAACGGACTACCATTTTTTTCGTGATTTGGACAATTTTCTACGTGATAAAAAGTTTTCTTCTCAGTTTGTCGAATCTAGATCACGAGAGTTCTATCGCAAAGGAATAAATGACCTTCCTATTAGATGGCAGCAATGTATCGATAATAATGGTAATTGTTTTGATTAAATAAATATGTTAAATTAAAAAAAAAACGAATTTCAATTTTTCCCCTTACTATTTACCCCTAATATTTAAGGCTCCCATACAACAAACGTGTTTTTTTTGCCGTTTTTATAGATAATGGTACGGAACCCTTCGTGCGCGAGTCCGACTCGCACTTGGCCGGTTTTTTTTTTAATAACTAATTTTTAAACAATTTGGTATGCACTTAAATGGATATTTTGCTAAAGTACATTATATTGAAAAAAAACATCATAAACCATCCTAATTAATTCACAGAGTTGTACACACGCCTGCACATCGAACTAATACAAACTGTAAATTTTCCTCAATTGACTTTGAACTTTATATCATAGGCTTATGGTTGAAAATGTATAAAGGAAATTTGACAGGTGCAGGCGTCTGTATACAAAACGCACCAATAAAACAATTTCCATTTAATTGCCATCATAACAAAGCGCATCGGTGGTCATTCAACTAAACGCTTCTAGGCGATAATTCGGTGTAGTAATGGTCGTGGAACGGCTACACCATGTATACAGCAGGTGGCCGGCGGCCGGCAAATGATACAAATATTACTAGGCAATTAGGTATATTCTGTTTCCTTTCACTGCGTTGGATGGAACCACAGCGCAGATATAAACAGTAGTTTTTTTCTGTCTGACTCTTAATAATGCAAATTGTATGTGTTTCTTTTTCCTACTTCTAAATCATATAATATAATCTATATTATAATATATATCTGTGACACCCAACGCCTGGCTGCTGAGCTTCAGCATGTCAGGCACGTACTACAGGACAATAAACTGAAAGTACCATACCACGGCTTCGTCACAGAAAACGCAATAAACCAACCACAGTCGAGCGCCAACCTGCTGTACTTCCATAAATGAAAGGTGTCACTGACAAGATTGGACATATCTTAAAGCGAGCTTCAATCAACACTTACTTAAAGCCGTCGAAGAAGATCTACCAATTTTTACGACCTGTCAAGTGCAACATACCCCTTCAATATGCAGGCATGTACAAACTGGACTGCGACTGTGGGCTCTCTTACATCGGGCAAACAAAGAGAAGTGTAGGAAGCCGCGTTAAAGAACGTAATTATAGCCGACATCAAACATAGGCGCGAAAATAAGTCTGCAGTATGCGAACATTCCCTTGAGGGGCCCAACCATTACATCAGATTTGATAAACCACAAATACTCGCTAGAGAACAATGATTCAACCACCAGCCTGGGATCCCATCATACAAAATATTAAATCCCAGCCCTAACACCATAGGTACTGCCAGACCAAAAGATACTATAAGCTCTTTCTGCGTAAAACGGAACGCACCTGATTAAATATAAATGAGGGTATACAAGCTACTAACTAATTATGAGACGACCAACACCTCAGTCTCTCTGTGACCACGGACCCTGCAAAGGGTTCGAAACGTCAGGATAAACATTAATTAAAACTAATGTGTAGAGTAGATCCGTAAAAGTTGTTTCATTTCAATGTGTAGTGTTCTCGTAAACTTTAGAAAACAATATAATATAATATATATATTATAATCTTTATTATCTACAAAAGCGTGATTACTGGTAAACTTTGTACTGCCTCTAAAAGTAGGTTAAAAGCCTGTATGTCAGGACGCAGTTGCTCTCCAAATGGAGGTACTAGCAGACAAACGAGAATTTATGAAAAAAAGTTAAAGTAATAAAATAATAACAATAATAAAAAATGCAAAATGTGTTCAAATGTAACTGAATATAAACAATAAACATACACCGTCGTCATTAGCATATAAACATCCCATTGCTGGGTTCTAGTCTTCCCACTTGTACTAATAGTAAATGCTATCTTGCAATGTCTAACAATGTGCTTGACATATTGGGAGATTGGGTTATTCGACACCCACCACCTATGGCTTAAAGCGAATTGATGGGTTAACCTAAACAATTTATTATATCAACTCCTATTTTTAAATTTTCTTACGATTACGACAGCAATGTAAAATTAAAAAAAAATTACAGAGAAAATGTAAGATGAAATATTATTATAGTTTTAGGTGAATTAAAAGATCTTAGATTTTCTAACAACAGCTACAACTATGAACTAATTACAAAAAATGTGTATTAGTGAATTACGAAGTAATTTATCCTAAATAGTATATTTTTTTACTGTGCACACCTACTGTGGCCTACTCATCACCGACTACAACATACTTAAATCGTATAATATTACGCAATTCGCACGTGGACGAATTCACATGTCATTGACTGTTAGTTTAGTATTTTTATTTCCTCGCTTCACTTGTCGCCATTTGTAACTTTAAAGATTAGATAATGAAGCACCTACTTGCAATGTTTACTGCTAAATGAGTTATATCCCTTAGCAGACCGTTTAGTTTAACTAATTATGAGAGAAAGTGTGTAGTGAAGGGTATTCTGTATTAAATGTAAATACTTGGAGATTACGTCATTATATGAAGTCGGACCAAAAGTTGGTTATCAAGATCTTATCTCACAGATTTATCATAGCTCTATATTTCTGGTACTAGCAAATAGCATTATAATAATAAATTGAGTTTTATTATCTTATCAAAGAAGTTAAATTGCTTATTGCGACTGCGTGTTATGAGATAGGTGTTTTGATTTGATGAATAAATAGATTTGTAAGAGTTCACTGAGTTAATGATTATTTTTAAGATGGCTCTCTGTGATCTCAAAAATAATGTGAAAGAAACGTAGAAAGTATGAAAAAACAATTGTTACCCATTTTTTTAATAGTTGAGAATGCATATTAACTCTATCTATGACGTACGGACAGAAAAACTAAATTATAAGGGTGTCTGGTTTTACAACACCACACTTAAACAATTTAACTACAAAACAAAATAATAACCGTTTTTGAAATAAATAGCACTTTGAGAAAGACGTATTAATTCTGATGAGACTCGAACTACGCTATTCAATTTCAATTTAAATTCTTCATTGCTGTTCCATATGTATTACAAGGATCTTAAAATAATGTCAAGAATAGTATGAAAAGGGTTCATACTGGCATTCGGGCACAGCAAGAATCAGGAGTGAGGAGGACGTTTGATGTGCTTTTGTTTTTATTTTATTTATATTTATCATTTTGTTGTATTTGTTGTTCATGTCTTTAAAATAGTCTTGTAATGTATGGTTACTATACATACCTTTCTGTAAGTAAATGTTTGAATTTACCTAAACATTTATTTTCCGATAGGGTGATTTAATTGTAATTGGCAATTTGTAAAATATTTGAATGCACATTACTAAATTCGAACAAATAATCTTGCTGTTTTCAGCATTGTTTCATCACTATATACTTAACTTACGAAATAAAATGATTTCGAAGTATTAAGATTCAATTTGATTAAAATCCCATATTTATATTCATTCAATCATTTCGTGTAATACCCATATAACAGATAGAACTGTATGAAAAATAAGCTATCTTGATAGCTTTAATATGTCTGCCGCCTTCAAGCAAAGTGCATCGCGGATGCAAATGTCAGACCGAATACTCGTACAATCGAACAATAGGCCACTTTCACGTCTTGCAAATTCAATCAGGCAATCGAGAGAATGGCCCAGCATTTCCGAGCGATCACTATCGATGTGCGTCGTTTTTGCACCGACAGAGACGTTGATTTAATTAGCATTGATTAATTGTTTCGCTAATAGTTCGTACATGTGCAAAAAGTTAACATCTTCATCGTATGCAAATCGTTTCGCATGCGAATTATGATAAATCACATTGCAATAATTAATGTTACTCGCCTCGCGATCCTCTTACCAAACTTCTTGGAGAAGCAAAAACTATAAATACATTTTTGGATCTTATTTATTTTATTTTTATTTTTTATCATCATAGAATCAACAGCACTTTATAAATTTAGGTATTACATTGTATGCTTATCCTAATACCAATTACAGATCCCTACTTTTTAAAAAAATTTTTCAATATAAAGTCGCTTAAACGGATTACATAACAAAATAGAATATAATTTAAAAGTGTCAAAATACAATTTGAAAAACAAAATAATAACAACAATATGGACGTTAATTCAAAAGTAATAAAAACAGAAAATAGTAAGTAGTGGTACGCTATTGGCAGCATTTTGTGTATGTGCGTGGGGGTGTGTGTGTGTGTGTATGTGTGTGTGTTCCAGGAGAGTAGTGAAATTAGATATTAAATAAATAA
The DNA here is from genome assembly GCA_949315975.1 of Eudonia truncicolella. NCBI lineage: Eukaryota > Metazoa > Arthropoda > Insecta > Lepidoptera > Crambidae > Eudonia > Eudonia truncicolella. The sequence goes on along the minus strand of OX438838.1, from coordinate 5,530,567 downwards.
ATGTGTTGCATGTGGGCGCATAGATGGATCTTTACGCAATATACGAGTGTACCTACATAATACAATGACTCGATTTCCATGCTCGCAATTCTGATTTGAATCGACTCCTTGTGCCGATGACATTACTTAGTAATTACTTAGTTACTTAGTTATTATTATTATTATTATTTAGTTTATTTTTACTTGTACCCATTTTTATTTTGTTTATTTTATTATTTTTCGCCCAAGGTTGCCTGGAAGAGATTGCTGTTTAGCAATAAGGCCGCCTATTTTGTACTCTTTATTTATTTTTATTTTTTTAAATTGACTGTATTGTTTTTCTTTTGTGTGCAATTAAAGTTTATTATTATTGTTACTTTTTGCATTGCATTACGATATTGCACATTATTTTTCTTTTAATCTTTAATTCGTCTAAATCTTAAATCGTAGAACAAACTTAATATCATATTTGGATGCATTGGATGGATAGGATAATCTGAAAGAGGATGCAATTAGAATTACATCAAACTCAAATCAAACAAATTTTGTCTAGATTTTATTTAGTATTCCCATATAGAATTATTAAGATGTCAAATAAAGAACCATTTAACCCATGTTTCGTTTATTGATTCAACCGACTATTATAACAAAACACAACGATTACATTAACTAACAAAACAGTCTTAATACAGTAACGAATAATAAATAAGATTATAACATTAAATGGCAGCACTACGTTCAATAATTAACATCCACATTATTTTTGATGTAATTAAAACTATACCTGTCATTATTTTAATTACTATTTTAGTTTGGCGTATGAGGAACCACCCCGGCTCGTTGCGTACGTGTTTTTGTAGCTAGAGTCACTGGCTGGTACGTAATCGGTGTTATGAGCTATGTCATTATCCTCTTTGGAGATGCTTTGCTGGACGGGACCTTGTATTTTCTCGTACTCCGTTGATTGCGGCGATGATGAAGCGTACGACCCATACTTCGTTTGAGAACTTGAAGGATAATAGTTGTAAACACTTTGAAGGGGATTCTGATAAAGAAGGTTGTTATAATTGCTGTAGAGTGAAGGATTCGGCTGCGCAACGAGCAGCATCGTCGAAGGTTGCCCCAAATAAGAGTTGCCTAATGGCAGCTGCTGATAGTTAGGAGCAATATTGTAATGCCCCTGGGGAATCGAGTAAGGAGTCTGTTGCGTCTGATACTGATTACTTGGACTCGGCTGCACTAGTTGTTGGGGGTATTGCAGAATGGGTGATTGGTAACTCGGAGGCTGCTGTAGGAAAGTCAATTGTAGATTCCCATTTGTCGCCTTCGATGGTACAAGCTGGTATTTAGCTTGATAACCAGTATTGGGTATGAAGTTAAGAGGCACGAACTGCGAAGACGCCCCAGGAGGTATCAAATTGATTTGAGGCTGTTGATGGTACGAAGGCTGCTCCGTTTGTATGTTCGAAGGTGCGTAGTATTGGGAGCTTTGACTTGGATAGAAAGAGCTTGGTACTTGAGACTGATATGTTGGGGATTGGCCAAACTGCGAACTGGGGTTTTGGGAGTATATGTTGTACGTGTAGTCCGGTTTCTGCGCTCCAGTTGGTATCGCGTTCAGGGTAGTAGTCTTCCCGGTTCCCCTCTTCTTCTGTTCACTGTCCTCGACCTCACTTGAGCACGCAAGCGCTGCGAAAGCGATTACTACCTGTAAACCGAGATTATTGTATTTTCTTTATGACTTGTCTTGTCTTTATCATTTTGTAAAATGGACAGTGGGAGTCTCCACTAATATTTAGAAAAGGTTCTATAATAATGAACTTTATCTTAAAGACAATAGGTTATACTTTCTACAAGGTAACACATGCTACGGTCTTATCAGGATATTGCCTACTTTCACATAGACGTCTGTCCGTACGAACCCTCGGTCTCCCGCTTCGTAGTGATAGTTAAGTCGATCCATCATAGTTAATTCGAAACAAGCAAGGAACCTAATCAATCAGTTATGGTTAGCTCATAATTAGTATTGCAACATTGTAATGACCATTTCATACTTCTCTTAACAAATTGTGACTTTGACAGCAATGAGAAATAATCTATTTAAAGTTACATAATACATATTGACTGATATATGTATTATTATAGATGTTAAGCATACTGACGGCAATGGGGAAGGGAGCAAGGACGACGCAGTGACACCAAAGACACCGGCGACTGCCGGACATTGACATCTATTAACGTGATTTCAGCTCGTACGCGCGTCCTTATTTTATATATTGTATTTTATTCCGAATAAAGGATTTTTTCTGTTTCTGCGGTGTCTTACTAAGTCTTAACTAAGCATTGTCGTAAACATTTGGCGACCCCGACGTGATAATATATTACAGGTCGGGCAAAGTGTGTTTCGGATCTTTCTATGCTTAGCCCGGGTAGTTTGCCAACCCGCATTTGGCATACGTGGTGATTAAGCCATTACCCATCAATCGTAGCTTGGTTTCAATGATGGAGGCCTTTGCATAACAGTGGGACGGCTACAGGCTATTTACTTACTTACTTATAATACATATTAACACTCACCAAAAGCTCTACCTTCGTCATGTTTATCGATTAACAACTGCCTTTGTTAAATGTAAAACAAAATTACATGTTTAATGAAAAAACTCAGTTATCGAAAGGAAAAGTGTTCTAGGCTCTGGCGCACGTAAAAGTGGTGGAGTGTATCAAGTTCATGTATTTATATGAGCGGCCGTGGACAACTTTCCTCTAACTCCAGATCACTGCGGGAAGTGGCCGCTCTATAGGTCTTTGTCCTGCGCAGGGCTGTATCTGAATAAGTAATGAATAATTGCTGACATCTGTGCTGAGTGTGAATTTCTTTTCAATGAAATCGAGTTGAAGGTTCCCTTTAGGTAACTACAAGTAGTTTGGATCGAAGCCACCACTAAGTAAAAAGTTAATTTCACAAATTCATCACGATCATCAGATACGATAGTCCTAACATAATAGTTTGAAGTCAGTTTGTGTTAACTCTAGTTTCGGATAAATTTTCTGTTTCTGTCACTTATTTTTTTCTCTCTATAACCGCAAATCTATAATTAGTTTAAAACATATGTAAAGTGAAGTTGCACGTTGAACGTGAGAAAATAAATTAACCCTCTCAAAACGCTCTTTGGGTATACTTCACTAGATGACCAGTGAAGAATACCCAAAAGGGTCGTTTTAATAGTACTTTCATAAATGATTCCGTAATTGCAAGTTTCTATCTTTCATCTTCTTCGGTGCTATTTAAAGATGATTATCTTCGAAACAGTTAGTCCTGCAAACTATGTAGTATTGATGCATCCCGACCTTTCTGACCTGCAACGGCACGATCACTGTCTAATGGGAGCAATTGCGGGCATCGCTGCCAATCACAGTACTTGAAAAGACCTAGGTCTCACTGTAGTAGTAACCATGTAGTATAATATCCTTTGTTCACCTACTGGTACCATGTACTAATAAAATAAAACTGTAAGATGTACTGTTGAGCTTGTATATTTTTTTTTTTTTGAGAGAGATTGCTGTTTGTCTCAGACGGCATTTTCAGCTTCACCGGGGTAGTTTGCGGGTGGCGAGGAACGCAAAGGGTCCCTCAAGCCGTGTGAAACGAATCATCTTCGGAGGTTTTCTAGAGGGAACGGCATCGCGCACTAGTGCGCGTCCCTGTGCCCTACTAGATTCTCCGAAGTGTTCGGATCGGATGCTTGTATATTAAAAACATTGGGCAGCTTATATAGTACGCACCAAAACACTTCTATAGCGCGATTCAGATAATAATACATCATTTTAGGCAATGTGCCAACTGTTGGTTAGAATACCCAAACAATTCAAATAGTTGTACTTTTATTTTCGTCAATATCGCATTATGGCTTGTACAGACCTGATATTGGGTTTTAGGTAGTCAAGAGCCAGCCCTAATCCTTGTCGCGCCCGGTCCATTACTCCTATTTCCTATTTACGCTTAGCTTAAGGAAATGTGTCGTTCACATATCAGTGCAGCTTGCAGCACGCACCTTACGTACTACCAGAGCTCGTTCTGATTTTAATTAGTACCTACAGAAACAAAAACGGGCAAGCCAAAAGTCAGACAAGCAATAATAACGATGCATCGTCTTCTTTTTTTATGCCTCTTCAATATTGAAGGTTGGAAATAGAAATAGGACCTAAACAACTAACAAACCTATGACGGTGTTTCGTTTCACACGGCCTAAGGAACCCTTTAAGTTTCTCGCCAAAAAATGACATAAATGAATTCAAAATGTTGCTTACCGGGTTTTTATTAGTAAAATCATGGACAAAATACAAAAAATGTGGTATACATTTTTTTAAGCTTCTGTTCTGTGGGGTGGTCGTCATAGAGTCGGATTCTGGGCATAATCCTCAGGAATCTCAATCGCTGTAACTACAATTTGCCTAATAGGTACCTATTTTTTTTATTATTCAGCACCCACTCTGGCGCCGGGCGCTATACCCTGCGCAATCAAGTTAAATGATGTTTAACGAGAACCGTGTTTTATTTGTGTGTGACTTTGTTTGTTTGTATGTCGGGGCTAATCTCTGGAACTACTGGTCCAATTCCAAAAATTCTTTCACTGATTCAATGCCTATAAATATATAATATATACAATCCTTGAGGTAATATAGGCGACATTTTATATTGTTAAAAAACTATTTATTTTTAACACGCTCACCGCATTATGAGGTCGAACAAGCCACACGTGTGGCTTTTCGCAGGTGCGGTAGTTAAAAACGCGTATTTTCACTCTATGCGGGGGGCGATTATGTTAACATTTCTATGAGTACAACAGTGACAATTATATAGAATTGCTTCTCTTACAAAGCCTAGCCTAAGGGCGAAGTTAAAATAACATGAGGTTGAAAAGGCCTCAACCGCACTGAGTATTAATTAGTTTCGTACAATGCGGAGTGAGGTCTACTCTGTCTCAAAAATTGTAGGCCTCATAGCCGCACGGAGTGAGGCGCGGGCGGCGAGGCGCCAGTGTGTAATTCAGATCTGTCAAGTGAACGAAAGCGCTGCGTAGGTTGCTACGACAAATTAAAACTTAAAGTTAAATTTGCCAGGCTGCAAAAAAAAAATTTCCTTTTTCTGTCCAATGTGACAAAGTCTTCTTCTTGGCCTGTTTTAATGAAAAACATTTTAATTGATCTCATTAAATATTTTTTTAATATCGTAACTGCAACTCTCTTTTATTCACATCACTAGTCTAGACACTAATAGAACTTGCTTTCAGTGGAATGTGAGGCAGAACAGATGTCATATATATTTTTTTATTTATTCATTACCTAAATGTCATAGCTGCGGGTGAAGCTGGATTCGACTTTAAAAACTCTTCAAGTCACAATTGGCGTATATTTGGGGTGTTTTTTTTTAGAAACAATTTCGTGAGGCTCAAAAGGGCTCGCACTGCAAGGGAGTTCAACTTTGCCTCGAAAAGACCTCAAACGCACTAGCTGAAAGTCTACGAAAAATGGCTTCGCAGCGAGCGTGTTAAAATCTCAAATGCACGCGGTCGAAGGCGCAACAAGTAAAGTGCTAGATTAGTAATAAATGTATCCGATATAGGAGCATAAGCGTGCTGCCCAAGTAAAAGGGCCAGGAGCGATCGGCTAATCTCGGTGACTTTCTACCGCGAATTACTCGTTATTGCAATAGCTAATGTTGCTTGCACACAGCACGAAACCACGCTTTGTGTGAAGCTTATCTTAATTGCGACGGTGAATATACAGTGAGACATAAAGTAAAGTATAGTATTTTTTTTTTAACTTGACCCTTTAACTGTCCCACTGCTAGGGAAAGGCCTCCATCATTCATCACATCACAAGTCATCACCAACAATTGAAAGGTAAAGACTAATCACCACGCTTGTGACCACAAACCCGTGCTAGGTATCGAAAAATCCTAACACACTGCCCGACCAGTGGCGGTAGCCAAAGTAACATTCAGAAAACGATAGCGAAGTTTGAAATACGACATAAGATTGACCACGTGATTTAGCGCGGCTTATCTCAATCCCACACATTTTATTATTATCGAACTTCGCTATCGTTTTCTTAATGTTACTTTGGCTAAGCCTACTGGACATTGAACCCGGGCACTTCGGGTATCGGGCCGAACGCTTTGCCACTTGGCCACCGCGGCGAGGCTACAGTAAGATGAGTTTTCAATATTTGTTTCATATTCGATAACGATGGAGCTCTATCCTAACTGATGGTAGGTAAGTGACAATAAGGCTAAATGTGACAACGCACTTCACCAGTACCATATGGCTGCTTTGGACTCGATTGAAAAACGAGCTAAGAGACTCATCGGTGACCCTGCCCTGATAGACGACAAGCTGCAAAGTGTAGAACATCGGCGTAGCCTGCCTCGTCTGTCGGTCTTCTAAAGGATTCATTTCGGGGAGTGCGCGAAGGAGTTGCACGATCTACTCCCACCATCCACTTTCCGCTATCGGAGCGCGAGGCGTGAGTTCCATCCCTATGTTGTAGATATGCCACCTTGACGCACGAGCCGATTCGGTTCAACTTTCTTAGTGCGTACACCTAGGGAATGGAACGCGCTGCCTGCGAGTGTTTTCCCTGAAAAGTATAATCTGGACCTTTTCAAGGCCAGGGTGAATATGCTATTTCTAGGCATGTTCCACGTGACCGCACCGTCACTTAACATCAGGTGAGGTGTGATCAAATGCCTGTCTATAACAAATTAAAAAAAAAATTAAAAAAGTTTTAATAAAATTATTTTCATTTAGATACACTCTTACAATTCTTGTCTAATGAAGAGCTACCTTTTTCCTCACTTTCGGAACAAAACAATGCTACCAAAATTGATGTTACAGCGATCTACTTATTAAAAGATGGTGGTAGCAGCTAAATTGTATTTTAAAAAAAAAAACAATTTCTTTAATATACGGCGGCGGTATTCTGCCAGAATACCAGCGCCGTTGCGATGTGACTTTCTCACACTGTAGCGGCGTATGCTGAGGCAGGGTCCTGATTGGCTCCCCTCACACTTGTATTCTTTTTATTTGTTACTTATTTGTTAGTTATTTTTTGTATTGTATTTTATGTCTTTGTGTCTGGTATCATAGTATGTGAGAGTCAATAAATATTTTTTCTTTCTTTCTTCTTTCTTTCTTAATATAAGGAGAAATCCATCTTACGGATACGAGCGAGCCTGTGCGATAACCAGCAGGCTTCCACAGGCTCGCTCGCTAGCTGGGGGGAGTGTCACCACGTGGTGACTCTCCCCCCAGCTCTCGCCGTCCTGTCCGGGTTTGGAAGGCTTTACAGGGATTTGGGAAAAGGGAAGCATACCCAATTAAACTGCTTGTACCATTTATCAAATATCGCGAAGGTGGTTATTTTTAAGAGAGTTTTCTAATAGACTCAAACGGCATTTTCAGCTTCAAAGGACTTTTTTGGGGGCGGCGGAAACTTAAAGGGCTCCACAAGCCGTTTAAAACGAAGCACCGTCAGAGGTTTTCTAGAGGGTACGGCATCACACACTAGTGCGTGTACCCCTGGATCGGATCGTGACAAGCGAGTGTGGTTAGGACCACGGACAGCCGTCTCCGACCACCAAGCTAACCAAAATTAAATAAATGTCTAATTTATATTTATAACTACGACGCTTACGTACATAAGGTATTTTGTAATCATTATTCGTGTTTTATATAAAAACACTTAGAAATCTAACTAGTTTTGGCATCTGCTGCTAATTTAGAAAACACATGCTAACTGTAATGAATGACTTGCTGAATACAAGTATGACTAAGTTATGTAAGATTCACTTTTAAGCTCCATAGGTACTAATTTATGTGTCTTTCTTCATTAGTGCGTAACAAAGGATTGAAATAAATAACTTAGGTATAATCGTATTATGTGTAAAATTAGAATGTATATTTATTACATAAATATGTGGTTAAAAGATGTTGCTGTAAATATATTACGACAAATGGTGAACTAATTTGATAGTTAACTTCACCTATCCGTTGACCCGGCATGTCGAATGTTGCTTAACCTGCATGATCGTAAACCAAACACGCAAACCGGTGTGTCATCAAGCTCAGTATTACAAGTGTTAGCTAGCTAGCTATTTTGTATCTTAATTAGGTAATAGTATAGTTGCTAGCTGTAATGCAAATTTATTACTGTTTTTTGGCCTAATATATTTTTATTACTTTGAATTTTACATTCACAATGTTAAATGTCGTACAAGATAGAATTTTACTAGAAAAAATCAACCAGCCCCAGGAAGCTCGAGTGGGAATCGAACCCACGACCTTTGGATAACCGGCCCAATGCTCTGCCCGCTAAGCTTCCGAGGCCCCAGAAAACTCATGGAGTTTTTCTAGTAGTTTGTGATTTATGCTGCAAGCTAATGTAATATTAGTAAAGAGCGTAATAAATATAAGTAAGTATCAATTCTTTTATATTAAAGACTTCGTTCGCGGGGACTACACTATCCCACAGGAAGCTCACAGGAATCCTGATCGGATGTCCTAGACCGGAGCATGGTCAGACTATGTGCAAAATTTCATCCAAACCCGTTAGGTACGCTGTTCTCAAGTGACGCGCTTACCAACGAACAGCATTATTTTTTTATTTATATATAAGATAGATAAATTGCCAAGAAAATTATAAGAAAATAATTTTCTTCACTTAGTATTTTATGCGTCTTTAACGCCATCTATTGTGCTACAGCCGCAACAAGTAGTATGTCAGTAAAGTGCCATTCACTTGCAAGGCTTCTTGCTTCTTCAGTGGAGGAAGTCGACCAACTGAGGTTTTAATACTTCATCATAGATGGCGTTGTACCCGTCACTTTTGATCAATGGTAGAAAACTATTTTATTTACAAATCAACTCCCTTTTTCTATTCACATACTATTTGATCAGACGTTTCGATATTTACAGGGTTCGTGATATCACGGTGACAGGTGTTGGTCTTCAATATTGTTTATCGGATTTTTTTGTTTCAAAATAACATTTTAAGATGACGTGACGTTCCGAACCCTTTGTAGGGTCACAGAAGAGATAATGTAGAGAATCGTCAACAAACAAATTCGGTACCTTAAATACTACTAGGTCTTGCGGGTGAAATGCGTTTCCACTATCAGCCTTATCATCAGTTAATTTCAGGTGTGATGAAGGACAACTGCTGACACGTAAAAGTAAAGTAAAGAAAACAGCCTTTGACCCCCACAGCTGGGCAAAGGCCTCCATCATTGTAATCAAGTCATCACTACAATTGATGGGTAATGGCTTAATCACCACGCTTGCCAAATGCGGGTTAGTGATCACAAACCCGGGCTATGCATCGAAAAATTCGAATCACACTTTGCCCGACCTGGGAAGTAAACACGGGACCTTCAGGTAAAGGACCGAGCGCATTGCCACTCCGCCGCCGAGGTGCTTACACGTAAGGAATTGATATTAAAATTAATAAAAAGCCCTAGAAACAGAACAATTTTAATTTCATCTAGATACCTCTACGCGTTCCCGAGAAATAGGGTCTTGACAGACAGACAGACAGACAGACGGACAACAAAGTGATCCTATAAGGGTTCCGTGTTTTCCTTTTGAGATACGGAACCCTAAATACAACTTTTTTTTTTGGAGGGAGTTTGCCGATTGCCTCAGACGGCTTCGTCAGCTTCACCGGGCTTGTTTGGGGGCGGCGAGAAACTTAAAGGGTTCCTCAAGCCGTGTGAAACGAATGGGTCACGCATCACGCACTGGTGCGTGATGCCGTGCCCTACTAAATTCTCCAAAGGGTTCGGATCGGATCGGATCGGGGAAAAAACCAACCAGTTGCTAATTGCACAATGGCAACGCGACTGCTACTATATACTCGTAGTCTCGTAGTAGTATATAATTCGTCGGTTTATTTTAGAGTGCTGTCATGCATTTTTAGTTCTTCAATCGCTCGCTTGTAGCGCTGTCGTATCGTTCTACGTTCCGTAAAAAGAATATGTGTTTGAAATTGTCGCGATTGCGACTGTCATCTACATATCGATGATCAGCCTGCCGGAACCATACTATGCTTAATACGTATATGGAACCTCTTAGTCTGAGACCATTGCTCCAACCACTCGACCATAGAGTCGGTGTGATATATTGGTTTACGTCAACACTACCCACAGTGTAACGAAGGTAATCAGATTCACATTGAACTTCACAATTTACTCAAGCCGTGGCCGAGATACATTAAGCGCGGAGTCACCTGATATTTTAATCTCTTTACTTAAGAACAGGTTAAGAATTCTATGCTGTTAACTTGTTTACGTTTAAGTTACATTAACTAGGTAAATACTTAATGTTATTAAAAAAAACATATTTCATCATCAACTCAGTTTATGTCCCCACTGCTGGGGCACGAGCCTTCCCTATGGATGGATAGGGAGAACGGGCAATAAACCACCACGCGGGCCCAGTGCGGATTGGTGGTGGACTGCTTATGCAGCCGGGACCAACGGCTTTACGTGCCTTCCGAAGCACGGAGGAGCTCGAGATGATACATTTTTGATCACCCGTCCGATGCCCCGCCTTTGCGAAAGTTGCCTAACCTCAGCACTCGCAGACCGGGCGCGTTACCCACAGCGCCATCGATGTGCTCAAAAAAAACATAATTATTTTAAAAGAATATGGGGAAATGATATTAAATATACTATGAGCGGGATTTGAACCCGCACTTTATCACAATCTGATCCGGCTTGCGACTTATCAATATAGATTAGAGAAATTTGACAGTTTTGGATAGGTTGATGTGCAGGCGTGTGTAAATACAATTATTACATTACACAAACATTCATCGTATTGACATTTAACCTCTCGTTATCTATAAAACCAAACACAATAGAAATTCAATTGTTCTGTGGCTCCATATGGAGTCACTGGGAGATAATAGATTAATACTCAACAATTTTCAGCGTCACTTAATAATGACTTCAATTTAAAATGATGACGATTATGATACGACAAGTTGGTAGCAAATATGATTAGATTAGAGTATAGAAGCCTTTTAAAACTATTCTCGATGTTATCGTGCCCTGATATAGTGTTTTTAAGACACTTTATTATATTGTTTTCTAAAGTTTACGCGAACACTACACATTGAAATGAAACAACTTTTACGGATCTACTCGCGTTTATTTCACACATTACTTTTAATTAATGTTTATCCTGACGTTTGGAACCCTTTGCAGGGTCCGTGGTCACAGGGAGACTTTATTATGTTTAAAATTAAGTAGACAGATAAGTAGTACACAAGTTGTTAGTACACAAACAAGACAAGGCTGCCTGTCATGAATATGAATATCCCAACGGAATATTCCAAAATGTTTAATTTTTCACTTTATTGTAAAATCTTACTCGGACCATCCCAAAGTTTGTTTTGAATTTGATTACTAGTTATAAATAATGTTCTAAGATAAAAAAATATGATGTTTGTAAAACTAAAAGATATGACACAAAACATTTTGTTTTTTTTATGGTTTTACTGAATAAATGCGGTGGCGAAGTGTTCCTACTTTAAAATACTGTGAACGCGCAAGCCTTTGCACAATCAACCCTTATCTATGAGTTGTTTGAGTACAATCTCAAAAAGTATATAGCAATTGACAGGATCCCAACTCATGATTGAATCGGCATGAATGTGGGACTGTGAGAATTTAAGTAAGTAATACAAGTTGTAAAGTCTTCATAACGTTGCATTGCACGACAAGATTTAACTAAAAGTAGGTGCCTTGAATATTTCTCTACACGCACATTCCATATTAAGCACCTGAAAAAATAACTTATAAATAGGCATTTTTTTTTTTTGCTTCTAGATATCATGGTCCAAGCATCGCATCAAGCTTACCTATACCTTAACTCCATTCTATATTAAGAGTTAATTTTACTATACATTTTACATTACCAGTCATTGTTGAGTTTCCATTCACAGTACTTCGTGCCTATAAACGAGCTCTCTCGTACACAATGCCAAGAATACAGTACAAACAAAATATAAAAAGGCTTTACCCGACTAACCCATTTACTACGCCTACGCCTGTCTGAGACAGCTATTTGTAGCGTTATGTAACTATCGGAAGCGAGGGCAGGTTGCTTCCATTCGGTCTACATGAGCCTTCGACCATGAAGTTGAGTAACACTTTTTATGTACAGGATCTGTGTATAACCTTTTGTCGGTTCGATAACACTGTTCTCAACTAATCAACAATTCAATAACACAGTCTATTTGTTTAGGTTTAAAAAATGTGTGTTACCCTTTTTCCTTACAGGAACTGTTTGGTTAGCGTGCATCTTTGGAACATAATATATAATCCTTTATAGTACAAATAAATAAATAAATTAGATTTAAACACACGTTACACAGGACATATATACAAAGGTGAGCTTACCTCTAGAAGAGATCTCTTCCAGTCCACCCTAGCTGTGGTGTAATAAACATGTATGCAGGACTAATAAGTTGTAAAATAATACTATACTAACATAAACATATTTAAACTAGTTACCTAAGACCTATCTAATTGAAAATATAATATAATATTACAAATATATACATACATACATTTTATAATAAAATCTAATTGTGTTACAACAAGATGTCACTGATTAGCCGTTAGACAGGTAGTGCTCTTTAAGCTTGTGTTTGAGAGATTCTACCGATGGACTCTCACGAATGCTGGCACTGTATGGACACTTTGGTCAAGTTCGTTTCTTAGCCTTTCGAGCGTAGGAGTGGAGCCTTAAATTTAATTCATGATAAACACTTCAGTCGATTTCGTTGTTGACTCACTCTACTTACATAAGAGACAACAATTACATAGTAGGTAATGATATAAACTTACAATACAACAATGGACAAAAATTAACAGTGAGTTCTTTGGGCATTTCAAAATCATGTGCTGGAAATACACTTGTCTTGTCAAACTGAGATTCATCTTATACTGCCGTACTCAGAGACGTCAATTAAGTTTAATGACAATTAAATGTCATTCCTTCTCTATTTAGCACTATACATAAGAAAGTGACAGCAAGAGAGTTAATTGTCATTAAAACTTAATTGACGTCTCTGAGTACGGCAGTTAGTCTACTAAGTAACTAGTACGATTTTTTTAGTGAGAGTGGAATGAAATGTTTTTTTTTTCAGTCACAGAATATAGAGTTAAAACTAAGTACGTAATAAAAATGTTCGTCCATCTAACCTGCATTGGTTAGGTGATTGCGGTCGTTAATTTAATATTCGATCATACATAATTGGGGCCTGGGGCCTTACCATGAGCAGTGTGGTAATGCAGTAAGTGTTGTGAAAAGCAGTTCAGAGGGCCTAGTGTGAGATATTTTTGACATTCGATCCAATAAGGTAAACGAGAATTAGTATGGCATTGAAGCAGCGCATCCTGGCGACACATACGAGAGTTAAGTGCCATACAAATTTTTGTTTTTGTAAACGTAATCGAAAGAATACCCACGGATAGTAAACAACACTCACACTAGGCGCCCTGCAATGTTGTGAAAACGAGACGCACCTAGCGGTGTTCATACACGCGCACATGGTCCCTAATGCCCAGTACATCTGATAGTCTATGTATAAATGTACACATATGTAATTGTTTGCTAAACTTTCATCATAGAACAATGGACATCACAGTGTCTTTGTAATGTAATAATAATGTTTACAGGTTTAAAAGTAATTTAACATTTCGGTATGCCAGAGCGGCTTCAGAGTTCGAATTCTTTTAAACCAATAGGCCAATTTTAATTCTACGAGAGATTAGGAGAGATAAAAACATGTAAACAGCCAATAGTAAACATTTAATAAAAACGATTGTTTTTCTGGATTTATACTATGGAAATTTTCAAACCGCATAAAATTAATTGATTGAACGTATGTTTCGAATGTTTTCTAGAAAACATACGGCGATCGAGGAGATCGGATTTTCCTTTAGGCGTAGAAGCTTTAAAGTTCGAAGACGACATGTATTTTTTTGGAGAGATTTTACTGGTGCCCACAGACGACTTTTTCAGCACCACTAGACTTTTTTGGGGGCATTTCAAGTTTTGGGCGAGACGGCCGAACAATCCGAAACTTGAATGGTTCCTCAAGTGTGATCGAAACACCATCACAGGGTTTCTAGCGGGAATGGCATCACGCAAGCGTGTCCCCGTTTCCTACTAGATTCTCCGAGGGGTCCGGATCAGATCGGGAGAGGAACAACCCGAGGAGGGCGCCTCTAAAGGCTAGGCTCGGCTCAGGTTGACCGAGTCGTGGGGGTGCGCAGAAGCGCCCAGGTAGATGTCTGTACCTGGTATAGAGCGCGTGTGAACCGGGTCTTCGAACCCTTATCCTATAAGTGTCTTAAGCCTTTGCGAGTGTGCATGTTTAGTGTATCATGTGAATGTGTAGTGACATTTCGAGGATCGGGCGGGAACAATACAAAACGTTAAATGACTCATAAGCAATACTGTATTCTACTATATTCCATTGTGACACGATCGCAGATAAAAATGGTAATACACTCGGCGTCAAAAAAATCGCACCTTTTAAAAATCATCTTTAAAAATTCTTAAACCTTATGTAGAGGATAGTGTTGGGTATCATTAGAAAGGTAACAAAAAGGAGTATCAAAAAACAATTAAATTTAACTTTCTGTTTAATTATAATTATACAAACAACATTAAAATTAATAAAATAATAAAAATCCTTAATTAAGTCCTAATTAACAACAGATAATTTACAAAGAAAAATGTACAAAAAGTGTCTTAAAATTAACTTAAAATCTAGTGTTACCCCCCCTTGCCCTGATCACGGCTTCCATACGGTCCCTCATGGACCTCACCAACTTCAGGAGCTCTTCTTGAGGGATAAGCCCCCATTCTTCAATCACCGCGTCTTGGAGCTCCTGTAGAGTCGAAGGAGCTGGATCCCGAGATCGAACCTTACGTTTAAGATGGTCCCAGAGGTGCTCTATAGGATTCAGATCCGGACTTCGCGCTGGCCACTGCATCACAGAGATTTGGGACCTCTGCAAGAAGTCGCTCACGATGCCTGCAGTGTGAGCGCGAGCGTTGTCGTGCATTAATGTGAACCCCTCGCCAAAAGATTCGGCAAAGGGGACCACATGCACTTCCAGGACCTCAGTGATATAGCGGCGAGCAGTCAGCGACCCTTGTCCGCGAGCACCTCCAGTCCGGGAGACGCAGACAAGGTCGGTTTTGCCGGCAGCAGACATACCGCCCCAGAACATGCAGGATCCGCCACCATATTCCACCGTCTCCTGGATGCAGGCTTGGGCGAAACGTTCACCCTGCCTCCGGTATACTCTTCTCCGTCGGTCGTTGCAGAAAAGACACACTCGCGTCTCGTCTGAGAAGAGAACAGCTCTCCACTGCTCAAGGGTCCAATCGACGTGGTCACGAGCAAACTGCAAGCGGGCTCGCCGATGCGCTGCAGTCAATTTTGGACCCGTAGCAGCTCTGTGGGCCGCTATCTTCTTCTCCTTCAATCTTCTTCTAACCGTAGATTCGCTTACGGTGCGTCTGCGAACTGCCTGGAGCTGCTGTTGCAACTCAACAGCGTTGGAGAAACGATTTCTCAAAGAGTTCGACACAACGAACCGGTCGTCTCTTTCCGAAGTGCAGCGACGTCTACCCGAACCGTGTCTGCGGATATAGCCACCGGTCTCTATGAAGCGCTGGTACACTCTTCGAACGGAATAACGGCTCAGGTTCAGTTGCCGGGCGACATCACACTGCCGCACCCCTGATTGCAGTAGTGCAACCACTTGAGCGGCTTTATCAGCTGTGGTATCCATCAAAATCTGTGCGTGTGTCCTCTTCAACGGTTGAATAGCGAATGACCCACATTGAACCCGTGTTGACCGTTTTATACCCACAAAGGAAGCGCAACTAGCAACTCTCACGGGTAGCAAAATTTGCATCGAATTTTTGTGACACTTTATTTGTTGCATTAGGTTTTATTTGATAATGAAAAGTAATGTTTTTTATTAAGTTAATTAAGTAACCTTGTAAATAAAATCATAATTAATGCGACTGCATGTGCATATCAAGAGTAAATGACATTTGAAAGTGATTTTCTAAGAGGTGCGATTTTTTTGACGCCGAGTGTATAAGTGTTACCACCAACACTTACGCTTGCATAGATATCAGTTATAGACAGTTAGTTCCGGCAAAGAAGCTATCCTATTATTATGTTATGTTTAATACCTACTGATTCAATATAAATAAATTCTGCGTCACCACAGACAGTCACAGTTCAGTGCAGATAGATTTGAAGCACAAAATAATGAGACTGCAGAAGGTAAGATTCATACAAACGCGCTCGAGCAACGCACACATAGACAACCTCTCACCGACACGGAGTCTCGCAACAGCTGCGCCCAGACTAGAGTTGGGGCTTATTGCTTAAAATTAAGAAGGCACTTATGCTTTTCACTTATTTTAAAAAGCAACTTTTTTTAATTGCTTTTTATTTATATGCTTATAAAATTTTAAGGGCAATCAATGGCTTAAAAAGTGTACTGCTGTTTGATGCGTACGCTAAAGAAGAAGTACTATAAAGAAGAAATAAAGAAAGTTTTTCATAAGTGATACGCGTAAATACTTTTGGTAATTTTAAGCAATGTACATTTTTTAAAGAGTTAAGACTATTAATCATTGAACTTTCCTTCGTACTTTTCAGGACTATGAGGGAAAAAGTAAAAAGCAAAAGGTAAATCTGCGTAAAAAAATAAGTGACTTACTTCTTTTTCTTTGAAAAGCATGCTTAATTGATTGCTTTTTGCTTTTTTATCCACCTCTAGCCCGGATTGTTCCTAGCAGTTCCGAGATGATATATGTGTAAGTTGCTCGAGCGCGGTATGTTATATAAGCTTACCTAAAGTTCAAAGTTCTTTATTGCTTTCATGTTGTACATATACAAATGTTAAAAAAGATAAAAAAGAAACAAACATGACCCTGCAAGGGCACAGCAAGTACATTATATATAATTACGGTACTTATTATTAAATTAAATTTATATAACATTAATTAACAAATTCTTAAAATCTACATTCAATCAAAAACAATCCTATTATTAACAATCAACAAGGATAATTATTATAATATACTTAAATCCATAAAAAATATTATCAATTATTTTATAAATCATTCCTTCTGGGTACTCATTATTTTGTGTTTGAAGTGCGCATTTAATATCCGTTAAATTGAGTACGCAGCAGGGCAATTCAATTCTCTTATCACTTCTACTTACAAATATTTTTAAACGTACCGATTTTTTTTGTTAATACTAACATACTTTTAACTCTCAGCGGGTCTCGTCTGTATCTAGATGGGATATATGGAGCTACTTCATAAAACACTATTAGCTGTCATAAAACGTACGTTTAGTACGTGACGTAGGTATGTATTTAATTTTTTATAATCATAGTTGAGTATGCAAATATGTTATTCGGAAGAGGAGTGTAGACGCGAACAGCTAGTGAGCAGGTTGATGATTGATGAATATACCACTAGAACGTCGCGTCGATGATGTAATAATTAATTATTTCACTAATATCACACTTAAAACGGCTCGGTGGCAAAGCTCTCGGCCCGATACCCGAAGGTCCCGAGTTCAATTCTCATGTCGGGCAAAGTGTGTTTCGTTTAGGATTTTTCGATACATGGTTTGTGATCACCAACCCGCATTTGGCCTGGTGATTAAGCCATTAGGTACTTATCAATTGGCGTGATGTCATAATTTCAATGATAGAGGCGGTTTCCCAGCAATGGGACAGTCATAGGCTATTTACTTTTACTTTTACTAATATCTAAGCACATGATTATAATAAATTTGTCATTTTATTTAAATAGATTTAAATAAAATGACGTCCAAAAACGTAATTTACACTTAAATAAAACAAAACAAAAAATTTAATATATTAGCAAGTGCAATCCACGTAACAAAATGTTTACAAATACAGTATTTTTGTTTACAACACGTGTATCGAAATGACACGCATTCCGAAGTGTGACAAAATGCTGTATTGATAAAATGGGAATGACTCATTTAAATATCCCTATTTTACTTGATAATTAATAGCAGTACTTTAGAAATGAGAACCTATTATATATTAGGCTATTACGTAAGCCTACTATTTGCATGTTTTGACATGCATATGTTCACAGATAGTAATTGCGATTCAAACGAAAGTGATAGAGATATATATCATGGATATTTTTAAGGTACGGACACGCTTAGAATCTTAGAGGGACACGTTAATATTACTATAACAAAGTTTTCTTTATTTACGACGACGCGACGGCGATCTTCATTTACATACCTATTTAAAAACATTTTCATATGCTTTATAAATCTGTTACGCATACGAAAATGTCTGGCAGTTTAGTAGCTATTTTTTCAACTCATTTAACTTGTCATAAAGATCAGTGTAATTTGAAAATTTAAAAACGACAATTCTTATTTTTGCTATCCTCTACATAGGATACTCAGATTCCCTAGACAGAATAACGGAGTGCCTTGTGCGAGTTTTATTTACTATTCTATAAATTTAACGAAAACGAGAATTTGTACGGCATGGCACTGAGTGCCTATATAGTGCGAGTTTTGTTTACTATCCGTTTTCATTCGATTACGCTTACGAAAACGAAAATTTGTATGGCAAACCTTACCTCTTCTCGTTTGACGCCAAGAGGCGCTCTGCTTCAATGCTATAAGCACTAATTTTCATTTTCGTTAACATAATCGCATTTCAAATGAAATTAATTTTAGGCACTCAATGCCATGCCGTACAAATTCGCGTTTCCCTGTTCCAATTCCCCTAGTCATAAGCGATATGTGACAATTAGCCATACAAATTCTCGTCAACGTGATCAATGACAAATAAAACTCGCACACAATACTCAGAATGGCCGACAATAGCGTTGCCAGGTGTCCCGATTTCCGCGGTGCGTCCTGATTTTAAGGGGTCCGGTGACAGGTCCCGATTTACCCTTGGTCGGGACGCCAAATGTCCCGATTTTTCACTCATCTTCTTAGTGTGTAACTACCTACTTAGATCGATAATTTTTACAGCAAATATGAATTCTCTCTCCCGCCCGTTATTATATTATGTTGTTACGTAGAAGTTTATCTAGTTTTATTGTTTTCTATTCGTAAATAAATGACAATTCACAAAAACCTGCTTTTTTTGGCAATTGTAGCTGTCCCGATTTGAAATCCCAAATCCCGATTATTTTTGCCTTTCGTCCTGAAATTTGACTCACAGGACCTGGCAACACTAGCCGACATCGATCACCTGCGACGACTTCTTGGCGGGAAAGTGAGGAGTCATGTCTGCGGTTTTGTTTTATTTTCTAAAATATGTGTTATGTCGAATATTAATGTGAAATAATGGTGGATTGTTAACCGTTAAGTGTTCGTGAGTGTGCATGAGTGTTGGCAAATGAAACAAAACAGTGCAACGTCACTTTTCAAATTCTCTCAAGAAGTCCGCCCGAGGACTTAATAAAGCCCCACATCTTTACTGAGATACTCGAGGGGTTTGGGGGTCTATCATTTCTCACTTCTCATTTCTATTAACATTCATCATAATCATATAGGAAAGAAGACAGGATAAAAACATATAAATTAAGTTTTCGACTGAAGGACTTGTATCCATGGTCATGACATGAATAAATAAAAATAAAAAATCGATCTCCTGCCGACAGCTGACAGACAATGATCCGTCGATTGGATTCGCGACACGTCTCTAGATTTCTCTAGGAGGCTTTACTGCGTTTGCCAGCGTTGTTTTCTATTGTTTATAGAAAATACGTGAGTTGACGTAATGGTTGCATTACTGGATAAACGAGCACGTAATTACTATGTAACTTTATTATTACAATTGTGTATAGGAGTGTTTAATAAATTGTGTTTAATCGTGTATCAGGTTATCGCCTGCGGTTTTCACGTCACAGCAGAAATGTTATTGTTTGATATTGGCAATCTGCTGGGGCATGAGACTTGCCAATGGATGCAAACACCACAGGGAGAACGGGCCATTAACCAACACGCCCCAGTGCAGATTGGTGGTTGTTAACGACTGCTAATTAAGGCTTCAAATGATTATGGTCACCCATCCGATGACCGTCTTAACTTCAGCAATCACAGTGCCTTCCGAAGCACGGAGGCGCTGGATATAATAAAAAAATGGTCACCCATCCGAGGCCTTTGCGAAAGTCACTTAACTTCAGCAATTTCAGAGAGCGTTTACCAATGCGCCATCGAGTTTCTCACATGTTCACGTTCAATCATATCAAGGTTAAAAGTTTTTTTTTGGAGTTTGCTGATTGCCTTAAACGGCTTTTTCAGCTTCACCGGGCTTTTTGGGGGCGGCGAGAAACTTAAAGGGTTCCTAAAGCCGTGTGAAACGATTCACTTTCGGAGGCTTTCTAGGGGGAACGGCATCACGGACTATTGCGTGTCCCCGTGCCCTACTAAATTCTCCAAGGGGTTCGGATCGGATCGGGAGCAGAGCAACCTGAGGGCGCCCTTAAAGGCTAGGACCTCGGTTCGGCTTTAGTTAGTGCTAAAAGAATCATGAAAGAAACTGTAAAACACAATGTTTCAAACTGCGTCGCAGCTATATGTATGATCATCATACCTATAGCGTTAAGCCTATAAAGGAGGTAATCCACTTTGAAGGTCCCACGTCTGAGCTCAGGCCTCCCACATGAATTATATCTTAGTGGCACATAGAGATCCGGCCATGACCTACCACACTGACCCAAAGCGAGTTAGTGGGGTTGGTTCGTGTAATTTTTTTTTTGTAAAAATATCGAAACAGTCACGTGCAAAATTCGTACCTTACTGGGTCATAAACTACCAAATACGCTATCGTAGCTCTGTCCGACTCGTACAGCCCATCTTAAGCAACAAAATTAACATTAACTTTTTATTTATTTTGAAACAAACTAAACGTATGCAGAATAATAATATTGAACTGCTAAAGAAGTTCGTCGGCGCATCGTTTAACGCGTTGTCGTAACGATCTTGCAAGGTCACTTTCGCGAGAGGCATCTGACATGGCGCTTGGCTCGATATCCGGAGATAGTGGGTTCAATGCCCAGGTCCGGCGAAATACATTTCGAGCTTTTTGATGCATAGCCCGGATGTTTAATAACTAACCCACATTTAGCAAGCGTGGTGATTAAACACACTTGGAAATACCCATGAATTGTAGCAAGACTTGATTTTAATAATCGAGGCCCCTATGCCCAGTAGTGTGACAGTGAATAGGCTAAATAGCTTACTTTGTTTAACCAGAAAATGTTCACAATAAGCAGCGCATGTGTCAATGATAGAGGAGCACGATGACGCAGTGGTTAACGCGCCCGGTCTGCGAGTGATGTGGTTAAACAACTTTCGCAAAGGCCGGTCAGCGGATGGGTGGCCAAATATGTATCATCTCGAGCTCCTCCGTGTTTGGGAAGGCACTTAAAAGCCTTAAAAGTCCCGACTACATTAGCAGTCGTTATCAACCACCAACCGCCACTAGGCCCGCGTGGTGGGTTATGGCCCGCCCTATCTATCCATAGGGAAGGCTCGTGCCCAGCAGTGGGGACAAAATGAGCTGATGATGATGATGTGTCAATAAACCCTTTCTGTGTTGTATCATATTTTCTAAATAAAAGGTGTAACAAATCTTATTTATTGAAGCGATACTAAGAATCTACTATTTTGCATATGTCCGTCCGTCCGCTTACCGCGGTTTTCTTCGCTTTCTTGCGAGTGAAATCCGCATTGATATCGCTGCTAGCGCGTTGCCCAAGTCGTATCACGTTTCCAAAGCTGATCTCTTATCACTTGGTTGGAATAACATATCGTAATATGTTCATAACTCTGGAAAAGGTTTGGAATTTTTTTGAGCGCTGAGATTTGTTTTACCTTTTTTGGTAAACGATTTATTTTTTTATGAATCATATAACAAAATGGTTGTCTATATTACGTGACAATAAAAATTTGGGTCATGGAATATTTGTCATTGACACATTAAAAATTATAGAAAGAGTCAGTCTACTATTTACTAGTCAAAAGTACCTAATATAGAAACCATAGTATTGTTTTAAGACATCACAACAACTAAGTAAGTTTACATTAGTCCATAATATTTTGTAAGATATGATAATAAAACAATGACGCTTAAAAAACATATTTATTGAAAACAAAAACAATTCTAACATCAAGCAGCAGATAATAAATAAGCTATCTTACAACTAATATTATTTACAGAAATTCACGGCGTACATTCATTACAATATTAACACAGTCGAAAGAAACAGTACAATTTCAAAATTACTGAGACGTTATTTATTGTCACGATTGTAACCAGTCCCAAATAATGCTCAACATAATTAGCTAATTATTACGTATGCGTCCGAAATGAAAGCACTCGCATCCACTCCATACAGACGAACGGCTAGAACCTAAGCACACACTTAATTAGCGGAACGTACGTAAATAAATAACAACAAAGCAACACTTTCACTACGCGCCGTGCTATCATCCTGTGCACCACAGCCAGCACACCTCATTTAAAGCCTATATTTACAGTTATCAGCTTTTTCGACTTTGTACCTAATATCATTATCAACAGATTCTTTTTAATGTGTATGTGGCTTTAGTTCTTCGCTGTATTTAATGGTGTTATAGGAGGTCTCGCTGTGAGCACCCTGGATGTCTTTCGGCAGACCGTATCTAGAGCTAGGCCCGCTGTGACCACTGAAACTGTGCTTAGGTCCAGATGAGAATGAGCTTATCGAACCATGTCCAGAACTTGGGCCTCTGTACGATGAGCTGCTGCCTCCGAAGCTAGGGTATGTGGACTTAGATGGCACGTAATACTGAGGGCTTGAGGACGACGCGGCGTGAGCTGCTGAGGGGAGTCCGTAAGATGATGTAGGGATTCCGTAAGTGGTACCAGGGGGAGACGCCAAATGACCATCAGATGAGAAAGAAGCAACGGACTCTAGCGAAGAGCCGAAACCGCCAGACTTAGAAGGAACGTAAGAAGGTCCAACAAATTTAGATGATCCTCCACCGAAGCCGCCAAAAGAACCACCAGTGCTGCCGCCGTGGCCAGCTGAGCTAAGGGATAGCCCTCCGTGACCACCATCGCTGTAGGAACCAAATGACGGTGCGCTATAAGAGCCAGACAGGCTAGAGAGTCCATGACCGGATTCACCCTGAACAGAAGATCCTAAGAAAGCAGAAGGCTTGAAAGAGTTCTTAGATGGAGTTCTGTAGCTATGGCTAAGACCTTTAACCAATCCACCAAAAGAGTGTAAGCCACCGCCAAACGAATGTCCAGCACCGCCAAACAAATTTCCAGCACCACCAAGAGAGTGTCCAGATCCACCAAGAGAGTGTCCAGAACCACCAAGGGAGTGTCCAGAACCACCAAGAGAGTTACCAGAACCGCCAAGAGAGAGGCCGGCACCACCGTGAGAGTGTCCTGTGCCACCAAGAGAGAGGCCAGCACCATCAAAAGAGTGCCCAACCCCACCAAGAGAGAGACCACCCAGAGAGTGTCCAGAACCGCCAAGGGAGTATGCACCTTCGCCAAAGGAGTGACCAGACAAGCCGTTGCCAGACAGACCAGCTAAAGAATGACCAGAGCTAGGAACGTTAATGTAAGCTTGAGCGGATCCAGATGCGCCTCCTAGGGAATGGCCAGAGCTTGGTGCGCCGTAACTATAAGTGGGTACTTGGCCATTAGTAGAGTCTGATGGCGAAAATAGTACCGGGCCGGTAGAGTACGATCCAAGACCTTTTGTGCCAGCAGCGTAAGAAGGTATGCTGGGTTGTTCGGCTATCGCATACTGCTGCTGCTTAGGACTGCCGTATGAGTACTGGGGGAGAGATAGTTCTTGAGCGCCGCCATGTCCCGCCTGTTGATATTCACCGGATTGCAGAGTTAGGGCGCCAGAGTTGAGACCGTGGGAAAGCTGCGCCATGAGCTGGGATAAGTCAGAAGAAGCGTATCCTTGTCCGGACTGTAGAGAGATGGGAGATAGCTGGATGGCTCCATGGCCGCTTGATTGTAGGTTTTCTGGGGAGAACTGGTATTGAGCTCCACCGTTGCTGCCTTCAAGACTGTAGCTAGGCTTGTTTCCGCCGACGCTGTAGCCGGCTCCGACGCTGATGGCACTTGCTTCTTCTTGACCGTGCGTAGGAGACTGGTAGCTGTGCGACGAGTGGGACGGGTAGCCGACCGGGGCTTCCCTTTTGTCCTTGGGTTCGTCCGACTTCTTCACCTTGATGGCGAATGATACTGATACGCTTAGCGCAGCTATGAATACGACCTGCAATAAGAAAATACACTGTTAAAAATAGCGAATATATATAGTATACACTACCTAAATTAGTAGATAAATTTTACTATAATTTTATATTTCGGTAAATTTGATAATGGGGTAATCTTTATCTCGCATATTATAGCGATTAAGCAATGCAGTTTAAAATAATGCTTTAAATCATTTGAATGCTTCTATAGTTTGTTATTTAAGCACAATTTAAATCGTCTATGAAGATTCTTTAACAAATTAATAGTTTAAACACTAAATTGAATGCGTTTAACTTCACGTTAAGACCATCAATATCGGTTATATAAAAGCTAAATATAACTACTTCCGATAAGATTGAACATTACATTATTTATGTAAAAATAACTGGACTTCAATAAAAATACGCTAAACTGGTTTTCGAAAAAAGGGAAATACTGAGTTCCATCGGCATCGGCGAGTTAATCAGCCCCGCATGGCGCTGGTCGAGATTAAAACCCACATTATAATTTGATTTCACTTTTACTACTTTTACTTTGGTCAGAGACATGTGTAACTTGTGAGACACGTGATCGTAGCCACTGTCTCGAGACAGCTATTTAGATCAACGAGTGCCGCTAACGGAATAGTTAACTCAATTACATTCAGTAGCGAATCGCACAACCGCATACTATAATTATAGTATATATTGAAAATCCATAAACGATAACCCATCACAGTTTTAACTACAAAGAAAATCCTTCAATTCGGTCACCAACACTTATTGTCACTACACAATTTCACCGCACACACTCACCGTGAATTTCATATCGGATGCTTATAAGAATGCCGGTTGCGTTGTCGAAACTAAACCACTACAAGAGGGTTATAAAACAAGATAGCAGTGTGATCGGCTGGCGCGCACAGCCGCCGAATTCGTAATGTGTCATGTTTGTGTTTTCACCGAATTTATAAGTGAGTGCGCGCGCGCACCCGCCGCTGGCGCGGAGGGTAAGAGGACCCTTTCACTGCAGCCTGAAAGAATGGGAACGGGCCGGCTTCCAAGCCCAACAATGAGGTAAGGCCGGAAGTTGCGTCACCTATCACGGTGGATGCACTTATTGGCACTGATCTAGATCGGCCTCGTCTCGTGACAATCGTGTCGATGACCCTACTACACTAAATCAGTACGGAATTCAATTATTGTTTATGGGAAATTAAGAACCATTTTATACATTTTGGTGTCCCCTTCAAACTTTAAAAACCTAATTCTTTTAGAACCATAGATTTTAATGATGCTTATGGGAAATATAGCGATTTTGGTGTGCCTGTTACAGCGCTGTTGTGGCTACTGTTATTACAATACGGTGGAATCTCAAATGTCAGTGTGTTATTGGGTGGCAGTGGTCTGTCTTGTGACGGCAATGTGATGTATTAGTTAAATTATTTTTATTGAGACTCTGTACCCAAAGTCAAATTTTTTATATAGTTTTGTGGGTCTATGTTTATAAATTTGTACTTCTTAAAGTTTAATAGAGATATTTCATTTATTCATTAAAGTCCCACAAAATGAGTTGAACAAACGTTTATATTTAATAAATAAATAAAAATTGTTTAAGTAACGGTTGTTGACCAAAGACAAAAAGGATAGACCTTTTTACTCTCTAAGTAATTAATAAATATTTTTTTAATAAGTAATTTTTTTTACAAGTTATACATAAATATATAATATTTCCTTCCTGTATGATGATGATGAATGATAACAGAAATGAGAAGTGAGAAATGATATACCCCAACCCCTCGTGTATCTCGGTAAAGATGTAATGATGTATGACTAAGTTCCACGCGGACTTCTTGAGAGAATTTGAAAAATAACGTTGCACTGTTTTATTTCATTACACTCATGCACACTCACTTAGAGCATTAAAGTTGGTTTAATGCTCTAAGCACACTCACGAACAAGTTAATAATCATTATTTCACATTAATTTTCGACATAATACAAATTATAGAAATTAAACAAAACCGCAGACATGACTCTTCACTTTGCCACCAAGAAGTCCTGGGCAATATTTTAGTTGAGCTAAATAGTAATAATACTTGATAGCGGGTTTAGTTAAAAAAAACTACTTCCAATACAGGCTGATTACACTACAATACAATTGCAAAACTACTAAGATTATCGTTGTGTTGTGGCCTTAAGTTGTGGCCTTAACCGGTAAGCCAGTTGTTAAAACCCACCAGGCCGCATTGGACCAGCGTGGTGTGTTATGGCGTGATATCCCCAATTGTAGTGGGACGTTTACAAGCTGATTACCATGATGATGACCTGTGTAATGAAAATTTTGTGAAATATATTTTCATTAAATAACGCGTAGGTAGCTATCGTTAATGAAACCTCGAAGTATGTCATCGTAGCTGCTGGTGATGATCTATTACATATAATAAACCTAAAGAGGGTCGAAAGTCTGTACATGGAAGATATTCGAAAAAAAGTTGGCTTGCAAAATATGAAAAATACATAGAATCGATAACAGAACACGTTCCACTTCCAACAGATTTTAGAATTTTTGTCTGTTTATTTGACCACGCTTCACGTGAAAATGGCTGAACGGATTTTTATGCAAACTTTGCACTTATACAGACCATGACCCGGACTAGGACATAGGATACTTTTTATCCCGGTAACAAGTTCCTGTGGGATAGTGTAGTCTTCGCGAACGAAGTCGCGGGCGACAACCAGTAATTTAATATAATGGAAATTTAGCACGACACATAATATTTTTCCTAAGTAACATCTTCATCTTCACCAGCTTGTGGTATGTCCCCACTGCTGAAGTCTCGTACTTCCCTATGGATGTTAACACCAAAAGAAAAACCACTACGTGGGGCCAGTGCGGATTGGTAGTTGTTAACGACTGCTAATACGGCCGGGACTAACGGCGTTCTTTCCGAAGTATGGAGAAGCTCGAGATGAAATGAAGTAAATGATGAGGGCTACCACCATCTAATATAAATATGTCTCCATAACATCAATGTTTGTAGCATTGTTGTGTTCTTTCAGTTTGAGATAAGATAGCCAGTGCCTAAGTAGTCTACGATTCCGGGTGAAGTGCGCTTCCAGCTAACATTGGCTATCATCAATTAGCACTGGGTGATATAAAGGCACTGTGCATACCCGTAAGATACAACATCTTGGTCACCCATCCGATGATCGGCCTTTGCGAAAGTTGCTTAACTTCAGCAATCGCAGACCGAGCGCGTTTACCTCTAGGTTACTAGACTTACTCTCGAGGTTCTCCAACGTAGCTGCTGTTTCTCACGGACGGAAGTGGTATGAAAGTAAAGTGCCTGTTCAAACAGTAAAGTGCTTTACTCGGTAGAACATTAAAGATAATTGTACACTTCGTTAATCGATTGAGCATTGAAAAAGTATTTACTACAAATTGGTATGTCACAATTACTTATTGTTGTTTTAAAGCGATGTGTGTTTTACTATTTCAACATCATAAATACCCTAACCTATACCTAATTTTAGAGATAATTTAACAAAAATTCATAAAACTTTTAATTTGATACTCAATTCATAAGTTAAACATTTTCTTAATTGTACATGAACTGTATTTTATAACTACTATTACCTATAATTATTAAATAACTACGAATTCCAGGGTTAAGAGACTCATTACTTATTTTCATTTTTATATTTATGTAATAATAATTAAATCTGAATCTCATATAATAACACGGCTTAACACGGCTTGACGAACCCTTTAAGTTTCTCGCAGCCCCCAAAAAAGCCCGGTGAAACTGAAAATGCCGTTTGAAGCAATCAGCAAACTGTCTCCAAAAAAAAAACTTTAAAAGGATTTAAGAATATAAATATACATCAAATAGTGAAATAGATTTAATGAAGAAAATTAATTTCATGAAATATCTACGAAAGATCTATCTAATCTTTTGGCTGAGATGATAATGATGATGATGATAAAAACAATCGAAAAAACAGCTCTATTAATAAAAGATTTCCTTTAACTTTAGTTTTCTTCTTTTAGTTTGCGTGCTGCTCTCCGGAGTCACCCCTGTACTGTCTCGAACATTCCATCGTGCACAAAGAAATTTGGTGACTCGTTCCAGCACATGTTTTCCCTCCTTCCTATGACATGGGGTCCTTCTAACGAGTCGTGAAGAGGCACCTTGTGGGCCGGCAGGCAAAGGGTGACTGATGCTGCGTTGTTTTCACGCTGCACCAGTTGTCCTTGCGTCTGCACTCCGTTTCCACTTAACATCAGGTGGAGTGGAATCATTTGTCGAGCTACGTATATAAAAATATGTAAATTAAAATAGTGATAGTTAGTTTGTATGAATAACTTATTCAAACTCGGTAGCCTGATTATAAGTATATAAGAACTTTTATGATACATTTGCATTTCGATGTGTTTCTACAAAAATCAGTACACACTCACAATTTTCAATTGTCTCAATATAAAATCTCGAAAAGAGTCTCGCATGAAAGACACACAAAAGCGCTGCATTCAACTGTCAAACCACAGTCATAACATTGCCATTCTACATTTGGTTACAATACAATGAGCGAGCGTCGTCGGTGTTTCGGATGTGGCAAATGCAATTGCACTTTCATCCAAATGATGTAATTAACTCACCGCGGCTGACGTGCAAGTTATTATGCCATTTCGCTGCCGGCCGCATTATTCAATACTTACGTGGTTAAAGTAACACAAGAAAAAGTTACAGCCTAAAACTTGGACTAATCATTAATAAAAAGTAAATAATTTAATATATAGCCTATATACTGTCGCACTGCTGGGCAAGAGCCACCCTTCATCGTTCCTTTCGACCCATTAACCGATTTAAA
The DNA here is from genome assembly GCA_949315975.1 of Eudonia truncicolella. NCBI lineage: Eukaryota > Metazoa > Arthropoda > Insecta > Lepidoptera > Crambidae > Eudonia > Eudonia truncicolella. Next base: position 5,501,324 of record OX438838.1, on the reverse strand, counting down.
CGCCTCTTATAAAGATGGGTACCCCGCGGGTCCTTTTTTAGGGCTCCGTAGTCAACAAGGAACCCCTATAGTTTCGCCATGTCCGTCTGTCTGTCTGTCTGTCTGTCCCCAGCTTAGCTCATAGACTCAGTAGTACTAGAAAGCCGTAATTTAGCATGGATATACATATTGTTTTCTAAAGTTTACGCGAACACTACACATTGAAATGAAACAACTTTTACGGATCTACTCGCGTTTATTTTACACAGGGAGACTCCCTGTGACCATGGACCCTGCAAAGGGTTCGAAACGTCAGGATAAACATTAATTAAAACTAATGTGTTATTATTATAACAGCCATATGCTCGTTCCTTCTTTGTTATTTAATATTACGAATACATACCATAACATTAAAGAAAGGAGGCGATATACATCTTTCCTCATTGGTGTTACGTGTTCCGCATGATAGACAGCGCATCAGCTAAAAAGAGTGGGCAAGTTGAGCGACCACTCTAAAGATGATATGATGTGATGATATACAGTGATGGTGTTGTAGACCTACGGGCTAGTATCCCTTGAATTATAGTATCCTTGATCCTCCTTTGCGGTTAATGCATAGTATTAAAAACTTTTTAAATTGTCTTCTAATAAAAGAAATGACCTATTTAAAGCTTTTTAAAGAATTTACATTGAGTTAAGGGATATGGTCCAGCGACCTTAATACCTTCGGTTCTACAATGTCCCTGTAGCATTGCTACATAGCGGTGAGTATGTATAATTGTTTTTTAGAGCACTTGTGTTTGGAAAACATGCGCACGGTCATAACAAAACTGGAATGTGCTGCCATCCAAGACTCGTTCAAAAGGCGTGTAAAGAGGTTTGTTTTAGGTCGGCAACGCAAACGCAACATCTCTGATGTTGTTGATGTCCCTAGGTAGCGGTGACATCTTACCATACGGCAGATAGTCTGCTCCCTTACTTTATTGGAAAAAATCGGTTCGTTGGGTGGAATGTAGTCGACCATCGTAGCCAAGCGGCTTGCAATACCAGGGGTACCACTCGCGTTGCTGATCCAATAAAAAACATTTTTCCTTAGGTGAAGAACCCCATATTGTAGTCTCTTGGGAACACCTCAGATCTAACCCACAGAATAAGGAGACTGAAGAAGGTAAGCTTCAAGCATACCGCGCTCGAGCAACGCACATCGAACATCTCACGGACATGGAATCTCGGAACAGCTCGGAACAGTTCGGGCGCAGCTGTTGCGAGATGCCGTGTCCGTGAGAGGTTATCCACGTGTGCTTTGCTCGAGCGCATTTGTGTAAAACTTACCTACTGCAGTTTCTTTATCTTGCGCCCATACAGATACAGTTTAGGTTACTGCCATAATGACATGATGATTGTTTGAATGTCATTATGACATGTTGCAAATAAGATTGCCGTAACGATTGTTTTTTTTTTCACATCGCATTCCTTTGTCTGTATTTTTGTTGTGTGTAGTCTTAGAACGGAAGTAGTCGTATAACGGCAAGCTTTATGTTTACATAAATCATTATCATCATCATCAACAACCTACAAACGTCCCACTGCTGGGCTTAGGCTTTTCCATACAAACAATGGGGTAGTTGACTGGTTAATCTATACTACTATATAAATCTGCAGGTTCTGTCTGTACATGCAATTTTTCTGATAAATTTTGGGATAAATATTCGTTTTATGACTCACTGACACCATTCATTCTACGATTTTTAAAATTTCTGTCTGTCTGTCTGTATGTCTTCTTATAACTCGAGAACGGCTTGACCGATCTTAATGAAAATTTGTATGTAGTAAGAACATGAGATTGGATTGAATGATAGGCTATAAAAAAAATATTCACAAGTTTACGCTCAGCAAAGCGGGAGGGTGACGGCTAGTCAATAGATAAACTTTTTAGTAACTCTGAACAATTCGTTTAATAGAATTTGTATGGGAATGGCAAACTATAATGTCTCTAATGTGTTCCGTTAGTTGAGTTTTATTAAAAACTTTTAGATTACAAAAATTCATGGTTAGATCAAATAATAATGAAATGATGTAGACTAGACTTTGAACTTTATGTCTTTAGGATAAGGTTGAATATTTATTGAAGAAATTTGGCAGTTTTGGATAATATGATGTGCAGGCGTCATGGGGAGTTCAACCCATCAGCGTTGGATTTATGGGTTTTAACGAATGTACCACAGAAGAGAAGATATCTGTCCCTGTGTATCAAAGTGAGCACCAACGTGTGCATCAATCAGAGGTCTCGCTAGTCACCGCCTGCTGTGGTCACCGGTGCACACAGACGCATTGTCCGCACAATAACATGTCGTGCGGTCACCACAGTCGCAGTGCGATGTGAAAGTACCTGCATTATTCCGGCGGCAAACGCTATTCTTCCGACAGTGATCTCAATAGTTGTATTGTTGACTCGTGCCATAGCGGCGTAAGCACATTGGTTGCGTTGGTGACGTCATTTATTAATAAGTCTTGTTGCATTGTACTTTGTACGTTATTGATGCCGACAAAGATATTTGGATGGTCTAAATACTATTTAGGTACTATTGGCACCGCCTAGAAGTAGGATAGAGGCAGTTAAGCGGGTATCACCAATTCGAGTCTGATGGCTACTGGACAACATACGAGTAATACTGGGTAAAGTTATGGACAAAATTATAGTCATGTAACATTATGTAGTTTAAATAAATTATGACAAATGTTGTTACATTTACCCTTGTACAAATAAACAAAGAATAAGCTCCGAATAGTTATTCCGTGTTTTGTTCCCGTCATATACCTAAACTTAATTTCAAATTAGAGTAAAACACGGAATACCTATTCGAAGGTTAATCTCTGTTTATTTTTAAGGCCCTTACTGCCGTACTCAGAGACGTCAATTAAGTTTAATGACAATTAAATGTCTTTCCTTCTCTATTTAGCACTATACATAAGAAAGTGATAGCAAGAGACTTAATTGTCATTAAAACTTAATTGACGTCTCTGAGTACGGCAGATAATGTTTTATATATTAATTGAACGTCAATATAATAATATACCTGCTCGTATTATCAAAATCTGATCAAATCAAATCAAAGTATTTATTCAGTTTCAAATAAAAACGATAAACAAAAATAAAATTAAGAAGCGAAACCGAAAACAACCCCACACATGTTGCAGCATGAACAGCGCCTAGAGCGCTGATATTCTGCGGAGCCCTATTTTTTTTATTAATAGCTAAGTCGCACCCCAACTACTTTCCAATAAAACAATGATGTGCTTTGTACAGCACAAAAACAATTCTCAGTGAGCGCACCTCAATCAAATTGGTTAATTACGGCATCCATCGCCGGCGCCCGCTCCGGCGGCATTCCAACAAATATTGCATAAACCGCTGTGTTCTGACACTGATCGCATATTACGGATGCCTCCGTAACCGCACACGTAAAGGATAACACAAATAGCTGCCGCTGACGCCTACCGTTGTATACAACACTTAAAATAAATTCGTTGCTACTGCGAATTTTTCAACGGCGAGACATAACGGCTCGGCCACGACACATCTGGGTGCCTAGCGCGAGTTTCATTTGACATTGGAATAATTTAACGACAACGAAAATTAGTATTACAAAAACACAATGTTGAAAAAATTTCCACGAGCAGGATTTTAACCTGCACCCCTCTGACATACCGGGTCAGGTTCTCTTCCAATTGAGCTATCGTGGTTCTAACCAGCTCGCCGAAATTATTCAACACTATTTACTTTGTACTTTGTAATTTGTTTCGCAACAAAATTTGCGTTAAAATTATATAAACAAATCAAAAACATTTTGAAAATTAGTATGGTCAATACCATACTAATTTTCGTTGTAAAGCAAAGCAAAACAAGGCAGCACCTCCTGGCGACATTCGGGAAGAGTTAAAATGTTACCATAAAAACTCTTGTTTTGTTAACGTGATCGAATGGCGAATGAATCTCGCACTAGTCACCTAGAGTGCCTATTGAGAGTTCTGTTTACTATCCATATTCATTCAATTACGTTTACGAAAACGTAATTGAATGAAAATTAGTATGGCATCGAAACAGCGCCTCCTGGCGACATACGAGAAGAGTCAAAACTTTGCCATACAAACTCTCGTTTTCGTTATCGTGACGAATGTCAAAAATAACTTGCACTAGGCCTTCAGGTGGTGCGACGGTTGCCAGGTTCTAAAATAAAAAAGCCGGACTCAGCGCTGTATTAGGCCGGACATTTTGCCCTAAAAGCCGGACATGGTGTTTGTGGAAAGCCCAACACACAATTTTAAAGCCGGACAACAGTTTTACAATAAAAAACTCAGATGAGGATTAAGGTTTTTAATAATTAGGTATTATTTATGAATTACACATTCACAATCAGTCTTGGCATTTGCACGTACTAGAAACTTGGAAAAGAGAAAAAAACAACAACCTTAAAATTTTACCGCCACCTCGCCCTGCTCGCCCTCGCCGCCGCCCGGCACGGAGAGTTTTGGAGAGTTATTGCCGATTGCCTCAGATGGCATGGGTCCCTCAAGCCGTGTGAAACGAATCACCTTCGGAGGTTTTCTAGAGGGAACGGCACGGGAACGCGCACTAGCGTCCCCGTGCCCTACTAAATTCTCCGAAGGGTTCGGATCGGATCGGGGAGCGGAACAACACGAGGGCGCCTCTAAAGGCTCGGACTTCGGCTCGGGTTGACCAGGCTGCGGTGGAGGAGAGAAACACCCAGGTACAGGTGTAACTGGTGTAGAGCGCGTGTGAACCGGTTCGTCGTATCCTTGTTCTACGAGTACGTTGTCTTGGGCCTAAACTAGTGTGCATGTTTAGTGTATTCTGTAAATGTGTTGTGGCATTTAGAGGATCGGGCGAGGGCACGTACGGGGTGGGTAGATACTCGTACTGCGCCACACTGCGCGCATTCGCTTACCTTCGCCGCACGATGGGACAAAAAATCGGCCAGGCCGGACACGTAAATATATGGCCGGACACGACCGTAATAACCCTCCTTCTGACGCAGTCGGGTAAAAAGCCAAACATATCGGACACCTGGCAACCCAGGTGCGACCCATGATTATTGTGTTCATTGCAATCTTTCGTTCTTTTACCGTTGACTAAGACTTTTTTAGTATAGCGCACATTGAACTAGAAATTCGCTCGCCGCGTCGCAAGACGCTTCCGCTCGTAGCCAGGGCACAGATTAAATGATAGTTGCCGAGGCCTATAACGTTGTTGTTGGCATTCAAATAAAATAATAAAAAATGTTTATACACAAAACGGAAAACTCTTTTTCGTCGTCGTTCTGATGATGTTAGCCTGACATTAGGGATAATTTGGAAAAATTAACGTAATTAGGCCACGATACACGATTGTGGACGTTTTTAAAATAGCAAAATCGAAATAGTCGAATCGCCTACGAATGAATTACCATGTCCCTACAAAACCATCTTTTGACTTTCTCCGTGAAAAGAATACGCCGGAACGCCGAATATTTTTTTGCCTCTTTCGCCGTTTTTATTTTCTACTTACATACATGAAAAACATAAAAAAACACACTACATTACTGCTTCAGGGCCATTATCTGAAGAATCAAAAGCGTTGTTATGAAAGAGGTCTGCCAGATAGAAAGCACATTATATAAAGAGGCTGTTAATACTGTAAATAGTTTCACGGCTCACATTTGCGATGTGTAAAGTGATAAAGAAAACAATTTAGTCAACTTTATGTCCTCAGTTTGAACGGATACAGAAACGGATCGCGATCTATCCAGCTGGCCCAATGCTGGTTAAATAACGTGCCTTCCGAAACACGTGGAGATATTATAATTTGGTCAATAGGTGCAAAGGGCAATGTACGAAGTTCTCTCTGTTCGGTGAACAGGCTAACTTTTTTGTTTCCATGCCATTCGATCACGTTAACGTAAACGAGGATTTACCTATGCCATATAGCAACACCTCCAGGTGACAAATAAAACTCGTACTAGGCCCCCTGATTGATTGGTAGCTTTATATACCACTCTATTTCAATTAACATTGGTATGACGTAATTGCTCATGGAAATACTGATCTCACAGCACAAAACTCGCACTCGGCACCCCGTATTCACTTATTTGTAACGCAATTGTAGATATTATACAAAGAAGTGAATATTTCGAGAAAGTGCTTTAACAATTTCGAATTAATTCCGAAACAGCCACTCGTCATGATATCATGGTACACACACGCCTTCACATCAGACTACCACAGACTGTCAAATTTAATAGACTTTGAACTTTATGTATATGGCAAATGGTTGAGCATTTATTGAAGAAATTTGACAGTTTTGGATAGGTTGATGCGCAGGCGTTTGTACTACGCGGATTTTATGCTAATGTAACTAATTAACATTACCTCCATTATGAGTTCACGCATTAACTACACATGATTATCACGATTATAATGATAGCCGTTATGTGATCCTACGTTTAATTGTGATTGATGTAATGAGAAAACTAATCTGACGAACATAGGCAGATGTAATGGCTATCACCTTCAGTAGTTACAATTTGATATGTGTTTTGCAGGTCAATTAATACAGCTACTTGAATAACATTTTCAACACTTTGTGTCGAACTCGTAGCCGTGAATGAAAGTCAGCAATTAAAAATTGAAACTTGGCCTATGTTGTTCTAGCCTTCAAACTTGTAGGTATTATTAACTATCCGTATTCATTTGATTACGTTTATGAATACGAAAATTAGTATAACAAATATATTTACTCTTCTTGTAAGTCGCCAAGAGGAGCTGCTTTAATGCCATACTAATTCTCGTTTTCGTTAACGTGATCGAATGTCAAAAATAACTCACATTAGCCCCTCTGGTGCACAAATGCTTCCATCATTCATATTAAGTCATCTCTACAATTGATGGGACACTTTTTACACTTTTAAACTTTCGCTTTCCATAGTTAAAAAAGAATTTAAACGGGGATTAACATCGCAACAGCAGTCAGCTCGCGACCACGGCCGTTGTAATTCGGTCGAAATGTCGGACATAAAGAAGGTATGAAACCTTTTACTAATTAGTTTGCGTTAATCCCCGTTAAAATTCCTTGTCTTTTTATTGTTAAAGAGAAATTAACCTTGAAACGTTACCGAAGACGACAATTTTTATGCTGGTTCGGGACGTGAAAATAATGTATCAGCTGTTTAATGATACATTTTTTTCATGTCGTAAAAGCCAACTAAGGGAAAGGGTTCCAAGATACTCGCACATTTAGGCGATCGGCTAGGAAACTATCACTGAAGTTATCTATTCCACCTCAGAACCCTACTTTATCACCAGGATGCTGCTTCAATTCTCGTAATCGTTAACATGATCAAACGGTAAATTAATCTCATACTCAGCACTCTAGTTGTGGTAAAAACATTATATTTAAAGTTACATACAACAAATAAATCACAAACTGCTTCACTATCATTTACTCCGTGTCCAAATAATTCGAAGCTATCAAGCGCGCTCAACGATATTTTTTTACTTAATCTTCCATTAATTTTTACTAGACTAATCTATAATCTCTCTTCATCAGCCAAGTTTAACTGCGTATAGGTAAATAAACTCACCATGTATGTAACAAATGGAAACGAGCAGACAACGACTTTCATTTAATAATCTGAAAGCATCATTCGAGCAATTATTAAATTCTGTGCTCCACATAAGTGAAAAATAGAGATTTGCCAAAATTTTAAAAACTAATTTAAATCTATTACCGACGGCGCAGTCGAATTGAACGACTGTGTCATTCAGAAACTGGAACGCTCTACAAATAGAGAATTGGTTTTTGCAAGTTACGTAAGTCCGTCGCATGGTTACCTGACCGAAATCTATGTCAGATTGGTTTTCGTTTATACCCCAGCGGGGAAGCGCTTAGCCTACATGCCATCGCCTATTTGGATGGTGAATGCCCTGAACCACTGGGGGAACTGGCTATATCACCATTTCTATCGGAACACAACAAATCTGCTAATATCTTTATTATTATTTTTTTTTTTATATATATTTACGGGTAAGCACAGTGTTTTGATCTCACCTGATGTTAAGTGATGATAAGGCCAATGATGGAAGCGCACTTCACCCGGGATTCTCAACTAGTGAGGTACTGGATATCTTATTTCTAGGTGCCGGAACACAACAATGCTACAAACATTGATGTTATGGCACTGACCGACAAATTTTAAGCTTTAAGCTCCATATGTCTATGGACTGCTAGTGAGTTAGTGTTCTAACATAATTGTATTACATAGTATTTTTGGTTTAAGCATTGCTATAAAAAATCGAGTGGCGGTGGTGGAGGAGGCTACTGGAATGGAGACCAAGACTCTGGGAAAAAGAAGCGTCTGACGCCAATCTGCTAGATAGGTTGATGATCTTGTTAGGAAGGCGGGATGGCAGTCAAGATCGGGCCATGTGGAAGGATCATGAGGAGACAATACCCAACAATGTGTAAATTAAGGTTGAGGAAGAAGAAGACGAAAATAAAATGCCGGTACAGTCAGCAACGTACGCTGAACTAGGTAATATCAAAGCAACTAAAACATCTAACAAGCACTAGTCAACTTTAATAGTTTAAACGTGTTCAGTAACATTTGTTATTGACCTTACCTTCAAATACCGAAAAAGTTAATAAAACTTTGCAACCACCTAAAAACAAGAAACACTCAAAGTCCATTCGATTATGTTAACGATAAATTAGTGTTGCACTAAAACAGTGCCTTCTGGTGACAAACAAGATATAGCTGATTTCAATGCAATACAAACCAATGTACATCTCTTTGTATCTTTGGGAGGTTTCCAAAGGTATACCACGCCCAACGAGAAAGCGGGCCGCGCAGTTATCATGGCTATACTACTAGCATGAATTAGCAAGTCGTAATATTACAGAGATGTGAATCACCATAAGAAGCGCTGGCGGTCATCCCGCAGATGTGACCTTTGTTACGCATAAATTATTTGTAGTGAAAACTTTTTAAGTCGTTTTCTAGATGTTGCCAGCGACTTCGGCTGCGCACGGCACATAATCTTTGGATAATTTGAGTAAAGTAGAGTATTGCACTATATTCTGTCCCAATGCTAGGCCAAGGTTTATAATAACAAGTCAACGCCCGAGTGACACGGCGCGATATCCAAGGGTTCTGAGTTCAATTCTCAAGTCAGGGAGAGTGTGATCCGAAATTTTCTCTACACAGCCCGGGTTTCTGATAATCTACCCGCATTTGCAAGCGTGCTAACTAATATCAACAATTATAGCGATGACATGATTTCAATTATTGAGGTCTAAGTTCTCATTGAGATACTTATACTGCATATATATATATGTATATCGGCTATCTACTTATTCAAGATTGAAAAGTCTTTAAAAAAAATACTGACATTACATCATATTATAAGATGCGACCGTCATAAAAAACCATTTGCAATCTATACTTGGTTTACAACATGGTGATAACTGGTTTCTCGCAAGCCATTGTCAATTTCAATAGAGTAACACTTCAATAACGATATAGTTAATGCAGCTTGTTGTTCGTAATAACAAGGCATGTGTGATGGTGATGACTAATCAATAATCACTAATCGCATGGGTGCTTATATGTTCAATATATCAATGGCTATATGTTATAGTAGGATATTCGTTTGGTCTACTTTTTATACAAACCTTAATTTAACGGTTTCAGCTCTTTGCTGTTATACATTAGTCTCTTACGAATAAATAAAATAAAATAAAATAAAATAGCTTTAACAGTAACTACTACTAATTATTGCCATTCATAGATAAGCTAAGCTAAATAAACTTTTTATAACAGTAAAGCTATTAATAAGAACCTATAAATCGTTGGATTTATCCGCAGGTTGCAACAGAGTGCGGGTACATCTTTGTATCGGTAACTATTGTTATTAATTATATTAAAAATGTTTATATACTAATGAATGTATCATGGTATAGAATGGTAATGTCTATTGTACGAAGACTTCTCAGTTGTTAAAACCATCACATGATATTCATAATATTCACGTAGACAAAGCCTATTGGCTACTTACATATTACACCCCTACTTTTTAATTTTAATACCAATGGTATTAGTTTACTGTCATATTTATTTTGTATAATGACTACAAAAACTGCAATATTATGTTCTGCTCAAGTTTTGTAAAATGATTAGCAAATATATAGGTACACACGCCTGCACATACCCAAACGTTAAGGTTCAAAATTTATTCAAGAAATTTGACATTTTGTGGTAGGTTGATCTGCTGCCGTCTGTACTTACAATTTTGGTGATGATTAATAAATAGGGATATAAAGGTAGGCATAGTTTGGTAACGCAACTACTGAGGAACTGGTTATATTTTTTTTCTGTAAAAACATAACAATGCTACTAAAATTGTTGTAATGGATGGCTTGCGATAGACGTACATTCCGTTTAACGTCAAACGGAACCTATGCTTGAAAAATTGCATTAAAAATGTGGAAGACGGTAATTATACGTAACTTCCAAAACTATATTCGGAAGTGTTAACTCTCGTAATATGATTCAATCATCTACTTTACAGTGATGGACTACTTCACCGTACCAGTTTCAAATTAACTCATTTGCTTATAGGAAGTGACTAAAATGTTACTTTCAATTTGCCGACTTGTTGTTACTTGTTGCTTTGCTGACGACTGGACAGGCGACGGTAGATCAAATGTAACATGTGTTATAAGCAAACATGAACCTTATGGCTTTGTAATAGGTTCGGAAGTAAATGAGAAAGGTATAGAATATCGTTCTACCGTATGTACTCAATGAAAGGAACCGTGTATCGATTTAGATGTTTTTATTTTTTAGCTTACGCAAGATGCTGAACAATACGACCATGCCTACTGACAGTGGAAGAATTTGTAAGAGTATTTTAAAGAGAATAAGTTTTTTATATAAATAGGTACGTTTGTTTTTCAGATCTCGTCATTTGCAATCGTTCATTCGTTAAGCGAAGCTGTTTTTACAGATCTAATCGCGTTTATTTTACACATTACTTACTTAATGTTTATCCTGACGTTTCGAACCCTTTGCAGGGTCCGTGGTCACAGGGAGACGAGACTGAGGTGTTAGTCGTCTCATAATTAGTTAGTAGCGTGTATCCTCATATAAATTTAATCATGTGCGTTCGAAAAGGGTTCGAAACGTCAGGGTAAAAATTAAATAAGTAATGTGTAGAATAAACGCCAGTAGATCCGTAAAAGTTGTTTCATTTAAAATATTATAAATTTTTAAATATGACTTTTACACGTTATGGTTTTTTTGTTTGTTTTTTTTACGGAAAGTAATCACCGCCGCCTATGGACACCCACCCGCAAAACCAAAGAAATCGTAGATGCGTTGCCGGGCTTGAGGAAGGAGTTGGATCTTGAGGAGGAAGTAGGGATTGGCAGGGGGGAGGGGTGAAAGAATGGCCTCTGGTACTTTCACTCACCGGACGAAACACAACCGCAACGAATGCCATTGCTTGTTGTACAATATCTTGGGAACAGCTTATAGATTCTTTAAGAAAGGAGAAGATGATGAAAGGAGAATGCCCATTTTTATTCAGAGCTTATCCATCTGTACAGATTTTTTTTATTATGATGTTAACGATGATGATTATGTTAACTTACACAAACTGCAGTAGTTAATCCAGAAAACATCAAGGAAACAATAAGGGAAGATTGGAATAGATATTCCGTGTTTGTGCCGGGCCTGTAAAAGCTTAATTCTCAATTAGATTAAAAGGGGAATAACTATTCGATGCTTATACTCTGTTTATTATACTACTACTGTTTTCCACCAATGACATTGACTTTTTAGTTTCATTGTTACTTTGTACCGTTTCGTACCTTCGTGGTTTTCGAGAACTGAGGACTGACACAACGAAAATTAGATCATTTTGATAATATTGCTACGTGAAATTACAACCAATAACGACAATGATTAAGTTTCTATAACATTTATTGTTTATGAAAGTGAACGAAGCGAAACAAGTATGTAAGGATCGTAGCAAGTGGAAAGAAGTGGTCTCTGCCTACCCCGACGGGAAAGAGGCGTGATTATATGTATGTATGTATATATGTTATTGTTTATTTAATTATATGGATCGCCAACTGACGATACACAAAATATATCGCAGAATACAAAACAAATAAAACTAGGTACTTACGCGGAGTGCTCACAACAACGAACTATACATTGAGTATTGTTGGTACAGAAAATTAAAAAGTATATCAATACGTGAAGCAAAAACTTTGTACCCCTTTTTACGAAAACTGCGCGGACGGAGGAGTTTGAAATTTCGCAAACTTATAGTTTATAGAGAAGGATTGCAGAATGTTAATATTTCTTTTTAAATTATGCATAAAAAAATACTTTAAATTAATAAAACAAACATTACACACACTACCATGTATTTGACACAGACGCATATGTATTTGACAGACTCGCATAATATTATGTATACTCTTTTCAAAAATTTCAAAAATGGATCAAACTCACATTCTATCTTTTTTAATTTTTCATTGCTTAGGATACAATACGTGCAGCCTTAATAAAATTACGGTCGAATTTCGAACACTGGGCGACCACTAGGATCAATAAATAATTAAAAACATATTAAAACAATTATTAAACAAAACAGAAAAAAATGTATTATGCTCCTTGACCTTATCTATTTATTTTACTTTAATCAAAACGGTATAAAGTCAATTAAATGAATTAAAGGAACAATAATGATAAAATAAATACACACATAATACATTAATTTTTAATAACTAAGCTACTTAGAAAAAAAAGCAACTATGAGTTCGTTGGTTTGTTTAATTAGTACCTAGGTATTTGATTTGAAAGCTAGCAACACAAACCTGTAAATAATCGGAGAAAAATTATGACCACACCTGCTGAAAAGGAAAACCTATAAACGAAGCGCCATTTCTCCATTTCCAATAGTTGTTTTTATCGGGACCCGTCGCGGCAGGTACAACCAGTTTTCATTGGAACTGTCGTTTAACTAGTTTTCGTTATACTGTAACTACTTTATTAAACCCATTTATTAGAATGTAATGTGGTTCGACCCTTTAAGGCGCGTCATCGACATAATTTTCGTCGCCGTAAAATAATATAGAATTTCGTTGAAATTTTATGGGATGACAGATATGAAGCTGGTGGTCTGTATTCGATCGTCGCTAACGTCACACATCAGTTGCTGACCCCCATGTCTAATGATTACAGGGAAAAGGTGTTGATAATTGGTTCCTGTCGAACACTGGTGCCACTTTGAGAAACTTAAGGGGTAGTTCCTCGAACCGTTTGATCGAAAGATCGTCAGTGGGTTTCTAGAGGGAATGGCATCACACAAGCGAAAGGGGTCGGCGGAGTAGGGAAAGGGGTCACCCTATTCTCGGATCGGATCGGTGGAGGCTAGGTGCTTCAAAGCTATTAAATTTCTTGTTTTGGTTAACGTGATCAAAAGGTAAATAAAACTCGCTATAGGCACTCTATTTTTATTCTTTCGAAGTTCGAAGTAGATGATTACTAATATATCATATACTTATATATATACTATCATATACCTTTAAATATATTTTTCGTTGGTAAGCTGCTTACCAACTAAAAATCTAAGCTCAAGTATGAACCATTAAAAAGAGCTGCTCAGCTTTCGTCACCCTGCGTTTATTAGATGGACATTTGACCACCCTTGGATGGGCCATCTAAAAAGTATTTCAACTAGCACTTTTCCCGCGACTCCGTCCACGTGGATAATGTTTTTTTTTTTCGTACAAAATTGAAAACTTTGATTCCCAAATATAAAAAAATACACTACCTACAGATCCCTTTTTTTATTGAAATAAAATATTTTAAGTACTATGTTACCGGCAAGGAACAAAGCATTCTACCGCTACAATATTTTTTGAAATTGGACCAGTAGTTCTAGAGATTACCCTCCACAAACAAACCAAATCACAAACTTTACCCTTTATTAATAATAATAATAATATGTAGCTTGGGCCCTGCCCCGCTGCTGGTGGTACTCTAGAATTAGTTTTTTATAATGTTTTATTGTTTTTTTATTAAAATATTGTAAAAATCTAGTTTTAAGAAAGAAAATAAATAAAGAGTATAATAATAATATAATAACTCATAACAAAATTATAAAGAGGAAAGCTTTGTATTTTTGTTTGTAACGAATAAACTCAAAAACTACTGGGCCGATTTAACAAAAATATTTCACCATTAAAAATATTAAAGGCTATATTAAAAAAGAAATGTCCACCCGTGTGAAGCCAGGACGGGCCGCTAGTTAATAATAATAGTGTAGATATAGATATAGATATTTGCCATTACAACTGCAATCGGGTAATGTTGTTTGTTTCGAGTTTTAATTGTAATATTTATAATTATGTTTTACTTAACAATATAAAAGGGGTCAACCCTGTCTGCTGTCCGCTCGACGATTGTTACGTATGTAATATACTTTATTAACTACTTCCACGTAAAGGTAATACAAGAACACTTCCGATAGATACCTTTCCAAGCTCTCAGTATGTCCCTTCGGTCTTTCGTAACTGGATGCGTTCAAAGTTGCCGCAGCACAAACATATTTTTACCTAAAAAACACAAAGAATTAAACCTTATGTTAGTACTAATAAAGAAAATACGACAGCTATGTATTGATGTCAAGCAGTTGGTCTTGTGCCGCTATTATTTTAACCAGCTGATGTTTTTAGGTCTTTTTTCAGATCACTTTTACTATCACTCGTCGGTCGCCAACTCGAAACTGGTTTGCCAGTTACGCTTACTGACATAACGGCGCAGCACGATGAGACAAGTGGAGATACGTTCTTGACATTCGTAAAAAGTGAGGTTTAAGTCCTTATTAAGTTGTTTGGCCCAATTAAGGCTGCGTTTCCACAACAGCTGTGCAAGAAAACTAAGCAGGGGAAATGTTCACCAATAGGATTTAAGTACTTCATTTTCTTTGCCTCGTTCATGCTTTATTAAAAACTAGTGGCCCGTCCCGGCTTCGCACGGGTGAACCTTTTTTTTTTAATGTAGCCTATGTTACTCAGCGCTAATGTAGCATTCTAATGGTGAAAGATTTTTTAAAATCGGTCCAGTAGTTTTGAGTTTATTCCTTACAAACATACAAAAATACAAAGCTTTCCTCTTTATAATATGTATGATAAGTTTTTTTTTTTGTTCACGCACCGCTTATTTACCTCACACACTCTCGATCTGATCCGAAGAATCTAGTAGGAAACGGGGACGCCCTTGCCTGTTCCCTCTAGAAACCTTCTGACGATATTTCAATCATACGGCTTGGGGAACCGTCTAAGTTTCTCGCCGCCCTTTCTATCCGGTGAAGCTGTAAACGTCGTATGAAACTTTGAAGCCAACAGCAAGCTCTGATGGAAACGCAGCTAAATAGTTATGTCGAACTTTTTGTACCTACGTGTATTTTTATGTAGTTGTTGTGTTTTATTTTAGGTGTACAATTAAGTTTATTTATCTTATCTTATCTAAATAGGATCCTTAAACAAGGCGTGAAGAAGCGACTTGCGGGCCGGCAAGATGAGGCCGTTAATGCTTCACTGGCTGTCTCCGTGTCTGAACTCCGCTTCTGCTTGTCTTTTGAGTTAAAATGGCAATGGCATCCTGACTATAAATTAACAAAATATAAAAATTGTTTCGGCACTTTAAGGACTAGGCAGTAATGTTAAAGTCATTATTCTATTTCTATATTACTTTACTCCTTTATTTTATTTTATTTAAACTTTTGCAACATATATATTACATGGAAGACTTAAGCCCTGAGGCATTCTCTACCAGTCAACCAGAGATGGTGCCGAGATTAATTGGTAGGTGCAATTTGTTTTTGGTGCCTTTCAATATATAGAAATAAAAAAACGTTAATGAATCCGTACATGAAGTATTGTTTTTTCAACGTGTTGTTATCGCGTAGACATAAGAAAACAACAGCTGTATTGAGACTCATTGCCCGCGGTCGATGTTATAATATTAACAATTCTTGCTCCAAAGAACATTTCGTAAGTCTCTTAAATAACTCCTCCAATCATTAGGTTACATGGACCGTGGTTTTTTATCCTTTTACAAGACGTTTACTTTGTCAAAGAAATTGCGTTTCTTAATGGCGCTATTGGCTAGTCTTTTATACTTTAAACTTTTATCAGATTGTGTGTTTTTTGTCAAGTTGTTGAGGGTTTTTTTTTACATACCATATATCTTTTTGGGCATTATATATAATATATATTTTTTCTACTTTTATCGATGTAACACCCAGAAGTAAAATATTTGGATACACCTCACGTGTAGGCCAGTTTGCTCTATCTAAATACTCGTATGTTATGGAGGTATCACCTTTTTGTTTATTCCTTAAATAAAGACATAATTTTAAAGCATAACTAAGGAATCTTATCTTATGTTATCTTATCTTACCTTACCTTACACATGGGAAATCAAACATTATCTTGTCCCTAATTCTTAAGCAAACATTCAATTTTATTATAAAAAATATTTTTTTAAATTTTAACAACTAAGAATTTTTTTAGGTAAGTTTTTACTGGCCTTTACAACGTAAACGTTTTACTTCTTTCACTGGTAATATAAACTATATAGTGTCTGCTGCGCAATTCTTGGCATCCCACAAGCGCGTCCTCTAAACCACGGAATTAATAGTAATCACCGCCGCCCATGGACACCCGAAAACCAAAGTAATCACAGATGTGTTGCCGGCCTTGAGGAAGGAGTTGCACTATACAGGCCAACAATTATTTAACTGTTCTGTGCTCTAAATCACAGAATAGACCTTATTTAACTGTTCTGTGCTCTAAACCTACTTGATTCTTCGAGGGAATATCTCGGAGAAGTCCTAGCCTTTGCTAGGACTCCTCGGTTGGGTTGACCATTTCGTGGTAATAATTAGCTAATAGGTAGATACTAGAACCTAAAACCTAGAGCCTAGAACTTTTGTTATACTTTTTGATAGCTTACTAACCAAGCAGTTATGAAGATAGACATAATTAAAACACAGTAAGATCAAAATTCCTTGTTTACTTTTTAATCCTGCAAGATTATTTAAAGCTGCTAGTCTAGACATAAAAGATTAAACAAATATTCCAGTAATCAATCAAAAAGCTCAATAAATCGCTAAGTCATAATTAATTCACTTGAGATCCAACTAATTTCTTGCCACCTCTTCGTATGTCTTGGGTTATTTATTACCCTTGATAAATTATTCATTACGAGAAATTCCTTTGCAAATATTTATAGACACTAAATAGGTATTTAAAAACGAACATGCTTTTTTTAAGCTGTTTGCTATATTTAAATGTTTTTTATTTAAGAGACCTATGAAGACATGCTATGACGGGAACGATATGGTGACTAAGCGGTCACCTGATGGGAAGCATTCACCGTTTGCTGCTAGCATATTATATTTTTTTTAGAACACGTTAAAATTGTTATCCTTTTGTATTTTGTGTTATTACTTTTAGCTGTTCCACATAAAGATGTATGTCAATCTGTGATCAGCGTTGTGGGCTGCATTATCGTTAAAAAGTTTAACTAACCCTATATTATGCATAATTGGGTAGTTGACAACAACAACAATTAATTCCAGAACAATAAACGTATAAATGAAATCACGTAACAGTTTTTTATAACATTGACCAATTTTGTATACCTTTACGGGCCTGCTGGAAGAAATTTCACTTTGAAATAAGCAGCGCCCTTGTACTTATATTCTTACTATTTTCTCCCTTCTGTTTGTTTGTGTGTACAGACGCCTGCACATCAACCTATCCAAAACTTTCAAATTTCTTCAATACATTGTCAACCGTATACCTTAGTTATAAAATTCAAAGTCTATTGAGGAAATTTGACAGTTTGTAGTAGGTTGATGTCCAGGCGTGTGTACAAAAATTATAAATAAATAAAATATAAGCAGGCGAGCCATGTAATAGGAAGTGCTCATCTCCGCCTATGGATATCTGCATCATCCGGTGAGCTGCTTGTGTGGAACCGACTTTGAGAGCTAATTACAAAAGTGGGAAGTGGAGTTAAGTAGTTGCTTAGTGGAGTATCTATGTAAAGGGATCTATCTTCTGCCTTATCGAAATTTTACTTATTACTTTTATATTTTCCCATTCGCTTCTAACCTTATGTTAGGAGGATGGAAGAATGATACCATAATTTACCAAGTTTGGAATATCGAATTGGTATTCCAATTGTGAACAGTAGTAGACAACCTCCGTAGCCGAGTGGCTTGACGCCAGACATTGGGCGGCGCTAACTCTGAGGTCCCGGGTTTCGATTTCCGGTCGGGTCAATGTCGAAAACGAACTTTTCGATATTGTGTTGGGTCTGGGTGGTTGTGGTACCGCCTTTGTTTCTGATTTCCATGAAACGAGTGCTTTATGCCTGATTACACCATTGACCTTTAAGTTTTAGGTGTCCCCTAAGCCATATTAGGTGACAGTTGTTGGAGCAAAACCGTCACCTAAGGGGTCACCTAAAACTTAGGGGCTCAATGGTGAAATCAGGCATTAGCTACTTACCTTGGGATCAGAACAATGTATGTGATGTTGTCTAAATATATATATATATATAATATTATAATAATATATTATATAATATTATATTTAAATTGTGAATAAGAAAATGATAAGGTTCGATTTATAATTGAATGTTGCCTACACGATAAAAGCTTCACGCACATAACTTACCTATCTATCTACACCTTTGGCGCGCGCAGAAGGCAACTTGCTGGTCTCAATAACTTGTCGTCCTATAAAAAGGGTTTATCATTTTAGTTATGTACAGTGTACATTTTTACGGAAACTAGCTTTATACTACTTCCTGCTACTTTGAGATACAAATCCATATAAATTATTACTTTTCAACAAATCCACACAATCTAGTTGAGAAAACTAAATAGAAGAGTCTGACCGTGGCCAGACAATGGTCTGACCACGTCAGGCATAGACAGTGACGTTTTTGGACTTTCTCGCTAAAAATAAGGCTTTTATTAGGAACAACAAAAACAAAACACAAAAATTTAATTAAGTTTTTTTTGTGTGCAATAAAAATAATATAAGTAATAAACTTTTTGTGCAATATCGCGTATACCTACAGTTTAACAGTAAGAGTGAATTCCGTAGTCATTACGATGATTATACAATAAATCAGCGTGTATCCCGCCACCATTATGGCGCCTTATGTAACAATAAACGATTTAAATTCCACGCCAGATTTGTCCGCTTGTTAATGCTAATATATTCTCAGTGATGTCACCTGCCGCAAAGGAACATTTCCTACCGAAAAAGAACTTACTTTCCCAAGCTTTTACGTGCATTTAAATATTAGGCAATTCAAAGCTGTCCCGCCCGCCATTTTGATAATGACGCGATTATGAGAAGACTCTTAATTACGATTTTAATATGTTTTGCAAATGGCTGATCGCGTGACGTTATAAACTTCTTAATGGACCGTGTCGTGCAAAAATGTTAAAATGTTAGAAGCTACATGTTGGTTGACCTCAAAACAGCTGTAATAAACAAACTAAGTAATAAATATGAGTTAAATTCACTGCAATCTTATCATATTAGGACTTGCTGAGGTTTCCCTTTCGCAGTAACAATACAATAAATACTCGTATCAACTAGTTTAATGGTTTTCTAGAAGGACCTTCTTATAGTATAAGTAGTTATTATATTATACTAGCTGACCGGCGGACTTCGCACCGCTTTGATAAGAACACCCGTATCCCATGATGGACCCCTATAGCAGCGCCACCTACCGGGTCCAAATGTAAATCTAAACCATTATCCACCTGAACAGACACAAAAAAATTATCTAAATCGGTCCAACCGTTTAGGAGTTCAATAACATACACACGCACAGATGACTTATATACTTATATATAAAGATTGACCATGTATTGGTATCTAAGTCCTTGTTTAATCTAATTGGTATTCTGTAAGGTTAAGTAATATTTTGGCATATGTACCTATTTATCTAATTTTAGCTTGTAAATAGGCATAAGAAACATGACTTAAGTGTCTAATGTTATTAGTTTTATTATTACATAAAAAAAACGCAATAGCAGTTTTATCATGTCGATATGTTGATGTCGACCAATATGTAACTTGTAACATTCCGGCCCAACATGTTCGGTTACTGGAAGGTTAATGAAGTTGTTTCTGTGAAGTAGCTACCGGATTCATATCCGGATATGATTATGAAGCCACTCTCACAGTGCCTGACGGATGGACATAAATCTGGAACTCCACCTCATTTCTGTTAGGCTGCTCGTCCTAACGTCCTAACGGCTCGTCTTACCATGACCTCTTAGAGCAGTATTGCCTGCATTTTTTTTACAGTTATGAAAACGAGGCGCGTTTATATATTTTAGTTTTATAAGGGGTTATGCGTGGCCCTGCTGTACTGATGTCAGTACAGCTGGGCCACACCTGTATCTCGAGAATGGAACCACGTAGCGAAGATCTGTTTGCATAGAGAATTAGCCGATAATTAGTAGAAATTAGTCGCTAAGTTTCAGAATTAGTCGGTGTCGCGTTTAAAAGTCATAAGCGGTTATTTATGGCCCAGCTGCGCTGACGCGTCAGCACAACTGGGCCACCTGTAACTCGAGAATGGGACCACCACGAAGCGAAAATCTAATTGCATAGCGAATTAGTCGATAATTAATCGAAATTAGTCGCAAAGTAACAGAATTAGTCGGTCTCGCGTTTAAAAGTTATTAAGAGATTTTTGGGCTTGAGAATGGAACCACGTAGCGAAGATCTGTTTCCATAGAGAATTAGTCAATAAGTCGCTAAGTTTCAGAATTAGTCGGTGTTGCGTTTAAAAGTTATAAACGGTTATTTGTGGCCCAGCTGCGCTGACGCGTCAGCACAACTGGGCCACCTGTGTCTCGAGAATGGGACCACGTAGCAAAAATCTAATTGCATAGCGAATTAGTCGATAATTAGTCGATACATCATATAAAAATTCAGAATCAGTCGATGCCCCGTTTTAGAGGAAAAAGGCATTCTTTTTTTTCGTGTAGGAGCCTGGGGGCCATAATGCGCGCAGTATGGTTTTGAATTATTTTGCGAACTTGTCTATTGTTAAAAGTATAATTTATATAAGTAAAACAGTATTAAGTGAGAGAATAGTGAACAATTTCAATCAGTTTCATATTATTTCTCGATTAGTTTCTGGTTTAATCGATGTGTTTTGCATGACAACATTATATATCTGCTCTCCTAGTCTATGTACCTACAACTTTGCAAGGTAAATATAACTAACGAAATCATCATCATCATCATCAGCCATTCGCGGTGAAATAAAATAAGTAGATAATAATAAAAAAAAATTATTAACATTGTATAACATTTGTTGAGATCAACTTTACTAAACCTATAAACCTTATAAATATTTAAAAAATTACTCCCATCAAATCTGGCTGTTTGGGTATTTTTTTAATTGTTCCCAACTTCCCACACATGTTGGAAAATGAAAACTGACAACACTGTTAAGAATAGGGTGTCGCCACGATCTTCTCTTTGCTAAACATTTAGATTCAACTGCTTCAAGACATTAAACAAGTAAGAAAAGTTATTACGTCATTCAGTTACATAAACTCAAAGCAGGTGCTCCGGAACTTTCATCAATTTTTATGATAAAACTGGAACCAACAATATGCAGACGAATTGAGAACTTCCTCATTTATTGAAGTCGATTAAAAACCTGAATTCTTGATAAAAATGGCAAATTGCAGATTTGACGGTAAGTAACATGGCAATCAAATTCTCATAAAAAAATCTTTATATATATAAATCTTCTGTGCGTGTGTATGTTATTGAACTCCTTATAAACGGTTGGCCCGATTTGGATGACATTTTCTGTGTGTTCAAGTGGATTCGAGAATGGTTTAGATTTACAATTGGACCCGTTAGGTGGCGCTGATATAGGTCCATCATGGGATACGGGTGTTCTTAGGTGGACGAATGATTTGTTTGTTTTGTTGTCATGGAAACTGTCAACGTGAAACTGCCAAAGTGGTAAGAAGTCCGCTGGACAGCTAGTTTAATATAATATCTTAACCACACAAAGTGACGTAGGGTAAACTACCCAATTATTAACACTATTGCTTAGTAAAAGAATTTAAAAATCAATTAATAATTTGACAGTTTGTGGTAGTCTGATGTGCAGGCGTGCGTACTAACTAACTGTCTACTTATAAAATGTTTTTGTTTTGTTTATATAATTTTAACGCAAATTTTGTTGCGAAACAAATTACAAAAACACAAATGTTGAAAAAATTTCCACGAGCAGGATTTGAACCCTTCTGACATACCGGGTCAGGTGCAACTACATAATATCCTAAAATCACAGGCATGCCTATAAATTATTGTTGTGAAAACTATAATATGGATAACATAATATAGATTTTTTATCTTACTATTATTATTTATTATATGGCATCCTAGAGCGCCTAAACAAATATCGCCTAGATTTATCACTAAGGCGCTCCCCGTCTCCACAGCTCGTGAATCGCAACGATAGGTAGTCTTGCCGTACCATGGACCCGGTAATGGGTCGACCCACCGGGACCACGGGTCTCGCCGTACTGGGCCGCGTGCATGCAGACCACAACGGTCAAAACAGTAGGACTCGACACGATAAATGACAAGGTTGCCAGTGCCAATAGCATGCACGCCTACAAGCATTAGGCCCTTAAAACGTATGACCTTATATTATGAATATACCTTTTTAGTGCACCTTTCTGTAAAACCGTATTTGGGTCTTCTCTCCTATTTCAAGACTTTGCAAGTTGATAAAGTGTTGGGCTAGATGTTTTATCTGTCTCTTTAACTAGTTGTACTGTGTTGTCAATGTATTAGTGTAAACAATTTTTGGTAAATCAAAAAATAAGTAAATAAATGACACCAAATGATCTGCATAGTTGTAGTTAAGCACCTATAATAAAAATATGTCTTGGAAGGGGGTAAACATAAAAAACAAACAGATAATATCGAATACACTTTAATTTTGAACAAAGGTCGTATTTACAGTTGGCGAAATGGGAAGGGGAGCAGGAAGATTGTTGAGGTGGTTAGTATATGGTGGTGCCGACGTAGCCGGGCGCTACCAGCCGGGCCCCGCCGAAGCCGAGGCCGTTGACCACCGTGGGGCCGGCCACCAGGGTCTGGAGACAACATCAAAATTAATAGTAAATGTTATCATCATACAACTTCATACAAGTTGCGACAGCAGAGTGCCTAGTGTGGGATTTGTTTCTATCCGTATTCATTCGATTACATTTGCGAAAACGAAAATTTGTATTTCAAAATTTTAACTCTTCTCGTATGTCGCCAGGAGGCGCTGCTTCAATGCCATACTAATTTTCGTTTTCGATAACGTGATCGAATGACAAATGAAACACACTACCCCGCAAGTGTGCGCGGCTGGGGACACAAGCGAAGCGTCAAAAATAAATACATATCCCCAAACCTGTACTAGCGCATCCAATTCAACCAGGTCGCCAGGTAAAGACACCTCGATCGTAAATTTCAATAGTGATTTTTTTATAAATTTACTAGCTGACCCGGCAAACGTTGTTCTGCCATATAATTTTTCTGGATAGGGGCACCCTAATCACCCAGCGATATGAAATATACTTTACGACCTATTCTCATACCTACCGAATATACATATAAAATTTCATAAAAATCGATCGAGCCGTTTCGGAGGAGTATGGCAACCAACATTTTACACGAGAATTTTATTTAAACTAGCTGACCCAGCAGACTTCGTATCGCTTTGACAGTTCCTATTAACAATACAATGAAATCGTTTCTATGACAACAAAACCAACAAACCCTATGTTTCACAGCTAGGAACATTTTGTATTGGAATATTAAACAAAAAATTGGGGTGGACCACTCATCCATCCATCACTTAGGGGTATGAAAATAGATTACGACCGATTCTCAGACCTACCGAATATACATATAAAATTTAATAAAAATTTATCGAGCCGTTTCGGAGGAGTTATGGCAACTAATACTGTGACACGAGAATTTTATATATATAAGATAAGATAAGATGAGTTACAGAGAAGGCTCGTGCCGTAGCAGTGGGGACATAGTATGAACTGGGGCCCAACCGCCTAACCGATCGCTTTGACTACGTGTATAGTTTATGACGACGTCATCTCGTCATTTCGTACCGCCTATGAAAGCAATATCTATAGCTATAGGCTATAGCTTTCGATATTGCTTTCATAAGCGATCGGTTAGGTGGTCGGGGGGCTGGTGATGATGCTGTGATGATCGCGAATAAAAAAATCTACATACCCTGCCCCATGGGGAGACGAGTCCCGGGGCCAACCCTGGAGCAACTAGGCCTGGCCAGCCCAACAGCTGGGGAGCGGCGGAGGCCAGCGCCAGACAACACAGCAGGAAGAACACCTTCGAGAAGACACAGTGAATTAGTTCAGAATAAAAAAATTACTTTCCTCGAACAATTATTATCATATTTTTTGTTGTGTGCGAGTATAACGTACTACTATCAAAGTACTCACACACACTCGACAAAAAAAAATGGTAATACCGTTAATAATTATTATTCTAATGTACAGTCACAAGCATTACCATGTATACACTTTAAATGACTTAATTTTCGTTTACCTATAAATTGTAAACTGGCTGCCCCGTTTGTTATTCAGTATGTCACAAAAACCTTTATCATAGAGTGCCCCTGGGAATGTTGCATTTTAATGGATATAAAAGCGTATAAGCCCAACAGGCTTTTTAAATATTATTTAAAGATACATAAAATAAAAATGAATGGTACAAATTGATTAGTACTTGAACAGAAACAGAATGCAAAAAGTAGACTGTATGCCTCAAAGCAGTTTCCATTAGTAAACCATTGTTTAAAACAAAACAAAAATGTTATAAACTTTTATTGTTGAAATCTGTTTTAAAATTTTTACCACTTTTAAAACAAATACTTAATACAAATAAATACTCACGGCGTATTTCATGTTGAAGTTAGTTGATGTAGATCTCACTAGAACTGCTTGGAAGCCTTCTGAGAGCAAACTATGCCGCCCTACGGAAGCCCACAGCATATATAATGCCCTAGAAGGTCGCCTACATCTCCCTAGGCGCGCCTAGATCTCTAAAGGTCGACACATTTGAATAACAAATGAAAATTCTTGCTTGCAGAAAAAGTAGAGTTGTAGGTGATAATTATGCGGACCAGATATGGATTGATATCATGGGCGCCGCATTGATAAGATGTTGTCAGCTGTTAAAGGTTTTTAATTAATCGTTGATGATTATAGGGCTCTTTAATTTGTTTGTATATAAGGAAATAGAAGGGAAAAGCCTTTATTGTATCTGATGGTAAATGACGATAAGGCAGAAAGAAGATGAAAGCGCTTCATCCAGTTGAAGGATCCAATTTGTCTCCAATCCAATCCACCCTCCTCCTCCGTCTGTCCAATGGAGCGGAGTCAGTCAGTTAGATAGACGTCCTTACATTGTTTAATCTTTTTTGTATTATTATTATTATTATTGTTTTAACTATAACTTCATTTAGGACCAGCATTGTTGCGTTTCAAATTATACCCAAAATGTCATGCTGTGTACACTCCTTTTGGATTACCGTCTAGCTAGTAAAGTTAACCAAATATGTTACTGTACTCATGCATTGATTGTAATCTGTTTGTGTACCTATAGAAATAAATAAATAACAAATTGACTTAGATATAATGTTAATAGCCAGCGCTTAAAATAAGTTCTTTTTTAGCCAGAGGAAACTCGCGTCCTTGTCCCCTAAGGAGAGCAACGTGCTATAGGCTCGACCTGCGGGGGTATGTAGATTTGGCCCAGGTGGTGTTGGTCAACCCACTAAAACCCCCGGGACTCAGCAAACCTGATGTGTGGGCAGGGCGGCTCCCATACGTTAAGTCCGCCAATTGCCCACCAGAGTGCCTTGCAGCACCAACCAAATTATCACTCACTTTGAGCTCCCTCGACCAAACAGCTACTTCCGAGGCTTAAGGGCAAATCTAGCGACCTACCGCAGGCAACGCCATGAGCACTTAAAAGAAGCCCTACCGTTTGGTAAACCAAAAACCAAAAGAAATACTGTAAGTTAAATCAAAGTCGCACCACCATAATATTGTGTGTGTAAATTGTGGTAAACTAGATACCTACAAGCAGACAGTTTGCCACAATTTTTGAAATAAATAAACATTAATTAACATTTTTTTTAGACATATTATACTATTTTTTCTCATATGTAGGTAGGTACCTAGGTAGTTTTAGAAACATTTTAACATATTTTTCCAAAAATTTAACTAAAAATATCTTGTAGCCGCTATCTTATAGCGGCTTCCCACCTTTACCAGATCGTCGGTCCACCTTGTTGGAGGCCTGCCCACACACTGCGCTTTAAATTTTAGTAGTAAGTAATTAATGGCTTCTTCGGCCATAATTTGCATGATGTGTTTATCTGTAATTGGCTGTGCATTCAGTTTGAAACCGCAATGCAATGTACCTAGCGAATAAGTTTCAATGTAATCCAATCGTTGTTCCCTCAATGCTGAGGATCGTCACCATAGCGTTTGGTGGTGGAGACAAGCGCTCTCCATCTGGCCAAGATCAAGGTCAAAATAGTGACAGCCAGTACTTAAAAGAAGTTTTTCTGTACCCGGAGAATAATAATAATTTATAATAATAATCCGCGATGTGGATGGACTCGTGTAGCTGCAATGTAGTATAGCTGTCGATAAATCAAATAAAAATTAAAGATATATAAGGATGCTAGTCAGGATCATAACCTTGAAAGCAATCATTTTGTATTGTCAAGTATATTTACATTACTCTTACAAATATTTATAACATACAGTGAAAAAAAAATATTCCCGGTTGCATAATGGTCAGTGCAGCCGCCCGGATTGCGGAAGTCTCAGGTTCGATTCCTGGCTGTGTCGGGTAGGCATTTAATTTTTTACTGTATTTTAAAACATAAATTAAGAAATTTAAAAAAAAGGTGTGGTGTGTGGGGGGGGTGTGAGAGAGGGTGTGCGTGTGTGTGAGAGAGAAAGAGTGTGTGTGAGGGCGTGGGTCTGAGTGTGCGTGTGTGTTCCGGTCGAGTGAAGTCGTCTAGAAATTTAAGGAATTATGATAATTGACCTGAGTACTTCCTATTATTATTGATTCTGTTTCAATATAATTGAGGTTTTGGAGCCAAGTTTTTAACTTAAGTTTAAAAATAAAAAGTAAAATTTACTCGTACAAACTAATATTTGAGTAATACTATGGCATTTCGGGGTTCAAACGACCACGACAGTGGGGTGGACACGAAGTTAAAATAAAGTAGAAGTATTTGGTAGGCCTTTAGAAATCGCGAACAATAGAAACGATATCATAACAATACGTTATCGCACAGTTTCGCGGAAACGATTTTGACAAGATAATTGTTTATTGTACTAACTGTAACAATGAAATATTGTAGAACCTACCTATCCAGTTTTGAGTGATTGATTTATATGGAAGTAAGTACATTGCAGCAAGCGTAACAGCTTGTAGTCATTGTTTTAGCTTATGTGGTTTTTGTTGTTCTTTACCCGACTGCGTCAGAAGGAGGGTGCAGCCACTGCAGCACATGGGAGGAAACCCCAAAAGGTGAGGTTTATTACATACCGTACTCGAGCAACGCGCATATAGACATTCTCAAACCGTGAGAGTTTGTCAATGTGTGCGTTGCTCGAGTGCGTTTGTATGAAGCTTACCTTCTGCAGTACCTATCCTTATTTTGTTACATGGGCGCTTTGACACCAAGCGTAGTATCACGCACGCGATGTCAACCAAGTTTGTGAAGCTGGTTTGGTAGGAATTGTTTGCCCGCCTGGCTAGCTACCACCATCTTATCTAAATGTCGCCGTAACAACAATGTCGATAGCGTTGTTTAGTTTCGGCAGCTAGAGATAAAATCGCCAGTGTCTCAGTATTTATTAAGGATTCTGGGTAAAGTGCGCTTCCTCTTTCGGCCTTATCATCACTTTTTTTTTCTTTTTTTGCCAATAAAGATTTGCGATCGATCGTTTGACCATAAGCAAATTTATTGCAAGTAAGTATGTGGGCTTTTCTAGTGGGGTAGCCAGCGCCGCCCCTACCAATCAAATAATGTGGCCCCGTTTAAGTCTCTTGACCACCATAGACGGGTCAACAACGGGCACAAGTGGATTTTGGTGCATGGATAGCCGCTCTATGTATGGTTTTCTGTACCGCTCGATTTCAGATGCAACTGTCGGCACGTTGAGATATTCATGAATTTCAGCATTTCTTGTGAACCAAGGAGCGCAGATCATTTCCCTTAGAATGCAATTTTTGTACTCTTTGGAGACAGAGTATGTAACTTTTACTTGCAACACCCCATAGCTGGATTCCGTAAGTCCAAATTGGTTTTAACACCGAATTGTAGCTTGTTGTCTATGGACTGTGCAGAGTTTCTTCCCATTCTTATCATCACTTAACATCAGGGTGCCTAGTGTGAGTTTTATTTACTACCCGTATTCATTCGATTACGTTTACGAAAACGAAAATTAGTATGGCATTGAAGCAGCGCCTCCTTGCGACATACGAGAAGAGTTAATCCATACAAATTATCGTTTTCGTTAACGTGATAGAATGGCGATTAAAAGGAGTACCTAGTTATTAAGTTTCTTGCTGGGTTCTTTTTAGTAGAAACAACCTTCCGAACCAGCAGGAGAATCACATTAAATATATGTATAGTTTATTACAATATATAATATTACTATTATTGTCTGTATTCATGTTATTTTATAATATACTTATATATATTTTTTACTTACTCGACATTCATAAGTGCACTATTGTGCCTAACCTGAATTTTTTACAAAAACACAAATGTTGAAAAAAATTCCACGAGCAGGATTTGAACCTGCACCCTTCTGACAAACCGGGTCAGGTGCTCCCCCAACTGAGCTATCGTGGCTCTAACCAGCCCGCCGAAATGATTCAACACTATTTACTTTTTACTTTGAAAGCCAAAGGCGCCTATTCAATGTCAACAACTACCGTCATTAACACTAAATATTTTTTTTATTTAATTTCATTTTATTGAAACTCGCACTAAGGCACCCACATGAGATAAATGTAAAGTGCTTAACCGTAAAAGAAATATAAAAAGTCACTGTCTATAGATAGTGCTTACGTCACCCTTCCCGGTAGCATAATGGTCAGTGCAGCCGCTCGGATTGCGGAAGACCCAGGTTCGATTACTGGCTGGGTCGGGTAGGCACTTAATTTTTTCAATGTATTTTATAAATATATAGTCTCTATAGTTAATTATAAAGTTACCTACTAAGCCTTCCTGTTTTGAGGTTGCGATAGAAATCATAATAATAATAATTCAGTTATAAATTTATTCAATTTAGTATGCTAAGTGTACTAACTTGTCAATGTTTATTAGGGCGGTCTAAACCCAACTGTCAAGTGATACCAGTATGCATTCGGTACAATTGTATGCAGTTATATGTAAGCAATTCAATTATTGTGTATGGTAAATGCCATTTTTGCATAATTACAATCATAATAGGTATAATAATAACTAGTTCTCGTTAGGTAGAGTTTTAGCCCAATCACGGGATCAAGCCAATTTTTACCGACTACTCAGGTAAATAAGCCGACCAAGGGCACAATGGCACTTGGTCCGCGATTGCTAAAGTAAAGCAACTTTCGCAAGGTCATATCGGATGGGTGACCAAACATTTGTTATCTTGAGCTCCTCCGTGCTTCGGAAGGCACGTAAGCCTTTGGTCCTGGCTGCATTAGTAGTCATTAACAACCACCAATCCGCATTAGGGCTCGTGCCCCAGCGGTGAGGACATAATGAGCTGATGATGATGGTGGTGGTGATGAAGCCACACAGGCGGCGTTGCTTTGATGCCATACAAAGTTTTGTTTTATTTGGCATGATCGAATGGAAAATCAAACTCACTTTAGGCACCAAATCAATTACGAGACAACTCCTACGGTTCCCTCCCAATCGTTATCGAATGTGCAAATTACATCGAAATCATAATAATAATACTCTTAATAAATTATTAACTAAGGTAAGATTTTAAATCAGCGATCAGCAGGGGTTACGATCCCGGACAATCCTGATGGCAGAGGAGAGGAGAGGGGAACTACTAAAGATTTTTGTGGGTATACCTACCTCCCTTCCTCCGTGCCCTGCCGAGCCCTTAGCGACTGGGTGGGGCTATGAGGGATCAGGAAGATAGTCCCACATAACCATCTGCGTCTCCCCGGACGTAGGTAGGTACGCGCAAAGAGATTTCTCTTGTAAAAAAAGCAAAGCAAAAAAAGTGGCAACTGCTCCTTCGCTCCCGTAGGTAATCCTCGACAACTAAGAGTACATGACGCTATTCCGAACAGTATTACATCAGTCCACTTAATACCCTTTGTTGCTGTGACTTAACGCCAATCAGGCGATTTGTAATTCAAATTATTCCCACATAACTACCATCGAGTTCACATCGCACAATAACCACTTACCAGGTTACATGAAAAATCATAAATCTTGTGTGCTTTCAATCGGAAAGCGACATTAATATCCAAGCGTGTGTGTGTTACCTATCCGCATGCCAGGTACAGACGCCTGCACATCGACCTATCCAAAACTGTCAAATTTCTTCAATACAATGTCAACCATATAACTTAAGCATAAAGTTCAAAGTCTATTGAGGAAATTTGACAGTTTGTGGTAGGTTGATGTGCAAGCGTGTGTACTACTTGCAGTGATTTTGACAGCGTACAACTTAGTATAATATACCATCTTAGATCACTTACTTCATATAATCGATTTAGGCCCGATTTTTCAAATCTCAGACAAATTTTATCCAACGAATAACATTGTCATTATGACATAATTATTTTCTAAAGAGAATCTGTCATTATATCAAAATTATTTAATGAATAAACTTTAACTGACGATTGAAAAATCAACCCTTAGGACATCACATTTGAATACCACATGAATTGCAATAAATACCTTTGACTTTGTCTTTGGCCAGCATAAGTGAGGGATAACTTTGACACTGGTAAACTATTTGAACCAACCGGACCGAGCCACTTATCAACATCATCATCGTCATTTAAGCCCGTAAGCACCCACCGCTGGGCATAAGTCTCCCCTTTAACACGCCAACTTGCCGATCACGTGCGAGGCTCGTCCACTGCCTTCTAGCCGGGGTAGCTGGCGTGACACCGTCTGACCATCCGAGCAGGCAGCTATTGGTCTGCCTCTAGGCCGCTTACCATCTCTGGGCTACCACTCCGTCACCGCCTTGGTCACTAAGAATAAATCAAATAAAAGCACACCACGTAGCTTAGAGGAGAGACTTCTCTGCGTCCAGGCGCAATGCTGGTTGTTCCCATACTCGCGCGGCTCCACGGTGTCAGTCCGGTACACTGCGTTCTCGATCCAGACCGCGATCCGGTCCGATATCACATTGATGGGCCAGTGTCAAATAAGGGATATCTCCCAAACTTTGACACTGGCAAATTGTACGAACCACACCCTAATCACAAAAACACAAATGTTGAAAAAATTTCCACGAGCAGGATTTGAACCTGCACCCTTCTGACATACCGGGTCAGGTGCTCTTCCAATTGAGCTATCGTGGTTCTAACCAGCCCGCCGAAATTATTCAACACTATTTACTTTTTACTTTGAAAGCCAAAGGCACTCATTCAATGTCAACAACTACCGTCATTAACACCCGATCATAATATTTTTACAAATACTAAAGATCAGTTAAGAAGTAGGCAAGCCATTTATAAAATGTTTTTGTTTTGTTTATATAATTTTAACGCAATTTCACATGCTAATCGTCATTATCACCATTATTTCAGCATTTTCCCGCCACTACCTTGGCCACTAAGAATAAAGAAAATCTGATTTACCACTCAGCAGATGAGCGGCTTCTCCGCGTCCAAACGCATGTGCTGGTCGTGGCCAGACTCGCGCGGCTCCACGGCATCAGCCCGGTACACCGCGTTCTCGATCCAGACAGCGATCCGGTCCGAAATCGCCACCATGAAGCGGGCCAGGCGGCCTGGGTGCGTGCGCGTCGGTTTCGGCTCCCCTGGTACAGAGTACTCGACTTTAGAGTTGACGACCCAAACAGTGGAAACTGCGAATTGTACTCTTATTGCAACGAGAAGTTTTTTTTTTTTTTAGAGAGATTGCTGATTGCCGCTGCGGCATTTTCAGCTTCACCGGGCTTTTTTGGGGGCGGCGAGGAACGTAAAGGGTCCCTCAAGCCGTGTGAAACGAATCACCTTCAGAGGTTATCTAGAGGAAACGGCATCGCGCACAAGTGCGCGTCCCCGTGCCCTACTAGATTCACCGAAGGGTTCGGATCGGATCGGGGAGCGGAGCAACCCGAGGGCGCCTCTATAGGCACGGACCTCGGCTCGGGTTGACCGGGCCGTGGAGGAGGAGAGAACCGCCCAGGTACATGTCTGTACCTGGTGTGGAGCGAGTGTGAACCGGTTTTTCGTACCCTTGTTCTACGAGTACGGTGTCTTGGGCCTAAACTGGTGTGCATGTTTAGTGTATTCTGTAAATGTGTGCTGTCATTAAGAGGATCGGGCGGGGGCAACGAGAAGTGAGCGAGCTTACAGCTCCGGTAACCTACCTAGGTATCAGATAGTGTCCTATACGTGTCCACGATGCAACTCGCTTGAGACACTTATAATGTTTCTTCTCTGACACTGGTCTTAAGAGTTCCGGATGAAGAATGCGCTTCGGCGCGTCCTGATCTGGCGATATGACCTGACGTAGATGGTCCCTTGTGCGAGTTAGTTTGCTTGTGCAAGGGTTGTCTGACACCTACTTTATGACCTAGCGGTTGGTGGGGGGTGTCAGTATAAACTTTAAAGTCGTGTATAGCAGGGTTTTCCCCTGGTAAAGAAACGAAAGTCAACTCGTTGGTAAAACAACGATTTGATCAGACAGAGAGTGATAGTGAACTCAGTCCGAGTTGAGCCCTATGAAGCTGTGGAAGAATAGAAGCAGCAATAGTGCGGCAAGTAGTTATCTCTTTCCAGAATACCGATTGGCCTATCACAACAGGTTTGTAGAAGCGGAATAATTCTCCACTTTGTGACCTGTATAATGGTAACTACCTACCTAAGAGTATACGTGTGTGGACATTGCTAATACCTTGCTCTATGTCTATGAATTTATTAAAAAACAGTAATAAACAGTAGTCACTAACCTAAAATCTCTGCAACCCTCTCCAGAACGACGTCAGCGATACTTCTGAGCCTGTTTGACACCAACATTTCCTTTTGACCTTTTGCTATGTAATCGCACAGACGGTACGCCACCTGTGTTAGACGAAACTTATTTTATAACTTATTAGGTAGGTAGATACCGTCTATAAGTGTGTTCCCGAAAACGACTAGTTGGTAAAGCCGAAGTTGCCAGGAAGCAAAAGAATTGTAAACATAGTATAAGCCTCCGTTATCATCAGCCTATAAGTAATACCTACTGGTAGGCTCCGGCCTTTCATTTCGATTTGTTATATGAATTTCGCGAACATATATTCAGGTGCAGCTAATTTTAGGATCGAATTTTTTAGCAAATCAATTTTTCATGTTAGATATATATATTTTGTGAACGCCTTATTTAGTTGCAGCGGATCTCAGTATCGCATTTTTTAGCCAATCAATATTTCGTGTTGGATATATTTTGCGAACATCGTATTTAGTTGCAGCGGATTCCAGGATCGCATTATTTAAGCGTAAAAAAATAAAATATAGATTATTAATAGTTTAAATTAAGAAAAAGTTACTTTTAGTTTTAAAGTGCAGTAAACAGTTAGGTTTCGTATTTAGTTATTCAAAAATAAAAAGTTTATACTGAGTAAGTATTTTTATTACCTTATGACGGACATTACAAATTTTATTCAAAATAATGAAAAACGAAGGTACACTAAGGTCGATTCGCAAGAGCTGACACGAATGGATTGAATGAGTGAACGAAAGTATACAAGTGTGTAAAATAATAACAGGTTTTCAACTATAAAACCAGTGCCTCAGTAGTTGAGGATTCCGGGTGAGTGCGCTTCCACTATTAGCCTTATCATCACTTAACGAAACGACAAAAAAAACTTCTGAATAGCAATACTAGAATGTTGGATTTTTGTACGACTGCCGTAGTCAAGTGTAGCTTGCCGTGTCAGGTGTTGCCACATCCGACGTCCCGGGTTCGATTCCCGGTCGGGTCAATGTAGAAATTATTCTTTTTTAAATATTTTCTGGGGTCTGAGTTTTTGTTCGTTGTTCCGGAATTCCATAACAGCTACTGTCTTTGGAGTCAGAGCAATGTATGCAATATTGTCTAATTTTATTTTAATGTTAGACCTGTGAGCTGAAGTTGACGAGCCACTTCTGACGCTGCCGCAGCTCCTTAGACTTCTCGCCGGTGTCCTTGCGGCTGGCCATGCCACTGGGGCCTATCCACCGTTTCGAGGACTCCGTCAGCATTTGGAAGTACTGCTCGGTTTGCCTGGTCGAGATCAATCAAGAAAGGTGAGAAAAACTTTTTTAACTGAATAAGTTGAAATAGTAAGCAATAAAAGGTAGGTACAGGGCAGAGCTGGATAAATCCATGAATAGTATAGGCAAAGGCATGTCTGATGTGCAGGCCACCCACCAAAAACCACCGAAAACCACCTTCGAAAGATGCTCTATTTATCAGAATTCGCATCAAAATCCGTCCAGAGGTTGCGGAGATTAGCCCGTCCTAACACTCCTAACAGGCAAACATTCGCGTTCCGGGAGTTTCTTTTATACTATGTATAGATAGATATACACATATATAGATGATTTCCTACTTATTGAGACATTAACGACTAACTCCGGGCTTAAGAAGTACTCCTCTTCTAAGGCACTCTTGATCTTGTCGCGCCTCTCCTTGGGCAGTATGGCGCACTTCTCGTCCCAGAGCGAGCGCAGCCTCCGCGCCGTGGGCCGCGCCAGCATCTCCACTCGCTCCATGTTACGGCGCATGCGCGGCGACCCGGTAATGTTCTTGCGGCGAGCGACGTTGCCTGCGCAGCAGCACAACATTGTTGGGTACTTTTTATCAGGGTGCCTAGTGAATTTTGTTTACTATCCGTATTCATTCGATTAAGTTTACGAAAACGAAAATTTGTATGGCAAAGTTGTAACTCTTCTAGTATGTTGCCAGGAGGCGCTGGCTGCTGCAATGCCATACTAATTTTCGTTTTCGTTGCGTGATCGAATGTCAAATGAAACTTACACAGGCACCCTGGGCTTGATACCGTTACCAAATTCCCACTATAGGTATCGTGAAGTAACGTTATTTCTATAAAGTTAAATTGGTATATAGCGGTAATGCAGCTAACATTACTTTTTCGATACTTAATGCGCGATAGTCAATCCGTGTAGAGCGTTTAGTTAATTTACCGGTAAAAATGCCACCCAGGTAACGATACCATGATTAACGTTACCATGATTAACGTTACCTTTGCTATTACCGTAATGTTATTAGGTATTGATAGAGGTAACGTTAACTAGATTTTAACGGTATTCAAAGCTGCTCCTTAATATCATATAGATATTTAAGATAGCCCACTGGCACTGAGCCACTGCTCAGTAGTTGAGGATTCCGGGTAAAGTGCGTTTCCACCTTCGGCCTTATAAAAAATATTTACACCACGAAACACCGGCCCTTTGTCCAGCAGTGAACGTCTTTTGGTTTGGATAATGATGATGATTAGGACACAATACCTATGGGGAAAAGCAGACATACCAGAGCTAGCGGTTTTCAAGACTTTTACATTGTCTTGAGAAGGCGATGCGAGGTCAGATTTGGAGAGGTCCACTTTGGAGAGGTTCTCTTTGGAGAGATCCGCTCTGGAGAGGTCCGATCTAGGCCGACTCTTCTCATCACCCTTGCGCGGCATTTTAAGATTTTATAACACTCAAATTTTTTTGTATGAAACCCAAAGTTTTAATGATTGGATCAGATTGGATCTAATGAGATAAAAAATATTTCATGATGGCCAAGTATGACATTGAATATTGACACTGACGATATCTTTTATACTACCTATCCAAGAAGGTTGCAAATGTCGATTTATGAGAAAAATAAAATTGTACCGTGTACCCTGACCTCAGAACAATAACTATAGCTATGTAACTATATACCTACCTACTGTACCACTCCATTGCTGGATAAAAGGCCTTAAACTATAAAATCAAGTAATTATTAATTGAAAAAAAAACCAAAGTGTTGAAAAAAACTCCACGAGTGGGATTCGAATCCGCACACATGACATGGCATGACATGCCGGGTCAGGTGCGCTGCCAACTATGCTATCGTGGCTCAATCCAACTCGCCGAAATTAATCAACACTATCTACTTTTGCATTATAAGCCAAAGGAGCCTTATTCAATGTCGACAACTACGTCAACATCCGACATACATACCTACATAATAATTTTACGCAAATACTGTTGCGGACAAATTACAATTGGAAAAAAGCCCCGCAATCGATCGGCCCCCGTTGTTCTTGCCTAACCGATAACCGATATTACCGATAAATATACCTATTTGTTTTGCAAAACAAGAATTACTAACTTATTGACTTTTTTGCTTTTTAATACAAATAGACCAGGGGCCTTACAGTGGGAACTCATAAAAATATCAGATTAATAAATCTAGAGTTTTGCTTATCTACTCCTTTTGCCTGTTTCACTTAAGTCTAGCGTAGCATAAGGACCCCATTATCCGTAAGTGCCCAGGGCCTCCAATAGGTTAAAGACGGCCCTGAATGAGGAGTCGAACTGGTGCCACCACTATGCGGCCGCACAATTTATGAACGCAGTAAGTACAACTTACTGTGTTTGTGATTGTGATATTTGAGATGCTGACATTACGATCTATTTTCTCGAAACTGTTCGCATACGATCAATACAAAAGGAATGTCAGAAACCAATTAAAATACAAATTGTCATTACTAGTTATGTCAAACAAAATCAATAAAAATGCTTAAGTATGTCAATATAGTATATCAATATGAGTCAATCAGAAAAGAAAGAAAGAAAGAAAGAAAGAAATTATTTATTGACGACACAGACATAACAGAAAAAAGACAATGAATAAGAAAACATTAAAAAAAAAACTAATAAAAAAATAATAATTATATCTCCTCAGCTTTGTGCCGTTGCGGTGCTGAGTTGCAATCAGATTGAAATCAGCAATCTCTCTCCAAAAAAAAAGTAATCGAATGGGTAAACAAAACTCATAATAGGCACCCGAGCTCAAGCTCAACAGTGTGATTCGACTTACACTTACGTTACACAAGTGGCGGTAGCCAATGTAACATTAAGAAAACGATAGCGAAGTTCAAAAAAAACAAAATGTATGGGATTGACATAAGATTGACCACGTGATTTAGCGCGGCTTATCTCAATCCCATACGTTTTATTCTTTTGGAACTTCGCTATCGTTTTCTTAATGTTACTTTGGCTAAGCCTAAAGGACACTGCAGAAGGTACTTAAGCTTAATACAAACGTTCTTGAGCAACGCTCACATCAACCTCTCAAGGACACGGTTTTCGCAACAGCTGCACCAGCTGGACTGTTCCGAGCTGTTCCGCGATCCGTGTCCGTGCAAGGGGTGTATGTGAGCGTTGCTCGAGCGCGGTATGTATTAAGCTTACCTTCTGGGTCTTATTTTGTGGTAAAGTCATACGTACAGACGCCTCCTCATCAACCTATCCAAAACTGTCAAATTTCTTCAATACAATGTCAACCATATTACTTAGGCAGGTTGATGTGCAGGTACCTAAAAAAGAGAAAGAAAAAACGAGCGAGCCTTACAGTAGTCGCATATGATGTGTAATATTTGACATTTCACCTTAGTAATAAGCAATTTTAACATTATATTCTGAAAAAAATGTGTCAGGTATTACATCATATAAAATAAATGCAGTAAACTCTTTCTTTCTTTCTTTTAGTTGATGGCTTCGTGCGATTAGCACATTTAGCCAGTGTCAAAGTAATTTTTCTTACAAGTAATACATAAATATACAATATTTCCTTCCAGTCAGTATGATGATGATGAATGATAATAAAAATGAGAAGTGAGAAATGATATAACCCCCCAACCCCTCGAGTATCTCAGTAAAGATGTGGGGCTTTACTAAGCCCTCACGCAGACTTCTTGAGAGAATTTGAAATGTGACGTTGCGCTGTTTTGTTTCATTTGCCAACACTCATGTACACTCACGAACACTTAACGGTTAATAATCCACCATTATTTCACATTAATATTCGACATAACACAAATTATAGAAAATAAAACAAAACCGCAGACATGACTCTTCACTTTCCCGCCAAGAAGTCCTGCAGTAAACTCATTAGAAGACATTTGACATATCAAAATGACCTTTGATAGTCAAATGACACAATATGTCACTTATAATAATAATGTCATGTTCTTAATATCGATTTCAAATTTAGAAAATGGCGCGCGCTTGCGCGCTTCTCGACTTCCTGTCACACTGTTACATACACTTACTTCAATCACATTTCACGAAATCACTCCCACAAATATATAGGAAGCGAGCGGAATGATGTTACACATAAAAAAAACATAAATAATTATATAAACAAACAACATTTATTAGGTAACAGGCGCAGGCCTAAGACACAGCCAGCTGCTGAGGTTTGGGGTGCCATCGTTAACCTGTGCAATGTTAGTCTCTTCGTATTTTTCAAAAGGTAGGTGCCAAACGCCAGACTTCTTTTGAGCACACGGCGTGAACTTAAGAGGAGGCTGCGAAAGATACAAAAAATCAAGATCACCAACTTATTTTATATCCCCACTTTTGCACAAGCCTTCCCTTATGACGGAAACGCCACAGGGAGAACGGGTCATAAACCTTCACGCGGACCCAGTGCGTATTGGTGGTCATTAACGACTGCTAATACAACCGGGACCAACGACTTTACGTGCCTTTCGAAGCACCGAAGAACATGATATGATAAGTTTTTGGTCATCCATTCGATGACCGGTCTTTGCAATTGCTTAACTTTAGCAATCGCTGACCAAGCACGTTTATAATTAAATTAAAACTTATCTAGGACCATAAACACAATTTTTCGTTTGTTTCGACTGTTTAACGAAGGCGTGACTAGACTACATATAACATGACATAACCCTCCTGAAGCAATCGGGTAAAAAGGGGCTTAATTCGATCTAGAAGCCGATTATTTAGCTACTTTCAAAGTGTTCGTGTATTATGATTAATATTATGTTACATGTCAACATAGTTAGCTAAACCACTTAGAGCGCCTTCACACTAGCGTTTGTCCAGCGTAGGCGTTCGATGAACGTATGCGCAGAGCAGACGCTGCGTTGTCGCAGCATGGATTCCTACGAGGAAACACTATTGATGGCTTTGCTTTTAAAAAGAAAATAAGTGCGAAAACGAGAAATTAAAAATAAAAGGATATGGGAGAATCCATTATGGAGTGTGCAGTCAAGTGAAAGTGATTATTTTGTGCTTTATTCTAAACACTTAAAAAATTATTCAAATTATTTTTATTCTTACTTTCGAATGGCGAAACCCATATTTGAAAAATTGTTACAAAAAATACAAAGTGATATACACATAAAAAATAAAATAAAATATCGATAATACGTGCGGAACAACCCCAGCGCTTAATTGTTTTATTGCACCGTGTGCCAGTTTGTTTGACGTTACCCAAGATTTATACTAACCTTCTTCACTTTTTTTGTTTCTAAGTTTTCGTTGAAAAATCATCAATAAATTGATTACAAACTACTTTCCATGCTTTTCTTTTTAAAATGCGGTTGCTGTACACATTCGAGGAAATGTTCCATATCACAGGACGTTCTTGTTTGGCATGAATAAACATTTCGATGTCAAAAGTACTTTTTGTTGTTGAACTCATTTTTACGTCGTATTACTTCGGGCGCTTGTCTACGAATTAATGAATCAACGCGTGCGAACAGGATTGTTGACACCGCAGTAACGCGGCGCATGCGCCGCGCTAGCGCAGCGTTCAATTGACTACAGAGGGAAAGTTGCGACAACGCGACACACGCGTCGCGTTGTCGTAGCGTCTGCGCTGCGCGCGCATACGCTCATCGAACGCTGGACAAACGCTAGTGTGAAGGCAGTCTAAATACAAACCTGTATCACTAGCTTCTTCTTCTTGCTGATGAATACCATCCACTGGTGTTGCAACTGCCAGCGCTGGAAAGCCAGCCCTAGCTGGTCATCCTTCAGCTTGAACCGGTGGCCTCGTAGAAGATCCTTCGACACTATATCTGTGTGGGAACCGCTTAGTATCGCCGCAGCTATGAAGTATGGATCATCTTGTGACCTTCAAAGAATGAAACAATCATCACATCAATCAATAAGTTTACAAGGCATTAATGTTTATACAAAACATTCTACTAGCTAGTGAATTCTTCGATCAATTGTGTAGGTACTAGATTCCCGATGAGCGCTTAAAAAACGGTAGGCGACTTTAGAGCCACGGAGCTACAATTAATACGAACTAGAAACGACCCATCTGTTTAATGGATGAAAAGTATTTTATAGCAAATTTAATATAAGTATTAGAAAATATATCTGGAGTGGGTTGTCTAAAAAATTTCTGGTAAATGATTTTTTATTAAATATTGCACTAATGAATAAATTGAATATCAACCAAAAGTATGAAGCCTATAGAATATACAAAAGTTGAGTTATCTATTTTTTTCCTGGCATAACTACTGGGTTAGCACTGTTGGCAGGTAAATCGATAATAGCTATTTTCTCCTATTTGTTTAATAAATAAATCTTATATCAAATAGAGCGCTATTTAATTGCGAATACGATGATATAGGGTTGTCTGTAAAAAATCTGGCCTGAATGACAGTTCTGTTGTCGAGTTTTGAAAGGTGAAAATTTTGTGCGAGTGGAAACTTGTGACAAAGAGGTCCGAGCTAAATATCCCTTGCGATAGAAGAGGACGCAGCGTTGTAGCCGAGCGCGACGTGACCGCCCGCCAGGCTGAAAGTTGCGACAAAGAGGTTGGAGCTAACTATCCCATGCGATAGACGAGGACACTACATACATTGCAGTTGCTCGCGACGAGACCGCGAAAGACCACTTTCGAGATGCATTTTTGTTCTGGATCCTTTATCTAGTACATAATTGATCGAAGAGTGAAACAAAATGAATCAAAAATAAAGGTTTCATAAATTACAAGGCGATATGTAAAATTTTATGGAGTAATAAGTGTTCCAGAAGAAAAAGATTGCTCGCTGGTATGAAAAGATGTAAGTAGGTATACTATATCAAAAATATTTTGTTCTTTTACTAAATTACTTCAATTTTATTATTGCCTCTGAAATGATATTTTAAGTAGAAGCAATATTGTATCATCTTATATATATTATTACTTGAATGACTGCTTTGCTTGAGGGCTTGTAAGGGATGCCGTTTGAGTTGCCTAAAATCAGTGACCTAAACTTCTTACATACAATTTTTGTTTAGACTAACCAATGTTTTTTTAAAACATTGGTTAATCTAATTAATATTAGAGATATGTCTCTAAAATTAAATTTACTAAAATCTTTGGCGTTCTTTTCTTTACACACAATGATGTATATTGCCGAAGTATATTTGCCTTTGATATGCGCAAGCGCCGCCATACAATCAAAATTCTATTGGGTCTGTATTCATGGCAAACAATGGATTAAACCTTAACTTTGTTAAAATTGTATTAATTGTAATTAGTAGGTTAGGTGATGTTACATTTTGCATTATTTAGGTAGCTTAGGAAGGGGGAAAGGGGTAAAAGGAGTTGCTCCTCTGCCCTGCTGCTCTAGTTTCTGAAAACCGTAGACCCCCCTGCCAAAAATAAAGTTTTTAGGATTATATTTTGTGTACCATTGATAATTAGGGCTACAAGACTTAAGGTGTTTCAATTTACACCAGTTTAAAAAAAGATGACCGTAATATATATAAATATAACAAACAATGCAATAAAGATATCAATCTCTCTCCTCAGAAGCTAAACTTACAAATCATCAATGAAGAAACTGCAAGTTTTACCCAATATATCTGTCATTTGTTTCTTAGGCCATGTCAGCATATGTTTTCTGCCCAATAGTAAAATTCTCTTACTTCTATTAGTGAAGTATGTTACAACACTATTTAACAGGGTCACTCTGTCAATAGATCCTCGGCGAGCTACATAAGCTATGTTCAGCGCATCTAAAACTACATCATAGGGTGCAGTATCGTTTACAAAATTTAAAAATTGATCTAATTCTTGTGGTGACGTTTTAAGGAACATATCAGAACCCACAATAAGTTTGTCCTTAATATTTTTTTGTAACATTATGAAGTCGTCTTCTGTTAACTTCAAGCAGTCCAATGTTTCATGGCAGCTTGTACATTCTCCACTGAAAAAAACAATTTACAACAACATTATAGCAACAAATTGGCTAAACCGTTAAAATGTGATTTATTCCATAGAATATTGTTAATTTATAATAGTGCATTTTATATACTTACTCAATTTTCCTAATTCTAGAAACATTTGCATTCCAACCCAATGAGATAAATACTTCTTGAATCTTGTGGGCTGTATCTTCGTTGATAATTGCAGAATTATTAAAAATGTGAGTACAAATATCTTCTAAATACTTAATTTTGGTTTTGTTGTCTTTATACTTTCTTACAATATAGCTGATCCACGCCTCATATGCTGTTGTTTGGAGCGGTCTGTTATTGTTCACACTCATTTCTATAAGTTTGAAGGCTTCACCTTTCTTGTTGATATCAAAGAACATAGATATTAAGGTGCTATATGCAGAATGACTAGGTTTACTGCTAAAATTAATGTCCTCCATTACTTTCAAT
Source organism: Eudonia truncicolella (assembly GCA_949315975.1). Classification (NCBI taxonomy): domain Eukaryota; kingdom Metazoa; phylum Arthropoda; class Insecta; order Lepidoptera; family Crambidae; genus Eudonia; species Eudonia truncicolella. The sequence continues at coordinate 5,458,201 of OX438838.1, read as the reverse complement.
GCTTTTTTCCACTCTTTTATAGTACAAAGTGCATGAAGTAAACGCTCACAGGTTGTAGCATCTAAAATTTTATACTTCTTATACAAATCTTCATAACATTGTAATATAAAAGATTTTTGCTCTAAAGATAATTCACTTCTTTTTCCCATTTCATGGTATAGATAAAGCAATCCATTTATAGAGCCTAAATTAAGTTCATCATTTGTACTTTTTAAATATTCGGCAAATGATAACGCTGTGTCGAACTTTTTTTTATTTACCATAAGTTTTAACAGAATACCATCTATATTTTTCAGGTTCACCGATCCAGGGATTTTTAGAGTATTATTCTTAACAGTGGTCCACTCCAATTCTTTATTGTCCGATAATATGGACTTTACATAGCCTATTTGGTCAGATCCGTATTTACCTTTCACTATAGGTGAGAAGTTATTAATAAGTCTTGAAGATACGCGAACACCTACAATGATAATAAATACATAACCTCAAAAGTACGAATGTAAATTATTTGAAACTTATTGAGGTCGACTTACACGCATTGTGAGATGATGAAAATAGTGTACGTGACAGTGAACACAGCATAATTTGGATGGTGAATCAAGGACTTGTAGGCTCTTAATTTCGTAATTTTTAACTATAGTTCTGAGTTTGCCTAAAATTGTGCTTAGTTAAATTAATCCCTTTAGATCTGTCTTTGGACTTTTTGCATTACTTTTTTTTTTTAAGTTTAGTTAGTTCCTTAAGGAACCAGCTAAGGTCATAGACCATGCTGCCATGTTATTAGTTTCTTAATTTAATTGTAATACATAAATAAACAATAATGATGATGATGAATGATAATAGAAATGGGAAGTGAGAAATGATATTACCCCCCAACCCCTCGAGTACCTCAGTAAAGATGTGGGGCTTTACTAAATCCTCACGCAGAAATCTTGTAAGAATTTGAAAAGTAACATTGCACTGTTTTGTTTCATTTGCCAACACTCATGCACACTCACAAACACTAAACGGTTAATAATCCACAATTATTTCACATTAATATTCGACATAACACAAATTTTAGAAAATAAAACAAAACCGCAGATATGACTCTTCACTTTCCCGCCAAGAAGTCCTTAGCCAATTAGATTTTTTTTTAAAGTTTAGTTTGTTCCTTAAGGAACCGGCTAAGGTCATAGACCATGCTGCCATGTCATTATATTCTTAATTTCATTGTAATACATAAATAAACAATATTATATTGATGATGATGAATGATAATAGAAATGGGAAGTGAGAAATGATATTACCCCCAACCCCTTGAGTATCTCAGTAAAGATGTGGGGCTTTACAAAGTCCTCACGCAGACTTCTTGTGAGAATTTGAAAAGTAACATTACACTGTTTTGTTTCATTTGCCAACACTCATGCACACTCACGAACACTTAACGGTTAATAATCCACCATTATTTCACATTAATATTTGACATAACACAAATTTTAGAAAATAAAACAAAACCGCAGACATGACTCTTCACTTTCCCGCCAAGAAGTCCATAGCCAATTAGCTTCTTTTTTTTTTTTTTTAAGTTTAGTTTGTTCCTTATGGAACCGGCTAAGGTCATAGACCATGCTGCCATGTCATTAGTTTCTTAATTTCATTGTAATACATAAATAAACAATATTATATTGATGATGATGAATGATAATAGAAATGGGAAGTGAGAAATGATATTACCCCCCAACCCCTCGAGTATCTCAGTAAAGATGTGGGGCTTTACTAAGTCCTCACGCAGACTTCTTGTGAGAATTTGAAAAGTAACATTGCACTGTTTTGTTTCATTTGCCAACACTCATGCACACTCACGAACACTTAACGGTTAATAATCCACCATTATTTCACATTAATATTCGACATAACACAAATTTTAGAAAATAAAACAAAACCGCAGACATGACTCTTCACTTTCCCGCCAAGAAGTCCATAGCCAATTAGCCCATCCTTACAAATGTCACTTTGACTTCAGTTCTCTGTTCAGGGAAAGCAAAGGGATCTAAAGTATACAGCATAACTTTTTGGCTTTTTCTTTATTAATAAAAAACAAAACAATTGAGGGAATATCGTTTATTAATTATCCTAGCAGCTACTTGGGCCAGCGTATAAGCATTGCTATTTAAGGTGGCAATGCTGTTAACCTACTGGTAAAGTTGAATATGTTTATCCATTGTTTTAGTTTATATCTTATCATTATTCAATACTAATTTTGTAGTCACAATAGTGAAGACATAGCTGTATAAGCTAGATCCGATTACCTTTTCTGCATCAACATTTTTTTTTTTTTAAAAGAAATGCCTTCTACTGTGTACTAGGCATGACGTCAGAATAGTAACCAAAGAGGAAATTAATATAGCGGTAATAATAACTAAAGCTAGGCATGACATACTACGTACCATGGTTTAATTAGTATTATGTTATCTGTGCCATGGTACCACTCTGAGATACATTACATACCACCACTGACCTCTATTAAAACACGCATACCACTTATTAAGCTACCTACTGACGGTCGAACCACAGACTTTTAGAGATCCAAAACTTGCCGAATAGAAGCTCACAAGATGTATCCATTTATTTATATTGTACATTGTAACCACCAACTCGATCCTATTATTCTTTTTTCCAAATTCCGTTCTTATTAACATTGTATTTCAAAAATTGGTTTCCCTACCTTTAATACTCGTTGTGGCAAATGCACAACCCGTGCGATGCCAAGATATATAAAAAAAAACCTCACAAGATGAAAGCACAGTTTAAACATACACTTCTTGGCGGGAAAGTGAAGAGTCATGTCTGCGGTTTTGTTTTATTTTCAAAAAATTCTGTTATGTCGAATATTAATGTGAAGTAATGATGGATTATTAACCGTTAAGTGTTCGTAAGTGTGCATGAGTGTTAGCAAATGAAACAAAACAGTGGAACTATAGTTTTCAAATTCTCTCAAGAAGCGCCGAGGAATTAGTAAAGCCCCACATCTTTACTGAGATACTCGAGGGGTTGGGGGGTATATCACTCCTCATTTTTATTATCATTCATCATCATTCATCATCATACTGACTGGAAGGAAATATTGTATATTTATGTATCACTTGTAAGAAAAATTACTTCGACACTGGCTAAATGTGCTAATCGCACGAAGCCATCAACTAAAAGAAAAAAAAACAATATCGATGTTTTGTGCAATTTTAGAGATCCTTTAGATTTCTAGAATTCGATTTCATACGCTTTTTTACAAGTATTAATATTAAAATATACTTTTGACGACAACATGGAGGGAAAGACTACAAAAATGCCGAAAGTTGCCAAAGTATGTATCGAACATAAAATTTTACTAATCTTACATGTATCAATATTTTTTTAAGTATAATTGCTGTTTTCTTATGATTTTAGGTAAAGAATAAGGCTCCAGCAGAAATCCAAATCACAGCTGAACAGCTGCTGAGAGAAGCCAAGGAGAGAGATTTAGAAATATTGCCACCGCCTCCTAAACAAAAAATCTCTGATCCAGAAGAACTAAGAGATTATCAACACCGTAAAAGGAAGGCATTCGAAGACAACATCCGAAAAAATAGAATGGTAATGTTTATCAATGCACTTAGAATGCATACTCATACTAATGTATAGTTGTCTAAATTATGAGTATAAAAGGCACCTTACTTAAAGCGCATTATTACTATAAAAATATTATGATGTTGATAATGTGAGACCTATTAAATATAATTGCTTGATTTGTATTTCTAGAGACAAGTTAAGGAACATGACTGTTTAATTTAAAACTATAAAAGGGCACTCACTCATACATTTCTTGTGCATTGAACAACAGCTATATAATATAAATATTACTTTATTCAGTTCATTGTGTATTTTATGGGGCAATTTAAGAAGTTGCATGGAAGTGTAACATGTTACTATAAAACCACTAGGAGATCTGTATTGCTAGCATATATTATATTTATAAGAGCTCAAACATGAACTAAGCTCAGTGTTTCTTTCACAAATTTGGGTCAAAACACACTATCAACACTACTATTTTAAATGATAGTGCCAAACAGCTATTAATTCTAGTTGCCCATTTACTATAAGAAATAATAAAATAAAAATAAGTAAAAATTTTTCTCTTACAATTTCTTTTACATAAATAAATACCAACAGTTTGTGATTTGTATGAAAACTGGTGCCTAAAAAGGCTCGAGTAGCCCGTGTACTTACTGTCTACAGCATACCTTTTTCATACACCTTGGCATCTATTATCTATTATATTATCTATAGCAGAAATGAGGCCTAGGATATGCAATATTATACTTAATTAAAATTGACTAACTTCTTTTCCATTTGCAGGTTATTGGGAACTGGCTTAAATATGCTCAGTGGGAAGAATCACAGAAGCAAGTGCAAAGAGCTCGCTCTATATATGAGCGAGCTTTGGATGTGGATCATAGAAATATTACCCTTTGGTAAGACTTTAAACTTTAATAAAAATAACATTTTAAATGTTTTATTACTCAATGCCACATGATTAATATCTTGATTGCTTTCTAGGCTAAAATACACAGAAATGGAAATGAGGAACAGGCAAGTGAACCATGCCCGTAATTTGTGGGACAGAGCAGTGACAATCTTGCCTAGAGTGTCACAGTTTTGGTATAAATATACATACATGGAGGAAATGTTAGAAAATGTTGCTGGAGCTAGACAAGTAAGCATCTGAATATAAAAAATACAACTGACCAAAGTCATTTTAAATATTACCATTATAATAATTATTTATTTATATCTAAATACTTACTACATACTATTCACAGGTGTTCGAGCGCTGGATGGAATGGCAACCAGATGAGCAAGCCTGGCAGACATACATTAACTTTGAATTAAGGTATAAGGAGTTAGATAGAGCTCGACAGATATATGAAAGATTTGTCATGGTCCATCCAGATGTTAAGAACTGGATCAAATATGCAAAATTTGAAGAGAATCATGGTTTTATTAATGGTGCCAGGAAAGTTTTTGAAAGAGCTGTAGAGTTTTTTGGTGATGAAGACCTTGATGAAAGATTATTTATAGCATTTGCCAAATTTGAAGAAAATCAAAAAGAACATGATCGTGCAAGAGTTATTTATAAGTATGCTTTAGATCATATTGCAAAAGACAGGAACAAAGAATTGTACAAAGCATACACAATACATGAAAAGAAATATGGTGACCGTTCAGGTATTGAAGATGTTATTGTCAACAAAAGGAAGTACATGTATGAACAAGAAGTAATAGAAAATCCTACAAATTATGATGCTTGGTTTGACTACATAAGGCTAGTTGAGAATGAAGGTAATGTAGATGATATCAGAGATACTTATGAAAGAGCTGTAGCAAATGTTCCACCATCCAAGGATAAACAATTTTGGAGAAGGTACATCTACTTATGGATCAACTATGCATTATATGAAGAGCTAGAAGCAGAAGATATTGAACGCACTAGGCAAGTTTATAGAACTTGTTTAGAATTAATACCCCACAAAATATTTACATTCTCAAAAATATGGTTGATGTATGCCCAATTTGAGGTAAGGTGTAAGGATCTGAAACAGGCAAGAAAGACTTTAGGGTTGGCATTGGGTATGTGTCCCCGAGATAAACTATACAGAGGCTATATTGATTTAGAGATTCAGTTGAGAGAATTTGACAGATGTAGAATACTGTATCAAAAGTTCTTGGAATATGGCCCAGAAAACTGCATAACCTGGATCAAATTTGGAGAGTTAGAAACATTATTAGGTGACATAGAAAGAGCAAGAGCAATTTATGAAATAGCAGTAAGCCAACCAAGATTGGACATGCCAGAATTACTTTGGAAAAGTTATATAGATTTTGAAGTGTCTCAAGGGGAAACAGAAAAAGCCAGACAACTTTACGAAAGATTGCTTGAAAGGACTGTACATGTAAAAGTATGGCTTTCTTATGCAAAATTCGAATTGAATACTGAAAATCCTGATAACATTAATGTTGAATTGGCAAGAAATGTGTATGAGCGGGCCAACGACAGCCTGAGGAGTGCTGGTGAAAAGGAATCTAGAGTTCTTTTACTAGAAGCATGGAAGGAGTTTGAAACTGAAATTGGAGATGATATGAAACTTGAAAAGGTCTTGGCTAAGATGCCTAGAAGAGTAAAGAAAAGGCAAAAGATTGTCAGTGATGAAGGTATTGAAGAAGGATGGGAAGAAATATTTGATTACATATTTCCTGAAGATGAAATGGTTAGGCCCAATCTCAAATTACTTGCAAGAGCTAAGCAGTGGCGAAAACAACAGGAAACAACTGATGAAGACCAAGATTCAACAGAAACAAATGAAGAATGAAGGCCACATTACTTTTGTTGATACATTGACCCGTTAATTATGATTTGATGGTTGTATCACTTATGAAATAAACAGCAAAAGTAAAGTAAATAATTTATTAGTTAAACACTCAATCCACTTCTTCAGGTCTAACTGGATGAGCCACGGGTATAACTGACTTTTTGTTAACATCTCTTGAACATGCCTTCCTCATGTCTGTAAACAAAGATTAAACAGCATAAATCTAAATGCTATTAGATAGAGAACAAAAAAAATATTATTCCAAATCTTAGTTATTACAGTGCTTATCAATAATTGACAAATTTAATAATTAAAGATTATAATTACAATTAACATGAACAAAACAATTATTTTCTCACCAAAAGCGTCTTCATCAGGATCACCTGAATAATACTCCAATACAGTTCGATACACAATATATCCCAGGTTCTTATACATATTAATGGCTACTTTATTGCTTACTCTTACAAACAGGTCTACAAAGTATGCCTTTTTCCTGTAAAACAAATAAGGCCAAATTAGTATATTCAAAATTACTAACCCTATTTCATATCTAAAGTTCATAATTAAGTATACAAACTTTTCAGATACATCTTCTAGGATATTCATCAAAGTAGAAGCTAGTCCCAGCCTCCTGTAATCTGGGCTTACTGTGAGGGCTGTCACATGACCATGCCAGTTTTCTCCATGACCTTCAGCCTTCCCCATAACTATAAGGCATATTATTACCAAAATTATGTTGTAATAAACTAAAAAGGAGTTACTAAACACATAAGAGCTTACATGGGTATAAAATACATACATAAACACAGCATTTTAAAATTCTTGCACACTTCCCTAGTAATTCTTTAGAACCTTGTTTATAAAAAGTTACAATAAGAGAATGACTTACTGTAGCCCATTATCTCTCCACTGGGAGACTCTGCAATTTGAAAATATTCTGGCCAGTGAGCCAAATATTGTGTATAAAATGATAATCCATAAGTTTCCGTAAGAGAATCTAAATTCCTGAAAAATACAGCAAGTAAATAAAAGCAGAGAAGCATGTATGTAACTTATACTAATTTTAATTTTTGCATTTGATTTATAACCTTTTCTAAACTTACACGTTATTAAATTTCAGCATATCTTCACACGTAAACGGCCTAATTGTAGTCATTTTACTGATTAATTAAATGTACTCAGATAAAAACAATAAGCATGGAAATTATTTTTGTTGTTTGACATGAAATAATAAACCTTCCGCCGTTTTCCCGAATTAACCACTGATGAGCAAGTAATCAGTAATCGCTACGTTTTAGAATGAACCATAGAGAAATATAATTTTACCGAATGAACGAACTAGTGTTGATATCTCACACTATTAAATTTCACACTGTTCTGAGCACAGAGAATACAGAGATCATTTCTTTCTTTCTTTCTTTTAGTTGATGGCTTCGTGCGATTAGCACATTTAGCCAGTGTCAAAGTAATTTTTCTTACAAGTAATACATAAATATACAATATTTCCTTCCAGTCAGTATGATGATGATGAATGATAATAAAAATGAAATGAGAAATGATATACCCCCCAACCCTTCGAGTATCTCAGTAAAGATGTGGGGCTTTACTAAGCCCTCACGAAGACTTCTTGAAAGAATTTGAAAAGTGACGTTACACTGTTTTGTTTCATTTGCCAACACTCATGCACACTCACGAACACTTAACGGTTAATAATCCACCACTATTTCACATTAATATTCGACATAACACAAATTTTAGAAAATAAAACAAAACCGCAGACATGACTCTTCACTTTCCCGCCAAGAAGTCCTACAGAGATCATATTTTGACAGTTCATCTCTTTTTTTTTTGTGTATTGCTTTACGGCTTCGGATGAAATCCATCAAGCCTATTCGTTCGATATATCTTCTTAAGTAATACATAAATAAAGAATAATAATTATGATGAATGATAATAGAAATGGGAAGTGAGAAATGATATTATTCCCCAACCCCTCGAGTATCTCAGTAAAGATGTGGGGCTTTACTAAGTCCTCACGCAGACTTCTTGAGAGAATTTGAAAAGTGACGTTGCACTGTTTTGTTTCATTTGCCAACACTCATGCACACTTTCCTTTCTCATGACTTTCCTTTGGCATGCGTCTTGGTGAAGTGTCGTACTTCTATTGAGCGTCTTGTAGTTCAGGTCAAAATTAATGATTGCACTGGAGCCCTCGGCAGATCGCTATAACACTGGACTGACCAAACAGAAGCCGCACTTGAAGGCGGTGGATTGTCTAACATGCCACCAATCCTAGCATATTTATTTATTTATGCTCATGGGTTGTCACCACTCTGCCAAGGGTAGACAACGACTAGGACACTGAGCAAGTAATCACTACGTTATAGACTAGGAGGGAATGTCTTTCATGAACTCCTTTAAATAAAGTTACGGGGTACTATCTTATATTTTTTTGTTTTAATCTAAGGGTACGTACTACACATGTCGACTACCTAAAAATCGAAATAAATTGTAGTCATGTAAACAAACAATTAGAAAAATAAAAACTGCCAAACAGAGCCACCTCGTCGTAAAGTAAATGAGTTAATTGAAATTTGTTTCATTTTCAACTAAATTTAACAAAAGTTTTTAAAAAATTTTTTAACGATACAGGCATAATGAATGTAATTTTCTACGGTAAATATAAGAATTGTTCTGAGGTAAATATTACTAATGCGAGTAAAAAAATAATTAATTATCTTAATTAATGGCTTTGCGTTTAGCATTTAGCCAATTTCAAGTAAGTAAGGTGTACAATTTGCATGGTATCCAATGCAAGTACATAATACATTGCCGATCTTTCAGCATTCAGTCATTCTGTCACATTCTTTTTTTTTTTTTAAGTGTAGTTCGTTCCTTGAGGAACCGGCTAAGGTCATAGACCATGCTGCCATGTCATTAGTTTCTTAATTTCATTAGTATAACAATATTGATGATGATGAATGATGATAATAGAAATTGGAAGTGAGAAATGATATTACCCCCCAACCCCTCGAGTATCTCAGTAAAGATGTGGGGCTTTACTCAGTCCTCACGCAGACTTCTTGTGAGAATTTGAAAAGTAACGTTGCACTGTTTTGTTTTATTTGCCAACACTCATGCACACTCACGATTACTTAACGGTTAATAATCCACCATTATTTCACATTAATATTCGAAATAACACAAATTTTAGAAAATAAAACAAAACCGCAGACATGACTATTCACTTTCCCGCCAAGTCCTCTGTCACATTCTATGTTGCTAATGTTGTCAATCTAATCGATGATGCTGATAGGGATGTCCTTGTCATAATCGATTATTACCAACCATCTAAAACTAAATCGACTATCAACGAACTAAGAATACACTGTTAAATACCTACGTTAACCGGTAAAATTGCGCAAGTTTAATTAATGTTTAACAAATCTTTCTAAGGTTTGGTATAGCTTTTATACTCGTGAAACTAGTTTATTTAATTTTTTATTTTTTTTGTAAATAATGTGAATCGAAAAAGTTTATTTTACTGATACAATTTTTTTTCGTTTTAATTTGTTTAGATAGACGAAAAAAAAAACGGAATATCGTTTGTTAGTAAGCAAACTCAACCTAAACTGTATTATTTGTTTCAATATTGCCATACGAAATAATTTCGTTTCGTTCCATCCAACACCAACCACAAATTGAACGCAAGGAAATGGTATCGTCTGACTCGTTTTAACACATGTTGAAAAGTATATTTATTACTCTTTTTACAAGCTAAAAGCTCAAGTGGAGCGATCTATGGGCTTCTTGCAGTTTACCAACACGACAATGGCCGAATTGTCCGAATAGGATATTTTTTATTGGCCCATACATCCCAACCTGCCATGTCTTTGGTTTTAAAAATGGCGTATACAAGCTTTTTGTTTGCCGGTTTACGCTGTTGAATAGTTTCCAAGGCCTCGCGCGTACTCAATCGAGTCGAAAACTTCGTGAATATGAAATTTAACTACATGTGTAGGTATATAATCAACACTGTGGACCCCGTGAACAAATTTTTGTAGCGTTATGGTGAATTAGAATGGTGCCTGTGGCTTGTCAATCTTGCACGTCGTCAGGTTACCCTTTCGTAACGTGAATACACCTAGCAAGCGTTTAACATTTCAGATATGACAGCATTGCAAAATAGTAGATAATGGAGAGTTTAGATGATGATGCGGGCCCCGCGACGATCGCTTCCCGCCGTGCATCGGCGCGGGAAAAGGACATCAGGCAGGCAGAGGACGGCAACGCAACTGGTAGTACGCTACAGGAACCAACCGAAGCTCTATCGTCCTGCCGAACTCCCGCGATGTCGGAAGAGAACTTCGACGGCGACAGCGTATCGTCGCCGTCGGCACAGGATGTCAACACCAGCACCGAGGCGATCCTGGACATGATCGATGAGTTTGTCGACGGGCCTGGAGCGCCTAAACGAGTGTCGCTTGCAGCCAACGATCATTATAAAAGTGAAATTAAGAAAATCGATGATCGCCTAATTGCTCAGGAGTCTCCTAAAAACGTTCCCGAAGAAGACCCTCCACCGCCTACGATTGCGTCCCAAGCCACAAGTGCCAAAAGTGAATCAAAGCCCCAAGTGAGCGGTGTTGTCGCTATACATACTGAAGAATCGTCTAATCGTAACATTTTGTCAGTTTTAAACACAGATGGTGTGAATCTGTCTCAAGAGTGTTCATCTGTGTCTGTGAGTGACCCTATGCCTGAACCTACAGTGTCAGAAAATCGTTTATCACCCCATATGGAAACCCAAGCATCTAATGACACACCTTGTAATATTCCTTCCAGCAGTATATTAGAAACTGTACAGAATACGTCTGATACTAGTGAGAGTGTAAGACAAGTGCGGACAGTGAAAAGTGTGACATCTAGTGACATTTGGAACGATGTCACTATTGAAAGTGCTGAATCTACATCTAGTGACATAAGTTTAAGTGAAGAAAAAGTGGTTGCAGAACAATCAACGCGGTCACCTTTGCGGCGACGCCTCGTGCGGCCTGGTCCGAGTGACCGCCGTCCGGACTCTACAGTGTCCTCCACAGTGGACATCCACACAGAGACAACTAGTGACACTCTTACTAAAGATGTTTCTAGTTCGTCTGATGCTGTGCCTCTAATACACGGTAATGTAAAGCCTGAAGAGATTAGAAACATAAGTGAAATTAGTATCTGCAAAGCAGAGACTTCCATGAGTCCTCCTAAAAAAATTAAACTTATTAGACAAAAAATATGTAGTCCTTTGAGTAATCGAGACAATTCACAAGAAAAGTCTGAAGTCTCATTGGACCAAGATCAATGTCAGTCAACATCTACAGACAGCTCTCCACAAAGCTTATCTGAATCATCGTCTATCTTGAGCTCAGATAGTTCATGCAAGCCAGTTGTTGAAGAAAATATTGATTCTAATAATGACTCGGCTGTCAAAGAAACTCATAGTGACAGCCTGCCAGCTGCCTCTACTGTGGAAATTATCCCTACCACTCAGGTACCATCCCTAAGCACTCATCATGACTCTGCAATTACAGCAGAGGAAATTGGTGAAAGTTCTGTAGAACCAATTTCTTATGAAAAGTGTGAGATTGAAACGAGTATAACAAAAGAAGATAATAAAATAGTTGCTCCAATAAAACAAGATTTAACTATCGCAAAGTCTTCGGAAACTTCAGATTCTGTAACAGATATCAACAATAAGCAGTCTTCTAGTAGCACTATAGAAGAACCTGCTGACAATGTGCCTGAATCTCCTAAATCTGTACCAAAACTGACCATAAAAATAGGTAATAAGTCAAGTGAGGAAATGAAATCACCTGTACCTAAACTCACCATTAAACCAATCAAACCACCTTCAGGGGAAACCCACTTTCCAGATGGCATTGAACAGATACCTAATGTGACAAAATTAAACATTAAACCAATCTTAAAGAAAACTGAAAAAATAAATGAAAAGGCTTCTGAGCATTCAAATGATATCAAGGCTGTCAGCAGTGGCCAAATACCATGTGTAACTAAAATAAACATAAAACCTATTCCAAAACCACCTGAGAAAATAAATGATATCCATCGTAAATCTAGCAGTAGTGAAATATCAGAATCTGAGTATTCGGAGAATGATGAAAGTACAAGCACGTCTGATCAGAGTTCATTGGACATTGTTCCAAAAGTTACCATTAAACTTGGAAAGCCAGGCACACAATCTGAAGGAAAGTTTTATACAGAACAACCAAATATTCCTAAACTGACAATTAAAGGTTTACAACATAATGAAAAAGAGGAGTCTGAATCTAAATTAACTTTAGTAATTAGTCAACCAGAAGAAAAATATTCTGAGAAAATACCGAAGTTGACTATTAAAACAGTGACCAAGTGTGAAAACCAGCCCCTAAGTCCAAAACTTATAAAAAAATCAATCAAAACTCTAGATTGTGTCACTAAGGATATCATTGAAAATTCAGAGACACAACAAATACCTAGGCTTAAAATTACCACAGAATGTTATACATCAAGTACAGAATACAAAGATACTCATGTGCCTAAAATTACCATTAAACCTGTAACAAAATCTGATCTTGATTCTAAAACCAACAAAAGAGCTGGTGTTATGTGTGACAGTCCTGAACATATCCCTTTAGTAACAAAATTAAACATCAAACCTATTGTAAAACCTACAGAAAGTGGTGAAACATCTGAGGTTTTGGAAGAGAAAGTTCCTGTAGTTTCAAAGTTAAATATTAAACCTATTGTAAAGCCTAAAGATAATGAATTAGATTCTAGTATAGAAGATGTACCTAAAATAACAAAATTAAATATTAAACCTATTAAAAATCCTGAAGAAGACTCTTTAGAAGAAAAAGACTGTGATGAAGTGAATGCTGACATTGAGGAAAATAGTATCCCTGTTGTTTCTAAAATTAACATTAAGCCTATAATTAAGCCACAAAAAGATACTCTAAAAGATTCTGAAAATCAGTCTTCTGAAACTGGTAATTCAAGTGATGACAATGGTGATCACATACCTATTGTCACTAAACTAAATATCAAACCAATTGTGAAACCAAATGAATTGGCAGATAGTTCAAAATATAAAGTTGTAAATGAAGAGAGTACTCCAATTGTTACTAAATTAAATATAAAACCTATAATTAGACCTGATGAAAGCAAGTCTCCTGCTTCACCGAAAAAAGATAACTTAAAAAGTGCTGATGGTAGAGGTTCAATACCTGTTGTAACAAAATTAAATATCAAACCTGTTATAAACCCTAATGAAAGTGAATCAAATAAAGTAAATGATTTAGCAGAAAAGTCAGTTAAAAACCCACCGTTGGTTATGAAAATCAATATTAAGGCTGTTGCTGAAACTTCAAATGAAAACACGATTAACACAAATAAGAAGTTAAATAATATTGATCATGAACATCTTGATAATAACATTGATAATGAAACTCCTAAAATCAAACTAAACATCAAATCCATACTGAGACCAGAAATAGAAAAAATATCTGATGAAAGGATAACTATTGAGTCAAGTTATGATAAAATTGTAGGTAAGGGAGAAGTTAGCTCTACAGTGGAAAAGAACAGTCAGAGGCATTTATTACTAAGTGAAGAAATCAAAGTCAATTGTGTGTCTGATGTTACTGATGATAACATGAAAAATATTCCTACATCATCTAAAGACCATATAAAAGTAGAAAAAGCAGATACGTCAGTCAGTCTCATGAAATCTACAGATAAGTTATGTTCAACATCTGATGACCCTAAAAGTAAAATTGTAACTGTTATGGACAAGACCAGATCTGAAAATGTAGATAATATTACACCATGTAATGAAAATGATATTAGCCCTAGCGTAACTCAAAGTATTAGTAATGAAATAACTAGTGCCACAACAATGGAAATCAGTCCAATCAACAAAATTAACATGCAAGTTACATCTGTAAAAAATTGTACATTGTTGAAAAAGCTATTAGAAAACACGGAAACTATAAATGAAAATACTGAGTCACAAAAGATATCTAGTAATAGTTCTCCTATCACAGAAATTGTTAAGGAGCCTTTGGGATGTGAACAGTTTGACTCAGGACATAGTAGTTCTGAAAAAGTTAATGACATTGGTCATAGAGAAGGTGTTAAAAGTAGAAGCCCCAGGCCAGACCAAGCCGATAATGTTCCTTTAACTACTACAAAAGTCTGTTCAATCCAAGATTTTTGTAAAGATGCAAGCGAAACTGTTACGAAACCATTAGAAATTAATGTATCTGAGAAGATTACAACACAAAGTTCCGGTCAAGATTCTCCCAGGATTATATTAAAAATAAATAAGACTGATCATGGCTCATCAGCCAAAATAATAACAGAAAATGTTATTACAAATGATAGCATACAGCAAAGCTCTGAAATTATTTCTCAAAAAATCAATGATAAACCTAGCCCTAAAAAGATTGGCATCAATAGTAGAAGAAAACAAGATTCTGGTTCGACTCCCAGTGTGACTATGGGTAAAAGGCTAAGAAGTTCCAGGATTGTAGATAGTGCAGAAAAATTAATTGTAAAACGATTTGTTGGGAAAAGACCACCATCCACCGACACAACTCCCATTCAAAACAAGGAGTCCGAGTTGACTGTTCTGGAAACAAAGAGGCTGAAACTGGGACAGCTTCTGTCCAACAAGTCTTTAACAATCACACCGGTTAAAACAAAAACGTCTCCAGACATCAAACCACCAGAAAGTAAACAAGGAACAAAGATCCTAAACCACACTCTGGTAAATAATGAGAACTGTTCTAAAAATGGTAATTCTAAACTACACAGTATTTTGTCAAACTTACAGAGCAAACAAATACAAGTGGTACCTTTGAATGCACTGAACTGTTCTGATAAGATAAAGACAATACCTCAAGAAGTGGAATCTAACACTTCTACAGGTAGTTCGGATGTGACTGAAAATTGTCATATCAATGTGCAAGAGATGATAATCAATGAGAACTCTGACTTTCGAGACTTTAGTATCGGTCCTGATGAGATTTCGCAAGATCCGTTGGAGGTGGAGACTACAAAGACGCACCCAGACAGTGTGGAGGAGAGTGCCAGCATTCCCAAGTTCATTGAGTCGACGCCGCAACCGAAGAAACGTGGTCGGCCGCGGAAGTTGCCTGTATCGGAGGGCGGGGTGCCCGTTGCTGTGCCCGTCGCGCTTCCCACTCCGGCGCTTGAAGAGCGCCCGCAACGGTCCCTACGGTTGTCAAGGTTGGTATCGTTTTATTTTTTTTACAGACTTACCACCATACTAATAACCAGAATAAACTTCAACTAGTTATTCCGTGTATGTACTGAAGAAATGATTGATTGATTTAAAATGAAGCTTACATAATAGAAAAACAACATGGAATAGCTAGGTAATTATAGGAAATCTAGTTCAAGTGAGCTTGGAACTAGATGCAGACTAAGCCCGTCGTGTGCGGCTGTAGCCGCCTACCTACTAAGTGATCTATTTTGATAGACAAAAGTATGCAGGCCCAAATAAAATTAACCCCCATCTTCATATAATTATTATTTTGATTCTCTTTTACTCTAATTTGAAATGAAGTTTACATGACGCAAAGAAAACACGGGATGCCTATTCCATGTTTATACTCTGTTTATTAATAAGTACCTAAATATTTGCCAATGCTAAACCTGCAGAGAGCGTCCTGCGATCCTGACGAAGCCTCGGGGCGGGCGCGGGCGCGGGCGCGGCCGGGGCAGAGGGCGAGGGGGCGTCGTGGTCGTCAGCTCTGTCGTCGTGTCAACGCCGGTGGAGCCGCGGCCGGAGGAGCCTGTAGTACACGAAGACAATGCGCCGGCGCGGACGCCCGACCCGCTGGACATGTGAGTTTCTTTACACAATAACTAGGACACGGTTCTGCTCTCGGGTTGTTTCGCTCCTGATCTGTTCCGAATTCTTGGAGAATCTAGTAGAGAACGGGGAGACGGTGATGCCATTTCCTCCAGATAGTCTAGAAAACCTCATACTATGTTTCGATCACACAGCTTGAGAAACCCTTTCCTACAGTTAACAAACAGCGTTGCGTTAATTAGAAATTAATGAAATGAAATGAAATATATTCAATTTGCGCTTGAGAAAGGTACATTTTTGGTCTTAATCTAGTTTTCATATCTTTCTCAGCTGACAATGTAGCATGCAAATAACTTTTACCTTTTTATTTTATAAATAACAATGACAATTCTAATTACATACATATAAAAATACAAAATGAATACTCCTCCTCCTAATTGTCAAAAATCAGTTAGATTACATTACAATAAAATAGATCATTAGGTTTTTATTTAGAGTATCTTGAGTCTGTCATGCTCTCTTTATTGTCTCTGCGGTGGTGGCGTGTGCGTCGGGTCGTTACGTTCCCTAAAATATGGTTGAGCGAAGCGATGGCTGATTCATATATCGTACTCGTAAACGGGTGCCGCCTGTGGAGGCTGATCTGCTCTTGCATACTCATCTTATTTTTAATATTATTCACTATAGTTTGACTTTGTTTTTCTTAAACAATTTTTGACTTTTATTAGAGTACTGTAGTGGTACTGTATGTCATTGTGGAAATTGAAACTTTTACCTGAGGTAAATTTGTTAATTCAGATTTTTAATTTTGTTTTTTTCTTACATGTGGTTGTCTTCTATATTTTTTTGTGATTACTTGTGATGAAAAGTGTCCTGCTGTGATAGGGCATTTTCCAATATTTTTGATGCTGTAAAGGAGAAAAGAGCTGCAGACTTGCTGAGTTTCTTGCCGGTTCTTCTCAGTACAAGATCCCGCCCTTACGAACCGATGGCATAGTGACATTCACAAGAGCTACTTGTAGCCTAAACTGAATAAATGACTATTGAATTTAATTGAATTCTTTCAAGTTTCTCGCCGCCCTTAAAAAAGTCCGGTGACGCTAAAAATGCCTACGGGGGCAATCAGAAAACTCTATAAAAAGATATAACTGGGCAGCAGTCCATCTCACCTGGACCTTTAAAAGACTGCTAATTAATGTCAAGACCAGGAGCTTTACCATGAGCTCTTGAAACAGTATTGTAGCGGTATTGTCGAAAGACAAGGGCGGTTGGCGGCGCGGCGCGCGTTTACTCTGTTCATTGCGTTATTTTTATGACCGTTGACTGAGACAAGTATAATCTTTTTGTATTATAACGCGCAATGAACTAGAAGTTAACTTGCCGTGTAGCAAGACGCTCGTGCTCATGGCCGAGGCCCGAGTGGTTGGTGACTGCTGTCGTGTCTAAGGGGGCGGCTATGCAGTCAGCGATTGCTTCAAGCTGCCCGTGTATGGCCGCCCTTAGTGATACAAAACTAAGGTGGCAAGCAAACTGCCCTCAGAACCTTGAAAGCGGCATAGACTACACTCTGTTATACACACATTTAAAAAAAAATGGAAAGTAAATGCTGCGGGCTAACGCTAAATACTTTGTGTTCATAGCAAACAAGAGCCCGTCGACCCGACCAGCTCCCGCATCAAGCTGCCGCGAATGACGGAGGCGCTGGATAGGCTACCTGGCGGTTCTACTCCGCTGTCTAGCCGCGTCGACGCCGTCGTTGCACAGGTAAACATTATAATATGGGAAATAATTTATTTGTACTACAAAATAAATATTTGGTCAGCAAAATTATTATTTGGTCAGCAGAATTATACAATCAGTCAGCATAAGAAATCCTTACTGTTGGTTAAGTTAAGTTAAAAAAAAATCCCGGTCGAAACGCAGCGGTGCGAGGGCCAGTCACTGAAGGGGGGAGTGCATTAGACTGCTGTTCAGAATGATATAAGTTGCAGACTGATTTAGAAATATTTACTGACCATAAGTTGCTGCCCAACTTGCTTTTTTGCTGCCCAACTGGTATTTTTTTGCTAACAAAAATACGAATACTTTGCTAATCGTTAAAATAACACCCATATTATATAATCAGGCAGAGCATTGGACCGGTAATCCAAGGGTTGTGGGTTCGATTTCCACTTAAGCTTCATGAGGCTGGTTGATTTTTTCTAGTAAAAAATTATCTTGTAACTACATAATTATAGCATTGTGAATGCAAAAATTAAAATAATAAAAAATATAATTATGTTTTTGTATTTGATGGGGGCAAATAAAAATTATACATTATCCATATAAAAAAGTAAAATTTTTCAATATTTATTTTTACTAACAAAAATATTTAACTTAGTTAGACAAAATAAAATTTAAACACTGAAAAAAAGACGACAATCTCAGGCGGGAATCGAACCACGCACCTTCCGCATTCCGGGCGGCTGCCTTAACCACTTGGCTACCGAGGTCTGGCTCAGAGGTGAAAACTTCTAAGATTGATGAAGCAATGTTGACTAAAAAACATAAGCATCAAGCACTGAAAAATTTCGACGGGTGAAAGCCAGACCTCGGTAGCCAAGTGGTTAAGGCAGCCGCCCGGAATGCGGAAGGTGCTTGGTTCGATTCCCGCCTGAGGTTGTCGTCTTTTTTCAGTGTTTAAATTTTACTTTAGTATATTTAAGCGTTAATAAAACGCTAAAATATATAAAAAACACTTATCTATAACGCAGCTTCATCTTAACCGAATGTTCAAATATTTGTAAAAATATTTCTTTCGGATCTCAGAGGTGAAAACTTCTAAGATTGATGAAGCAATGTTGACTAAAAAACATAAGCATCAAGCACTGAAAAATTTCGACGGGTGAAAGCCAGACCTCGGTAGCCAAGTGGTTAAGGCAGCCGCCCGGAATGCGGAAGGTGCGTGGTTCGATTCCCGCCTGAGGTTGTCGTCTTTTTTCAGTGTTTAAATTTTACTTAAGTATATTTAAGCGTTAAGAAAACGCTAAAATATATAAAAAACACTTAGTTAGACAAGTAAGTTTCGGGAGTGTTTAGATATTCGTTAATCAACCACAGGTTCTAAAATTAAATAAATTGGAGATTGTTATTTTTATTATTTTTTTCCAACTCTTATTAACACGTTTAGTAATAAATAAAAAATAAAAAATTATTTGGAACAATAAAACTATACATTTAAGTGTTCGTTAATACTGCGGTTAGTTGTAAAAACTGTCGCAGCACCAACGCGCCCGTCTCCGGTGATAATAGGATCGCGTTCCAATAAACTACCAAAGAGAGCTTTTCAACGTCATAATATATAAAGCTAAATGCATCGCGCTGTTCGCAATTAACGCAATCGCAATCACAGCAAAACTTTTTTATTTACAACTTTCATGAAAATTTCACTAATTATCGACTAGACCAGATTCGAGCAAACCAAAATATGGCAGAGTCCCGATCTAAGGTTCGATGTGTATAGAGACAAATGACTAACTTGGAGGCTGGATGAAAATAGCTTCATTGGAATAATAAGACAACACTACAGTATGGTAAATACTTAAATCGGTGACATGAATCCGGCACATTATTAACGACATTTACATTAACAGCAGATATCTATACTACTATATAAATCTGTAAGCTCTGTCTGTACATGCAATTTTTGGGATAAATATTCGTTTTATGACTAACTGACACCAATTCTGCGATTTTTGAAATTTTTGTCTGTCTGTCTATCCTCTTATAACTCGAGAACGGCTTGATCGATCTTGATGAAAATTTGTATGTAGTAAGAACATGAGATTGTGGAAATGATAAGCTATATATATAAAAAAAATTACAAATTTTCGCACAGCGAAGCGGGCGGGTGACGGCTAGTATCTGTATATATCCGAAGAAGCTTAGGCTATAATGTATTCTACATCTACACAACCACACATACACACACAAATTGGCCTTTATATGCACACCTAAGACATCACTCACAAACATGTATGTTTGTACTAAACACACACATATTTAATGTAATAAAACAGTAATCACTTACCTTACATACACAACATAGTTTTAGAAATACGTAGCTTAGTCTGTAGCTCAATGCATGCTGAGTTCACCTCTAAGTAGTTGTACATTAAGTATGTCACTATAAATGTAAACCACATTATTGTTTTAATGTAACAACTGTGGGTGATCCAATAAATTTTAAACAAAGAAATATCAATAAAAAGGTGTTTTGCCAGCAGGTTGTGTTCGAGAGCCCGCAGACGGAGGAGGGCGAAGGCCGGTCGCGCGGCAAGTGGCGCGGGCGCGGCCGGGGGCGCACGCCGGGCCGCTCGCCGCGCCGCGGTCGGGGCCGGGGCGGCGGCCGGGGCGCCATGTACATGAAGGTACGGCGGATGCTACGTGTACATAATGCTCCCACTTTAATATAAAAAATAAACGTCCTGAATAGGTAAAAAAATGTCACAATGATTCAAAATCACTAAGTTTATTTAGATAAAAAACTTTGACCTTGCCTTTGACTTTATCTTTCTTTTAATACTTATAGGGCTGTTAAGCATTTTTTAAAAAGTAATGGTGTTATTTTGTTGGTCATTATGATATAATACCTTTTGACCTACAATCTTGCCTCAGTGACCTGACTTTGACATTTTTACTATGCAGACAAAATTTAATGGAGGCCTAACACTTATTGCAACTATGTTAAAAAAGGTTTTCCTCTCCACTCTTTCCACAATAAAAAATGTTCAATTATTTGACTTTTACCTGACATTTACCATGCTCCAATGTATATAATAAAGTCATGAGACTAAATGTAAGGCCTGTAGGCTTAGCCAAAGTAACATTAAGAAAACGATAGCGAAGTTCAATTATTTAACTTCTACCTGACATTTACCGTGCTCAAATGTATATAAAAAAGTCATGAGACGAAATGTAAGGCCTGACTACTCTCGGCGTGCCAGACGGGTATCGGAATATGAATATTCTATTTTATATTACTTTATTTATTTATTTAATTAGTAAGGAATTAACCATTTAAACCAATTAATTAAACGCGAATAAAAATAAATCTTAAGAAAACATTATATAAAATAAAACTTAAATTAAATTAGAACACACACATAATCACACATGGCCATGCATGTATGTATGCTTTCAAGCTTTCATCCCATTCTTTTACAATGCTTCAAATGTACCGACAAAGTTTCCGATATATAATATTATTTATTTGATTGTTAACACATTCACTGCCATTCACGCCTTCAAACGAGGCGTGAAGAAGCACCTTGTGGGCCGGCAGAGTGAGGTTGACTGATGCTGCGTTGTTTTCACGCTGCACCAGTTGTCTTCGCGTCTGGACTCCATTTCCACTTAACATCAGGTGGTGTGGAGTCATTTGCCGTGCTAAGTATAGAAAAAAAAAAAAAAAAAAATACACGGCGCCGCCGTGGAGACAATAGAAATTCAATTGTTTGTCAGTTCAAGGCAGCGAATGTGTTACCTGTAATGTGTTCTGTAGGAGACGCTGGGCATCTACGGACGCGTTTGCGGGCCGGCCACCACCACGGTGCAGCTGTTCGAGGAGGAGACCTGCATGATGGACGATAACGCCACGCCCGCCAAGTGAGTGCTTATCATCTTCATCATCATCATCATCAACTCATTTTATGCCCCCCACTTCTGGGGCACGTGCCTTCCCTATAGATGGATAGGGAGAACGAGCCATAAACCACCAGGGCGAATTGGTGGTAGTTAACAACCGCTAATGCAGCCTGGACCAACGGCTTTACTTGCCTTCCGAAGCACGGAGAAGCTCTAGATGATAAGTTATTGGTCACCCATCCGACGACCGGCCTTTGCGTAAGTTGCTTAACCTTAGCAATCGTGGGCCGGGCGCGTTAACCACTGTGCCATCGAGCTCCCACGAGTCACGTGTGTTACTGCGGACTGATTCAGAATTAAGATGTACATTCGTCCCAAGCATTAACTAAGTCTCGAAATTACATTCTTCCCAAATACATCTTTATTCATTTATTCTTATTTATATTTTCTTTTGTTATAATGGTCACTTACATTTAAGTAATCAACAAGTTCAAATCATGCATTTTTGTTGTTATTTAGTAACTGATGTTTCGCCACAGTTACATGTACCATAATCACGGATGCTCTGATACTGGATCCTCAAAAACAACAAAAACACAGTATGAATCCCGTTAATTTAATCTAAGGTTCATTAACTTAAGGTTGTTTCAAACATGAAAAGATGTAGATTGAGACCACGTAACTACGTGAACGGAGAAGAGACAAAGATGATAGATGGACACAACGCGCAACCATAGGACTAGACAGAAAAATGTTTCTTCTGTGTTCGCAATAGGGTGCAAAATCAACTTGAATTGTTAGTGATATTCGTTATTTATTTACATAGCTTTAATAAAATGCTTGTGCAAGTGACTATGAAGGAAAGTCAATAGGTACTATTGTACAGGTCTGTTAACTAAAGCTGGCACGTTCAACACATTTACACGTTGCGCTTGTGTAGTGTCTGTGAATAAGCGCGCGGGTGACGTCACACTGCATACGCATCATGAAAAGTCTATCAAGTTTAATTAAATGTCTTTCCTTCTCTATTTAGCAATATACATAAGAAAGTGACAGCAAGAGACTTAACTGTAATTAAAACTTAATTGAGAGTATGGCAGAAAGAATTGGTTCCAGCAAAACAATAACATGACAAACTTTACTCAACCTACAACTTACAAACTTATATAGCTTATAAAATCAGAGTAAGAAGACAACATTTTTATAAATTTGCTTTTTCAACCAAGATAAATTAATTAATTAAATTAAATTTATTTGTGAACATGCTGTATAGATAATTTGCATTAGTGTGAGTACTGTGAACATGCCAGCTTTAGTTAACAGACCTGTATGTAAATCTAAGTAGATATAATAATAACATCTATTTTTTCACAGACCCACCCACTTACTCGATGAAGACTCACAGAGCTCCGTGAAGAGCTCAACCAATGAAAGTAGCAAAATGAAGAAATCGAAATTCGCAGACTTATTTGACAGGTAAGTTCAATAAAAAATCATGTCTAGTTTATTAAATTTCTAGATTTTTTTGCTTGTTACATGCTAAAATGATATTTGAAACCATCATAATTTTTTTTCGTTGTACATCTTTAGAATTTTAGCTTAAGTATAAAAAAATAACTAAAGTAAAACTTATTAAGTAATCCTCGGGCGTCGTCGTCCTAATTGACAATGATCGTACGATGACACGATGCGTTCTCGTCGTGCGATTAGTTCAAACATACAGATTTCTTTAGAGTGTCCTAATTACAGTTCGCAAATCACGGTACGATCATTTTCATCGCACGACGAAAACGCATCGTGTCATCGTACGATCATTGCCAATTAACATCAGGTGGTGTGGAGTCATTTGCCGTGCTAAGTAAAAAAAAATAAAAAATTAGGACGACGCCTAATGGTATCCTATCCTAATATCCTATACTATGGTATGCGACGATATGCCCACATTTATCTAAAATCTGCCTGTTCCTTTAAACGTTTTCTAGTAGAGATCACTTTTAGTGATAAGGCTGCTTTAGGTACAAAACATCATCATCACCAGCAGCCTATTTCTGATGGCCACTCCAAATGCTCGCCACTGAGCAAGAACGGCAGCTACTATCCAGCTCTGAAAAAAACAGCTTTTAATTTCATCCATATATAAAACTGTCATAGATAAGGCAATAAAAAACAGTATATGAAAATATTTTAATTATTACAGTAACAAGGAATGGACAGCAGCCGATGTCAGAGAGTACATTTGGCCACCCGCCGATAAACCAGACGAGGAATCACAGGTATGGCTTACGATTAGTTTTACATAAATAAACTTCATAATATGTGTAATTAATTTTGTCAATTTGTAGATAACATTTTACTAGAAAAAAAACAACCAGTCTCGGGAAGCTCTAGTGGGAATCGAACCCACGACCTTTGGATAACCGGTCCAATGCTCTGACCGCTGAGCTTCCGAGGCCCTAGAAGACTCGCTGAATTTTTATAGTAGTTTGTGATTTACTCTGCAAGCTAGTGGTATAACGACACTGTGAAGTTACTACCGTCACAGTCGAAAGTACACTTTTGCAAGTATTTTACATTTTGTAGATGTTCATAACTGAATATAACCAACGCCTGTTTATGTGCTGCCGGCATGCAGCCACTGCAATTAAGATCTTTAGCGAGTTTATTCGAGTATCGTGGAAGCTAATCTAGTAAAAAATATAAAATAATAAAAAATATTTGTTGCAAATAATATTACATAATTAATAAATCTATATATCGCGGGTCTCATGCAATAGAGGCGTACACGCAAAAATGCTTTATTTTTTTTATTTTACTATCTGGTTCGTCTTTTAGGTACCCACAAACTAAAGATGGCGTTAATGATAGAAAATATTTATTCGTTAAAAGTTAATTGATAAATATTTTAACTGATAATTTTAATGGTTGAAAATATCAGTTAATTATTTTATCAAAGTAGTAGTTTTAAACACATGTACGTTAAATTGAAAAATAAAATTCTTTTAAAGTGTTACTTTAATTTAAAACTTTCCTTCATATTTTAACAGACTTTAGACTGTCTAGCATAATGTTGCCAACTCGAAATTTTAAACTTAGTATTAGTAATTTTAGTTTCTTCATATGATAACGTTTTTCTGCAGTACATGTAACATGCAATTTTGTCCTCTCCACTACACTTTTCAAAATTATCCCAAAGTTCTGTATGACGTTTTGGCATTTTGTTAATTTTGTAATTTGTTTCGCAACAAAATTTGCGTTAAAATTATATAAACAAAACAAAAACATTTTATTTTGTTAATGTTTAATGTAAACTTAATTACTTACTTACTTAATTACCTAAGAACTGTATAAAACTAATTAACGTCAGCTAACAACATTGATGTTGCACTCGATCGCCACGCAAACTTATCTACGCAACGATCAACCACCGACTGCTAAACAATAAAAATATCAGTTAAAAATATTATGTTGGGGAAAAAAGTGTTTTCGCATATAGTATGTATGAACTTGTAATAAAATCTCTTTGGTTATACTATTTGTATCTGGCTGGTTTTGGTATCATTAATAGTTTAAATTTTAAAGAAGATAATTCCAAATTCAAATTAGGAAAATGTGTGATTTTAATTTGTTTTTCTTACTGTCAAGATGAGTGAATCTAATGAAGAAATTCGATTGGTCGCCCTATTACAGATAAAATGGATGCCATTTTTGAAAAAGTGGAGCAAGATCGGCATATCAGTAGTTACGACGTAGCTGAAGAACTGGGAATTGACCACAAAACAGTTTTGGCCCATTTAAAATCATATCATCATATCATATTAGCCTACAGCTGAGTAGCCAGTTGCATAACAGTCAGCATGGTTTTCGCAAGGCGCGTTCGACTATCTTTAACAACTCTAGTTGACTTTTCCTTGGAGATGGACTCTAGTAGACAAGTTGATGCCGCCTACTTCGACTTCCGGAAAGCCTTCGACCTTGTGGATAATGATGGGTTGTTGCAGAAACTCAGTGATAGGGTTTGATCCTAGATTACTACAGTTTTTTGCAAGCTATCTCAGGAATCGATGTCAGTTTGTGAGGTTGAGTGGGTATGAGTCTAATAATTACTACACGAGATCCGGGATAAGTCAGGGAAGTACGTTGGGTCCGACGCTGTTTCTCATTATGGTGAATGACTTGCCTGAAAGTGTCAGATTTGCGGAGTGCCTGCTGTTCGCGGATGACCTCTAACTGTATATGGGTGTACCTACACATAACTACATTAGTCAGGCGGACGCGGACGCTCTGCAGAGTGACATTATTTCTGTAGCTGAGTGGAGCGATAGAAATCATTTATCTTTTAATGCCGCGAAATGCAAAATAATTACTTTTTCACGGAAGCGTAACATGTTACAGACTGACTACAAGCTACTTGACTCTTCTTTAGAAAGAGTTTTTGAAATTAAAGACCTATGTATAACATTAGATAATAGGTTGTACTTTCACAAACACGTGACAAACATATGTAAGTCGGCAAGTAGACTACTAGGTTTTATCATAAGGACATCATCTGAGTTTAGTAGTTTTTCTGTTGCTAGAATATTGTACGGCGCCTATGTACGCAGTAAACTTGAGTATGGATCAGTAGTTTGGGACCCCCATGAGGAAAAGTATAGCCTCATGATAGAAAAGTTGCAGAGAAAGTATGCTCGTTGGCTGTTTAAGAAATGTAACGGATACTATCCCTTTCTGTACCCGTCCTCATTCGTGTACGGTATGATGGGTCTCGACACGCTCGCTCTTAGAAGGAAGCTACTTCTTATGATACATTACTTCTCAGTGCTTTACAATAAGATCGACTGTCCGTACGCAGTCGGCCGGGTGTCCCTTTCGGTGCCGGCGCGCGTGCCGCAAAAAACCTCGGGGATGCCGGCGGCCACGCCTGGTGCGGAGGCCCACCGCGCGCACCGTCCATGCCGAGCAGGCTCCTACCGCGCGCGCCCTGCGCCTCATCGGGGACATGCTCGCTCAATACGATAATGACGATTTGTTTGCTGATGGCTTAGGGCGTTTAATGGCAGCAGCCTTTTACTTTCTCGACCACATCTATTAAATATAACTATAAAATAAGCCAGTTAACTTTTAATTATTTTGTAGTAATTTTGATTTTCTTATTTTAATTTGCAGTTTTTGTGACTTTAGCTCTTAAGATTTTACATTTTTATTTGATGTATGACATGTCGGTGTTTTGGACGCATAATCTGTAAACCAGCATGTAAAATGAAATAAATAAATGAAAAGAAATGAAAAAACTGGGTACACAAAAAGAGCTCAATATTTACCTCACGAGCTTACTGAAAGAAACCTAATGAACCGTGTACTCATTTGTGATTCTTTATTACGAAGCAATGATACCGAACCATTTTTGAAGAAGCTGATAACTGGTGATGAAAAGTGGATCACGTACGACAAGAACGTGCAAAAAGGTCGTGGTCAAAGGCCGGTCGCGGTATTTTGATCAGAAGCCCCAAAATTTCTATAGCAATGGGATCATGTCCCTACTACAAGATGGCAAAGAGTTATCGAACAAAATGGCACCTACATAGCTTAGTTAAATGTAAATAGACTTTATTTAAAAATGTTTTGAATTTTCTTAAAAAATGCGAAGAAACTTTTTCCCCAACCTATTATTACAAGACTTTTATTTCGATAGTGAAAAAGCATACAATCGAGTGCATCCAAAATTATTCAATAAATGAGAAGTTTGAAAAGAATAAAAACACATCAAAGGAAAATGTGCCTTAACTAATAATATTTAGGGGGTCAATTTCGATTTTACGTCAATTGATAGCTGATGTGGCTCTGTCGCTCTTCGTCTGTCGGGCGCCTCCGCGGCTCGCACGGGCCCCGTTCGCCGCGCGCAACGTTAACTAATATTTTCAACCATTCAACTGATATTGTTAATTTCAATTATTGAATGTTAGTGATATTTTGTATTATTTATCGTTGTGCACAGACTCCTATTTCACTTATCAGCAGGTGGAGTGGAAGACATTTGCCAAGCTGAATGGTTTTTTTTTATTTACCTATTTCTTCCCACTGATAGGCAAAGGTCTCTCCCATATCGAGAATTCTGCGTTCATATAAAATTATATAATGTTTTGTTGTTTGTTTAGGTGACGATGATCCAGGAGCAGGTGGCGATGTTCCTGGGCCTGAAGGGGTTCAAGCGGCGCTACCCCGAGCTGAAGCGGCGCGCCGTGTGCGGCCCAGAGCGCGACTACGTGCTGGCGCAGGGGATTGTTACCGAAGCGCTGTGCGACTTAGGTGAGAACAATTACTGTTAATTTTTACTACTTTAAATATACTAATAGATATATTTAATAGACCTTCGACCATCATTCATCATTCTAGGAATCACCGTGGTAGACGCCGTCTAAAAGGGTTCCTCTTTTAGTTTCTCGGCGATAAAAAAAGCCGACTAAGGCCACCAGTAAACTCTTCAAAAAAAATCTCAATAAGACTAACCTCAAACAAAAATTACAGGCATCACCGCTGTAGACGCGAGCGTGGTACTAGACATAATGTTATCCGACTACCCGCACAAGTACGAGGAGTACCGAACGCACCAGCGCACGAGGCAGCTGGCCGCCGCGCACGAACACGTGCCAGTGAAGCTGGAGCCCAAGCCGGAGCCCAAGCACGAGACGCCGAAGGCCGACCCCGAGAAGACGAGACAGGTCAGTGAAAGTATACAACTATTTTACTTTTGTTTAATTTTAACGTTTATTTAACTTAATTTTTACATAGTAAAAAAAAAGTGGCTCTCGCTGTATGTACGCTTAGATCTTTTAAAGTACGCAACTATAGATAAGCAATAGATAGAGTGATTCAAGAGGAAGGTATATATGTATAATACATGCATATAATTGGACCTGGTAGGTGGCGCTGTTATAGGGTTCTATAGGATACGGATGTTCACTCGAGCGGACCAAGTGGCGAGCGGGCTGCTAGTTAATAATAAGTTGGAAATTGAGTGATGTTAGCAAAGTATCACCAGTTAACCAGTTTTGGTTCAAATGTACAATGACATTAAATATATTAATTACACATTTGGACACTTCTTTATTAGACACGCTAGCGTACGTGAGTGAGTTTAGTGCAGCAGTCGCTGAAAGGACTTGGAGAGTTTTAGACTCGTTCAGGGAGACGGGGTGCGCTGCGCCTCGTTATGTTATGTTTATTATGTTCTATATACGAAGTTATGACAACACATACATTTTTGCGATAAAAGCATTCGCGTGACGCATAATTTATGTACAGAGTGTATCATGATACGCACATATAAGTTATGCGTAATGAAGCATCAAACGCAATAGCCAAAACACTGCTGTACCGTACAAAGGAACTAAGGACTTACAAAAACAAATGTTGAAAAAATTTCCACGAGCAGGATTTGAACCTGCACCCTTCTGACATACCGGGTCAGGTGCTTTTCCAATTGAGCTATCGTGGTTCTAACCAGCTCATCGAAATTATTCAACACTATTTACTTTTTACTTTGAAACTAAGGACTTTTATTTATTTATAAAAGTACACCAACAATATTCACAGAGTTTTACAGTAGCCAGTCAGTATTAATCAAGGTCACCTAGTGCGAGTTTCATTCGATACGTTATTATTATACTAGAATTTTGTATAGCAAAAATTAACTTTTCTCGTATTCCACCAGGATTTGCTTGCCATACAAATTTAGTGATCAAATGGCGAATGACACTCGAATTAGGCATTATAGTTAAACCATACTGACTCAACCCATCCAACCTCACACAGGACCTAGCAGCCGCCGCCATCGCGTCAGCGGCCGAATGGAACGCGCGCATATCCGCCCTCCGGCGGCCCGCGTGCGCCGACCTCCAGTCGCTGTGCGTGCACACGCGCCGCCCGCCCCGCGCCGCGCCCGCCCGCCCGCACCTGCGCCCGCCCGCCGGCTACTACCCGCACGCGCTGCTGCCCGGCCAGTACCAGCACGCGTACCGGCTGTACTCCGCCGCGCAGCTCAGGTGCTGATGCCATTCCGTCTACAAACCCCTATCACGGTGTTTCCACCTTAAGGCTTGAGAAACCCTTTAAAGTTCTCGCCACCCCTAAAAGAGATCCGGTGACGCTGAAAAGGACGTAGTAAGAGGCCATCAGCAAACTCTTTCAGAAATTTTCTTTTGCCTAATCACTTATTATCAACCGATTAACGCTCGAGTGTATAATAGCGTTAAGGTAATTTTTGGCACTTTGCCATTGTAAACACGAAAGAAGTGGAATATGTTGGTCTTTATAAAATTATGAATAAATTAAAAAATATGTGTAAGTTAAAATGTATGTTAGTTTTGAGTATACGCTCGAAACGGACGCCTAGACTGATACTGCAATATCGGTATGTGAAGACAACAGAGTCCCTACGCGAGGAATCGATTTTGTAAGCGCGTTTATGATACCATCTGAATACCATTCTGTAACTTTCGTCGGGCTGCGCCTGCAATTGGGTGGATTTGTCTATTTATTGATTGAATCACCAACATAAAGTACATTATATAAAGCATAATAAACAGTAAATTCAGAGTTGCACATTGTAAAGTAAATAAAGAAGTGTGCACTGACACTCGGACACTGACGCCTTACGATTTTGTTCTTATTTGTCAGGTACTTCCCCGTGAACACGGTAATGGCCGCGCCGCCGCCGCCGCCGCAGAGCTCCGAATCGGGCTCGGATTCCGACCACTCGCGATCCAGCACCGGCTCGGACCGGCTACCGGCGAAGGTAACTTTTACACTACTATGCAATAAAAATATAGCTTTATTTTAATTTGTTTGTTTTTTAAAGGTTACGCGAACACTACACATTGTAATGAAACTACTTTTACGGATCTACTCCCGTTTATTGTACACATTTATTTGATTTAATGTTTACCCTGACGTTTCGAACCCTATGCAGGGTCCGTGATCACGTGCAAGTTACCAACTAATTATCTCGAGCCTGCCTGTGGTCAACATCAAATCAAATTAATGCGTAAAATAAACGCGAGTAGCTACATAGTTTTTTATTAAATTATGCAATTCATATATCAGTCTAACATAGCAATAAATATTAAAATATCAGGAAATAAGAGAGGATATACAATACATAAAATTTTGTATAACAATAATATTTAAATGCAACTTAACCGGGCATGTGCGGCAACCACTGATCAGTGCCCTAAACAATGACCCTTTTACTACAAAACAGTGTTAAAGTTAAACAATGGCTAAACGTGTTTAAAATATTTTGTCTTGTCTAATAATATTAGCTAAGAAGTGACAGCATCTGTTTTGAGCGTTGTCTAACTTTAGCCATCGTTTTGTGTTAAAGCAGTGAAAATTGTATTGTGTCTGTATTCCTGTGGATGTGTGGCGGCGGATTAATTAACAAATAAAGGTTTAATAAGGCTAACACGTTTCGCAGCGGAAAAGGCTGACTAAAGTGAAGCGCCACAGCCAAACGGACGGCGGTAAGGATCGCGACCGCGACCGGGACCGCGACAAGGACCGGGACCGGGAGGAGCGGGAGCGGGAGGAGCGCGACGAGGACACGTGCCGCGTGTGCAAGCTGCGGCTGGAAGCCAACCGCCGGCACACGCACGAGCGGTTCCTCGTCTGCGCCAACTGCAACTGCAAGCGTGAGTACTGTGCCTGATAAGTGTTTACTTTTCCGTTTGCGCACTTTAGCGTTTTGATTTATTTAAATATAAAACTTTTGTTGCGTAAGGACCTCGTCTAAGATCTGATGGCAATGAGGCGGCTGCCAACTGCGGTCTGTCCTGAACTGCACTGACTGAGGTTTTGAAGATGAATTTAAGTGCGCGGACAAAAAGAAAAGTGAAAAAGAATTTATTTCGAAGTCGGTACATTTTTGCCCCATCTACCCGAGTCCAATTTGATAGCTTATGATCTTTACTATCACCCCTTAAAGGGATCGCTACGTATAACCTATAACCCTGTATACAGAATATATAAAATTCTCGTGTCACAATGTTAGTTGCCATACTCCACCGAAACGGTTCGATCGATTTTTTTAAAATTTTATATGTATATTCGGTAGGTCTCAGAATCGGTCGTAATAAATTTTTCATACCCCTAAGTGATAAGGCTGGTCCACCCCAAATATTTTTTATTTAAATTAAATTTTCCAAAGAAAATGTTCCACGATTTGTTTGTTTTGTTGTCATAGAAACTGTCAAAGTGGTAAGTAGTCCGCCGGGTCAGCTAGTATATATATATTGATGTGTCCGTTCCGCCTCCAGTCCACCCGGGGTGCACGGAGCTGGGCGCGGACACGATCCGCAAGTGCCGCGAGTACGCGTGGCGCTGCGCCGCGTGCAAGGTGTGCGCCGGCTGCGGGCTGGCGGACCGGCTCGTGTGCTGCGGCCTCTGCGACCGCGGCGCGCACCCGCTCTGCGTGGGGCAGCCCGCCGCGCCGCCCGGTATGAACCCAACTACTTTTATTTTAATTAAATCTCTATATTTATAATACATGCATCCTTGTCAGAAAAATAACAAGTAGCGAAGCGAAACACTCGTCGGGCTAGTTTTCTGGTACTACCCAAAATAAGAACCAACTACGGTAGAAAAATGTTCACTTTTGAAAAAGCACAGCTTTTTAATAAAATACCCTCAAACATAAATAGTGTTAACTCATTTAGTGCATTCAAAACGAAACTTGCACAGTTTGTTCAAGAAACATATTAATAACAATGCACTAAATGGGTATGGGGATTCTATATTTTTGATTTTATTTAGAACGAATAGTTTTTAAGTTTAAGGTATACTATAATTTAAGTTCTCATGTAAGTGGCTGTATTGTCTTTATGAAAATAAATTTCTTCATCACCATCATCATTATCTCATTGAATGTCCCCACTGCTGGGGCACGAGCCTTCCCTATGGATGGACAGGGAGAATGGGCCACAAACCACCACGCGGGCCCAGTGCGGATTGGTGGTTGTCAACGACTACTAATGCAGCTGGGACCAACGGCTTTACGTGCCTTCCGAAGCACGGAGAAGGAGCTCGAGATGGAAAATTTTTGGTCACCCATCCGACTTCCCGCCTTTGCGAAAGTTGCTTAACCACAGCAATCGCAGACCGGGCGCGTTAACCACTGCGCCATCGAGCTCCTCGAGTGTTTATTTAAAACTGGGTAGTTTTGTTTAAAATTACATCCCAGAGAGGCGTAAGTCCAGCAGTGAACGATTAAGCTTTGAACAAGAATAAGAAAAGAATTGTTAAACATGCCACCAACTCTGTAATCTTAAGACGACTACAATTTGAAAAACAAGTATTGCAAAAATTTCCACGAGCGGGATTCGAGTCCGCACCCCATGCCAACTATGTTATCGTGGCTCAATCCAACGCGCCGAAATTAATCGACACTATCTACTCTTACTCTGTAAGCCAAACCTAAAGCAAAAAAAAAAAAATGTTATTTCTCCTCTTTTTCGGAATTTGTTCTTTTATTTTCTGTGCTTTTATTGGTTTAGGAGAACCATACATTTTTAAATTTTTGTAAATACAGAGTGTTACTCGCAAGTCGCAACATCAGATGAAAAGCAAATGTGTAGCCACGTGGCCGACCTCTTTTGTTCTGTTTATTTGGTTTTTTGCGTGTTTTAATATTTATTCATGTATAGATCGGGTTTGTGATATATAACCAACAAATGAGGGTATCTGTTTTAGTAATGGCCTTGTTATTTCACAACCTGTAAGCGTAAGTGCCCGGCCACGATCATACCGCGCGGCGAGCAGTAAAAACAAATGTACAAAAATTTATGAAGCACACCACGACGAGCGACGTGCCGGCGGCAGCGTCGTGTGGTTTTTGTCAAGGAGCCAACTGCTGCGGCAGCCGGCAGCGTGCGCCGCTCACCGCCGCCGGAAAACTTTAAGCCAAAAGTCGTGGCAAGGCCGTAAGCTTAGGCTTAGACATGAACAATAAAAGAGATTTAGTTTTTGGTGCGAAAATACATGCCCTATATACATAAACTATAAATTGGAATAAAACCCCTTTAATTGTCGTATGCAGTTAAACAACAAGTTAACAACCTGTAAAGTGGATGGCAAATAAATAAAAATTAACATCCGAATGAATCCAACAGGACGGTGGCACTGCGAAGAGTGTGCAGTCTGCAAGTCCTGCGGCGCGCGCGACCCGAGCGGGCTGCGCGACCCCACCACGCCGGGTGGGGCCAGCGGCCTCACGCCGGGGACCAGCGGCCTCACGCCGGGGGCGAGCGGCCTCACGCCGGGGACGAGCGGCCCCGCGCCCGCCGACTGGCACCACCAGACGCGGCGCGGGCCCGGCGGACACAAAGTCTATTCGCACTCGCTATGCACGCCATGCGCCAGGTCAGTTTCTAATATAGCTCCTTGTATCACTCCCGATTGTACGGATGTGTTGATTGTATGATTATGATTTTTTGTTACTGCTTAGATACGATGCTGTCTTATTTAACCTCTAGTTCACAGTTGTTGAAACGAACCTTTATTAAACAATAATATTCCATTTGGCTTTTATACTGTTTTATAATGTCGAATGAAAATTAAATAAGTAAATTAAGATAAGATATGGAAACAAAAAATACTTAAAAGATATACTTGCAAAATAGCTGCAATAGTATATATTAGTATGGAAACTTTAATAAGATCCATAGAACATTTTAAAGTCTTTTTGTATTTAATATTTTTAAGTTTTCAATAAGAAAACTCTCTTTATTAAAGTAAAACTTGAACTTATTTAAAATGCGGTTCAACAATCGATACATCCTCTTGAGTGTACGGCTCCTCCTTTAGGTGATACGCGCGGATATATTTAATTATCAGTAAAATGTAGACTTGTTCACTCGACCACTAGATTTCATCATGTTGTTTTACCATTCATCGTAAAGTAATGATAATTACTCTCAGCATGAATCTATTCTCTCGTGTCTCCTACAAGCCACACACTCAGATTTCCAGTTGGTTGTACCTTGTTTGTTAATGAAGTCAATAATGTTTAAGCATGAGACTTTATAACGCTGATAATAAAAAGAAAAATGAAGTATTGAGTATTTATTGTTAATTTACTAATAACCTTTGAATATTATTATCTTCATTAGCTGTTTGATTATTTGAAACCAATATGCTTTAAAACTTGTGTGAGTGAATTATTAAGTTAAAACCAAATATTTTTATTCAAAATTAACTTTTTACAAAGTATTGTTTGAACGTCAAAACATGCCATTTTAAGGCTATATATTTTGGAAATATCCT
This sequence comes from Eudonia truncicolella, assembly GCA_949315975.1. Lineage (NCBI taxonomy): Eukaryota > Metazoa > Arthropoda > Insecta > Lepidoptera > Crambidae > Eudonia > Eudonia truncicolella. The sequence goes on along the minus strand of OX438838.1, from coordinate 5,422,984 downwards.
TTCTTGTATTATTTTCTACATTTCTGTAATTATTGGGTCATACATAAATACATTAGTGTCATTATTGGGAAACTTCGGTTTTATTTAGTAGCGTAGTTTAATTTCAACGTATTTATTACGACATGTAACATGTTATATCTGTTACCATGATGGTTGTGACTAGTGACAGTAAATATATTATCTACCCATTTAAATAAATTCATTCTCTCATTTCAATTAATTCACTCACACATAAATTCACTATTCAGACTTTTGGACCACCTTTGAGAAAATTTAAACCAAATCACAATTATTGTTAATAAGACACTAAAAGTATTTTTTGTTAATTGTATTTGTACTTGTTATTTATTGCCAAAGCATTCGTGAAATGAAGGTGAAGGTGTTCTATTAGATCTGTGTTATATTAAAAAAATATATAAAGTTTATTTTTTAGGATTTATCCTTGCTGAGAACAATGTAACAATTGAATATGTTATGTAAATGTGTAACTTCCACTTTGGGTTCTTCACTAAAACAGTTCTAATTGGTATTTGTTCCCTTATTATGACTAATAAACTGACAAAATTTATAAACGACACAGTCTTGTGAAGAATCTACTGTACATTATTAAAAGCAATAGATTGTTCGTTCAACCAGAACCGCTGTTTCCGCACGAGACCTGTGACATTTGAAAGCTGTTTTAAACTAAACTGTTCCGGTGTTGTTTTTCAAGTAAATCCAAGAGGGGCAACAACAAAACGTGAACCCGTTGTAATCACATAGAAGAGTATAAAGCGAGGGACGCTGACGCAAAGTACAAAGTTTAAAGTCTTTCAATGATTTATGTGCCATTTGTTTAATTGACTGGTCTTGGTAGTTCTTGTGTACTCACGTCTCATCTCATTGCGTGTTCGTTGTGAACTAACACGGGCTGATCCATTCTGTGTCTCGACGTCTGCCTTCACTCTGTCGACATCCGCTTGTCTCTGGTACCTCGTAGACTTGACCCCCGCAGAATGTTTCTTTATGCCCCAATGCAGCATTCTTACTCAGCACATTCCCCTACTTTTAATTTAATAAGTTGCATGCTACATTTTAATGTAAGTATTATTAGTCGGTTACATGAAATTGTTTGCTCTGAGATTTTATTTAATAATTTAGTTTTTTTTTTATTTATGAAAAATAAACGCGATCATACAGTTTCATGTTGAAAAACAGCAAAGTTGTATAAATTGTACACTACTTTTCTCCGGTGTGGTATCACTTCTGAGCAAGATGGTTTCACACAATAATGCCTGGGTAGAGCACTCGAAACATATTTTTGCGAAACGACTTTACTGTTAATTTTCTGTCTTTGTTGTTGTTAGTAATTATCTCTTTTTAACTGGTATTGACGCAATACATAGTCATTTATTTATGTGTAAACGCTTACTATTGTTATTCTCTAAGTATTGCCTCAATGTACCAATGACGGGTGTCCCCTCATCAGTCACCGTTGCAGATATCCCGACTAACTCATCTCATCACCACCATTTGTAACGACTAACAGGGGCATAGAACATTTTCCATGCGAAAACTAACTGAATATTATTTATTACTTGTCTTCTGGCTCTACATGATACAATTACAATACATACTATTGCTTGAGTCTCTTTATTGATAACATTTTATTTGAATCCAATTTTTATTTCTTCTTTTTAATACTTTGCACCATTTAATATGAACTTTTTCTGCTTATTTTTCAATACAATAGTAAAATACTGGTGTCATAAAACGAAGTACATTTCTAATTAACTGTACTACACGATTATGAATCTCATGAGTAAAATGTGTAAAATAAACAACACTTAAAGAACACATGCCAAAGTTAATTTTTGATTTTTGATTGACACGTTTATTAGCACACAAATATTTGTGTATTTGTTTGTGGGTGTCAAACGAGAGCCTAGGAGATAAGTAGTAGCCGCGAGTCGCTCCACCGTCTCGCGATACTAATGCCGTGTTTCTGTGTTCCGGTGCTTCCGCGCGGTATGTGTGTGTGCGTGCGTAGGGCGTATCGCATCGGTCGCTACTGCCCGCTGTGCGAGCGGTCCTTCATCGGGCCCAAGGGGACCATGCAGCTCGTCATTTGTAAGCTCTGCGATAGGCAGCTCCACCAAGGTACGTCACACGATGGTACGCTTGCGGTGGCGGGCGTGCGACCACGCACAGTTTGCAAGGTGCTCGATACCTTCTGGGGTGCGATTTTTGAATGTCACTGGTGATCTTTAAACTATAAATAGTGAAAGTCACTAGACACTAAACTTTGCATTATTTATATTTTTTATTGTATATGTAGTCAATAAATTACGAATGATCGCTCACACTCGCACTCGAAGTCACAAATTACTTTATCGATACTTAGAATTCTTGAACGTAAGAACAGGCAGCGCCAAAGCGATCCGAGCGTAGGTAGGTAGGTAGGTTTGACCTACCAAAATATCAGAAAATTTGTCAAAAAGTCCTTTTTTCAAGACTTTATGGTGCACTTTCAATTGTTCTCAGACGACAATCAAAAGTGTACCTGACTTTGACTGAAATAAAGTTGTTTTTTGTAAATGTTTGGATATTTAGCTATGTTTGAACGTTCAGATCACTTTGACGCTGACAGTACTTATCGTTCGAGAACTATGTGTCAATTAGTCACCTGTGACTTTAAATACAAGTGAAAGTGAGCACTCATAATTTATATCGCTGTGTGAGGCAACCCGTTCAAAAGTCGCAACCCTGTTCGGTGTGACTTAACGGATCAGATAAGAGCGTACACGTTTTGCACGACAAAATGAACCTTATGTTCCGTAACTTTGGCAACAGTCCAGCATCAAATTTATCTAAGACAACCTGAAAGGTTGAAAGTTTACCTGGTATAAAAAAACGATTTATCTTCGACGTGCGTCAGTTCTTACATAAGCTTTAAAGAAATAATGGAGAATGCACGTATTATAATTGGGTAGGTAGTTGGGTTTGGGTTTGACTTTGGGTAGACTATTGGGTAGTTGACTGGTTAGTCAATATAGAAACTTTTTAACAACTGTCAAAACAATTATTTTTAATAGAAATTGTATGGGTTTAGCAAACTATGACGTTACTATTTTTTTCCGTCAATTCAGTGATCATTAATCATTTTTTAGGTAACAGAAATTCATACTTAAATTAAATAAAAAAATTGGTCAATGTTATTAAGAACTGTTCCGTGATTTCAATTATACGTTCATTGTTCTGGAATTTGTTGTTGTTGTCAACTACCCAATTATGATTTCAACCATTTGGCTTGTTTACATAAATTTGATGCTGATTGTGACAAAAAGCGTTGTTTACATTTCCATACAAAATATTCACGCCGGCCGTTGCTGGCAAATGTCAAATCCATAAGCTTACAGTGTTGCCTGTTCAATTGTCAAATTAACAAAACTCAAAAGGTCAATTATGGAAACAAAATAATGTAAACATATTGGTTCTGTGAAAATTCAGAACCAACATTTTTCAAAATGTTTGAATCTAATTAAGTAACAAACAAAATAAACTAAAAATTAACATTGAATCATTGAATAACTGTGTGTTGTTTCACGCCTCGCCTTACATTGCTAGAATGTCTTTCCCATTGTGGGGATAATATTATTATTTCTCTTTTATATTTAAAATTAGCGATAAGTGTATGGTAAAAATGTTATCCTCACGTTGCCGCTTGCTCGTTATTGGAGTCTTCAGCATGAACGCATACTTTCCTACCATTATTATCCTTATATTTTGTACTGTATAGTGTTTTACCCGCTTTCCATTCGTTTCGCTTGCTTATCTATCACTATCATTCAATTTGCGCTTTATTTCGAACTTTATTGATGTTAGTACAGCATTCTGATCGTAATTCATCATCCATGATGATAGTTTCATATTAGATTAATGTTAAAAAGTATGGAATATTGGTACTGTAACTAGCAACACCGGGGAATGGCAAAAAATCCATTCAAGGGACAGTGTTAGTATTCTGTGCTTTTTTTTCAGTCTTCAGTGCTTTTGTCAGATGTGTTTAGACGAAATTATAGCATGCACGGTCGTAGGAGTTAATTGTTAATCCTTTTGTTACCAAGACGTTTAAACTTGCGATTTTGTACATGAAAAAAGTGGTTATTGCTAATAAGATTGAAATTGGTAATAAAAGGTTTAAAAATGAACGTCTGTGGCTGTACATACACAGTGATCGTGCCCTGGCTTTATAGTCTGTAGAGATACACAACTCGTCGAACGGAATACGAGGAGTCGCATCTTGTGTGTGCAATCTGTTGTTGTAGGTATTAGGTTAGGCGTTTAGTAGCTCTGAGCTCTTGCGGTGCGTTGCAATGAAATGTAGCATTTTTTTCCTATTATAAAATATTTCTTTCGATATAATTTTACAGTGGTACAACAATCCATCCGAAACTAAGTAAAAATGGATAAATGGGCTTCTCGTAGAGCCTATTGAAAATAGGAATCTGATAAGCAAGTCCAGTCTCATCTCGATGAGGGTCATCGAAATATAATATTATTAGCCTCTCGTCCTATATACCTACCAACGTTTTTTATTGTAAACGTTAATACGATATTTTATAAAGGGATTATTATTGTATTTTTTTAACTAAGTATCTGATATTTTGATACAGTTGCATGCGCAAAACATAATGTCGAAATATCGGATAGGAACAACAAGAGATCATGGTAATAATTCCATTAATATTTAGCTAATGCTAGTTACCATGATAGTGTTAAAGTAGTGTCGTTGATACTACAATAAAGATTTGAATTTGATATGTTTTCAAAATAAAATAGAAGAAACTGCAAGCATCGCAAGCGAAGCTCTAATCAGTATAACTATAATTTAACCATACTAACGTGTTGTAAATTGTCGCACGGCAGAATGCGTTAGGCAGACGGTGTCGACGCTGAACGTGCTCGACTACACGTGCGGCGAGTGCCGGCGCGGCGGGATCACGTCGCGCGCGGCCGCCGTGCGCCTGGCGCCGCGCACCATCGCCACGCTGTTCATGGCCAAGCGCCGGTTCAACAAGTACGCGCACCGCCAGTACATGCAGAGCCGGCTGCGCAAGCCCGACGCGCCCGACGCGCCCGACGCCGCCGACGCGCACGACGCCGCCGACCCGCCCGACGCCACCGACGGCTCCGACGCCGACGCCGACTGAACCCGTGCACAGTGCGCCGTGTGATATATTTCTGGCCCCCGACACGGTGAGAGCGCGGGCCGACATGTGACACGTACGCGCGTGCGGACGCGTTCGTAGTGAACCTCCACGCACCTCAACTATGTACCGACCGAAACGGTGCCGCTCGCTATCGCGCCGGCGCTTTCGTTGTGGTAGAGCGGCGACAGACGCTAGTTCGTAACTATTATTCGCTTCGGTAATACGGTTGTAAGGTAAACTGTTGCATAAATCTGATTAATATAATTAACCGGTAGGCTATGTATGTGAGTTGTCGGATAGTGGAGATCCTAGTTGTATTGTTGACTCGCCGGGGGCGCCGGCCGGCCCGGGCCTTGTACATTGTATCCTTAGCGGCCTCCGGCGAGCGAGTGATTAGGTAGATAGTTATAGAACGCTAATTTGTAAACTGTACAGTAACTTAATACTAACTTCACTATATGGGTAGCTGGGCAATTCACTATGTTTAACTATATTTTTTTGTTTTCTAAGCGTTCTGTAAGACGAATCATGTATTGTGTCGAGAATTGTTATTCGTGGTGAGGAGTGCGTTTTAGATGTGGGATTCGTGTCGAGAGTACTGAACCAGCCGACGCGGCTCCCGCGAGTGGACGGCGAGTGCTCTACTTAGTCTGTGTACAATACTTTACATTATGGAGATATCTCAAACTCAGAAATAAGTAAAATAAAAAATGTGTAAGCAAAGAAACATCTGCCTTTCAATGCATTTCATTATTGTTTTTAACTTATGTTTCCCTTCATGTTTCTCAAAAATTAACTAGTTTCATTTATTTAAGACAGTTCGCATTTTGTTTCACGGTATACATAGAATAATTGATAGAGTATTGTTAATTTTTGCTTTATAAGGTATTTATTTTAGTTATACTTTTATATGGATACAACAGTATACAGCCTTTTGTCTCCCCCGAGTGTGTTGGAGAAGCGATGTCGCGTAAGTGACGAAATGTTGATATTCGCTCCGATGTATCTGACTTGAGAAGCCTGCAATGAATTTATACTTATGAGTTGGATATGATTTATCGCGAAGTTTCCCCCTATAATACGCAATTTATAAAAATTGTTGATTAATTACGATTATTTAGATTACGATTTTTTTTTTCGTTTTTGTAGTTTAATTGTATGAATGAAATTCAGCAGCTCTTCTATCAAGTGATTTTTCTTACTTAATTTCAAAGTACAAAATAAATAGGCTACATTAAAAGCTAATTTACTAATTTTCGTTCTGGAAAGCATATGACCCCAATGAATATAGATTTATTATAGAAAAGATCAAATAAATTATTTAACACAGAGTATAGTTATGTTTATTTCATGATGATAAAATTATTTATTTACGCTACGTTATGAAGATAGTATTTAAATATAGCCGACTTGGGTAGTATATTTTTCCAGGGCGAAGCCCGTGGGTCCCGCATACGTACTGGCTGGGCGAGGCAGCCGGCCGACTGGCCCACGCGCAGACTTCTTTAACCACTGCACAGTGTGAGGAAAGTCGTCGAAATCGGAAATTTGAAGTTGTGCTCAATTATGCATAGGCATAAGATAAAGAACGCTAGGGTAGAACACCCAGTTGCTACTTCGTTTTAGTTCTAGTGCTACATGGTATTAAAGTTCGCGATTTTTTTGCGTCCCCAAAATGAAAAATATATATTTTTCTGAAATTGTCACTTTATTTATTAAATCTTATATTGTACCAGATAACCTATTGGACAAGGTTTATTTGAAGCGTTTTTGCTACTCTCTCTTTCTCACGAGAATACTTAAGCTTACAATAAATAATTTTGATACATCAAATCCTTTTTTTTTCCCTCAAAAATTACCCAAACTTGGCAACTAGTCTTCACTGCAAATTGAAGATTTACAAGCATTCACGTGATAGAGTAGCAAAAAAGCTTCAAATAAACCTTGTCCAATAGGTTATCTGGTACAATATAAGATTTAGGGGCGATTTTTCAATTGACGGATAACACTTATTTGTTTGATAAAGTATGAGGTAATCATTTTAAAAATGTATTGTCATAATAAACAGGTGACATTTTAACTTGAGTACGTAATACTTTATCAGAAGGATAAGCTTTATACGATGATTGAAAAATCAGCCCTTAATATTTATTTTTAAAAAATCGCGTACTTTGGTACCGTGTCGCACCAAAACTAAAGCGAAAAGCAACTGGGTGTTCTACTCTAGCGTTCTTTAACATGCATAATTGAGCAGAACGGCCAATTTCCGATTTCGACGACTTTCCTCACACTGCACTGCTGTGTGCAATTATCCCAACAATGTTGTGTATTATACATTGTAGACGTATAAGAGGCGTGGATCAGTAACTGCATCGAACACTGACTACTTGTAATGTATCATTTTTTAGTTATAATTATGCTTTGGTTATTATTAATCATAATTTACTTAGTGACAATTTATAAGGATAAAAGTTTGTCCATAGACAAATTCATTAAATCATGTTATAACTTTTATACGATGTACACAGCTGTATGGGTGTGTCTCACACCGGAAATCGCGTTGCTTTATTGACACAGGTGAATATTAAGACTTACTTGTAAGAGAATAATGATAACTTTATGTCTACTTAATGCAAGTGTAAACGTTCTAGAAATCTCGCACTGTTCGGTCAATTTTGTAAAAAAATAAAATTAATTTAATTTGAATTTTGCTTTTTATTTTGTTTTTTTTTTTTGTTTGTAAATTGAAACGCAAATATTGCAATAAAAAATAATTTATATAATTTGACTTACAGTATGGTAAACTCGGTAGCATAATTAACAAAATTTTATAAACACTGAATATATTCAGCAAATATATTTTATAAACTGGCAATAAAGCATCTGTCTTCTTATTTCTTGTGAGCGGCACCTGCGGAAAAAGAACAAAACATGATGTTTTAATTATTTCAATGTTAGAGCATGGTACTTGCACTAATAATGTTGATGAAATAGTAAACACAAATTTTTATAGATCAACTTATTAGATGACTAGATTCGTTTATTTTATATACTATTTTATCTTAATGTTTCGAACGACCAACATCGATCATATAAATTTGTTTATATGGTCGATGGTCGAAATTCTTTACACATTGGGCAAGTTATGTTATCATATAAGGCGTATAATTAACATAATTGTTGTGAAAAATATCTTCATAGATTATAATCATACATTTTTTTATAAAAAAAACAGCTAACTCATTTAATTCTTGAACTATAAAATAATGCAGATTAGCTTGTGTATACTCATGTGTTTGTATTTTTTGTGTACTTGAATGACATTTACGACTTTGTGCAGTGGCAATGAATAATGGACCTTTTAAAGTTAAATGCAATGAGCTCGATGAGGAAGTGGTAAACGCGATCGGTTTTGCTAAAGTTAAGCAATTTTGCAAAAATTTTGCACGTAATGCCGTTGGTCCCGGCTGCACTAGCAGTCGTTAACAGCCACCAATCCGCTTGGTACCATTACCAAATTCACACTATAAGTATCGGTAAGTAAAGTAATTTCTATAAAGGTCATTTGGCACCGATAATGCAGGTAACGTTATCTAGAAAAGTATCGCTACTTCTTCGTTAAATATTGCCAATCCGCGTAGAGCAGTTAATTAATTAACCGGTAAAAATGTCACGCAGGTAACGATACCAAGCATACCGGTATTGTAGTTTGACAGAAGTATCGATACGAATTTTATAACGGTATAAGTCCTGCCCTATGGTGCTTCTATCCCAAGGGCAGGCTCGTACCCTAGCAATGAGGACATAAATTTGCTGGTGATTGGGAAGCCTCAGTCGCGGTAATGAATTTCATGCGACGCGGCGAGCGGTTTTCTAGTTCATTGCGCGTTGTACTATGACAGTCATAGTCAACGGTGGTACAGTCACGAGCACATGTAAACAGTGTTACTCTTTATACAGTGGGATAAAAGTCAAAAGTGGATACTTGTCAATGCTCGCGACTGTACAAAGAATGCATTTATTATTATTGCAGTTTCATAGACTGGTCATAACAGAGCAAATACCTTAGACATTACAAATAAACAGAGTCATTTCAAACTAGAGAAAAAGAGACAACACGGAATAACTATTCGAAGCTTATAACAAGCAAAATACTATTATACAAGAAAAATCAGTACATTATTAGGTTGAAGAAGTAATTTACAATTTAGAAGAAGTTTTAGTAGAGTCAACTGATGTATTGAAAATGTCGAGAAAATACAATGAATTAGAAATACATTTTTTTTATTAGTAGACCACGAAGTGGTCGTGGACGCTAATAAAAAAATGGGTACCTACCTCCGTGGTCACTCGTCCAGTCGCATGCCACTAATGGAGAGGAAGGTGAACGCGTTTTGCAGCGCGGTCGAAAACGCAATGAACTAGAAATCCGTTCGCCTCTTCGTAAGACGCCTGTGGTCGTAACCTGCTGGTAAGAGCGTGGGTACCTACCTCCGTGGTCACTCGTCCAGTCGCATGCCACTGATGGAGAGGAAGGTGAACGCGTTGTGCAGTGCGAGCACGGGCACGGCCGTGAGCGCCACGGCGGCCGGCACCACCGCCTTCACGTCCTCCATCGCTGCGAGTATACGCTCCAATGGCGGCGCGCTCCAGACCTGTAAGGTGGTTGTTTACAACCTTCCATCTTTTGTTTTACACACTTTTTATACAGGAGATAATGAAATACGTATACCCTCAGATAGTTATGCGGTACTCGTCGACCCCCTCAAGGGCGCGGAAGGTATACACACTAAAAGCTCCTGCACTTCCCCTTCGTGCCGCCAGGATCGTCCGGGACCGTTATAAACAATCACTGGAGTATTGTGCACACGCCAGCGCATCAGGCTACCTCAAACTGTCAAATTGCTTAAATAGATTGAATTTTATGTCTAAGGTCATGTATTACTATGGCTTATGGTTAAACATTTATTGCAAGAAATTGATAGTTTTGGAAAGTCTGATGTGCAGGCGCTATTTCTTAATATACAGTTTACCCATAAATCTAGACTATGACGACTGTTTTTAATGTTTTGAAGAGTGGATTTGAATAACTATTAACGCGGAATCTTGTGTGAGTATGATATTTGAATGAATGTATGTAGTATTTTTTTAACGCTACGATAAATCCGAGCGATATGCCCGCCCGCTGTTTCCTATAGCCACAATTGACTCGCCTGGTAGAATGTCGTCATGACGGTAACGGATGGGACGTTCCCGCTGGCGAGCGTCTAGTTATAGCTTACCGCCATATTGGATTTAAAACGGCTACAGTCAGCAAGCGCAGCTATTTCTTGAGCAGCAGCGCGTACTTTAGAACTGAAGCGATTATTGCCCCTTCCAGAATGTAATAGTCAAGTCATCTAATAGAATATCCTCATGTTAACGGCACGGTCAGACTTCCTGCAGCAGACTCTGCGCCCTTTGTCAGTAAGAATAAGAAACTAATAGCCAACTCGCCTGGTAGAATATCCTCATGGTAACTGCAGCGGGAGACGTAGCTGGCCGGTCCCGTAGCAGCTTCCGTAGAGCATATTCCAGTACGGCGGCGAGGTCGGCGCGCGGCGTGCTCGCGGCGAGCGCGCGGTGCGAGCGGCGCGCGCACGAGCTGGGGAACGAGAGCTCGCACGTGGACGGCGACGAACCTGCACGGGGAAACATAACTCAAATTTAGCCCATCGTCGAAATACAGACGCCAGACGAAATGAAAAAATTTTATAAAATTTTTAGAATTAGAATTTTTTTAAATTTCTTCAAGAAATGTTCAACCATATGCAATGTACATAAAGTTCAAATTCGAGTGAGGAAATTTGACAGTTTGTAGTTAGTAGTCTGATGTGCATGGCGTGTGTACAAATTTAAAAATTGTACGTGACCCCGTACCTCATAAGATTCCCCGAGGCGTTCGAATTTTATGAAGTAATGTCGTGGACTTAAATATTACCAGTGGCGACGTAGCACACGAACGCAGCGACTGTGTTCTCGTAGTTCCACCTCCTGGTGATCGCCACTTTGTATTCGCCCACGCTGCACCCGGTCTCCTCGTCTGTAACAAATTATTAAATATACAGGATGTAAGAAACCCACAACGAAGCCGAGTCACGTATACTTCCAATCTTAACGCTGGTTTCTGTCGTACCTGGGAACCTTTCCATTCTAGAGATATTTAATGTCAGTCACAATATTTCTTAAAAGTTTTTTACAAATCAGTACTAAAAAGTGATTACTTTACTTAGTGAAACTTTCTTCCACACAAACTGTCACCGTGAACCACGTGCCAGCCCAACAATAACTTCTACACAACTTCTGCGTGTACCGTGTTCGTGGTCAACTAAGCGCACATCCTACACCAGCAATTATTTCTGCTTAATGTTACTTGGTCTGATACATTCCGGCTTCGTTAAGGGGTCTTTTTACACCCTGTATATGTAGACATAAGATTGTTTGCCATATACACATTCCAAAATTAATACAATTAGATAGAATGAGCGTTATGTATATTTTTTCTTTGTAAATAATTTGTTAACTAGGTTACGTTACATTTCAATTGTAAAAGGTAATAACAAAAAAAAACTGAATTATGATACGATACAGCCCGCCGACCACCGCGCACTGCACGATGGCGCCGGCCGTCCGCCGCTCCAGCCGCGGCGCTAGTGTGTGCGGTACTCACACTCGAACCTGTTGTTGTCCGTGTGCGCCCACGCGTGCCACTCGAGCGCGGCGGCGCGCGGCAGCCCGCCGACCACCGCGCACTGCACGATGGCGCCGGCCGTCCGCCGCTCCAGCTGGCGGCGAGCCTCGCCCACTGCGCGCGCGCATTCCGCACTGACGTAGCATACGCTCTGGTTGGAAATACACATTCATTTATTATAAAACGTCAAAAAACACGCCTAACCGCTAATTTTTAGTTCTGAATAACTTTTAGAACTCCTTGCGTTTTGATGTCGCCGCAGTAATTGAGGATTCCGGGTAAAATGAGCTTCCACTTTTGGCCGTATCAAACTTAACATCAGGTGAGGTATAGGCCAAGTAAGTACTTGGCCTGTACGGGTAAGTACCCGTACGATATTAAAAAAAACCGGCCAAGTGCGTGTCGGGCCACGTGCAGTGTAGGGTCCCGTAGCCCATCTCAATAATGCGGACACTGAGAAGAGGGCTTTTATGAACATTTATTTAACGATGGCTCATATACTTAAATGTAGATACTACCGGTTTCACACACCTGACAACGTTATTTAAGTAGGTCCCAATGAGGAATTTGTACTGCGCCAAGTACATTTTATAAGTTGGTCGACTGTTACTCGTAAACTTGTAAAGCCTACTTAGCTGTGATAGTTTTCCTTTTAACTACGTCATATATACAACTACCGTACCTGGAAATAATTTTGAAACAATTATTTCCAGTAGGTTTCGCAGAGTAAAATGACAAAAAAACGCTCGCCCGCCCCAGCGCTGTACCTGCACCACGCTGCGGATGTGCGCGCGCGGGTGCACGGCGCGCAGCACCCGCGTGAGGTGTCGGAGCGCGAGCGCGCACTGCCGCCGCGCGCCGCCCGCCACCAGCCGCATGCTGCCCGGCACCAGCGCGATCTGACCGCACGTGCCTATCACCTCGCCCACCTACGAAAACTTTTGTTTGGGACTTCTTGACGACATGTCTGCGGTTTTGTTTTATTTTCTAAAATTTGGGTTATGTCGAATATTAATGTGAAATATGGTGGATTATTATTAACCGTTAAGTGTTCGTGAGTGTGCATGAGTGTTGGAAAGTGAAACAAAACAGTGCAATGTCACTTTTCAAATTCTCTCAAGTATGTCCGCTTGAGGACTTAGTACCTAAAACATCTTTACTGAGATACTCGAGGGGTTGGGGAGTATCATTCTCACTTCTCATTTTTATTATCATTCATCATCATCATACTGGAAGGAAATATTGTTTATTTGTGTATTACTTGTAAGAAAAAATACTTTGACACTGGCTATATGTGCAAATCGCACGAAGCCATCAACTAATGGAAAAAAAAAACATTTTGTTTTTATGTATACACCTACACACATTAACTTACCAACTTACTATTATTTGTGGTATTTCATCTGCAAAGATGAATCTGCATAGCCATCGGTTGCAATAACCGTTGATAAGATGGCGCACTGTGCCGCTATTAGCACGAAAAAAAAATTAAAAAGCAGTAACAAAATTCAGCGCTTACGTCTGCCTTCCCGGCAGCATAGCGGTTAGTGCAGCCGCCCGGATTGCGGAAGACCCAGGTTCGATTCCTGGCTGGGTCGGGTGGGCGTTTAATTTTTTTACTGTATTTTATAAATTTTATAAATATTTCTAACTTATATCTTCCATTACTTCTTATTTATACACCTACATTTTAAACTTTCATTTACATTACATTTACCTGTAAAAGAGCTGTATCACATGTCGGTAACCCATACAAATTGAAAGCTCTAATTCTTTTAGGTTTAAGCTGACTTAATGAAACTGTCTATACTTACAAGGAATAGAGAGTTGTTGACAGTTAGCAGAAAACGTTTCTAAAAACGTTTGTTTAATTTTTGCAATCTAATATGCATTTAGGTGTGCAAAATCGTTATGGTACTATTTTCCTAGCTCCCTGCTTTGTTGCCTCGCACAACTTTCATGAAAAGCGACCCAGTTCACCATAGCATAACATACCTTAATAGCCTGACTATAAGGCCCAATGTTGGCCGGCGCCCAGTGCGAGATACCCTGTACGTGCATGGTCACCCGCTCCTTCGGGTGGGAGTCGCTGTCCTGATTGCTTGCTGCAACCTGTTTGTGCGCGACCTGTGCGAACGAGATACATTTTAGGAACTAGCACGTAGCTCACGCCCAAGTGACGGTGTAATATTAAAGGTAATCATTAATTAATGTTAGGAATGGAGAAATGGTAGTTGGGTATCTTGTTACAAACCAAATTACATGTAGGTACAGTCCTACATATATGTACAATGTAGGCACATATGGCTGCAACAAAATGTAAAAGCAAAAGTAACATGCAGTTCTCCCAGTAATTACGGACACTATAAAAATAAAATCAATGTGTAAAAGAAACTCGAGTAGATCCCTAGTTGTTACAATTCAATGTGTAGTATTCGCGTAAACTTTAGAAAACAATAACATGTTTTCTTTTTTTTTTTTTCATATATTGTGTAGGTTATACTTATAATGCTTCCAGAGTCTGGAACTCACATTGAAGTCTCAGTGAAATTGATCTAATAAATAAATATATGTTGTTAGTTTGTAAGCTGCTTTATTTGTACCATAACCTATAATGAATGTTGCTAAGCGCAAAACTCATAAATGGCTGGACGTATTAGGCTAAATTTTTTTTCGTATGTTCCATAAGGCCCAAGGAAAATTTTAATAAAGACAAAAAACGACTATATTTATTTAATTTTTATTATTAACTTTCGACAGAACGAAGTCTGTCTGGGCAGCTAGTCTATATAAATAAAAATTAATGTTGCTAAGCGCCAAACTCGAGAACGACTGAACGGATTTGGATGAAACTTTGCACATAGACAGACCATGACCCGGGCTAGGACATAGGATAGGATAGGACTTTTTATCTCGGTAACAGGTTCCTGTGGGATAATATAGTTGTCCCGAACGAAAACGCGGGCAACTAGTAATAAATAAATATAGTTAAAAGTAAATGAATAAATAACTCACAGCGTCTAATATAAGTCCGACGTCATCCGGCAGAGGGCACTGCACGCAGACCCTCGTCGGCGGGTTGGCGAAGGAGAAATTTTTCACGTAAACGTCATTCAACGCAGAGTACTCCTCCATGTCGCGCATGTAGATGTTCACAGAACACACGTCCGGCAGCGAAATGCTCGCGGTGTCGAGGAGAACTGGAATAGGCATTGGCATGAGAATTGGGCCGGTACGATAAAATTATTATATCGTTAGTATAAATCGTTACTTGTTAATTTTTTTTTAATGTATATAGCAAATTAATAGGTCACACTGCTGGGCAAAGGTCCCCCCCCCCTCTACATTTCCACTCGTCACACGCCAGGTTCCCTCTTTCTTTATTTTTTACCTCATTTTTTGTCAGCCATTTTGGCACAGGCATGCACTAATTTTATTTAATTTTTAAAATATTTTTATTGTAAGTTTGCGGTCTGATGTCTGTTATTGTGCCTATATGTATAAAAAATACCACAACGGTAAAAGTGGTAAAGTCTTCCCAACTTATTTTAAACTTTAAAATATCGACACTTGGAATGTGTGGCCTGCGTAGCTCACTATTCGGTTGTAGTTAGTTACAGTAAACTGGAAAATATTTTGTAATGCCACCTGAAGGGAAAGAACTCATAATACTGTAGATAGAAAATTTTACTCAAAGAAAACATTCCTTTATTTTTGAAAAGAAAGAAAAATACGTTCAAAGATTTTAGAAAATTTGCTTTCCATACCCGGGAATCGAACCGACTAAAATATGTAAAAAACACACCCTGTACTTTTATTGCATCGATCGTTAGGGTCAATTATAAGGAATGAAATCTCTCTAACAAACTTGATAAATTAAATGAAAGGAAACCATGAAATGTTAAATTATTTACAAAAAATGGTTAACTAACTAATTAGTTGCTCGAAATGGGCTCCATTTTTTTGGATACACAAATTAATTCTTCTATATATTTGTTTTATATATAATGTTTTTACTAGAAAAAATCAAGTCAGTCTCGGGAAGTTTAAAAAAATATTTTTATCTTGCAACACATTATAGCGTTGTGAATGCAAAAATTTAATATTGAAAACAAACATTTTAAATCCACTACATCATGTTGTATGTAGCATATAGATAAAATTAAATCATCTACGAGTACATAGTTCGATACATTGATCTATTGTAGTTGATAGGCCTACAATCTTAGTTGGAGACAATTAATTGGTTTGTTATACCTACGCGTAGATAAGCAACAATGTTTAGAGACAAATTGATCGCTGTCTACCAACACAGATATAATATTACGTCCACAATTGGATTGAGTACATCATCGCAACAATAAAAGGCTGGTTGGCATGTTCATTTACCGCATTACACAATTTTGCGTTCAAACCTACCCAAATATGAATGGATCGGTTGCATTTTTACTTAACTTTAAAATAGACGACGGTTTCTTATAAATAACAAAGGACATTGCCCACCCATCTTTGTACGGGATTTGGTCCAATTGTTGCGCATGAATGAAAGTACTTGCGCTGGATTCCTGGCACCTATCGATGACAATATTTTTTTATGTGTGATTTTGCGTCTTACATGGTTTTTTTACACATTATTAAGAAGTCAAATCTCATTTATGAGTTTATGGATAGTCTTAGTTTATAGAGTAGATATTATTGATAATACTAATGTAGTAATGGTATAAAAAATCCGGCATAGTGTTATAGATTGGTGCCTGGAATTCAGGGCAGGTACTCCCAGGTACCCATTCCTGGGCAACAATTGGACCGAAGTTGGGCAATCTCCTTTCCTTATATCTTAGTTTCCGATTTCCTACACTGACCCATTAAGATAGCTCACCCTGAATAGTCTTGTAGTGCAATAATAAAAAATGAAATTTCGTCAGTGTTGACTACAATTATAATATTTATACAGCCTCCCAGTGCGTGCTTTTATACTAGCGATAACGAATGACTGCCGGTCATTGTAAGATAGCCTAAAGGTTATTATGTGTGAGTCACTACAATATTGTTAAATTATCCAAATGTTTGTAAAGCAAACAGTGATCTGTTATAGGTAAATCTGTTTTTTTTTACACAACGGAAAAGCGTTTGGCCTCCATACGCGGGCTCATCACTGAAAAAAGCAAGCAGTTGTTAACAAACAACGGAACGCGGCTGCTCTAGATGCGTTGATAAATTGGTATTACGGACACAAATCGCTCAATGTAGGTATTCATTTTAATCGCAAATGCACTAAGCGAGCAAGTGAGCGATCATTGAACGATTTGTGTCCGTAATACCAATATATCAACCGCAACTAGGACAGTCGCAGTGCAATTGTATACTTAACAACTGTACAATTGCACAAGAATATACTAACATTGTTGTTATTGCAACATAAAAAGATAATATATTGGTAGATAGCCAGACGGACTTAAAATATACCCTACCCCCACCAACTATATCGAGAACACGTAATTACCACCGGGAGTCGAACCTGGCACCTCTGTGTCTATGTCCGGTGGTTTTTACACCTCCAGCTAGACTACGGATGCAGTAAAAACTAGCAGTTGCTAGTTTGTTAAATATATTTATGTAGGTAGTTACGTATGCGATATGTATCTTAAATATTACTAACAAAAAAATCTCTAGAACAAGTTTACCTACTAATGAGTTTTTTCATCGCGTCCTCTGTTGCCAACCTTGTATCGACGCCTTCGCCAACGATGCCTCCTATAAAATACCAGCCGTGTCTATTCCCGCATATAGATCTATGGTCAACCACTGGCTCCTTCTCATATAATTTGTGCTCTTCGTCATAACTGTATCCGTCGTCTATACTCTCTGCACTATCGTTCAAATTGTCGGTGACATCAAGACTAGTAGTCACCTCAGACTTTTCATTACAAGTGAGCAATGGATTCAATTCCTGTTTCTTCTTCTCCTCCTTTTCCAACTTCTCGATGGACTCCAGCTCCGTCTCGCTCAATTCGATGTCGCTTATGTCGCTAAATACCGTGTCGCTAAGGTCGCTCACGAAGTCTAGTGCGCTCTTGACGGTCGGTGGTAGTTTGATGTCGTCGACGTTAGCTTTCGATTCTAGGTGGAGCTTCAAGTTTAAATATCCTACTGGCGCTATCGGATCATCCGAATGAAGCACTAATTCTTTGTCGTCACTGTTTGGAAAAGAAACTATTACTTTAAATTTTTACAAAATAATATAGGGCTAGAAACTAGGGGCAACGAATAGATAGTCTATCGATACGATCGGGGCCTCAAAAATCACTCTTAATATCGATGTTTTTTTCAATAGGATCGATATGAAACAGTACTATCGAAACTACTGAAGAATTATCGATAATGTAGGACAACTACTTCAAAACTCATTATAAATAAAATAAAAAGATAAAATGAGAGAAAAAAAAACCGCATTTCCTTACGGGCATCATACTACGGGCTCGTAAGGAAGCAAACTCCCGCATTTTCATTGTTTACTTTTCACACTTACATAACTAATCGTTTCTTGAAGAGTGGACAATCGAGCGTGAAGGTTTCGTACTCGCCGCCCTCGCCGCACACGTTGAGCCCGTACTTCTCCTGCATGACTAGAAGGTGCGGCTGGATCTGGCTCAGTGACATGCCTAGGTGCACCCGAGGGTCCAGGCCTAGCGCCGCCACCTGCGTACACACATCACTAATTTGATCAAGAAACAACAAATTTTCTTTTTGTGATTATTGAGAAGAGGACTTCGATGGCGCAGTGACTTACGTCTACGGTATCTATACGTCCGATTATGGTTGTGGTGATTTGAGGTTCTGTGGCTGTTTATAAGTCGATGATATTAGTCGAGATAGGATTAGAATAATATATTATAAGATCGAGTAAATTAGAACAATTACGAAACGTGACGAACTCATCTGTTTAGCATAAATTACTAATTGATAATGTTTTCCGACACGAACAAATATTCATGAGGAGAACGGATTATCAAAGAACGCGTTACGTCGGTATTGATTTGAGTTACTTAAGTTTTTGTATTTATCTTTAAGTTACCCTAATGAGGCTAATTTGAAGCATCATACTTTTATCAATATGCTATAGTTTAATAACACGCCCTGACAGTCCTGAGCATAATATGGCCTGTACAGTATGAAAATTTGAACTTGAAATTTAAACAAGTTTTTTTAAATTTAATTTGAATAAATAAAAAAAAATATTCAAGTTCACAAAACAAAACGTAGATTGACTACTGCTTGACAAACTATTGATTACAAAGCTTCTTTTAAAATTAAAATGAGACTATAACAAATTAGTAATCACTCTAAATACCATTACTATTTCCACATAATTTACTAATTTCTCATAAAGGTTATAAAAATGATAATCATGTTATCTAATTAACATGTTTGATAAAGAAATAAAACTGACAAACCTTTATTATGATAGCTTCCACACCACTTGCTATCATCTCTTGGAGTAGTTCTTTTTGATTCCTCCTCCAAAGGTAAGCCAATGAAACAAGACCTAACCTATGACAGCTGAAAAACAAACATGCATACTAACAATCTTGCATGATAAGAAACTTGCAATGTCAGGGCACCCACGAGTAACCCAAGAGGGGAATGGTCTGACCTATTGTTCATGAGGGAAGGTTTAAGCCCAGCAGTAAGATGTGTATAGGCTGATGATGTTTATAGGCAGTGGACTAGTATAGTCCACTGCTAACCATAGGCCTCTCTAAGTGCACTTTGTTGAGCTCAATCTGTGGCTACTCTCATCCAGCTCTTGCCAGCCACCTTGTAAAAATCATCAATCCAAAGTAAATAAAAGTAATAAAAATATCATAATCAAATCACTTAATTGGCCCCTAGACATAGATACTATCAATATTACAAAATATCTCTACATAGTGATTATACTGACAGCAGAGGAACTATTACTTACCTACACCAACAATATTATGCTTTGACAAACATCTTTTTGTGCACAACAAAATTTGCATATTTAAGTTATCTATTTAACATATGCTACTTACACATTTTCAACTCTAATTCTTTGGTAATCTGATAATATTGCTCCCACGGCTACTGCCTCTATATCTAAATCATCCTAAAACAACAAAAACTAAACATTAATAGGTAAAAACACAGTTAAAACATTACATGCAGTAGCAAATACAATTGTTTGTCATTATGATAAGATTCCTTCTAGCAATCTTGTAAGACAACAAAGTTAATGATATAAGTATACAAAATATCATTGAATCGTATTTCAAAGTCACACTCAAGTGGCAAATTGACCGAGATTGCCACTGTTAGGAAAACAGTGAATCTATACTACATCTCACTGTTTTCTTCCTGTTTTTTTGTTCTGTGCTGTCTTTGCATCACCATAGGATGTGATGCACACATTGTTTTTTTCACCAGGCTTAGCTTAGCATAATTTATTTTAATAAAAACCTACCCCTTTTAATAAAAATAAGTACAACATACCTTTATCCTGACAAGAAGCCTGTACAGATCTTCAACTTCATCATTTGCATTTGGATTATAGTTCTTGCCTTGGTCCACAGCAACACCAGTGATAACTTCTCTGTAGAGGGGCAGGGCCATTGCTTCAGCATACAGTTCAATCCCTTGGTGGCCCACAGTTTGGTACATATAACTGTCCAATTCATCTACAAATGTGCATTTAAATTTTATAACAGATTTTTGACTGAATATTATAAATTTATGAATTAAGGTCCCATCTCCCCACTTGCTTTTGTCGAGGTGAGGAGGTCTAAGCCCAGTAGTGAGACATTATGAGTAAAAAAGTGATACTTTTTTGTTGTATTTACATTTTAAATGTGATTTATTATTCAACTATTTCTGATCACAGTAAAATCAACAATGTGTGTACAATAACATACTAATAAAGAGAATGACACCTTTATAAAAAGCGTCTAGATCGGTTAATGGGACGAAAGTAACCTGTCTGCATTGGTTGGAGGTTGGCCAGGGCCACGAGCGTGTGGCCGGCGCCTATGCACTGCATCATGTTGTAGCAGCTGTCCTTGCCGCCGCTTATCAACGCCACCGTCCTCATCTTAACAACAAAGCACTAGCACTTCAGCCAAAATAATATTCGTTACATAACACTCAAAATATATCCCTAAAAAGCGAAATAATTAAAACAAAATAATAGCCACAACGCGGTTGGGTCACGGTAGTGCCATATTTATGCAAAACTTTTCTTTATACGCTTTCCACGAACACTTCTTCATATGCTTACAACATGATTGTAAAGAAGCATTATCGTTATCTATTTTGATAACATTCTTCAAATGGGAGAAAATACGTCCCCAAAAAAACGCTACTACAACAGCTGTCAACTTGAAATGACGTGAGAAAGAAATGAGAAAATGACAGTGGCACTACTGGCACTGCCGATTGTGCCGATTGCCGAACATGAAAAGAAAGGAGTATAACACTCCCGTATTCGTATTCTGTTCCCGTCATGTAAACTTCATTTCATATTAGAGTAATAGAGACAAAACACGGAGTAACTACTTCAAGCTTACACTCTGTTTATTAATACAAAAATAAAGCTTTATGTTGCCGAAGTGCCTGCACTGCCTACACAACACAAGTGTCAAATTTTGCAATTTAATTTTATCCAATCGTATTGTTGTACCTGTCTGGACGCTGTTATTGTTATTGGCTAATGCTGTTTTATTTACTTATTTATTTCTGACCTCGAAACAAAGGCTTGATAACGTTACCAATCGTTAAGTATTGTTATTTCTATCAAGGTAAAGTTGCGATAATGCAGGTAACGTTATTAGTACCCTTAATTTTTGCGTTGCTTAATGCGCTTTATCCAATCCATGGTTCCGCGGTTCCTGTCCAGAGGGGTTAGTTTATTTACCGGGAGAAATACCACCCACCCAGGTAATGGTACCAAGCATACTGTATAGCATACCATTAGCTTTGCTATTTACGTTATCTTTGTATGATAGAGGTAACGTTACCCACATTTTTTACGTTATTTAAAGTCCTGCGTCTGTGTGTTCTGTGGTCTGAGTGTGACTGAACTACCTAATATATTTCTGAACTCCGAACTTTTATTGTATTTATTGAGTTAACAATAATTTTGCAGAATACAGACCGATAAGACTATTATAGAGAACGTAAAAAACGCATTCCTACAATCTCTAGTACCTAGGTCTTACAATCCCCGCCAGGGTAAACACTGGCGACTTCCAAACCAGTGATCCCAGTCACCCTAGCAGTTGAATAAAATTAAACTCTTGATTAATGTGAAAAAAAGGAGTCCGGACATTATCAACTTAACTTTGTTTCTCTTTTTATCGAAGGTAATTCTAAGAAAGACGCACTTTACACAATTTTTACAATAAAATCAAACCTGGGGCATCATGGTCCACTAGCATGAACTAGCAGACCCCACAGCCACAGACAGCCCATGTCATGCATGTTAAAGAAAGGGTGTTATTTAAACGGTTAGCAAAGTATTCGTATTTTTGTCAGCAAGAAAATGCTAGTTGGGCAGCAAAAAAGCTAGTTGGGCAGCAACTTATAGTCAGCAAATAGTTGTAAATCAGTCTGCAACTTATTATTCTGAACAGCAGACTTATGCCGCTCCCCCCTTCCGTGACTGGCCTTAGCTACGCTGCGCTTCGCTCGAAAAAAAAATTTAACTTAACCTAACCAACAGTAAGGATTTCAAGCTGACCTATTGTATAATTCTGCTGACCAAATAATAATTTTGCTAACCAAATATTTATTTTGTAATACAAATAAACTATTTCTCCTAAATAAATAAGTAAAATGCAACTTTATTTGGTTCTTTTACATTGAAAAAGAAAGAAATTTATTTGATACGTGAAATAAAAATATATCAATAGATATTAAAATGATGCCGTCTTCTTCTGTTCTGAAAAAAAGAAACTTCAATCGTCCATCAGTCTTCGTTTGCTTTATAGCAAGCCTATTAGGCTAAGTGACGAAGTTATTAAGATTGGAAACAAGGAAAAAAAAGCGAAAGTGAATGTTAATGATAATTATGCTGTACACAGCACAATTTTCTTTACGGTACATAGTCAGGAACAAATATCTTTTGTTAATTTATATTTTGACAGAAAAGAATACTTTTTTTAATGTCGTATGATATGGTCTTTGAGGTACTCAGAGGATGTCACAGAACACATTGTGTCATGCATGTGTCAAGTGTTTATTTAGTTTTGCACGGACGGGCAAATTAATACGCTGCTAGTGCCATCTAGTAATACAATGAAAAATGATTGGATTAGAGAACTTTAAAATGTATTTATTTTATTTAATAACTAGTTTATAATTCTTAGATTGTTTAAGGTTTATATATACTAGTTTATTTATTCGAACCTGCTGTTAAACCTAATAAGAAGGGATATTTATTGTTACAGACTAATTAGATAACGCTTTGTTATGCTATGCAAAAGAAAAAGTCTGTAGCTAATGTGTTGCCATTTGTCAATATTTACCAATTGTTTTTATTTTTAATTTATTTGAAGTATTTTTCAAATTATATTCATAAAATAATACATTTTAATTAACTTTGACTAATATGATCGATTTAAATCCAAAAACTCATTAAACTGTATTATAAGTAATTTAGTGTGTACATCCCAAAGTGAATGCTTTAGGTACAGACGCTTTAGAATGCAACGTTGTACAGTGTGATGGTTTGTCAAATTATTGATGCGGTGGTTTGAATCACGTTTGAATTTAAGTGCGAAGCTTCGTATTTCTTTTAAATTCTAATGCTATTTTGTAATATTTCTCCAATGAATTAGTGTGCTGTGTAATATTAATAACAGTTTTGTGTTATAAAGTGTGTAATCATGGTTTTGGCTGAAAGAAGTAACGATGTTCGAAACGGGAAGCGGTCAAGGGGGCCTAGCCCCAATGGCCATGGAAGCCCTGATTCCAGTTCTGAAGATGAAAATGGTATGAAATGTTACAAGATTTACAACGCCTGTTTTTTAACGCCTGAAGCTTTTGTATTTTGGTTGACTACGTGACCTGTGCGCTCCGCCAAAAAGCAGTTGCTTTAATAAAAATTCCTATGAAACGAATTAACTTAATCTTTGTACTAAAATTATGTGGGGATTTTATTCATAAAAAAATTACCATTTGACATGCTTTAATTTTTGTGCTTTTCATCATCCGCCTTCATGCTGCCTCATCTCATCACCGACCATGTAACACGCCACCAAGCAGTAGTACCATTTGCAGCTGAGAAAATAAGAGTGGGTAGAGACTACCAGGCAGTGTGTCCTGAACTGGAGCCAGTGGAGCAACGAAGACCTGAACTGATATCTGATCGTGCGCTCTTAGTATGGTCACCAACTTGTGACATATCTGACTTGAAATGTAAGTTTGTAATTACAACAAATTAATATATCAAGTGCTATTGTTTGATGATAATATTATTAAATATTATGTTATTGTTTCAGTGGATGAGTATATAACAACAGCAAAGGAGAAATATGGTTACAATGGTGAACAAGCTCTTGGTATGCTGTTTTGGCATAAACATGATTTGAACAGAGCATCGATGGACTTGGCAAACTTCACACCTTTTCCTGATGAATGGACGGTGGAAGACAAAGTTTTGTTTGAACAAGCTTTCCAATTCCATGGGAAAAGCTTTCACAGAATACGGCAAATGGTAAGCTTTAATATTTTGTTAATATTTTCGTTAAAACCAGCTTTGTCAATAATTAAGTTGATTACAAACTAAAACTGTTCTGAGAGCTCTCAGTTTAACTTGCTTATGTGTTCTATGTGTATGTCATTAACATACTCAAGTGTTGATTTGTTGTGATTGCCACATGTTATATATAACATAACTTTGAACATCTCATACTTCAAAAATTTGGTTTTCATTCTTTAGTTTACCATCATAATGTTGATAGAATATTACACCTGTATTATTTTTAACTTAACAGTTGCCTGACAAATCTATAGCATCACTGGTAAAATATTATTATTCATGGAAAAAAACAAGAGCTCGCACATCCCTGATGGATGTTGTTGGTGAGGGTCGAACTGCTGCAGGCTCGGGTACGGGCAAGTCAGGGGGACCTGGCTCAGAACCTGGTGGTTCCGATAAAGAATCTGATAACGATGAAAAGGTATGTTACAGTGGTCACCTCATTATTTATTTTTATTGCTTAATTTTAAAGTTCATCATAAACCTACCATGAATATGACTTAGCTTATTATTTGTTCCATTGTGTGCAGTCCCAGATTTGAATATTTTTAAACAGCAATATAATACATTTAATAATAAGTGTTATCTGGATTGTCCAACAATGATATTTGAACTTATGTTTTTGTGGCACTCTAGTTGGTATATAATAATGCATTGGTTGTAGATGCCTAAAATTCCAAAAATAAGAGCTGACACCAGTAACATAATGTAGTTAATATAATGATAATTCTCTTAATTTTGCCAACATGTTATTTGCTCTGTATGTAGTTAACTTCATGTCATAAGACTGTATTGGGAACAAACTGGTTTTAAATGACACTATTGTGTAAATACTTAATTGAGCATAAAAGCTTTTATTGTTGGGTGCTTTATAGTAATTTGTGAGTCATGGATATGTATTGGCTATGGCAGAAGTGGACTTTCCACCGAGGTATTGTGCGCGGTGGGCCGGCCTCCGAGGCGGGCGCCACCTCGCTTCGCGGCGTCGCGCAGCCCTCCGCCCAGGTGGGTGCCCCTTCCCGCAAACGTTTGAAACCATAATGGAGATGTACAGTGTCGTATTTCATTCTCACTATTTGCGTCTTCGATCGGTGTGTTGTCATTCTCTTATTTGATGTTGGTCAGTCTCAAAGCTATGCCTGTAAACTCCTGTCCCCGTGATAAATATATGTCTGTGTTATTCTTCAATGTTGCACTCCATAGCATTAGTGTTATGATCATGTAATTTTGATTTAGTTGAAAAGCTTATTTTTATAAATTTGGTCTTCACAGTTATGGTGAAACTTTGCTTTGATGTTATACAATAAAGAGTATGTTCTTCTTCCAAGAAATATTCTCTTATCATCGCAATTGTAAGTGCCACCACCAGCTCTGACAATCTACTAATGTATTCCCACACTTATACTAAGGTCATTTATTCAAGAAGCTTTTGTTGTATGAAGCTCATACAAACAGCTGTTTGCTCATGTGTTCAACTATAAAAATTAATTTTACACATTTGGGATAAAGAAGCTAGTGCCGCCTAGTGGTGGCACTAGCTTGAATTATGATAGTTCATTGGTTCATGTTGGTCTGCTATTTTAATTTGGCTTTTTTTTATTTCTTTTTTATTTAACTGCTCTGCATCTTTATGTACAAACAAAGGCTGCTAAGAACCATGAATGCAATAATTGTCAATTGTAACTTCTCCCTGTTTGTCGTTTTACATTATTTATTACTTATAATCTCCTATTTCATCAGCTATAAGATTAACTGGGAAAGGTGTATTTTGGTAACTGTTTTCTCTGGGCTGCTTATTGTTTATGAAAAAGGAGGATAGTAATAACAAAGTTTTTTTTATGTTAAGTAAACCATTATTTTTAATTAAATATTTAATGTTACTAACATATTATCACAAGTGCACTATATATGTCAATATATTTAATATAAGTTCCTGCTCCTCTTATCCCTGCTTAATCCTTGTGTTCCCGCATGCTTCCTTTAATAGCCCCAAATAAATGGAATTTTCACTAGTGAGTCTTATGTGTGCAGAATATGATTAATATTCTAATGGGTTTTAAAAGAAGTGTGTGAGGAGTGTATATTATCCGTCCGTCCTTGCGAAGTACATGTAGGTGTGTCGGTTTGAGTCAGTAAAGTATTGTTGGGGTTTAGGGCGAGGGCGGCGGCGAGAGCGCGGGCAAGTGGTGTTCCGTGTGCGGCATACTCTGCTCGCAGACCACGGCGCATAACTCCCACAAGTTGTGTCAGGCATGCCTCGTGCACGCCAGGTCGGTAATCATCACACATAACTAAATAAATTAACATTAATTTCTTTTTTTTTAATATTTGCCAGTTCGCAATTTGCATGTTGTAAAATTGAGTTAGAGAGTGACTTGAGGATGTTGTTTGAATGTTGGCGGTACTGTGACAGACGCACGGGCACGATGCGACCTCTGTGCGGGCCGTCCGGGCGCCGCGGCCCGGGCTCCAAGCAACAGCGGTACAAGCACCGGTTGCCTCGGGGCATTTACATCAATCACGATGATCTCGTCGCCATGGCGACCGGCCCGCAGCCCGGCGACACCGTCCAGCCCGGCATTGTCAATCAGGGCGATGCTATGCTAAAAGCGATGGACCGAGAAATTATATCTCTTAAGAGACAAGTAAGGAACGCAAAGCCATGTTGTGTAGTGTCCGTGCAACACATTCTCACATTTATGACGTCACTTATTCGATAAAATATGTTGTCGTGATATAGATAAATTCAAATCGGTATAGGATAAAGCATAAATAGTTGTCTGTGTGATGTAATGTGAGAATGTGATAGCAACACGCAACTACCTAGTTTCCTTAAAAATGTAGTTTTCCGCTTAGGCGTTACCTAAAATATTCTGCACACATAGTTACTAGTGGTCCTATTATATTTTTATTACCTATAGCAAGTATTTTATTTTAATTTATGCTTATCCAAACATGAATTACATTGCTGAGCGATTGGTTGTTTTATTCTGCAAATGTAGTTTCATTGGATAATCCAGATATGCACAACCAGATGATCTTAGACCTGGTTTTGACTGTAAATAGGACTGCGGACCTGATCGAGTGTCTGTTGTTTTGTTTAGTCCTAAATTAATATTACGTCTGTATGTATAAATCTGTATATGAGTTTTTACTGGTAACGAGCACCCGTTTAGAGTGAATATGGAAGCTTACGATACTAGAGGACGTAACCAGAAATCAAACATGTATTTCTGCTTAGGTGCAACAAAATAAACAGCAGCTGAGTGCTATGAAGCGAAAAGTAGGTGACGCAGGAGTGGAAGAGCTGAGACCCGGCGAGCCGCCAGCAAAAATCAATTCGCGCTGGACCAATGAAGAGTTACTTATGGCTGTCACAGCTGTTAGAAAGTATGGTAAGTGTCGCTAACAATTATTAATTTTAATAAAAAAAAGCTTTATTAAAAAAAGATAATTATTCTAAAAAAATAATAAAAATAATAATAATAATAAAATAATAAAATAATAAATCAGAATCAAATGTATTGTTATAAAAAGTAGGAGTTTATATTTTTGGTCTGGAATCGAGAATCGGCACCTTTTCAGAAATGGTTTGGTTTCTATTGCAGTTCTAATCGTGAGCGTCAAGTTAGCAGCCTCACCACGGAATTAGATGGTTTTAACTATGTCAAAAATTTAGTATAAATAGTGATAAATATGTTTTTGTGTCAAAAGCCAAACAAACAAAATTCACGGACCTTATTTTAAATCCAGAGTAGCGAAGGCATCTAGCGCATCGAGCCTTATATATCCTTATATTTATTTATTTATTTTGTTTGTATTTCAATATATATCTGTACCTTACAATATCTTTATGTAAATATATAAATTAAACGTTTTTTAAACATTTATATTAAATATGATTTATATTATATCATCTCTATATGTACACGCACACACGCAATACCATCACCACTCACCATAGGTCCTGCCAGAATACCAGCGTCGTTGTGGTGGTGTTTGTTTCTCAGCACCGCAACGGCACAAAGCTGAGGCAGGGTCCTAGTTGGTCTTCACACACACTCAATCTTATATAATTAATATTTTTATTAGTTTTATTAATTTTTTTTTTCAAATGTTTTCTTATTCATTGTTTTTTTTCTGTTATGTCTGTGTGATCGTCAATAAATAATTTCTTTCTTTCTTCTTTCTTTATATATAGTGACTTATAGCATAATAATCAGAGGTCGGAATCTGCCTGTCATTCTAGGTCCGCATTCAAGTGTTGATTGGGGGACCCTCTTTTTAAATTTAGATGTGATAATGAAAGAATACTACTGTAGATAGTCTTTGCTTAGTGTCTCAAAATATTATAAATATTATAGTGAAAACTAATTAACTCCTTGCAAAATATAGATATTTTTATTTTCCAAATGGAATAGTTCAGCCGACACACAATGCAAAAAATTTTAAAAGTATTTCACTAAAATGTTGTTTCTGATTTCAGTGGTCAATTTGAGTTTTGATACACTAATACCCACTTTTTATTTTGAGAGTGTAAGCAAAGTCAGTAAATTTTCTTCGTAACTTAATAAAATATAAAAAGGGTCCCCCAACCAACACCTGGAATGACCGGCAGATTCCGACCTCTGATAATAATATAAATAGTGATACTATGGTTCAAAAGATATTTGAGTATCTTGGTGAGGCTGCTAACTTGACGTCAAGCTAGCAGGCACCTTGAGAAATACAGGTCGTATTAATGTGATCTAAATGTCATAAAACTGGTGTATAAAATAAATAGTGAATCATATAAGCAAATTTCAATAATAGTACTTAATTAGTTAGTTAGTTAATAGTACAAGCCAAGATATTACTTTCTCTAAGTGGGCTGCTAACTTGACGTTTCGTGCGATGGCGATTCCAGAGAAACGGGTATAAATTTTAAACAAATAAATACATTAAAAAATTGCGCGTGAAATTGTGAATCTTACGATATAAATTAAAAAAGAATTCTTCTTTGCTATCCAAAAATCTAGAGCTGTTGATCAACGTTTAACTTGGTTCCACAGTAATAAGGTTTAAACTATATTTTAATCAAGCAAAAAAGTGCAATATATTTTTTGACTGTGTCAATATATATCCTCGGTTCAATGCTATTAATTTGGTATTTAAACAAATATTTTTCTACCCACTTTTTTACGTATCTACCTACTGCTATTTATATTATTATCAGAGGTGCTATACGTCACTATTTATCACTATTTACACACAAGTCAAAACCATCTAATTCCGTGGTGAGGCTGTTAACTTGACGCTCACTTCTAATCTTAATACAGGTACTTATTTTGGTTCTTTATTTCGGTAATATTATTTCAGTTCATTCGGTTTTTAATCTTTGACTGTATATCAACTAATTGTTCAAACATTGTAGTTATAGTAGATACAGATAAGATAGGATCAAAATTATCATCATAATTTTGAATTACAACTATTATTTTGATGGTATTTATGATGTCTAGATAATCAGTTGTTTTAAATTAAATAGATCTATCTTTATATAAGATTCTTGTATCACATGTGAGACACGTCTACACCAACACGCGTTGTTCGTATATACGCAGGTGCGTTTTATTTAAAATGTAAAATGTGTCGGAACGGAGTTATTTTCAAAAAACTGTTTTTGAACGCCATTTTTCATATCCATATCCATATCGCTGGGTGATCAGAATGTCCCTATCCGGAAAAAATATATAGCAGAACAATGTTTGCCGGGTCAGCTACAATTAAATTAAATTTGATACATGTTTAAAAAAAATAGCTATTAGCCTGTTTAGCTTTACTAATAATAATGTGCGATGTGAATGTTGTGATTGTTGGATCTGCGACGTTTTCAGATGCATAACAATTTTTTTTATAGAATGGAAGAAACCGACATTTAAATTTTAGAACCGGTTTATTTTTCAACCCTTTGACCCGGGTAAACCTGTGCCAATGCTCTAGTTTGGCTAAGCGTACACAATAATTTCTTCGTCATGTGCCACTGGCCAGATGGCCAAGCGGAGGCTATCATTATGGCCACTTGGGCCCGTGATATTGCGGCTCGGAAAAATTCTGAAGTACTCAGATTGTACCATCCGGTGAGGTTATGTAGCCATTGCACTTTTCTACGGCCTGGTCTACTCTGGCCTTGTATTTTGCCTGCAGTATGAGCAATCAAAAATTAAACAATTAAACATTATCACACAATCGTTTAATTCGTGTAATTTTCTTTTTAGGCAAAGACTTCCAAGCGATCGCGGAGACGCTAGGCACCAAAACGGAGGCGCACGTGCGCTCTTTCTTCATCTCCTACCGACGCCGCTACAACCTCGACGCCGTGGTGCGAGAGCACGAGGCAGACCGCGGGAATGCGCACCACATACAAGCCGGTAAGCTGGGACACTTTAAACTAACTAATCGGATATTCGCAAATCAAATCTCAAGTGGAATATATTATGGCCTAGAACTCACGGCACACGTATTTCAAATCAATATCAAATCAAGATAGTAGAAAATTATGGTCTAGAACACATGGCACACGTATTTTGAAACGCATCACTGGTCAGCCCCATGGTATAAATTACGGTCCGTAATTTATACTATGTTCTATGTACTATGTTCTAAATTTTAGAACATAATTTTAAGTTTGTAATTAAATTGTGTAGGGAGCATAGCAGAAGTGTTATTACGCGTTTTATTGATATCAAGCGAGCAGGAGCCGGACTAAACCGCGGTCGCCCCGTCTCAGTAGCCATCCTTTACAATTTGTGGTACTTCGAGCCGGATTTTATGCTACCGTATTAGATAATGATAACCACGACGGATGGTTAGCTTTGGTTGAGTGATAGTAAATAAAGTTTTAACATATAAAGTTAACTTTCAAGGTTGTGATATATTTCTTAATTGCACTGCATAAAATATTCTACCAAATGTCAACCATTTTGTATTGTTTGTAGGCACGACAAGCACAGACGCCGCAGAGAACGCAGCTGATAACACCACGAGTAATAACGGCACGGCGTCGCCGCAGACCACAGCAAAGGATGAAAAAGTGAGTTAATTAGTACAAATGAATCTTTGATGTACGTATTTTACTAATGCCCTTATTCAATTCAATTCAGACCTTTATTTGCGTTTCACGTTAGTAAGTCGGCAAAATTAGGTAGATGAAACTTTCTGTAACATGCACATGGGGGAAATTCCATATAATTAGCTCTATTCCATTTTTGTGAAGCGTTGAATAAAATATGTGTATAGGTATTGAATTGAAACATTTTTTACGAATTCAATTCACGATTTAACACGATTTAAATTTAACATAATATTATTTCATCTTGACTATTCGAACCTTTTACAAGAATTTTATCACAAGAAGACAGATGTTCGTCTCATAATAACCTAATAATCTGTAAATAATCAGTAAATAGTCAGCTTTCATTACTTGGTAGTATGAATGGTCACAACCAGGTAGACAGCGAGTCCAAATGAAGGGTCCACAGCAATAAAGATTGCGCCATTCGGACATTATGAGGATATTAGAGCCCTTTGCATTATGACAGCGACTATGCGATACTCTGTAGAGTTAACGTTGGGAAACCTGGTCTTTTGTGGCGCTACGATGATTTTCATTTGCCTAATATCCGAATGTCGCAGTTACTTAAAATTAAAATCATTTTGGACATTCATCATTATTGCGGTGGACCCTTCATATGGACTGGCTGGCGTCACGTGAGAGGTGACCATTCGTACTGTTAAATAATTAGAGCTGTTTCATTATCAGCCTATACTAGTCCACTGCTGGACATAGGCCTCTCCAAGTGCACGCCACCGAGCACGATCCGCGGCTACTCTCATCCAGCTCTTGCCAGCCACCTTGCGAAGATCGTCGCTCCACCTAGTCTGAGGGGTCCTATACTACGTTTGCCGATACGCTGTCTCCACTCCAGAACTCGTTTACCCCAACGGTTGTCGGTTCTGCGGCTAATAAGACCGGCCCACTGCCGCTTCAGCTTGCTGATCCGATGGGCTATGTCGATTACTTTCGTCATCTGTCGGAACACCTCATTCCGAAGTCGATCCTTCAGAGAACTCCCGAGCATATCCCTTTCCATAGCTCGCTGAGCGACTTTAAATTTGTGAACCAGTTCTACCGTGAGTGTTCACCTTTTGGCTCCGTATGTCATGACCGGTAGGACGCACTGATTAAGGACCAGACAAAGTCTAAAGTCTAAAGTCTTTAGACTTTGTGGAATAGGCGACGTAAAGACCCGACGTAATTTCCCATATGCTGCTCAGCCTAGCTGTATCCTTTTGTTAGCCTCTTTCTCGAAGTTGTTTCTACCCAATTGCAAAATCTACCCGAAGTAGACATTCCTTAACAACTTCGAGGGCACCGCCTTGTATTGCAATCGGTCCCGGAATGGCAGGTTCGTTGAACATAACATTTTATCCAAGTTCATCCGGAGACCGATGCGTCGAGAAGAATCGGCTAAGCCGTTCAGAGCCGTTAGAGCGGTTTATTTACAGATTATTAACTAAGACCAACCTTTCAGTCTCCCTGTGATCACGGACCCTGTAAAAGGTTCGTCAGGATGAAATATATAAAACGCAAGCTATATTCGTACAAAGTGTTTCATTTCATTTGTTCTCTATTCCGACGTCATAAAGCATAAAATGGTTTTCCCCGCAGCCGGAGGTGGACAGCGAGGGCGTCTCACTGGGCGCGCCCGCCGAGCAGGGCGGCCCGCCCACCACGCCGCCCAAACACAAACCTGCCAAGTGACGTCACACCCACGCCCCGCTCCGCCCCCACCACCGCCCCCACCACCGCCCCCACTCCCGACACCACCACTAACACTTAAGCTAGACAAGCTGCACTTTGTATGCGTTTTCGTACTAATTTTACTCGTTTGTAAACGTACGATATTGAATTGAATTAATTCTCAGTTTAAATGCCTGAGTGACATAGCCACGTGACAAACGCATTCAAAAATCTAAACAAGTTTGGATTGATTTTACAAGTCTGAACTATATGTGCATACACGCACGACTAGCTCGCGCCTAATGGGCGAGGTCCGATATTAGTCGGAGAATCGGGATGTATCGTGCGTATTCGTACGAAAATGCATCGCAAAATGCGGCTGACCTTAGAAGACGCGAATACTTTCTCGCGGCTGCCGCGCTGTTCGGTGATTGGCAATGGAAACGGCAAAGTCACACGTCAGTTTAATGGTGAAGTAATATGAAGTTGCAATACTTTTACAATTATATACACATAATGTGACTTAGTAAATGGAGTTCAAAGTTAGTATTATTGTAAGTTCGCGGTTAGCAAGCGACCACCGAGCGGCGACCGCGAGGCGCGGGCCTCGTGTAAGCGCTAGCAATTCGTGTCAAACAAACGCGCTCTATCCACTTGGCCACGAGTCAGTGCGACCGGCGGCATTCTAACGATTTCCGAATACATAGCCTGTGATGCCAATAGGCATGAATATTAAAAGATCAAAATATTTATGATTTTGCAGAAAAAAATATGTTGTCTTTGTTGAGCATATATGGTTACTGAGACGTGTGACGTCACGCCTCAGTAAAGTGGACGCCATGACACCTGCTAGCGTTTTCTGGCAATAATTCAAAGTGTGTAGAAGAAAATGCACACTTTTTTCAGAATTAGTAGACTTATACCTACGATTTAGAATGGGACTCTAAAATTTGTCATCATGCCTATTAAACGTAGTGCGGTAAGCGTTTCAACTGCGCAATGAAGAGAGAATTTGCTAGTCGTGTCACCCAGTCGCCACGTAACCTATCGTGTGCGGTGCGGATCTCGAGGCAAGCCGCGAGCGCAGTGAAGGTGAGCTCTAGTATACTTTAGAGTTCCTTTCTGCCGCCAGAGCTAACTCGACAAAATATTCGTGTCCTTTTTACGTGCATTGTGTTTACATGACGATTGACGTTTGTATAATTGTTTGCATCTATAACGTTGCGATGTATTCAAAATAAGATTACACACGCCTGCACACCAGACTACCACAAACTGTAAAATTTCATCAATAGACTTTGAACTTTATGTAGATAACATATGGTTGATTATTTATTGAAGAAATTTGACAGTTTTGCATAGGTAGATGTGCAGGCGTCTGTATGTCAAACAATAATTAACTTATTCACACGCTTGTCATGAAGGGGCACGGCAACATGTAAAACTAAGCGGTGAAAGATTTGATACACACTAGCGCTCTCAGGGCTGTGCCAAGAGAATCGTGCCAGAGCCAGTATGATTCAGCCAACTTGAACACTAACTATGTCGTCTCATGTTTGTATGATCTCGCGGCATATCCGAGGGCTTCGCAGGCAAGGTAAATCCACTAAAGATCTTAATAGGTTCACTGCTTCTTAGACCCTATTTGGAACAGTTGTATCATATTTATTGATGCAACATAAGTGTATTGTTTCCTAAAGTTTAAGCGAACACTACACATTGAAATGAAACTACTTTTACGGAACATAAGTGGTGAAAATATCAATGGTAATAAAGAAAAACAAACCTTTTCCGTAATCTCATTAGAGTATGTATTTGAATAATACTATCAACATTTTTAATTAATTTAAAATGAACTTTTTACATAGATGTAAATTTTTGTCCGTACATGCTTTGACCAGTTTTATACTGACTGTTTAAAACAATTGATTAAAGCTTTTTGTTAATTTTTAGGACAGTGAACCTGTTAAAATACCTATAAGCGCTCTCAAGTCTATGCCTAGAGATCCGGTGAACCTGTTAAAATACCTATAAGCGCTTTCAAGTCTATGCCTAGAGATCCGGTGAACCTGTTAAAATACCTATAAGCGCTCTCAAGTCTATGCCTAGAGATCCGTGCCAAAGCTAGTATGATCCAGCCCACTTCTACCTTAGAAATCATGTCGAACATGCTTTAACGAGTCAAAATATACTAAATCGCTCGGTTTGCTAGGCGAGCTCATAAGCAAATTGTCAGAGAACCGTCAATGCTACGACTGAAATGCTAATGTAAAGTAAATAGGCATATATCTATTTTAAAAGTACTACGTAAATCAACTAGAACTATTTATATTGCAAGCAATTAATTTACCGTCACTTGTTAGTTTTAATAAATGTCGTTTTCTTACCTTCCGATGTACGCGTTACGACTTTTATTCGTTAATTCATGTTCATAATATTGTGAAACGCGCTTCTTAAGTGTGGGCTGGTGAATATACGGCAAGCGGCGCTAAAAAGATTTCTCCATAGACTTTATAGCAATAAATAGTCGAAGCTATTATTTTCCGATTTAATTTAATCACATGGTACTTCATCGTTTAATACTGCCCGTTTGTTCATACGGAACGTGTTGGTCAGTGCACGTGCACTTAAACGTAATGTGGTGAAACAAATGATTATTATTATAGCAATGTATCGCATTTGAGATTGAATAGGTTACGATTACGATAGGATGATATTGTCATAGAGCGGGTTATTGTTACCGGCTGGCCATTTGTTGGCAATCGCAATATTATAGTAATAAAAGTCCCAAATTAAACTAATGCGATGGTGCAAGTTTTTATACGCAGCGGTAATTGTGATGCGAGGCCGCCGCAAGTCTCGGGACAGTTGTGCGGCTCGTGTGATTTATGAGATGTAAGGAATGACAGTATACGCTTTAGAAGAACATCATATTTTGGACCTATCTGTATATATTAGTGTTGTGATAAGCTTCATTTTATTGGTGTGGGAATGAATTCGAACCTGGAGAAGGAAAGTTTTATTATAGACTACTTCTTTGGCTAGAGAGCGTTTCTTTCTCCCGGTTCGTGAAGTCGGACATGCTGAGAGCGGCGCTCTTATTGCAACGGTTTTTAATGTTTGATGTATGATCTCTTCGAAATTATTTTTGGTGTAGTCTGAGTAACGCGAATATAATAATAATCCAAATTGCCTTAAGTAATTTAACTTCTTGTATACTCGCATGCTAAACTATGAATAACTACGCAAACTTATGTATCCAATGTATTATGGAATACGCAGTGTTATTACGATATAGTTTATTTCAGTGGATTATAAGAAACATACTTACTTATTAGCTAAGAAGTTTAATGTAGACTTGTTCTTATTATTTATATCGATAAGTGTACTATCAATCTTTGAATTATGTCCATTTTACTTCTAGTTTATAACTAACAATTACCCTTAAGTATATTTTTATTCGACGATACTATTACAGTAAGTCGCATTTATCATAGTCGCAAGTTTTATAAAATCCATTATTATAGTCTTACTTGTGTTCTAATCTAGTGTATAGGAAATAAAAGCTATATTTGCTTTATACACGTGATTTAACACGTGGTGCCTATATTTTTTCTTATGTCAATGGAACAGAATTAATATACATATAGAAAATAATGAATATTATTAATAATATTTTTATACACACAAAAGACATCTTAAAATACACATTTAAAAATTAGTAAATATCTTAGTTTCTTAGATTCTTATTATCTACTAATACTTTCTTATTTATAGGGACTACTCCACGTTTAATTTAGCGTAAAACATTTTACTGAATAACTTTAGCATAATATTCTACTAGTTTTAATGCAATATACATCACTAACAAAATGGGAGTTATTTGGTGGATATCGAACCGAAGAGGTGTTACCGTCATACATTTTGTGTTAAAAATTACATTAAAATTGTATGAACTTATTTTTATTGTTTAAGTTGAGTAACTGTAAATAATTTCCTAGCATAATTAATTTCCGTGTAGTTCTAATATAGTTTTGTTAGTTAATAATGCTTTTTATATTAAAGGTGCGTCCAGCAATAGACTATCAAAATAAATTATATGGCTAAATTGTGCTATTTTACTACTGCTCATCATAATTTGTGCGTAGTAGCCGATCTCGAGGGTGTGCGTACGCATACGCATACACTTAAAATCGATGCAATCGAAACAACGGAACCTAGTGACAATTTGGTACCACAAGTTCGTCACTAGATGCCATACAATTTCTCGTGTTCGTTAATCAAATTGTGGAGAAAACGACGTGCCTCGATGCCGTACATTAATGTGAAACGGCGCGCACGCATCAAAGGACGCACTTAAAATGTTCACACTAAATCAACATCCGCCTAAAATTGACGTAAGCAATATCTTATTTTGTGTTTCTTGTATTGACTGAGTAGAAGTGTCATAAATAAGAGCCTGGAAAACCTCGGAATCTTATGTGATCGATACTAGTTTTCTTTTATTTTTATATGATTATCACATTACTGAATTAAATACCAATAATTGAATTCTGAGGCTCAAATGAAACAGGCAAGCTGTAGATGTGATTCTTTGGAACGACGATTACGTCTTCAAATTGTATAGTTTTTGTAAGCTAATTGGGGTCATGGGTTTAATATTTTAATGTTAGTTATGAATTTGTTTGATATTTAGGTTACTGTACGAGAAACATGTGGTTTCTATACATTTTTGATATATCAAATCTGATTGCTACAATTGTCTTGAGATAATGAAACACAAATAATTTTGATTTATGCTTTCAGTATCTCCGCTATGTTTACGCACTAAGCGCATTTAGCAAAATTATATTTAGATAAATTTGGTTTAGAATATAATACCGTTTGTAATATTTGACGATATCAGAAATTTATATTCACTAAATAATGGACACAAATCATTGGATAGCAATATACCCGCGTTGTTTGGTATTATTAAACACCTAAATAAACAACATTTTGCTAAACTATTTGGGTAGTGGTACCACTAGTTCGAAACCAGTTTTTGTCGCCAAAAAATAATATAGAATTTTATTGAGATTTGAGTGGATGGCAAAAAGAAAGAAAGAAAAAATATTGATTGATCAAGCATTTATAGCTTTTAAAGCTATACAGGGTGTGTGCTAATATGTGTATAATCCTGAAACATAGCCATGCAACCAAGTTAAATAACACCGTGGTAACATGCAATATCATATTTGTGAAGAAATTTTCAAAAGTAAATACTTTTCAATACAAAAACTCACATTTATTTTATTTTATTACATTATTTTTGTTCAACCCTGACATGTTTTGACTTCGTTTTGTTTGGATCATAAGGTAGGGTAAGGGAACAACAAGAACAATGTATCAGCTGGACCTAGGGTTGTCACTTTACAATTTTACTAAGTAACAAACAACCTTAATCTCGGCCATATGTTGCTTTTCTGGTATGTTTATAATTCTCCGGGGTTCTACGACCTGTGCCCTATCTGCCATATTCGGGATTATACAAGTATTACCAAACCTGTATAGAGAGCAGGTAGTCTGTATTCAATTGTTGCTAAAGTAAAAAAAGTTGCTGACCTATTAGGAAAAAAGTGTCGATCACTGGTTGTTGTCGATCACTGGTTGTTGTCAAACGCTGGTGCCACTACCCTGTGTAAAAACATATTCGGGCACCTCATGGAATGATAATAATAATTTCTTGTGTGAAATAATCGATGGCTACAATAATACAATGCATTAATATCCTAATTAAAAGTTACCTCAACTTTAAAGTTAAGAGAAATTTCTTTCAATTAATGATTTAAAAAAATATCGTAATACATTTGTGTCGATTATTTGAAACTAATTTCCGTGTGGCTTACGAACTAATCACTCCCAAAGACATCCACATAATGAAGTCATCTTATTTATTGATGCTAATAAGAGCTAGTAGGAATATTGTTACAGAATTAAATTATTTTCTATTAGATTTTATTGTGTTCTGTATATTAAGAATAGGAATCAGTTGATAAAGTTTTTTTAATGATTAAGTGAAGCTCAAACAGTACATGATGTTGATGCCATATAATCTGGCAGTATGACTATTTCAACAGAAATTGTGGGAGTTATGATTTAAAGAATAATAAAGTTAAGAATGTATAATATAAATAGCATTTTCATTTGTCTCTCAAAACGTATTGAACTTTGTGTTTCCTTTTTTCTTACAGATTAGAAAATATTGTGTAAGTTTCTAACCAACCAACGACTGAGACTGGTGGTCTCTGATTTAAAGATATATGAAACTTTTAAAAGTTTTTTTTTATACTTAGCACGGCAAATGACTCCACACCACCTGATGCTAAGTGGAAATGGAGTCTAGACGCGAAGACAACTGGTGCAGCGTGAAAACAACGCAGCATCCGTCAACTTCACTCTGCCGGCCCACAAGGTGCTTCTTCACGCTTCGTTTGAAGGACCCCATATCATAGGAAAGAGGGAAAACGTGTGCTGGTAGACTATTCCATCTTTTGGAGGTGCGACAAAAAAACGAATCACCAAATTTCTTTGTGCGCGATGGGATATGTGTGACAGTGAAGCGATGACACCGGAGAGCAGCACGTGTACTCTAAAATTGTAGTATCTTCTAAGATGTTAATTGAAATTAAGTGATGTCAAGGACAATTTTGTTCACAATTAAATACTCTTAATCAACAACACATTTATTTGGATATGGATTAATAATAATGTTATGTTGATAAAACTCTTTGACAAATAATTGGCAATAATGCACCAAATTTGATTACCATAAAAAAGGTTATAATGAGTCAATCTCAGAAGATAGACATATACTGTCCCGAACACATATACTTGAACCATTTACGCAGCGCACGCAAAAGAAACCCTCAAATATGGATAATTTTCCCCGTTTTTGCAACATTTTTCACTGATGCTTCGCTTCTATTGGTCGCAGCGTGATGTTATATAGCCTAAACCCTTCCTCGATAAATGGACTATTCAACACAAAAATAATTTTTCAATTCGAACCAGTAGTTCCTGAGATTAGCGCGTTCAAACAAACAAACTCTTCAGCTATAATATTATAAATATATTAGTATAGATATGTCAGCAAAAAGTTTTAAATTGATAATGAAAGTAAATACTACTTATTTAGTCACACGGTAGAATTACCTACTTGGACGTCAAGCATAATCATGACAGATTTTTTACATCAAAACATCTGTTTGTCAGTTAGCAATCACTAATTGTATGACGTTACCGTCAATGAATAAATAATTTATTATTGATAACATTATAATACTTTTGTTGAAGTGTCTGAATAAAACATTTATTTTGAGTGGAGTTACTGAAAGATGGTATCTCGCGTGTACCGCCCCCCGGCGCTCGGGCGCGTACGCACAGCGAGCGTGGAGGACGCGACCTACATATTAGAACTGGTGAACGAATCTATGGCAGCCAACTTTCGGATACAAAATACTACTGATATCATCTATTTGATGTTTGTTGTCACTCTGTTTAATTCGATCTAGTGATTACAGGGCATTGAGGCATAAGGGTGAGACTCCAATAAGGCGGAGCCGAGCTTAGCGCAACAGAGCTGTGTGGAAATCAACTAAGGAGTTCCTTCATTTTAACATCTCTTCTGCACTAAGGAACTCAAAGGTTGATTTTCACATAGCTTTTCTCCGCGCAGCTCCGCTCTACCTTAAAAGAGTCTCACCCTAAGAATTCAATCGTGGAGTCGGCAAGGCGTGCTCCCTTAGTGTTGCACTATAATCTGCGGTGGCCGATTTTCTTCAGGCGTGTCCTATTTTCAATTGCCAACCCAGTATCAAAAAAAGCAAACATTTACCC
Source organism: Eudonia truncicolella (assembly GCA_949315975.1). NCBI lineage: Eukaryota > Metazoa > Arthropoda > Insecta > Lepidoptera > Crambidae > Eudonia > Eudonia truncicolella. Next base: position 5,381,624 of record OX438838.1, on the reverse strand, counting down.
CATTTTATTTAATTTTGATTTTTAATAAGTACCTAAATATATATTTTATACATACTAATCCTTTGAGTTCTGAGCCTTTAAGATCCCATCATCATCACCAGCATCATCATTATCTCGCCGAAAAACGACTAGTAATGGACAAAAGCCTCACTTGAGGATCTCCACAACGACCGGTTTTGTGCTGCTCGCATCCAGGGGCTACCCGCGACCCGGACACGAGTACTGTTCTGCCCCAGCGGCAATCAGTTCTATCATGCATTTATTTAAATATAAAGATAATATAATTTCCTACACTCACACCAATTATCTAGCCCAAGAGAAGCTTCGTTATGAACCTCGTTAAATGGTTACTAGACAACGGATAAACATACTTAAAATACTTAAATACATATTTATTATACATAGAAAACACCCAGACCCGAGACAATTTAGAAAAACAATAATTTCTAAATTGACGCGACCGAGGATCGAACCCGGGACCTCAGAGATGGCGACACCATGAAAACCGGTGTACAAACCACTCGACCAAGAAGGTCGTCAATTTAAATCCTAACAACAGCAATTATAGTAGCATTTAAGTAAACAGCGTGTGCCCGCCCAGCTTAGTCTGTAACTCCACGAGAAAGCAAAACATTCAAACAATTAGGTATCTATCTCCATAATCTTGAGCTCGTTTTTTTGAGTTAGTTTGCTTTTTGCCACTGGCCCTTTTCAGCTTCACCGGACTTTTTTGGAGGCGGCAAGAAACTTAAAGGGTTCCTCAAGCCGTGTGAGGCCAAACCTTGTGAATCTTGAGCTTGTGCTTCGGAAGGTTTGTAAGATGGCAGTCGCCGATAGGTACACCATGTGAAGAAAGGCTTATATTCAGCTGTGGGCTACCTAGTCCGAAAATGTGATGTGACTAATATAATACCTGATAGTTTTACTTTATTTCTTTCCAGAAATAATTGTGTTCTATCGATCTGTCAACTGGATGTAAATGATGCTATTGTGGGCTTTCTATCAGCTAAAGATTCTCCGTTGCTGCCATCTGTGCATCCGAGGGCCTGGGAAGAATATATGTGGACCAAGTACAAGTATGTATAGTTATATTGAGTTTAAATTCAATATCATAGGTATCCCTTTTTTATACATATCTACAGCAAGATAAAAAAAATATAGTTCTTTTTATACAAAAATGCAATTGAAATAATGAACCTAGTGTTAATTTAATGCCGCCCTCCTTCCCGCAAGCAAAAATATGCACATGCAGAAGAATCAATGGATGCAAGCGAACATGCACACCAACACCGATACCGATTAGGGTATCGATACTGCATCCGTAGAGCCACGCTGCGTTGCAGCACGAAATGGGCCGACTCGCCCGGCGTAATACCACCCTCTCACATAATATCAGCGTGAAACAATGGCACTCGTTGCTGTTGTGGTTCGTCCGGTGAGTGAAAGTACCGGAGGCCCATCTCTCACCCCTCCCCCCTCCCAACTCCTACTTCCTCCTCAAAATCCAACTCCTTCATCAAGGCCGGCAACGCATCTGCGATTTCTTTGGTTTTGCGGGGGTGTCCATGGGCGGCGGTGATTACATTCCATCGGGTGACCCGCCTGTTCGTTTGCCTCCTTTTAATATAAAAAAATAAAAATATCCAAGCTGGATAAACGAGTGATTTAGCGGAATTAACATAACATATTATTTTAATTGCATTTTTGTGTACACACGCCTGCACATCAATATATCCAAAACTGTCACATTTCTTCAATACACTTCCATCCATATGACTAAGACAAAGTTGAAAGTCTATTGAGGAAATTTGACAGTTTGTGGTAGTCTGATGTGCACGCGTGTGCACCATGGATTTCCGCAAAGTAACACCTGATTCCATTAATTCGATTTTTTATTGTTTAACCGCCTCTGGTCTAGTGGTTTGACCACACCGGTCTCAGATTCAGAGGACTTGTAAATGGCTTTCCATAGCTATTCAAATAACTTTCCTTAGCTATTTATATGTTTACCTACTAGCGGCCCGTTCGCGACTTCGTCCGCTTAAAAACACCCGTACCCCATGATGGACCCCTATCTAATCTTAACCATAAATCTAAACCATTCTCGAATCCACTTGAACACACACAAAAAATTTCATCCAAATGGGTCCAGCTGTTTAGAAGGAGTTCAATTACAAACACACGCACAGAAGATTTATATATTATAAGGATTGTGGTGATAAAGGCCACTAAGGTCTTACTAGAAATAAATTAAATTTAAATTATTGCAGGGCTATGGAGCTGAAGGCGCGCAACACACTGTTCATCCACCTGCTGTGCTGGTTGCCCGTGTACGCGCGCGACCTGGTCGACAGCCTGCTTGCCTCCATGTTCATGCACGACGCGTACCTGCACCACGTCGTCATGATCAAGACCCTGCGGGAATACCCTCGTATGTTGTGACATTATCATCATCAGTTAATTTTATGCCCGCATTGCTAAAGCCGATTTGCGAGTGCTGAGGTTAAGCAACTTTCACAATAGCCGGTCATCGGATGGGTGACCAAAAATGTATCATCACGAGCACCTCCGTGCTTCGGAAGGCACGTAGGTAAAGCAGTGGGTCTCGGCTGCATAAGCAGTCGTTAACTTGGGAGTACTTCAGACCCGGTTGCTCTTTTCATTCAATGCTGGGCCTGCTTTTGATATAATCATGATAATATATAGGGGAAAACGCACTTGGTCTGCGATTGCCGAAGTTAATTTACTATCACAATAAATTTAAAAAAAAAATTCAAAATTTAAATCATTTATTCAGTTTAGGCTACAATTAGCTCTTATGAACGTCATTAAGGCATCGGTTCGTAAGTCTACTGTGGGCGGGAGATCTTGTACTGACAAGAACCGGCAAGAAACGTCAAAGAAGCGTCAAGGACACTTTCCGTCACAAATAAAACACAAAATATAAAGGACAATCACAACACAAAAAAAGAAAAAATAAATAAATAAAATATTTAAGTTTGCAAAAACATCATTTACCAGTTTAATTTTTTACAATGTCATCAGTACTAGTAAAAGTCAAAACCTGTCGAAGAAAAAAAAAATTAAACTATAGTTATTATTAATAAAAATAAGACATGTGTGCAAGAGCAGACCAGCCGTTTACGAGTATGACATATGAATCAGCCATCGCTTCGCTCAACCATATTTTAGGGAATGTAACGACCCGACGCAAATGCCACCACCGCAGAGACAATAAAGAGAGCATGACACACCCAAGCTACTCTAAATCAAAACTAATTGAAATGTTCAACGCAACGCTATTTGTTATCTGTAGGACACTGTTTATAAAGACTATCAATTAAGTAGGTATAATTTTTCATTACAAAAAGTAGTAAAGTATGCGTTTTTGCGTATGCCAGGCTGTTTTATCATCTAAATATTCTTTGACTGTATAATAACCTTTTTTAATTTAAAGAAGACTTTACATGTGTTTTAAACTTATCTAAAGGTAAATCTGTACAGTATTTGGTATTTTATTGTAAAAGTGTATACCTTACCCCAAGAAAGAACCAAGCACTTTCTGTAACCTGAACAGTGGCATTAAAAGTTTTGTCTTCTAGTATTAAAATTGTGTAGCCGGTTATCGGATGGGTGGCCAAATATTCATCATCTTGAACTCCTCCGTGTTTCAGAAATTACGTAAAGCCGCTAGTCCTGGCTGCAATAGCAGTCGTTAACAACCACCAATCCGCACTGAGCCCGCGTGGTGGTTTAAGGCTCGTGCCCCAGTAGTGGGCACATAAAATGAGCTGATAATGATGATTGCTAGGGCACGAGCTGCCCCTAAGGATGGCAACACCACAGAAAGAAAGGTCTATGAAACACCACGCGGGCTAATCAACGACTGCTAATTGCAGCCAGGACTCGCATCGTAACTGCTTGAAGCAGTGTATGGCCGTCCTAATAGACCTTTTTTATTATGTGGCCAGAGCTAGTGCCCGGCCAGGCGCGGGCGGAGGGCGGTTTCCGGCGCGTCCAAGCGATGGAGCGTGGAGTTCCAGGGGAGCTGCTTCCCGCGTTGTTAGTCGCTGATCGGACCGAAATCAGTCCGCGTCTGCGCATCAGGAGGGCTGTGTTAGTTTCTTTTTTCTCCTGTTTTTATGACCTGAGTTGATTTAGATGCGCACTTTACAATGACTTGTGTATGTGTTGTTCGACTATCTGTAACGGAACTGACCTTAATCCTGTTATTCGGCCAAAAATTTTTCTTTAATATGGTTTTTGGCCTTACCCACTAAGACGTATGTCGTGCTCAAGGTCGGTCTTAAAAAGCTATATCATTTTTATCATCATAAGAAAGAGCTGCAAGGAGCGCTACTAAGACATAGCACCATTTCTCTCTGTTGAAGATGAAGAGTGTATAATTTTGAGACAGACAAATACAGTAGCGATAGAAAAAAAATATTATCAATCGTCAATTTCATTACATATTCGTGAAAGTTCGCATAATACAGAAGTAGTATAATAAAGTAAAAAGTAAATAGCCTATAAGTGTCCCATTGCTGGGCAAAGGACTTCATCAAATTAAGTCATCACTATCTACAATTGATGATTAATGGCTTAATCACCACGCTTGCCAAATACGGGTTGGTGATCAAAACCTCGGGCTATGCATCAAAAAAATCCTAAACACACTGGCCGACCTGGGAATTGAACCTAGGACCTTCGGGTATCGGGCCGAGCGGTTTACCACTTTGCCACCGAGGCATTAGAAGAAGTAGTACCTATAATAACTTTGTTATTTCCTTGCGCAATAGCGAAGAAGACAATGACGACATAGTGCCGATTATAGAGCGCCAGTCGTCGCGTCTGCAGCAGATGTACGGAGAGTTCTACGTGAGCGAGCTGATCTCACGCCACCCGGAGTCCGAGAGGGTCCTGCTCGTCTGTGAGGTAGCATTCTTGACTTAAACTTGTATGGTTCGATTCACGGTTATGGCTGACGCAACTAACATTTTAGATGTGTTTATTTAAAACAAAACTTCATTCAATGATAGTCTGTTTTATGGAAAAAACATCCATGATTCTCCCTATCCATCCACATGGAAGGTTCGTGCCCCAGCAGTGGAGATTAAAATGAGCTGATGATGATGAATAAAAACAAGAAATGTAACCTTTGCGTAAAGTGAAAGTGCTTCTTCCGTTCCGCCCTGGCTAACCCGTTATACTAAGTGAACTTTGAGTCTCCAATGAGTCTTGTTAGGGTATATGAGCGATGCTATGTCGTGTATCTGTATTAATCCAATACAACTTATCTTTTTTTATTATTGAAAACGCCTCTTCTCTTCTAAATAATAGTAAATACCTACCGACGATCTACGATCTGGTCGCGGAAAGCAGCTGGATGCGAGCAGCACAAAACCGGTCGTTGTGGAGATCCTTGGGGGAGGCCTTTGTCCAGCAGTGGACGTCTTTTGGCTGAGATGATGATGATTCTTAAGGCTAATACAATTTTCTTAATCTATTTATAAGTATACTATACTTTTTACATACAATTATTTACTTACATTTAAAACAACTTTTATGTTATATTGTATCACACATTTATACACATTTTATACACTTACATAACTCACTTTTGTTCCTATGATTTGCACCTTTAACAACAGCCTCCATGTAGGTATTTTACCAGCTGACCCGACGGACTTCGTACCGCTTTGACAGTTTCTATGACAACAAAAAAACAAATAATTTTTTATTGGAAAATTAAATAGTTTTTAGTATTTTCCGTTACTTATTATTTATGTTTGTCACCGTTTAAACATTTCCTGAACTTCCACAAATATTTCAAAATCAAAATTAGCCAATTCGATCCGGCCATTCTCGAGTTTTAGCGAGACAAACGAACAGTTTTATTGAAATTCATTCTCATTTAAAGGTTTTTAAGCTTAATCCGATATGAAAGGATTTTCCGAAATTCTATCCTTACCATTTCAAATTTCGAACTATACGTCCCTATGAGGCCGTGTCCTAAAAGTGCATACCTCTTTAAGCATAAAACCTTCAAGTGAGGTACTAATATAGTACGGTGACTTTCGAGACATTCCAATTTTAAATAGTATTTGCGTTTTTAAGTGAGTTCAACCCTTTTTTGAATAAAATCGGTCTGAGTTTTCAAACATGTGTCAAAATAAAATGTAATTTAAATCAAAAGCACTAAGGAGTATTGATATCAACTTCGAAACAAAACACCGCCAAAATGACTTTCTACCCCTTTTTAACCCCTTTAGGTGATGAATTAAAATAGGTTTATACAAAATTTGAAGTAGATTGGACCAAGGAATCACGTTGTCCCATACAAACTTTGCCTCCCTTTTTCACCCCCCTAGGGGTAAAATTTCGGAAAATCCTTTCTTATCGGATGCACTACGCAAGCATGCAAGGAAACATGCAGCAAAGCAAGCATGCAAACAAGCAATTTTAGCTGCGCGTGGTCACAAGTCTTACCTAACCTAACCGAAAAAATAAAGCCGTGACTTCTTCTTTATTGAATTGAGTAATGCGTGTGTTATAAGAAAAATATATATATAATAAGAAAAATTCAAATAAATAAATATAAATATAAATATTATAATAATATAATATAAAATATAAGTATAAGAATAATGCCATAGGAAGTGACTAGCATCTATGACACAGGCTCGGCCTAATTTTGATGCTAGTGATCTTGTATTTAGTCCTAGTAATAGTAGATTATTAACCAAGGGGATAAAGCAGTGTCTTCTGCCGCGGGTGACGATTTAAATCGCGAGCGAACGAAGGACTCGAGGTTTACTCCCGAGCGTAGCGAGGGTGTTAAAAACTTAAATCACGAGCGAAGCGAGGGATTTAAGACGAGTCCTGAGTGTAGAGAGGGATTTAAGTTCACCCAAGACTAAGACACCTTTATCACCGAGGAAAATACTCTACTTTTCGTACCATTTGCGAAAAAATTAACTAATACAATAATAATATGAGATAAGCTTTTATTAAATATAATGACAATTAAAAGTAAAAGTTAACATTCGAAACATTGATCCAATTATTGATAGAGAGAGTTACATTTTTGTTTGGTACATTTATTGTTGATGAGTTGATTTGAGTATTTATATACAAACTCAATGGTGTAAACACAGATGTAGTTCAATATAAATTTCGGTAAGTATTCCAAATTTAAATCACATTCTCCCCCTAGAGGATGAATGAAATTCAGTACAATTTTCTTTCCCTGTTTTCAACAGATTAAAAATGACTATTGTTATGTTCGCTTTTTGTGGCATAGAATGTCACTTTTTTGAGCAAGTGGTACGAAAAAATTGTTTTAATTGTATTAATTTTTTCGCAAGTGGTACGAAAAGTAGAGTATTTTCCTCGGTGATAAAGGTGTCTTAGTCTTGGGTGAATGTAAATCCCTCGCTACACTCAGGACTCGTCTTAAATCACGAGCTTCGCTCGTGATTTAAGTTTTTAACACCCTCGCTACGCTCGGGAGTAAACCTCGAGTCCTTCGTTACGCTCGCGATTTAAATCGTCACCCGCGGCAGAAGACACTGCTTTATCCCCTTGGTTAATAATCTACTATATCATTGTTTTATGTCTTATATATGTATTTTCTTAGTCAATAAAGTATTATTATTATTATGGTATTATTATGAATATTATGGCCGAAGATCATTATGGCAAATGAAAATAGTGCAAATAATATTATGGAAAACAAAACAATACCCAACTTTAGGGCCGCCTCTTTCGCAAGTTCGTCGGCGCGCTTATTCCCCGGCCGACCCGCATGTGCCTTGATCCAGAATCGCAGCCAAGCCCAGGTTCCGTCTTGTCTCTACTGCCAGGGGATGAGGTGTCTTGATGTTGGTAATTGTCTCAAGTGCCGACCTAGAGTAGCTGTAGATGCCAAACGTAGATTCCTTTACAACTTATCTTTGGGTGGCATACTAGTGAAAGTTTAATTTTAAAAACGACAATTTGTATGGCAACATTGTAACTCCTCGATTGTCACTAGGAGGCGCTGTTTCAATGCCATACAAATTCTTATTTTCGTTAACGCGATAAAACGCATGATTATTACAGCACAGGGAGTTGGCGGTGGGTGTGATGTGCCTCAACACGCAGATCAACTTTGAGTCGCTGGAGGAGAGTTTCGAGCTGTCTCCGTTCGGAGGTCTGCGCCATCTTGATGCGAAGACCGATTACAAGCTCAGTCGAGACATAGGCCCAAGTGCCAGGTATTATTTTGATCACAGGTATTTTTCTTAGACTGCAGGTAGAACAGGAACAGATTATACACTATGATATGATTCGATTTTCTCTATTTAACTATTGTAACTATTCCTCTATTTAAAGGGCAGTAAAATAAAAAAAAAACAAATAAAATTTTAATATGACTATTTGAGTATGCCTGAGTATGGCTATGGGAGGTCAAATTATAATCTTTATGGCCTGTAATTTGGTGGTAAGTTGAAAATCCTAGAGATAGGTAGGTAAATGCAATACAAATATTTAGCTTAATATGGTACTCAACCGTATATTTAGTATGTGGTTATGACTCCCTTCCCTGCTAATAATTGGGAAAATTAAGCGCATTTTAAATAAATAAATAAATAAAATAAATATAAATAAATATGAGACAACATACATTCTTCTGATCCCAAGGTAAATAGCTAAAGCACTTGTTTCATGGAAAACAATAACAACGACGGTACCACAACCACCCAGACACAATCTCGAAAAGTTCGTTTTCGACATTGACCCGACCGGGAATCGAACCCGAGACCTCAGAGTTAGCGCCGCCCAAAGTCCGGCGTGCAAGCCACTCGGCTACGGAGCTCGTCATTTTATTGAAAGAGATATAATTAATAAGAACAAACTGTAACAGCGACCTTTACCAGATCCTTGGGGGATGATGGTGACGATGACGATGAAACTATTTCTAGCATTTCCTTGAGCAACCTGAACAACGCAGAGGCAATGGCGCAAGTACCTTCTCAGATTGACTATGGGACACGGATCAAGGACACGAAGACGAAGGTGAGTTATGCCTATCTTCATGAAAAGACTAAGCAATTGGCCTTTCATCTCCCCTGATGTTAAGCGTTGATAAGGTCGAAGGTGGAAGCGCACTTCACCCGGAATCCTTTACTACTGAGGTACTGGCTATCTTATCTGAAGCTGGCAGAACACAACAATTTATCGATTCGTCAGGCACAAATAGACATAGGTTACACCATCCAAATAGAAGCCGCAACAATTTGCACCTAATTAACTTCCTATAAGATTGTAATCATCACCAGCTCGTTTATGTTCCCACTGCTGGGGCACGAGCCTTCCCTATGGATATGGAGCACCACATGGAGAACATGGTCATCGGAAAAGTGATAAAAATCTATTATCTCGAGAGTAGCTCGAGAATGTTTTGAAAGGCACGTAAACTCGTTGCTTCTAGCTGCATTAGTCGTTAACAACCACCAATCTACATTGGACACGCGTGGTGGTTTATGGCCCGTTCTCCCTGTGGTGATTCCAACTATAGCGAGGGCTAATGCATCAGCTCAGTGGGTGCATAATGAACTTTTGATGATGATGATGATGATCATGATGACGGCTTAAACCCACTTACCCCGACAGGGTGTTATAACATCTCTATAAGTATTATATATATGTACCCTAATATTTATTTTTATTTATTTATTTATTTATTTATTTATTTGTAGCAATAATTATTTTATTTATATTATTTGTGTGAGATAGTATTATTTGCTGATGACACCTCATTGATTTTTAAAATTGATAGACATAGAGCAATATTTGACGACGTAAGTAATACTCTCTCTCAAATATTACATTGGTTTACCACCAATAATCTGCTGCTTAATGCAAAAAAAACTAAATGTGTTAAATTCACGATGCCCAATGTAAAGCAGGTTAATACCAGTATCACTATGAACGATGACATAGTTGAAATAGTTAACTCGACAGTTTTCCTGGGTGTTACCTTGGATCACAAATTACAATGGGGTTCTCATATTTCTGCCCTGGCAGGAAGACTTAGCTCAGCTGCCTATGCGGTTAGAAAAATAAGGTCACTTACTGATGTACAAACGGCAAGATTGGTTTACTTTAGTTACTTTCACAGCGTCATGTCATATGGTATTTTATTGTGGGGTTTAGCGGCTGACATTGAAACCATTTTTGTGCTACAGAAAAGAGCCATTCGAGCTATTTATAGCCTTAAGCCCCGTGATACGCTGAGAGAGTTATTTAAGCAGATAAATATTTTAACTGTAGCTTCACAGTATATTTATGAAAATATAATTTATGTTTATAAAAATTTAGATAAATTCGAAAAAAAAAGTAACACCCATAATTTTAACACAAGAAATAAAAACAAACTTGCCGTTCCAAAACTTAGACTCAATAAGGTCGGTAATTCATTTGTTGGGAAATGTATAAAAATATGCAATAAAGTGCCTTTCACTCTAACGCAATTGCCACTACACAAGTTTAAGACAGAAATAAAACAAGGTCTAATGAAAAAAGGCTACTATAAAATTGATGATTATTTTAATGATAATAATGTGTGGTCATCTTAGTCTGCTCGCCTGCACATGTTATTTCACATTGTCAGTAGTTACACTTTTATATTATAAAAGATTATTTATTATACAGTCAAAGAATATTAATTTATATAATTTTTAAACTGATATCATAGCCTTTATCAGCAGTGTCCTTCAGTTAACAAACAGCATTGCGTTAAATAGATCATTAGGCTTTTATTTAGAGTATCTTGAGTGTGTCATGCTCTCTTTATTGTCTCTGCGGTGGTGGCGTGTGCGTCAGGTCGCTACGTTCCCTAAAATATGGTTGAGCGAAGCGATGGCTGATTCATATGTCATACTCGTGAACGGGTGCCGCCTGTGGAGGCTGGTCTGCTCTTGCATACTTATCTTATTTTTAATATTACTTACTATAATTTGACTTTGTTTTTCTTAAACAATTTTTGACTTTTATTAGAGTACTGTAGTGGTACTGTATGACATTGTGGAAATTGGAACTTTTACCTGAGGTAAATTTGTTAATTTAGATTTTTAATTTTGTTTTTTTACATGTGGTCTTCTATATTTTTTTTTTTATTTTTATATGTTTATTTGTGATGGAAAGTGTCCTGCTAAAATAGGGCATTTTCCAATATTTTTGACGCTGTAAGGGAGAAAAGAGCTGGACACTTGCTGAGTTTCTTGCCGGTTCTTCTCAGTACAAGATCTCCCGCCCAGAGTAGACTTACGAACCGATGGCATAGTGACATTCATAAGAGCTACTTGTAGCCTAAACTGAATAAATGATTTTTGAATTTGAATTTGAATTTGAATTTGAATTTGAATTGAATTTGAATATACAATTTATGGAACCCTGGCTCCCAAACTAGTAAAAACCGTAATATGGGAGCCAGTGTCTTCCCAATAATATTACAGTTTAAGTACTAAAGCATACAAAAACAGAATCAAAATACTAAAAGGAATACTTTTAGATTTTCATTTACATCAATACAAACGCTTGCTAGGGTTAACTTGGTTAAGAAAGCTGACGAGCGGTTCATTTAGTTTTATATTCTATTTTATTTTCTATTCATATCGCTGATGATGTAGGTGACCTGGCTGTTCAACGGCGACGACTTTAAGGATTTCCGCATGGAGAGCTCTACGCCCACTGTCCGCATGCCGCCGGCACAGGGCTCGCCGCAGCTGGACGTGCTCGGCATGCTCGACGACGACGAGGAGGAGCTAGAGTTCGACATCATCAACATCGACACCAACCTGCTGAGGGTGCCCAAGATACTGACCTATGACACGCTGGGAAAGGGGTTAGTGTTAGCAGTTACGGTTCTTAGCTTATCTTAGTAAGGCCTGCTGAGGTTTCCCTCTCTCAGTAAAAAAAAGAAGAAAAAAATAAAAAATATTTATTAAAGTATTTTTAAAAACTAAAAAAATGTACTTAAATTAAATTTAAACTAGTTGCCGACCAATCGGTTGCCACTCAGCACAACGCCATGACATGATTATGCCAAGGCGCTGGTTTTTCTGTGTAACACTTCGACCCATCGGGACCTTTTGTACAACCCCATTCTAGCAGTTACAGTAAGTTAGGAACCGAACACCTTGGTGAATATATTATAAGGGGACACGCTTTCATGATGTCATTTCGCCTAGAAACCCTTTGACGGTGTTTCGATCACACGACTTGAGGAACTCTTTTAGTTTCTAGCTGCCCCCCAAAAAAGTCCGGTGCCGCTGTATGCTCTATGATGAGGTCATCAGCAATCTTTTATAATAAAAGTAACAGGCCGCGTCCTCGACGTCTGCGGTGAGCGGGGCGGGAGTGGTGGGGGCGACTCAGCATCTGTAGAATGTTTCGAGTCTTTGTTTTTCATGCGAAATAATGTATTATATAAATAATTTACCTTTGAACAGGTTAGCGAATAGCATTATGAGGATATTGGACGACACGGCAAAACTCAACGAAACAGAAGATAAGTTTTCAAGGAAGGAAAAGCGTCAATGTAAGTAAATTTCTCACGGTACCTACATTTTTTTTCATGCTTGGTAAAACTCATTGCCGAGTACCTTCGCGTCGGCGGTGACACGGATGGTTATGTGGGGTTCTCCCACTAGCTCCAGCACTACCCAGGCCTTATCACCTCGACGGGAATTCGGGAGAAGACACAACCACTAAAACCCTAGTATATCTCTCACTTTTCGAGAAGGTGACCCGGGACCATCGAAAAAGCTCCTGATATTCACCCTGGATTGGCCTGACAGAGGGAACAAGTCCGAGGATGTTAAGGCGTGATAAAGACGTCCAGGCTTATGACAGCTAGGGGCAACCGTCTTTCATACCCACCTCATTGCGGCGAAAAGAAGGGGGATATTGCCGCCTCCCACCAGCCCGAGCCGAGGTTCTAGCTTTTAGAAGCGCTTTCGGGCTGTTCTGCTCCCGTTCTGATCCGAACCCCTCGGAAAATCACGCACACGACACACGAGACACGCTTGCTTGATGCAATTCCCTCTAGAAATCCTCTGATCGTTTCGAACAAATGGCTTGAGGAGTCCTTTACGTTTCTCGCCGCACCAAAAATATCCGGTGAAGCTGAAAATGCTGCTGAAGCCGCTAACTCTGATGTTGTTTGATTTCGCCGACCAGTTGCCACAGCAATGGGGCCTGTTGACAAGCTGCCGGAGCCCAAGCGTTTCTCCGGCACCTCCAATGCGTTCGTGCTCGAACTCTTTGCCATACACCAGGATTACGATGAGAGGTTCAGTGCTGCTTTCCTTTTCTTTTTTTTCCTTCATGGGGATGTTAAAAACAATAATAATAAATTCCAGAACATTAAAAGTATACAAGAAATCACGTAACAGTTCTTTAAAACATTGACCTATTTCATATTTGACCTAAACATGAATTTCTGTGACATAAAAAACTATTTATAAATACTCAATTGACGGAAAAAAATAGTGACGTCATAGTTTGCCATTCCCATACAATTACTATTAAAGAAAATCGTTTTGACAGTTGCTAAAAGTTTCTTTATTGACTAACCGTCAAATGATTTTCCCCCTTGAGTATCACTAAAGATTTGGAATTTTCCGAGTTCTCCTGCGCTCTTCTTGACAGAATTTTAAAAGTTACGTTGCACTGTTTTGTTGCATTTGCCAACACGCTTTTTATAAATAAATCCTTGTCTGATAATTATAATGTGGGTAGAGCTATAAAGTTACCCATCAACTTAGTTTACTAGAATGTAAAGATCTGTATGACCCTTTAGTAGGTATCAATCATCATTCACCACTGGCGGTTAAATTATTTTAATAAAACTTTAGGTACGGCTTTGACATGCTAGAAGCGGCGTACGAGCTATTCCCAGATCGGGACTACTGCATACTATGCCTGCCGTCTAACCACCCGCCATTCCCACTTCTAGAACATTTTACGGTATTTTTTTTTTTTAAATATTTTTTTATGTATTAAATGCAGGGGTATTGCAGATTGTTTGTAAGAACTTCTTCAATGGGTAGTGTAGTCCTACACCATCGCCATCAGACTAGGTGGAGCGACGATCTTCGCAAGGGGGCTGGCCAGAGCTGGATGAAAGTAGCCGCGGATCGTGCTCAGTGGCGTGGCCTATGTCCAGCAGTGGACTAATATGGGCTTATGATAATGATGATGTCTCCGGTTCGTCTTATCTGATGATGATGGTGTGACTATAAGACGAAAGGGCTAACAGGGTTTTTTAATATATTTTCGAGTCATTCCGATTTGATCCCTAAACGATTTCCTGCAATATATCTTTACTATCGGGGGATCGGTTTAGGGAATAAATCCTATTTTATACGAAAACTTAAATATAACAAATGTTTTACAGTTGGTGACCACTTACGGTACGCAAATAAGATATATCAACGAAACTCTGTACGTGGCGCACATTAATTCAGTGAGAGGGTAAGTAACTAATAAATTAGGTAATATAAAAAAAATATGTAACATACATGATGACATGTATGTTTTTTTTTCCTTTAGTGGATGGTTTCGTGCGATTAGCACATTTAGTCTGTGTCAAAGTAATTTTTCTTACAAGTTATAGTACATAAATATACAATATTTCCTTCCAGTATGATGATGATGATGAATGATAATAGCAATGAGAAGTGAGAAATGATATACCCCCTTACCCGTACAGTAAAGATGTGGGGCTTTACTAATTCCTCGGGCAGACTTCTTGAGAGAATTTGAAAAGTGAAGTTGCACTGTTTTGTTTCATTTGCCAACACTCATGCTCAATTACGAACACTTAACAGTTAATAATCCACCATTACTTCACATTAATATTCGATATAACACATATTTTAGAAAATAAAACAAAACCGCAGACGTGACTCTTCACTTTTCCGCCAAGAACTTCGACATGTATGTTAATAACGGTAGTTGTTGACATTGAATGGGCGCCTTTGGCTTTCAAAGTAAAAAAGTAAATAGTGTTGAATAATTTCGGCGGGCTGGATAGGACCACGATAGCTCAATTGGAAGAGCACCTGACCCGGTATGTCAGAAGGGTGCAGGTACAAATCCTGCTCGTGGAAATTTTTTCAACATTTGTGTTTTTGTAATGTAACATACATTCAACCATCGATGGCGCAGTGGTAAACTAGCTTGGTTTGTTATTGCTGAACTTAAGCAACATTTGCAAAGACACCTCTCGGATAGGAAACTAAAAATGTATCATCTCGAGCTCCTCCGTGCTTCGTAGGCACATAACGACGTTGGTCCCGACTGCATAAGCAGTTGTTAACAACGACTCATCCGAACTGTGCCCTTGATATGGACTTAAAGCCCGTTCTCCCTGTGCTGTGGTGTGTCCATCCGAGTGGTGTTTGCATGAAAACACAATGTATCTTACAAGTTATACTTACATTTTATTAAATTAGATTGTTTAGTGTGATTGCCAAGTAAATCTATTTATTTAAAACATAAATGATTTTTTATATTGATATGGTCACTATAAGATGTTGTTAGGTTAGCTAATTACGTAATAACATTAGACAGAAGATACCTTAAGTAGGGACTGAATAAATTAACCGACTTGGTATTAAATGGATCTCACAACTTTATACGGTAGAAGAACTGAGTTGCGAGACTTGGTCTTTTTACAAGTATGTTTTTGATGGCATCTCATTTCTTTCTGTAGATAGTCCTATTTTTTTTCCTTTTCGGTACCTTCTACGTCTTGAATACCAACAACGGATTTTCTTAAAGCCCACTCTGTGTCTTATAAGCTTTTCTTATGTTCACAGATACACTGATTCATTCACTGCGAATGTTACTTTGTAATCCTATATATATTATGGGATTACAAAGTTATTTATGCAGTTGGTGTATTTACTTTTTTCGTAAAATTTTGCGCTTTAGCTGCCGCGTACAGCGGTTAGTTAATTTACCGGTAAAAATGTCACCCATGTAACGATACCTAGCTTACCGCTACTTTTTTTTACCGGTATCTTCGTTTGATCGAAGTATTGATACCAATTTTTTTACGGTATTCAGAGCCCTGGCTTCAAGTATTAATATATATATGTGTGTTGCAGTGACATAGCTATGAGGCCCGGCGAGGCTAGTGACATGACCGCTATGAACGATGTCTTGGAGCACGCGCCGCGAGCGCAGTCCCTCCTGGACCTGTTCGGGTCTTCCCTTTGCTCGAGCAACTTGAATTCCTTGGTGCTGCTCAGCCAGAAGCAGCCCATTGGGATGATTATACTGGGGTAAATACATAAGACTGGTATAGTTCCTTATTATGATGTTGATGACAACAATAATAATTAATTCCAGAACATTAAACGTTTAAATGACATCACGTAACAGTTAGTAACATTAACCTATTTTTATTTCACCTAAACATGATTTTCTGGTACCTAAAAAATTTTTAATAAACTCTTAGAGCCCTCGTCCACGTCCCATAATCGGTGACTGATTTTTTAGTCGGGGGAAATGAAACTTATGGAATTCTATGTTGCAACGCACACGTCCTGTGTGGTGCCGGGGATAAAGAATTGCACCACCCCATCTCTTCCCGTGGGTGTCGTAAAAGTCGACTAAGGGACCATTCCAGAGGATGGGCAGCAGCATCTCTCTGAGGTAACCCTCAAACTACTGCGATCGACCACCCGCCTGCCAAGCGTGGCCATTACGGCAAATTCCCCTCATATCCTTGAGGGAGGCCTTTGTCTAGCAGTGGACGTCTTTTGGCTGAGATGATGATGATGATGATGAACGCACACCTTACAAAAAGTCGTTACTTTTAACGTTTTTTTAACTTTGTAACGACTTTATGTGGGTGGGGCCGTTAATTGACGGTACACGTCACAATTTGTCATTCCCACACAATTTCTATAAAAATAAAATTTGTTTGTGAACATAGCCCGTTGGCGGATGGTGTCGCGATAAGAACCCAGTATGACCTGGATCCAGAACCCAGGCGCCCGGCGACCGACGGCATTGTTAGTTTTCTTCAATTTAATACAAAGTTCCGCTATTCCAGTATACACAGCCAGTGTTAATAAGCAATAGTAAAAATAAAAACACACACAGCAATTATCTAGCCGAAAAGAAGCTTCGTTATGAAACTCGTTAAATGGTCACTAGACAACGGATAAACATACCTAAAATACTTAAATACATACTTATTATACATAGAAAACACCCAGACCCGAGACAATTTAGAAAAACAATACTTTTTAATTTTACCCGAACGAGGATCGAACCCGGGACCTCAGAGATGGCGACACCATGAAAACCGGTGTACAAACTACTCGACCAAGGAGGTCGTCAGAATAATAATAATCAATCAAAAAAATCAACGTTTAGCATTATTCTCATACAACCTTGAAATCAATATTGAAATGATATACTTTTGATGCTCATTGATTTACTAGTTAACTAGTTTAACTTATAACATTTTTCGTTATTATGACGATTATTTAAATTTGAATGTAGAGTAAGTTATTAGTTTTTTTTCTAAATCATAATAACTTGGGAGCTCTCAACTAATTGCTGTGTCCATCAAGGGCGGCTAAGTATTCAAATTACATTTGTAATCAGACCACCTTTGTATGTACTCTTGGTTAACAATAAAGATTACGTTTTTGTATAACTTTCTGCCAAGGATTTAATCAGTTAAATAGCAGAACCACAGAAGTGGCAGAACTCTCTTCCAGATTTTATCAATTCTCTTCTCGAATTCATGAACACCTTAACGTGATAGTAATAGAGTCGATAATCCACAGGTGTTGGCGGGTGTAATGTCCCCTGCGTTGGAGCCGCACGGGCGCTGGTACATGCGCGAACTGCTACGGCATACGCAGTACACCACGCTGTTCTGGATCTGCAGGCAGTTCGCCAAGGGAGACGTGGTGTGTGTGTAATTAATAGCTGCACAAACGATCCTGATAGGCCGAAGTGCCTCACTACAGGGCAGGACATTTCGTAAAACGGCTTAATTATGTATGTCAAGAGGACTTAGACATAAATATACAAAAAAAAACCTATGTGGTAGATCAATCTGATAAGTCATAGAAAAGGTTTTGTTTAATGAGCTGCTTAGCAACACAGTACATTTGAACTTATGCCAATATTGCGATATTATTAGGTAATGCCTTTAATATATGTTATATTTCTGTTACAACGCAACAAATTTACCAAATTAACAGGCCCATAGATATAATATATCTTATATACTAACATATAAATACCATTATGAACCATTTTCGTTAGTATTTGTATAAGTTATAACTGTTTTACAGGGTGTTTGGTAATACCTGTTTAATATGGCAGATAGGGCACAGGTTGTAGAACCCCGGAAAATTATAAACATATCAGAAAAGCACCATATGGCTGAGATATTTTAAGGTGGTTTGTTACTAAGTAAAATTGTAAAGTGACAACCCTAGGGCCAGCTGACACATTGTTCAGGTTCGTCAACCTCATAATCCAAACAAAACAGAAGTCAAAACATGTCAGGGTTGAACAAAAACAATACAATAAAATAAATTGGAGATTTTATAGGTATGGGAAAGTAAATCTTCTTAAAAATGATATTGCATGTTACCACGGTGGTATTTATACTTGAATGCATGGCTATGTTTCGGGATTATACACATATTACTAAACACCCTTATATGGATGTAAACGTTTATATAAAACAATCACAATTGTGGCACAATTAAGGTAATATTGAAAATGCAGTTTCAATCATCATTTGATTACAATAATGAAAACGAGCACTTGTATGACACTAAAGCAGCGCCTCCTGGTAAGTTGAGGTGAGTAGGTGAGTAGGTGAGTTGCAATATTTCCATACAAACTTCTCGTACTCCGTCCACTCAAGTATCAAGATCATTCGCACTGACTGAGTTGTGGTTGCGCAGAGTCCCACCCGCAACATGATGTCGCTGTCGGGCAACATGGTGCCGGTGCAGCCGCGCCGCGCCGTGCCCAATATCAGCGGCAACAAGGGGCTCGACTCCATATTCCAGGACGTGTACGTATCTAGCAATAGTATCATGTCATCACAGCCAATATTGTTCATCGCAGGATTTGAGCGTCCCAAGGAGATCCTTACCCCAAGCAACGGTCGGTTATTCGCCTCTTGTGCATTCATGTTTACCCAGATCTTTGATATTTTCTTATTGAACTCACACTGAATTTTCGTCTTAGTAAATAAATATAAAGTGAATCTTCGGAAGAGCACCCCGCACCTCCTACACGCCTGACTGAGGCCTGAGGCCGTAAGCTTTCCATACAACTCTTTACTCAGTATCTAATGGAGTAAGCGCTGTACCGTTGCTGGACCAGGTCGGCAGCGGCTGTTGGTGGGCAGTTGTTGTACCACAGACTGATTTAAGGTAATCCGCCCACAGGTGTTATATGAATTCGTATGAAAATATTACTAGCTGGACGAAAACTAAACGAATTGGCACACTGCAACGACGGACAGACAGAAGTAGATTATAGGATAAATATTTTTTTATTGGGTTATAGTCTGATCCAATTATTTTAAGTTTCCCCAATATTATTGTACTTACTGACTGTAATCTGTTATGTGTTGTAATAAATAAATAAAAAAAGGAAAAGCTACCTTCGTGCCCTGTGTGCCATCATATAATAGGCTTATAAACATTTAAAAAACGTATGTTACGTTCAATTAGGAATATCTAACTAATTAATCAGAAGTGGTTAATTGTCTGTGTGTTTTCCAGTGCAACTCCGTTTGCTCTGTGGGTGATGGAGCGGCCGCTGACTAGCCTGCCCAAAGTGACTGTCAACAACAGCATAGTGGTGGTGGGGGCGAGCAGGACAGGCCTCGCCTTCTTGGAGACCTTGATCATGGGGTACATTATGAATTCTTCAATTCTTCAATTCTTTAACGTTTTTATGATTTATAATAAATTGAAATAGAAATCATTTATTTGGTGACACGACACACATATTTAAATGATTTGACTAACGTTCGTTTATGTTGTTATGTAAAAATACCGATAATGTATTTTATTATTATAATATTACTATTCTCTTTATTAAATGTGTATCTAAGATTTTTTTTTACAATATATTATATAAAGACATATTTTACAATATAAAATATTATAAAAAACTTAACCTAGGTTGCCACTGGCAGCGGGGATAGACCCAAGTTATTATTATTATTTATTTTTTCTCATATAAATTTACATTTTTAAATATTAAACAAAATAAATAAAATATTTAAAAATATAAAAAAATAGTGGTTCGCCGGCATCGGGGTCAAGGTCCGAGCTACCGGTGGTTAGGGCTCCAGAGACAGGAACCTCCTCACAATGCGTGCCGTATCGAGGAGAACTGTCTTCTGAATCAGGCCCTTTATCCAGCCGCCTAACGAGAGCCTCATTAGATGTTGATCGAGGCTCTTGGCCATCAGGCCGTTGGCCGTAACAACAATCGGTACGATGACTGCCGAATCCACATTCCACATGTCGACAACCTCGTGTGCTAAGTCGAGATATTTGATTTGTTTCTCTTTCTCAGCTTTCACGAGGTTCTCATCATGGTGAATGGTGATATCGACAATCATCGTGCGGCGCGCTAATCGATCTATCACCACAATGTCAGGCTTATTAGCTACAATAGTCCTGTCGGTGATGATAGATCGATCCCGGTACAACGTGAAATGGTCATTTTCGAGAACTGGGTCGGGTACATACTTGTACCTCAGAAGTACGGTACCTCAGAATCCACAAGTTTGTATTTCAAAGTAAGCTGCTGGTGGATAATCCTGGCCACTTGGTTATGGCTATGCCTATGCAAGTACTCGCCGTTAGCCCGACGAGAACAGCCAGAAATAATATGTCTGATCACCCGGACGGTGGCATGCCCGACATATGTAAACCGTCCCGTCCTTCATAATATATTTCCGGTAGTTATTCATCAGCACAACTTCGTCCATAATTGCACAGACAAAACCTTCAGTTTCCCCAAAGAGGTCACTAAAACGCAGCCAGGATACGGACGCTAAAAAGTCTATTATTATTATTATTATAAATTATCATGCAGGCAGTTGAAACAACTGATAAGTGCCTGTATTCTGCTATACTATATCTTCTTTATTTTATTTAATTTTTAATTTTTATTTATTGGGCAGTCAACAAAAACATGTATCACCAAACGAACAGTAGGTATAGGGTGAATGCAAAACTTAATCTAAGTACAGTTTTTAATTATAGAGAGCCACGGCATGCGTGTGGACTAACATTAATAAATTTAACTAAACTAAAAAATACTATTAAGCTTTTGCCAGCAAAAAAATATTCTATAAGTAGGCCTATCGTTTATCTCCAAAGGTGAGCGGTTTATAATTCATTGCGTTCATTCTATCGCCGCCGACTATGACGTCCGTAGTGACGCGCAATGAACGGGCAATGAACTAGGAATCCGTTCGCCGCGGTGCAAGAATTTCGTGCTCATGGCAGAGGCCCTACGTAAACTGTCGCTTTTTTTTTTTTTTTTGGAGAGAGATTGCTGATTGCCGCTGCGGCATTTTCAGCTTCACCGGGCTTTTTGGGGGCGGCGAGGAACGTAAAGGGTCCCTCAAGCCGTGTGAAACGAATCACCTTCAGAGGTTATCTAGAGGGAACGGCATCGCGCACAAGTGCGCGTCCCCGTGCCCTACTAGATTCTCCGAAGGGTTCGGATCGGATCGGGTAAACTGTCGCTCCTCCCGCCCCGCGCAGTTTCCTCAGGAGCCGTCTCATTTACACCGTAGGCCTATAACTTTGTGTCGGTTTTCCACCCGTATGGCAAACCTACACAAAATAAGGTAGAACTAGTTTTTTTTTATTTTCTCAATGTACCACGCCTGCACATCAACCTACCACAAACTGTATATTTTTTTCTATAGACTTTGAACTTTAAACCTAAGGCATATGGTTGATAATTGATTGAAGAAATTTGACAGTTTTGGATAGATTGAAGGATGATGTACCAAAGTGAATCTGTCAATTGAAAATAGTAAAGTTCACTAGAGTAACCATCATTATGACCACTTGGGCCCGTAAATATATTAAATTACGCTTTACTACGCCAGGCACACCTGTCAATACCTGACGTTCACCAACATCACCCTGGTGTCCGAGCACGGTCTCCCCACCGTGGTGGAGTGCCTCAAGGCGGCGCTGACCTGTGTGCCCAGGGAGGGCCGGTACACAGACAGATATCTCAAGAGCGTGCCCTTCTACTACTACTTGGACGTCATGTCCGCAGTCATGGTCCACATTGACAGGTACCACAACTTAGTGAAAAACTAGCCTACTTCAAGAATTTTGTCGTGCGTGCCCAGAGAGGGCCAGTGCTCCGACAGAGTCCTTAAGATAGGTGCCCTTCTACACTACATGAATGTCATGTCCGCAGTCATTGACGGGGTACAACCATCATCTTAGGCAAGGCAATACTTCCACAGGTCAGATGTCTACTCAAGGATATTACCTTGCGTGTCCAGATAGAGCAGCTACACAAACCGATTACTACTATATAGACGTTATGTCGGTAGTCATAATTCACTTTGACTTGTACCCCACCTGGGTACCTGTCATCTCCGCGGATGCCCGGGCATCCTACCTTGGCCTTCCTACCCTGCTTCCAAGGGAGGGCCGGTATTCCAACAGATTCCACAAGATCGTGCTTTCAAGTACTACCTGGCCACATTGACAGGGTAGTACCACTGTCATCTTAGTGAACAACCCGCTTTCAAGAATATTATTCTGCGTGCTCAGGGAATGTCAGTACTTCGAAAGATTCCTCGATAGCATGCCCTTATCTATATATTAATACGTGAAGCAAAAACTTTGTACCCCTTTTTACGAAAATTGCGCGGAGGAGTATGAAATTTCGCACATTTATAGTTTATTAAAGAAGGATTGCAGATATATTTTTTTAAAATATGCATAAAAAATACATTTAATCAATAAAACAAAAATTACACACACTACCATGTATTTGACACACACGCATAAAATATACTCTTTTCAAAAATTTCAAAAATGGAAGAGGAGCGGCCGAAATCTGTCAATGCCAATCCAAACTCACATTCTATCTAATGTTAATAATTAATTAACATTAGATAGAATTATTTTTTATTGCTTAGGATACAATCCGTGCAGCCTTAATAAAATTACGGTCGAATTTAGACCACTGGACGACCACTAGTAGTAGTAGTAGTAACAAAAATTTGCGTTAAAATTATATAAACAAAACAAAAACAGACCACTAGTAGTATTAAATGGGTGGCATGTACTCAGTCATGGTCCACATTACTTCCATAATCTTCGCGCTGAGGTTCGGTCAGGCAGGGGCCTACCTTAAGGATTTTAATATTTATGTCAAGAGTTGGTACGTAGGTGCCAATCATATTAACTATTAAAGTCGGTGGATGTGGCAATAGAAAAATCAATGATGATCAATCAATTAATGAAAAATGCTTTATTCAATTTAGGTACATTCAAGTCCTATGTCAAATGATGCTCTGTTAAAGGAAGATGAAGTGCATCCACTTGAAAGGAGGCGGCGTGAAGTTCTATGACGAGCTGGTGCTCACGTGCGGCCACCAGTTCCAGCACCCGGAGTACCTTCATGAGTCTCTGGAGCTGGCCAAGGAGGTCGAGTGAGTTGGCACTTTTTGTAATAACGTTTCGTTTAGAAATCCTGTTTTTTCTATGTCAAATTATAAGAACTTACGGTCACAAGGCGTTGCTCTATGATTGGACTTTCTTGGTTGTATCCGATCCCTACGAATTTAGTCAACTCTATCAGTTGTTAATATTGCTATTCTTAAATTATGGTACTGACTATCGACTTGATTTGTTTGTCAGTGCCAGAAATTGGGGATTCGAATACCGTTAGTCAATTGTTATGTACGCCAGCTCGATATAAAGATATCTATGATCGACATGAGTTCACGAACTACAAAAGATTTTGCCGTATACGTCCTTTAAAAAGACTTTACATTCCTATAACAAATCTTCTAAAAACTTCAGGAAAGGCAAGCCGTGCGACAGGATCTTAATGGACAACCCGCGTTACAAGCCGGACCGGGTGCGCCTGCCACCGGACTCACCGGAGAACCTGATGCTCATCAACTCGTTGTTCACAGCCAACGTCTGCATGAGGAAGTTGCTGCGGATGATCAGTGAAGACAGTAAGTTACGTGTTATCTTAAGCTAGTCTAGTCTAGTCGTGTCAAACCTGGGAGACTAGCCTTAAACTCTTAGATCAGATTACAAAAACACAAATGTTGAAAAAATTTCCACGAGCAGGATTTGAACCTGCACCCTTCTGATATACCGAGTCAGTTGCTCTTCTAATTGAGCTATCGTGGTTCTAACCAGCCCGCCGAAATTATTCAACACTATTTACTTTTTTACTTTGAAAGCCAAAGGCGCCTATTCAATGTCAACAACTACCGTCATTAACATCTGATCATAATATTTTTATAAATACTAATATAATACTTTTACAAATATAAATTTTTCAACATTTGTGTTTTTTTTTAATTTGTTTCGCAACAAAATTTGCGTTAAAATTATATAAACAAAACAAAAACATTTTATATGACGTATTGTTTTCGTTTTTTTGGATGGTAGGGTTTGTTCCGAGTCCGCTCGGCTAGGTATCACCGTTTTATCCAAACATGTCGCTATAACAACGATGTTAGTGGCATTGTCGTGTTTCATATTCTTTACAGAAGAGTCCAAAAACCTGTTAAGCGAGGACAACCCGGTAGTTGTGTACGGGGAGTGCACTGAGGCGTACAACTGCCTGGCAGCGCTACTGGAGCTGGGATTGGCCGCGCGTATGATCACCTTCGTGGAGCCGTTCCCGTCTGAGGAGGAGTCAGCACTCAGGGTCAACTGCTTCAATGATGAGATCGTTAGTAGCTTTTGAATTGTGTCAATTTGGTTTATTTGGTCAATTTGGTAGGGCTGGCCTAGCTACCACTAGCTTATTAAGTCTGTCAAACCAGAACAACTATGTTACAAGCATTTTAGAGGAAGGATAGTCTTGATCCTGAGGACATGAGTATGACGGGTGAAGTGCGCTTCCACGTTCGGCCTTATCGACATTTACCATCAGGTAGGATAAACTTGAAGCGCTTGTTCTTCCTGCAAAAATTAATAGTGCTGGTTTTAGTGGTTATATACGCTGTAGTCGTCACTGTTACTGTTTAATCGATGTTTAGGCATTACATCTTGAAAATTCGTATGCTCGTTTACCATTTCAGTGTCAAAGCCTTTTTATAGTTCCATCAGTAACGTTCTCAGCGCTGCTGACGTTAATGATTACCGCAAGATGGGCACCCTTAAAAGGTGTACTTTAAAAAATCCTTTAAACCCAGTTGAACGAAAGGATCGGGCCCTGACTGCCGTGAAAACTGCAATGATATCGTAGCGACTTAGTCGTTGAAACTATTTTCATATTCACATCCGTTAATCCAGCTAACTTCGTTCGAACGACTTAAAAATTGGACTTTAAAGTCGCTACGATATCTTTACGGTTTTTATTATGGGAATCGGGGGGGCTGAGCTGCATCGAGAAGCAGCAAAAGGCTTAAAGCTCATCTAAAATGTTGCTATATAAAAACTCTTTCTTAGGTTGGTTTAGGTCCTGGTTGAACCAGGTGGATGAAAAAGTTCAGAGCAGCAGCAGTAAGGGTAGTTTGGCTCAAAACTCATCTAAAAGATTGCTCTTTAAAAACTAATTTTAAACCTAGGTGGACGAAAGGGTCCAGAGTAGCATCGAGAAGCTCGGCATCTGCGTGTACCGGCAGTGCAGCCTGGCCGGCTGGCGGCAGGTGGACTCCCGCATTGAGGCAGTGCACCTCATGGCGCCGCTGCACGCCGTGCGGCTGCCATGCTTCGCTTTCTTCTACTACGGCATAAAGGCCATTGACATCCACGCTTTTAAAGGTGAGGGGGAAAGAGAGAGGAACATTTATTGACTAGTACACAATATAAAAATGCTATTATTATATCAGCCGTAACTGTGACTCCTAGGTAAAGGTTCCCCCTATTTCCATACCTCTGCAACATCATGCCATTCTTTCATGAACCTATCAAAGTCGTCCTACCATCTTCGTCTAGTGGATATAATGCAAAAAGGCGACCAGGCAAAAATAATATAGACAAAAAATATATCTATAAACTGTCAACATCTCTGTTTTCCCATGAGCAAAGAAAGTTTTATTAGAATTGGGAAATATGTTAGTAACTTATATGTTTGTATGGATGGGATACCGAAATAACAACTGACTCTCAAACTCTAGCCAGGCAGAGCAGGTTGTACATTTTAACTGTTTTTTAGAGGGGAGAATTATTCTTATGAAGAAATATTCTTTACTTATTGAGAGGGAAAAAGGTTAAATTTAATTTGTTATCGGATTCGCCACTGCTCGACGAAGAGGTAATAAATAATAAAGCTAAGTCCGACCTTCTTTCTGATGTACCCACAGCTATCAATGAAAGCGGTCTCGTCTACGACGGCGGGCTAGTGGTAGGCCCAATGTTCGAGACGAACGACCCACACATCTACGGCGCGGGCTCGTGCGCGCGGTACTCGCGCCGACTGTACGCCGACCGCTTGCAACACTGCCATTACTGCTCCGAGGACGTGGGAGAAGCCGTGGGTCAACATTATCATCACCACCAGCTCATTTTTCTTTTTAAAAAAACATCTTTTGGAGAAGTCACTATTTAACCACTTACAAAACAACTATTAAGTAGTGAAATAAAATAAAAAACTGTATTGAAAAATACATTATAAGTATCTTTTGTTAATCAAAACCAGTTCCGTTGGGATATCCCAGCGGAACTGATTGAAATTTCGACGAGTTTTTGTTTATAAACACTTAAGAATTTTTTAACAAAAAAATGTATTTTTCTTTATATGTTTAGGAAACTCGAAACCCCACACTGTGAAGTGATGTTAAATAA
This sequence comes from Eudonia truncicolella, assembly GCA_949315975.1. Classification (NCBI taxonomy): domain Eukaryota; kingdom Metazoa; phylum Arthropoda; class Insecta; order Lepidoptera; family Crambidae; genus Eudonia; species Eudonia truncicolella. The sequence goes on along the minus strand of OX438838.1, from coordinate 5,354,535 downwards.
ATTTCATTTGTAGCTTTTTTAATAACTAAAAAAAAGATCTTAGTTTCTGATAATACTGCAAGAACACTGATTCGTACAAGACTGCCGCCCTGCGACATCGCCATCGAGCTTATAATTTTTTCTAGTATTTTTTTTCAAGGAAAATTTTGTTTTAGGACATGTAATTTTTCAGTTCGTATATCAACTACAGTTTCAGCTTCTTAAGTTTTTTTTCAAGAGCAGTTGAAAAAAATTACCACTTACCAGTTTCCCTGTAAGGGAGAACGGGGAATTACAGGTGAAGTTTAAAAGTGTGCAGAAGACCTGATAAGCTATTATTATGCTTGTGCTCACCGCACCACACTGGGCCCGCGTGGTGATTTAAGGCCCGTTCTCCCTATCCACCCATACGGAAGGCTCGCACCCCAGCAGTAGGGACATGAAATGAGTAGACTACACTTATGATGCTGTTCCAGCTAGCAAAGATATTTCTGCGTAAGCTGGACCCGTTCGTGACGGCTGACCCTGACGCCAGCACCGGCAATTCATCCATTATGCCTAATTACAGCTCTAGTTTGCTCGTGTAAGTCACCGCTTTGTATCATTCAATGATGCTCGGGTTGAATGCTAATTTATTTTGATTTTTATATCTTAAGTGATGATAAGGCCGAAGGTGGAGGCGCATTTCACCCAGAATACTCAACTACCAAGGCACTGGCTATCTTATCTATAGCTGCCGGAACACAACAATGCTACAAACATTGATGTTATGGCGACATACTTGGATAAGATGGTGGTAGCTAGCCAGGAGGACAAACAAGCCCTACCACCAACCAAACCAAGTCCACAAACATGTACCCCCCGTCGGGAATCGTGATTCAATCCCATCACAGCTCCGTCAGACTATTGACGCAAACCCATACCTAAAAACAAGCGTGTTAGCTTTTCGTGTCGGAATCGAAGCCCTAGTGCTTTATTCACGATTCGATCGAGTTAAGATGGTAGTTGGGGCACAAAATAAGGAGACAAAAGGTAAGCTTCATACAAATAGACACTCCTCCTCCACGGCCCGGTCAACCCGAGCCGAGGTCCGTGCCTTTAGAGGCGCCCTCGGGTTGCTCCGCTCCCCGATCCGATCCGAACCCTTCGGAGAATCTAGTAGGGCACGGGGACGCGCACTAGTGCGCGATGCCTCCCTCTAGAAAACCTCCGAAGGTGATTCGTTTCAAACGGCTTGAGGGACCCTTTACGTTCCTCGCCGCCCCCAAAAAAGCCCGGTGAAGCTGAAAATGGCGTAGAGGCAATCAGCAATCTCTCTCAAAAAAAAAATGCATAGACAACTCTCATGGACACGGTTTTCGCATCAGCCGCTCTTGGGCTGTCTTGAGCTGTTGTGATATGAGCGCAGTGTGTATGTGTTAAGCTTTCCTTCTATTTCTCCTTATTTTGTTATTGGGGTTAGTGAACATTTTGCCAAATACAAATTCTCGTTTCAACTGTTACGTGATTGTTTGGTAAATAAAACTGACACTAGCACCTAGGTATTGAACCATGATTTTTTACTATTTCACTAGATTTATTTAGTTAATATAAAGATAGATACATTGCAAGATTGAGACCGTATTATTTTTTATCCCAACCGTGATATGTAATTATGAGCCTCTTTCGTACAACTATCATCTGGAATATGAATATTTCACGGATTTACCTATTTTGTTGCGATACTTTTTTTTTGTATTATGTATATTGTATATATATTTTTCAGAAATCAAACTCAGTCATACGCAAGCATTTCTAGTTTAAACCGAGTAACCCTTGGATTATCGAGAAGGTAATACAGCAAAAAACATTTTAATTTTGATTTAAATTGATTTTCATAGTTGGTCATTTATTTTAATTAGCATTAATAGCTGAACTTGAAATTGCCACAAATTGTACTCCTATCCCTAATTGTCATTTAAGTATTATTTATCCAGTCATAAGTTTTCATATCGTTTATTAATATGTGCTTTTTGTTTTTTAGGGTTTCGTGCCTCAAAAGGAACCCTTGTAGGATTCCTTACTTGTTCGTCTGTCTGTCAAAACCCTTTATCTCAGGATTTGATTTCTAATTGAAATTAACATCAGATGTAGTCTTACTGATATTTTATTCATTAGTTAGACTGATATCTCGAAGCTAAATAATCATTGCGTCATTTTCACGGATTTTACGGAGATATTATTGTCAGAGCATGGTACAGATGCATTTTATTGGGTTATAGCATAAAATAAGGCCACTACAGGAGGTAAACTTCATACGTATGTATGAAGCTTACCTTCTGTAGCTTACCTTATGTGTACCTTCTCAATCAAGCGAGAGCCTCTTAAGATGTTGGTCGAGCATATTCGCTGTCAGACCGTTCGCTGAAACGACTATCTGGACAATGATCGTCGATTCAACATTTCACATGGCGGTCACCTCGTGAGCTAAGTCAAGGTACTTACTGAGCTTGTCCTTCTCGGCTTTCACGAGGTTCTCATCATGAGGTATGGTGATATCAACCAGTATTGCCCGGCGCTGGGATCGGTCGACCACCACGATATCGGGCTTATTAGCGACAATAGTCCTGTCCGTAATGATAGAGCGATCCCAGTAGAGCGTTGCATGACCATTTTCGAGTACTGGCGCAGGTGCGTATTTATAGTACGGCACCTCCGATTCAACAAGGCCATATCCAAGAGCAAGTTGCTGGTGAATTATTCTGGCTACTTGGTTGTGTCTGTGCAAATACTCTCCGTTAGCAAGATGAGAACAACCAGAAATAATATGTCGGAGTGATTCTCCTGGACGGCGGCATGCCCGACAGATTATTATTATTATATGCTTCCACTTGGAAATATTTATTGTTATGCAGATGATAGTACAGTGCACGGTGGGCATAACGGTCACCCAGCGGCTGGGCAGGTTGAGACTGAAGAGAAACGAGTAGGTAAATCTTGTCATTGAGCTCAATCGGGTCTTGGACCTCGTATCTAAATAGGGCTCCAATAATCTTGTTGAGTTCAATGCCAAGAGAACACAGGTATGCGCGTTCACGGCAAAAAAGTCGCCATTCCTACCCCTTTCCTTTTTTCAAGGCACATCACTCGGCCTGCAGAGCAGTATTAACATGCTCGGTATGGAGATTCGCTGCGATTTGAATCAGAGGGATTATATCGAAGCCGTGATAAAAACAGCGTCATGTAAAATCGGTGTCCTGAACCGGGTGCGGCGATTCTTCACGCCGGATCAGTTGTGCCTTTTGTGCAAGGCACAGGTGTGGTTTTGCGTGGAGTATTGTTCGCACCTCTGAGACGTTTCCGCAAAGTACCTTCTCGATGCCTTGGACAGATTACAGCGACGCGCTATACGCATTATCGGCAATTCTCTCGAGCCCCTGCAATTGCGTAGAGATATAGCGTTACTCAGCGTCTTCTACCGCTTATACCACGGCGAGTGCTCTGAAGAACTCTTTGACCTTATCCCACCTTCTCCCTTCCTTCATAGGAGTACGCGTGCTGCTCTCCGGAGTCACCGCTTTACTGTCTCGAACATTCCATCGCGCACAAAGAAATTTGGTGACTCGTTTCTTTGTCGCACTTCCAAAAGATGAAATAGTCTACCAGCACACGTTTTCCCTCCTTCCTATGACATGGGGTCCTTCAAACGAGGCGTGAAGGGGCACCTTGTGGGCCGGCAGGGTGAGGGTGACTGATGCTGCGTTGTTTTCACGCTGCACCAGTTGTCCTTACGTCTGGACTCCGTTTCCACTTAACATCAGGTGGAGTGGAGTCATTTGCCGAGCTATGTATAAAAAAAAAGAAAATAGTCGCGATACTTTTCTAGATAACGTTAACAGTATTACCGGCACCAAATTACTTTTACAGAAATAACGTACTTACGTAACGTACTTACCGGTACTTACAGTGGAAATTTGGTAACGATATAAAGCCCTGGCGTTAAGTGTTCGTAAACGTGCATGAGCGTTGGTAAATGAAACAAAACATTACAACTTCGCATTTCAAATTCTTCAAATAAAATAGATGGCAGCCGGTGATGAAGTTCGAGTCCCCGATAGTGCGGTACTCGGTGTTGCCAGGCCCGCTGTACTATATGAAGCTTCGCAGCGCGGGGCCCGAGGTACCCATGGAGGTGCAGCTGTGCTTACCGCATCAGGTACTTTTTATATTGGTCACTTCCTATCACAGGATACATGTATTATCATGATCACTGAGCATATACATACAGTGAGTATACAACGCCCCGTTGACGGAGTGGCGTAGCGCTCCAACTTTTCAACCAATAAGCCAATTTTAAAGAACTTGTCCTGAAACACTGTATATGCAGTAGAAAAATACCGAGATTAGGATAGTTAGTAAAAATATATAAAATGTAACTATCTATGCAAATGGTAAATTTATACAGAGATGAAAGTAGTAAGTAAAAAAGAAGTTTTTTAAAGTTTTACTTTAAACATTAAAATTTATAACCGCTCTTAAATTAATATTTTTTACTTATTGATTGGTGGCTATATTAATATCTAAAACATTTGACAGGGCCACACCCTGACCACAGACAAGGGAGGCAACTACTTCCGCCTGAAGCTGAACGCGCTGCACTGCGTGGACGCGGTCACCTGCCTCTCCAAGAAGCTATTCTCACCAGAACTCCTTACCCAGCTCTATGGGAAGCACGAGGCCTTTTTCAACGAGCTTCTGTGTCGGTATCTGGTAGGCAGTTTCGACTTTTAGTTCATGCATAAAACCTTGGTCACCTATCTCTCCAAGAACATGTTCCCACCAGAACTCATTACCCAGCTTTATGGGAAGCACGAGGCGTTTTGCAACGAGCTTTTGTGCTGATATTAGGTAGGCAGTTTGTGTATCGACCTTTTGTTCATGCACAGAACGTCGGTCACTTACCTATCCAAAAAGCTGTTCCCACTAGAATTCATCCAGCTTTATGAGAAGCACTAGGTGTTCTTCAACAAGCTTCTGTGCCGTTATCAGGTAGGCAGTTTGTGTATCGATTATTAGTTCATGTACAAAATCTCGGTCGCTTGCCCCTCCAAAGAGGTGTTCGCACCAAAACTCCTTACCCAGCTTTATGGGAAGCACGAAGCACTTTTCAACGAGCTCTTGTGCCGATATGAGGTATGCAGCTTGTGTTTCGACCATTAGTTCATGCATACAACCTCGGTAACCTGCCTATCTAAGAATAGCTGTTCCAACCAGAACTTCTCATTCAGCTTTGTAGGAAGTACAACGAGCTTCTGTGCCGGTATCAGGTAGGCACAGAAGCTCGTTGCAGAACGTTGTTAGTTCACGCATAAAACCTGTCTGAATCTACCTACCCAGAAAATTGTAGAAAGAAGCTCTTGCTGCGTTTTCTGCGGCTTCTTCTCGGTGTATGGTCTCCGCGGTCGAGTATACGAAGCCATGGATTTTTACTATCAGAAATACTTTGTTTAAAATTTAATTTGCATTTTTTGTATAACCAAAATGGGATTTAACGCAAGGTCACGGGGCGGTGCAACTTGATCGACACGTATATTATAGAAAAGGTATGCATATGATACCTATACAAAATACTTTTAGTTAAAACCCCATTAAATTTTTTGCTTACTACTACTAATGTAAGGTATTGAAGGTTGATTACAACACGAAATTAAAAAAAATAAAATTGTTTAAAATCTTTATTTTTAAAAAAAATACCTACATGTCTCATTGTAAACCAGTCGAACAGCATCGTGGATCTGTACGAGTTCTTCACGCAGCCGTGGATGGCCGCGCTCTACCAGGAGACGTTCGCCGACCTGCTCCGGGACATCAACGAGCAGGACATTGGCACGGTAAGGAACGAAACCAGATGAGTATAATTTTTGATTGATATCAGATGATAGTGGAGGGCGATTTTTGAATCTCACCGGTGATCTCGAAATTGAATGTCACATAAATACATTATGAAAAATTTTTTTTTTGTTCGAGAGTTTTTGTTGTAAAACATAAGTTATTTATTAGTGACTTTGAATAAGAGAAAAAGAAGCACTCGTAATTGATATCATAGCTTGAGAATTAAGCGCAGGCCACACCGCCAGGCGAAGCGGGACGAGGAAAACGATACAAACTAAGCAAAGTTTTGGCGAGCTAAACTATGTGGGTTTTCACCGAAAACTACCACGTTAAAAAGAAATAATAAATACTTGAAGAAAATTAATAATAATAATTTATTTAGGGTTTAACTAATTTAAGTTTAGTATGTGTCAAATTACACTAAACCTTATTTTATACCTTTTGAAATACACGTTTTATTATGTACAGACGCCTGCACTTCAACCTATCCAAAACTGTCAAATTTATTCAATAAATTTTCAACCATAATCTTAAGGCATAAAGTTCAAAGTCTATTGAAGAAATTTGACAGTTTGTGGTAGGTTGATGTGCAGGTGTGTGTACTTACCTTATTTTATTTTTCCGCCCTAATTTTTTTTTAACATGCAACAGGGTGTCAGCCCTATTAGAATATGTATCAGTTTTGCGCGTTTTTAGAGAACTTGTAGTGAATATATTTACTCATGTGGTTCGGTGTCTGAACGTGATTTAGTAATATTTACATTTACTACATAACTTGTTTATTTATTTATTTATTTATTTATTTACTAGTTGTTGCCCGCGACTTCGTTCGCAAAGACTACAGTAAAAAAAAAGTATCTTATATGCTGGTCTGGGTCATGGTCTGTATATGAGGAAAGTTTCATTAAAATCCATTTAGTAGTTTTTACGTGAAAGAGTGACAAACATACATCCATACTTACAAACTTTTGCGTTTATAATATTAGTAGGATTTATAAGGTTTGCCAAAATTTTTACACCAATGTCTTATTCTTTAAAATACTTACATTTTTTCTTAAACTATATTGCAAAAACATTAACAGGCAAACACAGCATTAAATAAACTGTGTACAAACATATAAAATAAGAGATTACGTAGGTACCTGACATTCAGGATAATAAGAGTGAAGATTTCTAGAAATCAGTATACTTAATAATTATAGTTATTCTAGTTTAATGAACAACATTTTCTTAAGGCAATTTATTTGTTCATAAGGTTTACGACCTGGTGTGGTCAAAGTTCAGCCTTAGTGAAAAATTCAGGAGCTCAGGGCACAACTCTTGTAGTCCTGACGGCAGCTGTGGCATGTTCCCTTCATTGGTTTGTAACTTTTACTTTTAATTATAGAGGGTGGTTCAAATGGTGACGTTATAAAGAAAATATTAAAAAATATATATATTTTACGGGTAAGCACATTGTCTTGATCTCACCTGATGTTAAGTGATGATAAGGCCAATAATGGATTTCTCATAACTGAAGGTATCCGGTAATATTCCAGTGAGAAATTAAAGTTAATAATTGTGTCTAATTAACTCTGCGTACAAGATCTAGATTGAATACACTCTGGGTCTTATCATTATTACCACCAGCGTCGTGGTTAACACCAGGACATATGCTGAGCAGGAACCAATTTGGTATAACGCAAAAGTGATGTTCCTGTGTTTAAAAACTGGGTTTCCTATTATAAATCACTTATTAACAATAATTTACAAACATACTTTGTCAGTTAAATGCGAGATTCTTCCATAATTTTTCCGTGTCCAATAATGAGATGTTTACAGCCACGTAGTGTTGCGGGTAGATGTCGTGTGATTTATTGTATAATATATTTTGCTGTATTTTTTTTTATAGGAAATTCAACACAGTTTTGGCACATTCCGCTCCGTCATCGATAAGTTTGTCGCAAATAAGAGTAGTGTACAAATTGTAAGTTTACTGAATTTATGTAATATTTTGCTTTGCTTTCTTTCCACTTTTTATTTTTGCTAATACAATTGAGGTTTTTACAATGGCAAAATTCAACTGTTCAACATCTATCAAGATGTTGAACGATACACGATTATCCCCCAAACCCATCGAGATTCAGTAGTTATCACACATGCAGTTTTTACGAGTGGACTTTATTTACTAAGACTTCATGTGGATTTCTTGTGAGAATTTGCGCTGTTTTGTCTTATTATTTAATTATAATTATAATTATAAACATAATATTATACCTAATTATAAACAAAACCTTCAGACTAAACCGCAAACATGATTCTTCACTTTGTCGTTAGTCTTTTTATGAATATATTATTATGTGTTTTTAACAGGTCAAAGTAAGCAAAGCAGTGGATATACCTTCGGTAAGCTTATGGATACTCTCATTATTGATTGTTGAATTTATTGTGGTACCAGCTCGAGATGATAATTCCGATGATCGGTCTTTGCGAAAGGTGCTTATACTTAGCAATCGCAGAATGGGCGCGTTAATCACAGCGCCATCGAACTTCTCAATCGTCGTTACATAACAAATCACTAACAAGCCTCCATATCTCCAATATCCAGGAGTGTGGTCAGTCTGCAGCGCTGCGTGATGAAGCCCGCTCCTTCTGGCGCTACATCGGAGGAGAGCAGATCGTGATGTCCCACATAGCACGCTATCTTAACCGAAACAGCGTCACCAATCAGCATTATGCACGACCCGTCCAATACAATGAGTAGCGCAGTTATTATTCTTTGCATATTAAATTTGGTTTATTCTTGAGCTTATGTTTTCTTTTTCTACGTTATGGTTTTATGCTGTGGGAATTACAAAAACACAAATGTTGAAAAAATTTCCACGAGCAGGATTTGAACCTGCACCCTGCTGACATACCGGGTCAGGTGCTCTTCCAATTGAGCTATCGTGGTTCTAACCAGCCCGCCGAAATTATTCAACACTATTTACTTTTTTACTTTGAAAGCCAAAGGCGCCTATTCAATGTCAACAACTACCGTCATTAACATCTGATCATAATATTTTTACAAATACTAAAGATCAGTTAAGAAGTAGGCAAGCTATTTATAAAATGTTTTTGTTTTGTTTATATAATTTTAACGCAAATTTTGCTGCAAAACAAATTACAGAAACACAAATGTTGAAAAAATTTCCACGAGCAGGATTTGAACCTGCACCCTTCTGACATACCGGGTCAGGTGCTCTTCCAATTGAGCTATCGTTGTTCTAACCAGGCCGCCGAAATACTTTTTTTCTTTGAAAGCCAAAGGCGCCTATTGTGTGTTGTGTGAAGGGTGCAGGTTCAAATCCTGTTCGTGGGATTTTTTTCAACATTTGTGTTTTTGCAATTTGTTTCGCAACAAAATTTGCGTTAAAATTATATGATCTGATGCAAATCTGTTGGCAATGTATGCATTGCCAACTGATTACTTCAAGGCATTTGATGAAGTTAACCAACGTCTGCCGTATAAACACAGTTTTCTGCAACTTGTGCTATTATTCAGCTATGTTAAGCTCAAGTATATTACCACTATTTTAGCGATAGCAGTCTGGAATACCACAGCTGAATTTGGGGCCCACACCATTCGATGATAACGTGGCTACAATGTTTTCTTTCTTTTTAAGAGGGTCACCTATTTATAAGTTAAAATAAAGAAAACATTACGTTTCAGACAATTTATTTCATTTTACACATGTTCATTATTTAGACAAGTTTTCTTAAGTTATATTTACACGGAATGCACAGATGGCCATCGACGGATAATCAACAGTTCAATCAACAGCAGAACAGTCTTAATCAATAATAGATATTAAATTACAAAAATTTAAAATAATTTAGATTACTATTATATAAAACTACTATGAGTTTAATTAAAATTTTAGGAGTTAAGAAATGACTAGATCGCGGTTTGTCTTAGGTACCTGTTATATTGAAAATGGCCTCTTAAGGATAAATTTTACTAATCGACGATTAACGTTACGATATCGTTGAGCTGTTTAACACCTTACATAGCTATCATGCAAAACGTTGTTATATTTACACATTATGTTTTGCAAAGAATATATTGGATTCATAAATTGGATAGTTCTTTCAATGAGTACAGAAATGTTACGTCCAGCGTCTATTTGTCTTTTATCTTATAGGAGCTATTTCTTGTATACGGATGTAGAATTGATATACGGACACTTGATTTAAAATTTTATTCACTATCCAATATACGAGTCCACACAATTTACCTCAATCAATACAACAATCAAGAAAATACATTACTTATCACTTAATCGATTTAAAATGGCTGTACAATATGACTAGCATACACAATTTACGTATATCGTGGAACAAATGTTAAATTAAATTAAAACTATTTGTACCTAAATAGCTGAGCGCGTGTATTAGCGCAATTGTTTTGGGCATTTTTGATTAACGCGAAGGCAGCATATGGATACTGTGTTATGGATGCAAGTAGGTAGTCAATTTTATATTAAGGGCCTAAAGTGACTAGGTTAGTCTAAAGTTTCCGATAAATGTGTAATTGTTGTTAATTAGAAAGAATATATAGACCCAACGGATATGGAGAATACTTAAAAGTTGTATAAATTTGTAGTATAAGAGTATAAAGAAGAAGGTGAATTATGCCATCCATCTGTTACCAGCGTGTCATTACATTGATGCATTTTTTCTGTTAAATACAGCCTGACAGGTTAAACGGCTGAAGTGTTCAAGTCTTAAATAGTAATGATTAATTGTGCTTAGAGCATAAAAATTACTGAAAGTCGAAAAAAAAACCTATGAAGATTGGTGTTGTCAACGTAGTAATGAGAGTGAGTACTGAATAAATAAATATAGATAAAAATCGAATACAGAATAGGTACTCTTATTAAATATTTTATTTCTTTAATGAACCAGTCATGCTGTATACTTGGAAGGAAACATCCGCTATTTTCAACACGAATAACTGAAAAATATTTAAATAAATATTGACGAAATTTCACATAACACAATAGTTTTTATCCTACAGTTTTCACACACAAAAGTATCACTTTTAAATAACTAAAAATGTACATTGTTAACAAACATAATAGAAAACAAAATGTTACCTCTTTGGTTTTAATAAATATTAATTTTTAATTTAAAGTTTATTGTTCAGTACAATTGCATTTTTATAATCTACTAGCTGCCCCCGGCGAAGTTCGTACCGCTTTGACAGTTTCCATGACAACACTACAAACAAATCATTTTGTATTGGAAAATTTTCAAAAATCAAAAAAAAAATTAGGGGTGGACCACCCTTAACATTTAGGGGGATGAAAAATAGATGTTGGCCGATTCTCATAGATACCGGATAAGCACAAAAAATTTCATCAAAATCGGTCAAGCCGTTTCGGAGGAGTATGGCAACGAAAACTGTGACACGAGAACTTTATATATTAGATATAAATAAAAATTAATTGCTAAAATGTGTTGCTAATCGCAAAACTCGAGAACGACTAAACCGATTTGGCTGATTTCTTTTTTGTTGTGTTTGATGATGTCTGAGGAAGGTTCTTATGGAAAGAAAAAACGTAAAAATATGAGGAAAATAGTAAAAACAACAATTTTCTTTTCCCATACAAACCACTCTCTACTGGACCGATTCAAAAAATATTTCACTATTAGAATGCTACATTAGCGCTGAGTAACGTAGGCTCTATAAAAATAAAATAAAAAATGTCCACCCGTGCAAAGCAGGGCCGCTTGTAAGTGAAAAAGGGGTAACAAATTAGAAACTTATATTTTTTTAATTATTTATTTTTATAGGTAACAAAATCTGTCACTAAAATTACCTAATAAGTTTTGCGATTTCGATATTGATTCCATAGCTCTTGTTGCGTAAGTACGTTTATTGATGGGTTATATCATCATTTCACATACTGTATTATAATTTGTTCATTGGAAATATGCGCTATTTATACATGTACTAAAATGACTATCAGAACTGAACAGACTGAAGCTGTTTATTACCAATATCATTTTCTTTTCAGAAAAAAACTCGAAGTAGTATTAAAGGATAAGCTATTGATTTTCCCTAAAATATTGCACTTTAAATCATCCTTTTAGACGGTTATATTTGTGGTTAAATTGAGTTCAATGGTACGTTATCCGAATTATCGATGTCTTCTCGAGGAGACTTAAGAAATGTATACTATACAACGATCACGATTTGTTAATAAGGAACATTCACTTATTAATAGACAAAACTGCAGACTAGCGAGCGATAGACAGTATCGTCTGACAGCCAGCTACACCTACAATTTACACTTGAACTGTCCGTACCGCGAGCGTGGCTGGCGCGCCACGGCGTGTTCGTGGCAGCGGTTCATTGCGCAGTGACTACGGCAGCGCGTAGTCGTGCGCCGGCGCCGGTGAGTAGTCGGCGCCGTGCAGCAGCGATTAGGTCTGGTACTGCAGCATGGGCGCGGCAGCTAGGTTGGCGTGGTGACCGCTGTTCATCCTTAGAGCTGACAGCGATTTGTTGTACCATTCGTCCTCTGCGCTCATGCCTGGGAATAAGTATGAAGTTGTTAAAGATTATATGTAATCCAAATTAGGAGAAATTAAAAAAAATCTTTACACGATGTCAGCTATGAAATAGTAGGCTAACAACGTTTTAAGTTTATAACGAGAATAAAAATAGAACTTGAAAAAATACGATTGCCTCTTCAAAAATATATACGAAAATATTTTACAGAATATCTATTTAGCCAATATAGGATCTTGATAGTTCTGATTTATCGGTCATTTGTATATTTTAACAACAATCTATAATCAATCTCTGTCTAATTTATATTTACACATCATACATTCTTCTAAGTAGGTACCATTAAAAAAGGAGTCCAGCTACATTTTTTATTACGTCAAAAATTGAAAGTTAACTAAGTTAAAACCAGTTATAAAACGACTGCGAGAATTCGTAGCGTTCGTAGCACGCCCCGGCAGTGGAAACTCCGCTACAGCGCTACACTGTATAGCTACACGCTACGTCTAAGGAGGGGTAGACGCGAATAGTGAGGCGTCGAATCGACCCTGCGTTTTCTCAAGATGCAATCTCGCCTCAGGAAATAAGATATTTGCCGAGACGCCGCGAGGACGCCCGCCAAAGTAAATGTAGTGGAAATTTTCTTATTAGAATATCTACGGTACGATGCTTTCCATCTCTCGCTTTTTTCGACGCAGGAATCTGCGCCGGCGGAATTTCGCGCTCCGACGCGTTAGCTCGTTACAAAAATCGGTCGCGAAAAACTCTTATTTATTTCCTCTTTTTTTTGGGAGATTGGGTACATGCGCGTTTGCTTGTATGCGTCGCGGTGTTCCGTTGCTGTAAATGATTTTTGCTAATTGATTAATCCAGTATCATTGACTTATTGATTTATTACTTTACTTACTAGCTTTTTTAATTTAAAGTTTGGATGTCACAAAAATACGTTAACTCTGTAATGGTTAACCTTGAGTCTGATTAGGAGCGTACGGATTTGTTGCATATGAGTTATGATCACGAGTTAGTGCAAGGCAAATACTATGACAGTTTTTTTGGTTCAAAAATTTCATTTATCTTACATTTTGGTTTTTATGACAGGAAACAGTGATTGACACTTTTATTTCTGTAATCGTTGGAAATAGAGATCAGCCTTTAGCTACAGCTTCGTGGGGTCAGCGACAGATTTTCAGCTTTAGTAACAATTGAATACAGACTACTGCTTCTTAGCTTTCATACACTAAAGTTTCAATGAAATTGTAAGTTATTATTTGGCGACGAAGATTTTTTTTTTAAATTTATTTAATGAACTACAAACAAGTTTACAATACAGATTTACAATATTATTCTTATGTCTAATTTAGTTATTGTAAACTCAACAGCGATGGTTACAGGTTACATAAAAAAAGTAATAATGACAGTGAAACCCTGAAGAAGATTGGTGTCGGACATTGGGTTAATATGTCGGATTACTCCACTACCCCTTCCTTAAGTAACTCAACAACAAAGTGCTTCATTGAAACTAACTCACATGGAAAATAAGATTGAAAATCGAGGAAAAATTCAACAAGATGATTGATAGGTACGCTTGCCTACTCATGTCAACTTATCAAGTACAATCGGCACGTGTGTCGAGTCGAGTCTCGGATTAGTAATCTCCGGGCAACTAGACATTGAGTTAGCGAACTTACCGTTATACGCTAATTATTTAGTCGGCGCCATGTTACACGCTGATTCGGTTATGTATACTAACATGTTGGCAAGCAGGTCGCGAAACTTGCGACCGAATTATAATTGAGTATCTACGTTTAAGGATGGGAGGAGGTTATGTTACTCAGATTTCCAATTTACTTAGCCTGCTGAAATTCAAAATTCAAAATGGCTGATTTAGTTTAGGCTACAAATAGCTCTTATGGTGGTCACTATGCCATCGGTGCGTAAGTCTAAACAGGGCGGAACACCTTCTACTGAGAAGAACCGAAAAGAAACTCAACAAGGATCAGTCCTTGAGAAACCTCAGGGTTACTCTCTCAGTCGAATCTATCTAGTTATATAAAAATGCAACAAAGCCCAAATTGTTTTTTTTTTAATTTTTTTTTTTGATACAAGTTGCGACTCTAATAAAAAAAACCCAAGCTTAAGAGGTTATAGATTTTCCAAAACGGTGCAGTTTACTGCAGAAATACATATTGCCGAGTTGTTCAATTAGGTAACACTGTACCATATATTAGAATAATAGGACTGCGTCATGCGTCATGCGACTGCGTAGGAATAATAGGAAATGTCTTAAACCGCGTCCGTACACTGATTCAAAGTTGTTAGCCTAAACATAAGTCAAAGAAACGACCCTGACAAGATTTCCTAGTTATAAAATTTGTATTAGGGGAAAATATATTATTGAAGTAAAATCTCAATAACATATGATTGTCCCACTGCTGGGTAAAGGCTTTCAACATTGAAGTCAAGACATCACTACAAAAAAAATATATAAAATAATAAAAATGGTTGGTAAACTCTATGAGTTGGTTTGCTTGAAATGTGCCAATACAGTCTACTGAACTGCAGTAGACTGCAATTGGCACATTTCATGTAGGTATATTGTTGAACTGTTGGTTTGCGTACCACAGAATAGTTAATAGTAGACGGACGTAGTAGTCCGTACACCGATCGTATACGCCTATACGTACTCCAGAAACATCAAAGGGCGTCCCATTTTCTCAGCGAGCGTCCGTAAAGAGCGCTTTAACGAACCCTAATTAGCTTTTACTTTTTTCAATATCATCTTGCAGGAGTTAGTGGTGGCGGGCAGAGCAAGTTTTCTCATTACTATGGGGTATTTGTATAAAAACGGCGCGGACCCGTGCCCGCCAGACAAGTTTATAATTGTCTTGGCGCTTGTAACGGAAACTTGATGGGAGCTTTGCGTTTTGCACGAGAACTTGTTACGTCGAGTCGGTCACTTGCTTGTTATTTGTAGTGGATATTTAATGTTTCTTTTTTACTAGGCTCAATGACTCAAATGCTTATATACGTTGTACATTTTAATACACACCATATACACTGCTCAGAATGTTCTGCGCATTCCATGCTGTACCTATTATGAATCTTGTTATGATATGGTTGACGGACGAACCTAGAGATATGGTGTACGATACGAACAAACTCCCAAAAAGACAATAATACGAATTCACTGATAATGTCCTGGCGCATATCACAAAATAAGGAGGCTACATAAGGTAAGCTTCATACGAACGCTTATATAGTCTATATTCTTATTTATTGTTTAAAACAACCTAAAGACAAACAAACCCCCAAGAACATAATGCGCATACTCACTCATGGTGTCCTGGCGCATGCCGACGGCGCTCATGTTGGCGCCGTGGCCCATGGAGAAGCCCTGCGGCATGGGGTACGAACCGCCGCCCATCTGGGACAGCGAGAATATGTCCTTCTGCAGCTCCTCGTAGCTACCGTGGTGCTGAAAGTCAATTAAAATGATATTAGGTATGCAAGTTTTAAGAAAAAATCTACCATTTGCTATTTTTTTTTATGCAGTGAGCTATGAAACTATCGTAGGTCGTCTTGTGTTTTGTTATAAGGAACATTGAGTGACGCCGTCAAAAGTCGACTTGCAGACAACGTAATTACAAAACCATTTCGTGCTCGTAGATCTTTTGAAAATGCAACCACCGCGTTCAACAAAGTTTTTTTAAATAATAATAATTAAATGTTGTTTTAAATAAAATAAACTCATGAACTACCGCCATTGCGGTAATAAAACCGATGACCCCAAAATCACTATGGCCGAGGTCGGTGACCTAACATGATTGGAATAATATTATGATGGCGGGCGGGCGGCCGGCCATTAACCGAAGTGTTAATGTGAATAAAATAATCGGTTCATTACGGCCGGTTATTAAACTTAAATCGGCTGAAAAATTAATGACGCAATGCCGACGGTTACAAAGCGAATTTTGAATGTTACCGCGAAATAAAATATTATCCAAATGATCGTCAATCATTGATCTAAAAGAATCTGCAGTTAATGAATAAAATAGAATAGAATTAGTATTTATTAGACTAACACATAACATTGAATAAAGTTTGTTCAATATACCTTGATACCTGTGACAAAATCGAAGACGTGACTTTGTAAGAGCGTATGAACTTATTTGACTACATTAAAAATAACATTATGTTTTATAATCCATCACCTAATATACTACAATTACTTTTGTGATTCTATTATACGTTAGATTAGGTTTATCCCAATAAAATCTCGCATAACACACATTTATCATAATTTTAAAACATTAAAATAAAATAAACGTACTCCTTTACAAAGTCATTTCATTACAAATAAATACTAGTGTTGGGATAGTAAACCAAGTGAAGCTCAATTGATATTCAATTACCTTCGCATTATTATTTAACTTCGCATTTTTCATTATTACTTTTTTAATGAATTTGTTAGTCTTTATTTATTTTTCTTGAGTATATGACGTTTATATAGAACTTCTAAATATTAGAAAAGAAAATCAATTGGCACATTAGATAGGAACAGTACTTTATTACGATAATAATTTTCAATTAATAACTTCAATTATCATTTAATGCAATTACGTCAGTATTGTCTCAACCCTAGACATGACAATTTGACATCTGTCACGGGTCAAGCTGTAAATGAACAGACTCTAACTTAATGAAATTTAAAAACAAAATATAGTAAAAAATAATAAAATTAATATTATAAATGAAAAGAATACAAAATGTATTAAAATTAAAAATAACATACTTAGTCGGGGAAAAAGCATACGGCCTGCCTGATAGAAAGTGGCCACCGCAGCCTAAGGCGGCCGCGTAAATATGGTTTCCTGATCACGAATTCCAATTCGGAATTCCGTGAGCTTATCGCAAACATTCAGTTTTTTGAACGAACGTCAGGTATTTTCCGTTCGAAAAATAAATGCATGCGCCTTGTTTACTCGTATGTAAAACATGCATTTAGGTATCGTAACCGGAATTCCTGATCAGGAAACCGTATTTGTGCGGTCGGACTTAAACATAAATCCCGCACGCGTTGCCGTTCCTGAAGTTTCTTTTCCATGCCTTGTAATTCCATTATACCTATTTTAAAAGTACTCTTTAAACCGGAATACAGTAAGAATCTGTCCTAAACCGAACAACTCATTGAAAACAACAACGACAAGTTTTTGGCGGCACACAAAAAAACTGGAGTTTTCAAGGCAAGGCATATTTTCGATCTATGACGAATATTAATTGAAATTGATATTTTAAGTTTAATGATTAATTTTACGTTATTGCAATTAGCACAACCCTATATTGGTCCCAAACCCGGATGAAAAATGGGGAAGGTTGGAATGGAGGAGACAAGACTAACCGTAAAACCGCCAACGAACTACTGACTGAGAGAGATATATATATATATATATATATATATATATATATACACAGTCAGGTCATAAATTCTGTCATATGTTTAATATAAAATAATTATATATACCAAAATGAACTTAACAAAACATAGATTCTTATGACAATAAAGTTTATTCAAAATGACCTCCGTGATTTTGAATAAACTAGCCCCTTTTGAATACCCAGTGCCTGTTATTGAACATGGTATGAGAAACAGGTTACATAAGGTTCGTCAGGACTGTATTTTGATACACAACTGCATTCGTTTTTACACCTTTCTCACAAAAATGTACCTCTGTTAAGCCCCAATAAGAAACTCCCAACCATACCATGAGCGAGGATGGAAAATGACCTCGTTGGACACGCGGAATACGGTTGCTCGCTTCTTCACTACTGTGTGCATACACCTTATCATTTTGTTTGTTGTAGTTCTCTTCTACGGCAAAAATTTTTTCATCCGAAAAAAGAATTTCCCGATAATTTTTTCCTGCGTACCGCTTCAACAAAGCGCGGCATCTCTTCAGTCTCAGGTCCATTAGACGTCCATTAGTCCATTAGACAAACTATGTCCTGTTTTTCTTCGATATGCCCGAAGCCCTAAGTCTTCATTTAACACCCTTTTCACCGTGGTTCTGCTTAGCCTCATCTGAAGGACCAACAGTTTCTGCTTACGTTTGGGATTTCTTTGAATTCGCGCCTTCACAGCTTTTATCACTGCTGGAGTCCTAACAGACCGAGGGCGACCACTTCTTGACCTGTCATTTACACTAGAGTCTTCATTGTATCGTTTGATGGTACGATAAACGAATCTTTTGGTTAAATTCAAATTTTTCAGTATGTCAAAAATTTGAATTGGCGCGTAACCGCAACGATGCAACGCAATAACTGCAACACGGTGTTCTTTAAGCGTCCACTCCATATTTAGAAATGAGTAAAATTCTAAAAAGTATACATTTTTATGTCTAAAATTTGAATTGGCGCGTAACCGCAACGATGCAACGCAATAACTGCAACACGGTGTTCTTTAAGCGTCCACTCCATATTAAGAAATGAGTAAAATTCTAAAAAGTATACATTTTTATTTGAACATTTTTTTATGAACAATTCGAAATTCAAATTCAATAAACTTTTTTGTGGCCAGCATTCTAAAAGAAAAGTGTATATAATGTATATTTCATGCACTGGCTTACTTCAAAAATTAGGAGACTGCTGAAGGTAAGCTTCAGTGTCAATGTTACTGTTACTTTTTCTACGAAATCACTCCCACAAATTGTATATACTTATAGAAGGCGACCGAAAAGATGCTACAACAATGAATAAATAATTAACAGAAAAAATGTCGGTCAATAGTTCCTGTCGCACACTGGTGCTACTACCCGACATCCACATCCAGAGCTGGATAGGCCGCTTTCAGCAGTTATTCGCATTATTCCACGGCCGCGGCGTTCGCTGTCACAGCGCAATCGCGTTAGCCCATAATCAGCGCCGCTGATTAGCGCCGTATGGTAATGAGCGACAAATTGTGGCTCGGAGATATTCCGATGACCGATGGCCATTTTGTTTATGACGATTTTTATTTATACGGTTAGGCAATGTGTTTAATCTTGATCTTATGCTTTTGTATGTTAATAAACCGGCAAACTACATTAGTCCGTTTGGATGAAGGCGGACTATGGTCTCTTGCAGTACCAAAAATTGTCGATTCTGAAGATTTAGTTCTTATTTCTGTATACCCTGTGATTTCAGAGGTTCTAGTAAACTTTTAATAAAAACTGCTTGGCGGCAGAAACAGGGATCAAGTGCCATCTTATCTTATCGTTACATTTGAATTGGCGGGCGCAATTCTATGTAGACTTGTAAGTCAATGCTGCTTTTTTATGTAAAGTCGCGTGAATTGGGTACATTACATGCAGTCATTGCATTCATCAATGGAGCTTCTTCAGGTCAATGATGATGTGCCCGTAGTATCACGTGAATTGGATACACTGTATGCAGGTTTATATTGACTCAGACTTACTTTTGTCAGAAAACAAATAAATATTTATTGAAAATAAATAGACATAACGCGACACGAAGCAGATTTTTTTCTTTATGTACTTTATTTGATATTATTATTTAGTTTTATAAAACTAACTAACTAACTATTTATATTTAATTTAGCTTCAGTGCAGCAATAAGCACTTGAAAATAAAAAAGTAAAATTTATAATAATAATATATATTATAAGTTTACGCGAACACTACACATTGAAATGAAACAACTTTTACGGATCTACTCGCGTTTATTTTACACATTAGTTTTAATTAATGTTTATCCTGACGTTAGAACCCTTTGCAGGGTCCGTGGTCACAGGGAGACTCCCTGGACCACGAAAAACCTGAACCTGACCTGAAACGTCAGGATAAACATTAATTAAAACTAATGTGTAAAATAAACGCGAGTAGATCCGTAAAAGTTGTTTCATTTCAATGTGTAGTGTTCGCGTAAACTTATAATATATATTATTATTATAAATTTTACTTTTTTATTTTCAAGTGCTTATTGCTGCACTGAAGCTAAATTAAATATTAATAGTTAGTTAGTTAAGTTTTATAAAACTGTTTGTAGATAGCGTTTTCATTGCTTTTGTGATCGTGTCAAAGCTAACTAAGCTAAACTGATTGACGTCGTGTGGTAATAAACACCGGTTTGTGTTCAGGTTCTCAGTGTCGGTACTATGTATGTACGTATGTACTTTGATTTTTTCTTGATGCGGTTTGCAATACAGTTAGCGAGTATGCAATTTGACAAATTACTAGTGTCTAATGGTAATGAAAGTCAGGACTTAATTCGCTGAATGCATTGTGAATTTCCACTGCAATTGCTCTTTTTTACGTACTTTCATGACTTAGGTATCATTTTATTTTATTTTATTTATTATTAGAAATGAATGAGAAATGAGATACATTTATTGGCACACACTACAAAATATCACGACATTCACAATTGATAGGAAGGGCCTTTCCAATATTCTGACGCTGTTTATGAATGAATGATGAATTTTACCGGTTTTTTTTACCCCTTCGCCCGTAGACATAAAAAAAATTATACAGTTGCTTCTCTTGTTGGCACTATTTGGCCTAGCTGTAGACTCACCTGCGGGTCTATTGATGGCAAAGATAGGGCTGGAAGCTGCTATATTGCGCGTCAGCCTCACCTTGCGCATCTGCAGCTGCTTCTCTTGGGTCTATTAGATGTGACGGTAGACTCACCTGCAGGCCTCTAATTCTGTTTGGATGAGGGTCGGAATGGCAGCCACGGTATCACTGGATGTAACGCATCATGCAGTTGCAGATAGGCAGCACTGTCAGGCTAGAACCTTCTATAGCAGCTTCTCTTGTTGGCTCCAAAGCCACATTATCTTTTGATGGTGTTAGAATGAGTGTAGGCAGCCACGGAAAAAATATCTTGGTGGTAGACTCACCTGCGGGTATCTATTGATGGTGTTCGGGTGGGGGTAGGGCTGGTACCCGCGGTAGCCTTGGATGTTGCGCATCATGCCGTTGCAGCCCGGCAGCACCGCCGGGGCCAGGGCCTTCTGCAGTTGCTTCTCCTGCTTGCGGTATTTCGCGCGGCGGTTTTGAAACCACACCTGTTTAAAGTTTTAATATGTGTTAGCGCATTGTAAAACTATTATAAAGTTTTGAATGGAATCGCACATGGAGCTAAAAGAACAATACTGTTGTGTGTGTTTCCATTCCCCAATTCAACGGAAAATCTATAAGAAAACTTTTATATAGAGATAATTGGGGACCTGCAATTTTACATTGCTGTCCTGGTCAAATATAATGCTCCCAGATGCTATAGTTAATGACTTTTGTGACAGACCGACATAAATTATACCATGATACCGAAACATTTGCCCAAAACAATTAATTAATTAATATATTTCAATAAATAAATAAATATATAAATAAATAATAATATAAATATTTGTCCAGCAGTGGACGTATTTTGGCTGAGATGATGATGATGATGATAAATATATCAAAAAATGAAAAACCATTTGCTCGTGTCTATAGATCCATGCAAACATCATTCCTAAATTGTAAATTTTAAAGTATTGGGAAAACGCGTAAAACAATTTAAATCGCATAGTCCCATCATAAGTTTTTCAAATAAACGTTTCTTTCAATTCATAACTTTCTATTTAAAAAAGTATACCCCTTGTCTTAGTTTTGTTTGATCAGAAATAACAAATTAATATTCGTAATTATTCCAACTATATCTACATACACATTTTTATAATCATATATTATATACAACCGATACAAATCACAAATCGAAAAGCAGCAATCTAATGAAGATGCGCAGCACTGCACCTAATTACATTCTAGATGGCGCTTTTAAAATCTGAAACGACAAACAATGTCGACTTGTATCCTAATGAGCGTGTTGTCAGACGGAATGAGGGTACGTCGTTTGATATGGTGATTACAACTGATTAGAGGGAGGCTAGGGGCCGCCCACGCACGAGCGAATAAATAAGCCGATACACCCACCTAACCGTGCCCTATGTATTTATACTATGTGTTGTATGGTTTGGGGAGGAAACGTAGATGGGATATTAGTTTTTTTTGTCGACTCAAGTGTAGTGTAGGTACCTATTCGTACATCCCGTCGTTCGGTGCGCGTTGTTACGATATAGAATCGTTTCCGAATTCGTTTTACGGTTGATTATGTGCGATTTTCTTTTGTTTTGTTCTTTATTATGTTCGCTTCGTAAATAAAAAAAAAACACTTTTTCAATTAGGGATTTTTTTGTTGCTGTTTTGTGTTTAATTCTATTTTTCTATTGCGTGTCTGGTATTGTTAGAAAAGCAAGCATAGCGTAGAATAAAAGTGAACTTGATTCTTGCTTATATGTCTAGGAATGTTTATTCTTTAGCTTGTTTTGTTTTATTGTTATTGACAAAACTCTTTTGAAAAAGGTTTAAAAACTCTGTAATAAAAAAAAAACTTAACAATGCGCCAAAACAAAATATCTTTAGGACTTCTTGGTGGGAAAGTGAAGAGTCATGTCCGCGGTTTTGTTTTATTTTCTAAAATTTGTGTTATGTAGAATATTAATGTGAAATAATGGTGGATTATTAACCGTTAAGTGTTCGTAAGTGTGCATGAGTGTTGGCAAATGAAACAAAACAGTGCAACTTTACTTTTCAAATTCTCTCAAGAAGTCCGCCGAGGAATTAGTAAAGCCCCACATCTTTACTGAGATACTCGAGGGGTTGGGGGGTATATCATTTCTCATTTCTCATTTCTCATTTTTATTATCATTCATCATCATACTGACTGGAAGGAAATATTGTATATTTATGTATTACTTGTAAGAAAAATTACTTTGACACTGGCTAAATGTGCTAATCGCACGAAGCCATCAACTAAAAGAAAGAAAGAAAAAGAAAATATCTTTAGGTAAGTTGTTTTTGTTGGTAACAAATTAGAAACTTAAAAGGCACTAGCCTTAAAAGACTAATACCGAATCATCTAGTGTATGTAGATACTGAACCCAATTTGTAGATATTTAATTAAATTGTAAAGTGAACAATTGTTTCAATGCAAATCGCTCGCTCGCTCGCATCTATGAGCAACAATTTAAACAGGGATGAACCTTAATTCAGTAAAGATCCCTCGCAGAAACATTTTGTTCCCGTACAAAAGCGATAGGTACCCATTTGGCTGGGAGCGCATCGAGTTATCTGGAGGAAACGGTCGCCTTTAAACTGAAAAAGCACGGATCCAACAAAACATTTTCTTATTTCCAATTGTAGAATTCATTTGAGGGCAGAGACAATGTCGGGGGCGCGCGGGGAGGATGAGCGGCTAACTTCGTTACGGATCCATTTGATGGGATTGCAATGCCTCAGGGGCCCCGCCGCCCCCGCCCCGCCCCGCCACGCCGCGCCCCGCAACTCGTATTTTTATATCGAAATTTCCTCTAGGAGGGAGCCCGACATCGCTGTCGTCTTTAACGTTTACATTCTTATGTAGCGTCGTCTAAACGTTAATAGCCTACTACGCCGTGTACGACCAAACACTCACACAGCTTCGCCTACGCGCGTTTCACATGCTTTTAACCGTGGTAGGTATGTACGCCCGGTAATGTCGTTTCGTAGAACCTTTCATTTTCTTAGCAGAACTTTGTCACTCATTGCTCTTGAAAGAAAAGAGTAATTGTCTACGATGGAGCGATGATGAATAAAACATCACTCGCGGCATGTGCTCAAATGAAATAAAATGGCGGCGAAATCTTTATTGTTAATACGTGACTTTTTATTCAATGTTACCTTTAGGTTCCTACGAAAACGTTTTCGACTTTGAAAACAAAGAACGCAAAGAGCATATTTTTATTTATACTTTCAAGCACATTCCTTGATGTTTTATTCGAAATGAAATATTTAAAGCGGTAAATTAGGAGCTCCGTCGAATCAATATGGAACCTCCCGGGGGTTGAGCGTTTTAAAATTGAGATAAGAATCTGTCGTGGGTTACAGTAAGCATTTCGTATTCATACGGCCGTGGACGACAGATGGCGCTTTAACTCAATCCGCCTCCGGCCTGCTCCAAATTGTATTACGCGCGCATTCGCGCATCATTGATATTTCGACAATTCCGAAGAACGACACGCTAGGCATTGTGACCGTGACGCGTGATCGATTAATAATAGTTACACCGTGGGTGGTCCGTTTTACCCCAAATTCCTCTGTACGTTGGCAATTGAAAAGTTTTGACATGTTGCTTCGTGAAATCGAAATTATTGAAGTGTCCATTTAGCAAATTTTAGAAAAGTAATGTTTTTTACTTCCAGATTAAAATGGAAACCAAACTGTCTTCATAAAGAAGATATTTCTAACAATGTCTATATATAACAGTCAGTGAAATTTGTGGAACTATTTTAGTATAAACAACAATATTCATTTAAATAAAAGAAACTGAAAAGCGTCTCAAGAAAATTTGGAGAGTTTAGTGGAACACTCAACTAAAGCTAGGCAAGACGCCATGATACAGCAGCCATCTTGGAGTGGACCGCGTCTAGCTAGACGCCACCACCGCGCTTTGTTTATTTATAACAGCTAGTTAATTACCATAAACAAGAGAACGTAGACTCTCAACTGCAAAGTTTCTATGGGAGAGATATCCTTCCAGCACTTTCTCGTAAAGCCACCAAACTACCGTATTCGCCTTTGAACAATTTAATTGAATCTGAAGGCTTACCTATACTGGCCAAATGCCGTACTCAATATTAATATTCTCGTCCGTCCGTAGAATATACTATATATTGGTTATTTTACTAATAGGTTCTTGTTAATTTGTTCAAGTGCAGCGAGCGGTAGTGGTGGCGTTTTGTGCTAACATGACCAAAAAAGAAAAAATTATAATTACAAAGTCAGAATACCAGCGTCGTTGTGGTGGTGTTTGTTTCTCAGCACCGCAACGACACAAAGCTGAGGCAGGGTCCTAGTTGGCTTTTACACACACTCTTTGTTATATAATTATTATTATTGTATTAGTCTTAATGTTATTTTTTTTTGTAATGTTCTCATATTCATTGTTTTTTTTTTCTGTTATGTCTGTGTGATCGTCAATAAATAATTTCTTTCTTTCTTTCTTTCAAAGTTACAATTTGGCGGTCTTATCGCTTTCAAGCGATTTCTTCCAGACAACCAGTCGGATGGAGAGAGCTAATAATAAACTTTAAAATCGAGGTGAAATTATGAAACATACTAGAATAATGTGTATTTTATAAATGAAGCAAAATAATAATAATGAAAATGATAATAATGATAAACGTATAAATACCATAAATTATATAAATAAACCTACTTAAACATAATAGTAGTCTCAGGTAGAAAAGTAGCAGATATATAATATGTACTGATATGTAGGTAATGAACTGGCCTGTATCCTCGCTTCATTGAGCTTGGTGGTCCTGGCGAGCTCCTCCCGGCAGTAAATGTCGGGGTAGTGGGATTTCGCGAAGGCCGCTTCTAATTCTGCTAATTGTTCCTGCGACAATACAAAAAAAAAACTGTCAGGAACATTTTTATTAAAAACTGTGCTGGGGACAGTGCCGACAAACAATCCGACATACCGATGCTCACCACCGGTCTCCGGTTTTAATGTATCATACATACTTTACACTCACGTCGTCCTTCTCCCTAGAAGGGGTAGTTAGACAGCATCGGAATCGCCAATTTTGAGTATACTTATACCAATAGTGATCCAACGACGCCACATTTAGCAGCATTAGGGTTCCGAGGTAGAATAGATAACATCAGTGATAGGTTGCTAGCCGATCGCCTGGTGTGCGAGCATCTTGGAACCACCCGATCCGATCCGAACCCGATCCGATCCGAACCCTTCGGAGAATCTAGTAGGGCACGGGGACGCGCACTTGTGCGCGATGCCGTTCCCTCTAGATAACCTCTGAAGGTGATTCGTTTCACACGGCTTGAGGGACCCTTTACGTTCCTCGCCGCCCCCAAAAAAGCCCGGTGAAGCTGAAAATGCCGCAGTGGCAATCAGCAATCTATCTCAAAAAAAAAAAATGTTGGAACCCTTAGTCGGCTCTTATGACATGCACGGGAAGTTAAGCAGCTGGTACATACTTTCCACGTCCCAGAACAGCATGGGATAATGTTTAAGCATCTCACCTGCGTGAAGGTAGTTCGGTGCCTCCGGCGCGCGGGCGTGGGACAGGACGCGGTGGTGGGCGTGTGACCCGCGTGCTGGGGGCCCAGCGATGGGGACAGCGCTGATGAACCACCCGATGTGCCGGTGCTGCTTCCACCCGGTTCTGGTTTTAATTTTTTGAATGCGCCTTCCGCTGTTGGGAAGATATTGTATGGTTAGATATTGTGTGTTGGGATATCGGGTTGGGGAGTCAGATGTGTTGGCAGACTGGGAGGGAAACGTACGGGCTCTATGGGATCGTAACGGAAAAAGGTCCCAAAGATTTCCTCTTAATTCAATTAACAAAAAGAATATAATATAATAATCTTTAAAATTAAAAATGTGGCCAAATATTTAACACGACTGTAGCACATGTTTTTAAAATTTAGGTCAAAATAAAAAGGAAAAATGAAAAATAAACTATGATCGCTGCTGAATGAATAATGCCCAACGATCTATGTTTATTAAGAATAGTAAAAAATAATACATGGATTAAAGATAAATATTTCAAATTATTTAACTAACCATCCTAATCTAGACTATAATATCGACATTTAAAAAAAAAGAAAAATAATAGTTACATCTGGGTTCAGTATCATTGCCATTCACTAACGCTTATTAGATTGAAACGAGATTTAGGAAGTCTAATTCGCTAAAGAACAATAAAGGTCGGTCTACACATTGCGGATGTGACCGAAAGTGAACCCGGCCACTGGTTCAAAGAAGCCGAGCTTCTTATTTGCATAGCGGCTGGCCCTTGCCGTAGGTCAAGTTCAGTCTAATTGTAATTTGGTTTTACAGCGCTAACGAGCTAATCGCGTCGCAGACGGCTGCCGACGCCATTGAGGTAATACGCCATTTTATTGTGGCTGGCACCATTTCCAGATAGGTACGGATTGGAAGAAAAAAACATATTTTTTATTAATTATTTAAAATGAATAGAGAAGGGCTTTGTAGAAATGTGACATGATGTCTATGAATTTATTATAATCATTGCGATTGACATTTACATATTTAAATTTATTTTGTTTATTGTTTTTTTATTTGGGTTTTAGCAGGAACTAGAATCCTCACCCAGAACAGACGATACAGGAAAGGCGTTTTCCAATGTAAGTAAATAAATAAAACTCCTAGGAATATCAAAAAACGCAATTTAAAAACATGTTTTATTTAAAGATTAAATTAAAATTAAAATTATTTAGAGAGGAAGAGGAAGAGGATCTACCCCTTCTTAAAATCCCTATTTTCTTGCTGACGGTATCATCGGTATCATTTTTTAAATTCTTCATAAATATTGTTTTTTCTTTCTTTTGATATTAGTAACAGAAAAGTACGTGTAGCTCCAACCGCAATAAAAATGGCACCGTGCAAAATAGTCGTTAAATGCCAACGTAATCAGATTACCATCGGTTCCTAGCAGGGACTCGGGAGGTTTTAAAAGCGCCCGCCAAGTATTCATGCATTCCCTTTGACGCCGGCGCCGCGCCGCCGTCAGCTACTTACTAATTAACAGCCAGCTAAGTGTTTGCGTCCGCGCTAAACGATACCTTTTAACGTTTAAAACTCAGTATTTTTTTGCCAACGTTAGGAACCTTTGATGGCGAATATATTGGTTTCGCTTTTTACCTGTCATTTTTCCCGAGATGAGATTATGCCATTAGACTAGGAAATGTCGAGCGCTTTTATAGTTGCTATTTTGGAGTTTGTTGACGGTGAAACATGGCTTTTAACGTTGTATATGGGGAATACTTGATTACAAGAATGTTTTGGAATTGCATTATGAGTAGTAGACAAGTGTATATACTCTTTGGTTATTTGTAAGTTCGATAGCAACCAGCGTAGGTACAATTTTGTACACATAGTTATTGTTTTGTTGTATTTGC
The DNA here is from genome assembly GCA_949315975.1 of Eudonia truncicolella. Classification (NCBI taxonomy): domain Eukaryota; kingdom Metazoa; phylum Arthropoda; class Insecta; order Lepidoptera; family Crambidae; genus Eudonia; species Eudonia truncicolella. The sequence goes on along the minus strand of OX438838.1, from coordinate 5,326,122 downwards.
TACTTTTGGCCTTTTCATCAGTTAATAGATTATAATTAATAGGTAGTTAGTAGTTAATAGGTTATAGTTAATAGAGGTAGTTAGGTTATAGTTAATAGGTTATAGTTAATAGATTTTTTTTCCCAGAGAGAAGTATCTGAACTTAAACCTGTATACAAAACTTTTAACCTACCTTATTTGCTATTCTTAAATCTGTACACTCCTACCTATACATAATAATTTCTACACACAAGTACCTACTCATACTTTGTAGACATGCATTGTTGTTATTGTTTTTCTGCACCCACCAGACCGAACATTTAGTGATAAAGGTATAGATAGACGGATGCTTTGAAGGACCTACCTAGTTCAAGTAAAATAGAACACCTAGAACATCCTAACTTGAGAAAACTGTTTTATGCATAGCCAAAATCAATTAGGTATTGTACAACTAATTAATTAAGTGTGGTATGTAAAACTAATGTATAAAATAAACGCAAGTAGATCCGTAAAAGTTGTTTCATTTCAATGTTTAAGAAAATATGTTTGAGAAAATATAAATTATGTATTAAAAACCGTTCACATAGAAAGTATTCTTTCGTACGAAGAAAATTAAATTTCTATTTTAATATCCACGACGAGATCAAAGTCAAAGGCTCGTAAAATAGCTGGTAACGTACCTATAGTAAATGTGTTACTTATACTCATTATTTTTAAATGTTTTATAAAATACAATGCAATGCTATTAATTATATTAATCATCACTTTTTATTAATTTATTTAATTATTTTATACTATTTGTTTTTTTATTTTTTTGAGATAGATTGCTGATTGCCTCTACGGAATTTTCAGCTTCACCGGGCTTTTTTGGGGGTGGCGAGGAAAGTAAAGGGTCCCTCAAGCCGTGTGAAACGAATCACCTTCGTAGGTTTTCTAGAGACAACGGCATCGCGCACTAGTGCGCGTCCCCGTGCCCTACTAGATTCTCCGAAGGGTTCGGATCGGATCGGTATTTTATACTAATGTAGTTACTGTGACCTACTTTGTTTATTACTACACCCTTATAGGTGTAGTGTAGGTACACTTGATTACTTTAGCGCTCAGTAACATATGCTATATTAAAAAAGAAATGTCCACCCGTGCGAAGCCGGGACAGGCAGCTAGTCTATACTAATATTCTAAAGAGGAAAGCTTTGTATTTTTGTATATACTGGACCGAATTAAAAAGTTCTTTCACCATTAGAATGCTACGTTAGAGCTTAGTAACATAGGCTATGTGGCGGGCTGCGGTCGCCACATAATTTCCTATCCTCACGTATGATTAAAGAGTTTGTAAACGCATTCCTAATCGCGTGTAGAACTGATTAAGATAAGAGACGGCATTATATAATAGGTTTATATAATAAGTTAGTCACTGTAAATATATAACATCACATAAAGACACGCAGTCGTTATTTACCATCGCCATGGAACCCTCCATCATCACAACCTCACAAACGTCTTTACCGGAACACCGGTGACCCCGACGTGATAAAAAAGAAATGTACACCCGTGCGAAGCCGGGACGGGCCGCTAGTCTATATACTTATATATTATAAAGTGGAAAGCTTTGTATTTTTGTATGTTTGTATGTTTGCAACGAAAAACTCAAAAACTACTGGACCAATTTAAAAAAATCTTTCCCCATTAGAATGCTACATTAGCGCTAAGTAACATAGGCTATATTAAAAAAAAAGTACACCCGTGCGAAGCACGCTAGTAATAAATAAAGAAACAAGTGACTATCTACGTCAGGTTAGATATTTAAAAATTCTCCTTTTATTTTATTATCCTCACATCTTTATAATTGATTTGATGACCCCATGAAGATACGATCGTAGGTCGATTAAGGGTTTAAGCTGCGTAGTTTTTTTCCTTCAATAAGCGTCAAAAGTGACCGGCTGTACGACAAAACAGCGTCATGTTTCAACACATTGTCGGCTGTCGAACCCGCCACGCGACACCTCCGCCGCCACAGATGGCGCTTTTATGTCAATCGGCATAATTAGGGGATTACGACCCTCTAATCACTATGGCGGGTACATTGAATCTCTGTTGCGAATTTGCGAGCCACAAATGTGCGCTAAAATAAATACTGCTCGGTGACTTGTTGCGAGTGTCGTTGTCACCCCTCTGAGTGCAACGGTGATAACATCTCGGCTTATAGCGCGTGATTAGTAAGAAATAAGCTATTATGTTAGCTATATTAATAGCTGATTGAAATCGCTTAATCTTTATCTTTCTTTTTTATTCATTTCTTCTTCTTTCTCAGCCGTGTCCACCCAATGTTGAGTTTTTTTGCAGAGAGTTTGTTGACTGCTTTCAACAGCATTTTCAGCGACACAGGACTTTTTGGGGCGACGAGAAACTTCGAAACGAAAAAGGGTTCTTCAAGCCGTGTGCAACGAAACACCGTCAGAGGTTTTCTAAAGGGAATGGCAGCGCGCACTAGTGCGTTTCGGTTTGAAATCAGGAATGTTGAGTGTAGGTCTCTTCTAACACACGCATATTCCTTCCGGGCTTGCGTGTTTCTCATTTAACCTATCGACTCCACCTTGACAAGGTCGTCGGTCCACCTCATCGGTTGCCTGCCTACTTTTCTGTGTCTCCACTCCAGTACCCTTATCCCTTATATGTGGTCCTGTCTACGGCATATATGGCCTGCCTACTTCCACTTTCTTTATGTCTTTATCTCAGCTGATAGTAAGTAAATATAAGTTTGATGATAGAACTGCTTTTGTGATTATACTATATGTGATTCTCAAATATTGAGGTGCTATTGCTATTTTATCTCTGTGTCTCTGATTAGTGTAGTAGTGGTAGTTAGCCAGACGGACTTGAAACAAGCCAACCAGGCCGTGTTCAATATTACTCTTGGAATAGAAATCCTTTAGACCTTTGGGCCTGAGAACTGGGGTGTTTTCTGTGGTTTTACTACAAGACAACTGAGGCAATTCGCGTTAAAAAAGCTTTGTTGTAATTTGAGCAGTTTCTGTGAATTTTTTATTTATATTTTAAGCCCTCTCCAAGCCCCCCGCGTCGTAGCCCCGGGCGCCGCATATGCTGTAATCGCGCAATGCCGCATAATCCTGCTCTCTGCGTTTGTTATCTGTCATACCAACCGTTAAGGAGCTTTCTTGTGCAGTATGACGTTTGATCCTGTTTTGTTTCTGTTATTATTACGTAATCAGGCAACATCTATCTCGCACGCTACAATGTCTTTCACTTCATTTTGAAATTGAATAGTGAAATAAAATAATAAAATAATTGAGTCCTTATGGTTAAAGAAACTTTACTTCAAAAGTTAAAATCTCATTGAAAACCTTTAAAAACACAGTGTACCTAATGAAACTCCATAGTGAAATTAAACATAACAGTTGAAAAAGATGACTTTAAAAAATAATTACCGAATAATTTATTATTTACTGCTAGAATTTTAATAAAAACAAAAAAAAGGTTGTAAACATTATCCTAGATTTAGGAAAAAGTACATTTTTTTAAAATTTTAGCCAATATTTCTTCATTTTCGGTGAGCAAGTACTTTTTTACAACCCGTTATAATTTTTTTATCGAGTGGCGATGGCTGGCGGGGTGTTTTGACGCGTACAGCGTAATTACAATGGGCTTAACGGATTACGCGAGGGTGCGCGCGCGCACAACCTACACTCCATTATGTCGAGAGCTCTCACAAATGGGGCATTGTTAACGACTCCGGAGCAGATTGGCCGATCCCATTTTATAGTTTGAAGAGTGTTTACTACAGCAATTTGAATGTGATTATGGTTTTGTAATTGTATTGGTGGCGTCTATAGAAGACAGATATTTAGATTTTTCAAATAGTTTGAAATAGTTTTATTATCATCCAATTATTTAATGTTGGAAATTTAATTGTATTTAATACCAGAGTGGAATACTAGAATACTGGACAGAGGTATTCAAGGATTATAATAGTACAATTTGTTTTAACATGTTACGTGTACGGACATTTAAAATTTATAAAAACTCGCTCGTGAAGTAAGGTACAGGTCCCGTAGCAAAATGTAGGAGTCAACCAATCCGCGAGACGGGCGCAGTTCCGCGACCTGCGCTTGAGCGCGAAGCTGTGAAGCTTACCTACTTCCCAGTCGCCAAGAAATTATTATTGTACTGTACAATGTTTTGCAGTTTGTCAATGAACTATATATCTGCTATAAAAAATATAATAACTGTATGTGGTCCTGGTATTCGTGCTCTTTGACAAAGTTTAAACTCCATATTGTTAAGTTATCGTAATACTCTAAAGGTAGATATTTCAATCGAACAACAAAATGAAACCATATAATTTATCACAGTCATTGGTCCCACGCCACGTGCCCGCATAATAAAATAAAAGGATTATTCATACCACTTCCGCTTTGGCATCGGTCAATTGTAAAGGGGTGTGCGTACACACAGGTGAGAACGCACGCGTCTGCCACGCGACACATATTACTCTCGATAAATACGCTCATGCACTTAATAGGGAAGTTATTTCTATTGACAAAAGGTCTAAAACACCTTGAAACGATTTAGCGTTATTCGACAAGCCGTTTAACATTGTAGTAGTGTAACAAATTTGTTGACAGCTGCTAATGTTCTATGGGACTGTACCGCATGAATGGATGTCAAGTTGTTACACGGTTGTTAAGTCTATGATTTGGCGAGAAAATTATATTGAAGTTGTATTCACAGAAAAGTAGTTTGGAAAGGGAATCGATGGTGCAGCGGCTAGCGCGTTTGGCTTGTGATCTTGCAAGTTAAGCAAATTCACAATGCCGGTTCACCAGGTGGGTTACCGCATTAATATTTTACTTTTTATTTTTAAGTACTAATTGCTGCACTGAAGCTGCATTAAATATTTATAAAATACAGTGAATAAATTGTAATAACGGTTGCATTGCAATTGTAATTCAGTGCTTACGTCAGCTTTACCGGTAGCATAATAGTCAGCGCAGCCGCCCGGATTGCGGAAGACGCAGGTTCGATTCCTGGCTGGGTCGGGTAGGCATATAATTTTCACTTCACTGTATGTTATAAGTTTAATATTTCTTAAACTTATAAATTTCTGCTATCCCTTTCTATAACCTTCGTTAGATTTTTTAGATATATATGTTACGGCTAATAGCCGAAGTGCAGCTACACCTAGTTTTAGCCGGCTAAATTTTTTTTATTAGACAACAGAAATCTAGCTCTATACAACGAAGATAAGTGCAGCTACAACTAGTTTTAGCCGGATGCACCTAGTTGTAGCCGGTTAAAACTAGGTGTAGCCGCACTTCGGCTATTAGCCGTAACATATATACACATAGACATAAATATTAGTATATACATATTGAAGATGATTCATTGTAATCATAAAAAGATACAAACCTAATGATAATGTCAGCCCGTGACCACAGCCGTTGTAACTCGGTCGTAACGTCGGGTATAAAAAAAGTATGATACCTTTTTACTAATTTGTTTGCGTTAATCCCCGTATAAATTCTTTGTTTACCTATTGACCCTCAAATGAAACAACTCTTCCCATAATTCTTTGAATACAATCTCTATTGTGTCGGTTTTTTCAGAACTTTAACTACTAGCTGCACTCTAGTAGCATTAAGTACTGGTAGCATCAATTATTCATTGATCTAAGCCCAGCTGTGAGAGTTTTTTTAGTTTGTTTTGATTACGACGGTGAAGTACTCTGCTGGATCCTGAAGCTGGCAAACCGTCTCTAATGAGTTATTGGGAAGTGTAAGGCACCACCAGAATATCTCACAACCTATCTAGATTCATCGGAATCATTGAGATCCATTTTGGGTTCTTTTTCATTTTCTTTCTTTTTCTTGACCCTCGTTCCGAGTCATTCCTGATGCAAAGATTGTCTATCGCTGTTCAACGTGGAAACGCGGCAAGTGTGTTGGGCACCTTTGCACCTGGAATGGCACGGGGAGGGTTATTTGATTGAGCAGTGGTTGTTTTTATTTATTTATTTTTGTTTTATTATTATTATTATTTTGTTTTATTAATTGTAAATTTTATAATAATTAATTTAATTTCGAATTGTATCTGTGTGATAAATGTATTATTTTTAGGTATATAATAGTAATTGTTCTAAACTAAACTCATTATCTTTTAATCACAAAGCTTAACAGTTTAGCGTATAATTGAGCGTGGAGCGCATTAAAAGACGTGCTCTTTTAACAGCTAATTTATAGTAAACTAACTTGTTTATGCTAATTAGGCTATAATTTACTAATTGCTTTGGTGATTTTGAAGTATTGACAGACGCTATACTCGTAGACTAGAAAACGCTTAGTTAACATTAAGTTGTGATGTGATACTGCTTGCTTAAATTGTATTAGTGAAAATGAATCGTTTAAATTGTGTGTGTTTGCTGTTTTTTGTCTTGGGTGAGTACATATTGAGGTAATAGTTGTTGCCCGCGACTTCGTTCGTGAAGACTACACTATCCCACAGGAACCTGTTACCGGGATAAAAAGTATCCTATGTCCTAGTCCGGGTCATAGTCTGTCTAGTGTTTAAGTGCAAAGTTTGCATCACGTCATGTGCGGTCAAATTGGAACGTGTTCTGTTATCGATTCTAAATATCCCCATCCAACTTTTTTTCGAATATATTCCATGTACGGACTTTCGACCCTCTTTAGCTTTATTATATGTATAGATGCGTGTATATTCAATTTAATTTATGTAAAAATGCCAAAGAGTGTTTTTTATTTTAGTTTTATTGGTTTTATGTTTAAACAGTGCCCAAGTGAAATTTGAATGCCACACAAAACAAGCAAATTATTATTTATATTATTATGTTTCTTTAAAAGATTTATTTAAGAAATAAACAATCTGAACAGTTTATAAGCGTCAAGCGTATTTACCCAATTAGTAAAGTATTAGTCATGTTGTGCTCTCTTTTCTTACAGGGAATCCGGTTTTACATGTCGATGCGGGACTGTTAGACTCCTTAGGACTAGGCATTGGTGTTAACACAAATGGCCCTGCCAATTCTAGAGCGAACGAAAACCGTAACAATTTTAATCCGAACTACAATCAGAACGTAAACAATGGTTTTCGCTTTAACAACGGCAACAATAATTATGAGAATGATGGGGATGACCGTTACAATCTCGAGAACAACGGTCAATCTGGTATGAACACCCAAAGAGGTAACCTCAACAAAGGAAACCTTGGAAACCTCGAGCTAACAGAAAGTGAAAAAATCGCTGCGCAGAAGTTTCCGGAACTACAAAAGCTATTAGAAAAACTGAAAGAAATGAATAAACAAAAAGAGTTAGAAAAACAAAATAATCTGAACAAAGCAACACCTTCTCCTAATAATAATAATAATGGTCAAATAGCTGTCACAAAGAATCCATTAGACAAAGGAGACGTAAAAGACAAAAATGGATGGAAAATGTTGAAGAAAAAGAAGTTTTTCTTCCAAGCGAAGCCAGTCAGACCAGAGAATGAGGTCGTAAATAAAGAAGAAGTTATGTATTATATGGATTGAACCTATATACGTAAACATTATGGTGTTGTTAAAGTTGTAATCTTAAATAAATAAATAAACGCTATGGACACCAATTGATATCTAACAAATAGTATTTTCACTTGTCACAAAATGGTCAAAATAAAAATAAAAATATCTAATCTGGATAATTGTGCAAATTAAGTAAACGTTTTTTTGTTAAACCTAGTAAAGAACAAATAACATTACAAGTCTTAAAGCAGGTGTAATGGTAACTATCCTGTACCTAATTTTGTTTATAAGCATGATGTTAATAATAAAGAACACTATTAACTGCTTTATTACCTGGATAGCTAGGAAGTGTCAATCATATTTACTCAATAAGCAAAGTGTTAGTCATGTTCCTTTTTATTGTAATTATGTATTCTTTTACTGTAAGTAAGTATGTAATTCGGTTTTACATGTCTCTGCCGCCGGACTGTTAGTCTCGTTAAGACTAGGAATTGGTCTTAACACAAATGGCTTATAATGGCATCAACTCAATAAGAAATGATTTTATAATACCAAATAGAAGGAAATATAACTAAATACAAGTTATGTTAATAAATAGCCTATCTATACTGTCCCCCTGCTGGGCAAATGCTAGTTGGGTAGCAAAAAAGGTAATTGGGCAGCAAAAAAGCTAGTTGGGTAGCAACTTAATATTTCTAAATCAGTCTGAAACTTATATAATTCTGAACAGCAGTCTTATGCCGCTCCGGAAGGGGTCCGTGACTGGCCCTCGCAACGCTCGGGAAAAAAAAATGTTTAACTTAACCTAACCAACAGTAAGGATTTCTTATGCTGACCAATTGTATAATTCTGCTGACCAAATAATAATTTTGCTGACCAAATATTTATTTTGTAATACAAATAAATTGTTTTCCTTACTAAATGTTGGGGTTATGAGAGTTATTAACTAATTAAGGTTTCCTCAAAGCAACAAACAGAACGTCTACAGTTAATTACAATAGCAATAAAAAATACATTAAGTCTCTAGATTAGCTGCATGTAGACGTAAGTGTACCACATAAGTATATTAATAACATTATTTTGAAGCAAAAGAAGCTGAGTAGATTAAGTAATGAAGTTAAGCATATTTTTCAAAAGCTGGATGGGTGACCAAAAATTTATCATAGGGAAGGCTCGAGCCTCAGCAGTGGAAATAATATGATGATGTCATAAAAGTTATTTGATTTTTAACTACAAGTAACAAACTAAAAGATAACTAACATTTACGACTTTGTAGTCAATTACAGACGTTTAAAGGATTCATATGAGGATCAAGATGATGATAATGATGACGATGATGGCATAAATACCAACATCATCATCATTTAGTGCCATCTTCATACTGATGTTTGGAGAGCAGTACACAAAACATAAATATAAAGACGTTTTAATAATTCATTGTTTTAATTACACATTAAAAAGTAAGTATTGTGGGTTCACGGTGAGGCCGTCTTTAATTCAAGTTATATGTATACAATTACATTGTATTAGTTAATTACAACAAATAAAAACTAATACAAAAAATCACACGTAAACGATCACTCAATGGCGTACCCTCGGTGAGGCGACTACTAAGTAATCCTTTCTTTTCAAGGCAGGATGCTTTACATAGCGACTGTTGCACATGACATGTCATGTTGTTGTGTGTTTATATAGTTCTAATTACTAGATTAGCTTTGTTAATGTTCTTACTTAAAATTAGATCTATATTGTTGTGTAAAAGCGAAGACCTCTTATTGGCTATCAGTGTTTAGAATATTATTGTATTAAATTTCATAAAGCTGTTGGTTTTCCAAATATAATAAAAATAAATAAAAATAAAAATAACAAACATCTTGGATTGATCGGCGAGTCGCGTAGGATCTACGTCGTAGAACATGTTTCTCCGAAGGCTCTCCCCGCAAAGACTAGGAAAATAGCAAAACATAAACAATATAAATAGGTATCTGTAGGTAAGGTATGGTATGGTCGTATATTTGTACGCAAGAATGAGGAGTCTAGTAGTATCCTTGTAAGAGATGAGAAATCATTAGATAAATTGTAACTTTTTATAAATTTTTTAATCAACAGTTTTTAAGAATATATTTTTGACATGCCTATTTAGCACTTAGTCTTTTTTTTTTCAATATGATTTTGTATTATCAAAATGTAAATAGTGTTAGAACAAAATTAACTGACTTGTGTCTGAATGTTCTCAACAGCGATTACCTTATCTGCATGACGGAGACGAACTTGAATGATGGTGTTCTTGGTTCTGAGGTTGTTGATTCTCGTTCTTGCCTATTTCAAAGGGACCGCGGAAGTACATCAATATCCAAGTCGGGTGAAGGGGTTGCCATTGCCGTGAAAAATAAATTAAATGTAACCCGTCAATATGCATGGGAGAGTGAGGTTGAGGACGTATGTATGGATACAGTTAGTCTGTAATGATGGTATTATGAATATCTGTTTATGCTATCTACCACCTGATTTGCCATTGGAACTGTTGGGATCATTCTATAACTACTGTCAAAAAGTAATTTTAGAATCTGGTAGTAACAATAACTTTGTCTTGATTGGTGATTTCAACACCCCTAGTCTCATGTGGGCATTACAGGATGGTAACAATGCTCTGCAACCAAGTTCTCTTTGTGATCATACTCGTATTAGATCCCAACTTCTTTCTGAGATGTTCGTCTTATGCAATCTATAGCAGTTTAATTGTATAGGTACCTAACAAAAACAATCGGTTTTTAGACTTAATTCTGACGACAATGGATTCCCTGCTAGTTTCTGAGTCTGAACCCCTTAGTCGTGTTGATGATCATCACCCACCACTCAAAGTAGATTATAAATTTGAGAACGATTAACCTAAATTAAGTAAAATTAAATTAAGCGTTACAATTTTAATAAGTGTGACCTACGCAGTATTACGAAGGATTTACAGGAAACTGATTGGAACACTATTTTGAATGCGTACGATGTTGACGAAGGGTTGAACATCTTCTACGAGAAATTGAAACAAATAATAGCCGCACATACACCTCATAAGAGAGACGATTCTGACTCGAACCATTTTTGATTTAGTTTCGCATTGAAAAAATCCTCATCCAGACGGCATCCCCACATTCTTTGTCAAATCGCTTGGCAGAGAGTTGAGCATTCCGTTGTGCATTCTTTTTAGAAAGTCTCTTGCTATTAGTGTTGGAAAACAGCTAATGTTATACCGGTGCATAAATCCGGGGACAAAGCAGAGTGTTGCAATTACCGACCCATAAGCATACTGTTGTGTTTCGGTACCTGAGTTATTTGAGTCGATAGTCTACGATGTTTTTTATTGCCATTTTTAACCGTTTATTTCCGATAAATAACATGGATTTGTCAAAAAAAGATCAACCACTAGTAACCTATTAGAATATAAAAATCATTTGTGTTGTGCTTTTGCTACACAGCAACAAGTAGACGCCGTCCGTGTACAACCTTTTTGCGAAATCATTTGACAAAGTTAATCATGGAATACTCTGTAAAAACTCGCATTGTATGGGGTGCACGGCAGTCTTTTGCGTTGGGTTGAATCATCTTATAACAAAAGGAGTTAGTTAGTTGCAATTCGTGGTCATTTGTCAGAGCCAATAATTATCCCTTCTGGTGTCCCTCTATGGGCCCTCTATTCTTCGTGATGTTTATAAATGACCTTGCTGATAGATTGACTTGTCATAGTTTGTTATATGCTGATGACCTTAAGCTATACAGAGTTGTAAGTAACAATAGTGATGCACAATTACTACAAGATAACCTGAATATGGTGTCTAAATGATATCAACAAAACTGTATGCATTTAAATGTCAACAAATGTCACGTGGTATTTTTCACTTGTAAAAGGAACAAACTCAAATATGACTACAAAATTGATGATGATGTGTTGAGTCGAAAAGATGTCGTAAAACATTTAGGTATTTTTAATAATAATATAATAGTATGACTTTTCGCAATCATTATGATCATGTCATAAAGAAAGGGTCACAGATGCTAGGTTTTGTCTCCAGATCTACCAAGGATTTCAAAAATCCGGAAACATTCTCATACCTTTATTGCACCTTGGTTAGAACTGTTCTGAAATACAACTCTGTTATCTGGTCGCCTTATTATGATGTTTATACTAAACACATAGAAAGGGTTAAAAAAAGTTCCAAAATCAGTTAAGCTTTAGGCATGGATTGAATCTTAAAATAAAATCTTATAAAGTTTTTTTTTTTTTGGAGAGAGATTGCTGATTGCCGCTGCGGCATTTTCAGCTTCACCGGGCTTTTTTGGGGGCGGCGAGGAACGTAAAGGGAGTTGAGGGACCTCAAGCCGTGTGAAACGAATCACCTTCAGAGGTTATCTAGAGGGAACGGCATCGCGCACAAGTGCGCGTCCCCGTGCCCTACTAGATTCTCCGAAGGGTTCGGATCGGATCGGGGAGCGGAGCAACCCGAGGGCGCCTCTAAAGGCAACCCCTCGGCTCGGGTTGACCGGGCCGTGGAGGAGGAGAGAACCGCCCAGGTACATGTCTGTACCTGGTGTAGAGCGAGTGTGAACCGGTTCTTCGTACCCTTGTTCTACGAGTACGGTGTCTTGGGCCTAAACTGGTGTGCATGTTTAGTGTATTCTGTAAATGTGTGCTGTCATTTAGAGAATCAGGCGGGGTCTTATAAAGATAGACTGGTTAGGTTTAGATAATCTGGAAAACAGACGCAATTACACTGCGCTTTTGTGCTTATACAAAATAGTCCACTCCCACATAAACTCTTCTAATTTACTAGCTCTTTTAAATTTTAAAATAAAGTTTTGGGTGACGTGATAACGATTTTTTGTACTTCAAATCTGCAAAAACAACACATCCTTCTTTAATCATATTATAGTGCGCATGTGCCTCATTAATAATCGTTTAAGTGTAGACATATTTCATCTCAGTATTGCAGGATTCCAGAATTGCTTAAAAGTTTTCTTAAAACCTTCCTCTACAACTTAGTTTTTATTTAATAAACTTAATTTGTTTGTTTGTTTAAATTATAAGTATTATAACATAAAGCACATCTTTATAGTCTAGATATTTAAATCATGGTGTGTGCGCACATTATTGGATTGTAGTTTAGAAAAATATTTTATACGTACCCTGTTCATGTATTAGCTATAATCTGTGTTGTGTATCATAAATAAATAAATAGATTGTTACCTTTTTTAATTTAAATCTATCGATGGTAATCTAAAAACAGTAACAGAATATGGCGTCCCTGTCATCTTCAAAAATTAACATACTGCCAAACGCTTTCAGCTTGCTATATATTTAGGTAATTTTTAATAATTATTCCTCTGAGTTTTGTTATTGAGTCCCCGATTTTCTGCATATATATTCTTACTTCGCGTTAATACTTAGGCTAGGAAGATATTCGACGTACCTATTGTACGCCAAGAGCGAGCATACACGAAGCGTATTAAGTAAATAGTTCACAACTACACAGTTTCCAAACTAGTCTAGTTATATCTGCGAGGTACTAAATAGTGCCGGTTCATACAAGCGCGGAGCTATAGAGGGCGCGGGCGGGCGGGGCGGCACGTCCGCCATTGTCGGGCCGCGTACGTGACAGTGTGTACGCACCTTTACGGGACGTGCTCGAGTCGGGTGCAATTTTTGTTTGAATTGAAAGAGATGGCCGGATGCATGGTGAATTAAAATGGGCCGGCTAAGAAAATGTTTTTATGAGTACCTACAGAAATATGTATGAGAATTGTAAGCGAATTTTGAAGCAATTTCTGCTACAAATCATAAATGTCTCAAAAAATTCCGAATTCCGAATCTGAATCTGGTTAACCGCGTTATTCTGGTGTTAATACAGCAAAAAACAATATATCACATAATGTTTTCCAGACACTCCTTGTATGTATACATAGTATTGTTTTCTAAAGTCATCGTAAAGACTACACATTGTAATGCAACAATTTATAAGAGTCCACTAGCTTTTATTATAAATAATATTAATTTTATCCTGAAGTTTGAACATTTACAGGGTCTGCCCAGGAAGACCCCTGTGACATCGACTTTAACCTAAAGCCTAAAGCAGTTGTGACTGTCATTTCGTGACAAAATATATTTTTAAATCTGTATCTGTGGCTTATGTAAGTGCAAGTAAATCATTAATTAACTAATTCATACACTGTATTTTTCAACTCAACAACGGGGGGAGCGTTTGACGCTCATATCACTTCATAGTGACGATACGTCTTCGATTAATTATGTACCGATATGTCCATTAAATAACTCTGAACACAATAATGCTACTTAGAATGTTATGGCGACAGTCTTAGATAAGATATGGTGGCCAGGCAGCCTAAGACCAAAGCTTACATTCACTATATATCTATCAGGATATTGTAGACTTACGGCGTACAGAAGCGGTATTTTAGGCATCGTACAAATCCTTAGGTTTTAGACCGGTCGGTCTTTACCACTGGCACTGGACATAATTGGCAGTAAGTATCTACAGGTGCTTGGTAATAGGTGTCTATTCCCGAAACCCAGCCATGCCACCAAATATAAAGAACACTGTGATTTCATGCAAAATCATAATTAAGTAAGTAGATTTACTTTCCTAAAAAAAAATTAAATTTATTTTATTGCAATTTTTTTGTTCATTCCTGCAATATTTCGACTTCTGTTTATGTTTGACCATCAGGTTGACGACCAAGAACAACGTGTCAGCTTGACCTAGGGTTGTCACTTTACAATTTTACTTAGTAACAAAGAACCTCAATATCTCTGCCATTTGGTGCTTTTCTGTTATGTTCATAACTTTCCAGAGATCTATGAACGGTACCCTATCTGCCATAGTCGTCCGATCCGATCCGAACCCTTCGGAGAATCTAGTAGGGCACGGGGACGCGCACTTGTGCGCGATGCCGTTCCCTCTAGATAACCTCTGTAGGTGATTCGTTTCACACGGCTTGAGGGACCCTTTACGTTCCTCGCCGCCCCCAAAAAAGCCCGGTGAAGCTGAAAATGCCGCAGCGGCAATCAGCAATCTCTCTCCAAAAAAAAAAAAAAAAAAAGCCATAGTCGGGATTGCACAGGTATTACCAACACACACACACAGGCAAATATCCTGTTTTTGCGAGAATTCGTAAAAGTTAAAGCGAAATAATACGTAAAAGCTGTTAAAATCCGATGACTGACGATGGTGTGCCTACATCATCGGTCGTCACATTTAACCATGATTTAAAAGTAACTTGGTTGACAAATATTCAGATTTTATTAGGATGACTTTCTTCATTATATATTTTTTGCCAAATAGAAGACTGTTTTTTTGTAAGAGTATGCTATTGCCTGTGGCCTTTAAACCATAACTGGGTTAATGAGAGGCGAGAAAGTTGCTGGCTCCTCAAACAGTTGTGGCCGGTCCAACTAGGAGTTACCAAAACAAGAGCGCTTTAGATTTTCTGGAGCGACTCAGAATTCGAGAACGGAGACTCTGGGGGCGCCTCGCCTCGACTTGACTACCCGTGTCCTGGACCAAGTTAGGGTAAAGTGTACAGTCGCATTAGAAGAATAGATGACGACCGGTGATGACTACAACCACATCCAGAAACAAACGTTAATCAATATTGAATTGCCCACCACAAATTCCATTTCACCAAACCGTACATTGGACTCTTTGTTCAATATTTGCCAGCGAACATTGTACCGCATATTAATCGTATGTATAGTGTATATTCGACTTGGCAACTCCAGCCGCTTGAAAATTCAGGCTTCGACGCCGTAGGGGAGGGGGTGAAAGGGGGGGAGTGCCGTGGGGGCAGTCGTTAGTGACATTTCGTATTCATGACGTCAGCCTCAGGGCGATTGTTTGCAATATTACTCTAATTGGAATTGCAATTACGTGCACATATCCGTAGTGTGGGTTAGCCGGCTGTCTTTATGAAGTGTTACGATTAATTTGGGTATACAATATTGCTAGTATATCATTCATCATCATCATCATACTGGAAGAAAATATTGTTTATTTATGTATTACTGGTAAGAAAATTACTTTGACACTGGCTAAATGTGCTAATCGCACGAAGCCATCAACTAAACAAAAAAAAATTGCTAGTACTGCGTGAAGTTTATTTTTTAATTCCTTACGAGTGATTACTTGGCCTTCGTCTCACCATATTAAGTCATTTTATGGTAGTGGAAGCGCACTTTACACGAAATAATCAACTACTAAGGCACTGGCTGCCGGAACACAACAATACTACAAACATCTATGTCATGGCGACATATTAAGATAAGATAGTGATAGCTAGCCAAATAAGCACTACCACCAACTAAACTGAGTACACAAACATGTACTTGACCCCAGCTGGGAATCGAACCCGGGACGTCTGGGTCTGCGACCGGTGGTCTTAACCACTAGACCACAGACGCGACAAATACAGTTGTCGATACTCAATCGTTCTGCAGTAAAATATCTTCCAGTTTCAGATCAAATGAGTATTGAAATAATTCATTATAATCATTAATTATCATCATCATCTCAGCCAAAAAGACATCCACTGCTGGACAGAGGCCTCCCTCAAGGATAAATCAATAACCTCATTTTGAGAGGAATTTGCCATAATCGTCATTATTGGTAGGCGGGTTGGCGATCGCAGTAAGGTAAGAATAATCATAGAGAGACGCTGCTGCTCATCCTCTGGGATGGTCCCATGGTCGCCTTCTACTACACCCACGGGAAGAGATGGGGTGGTGCAATTCTTTATCCCCGGCACCACACGGGGAAATAATTAAGCAGGTGCAATGATACAGTCATCATAGACCTTCAGCTTTCATTTGCAGCTCTCAAACTCTGCTTTAGAAAACATACTTTGATGTAGAGTAAGGCGTTGTCTCTCTCATCCCTTCAAACTCTGTCCATAGCGAATCATTAGCCTGAACTGGGGTGGTCGGTATCTGGTAGAATGGATAACCCGATATAATTAAAAACGAAAATATA
This sequence comes from Eudonia truncicolella, assembly GCA_949315975.1. Classification (NCBI taxonomy): domain Eukaryota; kingdom Metazoa; phylum Arthropoda; class Insecta; order Lepidoptera; family Crambidae; genus Eudonia; species Eudonia truncicolella. The sequence continues at coordinate 5,309,577 of OX438838.1, read as the reverse complement.
TTTGAACTACTTCTTATATGTAATAATATAGTTACTGAAATTTTATAAAAAGTTTCAAATAAAAACTACTAAACTAATATATTGGTTATTTTATTTGTAAATACCTATCGTGATTGTTTTTTTTATCTTAACATATGATGAAATATGAATTTTGAAAATATACGTAAACGATTATTAATCTAAAGATGCTCTACTTGTTCTGATAAAATACTACGGAATACCGCAGTTCCTGGCATTACGAAATGCATTAAAAATAATTTATATATTTGAAAACGCCATGTTTCCTTCTCACGAGTATAAGACCTTTATGCGTCAGCTTTTTAGATTCAAAAATTTATTTATTTTGCTCAGAGAATTTATTATTGACTTGATCAACGTTTACTAATATGGTTAAAGATTAATCTAAATATTTATAAAATTATAAAATATAGTGAAGAAATTAAACGCCCACTCGACCCAGCCAGGAATCGAACCTGGGTCTTCTGCAATACGGGCGGCTGCACTACCGGGAAGGCTGACGTAAGCGCTGAATTTTGTCACTGTCTTTTAATGTTCGAGTGCTAATAGCGGCACAGTGCTATCTATCCAACGGTCGTTGGTCGTTTTTTCACTGTATTTTATAATTTTATAAATATTTAATTTAACTTCAGTGCAGCAATTAGCACTTGTAAATAAAAAGTAAAATTTACTAATCTTATATTACGTATAGTTTAGTAGCAGCCAAGTTTTTCCAATTTTAAGTTTGAAAAACAACTGCTCAGGCAGCGACACCATCCCACCCCTAGATATTATATTCCTTGTACTGAATTGAACTTAAATAAGTACCGGATATAGTTATTTACGTATAAGTGACATGACTATTAATTTATTTTGATCTTAATTATTAATCTTAAGAATAATCTTATCATTAAATATAAAGCTTTCTTCTTTCTTTCTTTCTTTTTGACTAACCTTGAATGCAGATATCTATCTATATTAATGATATATGAATCAATACGAAGTCTGTAGTATCCAAATTATGTCGATTTCGGTAAAATGTAAATAAAATGATTCACACAAACCAGAAAACATTTCGGTTAGTACTTAGTGGTATGGTGATGATGAATGAGCTACCACCGCCAATCTTATAGGCATGAGTTCGATATATCAAAACGTAACTAATAACCGTTATGAGTTTCATATCATATCATATCGATATTACGGTTATGCATAACCGATATTACAAAAACTATGAAATCAAAACACGCGCGAGAATAGGTACGTTATAAAATCTGGAAACGATCTAATAACCAAAACGCAAAAACCGTGCTACTGCAACTGCACACAACCGAATGGATTGATATTCGCTTCTTCTCTTTCTTAATAAAGCGGTTTAAAAGAGATGGATGAAGCGAATATGAGGTCATTCGCTTTTTCTCTGTCTTCTTATAGCGGAGTAAAAGAGATGAAGCGAATTTGTGCATATTTGGTGCAATGCTTGAGAAATTAGTTTTAGTACCTAAAGCTAGAGTTATGATTTGTTTGAAAGAGTTTTTTGGTTATAGTTTTGATGCGCTCTTGACCTTGGTGACACGTGCCGTGAAATTGAAAGAGTAAACAATAACATTGCGTTTTTTGTGTTGTGAACTGTTGTGCAACTTGTGCATTTGTTAAAGTGTTTGTTAAAGTTTTATAAAAGGATTACTTGTGATTACTATGATAGTTTTAGTGCCTCGTTCAAACAAACAAATCAAACAAAGTAGAGCAGCTTGCATTTTTAAATGCTAATCTATCCTTAACTAAGAAGACATAGATTTAAAAATAAAAAGTCTGTAAATATTGTATATTATAAAAACTGTAAATATTGTACACACGGCGTCAGATCAACCTACCCAAAACTGTCAAATTTCTAAAATCAATTTTGAACTTTAATGCTTGGTTCTAAGGATCAATATTTATTGGAGAAATTTGACAGTTTAGGGTAGGTTGATCTGACGACGTGTGTACATGAAAAATCATTGTAAATATGTCGATTTTTAAATGCGCCAGAAAATGTACATTTCATAATAATAAGTTTCATTTTAGCTTTTAACTTTACTCAAGTATTGCACTTTTAAAAATACAAAACTTTTCTGTTAATCCTAAGCCTAGTAAAGCATGAAGGGAAATCGCCATAACTACTAATAAATATGTATAACATATTATTAGCCATTGAAATAACTCGACAAATAAGCGCGTTAACGTTTGTTGTTAGTTTGCCGTAACTAAACTAACTAATAACATGACATAACGCATTTAAGTTAGTAAACTGTACCTACTGACATCGATATGTAAAAACGGTTATCCATATCGATATGAAAACTCCATAACGGTTACATAACGGTTTTGGTGAAAAAACGAAAACGCCCATGTCTACAATCTTATGCTCAAGCTCAGGACACCGAGCCACGTCTCCTCGTTGCGGCGCAGCTAGTGGAACCTCACATCACATGTTGTGTGTGATAGTCTAGCGAAAAACTTAGTATAGAAATGATCCTATGAAGTATTGTCTTGCCGTTTCAGTGAGTCAGTTTGCAACGGTAGTCATTGTGCGGCGAAAAATCTCTATAGCGCGATGTAGGAATCGACATAACAGTACAGCGCAGCGGCATCTCTCGGCGGGATATGAAACTACTTGTGCGTAATCGTGCGCATACGACGACGCCGCGTAATGAATGAATCAAGGTCAGCGTTTGTGATACTATAACAGATAGAGAGGAATGGATAAGGCTACGCCTACAATTTAGTAAAAGATGTAAAAATTTGATTTAAGATCGTGATTTTTATTTATAAGTTCAATACTCAATAATTTATTGCATTCCACAATGTTAAGAAGTTACTATTCAACTAATTTAACGCTCTCGTATTAGGTGCCAGATTTTCCTGATAATAAATTCCTTGTTGATTTGAGACTTGAAACCGGAAATATTTACGTATAAATGACAGGACCCATATTTTAATATCCTATCAGACCGAGATTGCGACGTTTCTCGGACGGAAATCTCGACTTAATTCGAGTCGTCGACTAATAAATGACAGCTAAATGATCATCGTCGATATTTATTTCATTATTTCTTCGGAACGCCCCCGGCTTCCAGCTGTCGTTGCTGCTGCCGCTTCGTTAGTTTCGACGGCACCGATTACGGTGATAATCTTGAAGCATTCCGAGTTAGAAAGCGAATTTAAAAAAATCCAGTCACACACGTTCGCCTGAAACAGGTGCAACAATTGACGTAGGGTCAAATTTGATCGTGGTCGAAGCGCATGATTGTATCAGCTCGTTTTGAAAGGGCTATATAATTATAGGTAATTTATTATCAAAGTTTTTTAATTGACTACACCTACAAGAGCTTGGCGTGGCTTGGCTCTTTAGTTCACCCCTTGAGTGTCCATTAACCACAAAAAAATGATTTGTTTTGAAAAAGCACAATTGTAAGCTTGTGATTTTTTTTATTAAGTAAGTACTTATTTAACTTAGTCAACGTTTTCGTATTAGGTACCGGATTTCCTAGATAGATATTATATTCCTTGTACTGATTTTAGACTTGAAACCGGCAACTGGAAATATTTATGAATAAATGTAAAATGACATGACTTTTAATTTAATTTGATATGAAAAAATAGGTAATTTTAAATTACCTATAAATTAATAATTTATTTTCAATATAAAAAGTTTAGTATAACAACCACTCAGACAGCGACTGCATCCCACCTCCCTCACCTAAGTGAAGGACGAACGATCATCGAAGGCTGGTGATGAACCATCACCGCCAGTCTCACGCTCAGGACACAGCGCCAAATCTCCTCATCGCGGCTAGTGGAACCTCACATGATGTGATAGTCTAGCGAAGAACTTACTATAGAAATGATCCTATGAAGTAAGGTCATGACGGTGAGTTAGTTTGTAACGGTAGTCTTTGCGCGGCGAACAATCTCTATAGCGCGATGTAGGAATCGACATAAACAGTACAGCGACATCTCTTGGCGTAATGTCACACTACTTATAATTTGTGCGGCATGCCTGCGCATACGCCTGCCGCCGCGTAGTATTTTGAGTGAATGAGTCAAGGTCAGCGTTCGTGATAACTGATAACAGATAACCGTTTTTGTCGGAATTGTGTTTCTCAGTGTTTCATATTTATTTTAAATAAGTTTATTTATTTATTAAACCACAATTAAATATACAGCAAATCCACGGGTAACTATAGTTATATTAAGTAAAAAACTTGGAAATTGCTAGTTGTGATAAAAAAGTATATTGAAAAGTGTTGAAAACTTGTAAACCGTACATTGGTATCAGTACGTATTTTTTTAATAACCTACTAGGTGAAAATTAATAAGGGCTGTGGTAAAGGATCTTTAATCACTATCCAGGATTTATATGACTCAACCATTGATAGTTTAATGCCTACTGTTCTTCTAAAACGTTGACATCAATTAAATCTGGTTTTATTTTAGGAAGCTGTCTCATTTTTGTAACATAAACAACTTTAACATCAAGGTATCCTTAAATTAAGTCAATTTTTTTAGGAAACTAAGAAACATGTTTTCAAATGCAACATGTTTCTTTATTAATTATAACGCTTACATTTTAGAGATTTTAAAGGGAAGCTTAAATTTTGATTAGACTTCTTTATAAAAGTTTAACCAACAGATTCGGATTAATCATTGATCGAAGGATTAATCAAACAAATTAAATTCGAATCCATTTCGCCTAATTATACGTTCCGTTCTAAGCACGGTAAACAATGTCTTACCAAGTGATGGAAGGGAAAAATAAAGATAAATTTAAAATAAAAATAAATAAAGGCAATAAAGCGGCCACGTATGTGCAAATGTGCAACACAATCGAATTGCACTAAACTGGCACTGTATCTTACCTTCTAAATGTTGACTTAAATTAAAAGCTTAAGTTTTAATTTATTGTGTACGAAATATTAATAAAAAAATTAAAATATATATTTTTTTTTAAATAAAAAAAACTTAGCACATTTAGCCAGTGTCAAAGTAATTTTTCTTACACACATAATATCGAAAAGTTAGCGCCGCCCAAAGTCCGGCGTGCAAGCCACTCGGCTACGGAGGTCGTCGAATGAATGTGTAATGAATTAATAATGTCGAGATTCTATCCAGAATATGGTTTTGTCAGTTTTTGCTAATATAACACGCAAAACCTTACTAAATATAATTGTAAAACTTGTTAATAATAATGTTTGTTTATTCATTCTTCATTCACGGCCGAACATAGTCGCATTCAAAAGCGCTAAGGTAAAGTTTCCTTCAAAAATGCTCCAAACACTTTAAAATTTTCACGTTTCGTTATAAACAAATAAAGTTTTTTAATTAGTTTGCGTTAAATCCCGTAAAATTCGTTGTCTACTTTTTGTCTCAAAAATACTGTCAATCCTTTAAGAATTCTCGTCAGTCCGAATAATTTCTCGCAAGCGAAATAAAACACTTCCATAACAGTACCGAGTGTTCTGGAAGTGTTTTATTTCGCTATTGTATTGTTTTTTGTAAATAAATATTATAAAGGATGTGGACGAAATTAAGAAAGCCGTTCATTAAAAAAAAATGTATATTTTACGATTTTCCGTTCCGTTTCGTCCGTAAAGTGTTCCTAAATATCGACGGCGAAAGAGTTTCATTTTATTAACCGACTTCAAAAAAGGAGGAGACTCAATTCGTCGGAATCTTTTTATTTTTTATGTATGTTACTGAAAATTCTTTTTTGTTTGAAAGGGTTTACTTCCCAGGTGGTCCCATGGTCATCAGGTCAGGATCTGATGATGGAACCCTGAAGAAATCAAGGGGAGCCTTCGAAAATCGTAGTGGCGACTAGTGCGTTTGTTAATTTTTTTCATTAAGTATTTTAAAGCATTACTATTTGATAAAGGTCTGGAGTCGATCTGATGATGGAGCCGAAAGACCGAGGGAACACCTCAATGATTTACAGCAATTAGGTACCTGGTGTTTGGGCTTGATTAATTTGTATTGGTGAGAACTTTACACCTAGATGGGTTGTGACTGTCATTAGGGGTCTGATGATGAAGACGAAGAACAGTCAAGGGAATTCCTCAACGTTTTATAGTAGCTACCTTGTGTTTATACTTAATTCAGTTGTAAAGACATGAATTGCTAGAAAACAAATTATATTTTAAACATGATGATAGACGAGAGGTAAGAAGAACTTAGCTTCATAGGGTACAGTGGCCGCTTTCCCATGATATGGGGTCTTTCAACCTTGTGGGCCGGCAGAGTGAGGTTGACTGATGCTGCGTTGTTTTCACGCTGCACCAGTTGTCTTTGCGTCTGGACTACATTTCCACTTAACATCAAGTGGTATGGAGTCATATGCCGTGCTAAGTATAAAAAAAACAAGAGTTATGACTACCGGCCGCCGCCGCCAGCCTAGTAAACACACAAACAATCTACACTATTTTAGAGATCTTAGTTTGATTTATAAATCTTTCATTCGCTCACTTCTCACTTACTTATGTAAGCTATACTATCCCTGACCTATGAGGCTATATTTTGACACAGAATCATCATTACCATAACTTCACCGGCGGCGGCAGAAACTAAAAAAGTATAACTTTTTTATTTACAAACACAATAACAAGGAAATTAAACGCCTACTTAAAATTAAACTTATAAGAACTAAAAACTATAACTACTACTATAAATAAAAAATTGGCCCAAATCATCCCCACCAGGCAGAATGCCCAGTAAGCATCGCCATGTCGTCGGACAGTCATATAATCCATAGTCAGGAATATCAAGAGATTCTAGTAAGATTCTTTCCTCGGAATTACCGGATACAAGTTAATAAGTTGGGACGCTCTTGCATTGGAATTTTAAACCTAGATCGATAAAATCTTTCTAGGAACATCATTCAGAATTACCGCTATTAATTTGAATATTTTTTCTTTTCTCTTCCGCGTACCTTACTCATCAAAATAAAACGTTTCAAACGCTTTCCGGGATCCGGGGTTGAAGGGTAAAATAATAATAAATCAACTATTGAAATGAAACAACTTTTACGGATCTACTCGCGTTTATTTTACACATTAGTTTTAATTAATGTTTATCCTGACGTTGCGATCCCTTTGCAGGGTCCGTGGTCACAGGGAGACTGTAGTAGTAGTAGGTGCGTAAAAGGTCGCGTAAACTTTAGTAAACAATATAAATTAAGTAACTTCATTTGATATTTAGTACCTATACACGAGTATATATTAGGACTTCTGGGCGGGAAAGTGAAGAGTCATGTCTGCGGTTTTGTTTTATTTTCATAAATTTGTGTTATGTCGAATATTAACGTGAAATAATGGTGGATTATTGACCGTTAAGTGTTCGTAAGTGTGCATGAGTGTTGGCAAATGAAACAAAACAGTGCAACTTTTCAAATTCTCTCAAGAAGTCCGCCGAGGAATTAGTAAAGCTCCACATCTTTACTGAGATACTCAAGGGGCGGGGGGGTGGTATATCATTTATCACTTCAAATTTTTATTATCATTCATCATCATACTGACTGGAAGGAAATATTGTATATTTATGTATTACTTGTAAGAAAAATTACTTTGACACTGGCTAAATGTGCTAATCGCACGAAGCCATCAACTAAAAGAACGAAAAGAAAGAGTATATATTATTAAATTTTATCTCGGATTACCATCTCATTCTTTCCACCACATACCGATTGCGATCGAATTGAAATGAGATGCCTATTGCCTAGAATTAATGTTTTGCCGCAGGCCAATGCTGCATAATAATATTAGTAATTAAATAAAGATAAAGAATTATTTTTAAAACAGGAGTAACCGAGTTCTGTCATTAACACGGGCCGCTGCCGAAATTCAAGAGAAAGTGTTTTAATATTGCAGTGCAATGAATTAACTGCCGCAATCAGCGACGTCAATTAGATATAAACATTACTTACAATTAATAATTACAAGTAAAAAGAAAATCGAAACGGAACTCACGACGTTGTTATTAAATATATTTTACAACGAAAACTCATAGGTGCTTAGCTATCGTTAATTGACGTCTCTGTGAGTGCGGCAGTAAGATAGGAAGACGATGATCCTAATTGGAAGAATATAAACAATGTTTGTGTTGTGTCAGCTTCCTTTCATGTTACGACGGATAGGTACACATATTGAGGTGATTTTTTTACACAGACGTAGCCAAAGAACCTTCTCATTCTGGAATAATCCCTGTAGTTCCAAAGAAAGAAACCATTCCCTAAGACAACGCCGGCGAAGTACTAACTGCTAGTAGAAAAACAAATTCATAATAAGTATTATCTTGTGTTTTGCTCATGTTTTCCTGTGGACATTTGGGCTGGAGTGTACGTTACATAAGCAAAAAGTGAAAAATAAAATCATATAGCGACAATTATGTAAACATGACTAACCTGTGTGATCTTGTAGTGACCGACTGAGTGTGGGCGCTGGCGGCGTGGCCGCGTGATCTCCCCCATACAGCCCTCCGAACTCCTCCGCCGAAGACGAAGATGCGTTGCTGCACTTGCGGCCCTTGTCCGGAGTGTACTTGCTCTCACTGCCAGACGGCAGGAACTTAGCGTCAGCCTGGTGCTCGTCCAACAGCCCGGGCACTCCGAGCAACCCTCCCACCAGGTTAGGGCGTAGCTCCTCCATGATCTTGGAGCCCTGTCCGCAGCCGCTGCCGCCGGTGAAGTTGAGCTGGCGGCTGAAGAATGCTGGGAAGATGTTGAACTGCTGGGGGTCCGGGAGCGCGGAGAGAGGCGGCGCGGGCGGCTCGGAAGCGCCCGCGCACGCCGCGCTCTTGAACTCCACCGTGCTGTGGCCGGCGCGCTGGCTGAGCGACCAGCGCTCCTCGTGCTCCTCGTCGGTGCGGCCTCGCCGCTCACTGACTAACCACATTATAGTGACGCGCCGGCCGCGCCGCCCCGCGCGCTAATTGTTCGCGACTGCGCGACGGGGCGCGCATCACCGCCCACCGAACACGACCGGCTGCTCCCTTACCCCTGTAATCGATGTAAAGGGAAGCTGCGTCTCATTCACCCGCGTTTAACGCACCCGGGAATTGGGCGGGGCCGAAGGGCGGCGGCGGAACCCCATTGGTCGGAGCGAACCCCCCCGCGCCACGCTCCCGCCACCGCTTCAGGCAGAACGCTCTTTGTTTTATTGTCCCCATGGCTTCTCGTCGATCTTGCGTTTAAAGTTTATGCATTGCACCATGTTTTGTTTTACAAAACACAAATCATGTATGAAGTTCTTGAGGTAAAATGTGAATGCGGGTACGTGCATTGTTCAGAGTGCTCTGTGCTGTGAGGTGGTTGAATGATGATTTGACAAGATAATTGATTAAACGCTGAACTTGATTCATTGTAGATAATACCTTAATGCTTGCTGCTTATTTTAGTTTATACACACATAAGAAATTCAAAAATAAGCTATAGAAATTATGAAAGAGTAAATAAATTATTGTTGGAAATAGTTTCTTAGCTTATTATGATCTGTGACAAGAGCAAGCTTTCCTATCGATGATTTCAAAACTTAACTAACTATTACTTTTTTGCTATGACCCCAATGTCCACATTTCAATTAAGAGTATCAGTTTACTTAAAGTACACACAGTAATAAAATGAGCCGTGCATTGCAATTGCAGATAGTATCTGCCGCCTTCCCAACCCCATCGCTATGAATATCATTAACGATATCGGGTTCGCGCGCCGAATGTTGCATAAAATTTGTACTTTTGAGGGCATTTTAAATTTAACATATAGTTAATTGGGGACGCCTCGGTGGCCGAGTGGCAAAGCACTCGGCCCGATATCCGAAGGTCCCGGGTTCATTTCCCAGGTCGGGCCAATTGAGTTTCGGATTTTTCGATGTATACCCCGGGTTTGTGATCACCAACCCGCATTTGGCAAGCGTGGTGATTAAGTCATTATCCATCAATTGTATTGTATTGTAACACCTTGACTTTAATGATAAAGGCCTTTGTCCAGCTGTGGGACAGTAATAGGCTAACAGAAATATTGGGATTCGCGGCTTTTAGTTATGTCTTCTATCGGCTATACCTAGGTATATAATTAAGGCTAGAGTACTTTCTCTTAGTGAAATAAAAAAAATAATTGAATTGGAATAAGAACTTTATGGTCTATTTAGATTTAAATAGTTTTATTGTTTTATGTAAACCGATTAGTTATGAAATTGGGCTGTGCCCTTGTAACTAACAATAAATAAATAAATAAAAATAGAAAATAAAAATAAATAAATAATTTTTATTCTCCCTTTAACTAAATTTATTTTCATCTCCCGGAAGAAGTTGCCGGCAAAAAGCTATAGTCTATTAATTGTTTCGGAGTAGTAAATAATATATAATATATATATAATTGACTATATATATATATATATTTTTTATTATATTATATAATATATAGTCAATAAGTTTTATAATTCTTGTTGCTTGTTACAACTTCAATGCTGTGTCTGCCATTTATTGGTATGTATATACCAATGTATACTTATTAGAATAGTACCCTGTAAGTGAACTGCTTTACAATGTCGTGTATATGTAGGTACTGTTGTTGTACCTATTACCAAATATATAAATAAACAGCTACTACATTCCATGAGAGTAGCTCTTCATGACTTCAAGATCTTTAGTCAGCAAACTGTGGTCGCATCTGGCAACTGCTGCAACTTCATACGTGTAAAGTGTCGGTTGTAGTTTTAATTGTTCCTTGAGGCAACGCCGGTTAATACTGCAACTTGTGACGCTTGTATATACGAAGTAGCTATCGACTATAAGTAAGTACATAATTGAGTTCCGTTATATAAAAATGAGGAGCTCGATGGCGCAGTGGTAAACGCGGTTGGTCTACGATTGCTGAAGTTCAGCAACTTTCGCAAAGTCCGATCATCGGATGAATTACCAAAAATGTATCATATCGAGCTCCTTTGTGCTTCGGACGGCACGTAAAGCCGTTGGTTCAGGCAATTAAGCATGCATTCGTTAACAACGACTAATCCTGGGCTCAGTGGTGGTTTATGGCCCGTTCTTACCAGTGGTGTTTCCGTGTTTCTATCAATAAGAAGTCTCGTGCTCATGAGTCCCCGACTGAAATTAAGTTGGTGATGAAATAAAAACTTATTTACTTACCTGATAGTAAGTAAAAATAAGGCTGAAGACAAAAACTCTATTCACCTGCAATCCTCAACCACACAGTATCTATCCTATGGATATAAAACAAGATAAACCACCAGGCGGGCCTAGTGTAGTTAACGACTGCTAATGTGCAGGCCAACCAACGGCTTTACGTGGCTTCCGAAGCACGGATGAGCTCGAGATGATAAACGGTTGGTCACCCATCAGATGACCGGCAAAAGCAAATTAAATATTATCAAAACTTAGTTACTATCAACAGTCAGCTTTTTTTGGAGTTCGCTGATTTCCTCATACGGCATTTTCAGCGTTAAGACCTTTTAAGGGGCGAAAACTTAGAGGGTTCCTCAAGCCGTGTAAAACGAAGCACCGTCAGAGGCTTTCTAGAAGGAACGGCATTACGCACTAGTGCGTGTCCCTCTTCCCTACTAGATATTCTGAGGTGTTCGGAGCGTGTCCAACAAACAATGAAGCACCACATCATTAAGTGCAAAATAATATTTCTGAGATCAACCTATCCTAAACCATAAGATAACAGAAGACATTGCCAGACTTAACGCAGTTATCTTTACTGGGGAAGAAGAGGAAAAGAATAATACGTTAAACCTTTTATTCTTCATCTACCTTTTATAACCGCCTCTGTGGTCTAGTGGCTAAGACCACCGGTTTAGACCCGGAGGTCCCAGGTTCGATTCCCAGCGGGGGGTACATGTTTGTGTACTCGGTTTGGTTGGTGGTAGGGCTTGTTTGTCCGCCTGGCTAGCTACCACCATCTTATCTAAATATGTCGCCGTAACATCAATGTTTGTAGCATTGTTGTGTTCCGGCAGCTAGAGATAAGATAGTACCTCACTAGTTGAGGATCCCGGGTGAAGTGCGCTTCCATCACTGGCCTTATCATCACTTAACATCAGGTGAGATCAAGGCACTGTGCAAAAATAGATTGTTAAATAATTGTAAAAATGTTTCGTTTGGATGTTCAATGTGTAATACCTGAAGGTTGATGAAACAAAGTTGGATATGTATTTAAACAAGCACTTGAAAAATAAAGCCCGGTGAAGCAGAAAATGCGCAGAAGCAATCAGCAAACTCTCTCAAAAAAAAACTTGAAAAACTTTTTTTTTTAGTTGATGGCTTCGTGCGATTAGCACATTTAGCCAGTGTCAAAGTATTTTTTCTTAAAAGTAATGATGATGAATGTAAATAAAAATGAGAAGTGAGAAATGATATACCCCCCAACCCCTCGAGTATCTCAGTAAAGATGTGGGGATTTACTAATTCCTCGGGCGGACTTCTTGGTAGAATTTGAAAAGTAAAATTGCACTGTTTTGTATCATTCGGCAACACTTGCACTTACGAATTAAGTCTTAACGGTTAAAAATCCACCATTATTTCACATTAATATTCGACATAACACAAATTTTAGAAATCAAAACAAAACCGCAGACATGACTCTTCACTTTCCCGCCAAGAAGTCACTTGAAAAAGTCAATAGAATAGAATAGAATAGAATAGAAAAGTTTTTATTAACTTACACACTTAATTATAATACAACATAAATACAATAAATACAATAAATACAACAATAAACGAAAAAATAAATAAATAAAAAAAATATTAGAACAGGCAGTGTGAAGTTAAAGGGCCCTGTCTCAGCATAAGCTGCTGTGTCATTCATGGATGTTCAGAATGACACAGTAGCGCTGTTATTCTGACAGGGCCTGAATATTTATAGGTAGTACAGGTGAAAAGACAAAAGAAAAGAAATTAACAAACAAAAAATAAAATTAAATAATAAATTATATTAAAGACAATAATAAAAGAAAAAGAAAAACACAAACAAATGAACCTGAACATGACTTAAATAATACAGACAAAAAACAAACAAACAAAAAACAAACAAAAAATAGGGATACAAATGCTTTTTTTTAATATTAGAATGAGGCAAACGAGCAGGCGGGTCACCTGACTGATGGGAAGCAATCACCGCCGCCAATGGACACCCGCTAAACCAGAGGAATCGCAGATGCGTTGCCGGCCTTTAAGGAAGATTGCTCGTTTCTTGAAGATCCCTAAGTCGTAATGGTCCGGAAATACCGCCGCCGAGAGCAGGTTCCACAGCACTGTAGTTCGTGGTAAAGAAATACGTGAGAAACGCACAGTAGTAGACCGCCATCCATCAAGACGGTGAGCATGGAAGACAGTCGATTGCGTGTAGCTTCAGTAGCTCAGTGGGTAGACAGACGCAGCTTAGAAAAAGACTTAGGTACCTACCTTCTGTTTTCTCCTTGCCAGTTGCTAGTGTGCGGTTATACGACAACCTTGGTTTTTATAGTTTTAGTTTACATTTACAATAAACAATAATGATTAATAAATAAAAATAATAATAATATTATAATATGAATCCATAATAATATTGTATAATTATTAAAACTAGATAAGTAGATAGGAACATTTTATAATAAGTTAGCCCTCTGATGCTGTACCCTTGCAGGGTGTCACATGAAAATATTCCATCTATTAACATTTCAAGCAACAAGTTATTAAAACTAGCCAAGGAATGCAATGCAATGTTTCTCATGTATGTTACTTTTGTATCTATGCTTTTGTTAAGAAAAATAAATATATAAGTATTTTTTTTATTATTATTATTTATTATAATAAATTGTAATGTGATATATGCAGTAAATGAATTTTGAAATTGAATTTTACACAACACTTAACTTATTATTAAAAAGGATATTGGATCAGGGAAGCGATGTATGAATCGCACCGGTGATTTCAAAATTGTTTTTTTTTTTATAAAATATCTAGATTTTAAATAAATATCGTTTTTAAGATTTCAGCGCCATAACACATAGTTTTGTGTAATCATTAAGCTAGAACATTAAAATAACTACTTACTCTGTTCCGCTGAAACTCACATAGCTGATTCCGCGCCAATGAAAGATTCTACGTACCTACGAAGGAGGTAAAGTTTGAATGTAGCCTCCTCCCAAACTTTTAGCTAATTCGGACTACACGGAGAGGAAGGGGGACAAGCTGCTGAATTGTAACCAGTAATGTTGTATACATTGATATACAATAAAGTACAAAAGTAGGTAGGATAGTGGCATCAGAGTTCGACACTTTAAGCCCAGTCTTCGAGTCTGTCTGTCCGTTCTGGCTGTCTGTCTGTCCCCAGTGTAGCTCATAGACTTTTAGTACTAGAAAGCTGTAATTTGGCATGGATATACATATTAATCACGCCGACAAAGTGGTGAGGTAAAATTTAGAAAAATATGTGCCAACCAAATGGTTGTTTTTGGATACGTGAAAAAATTAACGGTAGTTGTATATATGACGAACTTAAAAGGAAAACTGTTTACGAGTAACAGTCGACCAACTTATAAAATGTACTTGGCGCAATACAAATTCCTCATTGGGAACTACTATGATCAAAGACAAAAACAATGTTGATCAATGGTTCCTGTCGAACACTGGAGCCACTATCTAGGTACTAGACTAGTACTAGTAATATTGGAAGAAATTGCAAAATAAACCGAATTTTAAATAAAAATACGTACTGAATAAAATAATAATAATATTATGACATTGATAACAACGATGTTAGTTGAGAATAATTAAAGTATATGACTTATAGGTATACCTACAAATCTATTGACAACTAAAATAATAGATTATACTTATTATAAAATGTTTTTGTTTTGTTTGTATAATTTTAACGCAAATTTTGTTGCGAAACAAATTACAAAAACACAAATGATGAAAAATTTTCCACGAGCAGGATTTGAACCTGCACCCTTCTGACATACCGGGTCAGGTGCTCTTCCAATTGAGCTATCGTGGTTCTAACCGTGGTTATACCCCAATGCAAAATAAAAAGTACTTTTCGACCCTGCCATGGTTTTAAGCTGGAACCTTCTGATCTGTGGTCAGACGCTTTAGAAGTTGCGCCGCAGGATCATTGTTATGATGTCAGATTTTTTAACATAACGTGCTAATTCAGACTCTTGGCGGGAAAGTGAAGCATCATGACTGCGGTGTTGTTTTATTTTCTTAAATTTCTGTGAAATAATGGTGGTATGGTGGTAATAACCGCTAAGTGTTCATGAACGTGCATGAGTGTTGACCAATAAAAAAAAAACAGTGCAACGTCACTTTTCAAATTTTCTCAAGAAGTTCGCGTGAGGTCTTAGTAATGCCTCTTCTCTTTACTGAGATACTCAAGAATTGGGAGTACATGTATCATTTCTCACTTCGCATCACTATACTTCATCATCATATATTAATAAAAGATAATGCGAGAAAGTTACTTTGACACTGGCTAAAATAATGCTAACAAATGCGCACAAAGCCATCAAGAAAAAGTGCTAATTCGTGATGTGACTATGTTTTGAAACAAAAGAGTGTTAAAGATCATTCTAAATTTAAATAATGAAATGGATGTCCATATAAAGCACAGTAATAATTGTCTCACATCTGTCGCGGAAGACCTCTACCATTGTAATCAAGTCAAATCAAATCAAATAATTTTCAAAAACCTTCCACCGTTATTTCGGATGCCTATTTTCGACTGCGGAAAATAAGAATAGTATTGTAAGTACCTGTTTCTAAACTCTACACAAACCTGCGTGCATTTTAGTTGGTATTTTCAACGTAATATTTCTTTGTAAACATAGTAATTGTCAATCAGCGCTTGCCGAGCACTCTGCCCGCTATGACTAGGGTGCGTGGGAGGGGCGAGGGCGGGCCCGCACATGCTCCGACAAATGTCGCAAATAACTATTGTTTGTTGCGAAACGCACATGTTCCGTAGGAGATGTTGAACCTAGCGTACAGTGATGTTTAGTCAACTTGTGATGTCCACTTCGTTATTAATATTCGGAATGCTCTTTAACCTCAGTCATTTGTTTCAAACTGAAAACTTTAAAATATAATTTCCAATCCAAATCCGTGAATTTTCTTTATTTTTCTTTATAGGGTGTCATTACCAGTGTTCGACACTTTAAACCCTGGGGTTTATTAATAAACAAAGTGTAAGCTTGGAGTAGTTACTCCGTGTTTTGTCTCTTTTACTCTAATATGAAATGAAGTTTACATGACGGGAACAAAACACGGAGTAACTACTCCAAGCTTACACTCTGTTTATTAATACGGGGGTAAGAAATAAGAAATTGTGAAAGTGTTTCACAATTTCTGTCGCCAAGAAATAACAATAGTATTTTATTGAAACAGGATGTCAGTTAGGAAGCAGGTGGTCTGTATTAAATTGCTGCTAAAGACTAAAATCAGTTGGTGACCCGAATTTTTAATGATAAAAGGAAAAAAAATCGATCACTGGTTCCTGTCGAAAACCGCTGCAACTACCCAAATCGTTATTCAGGCAAACAAAACTATTCCTTAACTTCTTACTTTTCTTTTGGTTTGTGGGAAATTTTAATGGGAAATTCAAACGTCATCAAGAATTTAGTTGTTGTTCTGAAACGAGCATACAGGTGCGTTACGTCCCCGCCCGATCCTCTAAATGCCACTACACATTTACAGAATACACTAGTTTAGGCCCAAGACACCGTACTCGTTTCCACGAGTACGAAGAACCAGTTCACACGCGCTCTACACCAGGGACAGACATGTACCTGGGCGCTTCTCTCCTCCACCACGGCCCGGTCAACCGTCAAACCGTCAAACAAGCCCGGTGAAGGTGAAAATGCAGCAATCTCTCTCAAAAAAAAAAGGTGCGTTCCGTTCATAAAGTACCTGTGGCGAATACAAATTTTACTGACATACCGGGTCAGTTGCTCTTCCAATTGAGCTATCGTGGTTATTCCAATTGAGCTAACCAGCCCGCCAAAATTATTCAACACTATTTACTTTTTTACTTTGAAAGCCAAAGGCGCCTATTCAATGTCAACAACTACCGTCATTAACATCTGATCATAATATTTTAATAATACCTGATCCGGTATGTCAGTAGGGTGCAGGTTCAAATCCTGCTCGTGGAAATTTTTTCAACATTTGCGTTTTTGTAATTTGTTTCGCAACAAAATTTGCGTTAAAATTATATATATAAACAAAACAAAAACATTTTATAAATAGCTTTCCAAATTCCTTTACGCCCTGTGATTTTACCAAATTCCTCAAACCGTAACACAACAATGCGAAACAGCGCTGTAGGTGCTGAGAAAATAGGTACCTTAACTATTACATATTTGTTTATTGGTTTCCTTTCAATCTCAAAGCGACACTTTCGGAAGAGTTTCCAGGTGACGTTCGTCGAATCGGCGACCTCACAGGAAGCGTCGGCGGACCGGGGAAGTGGCACGCCGTCGATCGCCGGCTAGTTGCAGCCTGTAGCTATATTGTGGATAGAGATTCGAGTAGCGACAGGAAAAAATATTTACTGAAGTTAGTCACAACAACTTGTATGTTAAATGAAGTGTCGGTAGCCGATGGTCGTGTCGAATGCGAGAAATCCTGGTTTCATATTCATTCATATTTAAATTGCCTAACCATATTTGCTTTCTAGGTAGGTTAGTGTGACTGTTATTAATAATGAATGAGATATTGCAATTTTTTTTACATAGTTTTATTGTTACCCTTTCAATCTCCCTTTGACCACTTACTCTGCAAAGGGTTCGTTTGGCAAGGCAAAGGCAAGTTTAACGTAAAAAGTGTTTTTTATGTAAACGTTAACTAATAGTAGTTGATAACACTGGCACAATAAGAGGTGGACCGGGATCGACAGAGAAATGTGCTTTACGAAGCACAGATAATCTCAAAATATTTTTAAAAAAATTGTGAAATTTTCTCAAAGTGTTAAAATTTCAAATAATGATAAATCCCCAGACATGATACCCCGAGATATATTTAACTCGGCCACCCATCCGGTGACCCGGCATTGCGTTGCGCCAAACCAATATAATAAATCAATAAACCTTATCAAATTTCGCATGCGTGACATCCGCGCCTCACAGTTTAATCACTACGACGACGCTTTCCCAGTGACTGTCGCGACAGCTGAATCAATAATTTTAAGAGAAGATTTTACAAATAATAGCGTTTTACGTTTTTATGGAACATTAAAGAACATAATTTAGCATATTACACCTTCATTCTTTTTCTTTTGCAATCACTATGTAACACGCTTTTGTTTATAAAAATATTGGGTCTGTTAAATTAAATTATTTTTAAATTTTTAGTTCTTTCTTTTATTTACAAGTAGTAAAAGCTTGTTTTTAAAAAAAAAGTTTTTTAAATTTTATTTTTAACTTTTTAGTATTTTTGAATGACATGTTTATACACCTGCATACCATTCAGCCTTCGGTACGTGCTCACCTTGGCATTGAGTCATCCATCTAATCCATCGAAGACAAAATCCACATTCATAATAATCGGAACGAACGAACTTATTTTCCCGAGTTCTTATGGCCACCTTCCAGTTCCATCATCAGACCCTGGTTACCATCTAACACCAAAGTACTCGTCAAGCCGAAACTTACGAGCCCAAACTCGATGGGGTTGTGTCGTTTCATTACCGAGTACCTATGGCCATCTTCCAGCTCTATCATCAGACCCTGGTTACCATCTAGCACCAAAGTACTCGTCAAGAGGGATCAAACGATTCCAAACTCGATGGGATTGTGTCGTTTAACTACCGGGTTCCTATGGCCACCTTCCGATTCCATCATCAGATCAACTCTATATCATAATATTTTTGCATTGTCATTCGATTTACACATGCACGCAAAATTTCAGCTCAATTCGTCAACAGGAAGGGGGGTCAAATTTCAATTACTAGATTTGACCCAAACAAACAAATAAATATACCTATATATAACCCTATATATAAACCGGAGAAACTTAAAAATAAAAGGTTGTATAAACGCGAGTATAACCGTAAAAGTAGTTTTATTTAAATGTGTACGTGTAAAATTTAGAAAACCATATTTTTAGTTTATTCATTTGAAGTTTTTGGGATAATGTAATGTGGAATTCTTCATCACTCTGTAGTGAGTGACTAAATAAGGTTACACAATTAACAAGATTGATAAATTATTATTGCAATGACAATAATTAACATAGTTTATACTCATTTTCGCCTGGTTATACCTTAATCAACCTCTAAGGGACTGGCTATCTTATCTCGTCTGAACATAAAAATGCTTTATTTATTTATTTATTTATTTATTATATTGGCATACACAACAGGTAACAATCAAATAAAAGTAGAAAACAGAAATTACATAGATTAAAACTAGATCGAGACCCAAAAAACGTGTACACACAGCATTATATAAAAATTTTGACGCAAACATACGTACTTGTCACCATGACAAAATTAAAAATTAATAAAAACAGCAATCTACAGACTCAAATTAAAAATTAAAGACTAATAAAAACTATAAATGAATCAAATTACAATAAATTAAACTATAAAGAATTAAATAAAGTTACAATTAATTAATTAAATTAAATTAAATTAAATTGGATTCCAAATACGTACAGTAAAACAGAAGATTGACAACAGAAAGATTACTACTTATTATCTTAGTATAATATTATAATAGATCAGAGTCGATTTATTTATAAAGCTTCGAAATCATAATAATGGGTAATAGTCCTGAGGTCTGTTTGAAAATGTGAAATGGCTTTTAACTAATAAACAAATTGTAGTTATTATATTTAAGGAGAAGGGGGAGAGTATCTACGACATGTTGTCAAATTTTCAAATAATATATTCAATTAATGAGATCCAAGTAAGATTAAAAATTCCGGCAATAAAGTGACAATTTAACATTGGTTCATCGTCCCGCAGGTGGGGTAAGGACAGGGTGAAGGGGCAGGGGTGGTAATTGCTGGAGATGATGTTTAATAAGTTTTTAATGGCGTCGAGACGGAGCGACCCACCGTTTTACTCGATCTTCAAATATTCTAGACGGTACCGTTTGAATACAAAAGTAAAAGAGGTTATAAAACAATCGATAATAAAAAAAGGGTTTGGATTTGTAAACTATTATAAGTAGCTTTGGCATCGTCGTATATAGTTAGTAAAAAGAAAACTACAGTAAGTTGTATTTTTACTAGACGATAAATGCGTTTTTTTGTTAATTTGTGAAATTAAATCAGCTTGCGGTCCACGCATAGTGCTTTCAAATGCGCTGAAAGACCTATTCGCAAGTTGTAAAGATATTAACTAGATATTAATATTAGAAACTGAAGAAAATAAAGGAGATTATGTGAGTTACACAAGTTTAGCTTTACGTTTACAGTCGTTAGATACGGCCAACGGCCGTGTGCGTCGTCGTTATTATAAAAATTATAACACTTGGAATTGGCAGTTTTTGGGGACGGCGCTGCTTGTTTTCTCCCCAAAAAATCTTTTCATCAGTTCTAAATTTCTTTATAAGAAACTTATTTTAAAACGATCCTTTATGATTACACATAAAAAAGATCATTTCCGTCATAAAATCACTTATTTATCGTGGGTCGTTCTATTACTGAAGGGTTTGAATTTGTCGGCAACTGGGTGCAGGCGACCCTTAAAAGGGGTTCGCTGCCCTCGCAGAGAGAAGGAAAATCGCGTATTAGCTGAGCTGGGACATTTGGGAAAGTGTACTCACCCACCTCTTCGGTTTTCGCGAAACGTTTGTTAATTTTATAATTCATCATCCTTTTTGAACCATTTTCCTTTATTAATAATTTATGTTAACCCTTTTGATTCGTCAGAAGAATAATTGACATAACATCAATTATTTCTAATGGGCGAAACCTACATATCGCAGCTTTTTCTCGTATGCATATACAATAAACAGTGGTCACAATAAAAAGCTTTTATTCAAATGTAACAATGAACTCAAAAGTGGCGATTATGCTAATTGTGGTTTAGTTTTGTTATAAAAAGTGGGCGTCAACAATAAGCGTATTCAATAGTTGCATTGATTGTTTGCGAAAATATTTTGACAGGAAAATTTTTGGTTGCGCCGCTGTCAAAATTGGCGCCTAATTTGGTGCGCGCGCTCGGGGCCGCCCACTTAATTTGAAATTAGAACTGTAACTTTTTTATTGCAGCCACGTGGCGACAGGATTGGAACAGTGCCATTGTGCCGGCGGCGGGTGTGTGTTTTATTTTATTCTTTTGTCACACGTTGATACTTCTAGATACAGATAATTCTATGCGCTTGGCAGTGGCTAGGTAGTTTTTGTTCCGAGTTTTCTTTCTAGATTTTTCTCGAAAGAAGACTGCTTTATTTATTTGTGCTAAAATAATAAAAGTGGCTTTAAAAACAAACAGCAAACTTGAATAAAACTACATTTAACTTGTATTTACTACATTTCACTTGTATTTTATTTAAGGTTTGGTTTAAAGGGAGAATTTTAATATTTTTTTATTTATTTCTTTTACAGAAAAAGAGAGTTTCAGATGGGTTCTGTGCATATTGGTAAGTCAAAGTTTACGTTTACTCTTTACAAGTATGTTTACTCTTCTTATTTGAACGAAATGTTATACAGCTATGACAAAAGTTTCCATTTTATATCAAATGAATTATTCCTTTTAATAAGTTGTGGAAAGACAAAATAATTACGTGCTTAAGCTGTATATCCTTAAAAGAAATTACAAGCTTTATCAAAAAAGTTTACATACCCGACGGTCCTAAACAGCTCTGGCTTTTGGGATTTTTTTTCCCTGTTTTAAATTATTTTTCATGGCAAAACTCGTCGTCGGTTAAATCATTAATATGTCAATTTTCTATAATGAAATAGATACCAAATAATACCACCAAATACGTTAGACAACTAAACATTTGCACAATTTTAAATCTTTTTTAACTTCGTTGGTCATTTTTTATTGCACAATCAACACCAAAAAGCCCCCGACGCGACGTCCCTAAACAGCTAACTGGCTTTTGAGAACTTTATTTTTTTCTCTGTTTCAAATTATTTTCCATGGCAAAACGGCGGTGGCCGTTTACTCGTCGCCAGTGCGCGATGTCAAACGAACACGAGGCAGTCTTAAAAGCTCACCAATTAGGGCTAAAAGCACCTTCGGGCCGAAGCTTGGGGTGCGGTTTCGTTCGCTCATCAATTTTGTACAACGCTCTTTCCCAAGTTAAAAACTTTAGCTTCGCAAAAATCTAATGAAAGTGGGCGCTGGCGGGCTGCGATTTGTTTTTGTGTACATCGGATGTTGTGATTAATATATGAACGTTAATGTGTATCTGGGGTTTCGTGATTTCTTCTCGAATTCTGCGACATTATTTATGTCAAATGTCATTGCGGAAATTGCTAATATTCGAATACTTTCAACTATGTATACATTTAACCTAAACTATTAAGTATTTGTTGATTTTTATTTTATTAAATACGTTAAAAGAAAACCGATACAACTTATATAAAATGAGAAAATCCATTCTAGATTAAGCTTTTTTTACCATTTTTATAGTGTTGAAATAAAAAACTTTGTCCTGCTCCTAAGGATAGGGTATCATTACCCCTTATTTACTATATAATATACCCGAAGGAGGTGTGGGAACCGTTTGCCGGCGGCAAGTGGCAAGTCTTATTCCCATACCGCTATTGAATAACTAATAGTTTAGTATTTATAGAATCTTATAGTGTGCACACACGATGCACACTTTATGTATGATCTCGCGATCACACAACTTAAGATGATAGAAAATGATACGAAAATCTTGATATGATAAAATGATTGATTTATTTGATTGCTACAATGAGTAAGTCTACATTGAATGCTATGCAAACGTGTACTAATTAATTAGGTAATTGCCGCGCGCAGGTAAAGCGCTGACACTACACTATTGTATAGTGCTTGCACTGTACATGCTCCCGGCCACGAGAAGATCTCAATGAGATAAAAAGGATAAAAAAATATAAAATTATCAATAACATAAAAAATATAAAAAACTGTATAAAAACATGATAAAAAATATTATGACAATTATTATGCAAAATGTTTCCTAAAATCTGGTGACGTTGCTCTGTCCACGATGGCGCCACTGCTGCCGGGTTGATCTTCTTGCACGTCTTCTGTTGTCCGCTTTGCTACCGTGGCGTAGTGAACGGACGGTGCATCTGTTTCCTGTGATGTGCTCATGCTCGTTCGGGTTTTAGATCTAGACCTTCGAAGTGCAGAGAACCGTATCGCAGGCGCGGGCGTGGGAGTGGGCAGCCCACCGTCGGCAGCCGTACTTCGTCCCGCTGCTATGGGTCGCCATCGGCACTGGATTCTTTTAATTATTAATGTTGCACCTATGACAGCGGCTATCCCAAGTAGCACATAAATCATGGTGTAGTGATGGATGTCATGATACGAGATCGTTTCTGCTAGTGGGTCGACTTGCTTAATCTCACTGATTTTCTTTCCGATTTCAGATTGTTCTTCCTGATGTGTTTGATTCAGTGCAGTAAATTTTGGGATAGTTATATTAACAACATCGTTAATCGGTGCAATATAAGGTAAGTAAACATCTGGAGCAGCCTTGAATTGTGTCATATGTTGCCTAGTAGACAAAATTGTAAACTCAGCTGTCTTGATAACGCAGTCGCTACCTGTATGAATGAGGCCGGCGCGCGTCAGCTGTTGTGCGGTCACCTGATCCCCACACATCGCCTTCACTTGACACATATCACAACAAAAATAAATAAACGTATTGATGTTGCTTGTCTCAACCCATTTGTTTTTGCAGGTTTCTTTTATTAATTTACATTCTTTTTCTTCTTCTTCACAAAAACTCTTGTCTCCCTTTACTTGATATTCTGGCTTTTTGATATGACAGTAATATTTGTCTGATATTATTAAACATGATTGTAAATCACTTTCCGTTAACATAAAGTAGTTGTCTGTCTTCATATTAATTGAAATGTAAGTTGATATTGGAACGACTTGTAAAGTTTGATTTTCATATATATGTGGTATTGATATGATCTTCATGATTTCGTAAGTATCTCGACTGATGAGGGGAAGTTTTAACTCGAAAATTAACATGTCATCTAACATTCTTGTCCGCACGCGAAGTAATTCATAAACTTTTCTTAGTTCAGTGTGTATGTTGTCGACTGGCAGCAAAACATCCTTGTTAAGTTTTGTTGAAATAGTGCTCAACTCTGTGATCAATTGTTCAGGTGATAGCAGATGAAAATTAAATCGTCCATGATATATATCGGTCATGGTGTCCAATAACGTCGTTTGAATGTTTTTCAGGTTACTCAGTAAGTTGTTTGCTATTATAGCTCCGGTGTTAAATGAGCTGACTAAATGGTTGACTTGTGCTTCGCTTTTTAGTTTGTTGCAGGCTTGGTCTAATAAATTCATATGTTGGTTTATTGCTTTATGTTGTTGATTAATTGTGGCTTCAGTGCGTTTTAAAAGATTATATTCAGCTTCAATTATTGTTGTCTGATTTTTCCAAAGTGACACTATGTGTTGTTCATTTTTTCGAACAAGAGCGATATCCTTTTTGTACTGTTCGGCGAATCTCTCATCCAAGACGCCGAACAAACTGTTTGCAACGTAACCAAGGCCATTGATAAGGCCGCGCTTACGACGTCTGACAGGTCGGGCTCGTTTTTGCTGACCGAGTAACAATGTGTCATAGTACTCTAGTTCCGTAAACCCGTGATGTAATTGTAATAATATAGTATCACAATGCGCGTGCTGTTTGATAGTATCACATGTCGTTTTTAATGATTGTAAATAGTTTTCTAACACTTTTGTACCTTGCCAATAAGGTTGCATATCGTAATACACAACGATTTTCCATTCGTCTCGAACCATTATCATGTCTGATATTTTGTCAAAGTATAAACGTTGATTTTCTCGGAATTGTGTTACGTTGATAGTGCCTTCTGTGCTTGATATTACATTCGTGAATATTAATAGTATTATTGATAATAGAGACATCCAATTGAACTTTCGAGCAGAACTGTAGTTCACACGAGGCGCAGTGTTACTTGATGCATGAGTGACGCTTGATTGTGACGTAGTTGGAGTGACGTCACGCTGTGCTGATGTGGGCGAGTTGTTGTCACTTTGATTTTCTAATAGAGGTGATATCTTAGTTATTGGTCGTTTTAGGATACCATTCTTGGTTTTTAGCGACACAACTCGAACATATCCATCTCTGCCGGGGTGAAGCTCAACAATTCTGCCAAGCGGCCACTTTCCAGGCGGGAGGTTTACGTCATGGATGATTACGACGTCATTGATTTGAGGATTGGCTTTTGGATGAAGCCATTTACTACGTGCTGAAAGTTGACATAAATATTCTGTTCGCCAACGTTTCCATACGTCATCAAAGATTTTTTGTGTGAGTTGCCATCTCGTGCGTAAGTCTCTTTCAGTTTCTATAATTGTTAAGGTCGGCCCACTTGCAAGAAAGTGTGATGGTGTGAGGCAATCCAGGTCTTCAGGTTCTTCACTAAGAGCACATAACGGTCTGGTGTTCAGACATGCCTCTACTTGGGTCAGTAAGGTCGTGTACTCCTCAAACGTCAGTTTTTGTTCACCAATTACTCTTTTGAGGTGGTACTTCAAGCTCTTTACCGCTGCTTCCCAGAGGCCCCCTGCACTGGGCCATGATGGTGCGTTAAAGTGCCACTGGATCTCCATTGAAGTGATTTCTTTGAAGAATTGATCATCTAGAGATTTTTGAATGTTGATAAACTCTTTATTTAAGATGCTGTTGGCCCCCACGAAGTTAGTGCCATTATCGCTATAGATATGGCTTGGGGTACCGCGCCTGGCGGCCATTCTGCGAAGTGCAGCTAAAAATGCTGAAGAGCTTAGGTCTGACACCAATTCGAGATGGACCGCCTTTGTAGCCATACAGACGAACACGGCGATATATCCTTTCGTTGTTCTCACCCCACGACCTTTATTAGTTTTCACGTCAACAAAGCCCGTGAAATCCACTCCTGTGTGATGAAAAGGCCGAGTCGGATTTGTGCGTGCTGATGGTAGATCGCCCATTAATTGTTCTTGCTTGATCGGGCTGTGCCGTTTGCAGGTGACACATTTTCGGAGTTGCTTTTTTACGGCTCTCATACCACCCACGATCCAGTATTTCTGTCGTAGCCAGGTAAGTGTTAAACGGGCTCCACCATGAAGTGTCATTTGATGACCTTGTTCGATAAGTAGGTTTGATACATGATTGTTGTTAGGTATGATAAATGGATGTCTCATGTTTTGATTCATGCTTGCGTTGTTTAGCCGTCCGCCAACTCTCATTAGGCCATCTTGATCGATAAATGGATTTAATTTTGTCAAATTGCTCTTGATGTTTATTTTTTGGTGTTTTTGGAGGCTGATAATTTCTTCTTTAAATTCAATATTTTGTACTTTTTTGATGATAAGATTTGATGCTTTTCGTAATTCATTTATCGTTAGGTAGCTTGGTTTGTGTTGATTGCGCGAAAAAGGACGCATAAGCCACGCTAGTAAATGAGTCACTCGATTGATATTACTAGAATTAATTAATAATTTTGTTACTATGTCTTCACATTGCGTCACAACATTGATATCGAATGATTTTTTCATTTCTTCTTTAGTGATAAAAATTGACTTCTGCTTGTCTATTTCATTTTCTTCGAACGTTGATAACCATTGTGGACCCTGCCACCAAAGGGGGTGGCTTCTAAGTTTTTCAATTAAAATGCCTCTGCTAGCAGAGTCAGCGGGGTTTTCGGCTGATCTAACATAGTTCCATTTATCTGCTGGTGCTATCTCGATAATCTGCTTGACTCTATTGGCCACAAACGGTTTCCAGCGGCTAGAGTCCCCTTGAAGCCATCCGAGGACTGCCGTAGAATCCGACCAACAGAATATCTTTACATCTCTGAGTGATAACCCATTTACTACTACTTTCATTAGTTTTGACAACAATAGTGCGGCGCTGAGCTCTAGTCTTGGCAAAGTGATTGTTTTGTTAATAGGCACAAGTTTCGATTTTGCAGCTACTATTGTTATTCGTGACTGATTTTTGATGTTGGATTTTTTATTAATCTTACAATAGATTACACATGCGTAAGCTTTTGATGATGAGTCACAGAACCCATGTAACTCTATGTCTCCGTATTCATTTGTTTCCAACCATCTTGGTATTGTTATCTCTTCAATTAATGACAGATCTGTTTTTAGTTTTTGCCATTCCTTGTTTATATTTTCCGGTACTTGCTCATCCCACTGAAGGTTAAGTGACCAGACACTTTGAAACAAAAGCTTTAGTTTTGTTGTAATTGGTGCCAGCCAACCAAGAGGATCGAAAATTTTGGAAATGTCTGATAGTAAAGATCTTTTGGTGGCTGGTTTTGTTGATTTTAGATCAATCTTGATTTGGAATGTGAACTGATCCTTCTGAGGGTGCCAGCGCAGCCCTAATGTTTTGGTTGATTCCGAGTGTCTGAATTCAAATGTTTGTTGATGTTTTGAAATGACGTCATCTGATAATTCTGGTTTGTTCGACGACCATTTTCTTAAGTTGAATCCGCCCGATCTAAGTAAGTTGATAAGGTCTATTTTCAACTGGATGGCGGAATTCAAATCATGATGCCCCGAAAGAACGTCATCCATGTAAAATTGATTTTCTAAAACTTTTGCTGCTGCAGGATATTTTGAGCGCTCATCTTCTGCGAGCTGCCTCAATGTCATCATGGCCAAGAACGGTGCCGATTTTGTACCATATGTGACAGTCGTGAGTTGATATTCACGTAAGACGTCATTCGGGTTGTCTCGCCAAACTATTTTTTGATATTTTTGATCGTTATCATTGCATAAGATTTGCCGAAACATCTTCTCAATGTCGGCTGTGAACGCATATTCATATTTTCTCCATCTTAAAATGAGTGTAAATAAATCATGTTGTAAATTGGGGCCACTGTACATAAGTTCATTTAAACTGTAGCCTGATGAAGTCTTCGCTGACGCGTTAAAAACGACTCGTAACGCTGTTGTTGACGAGTCCGCTCGCAATACACACAAGTGAGGTAAAATGCAATCTGGCTGTTCTTTGTACACACACTCGCGCATGTGTCCCAATTGAATGTATTCGTTAATAAACGATTTATAGTCTTGTGCAATCTTTCTATTTTTAGCGAATTTATTTTCCAGTTGAAAAAATTGAGCGACAGCTCGCTTCTTCGAATCTCCGATTTTTTCTTCGATATTTGATTTTAGAGGCAGCCTCACGACGTAACGACCATCGTCTCTGCGGAGCGTCTCTGATTTAAATTGTTTGATGCAAATGTCATCTTCAGCTGACATATTCGTGATGTTTTCCGAGATTTCTTCCATGGCCCAAAACCTTTGTATGTCGTCTATGTTGTTCAGTACAACATTACATTGGTAGGACTTCACGTTTCCGGATAGTATCCACCCTAGGTGGGTTTGCTGGGCTACGGGTTGTGACTCATGCTCTTTTATTATACCGGCCATGATAATATCTGAATATACCTCGGCGCCTAGTAACACGTCGACAGGGCGGCTGACGTTAAAATCTGGGTCAGCTAGCTGAATGTTCTGTAGGTATGACCATGAGGGTTTGCTAAAGGTTTGATTAGGTAAATTGTTTATCAAGTTCTTCATTATAAATACATCAGTATTGCATGTGAAATCTGAGTACAATGAAGAAGCTGTTATGTTGATCACACCCCTACTGTTGTTTTGATTGGTGCCAACTCCAAATATAACACCCTTGCATGCCCGACGTGGAAGGTTTAATAGTTGAGCAGCATTCTCGGAGATGAGGGATGCTTGGGATCCTTGATCGATAAGGGCTCTCAACTTGTATATTGATCCGTTATCCGCCTTTATTTGAATGATTGCAGTGGCTAATAAAATTTCGGAAATGTTGTTGTTCGAAACATGCGTCACATTAGTTTTCTGTTTCTGTGAAGTCGAGGGCAATGCACTTGATTTGTTACTTGAACCGGCCAACGTCAGCTGATAGGCGTCATGTAGCAGCGTATTGTGGCGTGCGTTACATACACGACACCTTGCTTCAGAAAAACAAGTCTTATCTTTGTGATTGTAAAGACAATTCTTGCATAACTTGTACTTCTCGATGGTATTTAATTTAGTTTCGGCATTAGCTTCTAAAAATGTATTGCAATGAAATAACCCATGATTATCTTTACATAGCGGACAAATATGACTTGTTTGGGTCCTTGTTGTATAACTTTTGTAAACAGGGTGGCGATAAGGCTTGTTTGGTTCTAATTTTGTTTTTTCAAAAACGGTATTGATCTTGTTTTGATGTTGAAGTGGTTTTCTGTTATGTTGATGTTGATAGTTGCTTGTATCTTTTTCACTAGAATGCGCAAATGATCGAGGTGCGCTCTGCTTACGACGCGCCGACTCGAGTGACGTATATTTATTTTCTATGAACTTTAAGAACTCGGTTAGTGATGGTAGCTCTCTCGGTTTTTCTAATGACTCGATATACTCGCTGTGTGTCTGAGTATCCAGTTTTTGAGCCAATAAGTGAATGATGAGTGGATCCCATGTTGATATGTCCACATTGAGGTTCTTGATAGCGTTCAAGCATTCGTTGGTGGTGTCAAACAAGTTTTTTATAAGAGTGTCTGATTGTTGCTGCATAGTGGGTACTGACAGAAGAGTATTAAGATGAGAGCTGAATATCAGTTTAATATTGTTGTAGCGGTGATTAAGAATATCCCAGCATACTTGATAGTTTTCTGAACTGATATTAAGATGTTGAATGAGACGCTCGGGTTCTCCTTTAAGTTTGCTTTTCAAAAATTGTAGTTTTTGGGCACTTGATATTGATTTATTGTTATGTATTGTTTCACAAAATAAATCTTTAAATGATGTCCATTTTTGATAACTGCCAGTGAATATAGGGACTTCAATTTTCGGGGTGCAGTGTTCACGATGAGACGCTGACATCATTTTGTTATTGATTGTTCTTTTCATGCTTAAAAATAGCTGCTCATATTTACTGAACGTCTTCTCGTACTCTTCATCTTCCTCATACGATTCGCTATCTATATCCCAGTGCAGATTGTCAATAGTGGTCCACCTTGATTGGATATTTTTCAAAACGTCTTCGGCTTCCCACTTCTCTGATATACTTTCAAGGTCAATATTAGCAATGGTTCGTGAAAATGCTTTAAAATTACTTTTTTGCTTGCGTAACAATTCATCTAACCTACTGGCATTACCTCGAGATATCGTAGATTGCTCTGTCGGGGTACGAGTGGCGGATAAATCTTGATTTTTGGATTCGCGACTCGATGACGGGTTCGCTGGCGACAGATCCCTTTTCTTCGTTTCGCCGGTATGAAATTGCTCGATGGTATTTCTTGCTTCTTGATAATAGCTCATAGTTTTTTGATAAATATTCTCAGTAAAATAGTTACCGTCACGTCTTTCAAACTCACATAATTGCAGATGATTTGATTGGAACTCTTCCCAGTAGGTATCCAGTGTTTGTATACGTTTCTTGATATTAACCGAAGTTCTACGTTCGAGTGGCTCTTTTTTGAAGTTGATGAGAATGTTCTCCATAGCTCCCATCAGCTGTTGTTGATTTGCAAAAATGTCTTCCATGGTGCTCATGATTGATTGATATTGAGCTGTGCACTGTTTATAATGAAAACAGTTTATGCTGCTACTTACAAGGTGTGCGCACCAGTACCCTCTTTACGATATGTGCGGGCTCGTCTCAATTCAGCCGGTGAGACCCGCTTGTGGGAGGCCAGCCGAACCGATTCGCTATCGCAAAAGTGCACAAGAACACACACTGTTAATATATTGTTTGCAGCCGTAGATGTCGATGACGTAGTCAGGTGAACGTGACCACAGGTTGGTGTCCGTGTATGCAGGCGTAGGTAATCCACAAGTATTACGTCACACTCGCGAACTCTGATCCCGCTTACACGAAAGCTCGAAGGACCATAAAGATGTATGATCTCGCGATCACACAACTTAAGATGATAGAAAATGATACGAAAATCTTGATATGATAAAATGATTGATTTATTTGATTGCTACAATGAGTAAGTCTACATTGAATGCTATGCAAACGTGTACTAATTAATTAGGTAATTGCCGCGCGCAGGTAAAGCGCTGACACTACACTATTGTATAGTGCTTGCACTGTACATGCTCCCGGCCACGAGAAGATCTCAATGAGATAAAAAGGATAAAAAAATATAAAATTATCAATAACATAAAAAATATAAAAAACTGTATAAAAACATGATAAAAAATATTATGACAATTATTATGCAAAATGTTTCCTAAAATCTGGTGACGTTGCTCTGTCCACGATGGCGCCACTGCTGCCGGGTTGATCTTCTTGCACGTCTTCTGTTGTCCGCTTTGCTACCGTGGCGTAGTGAACGGACGGTGCATCTGTTTCCTGTGATGTGCTCATGCTCGTTCGGGTTTTAGATCTAGACCTTCGAAGTGCAGAGAACCGTATCGCAGGCGCGGGCGTGGGAGTGGGCAGCCCACCGTCGGCAGCCGTACTTCGTCCCGCTGCTATGGGTCGCCATCGGCACTGGATTCTTTTAATTATTAATGTTGCACCTATGACAGCGGCTATCCCAAGTAGCACATAAATCATGGTGTAGTGATGGATGTCATGATACGAGATCGTTTCTGCTAGTGGGTCGACTTGCTTAATCTCACTGATTTTCTTTCCGATTTCAGATTGTTCTTCCTGATGTGTTTGATTCAGTGCAGTAAATTTTGGGATAGTTATATTAACAACATCGTTAATCGGTGCAATATAAGGTAAGTAAACATCTGGAGCAGCCTTGAATTGTGTCATATGTTGCCTAGTAGACAAAATTGTAAACTCAGCTGTCTTGATAACGCAGTCGCTACCTGTATGAATGAGGCCGGCGCGCGTCAGCTGTTGTGCGGTCACCTGATCCCCACACATCGCCTTCACTTGACACATATCACAACAAAAATAAATAAACGTATTGATGTTGCTTGTCTCAACCCATTTGTTTTTGCAGGTTTCTTTTATTAATTTACATTCTTTTTCTTCTTCTTCACAAAAACTCTTGTCTCCCTTTACTTGATATTCTGGCTTTTTGATATGACAGTAATATTTGTCTGATATTATTAAACATGATTGTAAATCACTTTCCGTTAACATAAAGTAGTTGTCTGTCTTCATATTAATTGAAATGTAAGTTGATATTGGAACGACTTGTAAAGTTTGATTTTCATATATATGTGGTATTGATATGATCTTCATGATTTCGTAAGTATCTCGACTGATGAGGGGAAGTTTTAACTCGAAAATTAACATGTCATCTAACATTCTTGTCCGCACGCGAAGTAATTCATAAACTTTTCTTAGTTCAGTGTGTATGTTGTCGACTGGCAGCAAAACATCCTTGTTAAGTTTTGTTGAAATAGTGCTCAACTCTGTGATCAATTGTTCAGGTGATAGCAGATGAAAATTAAATCGTCCATGATATATATCGGTCATGGTGTCCAATAACGTCGTTTGAATGTTTTTCAGGTTACTCAGTAAGTTGTTTGCTATTATAGCTCCGGTGTTAAATGAGCTGACTAAATGGTTGACTTGTGCTTCGCTTTTTAGTTTGTTGCAGGCTTGGTCTAATAAATTCATATGTTGGTTTATTGCTTTATGTTGTTGATTAATTGTGGCTTCAGTGCGTTTTAAAAGATTATATTCAGCTTCAATTATTGTTGTCTGATTTTTCCAAAGTGACACTATGTGTTGTTCATTTTTTCGAACAAGAGCGATATCCTTTTTGTACTGTTCGGCGAATCTCTCATCCAAGACGCCGAACAAACTGTTTGCAACGTAACCAAGGCCATTGATAAGGCCGCGCTTACGACGTCTGACAGGTCGGGCTCGTTTTTGCTGACCGAGTAACAATGTGTCATAGTACTCTAGTTCCGTAAACCCGTGATGTAATTGTAATAATATAGTATCACAATGCGCGTGCTGTTTGATAGTATCACATGTCGTTTTTAATGATTGTAAATAGTTTTCTAACACTTTTGTACCTTGCCAATAAGGTTGCATATCGTAATACACAACGATTTTCCATTCGTCTCGAACCATTATCATGTCTGATATTTTGTCAAAGTATAAACGTTGATTTTCTCGGAATTGTGTTACGTTGATAGTGCCTTCTGTGCTTGATATTACATTCGTGAATATTAATAGTATTATTGATAATAGAGACATCCAATTGAACTTTCGAGCAGAACTGTAGTTCACACGAGGCGCAGTGTTACTTGATGCATGAGTGACGCTTGATTGTGACGTAGTTGGAGTGACGTCACGCTGTGCTGATGTGGGCGAGTTGTTGTCACTTTGATTTTCTAATAGAGGTGATATCTTAGTTATTGGTCGTTTTAGGATACCATTCTTGGTTTTTAGCGACACAACTCGAACATATCCATCTCTGCCGGGGTGAAGCTCAACAATTCTGCCAAGCGGCCACTTTCCAGGCGGGAGGTTTACGTCATGGATGATTACGACGTCATTGATTTGAGGATTGGCTTTTGGATGAAGCCATTTACTACGTGCTGAAAGTTGACATAAATATTCTGTTCGCCAACGTTTCCATACGTCATCAAAGATTTTTTGTGTGAGTTGCCATCTCGTGCGTAAGTCTCTTTCAGTTTCTATAATTGTTAAGGTCGGCCCACTTGCAAGAAAGTGTGATGGTGTGAGGCAATCCAGGTCTTCAGGTTCTTCACTAAGAGCACATAACGGTCTGGTGTTCAGACATGCCTCTACTTGGGTCAGTAAGGTCGTGTACTCCTCAAACGTCAGTTTTTGTTCACCAATTACTCTTTTGAGGTGGTACTTCAAGCTCTTTACCGCTGCTTCCCAGAGGCCCCCTGCACTGGGCCATGATGGTGCGTTAAAGTGCCACTGGATCTCCATTGAAGTGATTTCTTTGAAGAATTGATCATCTAGAGATTTTTGAATGTTGATAAACTCTTTATTTAAGATGCTGTTGGCCCCCACGAAGTTAGTGCCATTATCGCTATAGATATGGCTTGGGGTACCGCGCCTGGCGGCCATTCTGCGAAGTGCAGCTAAAAATGCTGAAGAGCTTAGGTCTGACACCAATTCGAGATGGACCGCCTTTGTAGCCATACAGACGAACACGGCGATATATCCTTTCGTTGTTCTCACCCCACGACCTTTATTAGTTTTCACGTCAACAAAGCCCGTGAAATCCACTCCTGTGTGATGAAAAGGCCGAGTCGGATTTGTGCGTGCTGATGGTAGATCGCCCATTAATTGTTCTTGCTTGATCGGGCTGTGCCGTTTGCAGGTGACACATTTTCGGAGTTGCTTTTTTACGGCTCTCATACCACCCACGATCCAGTATTTCTGTCGTAGCCAGGTAAGTGTTAAACGGGCTCCACCATGAAGTGTCATTTGATGACCTTGTTCGATAAGTAGGTTTGATACATGATTGTTGTTAGGTATGATAAATGGATGTCTCATGTTTTGATTCATGCTTGCGTTGTTTAGCCGTCCGCCAACTCTCATTAGGCCATCTTGATCGATAAATGGATTTAATTTTGTCAAATTGCTCTTGATGTTTATTTTTTGGTGTTTTTGGAGGCTGATAATTTCTTCTTTAAATTCAATATTTTGTACTTTTTTGATGATAAGATTTGATGCTTTTCGTAATTCATTTATCGTTAGGTAGCTTGGTTTGTGTTGATTGCGCGAAAAAGGACGCATAAGCCACGCTAGTAAATGAGTCACTCGATTGATATTACTAGAATTAATTAATAATTTTGTTACTATGTCTTCACATTGCGTCACAACATTGATATCGAATGATTTTTTCATTTCTTCTTTAGTGATAAAAATTGACTTCTGCTTGTCTATTTCATTTTCTTCGAACGTTGATAACCATTGTGGACCCTGCCACCAAAGGGGGTGGCTTCTAAGTTTTTCAATTAAAATGCCTCTGCTAGCAGAGTCAGCGGGGTTTTCGGCTGATCTAACATAGTTCCATTTATCTGCTGGTGCTATCTCGATAATCTGCTTGACTCTATTGGCCACAAACGGTTTCCAGCGGCTAGAGTCCCCTTGAAGCCATCCGAGGACTGCCGTAGAATCCGACCAACAGAATATCTTTACATCTCTGAGTGATAACCCATTTACTACTACTTTCATTAGTTTTGACAACAATAGTGCGGCGCTGAGCTCTAGTCTTGGCAAAGTGATTGTTTTGTTAATAGGCACAAGTTTCGATTTTGCAGCTACTATTGTTATTCGTGACTGATTTTTGATGTTGGATTTTTTATTAATCTTACAATAGATTACACATGCGTAAGCTTTTGATGATGAGTCACAGAACCCATGTAACTCTATGTCTCCGTATTCATTTGTTTCCAACCATCTTGGTATTGTTATCTCTTCAATTAATGACAGATCTGTTTTTAGTTTTTGCCATTCCTTGTTTATATTTTCCGGTACTTGCTCATCCCACTGAAGGTTAAGTGACCAGACACTTTGAAACAAAAGCTTTAGTTTTGTTGTAATTGGTGCCAGCCAACCAAGAGGATCGAAAATTTTGGAAATGTCTGATAGTAAAGATCTTTTGGTGGCTGGTTTTGTTGATTTTAGATCAATCTTGATTTGGAATGTGAACTGATCCTTCTGAGGGTGCCAGCGCAGCCCTAATGTTTTGGTTGATTCCGAGTGTCTGAATTCAAATGTTTGTTGATGTTTTGAAATGACGTCATCTGATAATTCTGGTTTGTTCGACGACCATTTTCTTAAGTTGAATCCGCCCGATCTAAGTAAGTTGATAAGGTCTATTTTCAACTGGATGGCGGAATTCAAATCATGATGCCCCGAAAGAACGTCATCCATGTAAAATTGATTTTCTAAAACTTTTGCTGCTGCAGGATATTTTGAGCGCTCATCTTCTGCGAGCTGCCTCAATGTCATCATGGCCAAGAACGGTGCCGATTTTGTACCATATGTGACAGTCGTGAGTTGATATTCACGTAAGACGTCATTCGGGTTGTCTCGCCAAACTATTTTTTGATATTTTTGATCGTTATCATTGCATAAGATTTGCCGAAACATCTTCTCAATGTCGGCTGTGAACGCATATTCATATTTTCTCCATCTTAAAATGAGTGTAAATAAATCATGTTGTAAATTGGGGCCACTGTACATAAGTTCATTTAAACTGTAGCCTGATGAAGTCTTCGCTGACGCGTTAAAAACGACTCGTAACGCTGTTGTTGACGAGTCCGCTCGCAATACACACAAGTGAGGTAAAATGCAATCTGGCTGTTCTTTGTACACACACTCGCGCATGTGTCCCAATTGAATGTATTCGTTAATAAACGATTTATAGTCTTGTGCAATCTTTCTATTTTTAGCGAATTTATTTTCCAGTTGAAAAAATTGAGCGACAGCTCGCTTCTTCGAATCTCCGATTTTTTCTTCGATATTTGATTTTAGAGGCAGCCTCACGACGTAACGACCATCGTCTCTGCGGAGCGTCTCTGATTTAAATTGTTTGATGCAAATGTCATCTTCAGCTGACATATTCGTGATGTTTTCCGAGATTTCTTCCATGGCCCAAAACCTTTGTATGTCGTCTATGTTGTTCAGTACAACATTACATTGGTAGGACTTCACGTTTCCGGATAGTATCCACCCTAGGTGGGTTTGCTGGGCTACGGGTTGTGACTCATGCTCTTTTATTATACCGGCCATGATAATATCTGAATATACCTCGGCGCCTAGTAACACGTCGACAGGGCGGCTGACGTTAAAATCTGGGTCAGCTAGCTGAATGTTCTGTAGGTATGACCATGAGGGTTTGCTAAAGGTTTGATTAGGTAAATTGTTTATCAAGTTCTTCATTATAAATACATCAGTATTGCATGTGAAATCTGAGTACAATGAAGAAGCTGTTATGTTGATCACACCCCTACTGTTGTTTTGATTGGTGCCAACTCCAAATATAACACCCTTGCATGCCCGACGTGGAAGGTTTAATAGTTGAGCAGCATTCTCGGAGATGAGGGATGCTTGGGATCCTTGATCGATAAGGGCTCTCAACTTGTATATTGATCCGTTATCCGCCTTTATTTGAATGATTGCAGTGGCTAATAAAATTTCGGAAATGTTGTTGTTCGAAACATGCGTCACATTAGTTTTCTGTTTCTGTGAAGTCGAGGGCAATGCACTTGATTTGTTACTTGAACCGGCCAACGTCAGCTGATAGGCGTCATGTAGCAGCGTATTGTGGCGTGCGTTACATACACGACACCTTGCTTCAGAAAAACAAGTCTTATCTTTGTGATTGTAAAGACAATTCTTGCATAACTTGTACTTCTCGATGGTATTTAATTTAGTTTCGGCATTAGCTTCTAAAAATGTATTGCAATGAAATAACCCATGATTATCTTTACATAGCGGACAAATATGACTTGTTTGGGTCCTTGTTGTATAACTTTTGTAAACAGGGTGGCGATAAGGCTTGTTTGGTTCTAATTTTGTTTTTTCAAAAACGGTATTGATCTTGTTTTGATGTTGAAGTGGTTTTCTGTTATGTTGATGTTGATAGTTGCTTGTATCTTTTTCACTAGAATGCGCAAATGATCGAGGTGCGCTCTTCTTACGACGCGCCGACTCGAGTGACGTATATTTATTTTCTATGAACTTTAAGAACTCGGTTAGTGATGGTAGCTCTCTCGGTTTTTCTAATGACTCGATATACTCGCTGTGTGTCTGAGTATCCAGTTTTTGAGCCAATAAGTGAATGATGAGTGGATCCCATGTTGATATGTCCACATTGAGGTTCTTGATAGCGTTCAAGCATTCGTTGGTGGTGTCAAACAAGTTTTTTATAAGAGTGTCTGATTGTTGCTGCATAGTGGGTACTGACAGAAGAGTATTAAGATGAGAGCTGAATATCAGTTTAATATTGTTGTAGCGGTGATTAAGAATATCCCAGCATACTTGATAGTTTTCTGAACTGATATTAAGATGTTGAATGAGACGCTCGGGTTCTCCTTTAAGTTTGCTTTTCAAAAATTGTAGTTTTTGGGCACTTGATATTGATTTATTGTTATGTATTGTTTCACAAAATAAATCTTTAAATGATGTCCATTTTTGATAACTGCCAGTGAATATAGGGACTTCAATTTTCGGGGTGCAGTGTTCACGATGAGACGCTGACATCATTTTGTTATTGATTGTTCTTTTCATGCTTAAAAATAGCTGCTCATATTTACTGAACGTCTTCTCGTACTCTTCATCTTCCTCATACGATTCGCTATCTATATCCCAGTGCAGATTGTCAATAGTGGTCCACCTTGATTGGATATTTTTCAAAACGTCTTCGGCTTCCCACTTCTCTGATATACTTTCAAGGTCAATATTAGCAATGGTTCGTGAAAATGCTTTAAAATTACTTTTTTGCTTGCGTAACAATTCATCTAACCTACTGGCATTACCTCGAGATATCGTAGATTGCTCTGTCGGGGTACGAGTGGCGGATAAATCTTGATTTTTGGATTCGCGACTCGATGACGGGTTCGCTGGCGACAGATCCCTTTTCTTCGTTTCGCCGGTATGAAATTGCTCGATGGTATTTCTTGCTTCTTGATAATAGCTCATAGTTTTTTGATAAATATTCTCAGTAAAATAGTTACCGTCACGTCTTTCAAACTCACATAATTGCAGATGATTTGATTGGAACTCTTCCCAGTAGGTATCCAGTGTTTGTATACGTTTCTTGATATTAACCGAAGTTCTACGTTCGAGTGGCTCTTTTTTGAAGTTGATGAGAATGTTCTCCATAGCTCCCATCAGCTGTTGTTGATTTGCAAAAATGTCTTCCATGGTGCTCATGATTGATTGATATTGAGCTGTGCACTGTTTATAATGAAAACAGTTTATGCTGCTACTTACAAGGTGTGCGCACCAGTACCCTCTTTACGATATGTGCGGGCTCGTCTCAATTCAGCCGGTGAGACCCGCTTGTGGGAGGCCAGCCGAACCGATTCGCTATCGCAAAAGTGCACAAGAACACACACTGTTAATATATTGTTTGCAGCCGTAGATGTCGATGACGTAGTCAGGTGAACGTGACCACAGGTTGGTGTCCGTGTATGCAGGCGTAGGTAATCCACAAGTATTACGTCACACTCGCGAACTCTGATCCCGCTTACACGAAAGCTCGAAGGACCATAAAGATGTATGATCTCGCGATCACACAACTTAAGATGATAGAAAATGATACGAAAATCTTGATATGATAAAATGATTGATTTATTTGATTGCTACAATGAGTAAGTCTACATTGAATGCTATGCAAACGTGTACTAATTAAATAGGTAATTGCCGCGCGCAGGTAAAGCGCTGACACTACACTATTGTATAGTGCTTGCACTGTACACTTTATTCATACTCTATATTTTATCAGTAATGTAACGAATCGTTAGTTGTATACGGCCAGTAGCACCGCTGAGTGAGAGTAAAATTTCATCTATAGTCATCCTTTTCCGGTAATAAGCGTAAATAATGTTTTTTACTGTATTATTAAATAAGTATTATCATTAGGCAAATGGCTTAGTATAAGACGATTTCTATTTAGAAATAAATACCAAGAGTTTGGTCGCCATTAACTCGGATTCTGGATAGAATCTTACCACCGTGCATTTATATTTTACAGTTATTAAAAAGGTTTGAACATAAAGTCGAATACATCAAAATCCGGACTGAACATGAAAAGTGATGACGTCACGTGAAGCCTGTCTCATTTCCCGAGGGTGCTGTATGAGTCGCGGTTGCTGCGGGCGAGCCGTGCTGCAAACGTGTTCGGGCCAGCACATTAGACTGTACTGGTTGAACAGCAAACCTATTTTTTTTCTTAGAGGAAATATTTTCTGCATACCGTCGAGTATGAGTTTGAGGAAACCCGTCGGTTATAAATATATACCTAAATAAAAATAAAATCAAACTCATTTCAGACTAGCACTGTACCTGCGACATCGTCCACGTGAATTTGAGATTTAAAACGAAATATTTTTTTTCAAAATAGATATAGCCAATGTTACCCACGGGGTATATCAGTGAAAGAATTTTTGGTTCGGGGTACGGGGTTTGGTACCCACTAAAATTTCCTGGTGGTCAGCAAGCTCCTGGCTTGCTTTTGCGCTATTACAGTCTACTCTCCGCCCTGTCCCCAAACTCGCCCACCGGTACAGCAAAGCTGACTTACCAGTAGGATAGACCGGTTCTGGATACACAAACAAAACAAAGATATGGTAATATTACCGTTAATATCAATGATATTATATAAAACGAGAAGCAGATATGTCATAAGCGCGCGCGTTGTGAAGACTCATATAGCTCAATTGTCTCATGTCGCAATCAGTTTGCGTCAAACACACCACACAGAGTGCAATCATTAAAATTATAGCTATCTCTTTCATTTGCCTGCTATTTCGTATCTTTTGTTTTACTTATCAGTGAAACTTGTCAATGTTGCTCGGAACAGATTTAAAACGCAAATTACTATGAACGTAACATATCAATTATTCTAATAATGACCAGAGTGTGAAGCTAGCATTACGACATCCCAGAGAGGAAGACGAATTTTAAGCAAGTACGAAAACTCCAATCAGCTTAATTAAATACTATGTTTACCGACCTATATCCCTACGCTACGATTATACCTACATTATTTAGATACATAAGATTATGTTCAATACATAATTTTCTTTTAGTTGATTGATGGCTTCGTGCGATTAGCACATTTAGCCAGTGTCAAAGTAATTTTTCTTACAAGTAATACATAAATGTACAATATTTCCTTCTAGTATGATGATGATGAATGATAATTGAAATGAGAAATGATAAACCCCCCAACCCCTCGAGTATCTCAGTAAAGATGTGGGGCTTTACTAATTCCCCGGGCGGACTTCTTGGTAGAATTTGAAAAGAGAAGTTGCACCGTTTTGTTTCATTTGCCAACACTCATGCGCACTTACGAACACTTAACGGTTAATAATCCACCATTATTTCGACATAACACAAATTTTAGAAATTAAAACAAAATCGCAGACATATGACTCTTCACTTTCGCGCCAAGAAGTCCTAATTTTCTTTTATTTGGTAACTAGTTGACCCGGGCGGACTTTGTACCGCTTTGACAGTGTCTATGACAACAAAACAAAAAAAGACATCAAAATATTTCACAGCTAAGAACATTTTGTATTGGAAAATTAAATTGTCGTTTTTAGTAAAAATATTTTTTTTCTTTTAATTTTTTTCTGTACAAACCTTGTCCTGACAATAACAAACATAAAAACAAAAGAATTATCCAATTTTGTGCAGTCGATCGGAAGTTATGCGCGTACATACATTTCAGTGATTCATTTTTATTTACAAAAGAAAGAAAGATTAGGTAGTTCAATCAAGCAATGTAACTAAGTAATGAAAATACTGAAGAAAACTAAGCTTTACCATTTTACAAATTTTCAAAATCAAAATAAAAACTGAAGATGTTTACTATACCAACATAAGACAACATCGAAAGACCCTGTTAAATATACAGACACCTAAGTCTCGTTTTCATCATAAAATGTTTTAAAAGGAGAGCCAGCCAGCACTCATGATGTTTTCCGTCGGAAAGAGGCTTAAAACAAAAAGATGGCGAATCTGAGCCACAGACAAACCTTAAAAACTTTCCGACATGAAAGTTTAAAAGTGATACGGGGGGGCGGGCGGGGCCGGTTGCCTAGCAACGCCGTCGCCGGCCCGCCCGCCCGCCCTGCCGCAAATCTCCGCTTGATACTATCCGAAAATTCATTGTTTCTACGGCATCATGCGTTCTTTGGTTTCAAAATTGTGAACATTGTACATTCTACTGCCATGTGTTATGAACAAAGGTAAAAGGTCAAAGCATTTAATATGATAAGATGGAGCTTACATGGTTTATTCGACCATAACTACCAAATAAAATAAAGAGAAAAAATAAAACCTAAAAGATAGAAATAAATAATGTGTATGTAAAACCTAATTGATAATGGAGATGGAAACTATGACTTTTCGCAATCCCGAACTACACGAACTGAACGAGACGATAATTCGAGTACTTAACTGATGTTGCGTTCTGAAGTTCTACACGTGCATTCCACACCGAGGCACATTAAAACTTGAAATATCAGTCAAATATTTAGTTTAAATGGCTTTTCGTGTACTCAGCAGAACGAAGCTACTAACAAAAAACTGTAAAATTACGCTTATTCAAATTAAAGCTATTACAGAAAAGTAAATCTTGTATCGCAAATTATAAGCGGTTTAAGATTGTGAAGTCTCGCGTTTCATCTTTTGCAATGTGTAGGTACATTTTGCATGCTACACAGGTCTTGTTTTAGCCGTCGGTAGGTCTTGTTTAGTCTTGTCATGTCCCGGTATAGACTTACGAATGACATTCATAAAAACTAACGTTTGTATCCTGAACTGAATAAATTTTTTTTTTTTAACTATTTGTGGTTAATAGTTAAGATATTATGTTTTATTTCTTCAGTAGTAGTATAGTAGTAGTCTTGGTTTTACCTTCGATCTTCCCGATCCGAATCTTACTAGATTCGGGCACGGGGACGCGCACTAGTGCGCGATGCCGTTCCTTCTAGAAAACCTCCGAAGGTGATTCGTTTTACACGGCTTGAGGGACCCTTTACGTTCCTCGCCGCCCCCAAACAAGCCCGGTGAAGCTGAAAATGCCGTATGAATCAATTAGCAAACTCTCTCAAAAAAAAAACCTTCGATCTTACCATTACTTACTTTCAGGGCAGGATGAGAGCCAAGCTTTCCCATTGTGGAATAAACAAGAAACGTTTTGCCTACATAAAATATATTTACGAGTATTTTAAAAACCTACCCGCGTCCCCAACATTGCCTACAAAACCCAAAATGTTGTTGCTTGAGGCTATTCAGCTCACTGTCATATAAATGCAAATCAAATCTGCATGCATAACTTATTGCATACCGATGCATTAAAAATTCATTGAAATCACCAAACGCAGAAGAACCGTTATAAAACATGACAATACAACAATATAGTTAAACTCTATTGTAATAAATAAGTTATTTAACAGGATTTTAAACCTAAATGTTTAGTAATAGGTATCCTAGGCGTACCTTTTTGGTCTGTGTTTTTAAGTACAGACGCCAGCACATCAACCTATCCAAAACTGACGAATTTCTTCAATACATTTTCAACCATATCGTTAAGGCATAAAGTTCAAAGTCTATTGAGGAAATTTGACAGTTTGTGGTAGGTTGATGTGCAGGCGTGTGTACCTACTCGACGTTGTGCTTGTGACAGAGTTGCAAAATGGCATTTTGCGCAATTTTAAAAACAACAATAATTAATTCCAGAACATTGAACGTATAAATTAAATCACGTACGTCCTTAAAACATTGACCAATTTTTTATTTGACCTAAGCATGAATTTTTGTAACCTAAAAAGTTATTAATAAACACTCAATTTACGGAACAAAGTAGTGACGTCATAGTTTCATTCCCTACAATTTCTACCAAAAAAAATCGTTTTGACAGTGTTACTAAAAAGTTTATCTATTGACTAATCTGTGAACTACCCAATTGCATTATAATCTGGATATAGGTTAGAAAGAAGTAGAACTTTGAAGTTTGTATCGGATACTTAAATATAAAATGGCTCATAACAGTTTAAGGAATAATTTATTTGTGTTTTTTTAAAGGTTTTTCTAGGAAATTATGCAGTCAAGTCATCACTACAATTGATTGGTATTCGCTTAATCACCGCGATTGCCAAATTAGGGTAGGTTGATTGATCGGTAACCTAGGCTATCTAAGCATTGAAATCTTCGGAACACACATTGCCTGACTTGGGAATCGAATCTTCGCGTATCAGGTCAAATGCTTACTAAGGCGTATCTGCTAAATATTGATATATTACGTTTTCTATATACTTGTAAATGGTACATAATTGAATATATATAACCTCGTGTTCTACATACATAGGCACAAATCCAAACTCATCATAGTGTTTACGAGCGACCCTCTATCGTACCCCGCCACACAGCGATAAGTACCTATAAAGCCTTGTCAACAACTCGAAACGTAGAACATTGCTTCGCCCATCAATAATGACCCCTGAAATTTCCCTATAGAACTCATTTTCTCTTAGCTCCCCGCTGAAATAGATCTTTATTCCTTTAAAGATACGAACAGAATTTGCTGGCACAACAACGCTA
The DNA here is from genome assembly GCA_949315975.1 of Eudonia truncicolella. Taxonomy (NCBI): domain Eukaryota; kingdom Metazoa; phylum Arthropoda; class Insecta; order Lepidoptera; family Crambidae; genus Eudonia; species Eudonia truncicolella. The sequence goes on along the minus strand of OX438838.1, from coordinate 5,265,109 downwards.
CGTGCAATCAAGAACGTCGTATACGCTGTTGAATCCGCCAATCGGAAAATATACTTTAAATGTTGAACTCGTAATTTGAGTTTGCTTTGTCGGTGGGGAAGAGAGAAGCCTTTTTATAACGAAAATGTTTATGTTTATAGCGATCTGCTGTGGGGAAGTTAAAAAGAGATGGCCGTATGCAAGCGTGTGGGGATCGTATGATCGATACGTGGAGTTGCGTATTCTTGCCTCGCCTAATGGTAGTTTTCTTACATTTGCATGTTAATTGGCTTCGCTTGCCTTCGTAGCTCTTCCTTTTGTCTCGTGTGACGCAAATTGTTGAGGAATTAGCGTCTTGTTGGATTGCCGTGCGAGTTTGCGGAATTTTAAAGCGGACACAGTTTTACTGAGAAAATTTACGTTAGAGCGCAAAAGTTTCTAAAGAAACTACGCTACGTAAGAAATTCGCATACGACGACAATTGGGAAATTTAAGCGAAGACGGGTGTGTTAATGTAATGTGCGATTCTAGCTTTTAAATAGTTATATGATGCCATATTGTTTGTGCTTCGTTTCTGTTGTTTAGAATTACTGTTATAACGAAAAAAAAGCATTTAAATATAAGAAACATCAAAGTTAAGTAAGAGTTTTCTTTCCAAACATGCTTGGAAAACGAATCATTATTTTGACAACCTTCTCCAAAATAAATCGATATTGCTTGCTGTGCAAATTAAGTATCGTGAGCATCCGCCGCCAATGTTAGTAGGTACCACCTATAATGAAAAATTAAAAACCATGAGTTTGAAACTCATTACAGAATTATGCCGTGTAAGAGGCCATGAACTAAAAATGGATCGTTTGATCGGAAATCAAAACATAGCACACAAGGAAGTAACTTACGATTTAGTCGAAATTTTAAATTGGATTGCAAATATACAAACAAATCTAAGTAAAAAGAAATAATTTAAACAATACCTAATAGTGACTCTAATCTCAAAGCATTTTTAAAGGAGGACAACGATAAAGTAGCAAATAATCGCTTTAGTTTGTCTGATTCGAAAGTACTTATTTTCAAGTTTTTTTTTAATATATATTTTGAATTAAAACGCTGATTACGTAAATAAAATAGTTTGAAAATAAATAAGAATTTCTATTACGAGTACGTATTGGCTATACCTACTTGCTAGAAATCGAAACTCTATTCCCGCGGTAAAGAACACGAGAAAATTTAATAGAATAGAATATTTTTATTTGCTAAGAATATGGTTGGCCTTACGTTGGTCATATTTTTATATTCTAGAGGAAACAAGACACATGCGAAATTGTTATTTTTGTTTTCATAATTCGTCAACTGACCTAAACTGTTCCTTCTTTGTTTGTAACTAACATTAGAATTAAGTATCTTTGTAACTAATACTAGCTTAATTGATGTAAAATTAACTTTTTAATCTTAGTTTATCGTAAAGCATCTCGTCCGCAAACGTAAAGTGACTTAAATTATATTTTACTTTTATGCATGTAGAGCTGGTTACCTAATTACAAGTACAATACAATACTTTTATCTAAACAGCAGATTATGTATTTGTTTCGAACATGCTTGGAAATGAGGTAACTATTTTGATAACCTTCTACGAGAATCGAACTGGCCAAATACATGCAAGCAGCGGCCAGCAATGATAGTATGACAATCCATATCTGGCGTGTTATTTTAAAATGGAACGAACTTCTTACTCATAAACATGAAAAAAAAAGAAGATAAATGCAATAATTTATTTAAATTTCGAACTGACTGCATTATTAAAGCTGTTTAAAAAAGAAACAAATGAATAAAATGAACATTTGTGCCTCTAATCCATCGACTGGTGCACTTGATATATGTTCTTTTACTTGTCTATTATTTATTTTTAGTTTCCGCATTATTTTGAGAAAAGCACTACATTGGTGGTTTTGCTGGCCGCTGCAGTACCTTACTATAGCAATATGCTCATTTTTTTGCTTTGTGTAATTGCTTTGGTAAAGAAGAAGTAATTCGTTTAATCATACATGCAAATTAACAAATAAACTAACTTCCTATGGACATAAGCACGATACAACAGTCTTGTTCAAAATTAATTAAGAACCATCTCTGGAGTTTTCATTCAAGTGTGTATCATTCTCAATATAAATATAGCATTAGCGTGAAGGTCCAAGATCAATCAAGAGAAATTGTTGTGTCCCAACTATTAGAGAAGCGCGTTAGCATCCTAAAGTACGACGGACAATAGTCACACGAGGTTCTAACAGGGCGACCAAGAACTAGACGTAGAAACGTAGGACGAAAACTGGCTCGATGGAGAGTAGCAGCAGATGCAAATAGCTGGTTTGGAATGACTACTAATAGAGAGAGATGGCGTGCACAGTGAGAGGACTACACTCAGCAACTCAACTGTTAGAGGTGATCTAATTTTGCCAGTTCTGAAGAAATGGCAAAACATACATAAATCCAGGCCCATCTCTCACTCCTCCCCTCCAATTCCTACTCCCTCCTCAAGATCCAACTCTTTCCTCAAGGCTGGCAACGCATCTGCGATTACTTTTGATTTGGTGTCCATGGGCGGCGGTTATTACTTTCCATAAGCTGACCCGCCTGCTCGTTTGCCTCCTTTTAATATAAAAAATAAATTATAATAATATTTTATTAGGACGCGATTACATTACGAGACTATCTATACAACGTATAACAGAAACAAACAACAAAATTAAAAATTCTAAAGTGTATCTGATCTAGATCTTGTTTTTTTTTTTAAGTTTAGTTTGTTCCTTAAGGAACCGGCTAAGGTCATAGACCATGCTGCCATGTCATTAGTTTCTTAATTTCATTGTAATACATAAATAAACAATATTGATGATGATGAATGAAAATAGAAATGGGAAGTGAGAAATGATATTACCCCCCGACCCCTCGAGTATCTCAGTAAAGATGTGGGGCTTTACTAAGTCCTCACGCAGACTTCTTGTAAGAATTTGAAAAGTGACATTGCACTGTTTTGTTTCATTTGCCAACACTCATGCACACTCACGAACACTTAATGGTTAATAATCCACCATTATTTCACATTAATATTCGACATAACACAAATTTTAGAAAATTAAACTGAACCGCAGACATGACTCTTCACTTTCCCGCCAAGAAGTCTCTAGATCTTGTATGTGTTGTTAATAAGTCATAATTCATTCATTAGTGAAGTCATGCGCGTCAGGCGCGCATAAGCAAGCAGGAGTGATCATAAATCACTAGGGCTGTGACTTGTTGATTTTGATGTGATTTCACAATAGAAAAAAAATAATTAAAAATTGCATAACAAATTAAAGTTAATAATTATGTCTTAATAAGATAAGCATACAAGATCTAGATAAGATACACTTTGGATCTTTTAATTTTTACCACACCTTTCTGTTACACGTTATATATCTAGAAAAAATAGGAAACGTATCATACGAAGATGCTTGGTAGTTACCTGGGTGGCATTGTTACCGGTAAATTAACAAACTGCTCTACGCTGGTTGACTAGAGCGCATTATGTAACGAAAAAATTTACTATACTTTACTAGATAACGTTATCTGCACTATCGCTACCAATTTAACTTTACCTATAGAAATAGCGCTACTTAACGATTCATTTAGTGTAAATTTGATAACGCCCCGCTTTTAGGTACCAGCTTGGCGATATGGGAAACTGTGACAGTCTGTGATACGAAATGCATTCAAATTAACGAACTCAACGAGGTAACTAAGGTCTTGGTAGCGACTACAATGATTGCGGTTGTGGGTTCTAGTTCTATTTGAGGCAGTCGTTTGTTCAAGTGTACCTAATGTAAATATCGGTCTGCCTCTAGGAAACTTCCGGGGTTGTTCGTTCTCGCATTCTCGTCATCCAAGTCAAGTTAAAATACAATTACAATGTTATTTATCGGCTTATCAAATTCAAATGATTACGGTTACCTTTCGGTTACTTTTTGATTTACCAACCTATGACTTTAGAATAAACTAAAAAATATATAGGACAGTGTCTGTCAACATTATTATCGTGCTTTTTTTCAAAGTTTTTCCTGAAACTAAAAAATAATAATTAAGCAGTTCATTCGATGTTATGAGGAAATTCATAAATAAACATATACATATGCAAATTTTGCTGCGAACAAATTACAATTAGTGTTTTCAAATAAGTACATATTTTCTGTTTGTAGTTATTTAGTAACTAGCTGCCCGGACAGACTTCGTTCTGTCAAAAGTTAATAATAAAAATGAAACAAATGTAACGTATTTCGTTATTCATTTTTTTTTCTCTTTATTAAAATTTTCCGTAGATCTTAAGGAACATACGAAAACAAATTAGTCAAATCGGTTCAGCCATTCTCGAGTTTTGCACCTAGCAATTAATTTTTATTTATATAAGAAAAGAGCGAGTCTGCAGATATAATATTCGAAAAAAAGTTGGCTGGGGATACTTAGAATCGATAACAGAACACGTTCCAACAGTTTTTAGAATTTTTGTCTGTTTATTTGACCACCTATCACGTGAAAATGACAGAACGGATTTTTATGCAAACTTTGCACATAGACAGACCATGACCCGCACTGGGACATAGGATACCTTTTATCCCGGTAACAAGTTCCTGTGGGGTAGTGTAGTCTTCGCGAACGAAGTCGCGGGCAACAACTTATAGTGATAATATAAATAATCTATTTTTAATTTTTTTTTATTGTTTATAAGCAGGCATTTGACCACACCTCACCTGATGTTAAGTGACGGTGCGATCGAAGAGGTAACATGCCTGTCTAGAAATAGCCTATTCGCTCTGGCCTTAAAGAGGTCTCTATCTACTGACCCTGATAGGTAGGGTATGGCAGTTGGAACTACGGGTCCAGCTGTCTTTTCAAGGGTACCACGGTAGTTCAAATCCTAGGCCCATTGCCGGTTATGCCTTTGCGGGCGTCTCCGGCAGGTCCCGGCATGGGTTGGACTCGTGGTGGCTATGTGGTTAGCTGTAGAAGTGGGAATGTATGTCTGCCTGGTTGAGGTATATCGTCTCTCTAACTATCCGTAGGGTGAACCGCACCAATGTAAAAATACTACCCAAAGACCTTCTGATGCGTGACTAGAGCGTTACGAAAAGTGTGAGCGGGCGAGGCGAACGGAAGGCGCGCACACATTTTCTTTCTCTCTTCCTCTTATAGTCAGAACATGATATATATATATATACAGGTTGTTTGGTAATATGTGTATAGTCCCGAAACATAGCCATGCAACCAAGTATAACTAATACCGTGGTAACATGCAAAATAATGTTTATGAAGATTTACTTTTCCGAGCCTTTAGAGGCGCCCTCGGGTTGTTCCGCTCCCCGATCTGATCCGAACTCTTCGGAGAATCTAGTAGGGCACGGGGACGCGCACTAGTACGCGATGCCGTTCCCTCTAGAAAACCTCCGAAAGTGATTAAGTAAACTCGAATTTGTTTTATTACATTATTTTTGTTTAATCCTGACATGTTTTGACTTCTGTTTTATTTTGATCATGAGGTTGACGAACAAGAGCAATGTATAAGCTGGACCTAGGGTTGTAATTTTACTTATTAACAAACAACCTTAATATCTCGGCCATATGGTGCTTTTCTGGTATGTTTATAATTTTACGGCGTTCTACGACCTGTGCCCTTTCTGCCATATTCAGGATTATACAGATATTACAAAACACCCTGTATATAATATATATGTCTAGATATAGTCAGTAGTTCGTTTGCGATTTTGCTAGCGTTACGCGAACGGTGATTTCTTGATTATTTCGTAATATCATTTCGTTCTTGAACAATTTTATAAATTAATATTTTGTTCAAAATATTTTACGTTTAAAGTGAATAACATTGTAAATTCATAGTCTCGTGTGCTACTAAAGCACACTTTTTTTATTTCTTTTAATTTAATTTAGGAATTTTTGTTATTGCAAACGTTTTAATACCATCGTAGGGTAGTGGCACCTCTTTTCGACAGGAACCAGTCATCACACTTTGTTCCTGTAATCACTAGAAATAGGAGTCAATGGCTGATTTGTGGCTTTAGCGACAATTGAATATAAACCACCTGCTTCTTAGCTGACATCCAGTAAAACGAGGTGTTTAATTTTGTATGGAGAAAATGCCAACACCTTGTACACAATACCGAAAGATAGCTGATGTATCAAATAAGCTTATTCGAAATGATTTTTATGGTGTTTTCTTGGAGTACGAATGACACGCGCTAAATTCGCGCATGTCCATAAGTCTAATTCTAATTGAGATAGAAATACGGTTGTTTTTGCATTAGACGCACCACAACATTTTGGAATCTTTGTTGAAAAAAAAAAACGCATTTTACAAAAAAAAAATCCTTTGCTAGGTTTCGATTTTGGACAGCCGAGCTGGTGTCGAACACACTAGAGCCACTACGATACCCACGTTAGCTAAAATAAATTCGTTAGCATCCCTGCGAGGCAATGCTCTCTTTTTAGTTTTAGTTTAGTTATAGTCATAGCATCTTCGGAAGAACAAGGTCGTGGCATTACTAAAATGCTTGACATAGGTATATTGAGCTTTTAGATTAGTTTAGGTATAGTTATGGCATCTTCGGAAGATCAGGGTCGTGGCATTACTAAAATGCTTGACTTATGCTGAGAAGATGCCCTTTCAGTATCATTATATTGTATTATTATAAATGTTTTATTTTTTTATATTAACCATTTTACCACCATTTCACAGCTCACCTGATGTTTAAGTAAAGATGTGACTTACGGTGGCTAACTTACCTAGAAAAAACATATTTACTCTTCAAACATATTCAAGCTTTGAAGTGGCTCAGGTTATAGCACTCGGGGAACAATCAGCAGGTAACGAGTTTCACTCCTTAGCTGTTCGCATTAAAAGATAATTAGCAAAACTCTTTGTGCTGATTGTTGGTATGTCAATAACATAAGAGTGGTACTCCAGCCTGCGTCTAGTGCCACGATAGTGAAAGGGGGTTGAAGGAACCAATCCGTGCAATTCCTGCGCACACTCTCCGTAATGTATCATGTAAAAAACCGAAAGGCAAGCTGTTGTTTTGACAATGAATAAATGTTTTTCTATTTCTATTCTGTTTCTACTAAGTCTATGTAAAATAACAATCATTTGTATACGGAGGCAAAATTACTTGACCATCAAGACAGCTTGTTAAAGAGCTAAGTGCTCGCCTTATTGAGGCCTCCGGTGACAAGAAGGCTGGCAGCTACCTCTGCCAGCATATTAGCTTGGCAATCCAGAGGGGCAATGTTGCCAGCATTCTTGGGACCGTTCCCATGAGCCTACAGTTGGAAGACATCATTTATTTATAGGTATTTAGATTTTAATTTTCTATTTTTTTTTCTCTGTTTTTTTTAAAGTTCAGTTGAGTTATGTTACTTTTTGTTGTGTATATTCATTACTTATGCTTTAAGTACCTAATAAAAGTCTCTTATTTATAAAGATTTGTATTTCGTACAACAGCCTCCGTCTTGAAATCGGTTCTTAAGGTACTGCAACGCCATCTATTGTCAACAATACAAACCTTACACATCGGTGCTCACAAGTCATGCGCGGATTTCAAAATACTGCTGCGCTATTGTAGACCGTCTTTTTACAGTCATAGGGGTTATATTGGCGTCAACGTTTCCGCGCTTGCGCCGTCAATTCGATTGATTGTGTCACCCCTTGACAGATGCTGGTGGGACGCCAAGTCTGTTTTGCAACAAAAATAAACGGAAAACAAGGTGTTCTACAATAAGCGATGTGCACAAAGTAACTTGTATGTGCTAGACATGAAATTGGAAGGTAAATATTAGTTTTACATCTAGCTGACATAGCGAATTTCCTTAGAGTACTTATGAATTTTCACAAAATTTCCATAACTTGTCGTATTATTGTTAATTCACAACCAAGTTCATAATTCTTTTAATCTTGTTGAACCAAGACTACCCAATATTGATTTTATAAATTTATATACGAAGTCAAATTAACAGTGATTTAACAAACCAGCAATAACGCAATTAGACATCAATAAACCAATTACAGATGTACTACACTAGATGTAATCTCTAATATACGATAGATAAGATAATGATAAGATAAGATAAGGATAACAGAAGTGTAGAGCGTGTACAAAGCGTGTAGAACACAACAAGGGTTATTAACGATTGGTAATGCAGCCAAGACCAACGGTTTTACGTGTCTTTCGGAGCACAGAGAAGCTCGAGAGGATTTTTGGTCACGATGACCGGCCTTTACGAAACTTGTTTAACTTCAGCAATCGCAGACGGCCCGCGTTTACTACAGCGCCATCGAGCTCTTCAATGAAATATTGATATAATTTTATTGCATTACCCTGCTGTAGCGCGAATCTGGCCAAAGCGAATAGAGGAATTCGCGACTGCACTCATTGTGATCGCGGGGATTATAGGGTGTTATCGGTGATAATACGGTGGGCTGGCTCCCCTGTGAAGCCTGACATACCCCATTCATTGGGACTTTGGTTAGAGACACACAGATGCGTAGATTATCGAACAAATCTTCAAGCTTGCAGTTGTTACAAGTAAACATTGAATTAAGGTAGAATAAGTATTAGATACGCATAAAAATTGTATAAACAGCTACATACTCTAAATTGTAAAATCATTATGAATTGGCGCCACTTGTTTCTACGTTCTCATAAAATTTAACTAAGCTAAGCTTTTGTTCACGCTATTAGACTACTATGTTGAAATTATACAACTTTTACGGATCTACTCGCGTTTATTTTATACATTAGTTTTAATCAATATTTAAGCTGACGTTTCCTGACTACTACGTTGTCTAAGCTAGGCGTCCATGTGTCCGGCCCGCTTGTGCCGGACACCCCGACATATGGACCGCGCTTGTCTCCGTCGCATAATTTGTCCTCCATTACGACTTTATTCTCCACTCCATAAAAGCGAGGGTCCGATTAAAGAGTCGTCTTTCCTATGAACAACTGTTCGGTGCATGACTATTAATTATGCATTCGATACATTGAAAGTCCTTTGTAGTATTATCGAGGGCGGCACAGCACCTGTTAACTGTTTGATATTTTAGAATCGTGATTGGAGACAACAGCGTTGATATGTTTTTTTCCAATGAGATTTCTGTTCACAATTTTTTTGTTGTTTTTTAGGATTCTATTGTTAGTTGCAAATTTTCTTTTCTAGTATGTTATAATAATATTTTGCTAAGAAATAATTCAGACCGATTTATAATTTATATAAAACTAACTGAACTGTTCATTGAATTATTATGCAATCCAAACGTAACCCAATTATTATAAATAAAGTGTAATTTAAGTAAAGGATGTAGGTTCCTCCATAGAATTTATAGATTTGTAAACAATATAGGTACTATAAAAATCTATAAATATGAATTGCGAATAGCAACATGATCCTGATTTTCTTTGTATATTGTTTTTGTACAAAAATCTTAATTGTATCGCAATAAAACTTCAACTAAGATTTTCTAACAACATTTTTTAAAATATTTTATTTATTAACCTTACTAGAAAACCTAACTAAAAGAGTTCAATGAATAAGCCAGTAAACACCATTCATAACTCAAAATCAAAACATATAAATACACCTATTAGGTTGCAAACCGTAGCCAATTCTGGCAAATACGAATAATTAATTTATATTTGTGACTTGATGACAAATGCTAAGGGTGATGCTTGTGAAATGAGGTGTGAATATTGGGTCCCTGCGGGGCCTCTCGCCGCGGGGTCGCTCTGACCCCATGGGGTCTGTCTGCACCCCAGCTGCCCAGGTCGCTTTCTACACCCACTTAGCTACGTTACTATTCGTGAAGTACTTTTTAGACTACGTACTTTTTATATGTATCACTTAGAGAACTGCCCAAAAATGTACTGCCGACATGATTTGTCTTAACATGTTGAGGTCTTTTGTTTTGCTACTGTGGTCGTTGACGTCGTTGTGTAACTGACTAGTCATAAGACACTCTTTCTCCCTTGGTCGCCATATGGGACGGTAATAGTACGGTAATAATCTATTATAAAGCGTGCAAACAAGGCCTGATGGAATCTAGTTTGCTGTAGTGCAATGAAACTTGACGGTGGTAAAAGCTCCAAGTTCCGTCGCAATAACAAAATGTTCATTCCAACAATCCGTGTGGTGTGCGCGTAGTTGCGTTCGCAGCTAACTTCACAGGTTTGGAAGAGGCTTTCACCGCTATAGGCGGTCCCTACACGGAAGAAACCAACAATACTTACATAATCTAAGAATATTTATAAAATCCAGTGAAAAAATGAAATGCCTACCCGACCCAGCCAGGAAACGAACTTGGGTCTTCCGCAATCTATAATAATCAATAATCTAAGAACTAAAATCAAATTAATAATACAAAAAAAAACATTACTTTGGACATCTAAGTGTTTGACGAGTTGGACATTTTTGAAGGATTGGTCCCATAAAGGTACAGACCGAGAATGCTGCAAAAGGGAAGAAAGGCCTTGGTCATGCAGTGGGACGATATAGGTCGAAAATAATAATAATAATAATGTTTGGGCCCTGCCCCGCTGCTGGTGGTACTCTGGAATTTGGTTTTTATAATGTTTTATTGTTTTTATATTAAAATATTGTAAAAATCTAGTTTTAAGAAAGAAAATAAATAAAGAGTATAATAATAATATGCTAAGTGTTTGGGAAATAAAAGCTTATTTGTTTTTTTATATACCAACGACCGCCTTCCTATTTGCAGTATGTCTGTTAATGCTACAGTCTGTGGTGGCGATGCGGCGTGGCCCCCACCACCCCCACGGGCAGACCCCGGTTGACCACAGCCACCACCACTACAAGCCTAGTGGCAGTGACTCGCTCACAGCCGACTCGCAACTCCTGCACGACACGAAGTATGTGGACTCAATTTGCTTAGTAGGTACTTATCAATAAAAAATATTTACAATTTAAATGTTCAGTGTTTTTGTAATTTGTTTCGCAACAAAATTTGCGTTAAAATTGTATAAACAAAACAAAAGTATTTTATGAATAGATTGCCTACTTCTTAACTGATCTTTAGTATTTGTAAAAATATTATGATCAGATGTTAATGACGGTAGTTGTTGACATTGAATTGGCGCCTTTGGCTTTCAAAGTAAAAAAGTAAATAGTGTTGAATAATTTCGGCGGGCTGGTTAGAACCACGATAGCTCAATTGGAAGAGGACCTGACCCGGTATGTCAGAAGGGTGCAGGTTCAAATCCTGCTCGTGGAAATTTTTTCAACATTGTGTTTTTGTATATGTAAATAATCATTTTTTTATCACTTTTTCCAAATTAATAATTTATTTTGGTCGTCAACATCGCCACGATAGCCTAATTGGTAGTGTGCTTGACCCAGTATGACAGATGGTAAAGATTCGAGTCCTACTCGTGAAAAAAAAAATAACACTTTCCAGATTCTTTGGGATCTATACTGATAAGTGATGATCGTGAAACAAGCTTAAGTAAAAAAATCTCACAACAGGCACTTTTTATTTACTTTTTCTTTTATTTATTTATTTATTTTTAATTTAAGCTGTCATGTATGTACACACGCCTGCACATCAACCTACCCAAAACTGTCAAATTTCTTCAATACATTGTCAGCCATATGCCATAAACAGAAAGTTCAAAGTCAATTGAGGAAATTTGACAGTTTGTGGTAGGTTGATGTGCAGGCGTGTGTACACAAAATTAAGGTCTTACATAAGGTGAGTGTTACATTACTTACATTATTGCTTTCTCTTTCTTTATAACTATATTTATATAAAGGTTAAAAGGCATGTGCTTCGCATCCTTCGTCTTCGAACATTATTTTTTATTTTATTGACAGAAATATAAGAAGATACTTGTATGTTACTATTACAGACATATCGAAGAGGACTCCGATGTGCTGACCGCGGAGGCACTCGCGCGCATGACGCCCGAGGAGCTGGAGTTCCATTATTTCTCTGCGCACGATTTCGACAGAAACTCAAAACTGGACGGCTTGGAGTTACTCAAGGTAAGTGAAAAGGACAACCGAATATAAATTATCTTGGTCTTATAAACTCCTGGTGTTCAACTCTTGTTATGTTTGAAGTAATTTGTCAATAAACTAGCTGTGCCCCGCGGTTGCAACCGCCAGATATTTTTTAATAGAAATTGAATAATAATATAAATAAATAAATAGCCTCCCAGAAACATTAGAATTTCAAATGCAAAAACATTTTTGACTAGTAGTTCTAGAGATAAACGCGTTCATACTAAAAAACAAATTTTTCAGTTTTATTAAATTAGTATAGAATAAGGATTTACAATGGCAAATACACTCGGCGTCAAAAAAATCGCACCTCTTAGAAAATCACTTTCAAATGTCATTTACTCTTGATATGCACATGCAGTCGCATTAATTATGATTTTATTTACAAGGTTACTTAATTAACTTAATAAAAAACATTACTTTTCATTATCAAATAAAACCTAATGCAACAAATAAAGTGTCACAAAAATTCGATGCAAATTTTGCTACCCGTGAGAGTTGCTAGTTGCGCTTCCTTTGTGGGTATAAAACGGTCAACACGGGTTCAATGTGGGTCCCCATTCTCGTTTCGCTCGCCGCGCAGGACGCACGTCTCGCTCGTGCTCTGTCGCGCGCTCGGTCGCGTTCCGTTTGTTTGTCTCGGTTCCTTTTACTGTGTACCGGTACGGCTCCGGTGCATAGTACGTCGCGTATAGCGCTCTCGACGCAATTTTCATTGCGGGAGCGCTCATTCACTGTTTCACAACGGTAGTTGTCTTGGAAGACTACGCTTAGTAGCCAACTGGTGGATACTTAACGGTGCCAACGAAGCCAGTTGGGGCACTGACCCGGCTGCCCTCCTGACCCTCCTGGGGGGAAAACACTCCGGAAGAGTTCTGGCAAAGTTGGCCTTGGGGGATCTCCTAGTCAACTCAGAACTATTCTCTAACACTAACCAATTTAGGTACACACCCTACGGTGAATTGATTTTCACCGGAGGACAACACCTAGGGCCATTCAGGCAGTAGGTCCTTTTCTTACTCACGCCTCCCTGTCTGTGACGGGGAGGGTCTGACACTACACACGCATCCTAGTGCATGGTTTTAGACCGTGCGCTAGGATGGAGCTCGAGGTGATCGAGTCCTTGATAGGACAAAATCACCCCGAGGCGTTGCAGGTCCTTAAGATCGCGCATAACATACAAAAGTCCTACCCCGCGCCCTCCCCGCGTTACTCGCCTTATGCGAAACCCGCCCAAGCGCCCGCCGCTTCTTTAGCCCCCACGTCCAACGCGTGTCCCGTTGATAGGCCTATCATTAGGTTAGGCCAACCCTTGTCCCCGTCCGGTCCCGAGTTTGAGATGGAGGTTTGTCCCTCCACCTCCGATGCGAGACAGGATAACCCTCCCGTCTCGGACTCCGATCCCGATGTAGTTACATCGGACTCGGAATTCGAGACCGTCACCCGTAAAGGGAAACGGACCCGCAAGTCCGCCCCTGCCTCCGTCCCTCCGCCTAAGGCCGCTAAAGCGAATAGCGCGCCTTCCTCCCGCCCTTGCTCCCCTAGGCCCGAGCCGAGCCAGCCGCGCAAGGAGAAAAAGATCCCTCCAATCTTTGTCCAACAAACAAAAGATTTCAATGAGATTTCGCGTGCACTGAAGGCGCGCCACAATGTCATTCCCCTCAGGATTCGCCTTGTCAAAAGCGCTAAAGGTGACCCAGAGATGGTCAAGGTAGAGCTCGCTACCGTGGCCGACTTCCGCTCATGCACGGCGTTTTTACGCGGTAATAACGTGCCGTTCCATACGTACTCGCTCCCCGAGGAGCGAGTACTATCAGTTGTAATCCGCGGCCTTCCCACGGATTGGGACCCAAAGATAGTCCTTGACGACCTTAAGTCGCAAGGCTACCCCGTCCTTGACGTGACCCGTATGCTCGGCAAGGACAAAAGACCGCTAAGCCTCCTAAAGGCAAACTTAGATAATACCACCGAGGGTAAGTCCATCTTCAACGTTAAGACGATCGAAGGCTTCGATCGCCTTTCGATTGAGACCCCCCACAAGCGTGGCATTGTTGGTCAATGCCACAAATGTCAACGTTACGGGCATGCCGCCCGTAACTGCTTTGCCCGCCCCCGGTTAAGTGCTTGGGCGACCACGCCACGGAAGCGTGCTCAAGGCCTAAAGCGCCGGCGCCGGTCTCCGTCGACCCGCCCGGTTGCGTAAACTGCAGCGCTTTGGGACACACCGCGAATTATCGCGGCTGCCCCAGAGCTCCGCGTAGTAACGCAACCCGCGGGTCGGGACCGCGCCGTAACCCCGCGACTCGAGCTCCGCCGCCTTCAGTGATCGCGAAAGTCTCGCTCCGCCCCGCGGCCCCTTTACCACCGCCCCGCAATCCGTGGGCCACTCCGCGGGCTTCCCAGCCCGCGGCGGTGGCCCCCGCGTCAGACTCGCTAGTCGATTTTCCCGCGACTGGCCCGGCTCGTGTCCCACCGCCACCTCCGGCTGAAACTCCAATGGAGCTAAGCCCTCCCGAGGCCCCTCAGGCCGTAGCCCCAAAGGCCAAGGCCCCTAAGGCCAAGGCCCCTAAGGCCAAGGCCACTAAAACCAAGGCCCCTAAGGCCCAGCCCAGCAAGCCTAAACGGCAAACCCCCGCCCCTAAGGCAGTCATGTCTCCCAAAGCTCGCGCGCAACATTCGTTTGCCGCGACTGTAGGTTCCCTTCCGGTAACCTTCTCTTCCATGTCTACGGTTGTCGAACTTGTAAAGATCTATCGTTACAAGGACGAGATCGCAGAGGTGGAAAGAAAGTTGCGCGAAGCCGCCTCTTCCCCCGACGCTTGTCCCGCTATGATCATAGCGACAATCTTTAACGATCACGGTCCCCTGTTGGACAAGATCACGTCCCTTCTTGACTCTCTTAAAGAATCATAAATGGATAATACGCCCCCTCAAAGAATTAAGCCCCGCTCTCTAACGGTTGCGTTTTTCAACGCGAACGGTCTCAGTAGTCAACGCGACGAGGTGTCCGATTTTCTAACCGAACACGCCGTCGACGTTTTTCTAGTACAGGAAACGTTCCTAAAACCATCCATCCGAGACCCTCGCATGGCTAACTACAACCTTGTCCGTAATGATAGAGTCGGCCGCGGTGGCAGCACTCTTATCTATTACAAGCGGTCGCTTCATTGTGTCCCGCTCGATCCCCCGCAGCTATCCGATATGGAGGTATCGGTCTGTCGGCTAGGCATGACGCGCCACCCGTCTATCACTATCGCGTCCGCGTATCTGTCCCCTAATAAGCTTCTCACGCAACCCGATCTCGAGGCGCTGTTTGCTATGGATAACGCCGTCATTATTGCCGGCGATTTCAATAGCAAACACGCTCAGTGGAGTTGCAACTCAACCAACCGTAACGGTCGGGTGATGAGCCACCTCGCTGAGTCGATGCTCTTCGATATCGTAGTGCCTATGGAGGCCACTCACTATCCGTTAGTGGACAACTACTCCCCTAACCCGTTAGATATGGCGTTGCTAAGGAACGTAACCTTACGGTTGCGTTCCATAGAAACGATCCACGCGCTCTCCTCCGACCATAGGCCGGTGGTTTTACAGTTAGGCCCCCCCACCGACCCCACCCCCGTTATTAAGGTGGTGACTGACTGGGATAAGCTTGAGAAATTACTCGAGCCTACCGCTAGTGAGTCACTAAACCAAATCCCCGATAGCATTGTCTCGCCTCACGAGACAGTGGCCGCGGTCGACGCCCTCAGTAGTCATCTCACTAACGCTATAAGCGAATCGTCCCGGAGGGTTGTTGCGACGGGTGACCATCGCTTCAAACTGCCGGACGATGTGAGGCAACTGTTGAGGGCTAAGAACGCCGCCACGCGCGCTTACGACTCCTATCCCACTTCGGACAACCGAGTTCGTATGCGCTCTTTGCAGCGCGCTGCTAAGGAGCGCATTCAAGAGCTCCGCGGTACGAATTGGGATGGCTTACTTAAAGAGATCTCGCCCTCTCACCAAGCTTATTGGAAGTTGGCGAGAGCCTTTAAGTCGGATACAGTCACTTCTATGCCCCCGCTTAACAAACCCGACAACTCGATCGCCTTTGACGACGACGAGAAAGCCGAATGCCTCGCCGACAGTCTCGAGTCTCAATGCTCGCCTAGCACTCTCCCAGTCCCTCAAGACCATGTAGACATGGTCGATAGGGAAGTAGATAGACTCTCGTCCCTCCCCCCAACCGCAACCCTCCCGCCTGTTACGGAGGATGAGGTGCAAACGCTCATTAGACGACTCAAACCCCGTAGTGCCCCCGGGGCAGACGGCATCTCAAATAAGATCCTTAAGATCTTACCCGCTCAGCTTATCCTTTTAATAGTAGCTATCTTCAATAGCGCCATGTCAAACGCAATCTTTCCCGCTGCGTGGAAAGATGCGGTTGTCATAGGTATCCATAAACCCGGTAAACCGCGTAACGCCCCTTCTAGTTATCGCCCCATCAGTCTTCTCAAATCGCTGGGAAAACTGTACGAACGCGTTCTAGTATCCCGCTTAAAGGACTTTGTGTCCTCTAACAATATCCTCATAGACGAGCAGTTTGGGTTTCGCCCCAAACACTCGTGCACCCATCAATTGCACCGCCTCACGGAGCATATTCTATCCGGCCTCAATAAAAGGGCCCGTCCCAAGGGCACCGGAGCTCTTTTCTTCGACGTTGCGAAAGCGTTCGACAAAGTTTGGCACAACGGCTTAATTTATAAGCTTTACCAATTTGGCGTGCCAGACAGACTCGTGCACATCTTACGAGACTATTTGTCGGATCGCTCCTTTCGCTTCCGCGTCGAGGGAACGCTCTCCGCCCCTCGTCCCATTCGAGCCGGTGTTCCGCAGGGATCCGTGCTCTCCCCAATCCTGTTTGCGCTTTACGCAAACGATATTCCGAAGACCCCACGCGTAGAGCTAGCTCTATTCGCGGATGACACCGCGCTATATTCCACTGGTAGAGATAAAGTCGCGGTTACCAACCGACTCCAAACACTCCAACACTCAGTTACCATCAAAAAAGTGCAGTCAGAGAACACCAATCTATCCATCCAACTGAAAACTCTACAGTGTAAACTAAATGCCTTGGAAGAAGCATCTCTAAAACAAGAACAGTGGTCCAGGCTTCAGAACGTCGAAGTAGTGGGAGTTCCTGAGAATGCTGGTGAATCACTGCCGACTATTGTAAATGGTATCGCGAAGCAGCTCAACATAAAGATTAGCCCACAGGAGCTGGACTTCGTCCATCGTATTCAAGCGAAGAGATCAGTAAAAGGAACGCCTCGTAATTTAATAATCCGATTCCATAGTCGTTCAAAGAAGGATGAGGTTTTGTCAGCCGCTCGGAAATGTCATGGTTTAACCTCAAAAGATATTGGAACGCGGGGTGAGTTAAGTAAGATTTACATAAATGAGCATTTGTCTGTACATAACAAGCAGTTATTAAAAAATTGCAAAGCAAAAGCTAAAGATTGTGGTTATAAATTTGTTTGGACAAAAAACTGCCGTATCTATACAAGGAAAGCAGAAAACGCGCCGTACATTCTAATATCCTGCGAGGAAGATTTAAAAAAAATATTGTAATAGTTTATTCTATTCTAATAACAAAATATATTACTGTACTCATTGTCAATTTTACCATAATTAATTTTAATTTTTTTAATTTATATATGTCGCTTGATAACAACAGTGTCTACTTACCCCAACAATACATTTCATACACACAATCATCTACACTATACATCAACACCCCTACGCTCGTTTTGAATTATCGTGGTTATCGCAGTAAACTAACATTTTTATTCCTCGACAATTTGATTGATTGTTATCTTATTTTTATTATCACTATTTTTAAATATAAAGTCCCGAAAATTATAAAATATAAATATAAATACATATCATTACTGTATACAAGTATTAAATACAAACGTAGTAAAAAGGCGCGTGCAATATTGTTAATAATTTAAGTTTTCTGTATCAAAATGTTCGAGGCCTCAGATCAAAAACAATAGATTTCTACAATAACGTTCTTAACTCGGATCACGATATCATTTTAGTCACAGAGACTTGGCTTAATGATAGTGTTTTGAACTCTGAGTTATCGGATGGTAGGTATGAGGTATTTCGTCGCGACCGCGGATCAAACGGAGGTGGTGTTATGATGCTGTGCTCCCGTCGACTGAATGCGCGAGCGCGCACGGAATGGCAGCGCGATCATATCGAGTGCTTGTGGGTTACGGTGGACGGGCGAACAATAGGCTTGCAGCATAACTTACATATAGCGCTGGCTTACATGGCGCCAGACCGGACGTTGCCTTCTCGTTTAAATAGCTGCCGACAATTGGTGTCTGATGTTGCCGTGTCGCTTGGGGACGATTTGTTCGTATTGGCTGGTGATTTTAATTTGTATAACATTGTATGGGGACCTTCTGGGCCAACACATTTGAGAAAGGGTTCCATTGAATTGCAGAATGCTGGGATTGATTTAGTAAACCAGTCCTACTTCCTTGGTCTGCATCAAAACAATAATTATCTAAATAACGCTGGTAATACTTTGGATCTTTTCTTTTGTAATTTCAATGTGGAGGTTACTGAATCGGCATCTCCATTAGTAAAGGAGGATATTCAACACACTACTCTAGCGATTAAGGCAACTGACATTCAAGTAAAACCATTGCAAAAGTGCTCTAAAACGAAATACATGTTTAGAAAAGCAGACTACGAACTAATTAAAGAAGAGATGCGTATGGTTGACTGGGCTAGCATAATGTCATCAGGCACAGTTGATGAGGCTGTTGACACCTTCTACTCCATATTGTATCGCATAATTGACCAATTTATACCAGTTGTAGACACTAGCATTAACGATGCATACCCTGTGTGGTATGATCGTGCCCTCATTAACTTGCTTAAGGAGAAACAAAAAGCTCATCGGTGGTGGAAACGTTATAAGAACCCAATGGATTACGATACGTTTTCAATGCTCAGAGGGAGAACGAAGGTTATGCAAAATGACTGTTATCTTAAATATTTAGCACACTGTCAAAAAAACATTAAGTGTAACCCTAAATTGCTGTGGTCATACGTTAACTCTAAACGTAAATGTAATACAGGATATCCAGGTATAATGACGTTAGACGACAAGCAGTTGACGGGTAGCGACGACATTTGTGCAGCTTTCAATTGTTACTTTAAGAGTATGTTTGCTCGGCCAACTAGTTCGGCGGCAGGTCGGGCATATACCGGAGCTGACTCTGATGGCTTCACATGCTCTTTCTCAGTTACGCAAAAGACAGTTTTTAAGATGCTATCAAAGTTAGATACTAGGAAAGGGGCCGGTAGCGACCTAATTCCGCCATTTTTTGTGCTAAATTGTGCTGAGGCACTTTCCGTGCCCCTGTGCATTATTTTCAACCGATCAGTTTCTGAGGGAGTTTTTCCTACAAAATGGAAAGAAGCTAATATAGTTCCTCTTCACAAAAAAGGCACTAAATGCAAAATAGAGAATTACCGCCCAATATCGATCTTGAATGTTTTTGCCAAATGTTTAGAGCGAGTTGTTTACGATGAAGTTTACCCAATAATAAAGAAAGGAATACCGGACGAACAACATGGTTTTGTAAAGGGTAGATCGACAACGTCAAATTTGAGCGTGTTTGTTAGCGACGTACATAGAGGTATGGGCTTTCAGTCTCAGGTTGATGTGATATATACAGATTTTGAGAAAGCCTTTGATCGCGTTGATCACATCATACTGTTGCAAAAACTCCAACAGCTTGGTATACGTGGTGATCTTTGCAGGTGGGTAAAATCATATATATTAAACCGTAAACAAGCTGTAGTTATTGGTGGCAATCGTTCGGATTTCGTATCGATCCCTTCTGGTGTCCCGCAGGGTTCCCTTCTCGGACCGTTATTTTATATAGCTTACATAAATGACATCGGATTGTGCTTTAGACATGCTCAGCTTTTACTATATGCTGATGACACTAAAATCTATATGAAGGTTAATACAGTTGAGGATTGCATTAAACTGCAGGAAGACCTAGACAGACTATCACTGTATTACATAACTAACCGTATCACAGTCAATGTTGCAAAATGTGCACACATTCAATTCACTAGGCGTAAGAATCCCATTGATTATGATTTTAAATTAAATAACGTCAGTCTGAATAAGGTTGATTCTGTGAAAGATTTAGGGGTTTATCTCGATTCAAAACTTACATTTAATAGTCACTTTGAATATATAATAAACAAGGCTTACAAAAACTTGGGTTTCATAATAAGGGTCACGCGTGATTTTTCTGACATTCCTTGCATAAAAGTGCTTTACTATGCTTATATCAGAAGTGTTCTCGAATACTGCAGCACAGTTTGGAATCCACAGTACGTGACTCACAGGCATTCCCTTGAGTGCCTCCAAATGAAATTCATTAAATATTTGAATTTTAGAAGCAAATTAAAAATTGATGACTACGCTGAAGCATGCCAAAAGTACAACCTCATAACTCTGGCTGACAGACGTGAGATGCAATACATGGCTGTATTTCATGATATATGTTCTGGAAAGCTAGACTGTGTTAAACTATCAAATAGAATACTCAACTTGAATGCCCCTGATAAAAGAACTCGTCACACCAATCTTTTTCATGTACCGTTAGCGCGCACAAACTACGGGGCTAATGATATGTCTATTAGATTACCAAAAACATACAATAAGTTTTATTCAGATATTGATATATTTGCAACATCCAAAACTATGTTCAAAACTGCAGTTCATAAGCTTAAGTTAAGTTAAAAGAGTGTTTTAATTAAATCTTTAAAATATTTAAATGTATACTACAATTAAAAACCCTCGGTCATGATCAATTCGAGCGTCCATGTAAACCAACTACAATATTACACTCACACGCACTAATACACATCGACACAACACAATCAGATTCACACCTATTCTGTAAGTTATCATTCGACAAAATTTTAATCTACCTACCTATTTTAATTTTTAAACTACCTACCTGCGTTCATTAATTATGTCAACATTTTTTAGTAACATAATATGTTTCTGTAATTGGCTTATGTTTAAGTAACATCTTCTGTATCTTGTGTTTAGATAAATGCTGTTGAAACATTGTTGAATAAATAAATAAATAAATAAATAAATAAAATAAATAAATAAATAAATAAAAGGCCGCCAACAACCTCGGCGTTTGGTTTCGCAAATGGCGGATTGAAGTTAACCCCGAGAAAAGTGCCGCAGTGTTCTTTTCTCGAGGTAACGACGATCGTCGCCCTCCTATACGTTTATTTGACCGGGCTATCCCTTGGGTAAAGCAGGTGAAATATCTCGGTGTCACCCTCGATAGAAGGATGACGTTTGCGCCTCACCTTAAAATCGTCCGTAACAGGGCCGCGTTCATATTAGGTCGATTATTCCACCTTATAGGCAGGCGGAGTAAAATGTCTCTTAGACATAAGACGACAATTTACAAAGCCTGCATCCGCCCCGTCATGACTTACGCTAGCGTAGTTTTCGCGCACTGCGCGCCCTCCTATTTGTATCGTTTACAAACGCTACAAAACCGATTCATGCGTGGTGCCACGGGTTGCCCGTGGTACTATCGCAACGTAGATCTCCACCGCGATCTTGATCTTCCCACTATCAAAGACTTTATTAAGGACGTTTCCATACGTTACTTTGATAACGCCCCCCACCACCCAAACCCGCTTGTTGTGGCGGCCGCCAACTATAATGTTGGAAGCCTTCCACCAACAAAACGGTTCATGTCTAGGCGTCCTAAGCACGTCCTAGATGACCCCGACGATCCCATAACGGTTGCGAACGCCCCCCCGCCCGATCCTCTAAATGACAGCACACATTTACAGAATACACTAAACATGCACACCAGTTTAGGCCCAAGACACCGTACTCGTAGAACAAGGGTACGAAGAACCGGTTCACACACGCTCTATACCAGGTACAGACATGTACCTGGTCGGTTCTCTCCTCCTCCACGGCCCGGTCAACCCGAGCCGAGGTCCGTGCCTTTAGAGGCGCCCTCGGGTTGCTCCGCTCCCCGATCCGATCCGAACCCTTCGGAGAATCTAGTAGGGCACGGGGACGCGCACTTGTGCGCGATGCCGTTCCCTCTAGATAACCTCTGAAGGTGATTCGTTTCACACGGCTTGAGGGACCCTTTACGTTCCTCGCCGCCCCCAAAAAAGCCCGGTGAAGCTGAAAATGCCGCAGCGGCAATCAGCAATCTCTCTCCAAAAAAAAAAAAAAAAAATCAATGTGGGTCATTCGCTATTCAACCGTTGAAGAGGACACACGCACAGATTTTGATGGATACCACAGCTGATAAAGCCGCTCAAGTGGTTGCACTACTGCAATCAGGGGTGCGGCAGTGTGATGTCGCCCGGCAACTGAACCTGAGCCGTTATTCCGTTCGAAGAGTGTACCAGCGCTTCATAGAGACCGGTGGCTATATCCGCAGACACGGTTCGGGTAGACGTCGCTGCACTTCGGAAAGAGACGACCGGTTCGTTGTGTCGAACTCTTTGAGAAATCGTTTCTCCAACGCTGTTGAGTTGCAACAGCAGCTTCAGGCAGTTCGCAGACGCACCGTAAGCGTATCTACGGTTAGAAGAAGATTGAAGGAGAAGAAGATAGCGGCCCACAGAGCTGCTACGGGTCCAAAATTGACTGCAGCGCATCGGCGAGCCCGCTTGCAGTTTGCTCGTGACCACGTCGATTGGACCCTTGAGCAGTGGAGAGCTGTTCTCTTCTCAGACGAGACGCGAGTGTGTCTTTTCTGCAACGACCGACGGAGAAGAGTATACCGGAGGCAGGGTGAACGTTTCGCCCAAGCCTGCATCCAGGAGACGGTGGAATATGGTGGCGGATCCTGCATGTTCTGGGGCGGTATGTCTGCTGCCGGCAAAACCGACCTTGTCTGCGTCTCCCGGACTGGAGGTGCTCGCGGACAAGGGTCGCTGACTGCTCGCCGCTATGTCACTGAGGTCCTGGAAGTGCATGTGGTCCCCTTTGCCGAATCTTTTGGCGAGGGGTTCACATTAATGCACGACAACGCTCGCGCTCACACTGCAGGCATCGTGAGCGACTTCTTGCAGAGGTCCCAAATCTCTGTGATGCAGTGGCCAGCGCGAAGTCCGGATCTGAATCCTATAGAGCACCTCTGGGACCATCTTAAACGTAAGGTTCGATCTCGGGATCCAGCTCCTTCGACTCTACAGGAGCTCCAAGACGCGGTGATTGAAGAATGGGGGCTTATCCCTCAAGAAGAGCTCCTGAAGTTGGTGAGGTCCATGAGGGACCGTATGGAAGCCGTGATCAGGGCAAGGGGGGGTAACACTAGATTTTAAGTTAATTTTAAGACACTTTTTGTACATTTTTCTTTGTAAATTATCTGTTGTTAATTAGGACTTAATTAAGGATTTTTATTATTTTATTAATTTTAATGTTGTTTGTATAATTATAATTAAACAGAAAGTTAAATTTAATTGTTTTTTGATACTCCTTTTTGTTACCTTTCTAATGATACCCAACACTATCCTCTACATAAGGTTTAAGAATTTTTAAAGATGATTTTTAAAAGGTGCGATTTTTTTGACGCCGAGTGTAGTTCCTGTCTAGATTTATTGATTTTTTTTGTTTACATAATGTCTCTATTCATAACTATACGTTTTATAAAATGTTTAATTTAATATTGTAAGACTTAAAGATGTATATACGAGTATATTTTTTAATTTTTATTTTCATCAGGCCGTGTATCACACGATAGAGCATGAGGAAGCGGACTCTCACGAAGATAACACTATAGAGCCTGAAGCCAATTCGCTAGACTCTTTCATTGGTTAGTTTTGTTTAAATTCTTTATTTAAAGTATCTATAGGGTAATGACACCAGTGTTTGACACCGCCTCTGTGGTCTAGTGGCTAAGACCACCGTTTTAGACCCAGAGGTCCCGGGTTCGATTCCCAGCGCGGGGTACATGTTTGTGTACTCAGTTTGGTTTGTTTGTCCGCCTGGCTAGCTACCACCATCTTATTTAAATATGTCGCCATAACATCAATGTTTGTAGTATTGTTGTGTAAAATTATGAGAATTTTCATACAAATCAGGCTAATCAAGTGTTCAGAAAATTTGTGGACTGGTAAAAAAGAAATCCTGTATAAAAAAAACACTTTAAGCCCAGAGTTTGACACAGTTTTCGTCACCAAAAACAATAATTTTACGGGATGGCAGGGACTTCTTGGCGGGAAAGTGAAGAGTCATGTCTGCGGTTTTGTTTTATTTTCTAAAATCTGTGTTATATCGAATATTAATGTGAAATAATGTTGGATTATTAACCGTTAAGTGTTCGTGAGTGTGCATGAGTGTTGGCAAATGAAACAAAACAGTGCAACATCACTTTTCAAATCTCAAGAAGTCTGCGTGAGACCTTAGTAAAGCCTCACATCTTTACTGAGATACTAGAGGGGTCGGGGGGTAATATCATTTCTCACTTCCCATTTCTATTATCATTCATCATCATCAATATTGTTTATTTATATTTATGTATTACATAAGAAGATAGAACGAACTAATAGGCTTAATGGATTTCATCCGGAGCCGTAAAACAATACACAAAAAAAAAAGAACGGGATAATAACTGAGAAGCAGGTGGTCTTTATGCAATTATTTTGGTAGACTAAAATCAGTTACTGACCCCTATTTTAAATAATTCAAGGAAAAAATGTCGATCATTGGTTCCTGTCGAATACCTACTGGTGCTACTACCCTACCTGTCAAAAGGATCCACCCGCATCTTTGATCTGAAAATGAGGTCTATGACTGAAGTTTTTATCGCGTGCGCATGGGTATTTGACTGCGATATAATTGTAGACTATCAGTAAAATTATGATCGAAGTACCTACTCATGTTGCCTTATAAGACAACGGGTTAAATTACAAATGTATTAGAAATACTTTTAAACATTGTAACTTATCTGGGTATGACGCTTTTGACTATTTGTTACGCTTATCCGTCCCGTATTTAAGTGCAATGTCATCATCGTCAGCGTATAAACGTTCCACTGCTGGGCTTAAGCCTTGATGTGGAGGTTGGGTTATGATTAACCAAGCTTGCCATATGCGGGTTTATATTATTTTTATTTATATGCTATGTGTATTAAATAACAATACTTTTTTACAGCGCTGGTGGATCGTACCCTGGATTCAGACGACACTGATGGCGACGGGTACGTGTCATACTCGGAGTATCGGGCGGCGCGACAGAATAGCCCCAACGAACGCACACCTAGGGTCGTCGTCAGCGAAGTGTAGATACACTACACTAAATCACAGACTAGATAGGACTGATCTGAACTTAACCACAGACTAGATAGCAATGATCTTAACTAAACCACAGACTAGATAGAGGAATGATCTGAACTAAACCACATACTAGATAGGATTGATCTGAACTAAACCACAGACTAGATAGGAATGATCTGTTTATACTTTAAAGACTATTAATTTCAATATCCCATGACGAACATTAAGATTAAAAAAATCAACATTGATCTTATAAAGTAAGCAGAATATATTTAAACAAATTGTCAAGCTAAATCTATGTGAAAAAACTTCCCGGTAGCATAGCGGTCAGTGCAGCCGTCCGGATTGCGGAAGACCCAGGTTTGATTCCTGGCGGGGTCGGGTGGGCGTTTAATTTTTTCACTGTATTTTATAAATTTTATAAATATTTAATTTAGCTTCAGTGCAGCAATAAGCACTTGAAAATAAAAAGTAAAATTGACTATAGCGTTGTGTTATCAAATTTGTGGTATTTCATCTGCAAAGGTGAATCTGCATGGCCATCGGTTTCAACGACCGTTGGATAGATGGCACTGTGCCGCTATTAGCACTCAAAAATTAAAAAGCAGTGACGAAATTCAGCGCTTACGTCAGCCTTCCCGGTAGCATAGCGGTCAGTGCAGCCGCCCGGATTGAGGAAGACCCAGGTTCGATTTCTGGCTGGGTTAGGTGGACGTTTCATTTTTTCACAGTATTTTATAAATTTTATAAGTATTTAAAAATAACAGCCTAAAACGAATTTTGATACGGCCTAATTATAATAAATATTGACATGAATTTATTACTATGTCTTCGTGTTCGGTTCTCTGAGGCATGCTTTAATTAAGTAATTAAATTAAACCTCGAAGCTTATTAAAATATTTAAGAGTATGGCAACCTCATCAAAAAAAAAATATGTTGCGTCTTAATGAAGGAAGTTGTTCAAAACTGAAAGTCCGAAAGGCGGTTATTATTATATTTTATTATTATATTTTATGCTTTGTAATTTGTTTTATTTATTCTGAGGTTTCTATGGAATTTAATAGTACAGACGCCTGCACATCAACCTATCCAAAACTGTCAAATTTCTTCAATACATTGTCAACCATATGCGTTACACGTAAAATTCAAAGTCTATTGAGGAAATTTGACAGTTTGTGGTAGGTTGATGTGCAGGCGTGTGTACATACTTGTATAAGGAAGGAGTATTCGTAAATACAATTAAAGTTGTTATATTTTTTTATTAATCTCATATTATTATTATGTGTGGAATGGTAAATAAACAGAACAATACTCAGTCTTGATACTTTATTATACGTAACATTTTACATAATTATATAAGTACTTAGTAGTTACTCGTGTACTCACTATGTAGTTAACTAAACTAACTAAATGTAGTTAATAATCTACACAATTAAATAATAATCTAATGTGAGACACAGTGGGTAATTAATTAGTACCTTGGCTTAGCACCGAAACAGCAGATGGGGTTGCCAGAAAGAAAATTATTTGTTTCAACCATTTAAGAGGCTGCTACCATATTTTGAAATTTTATGTGTTTGGTAAGATTAGATTGAAAACCATTGCAATAATCAAACGTGTTAGCTATTGCATCATAAAGGCATTTGCAATACTGAAATTTGGTCCAATTTTTTAATTATTAATCACTGTTGTTTTCTAAATTTTACGCGAACACTAATACATTGAAATGAAACAACTTTTACGGGTCTACTCGATGTGTAAAAGTAACTACCGCGATGTGTAAAATAAACGCGAGCAGATCTGTAAAAGTTGTTTCATTTCAATATTGATCACTGATTTAATGTCTTGGCTCAAACACGGATTTTTTTAATTACCTATCTTAAAAATAAATCGGCCAAAAGGTCTTTGGGTACTGGTTTTGATCCTATATCCTATATATCCTATATATCCTTAAGATATGCGCCTTCCCAAAGTTTTGTTTGGCAAGGTTGTACTAGCCCTGCGAATTTCCCATTGTTAAGTTATGTGTTTTTTTAAAATATGTACTAATCAAAAGTTTTTGGCCATAATTACGCTAATTATCTTGTTACACAGAGTACTGTTGTTATATTACTTTAATCTTATTTAATTTTTATGGAACTTGTTTCTTATAAATAATATTTTATTCTGATTACTGTTTTTTTGTATTATGTTATTCAAAAATACAAATTCTGTTTATAATTTCTAAATTAAATTTAAACATTCATTTATAATCTACATTATTTACAATAGTTCAATCATGTCTTTTCTACTGATAGCTATGAAATATAGAGAGTTCTAGCAGTAAATCTAGCAGTACTATGTGTATATTATCTCTTCAGTGGCAGTTGGTAGAATTTACTCGCCACACCGATAACGGGAGTCGCAGGGTCTGCCTCCTTCCCCCCACTTCACCGCTTGCTCGATGCCTTTGGAGATGTCTTCGTATTCAGATAGCGAGGAGCTGTTCCTGTGACGTAATAAATAAACAATTAAAAAGAACTACAAAACACTAGAAAGTCACAAGATGAAAAAAAATCAAGTGAAATTTTATCTTGTAGCTATTATAAAAACTAGAAAGTCAGTTCCTCAGTGGTTGAATTGATAGGATTTTCTATCTTCGGCCGTATCCTTGCTTACCATCAAAGGTAAATAGACGGCATAGCTTTTATTGTGTATTGTGTAATTTGTGTATTTATTATGTGATTTTAGTAAATGTATTTTATTTCTTTTACTTAACTGCTTTTGAAAATCGCCTGTTAGATTATTTGATTTGTTTGACAATGTGTTACAGTGTTCAGCTACGTTTGAGTCTAACTGTACATTCGTACAAGCCGCAACCACACCGAGTGCAATAATATCGCTCATTGCATGTAAACAGCCTATAACTGTCCCACTGCTGGGCAAATTATTGAAATCATGTCATCGCTTCAACTAATGGGTAATGGCTCAATCACCAGGCTTGCCAAATGCAGCTTAGTGATCACAAACCCGGGCTATGGCTCGAAAAGTCCGAAATACACTTAGCCCGATTTGGGAATTGAACCCGGGACTTTCGGGTATCGGGCTGAGCGCTCTGCCACTCGGCCATCGTATGAAAAGTGTACAATATCAAAAAAAAAATACGAAATCAAGTTATATATACAGAAATGTTTTTTAACATTTCTGTATTTCGCAATAATTATATAATTTTACATTTTTCGTGTTAAAAGAAGATAATGTGTTAATTGCTGTTAATCGCACCTACTTTTAGTTTTGACATTTTACTAGCAGCTCACAGAGGATATTGTTACAAGACTAATCTTACCGTTGGACTTCTTGGCGGGAAAGTGAAGAGTCATTGTCTGCGGTTTTGTTTTATTTTCTAAAATTTGTGTTATGTCGAATATTAATGTGAAATAATGGTGGACTATTAACCGTTAAGTGTTCGTGAGTTTGCATGAGTGTTGGCAAATAAAACAAAACAGTGCAACGTTTCTTTTCCAATTATCTCAAGAAGTCTGCGTGAGGACTTAGTAAAGCCCCACATCTTTACTGAGATACTCGAGGGGTTGGGGGCTATATCATTTCTCACTTCCTATTTCTATTATCATTCATCATCATCATATAGGAGGGAAATATTGTTTACTTATGTATGATTTGTAAGAAAAATTACTTTTTCATTGGCTTGTGCAAAGCCATAAAAAATAATTAAAAAAAAAAGCTTTTACCCTTGTAATAACTTAGCCCCTTGCAGCAGTATCTCCGCCCCGGACGAGTACAGGGCGGCCTGGGCGGGCTTCTGGCAGGAGATGCGGTACAGGCAGCCGAAGTTCTTATCCTGCTGCCCAGACAGGTAGCTCAGGTACATCAGGATCTCTTCCTCGGTTAT
The DNA here is from genome assembly GCA_949315975.1 of Eudonia truncicolella. Classification (NCBI taxonomy): domain Eukaryota; kingdom Metazoa; phylum Arthropoda; class Insecta; order Lepidoptera; family Crambidae; genus Eudonia; species Eudonia truncicolella. Next base: position 5,235,768 of record OX438838.1, on the reverse strand, counting down.
GTATGACGCGTTCTTCTCGTCTGCGTTTGGGTAACGAGTTGCTTTGAACATGTTTTAGTTACACAATTTATAATCTACATAGATTTTGTGTGCCAAATTTTAATGCCATACAATTTCTAGTTCTCGTTAACGTGATCGAATGGCGAATAAACTCGCAGTCAGTTATTTAACATTTCTTATGTACGGAGAAGTACGCAACTATAAAGAGATTAGGGATATTTGTTTTAAGAAACATGATGTCGTTGAGTTTTAATTTATTAAAACTGCATTCCAAAAAGTTTTCTTACGTAAGCGGATAATAAAAATGTTTTTTTTTTCTACCGTTAATGGAAAGCATATCAAACCTCCTTCGTTGAAAAAAATAACTAATGCGATTTTTCTTGTGTCCAGTGACAATGGCTATTTTGGCTGCCGTCCCAAACGAAAAGTGGCCAGTTTAATCCCCCCGCTGACAGGATTAACCCGTGGACATGGATCACCCATCTCGGACATTGGATTAACCCGACGATGGTCAGTTGTAGCCAGGAGCAGATGGTATAAGCCTTTATGATTTGCCAATCTGATTATAGATAAAAGGTTTTTTTGCTGTGATTTGTTGTAGATATTAGGACATTTGTAACGTAGCTAGGAAGTTAATGTAAGTTTATCAACCGTTGTCTGTCCCATGTATTATTATTCACATTAACAATCGGTATTTTGTTGTTATTATGTTTGATCAGCAAACCTGGTATTAATAATAAAAATAAAATCCCCATGATTACACCATTATAGATAGACAAATTGTCTAGTCTGTAGGTGATAAAACGAAGCTTGTATATTGATACTAGATAGGATAAAATTATTTACACGCAAATGTAAATAACGCAAATATTTGTTATTTGTGTTATCAAGGCCTTGGTGTGTGCAATTTTTAAAAGAAAACGGAGCATTTTTTTGTCGCTGGGGACATGAAAAGTTGCATTTTTTTAACGTTTTTATTTATTTCAAGTAGATTTTAAATTCGGTAAAACGTAATAAAACTTTTTGGAATGCAGTTTTACTTAGAAATCTTAGTCACCAATTACAATAACTTTAATCTATACTATCAACAACAGTTATATCAAAGTCTGTTACCATCGAGATTCCTCGCGTAATGGTGGCCCTTCCAAGCGCCTGCGCCGAAGAACCCCGCAGCCAATATCAAGGCTTTCAGCACGATCAGGATCACCAGGTTGGTCAGGTTCAAGCTTAGCACCTGTAAACACAGAAAATAAACCTTTAATTCATGAAGTTTAAAGTCTAAATTCTTGTAATGTTAACAAGTTAACAAAATTAAGATTGAATAGGGTAAAAAAAATGTGTTCATGTCTTTATGGCCGGTTCCGTGTGATGATGTACCTAAAGGCTATATGCAGCGATAAGGAAAAAAAAAATCTTAAATGGGTAGAGCCTTCCACAGCCTTTTAAGAAAGAAAGAAAAGAAAGAAATTATTTATTGACTATCACACAGACATAACAGAAAAAAAAACAAAGAATATGAGAACATTACAAAAAATAACATTAAGACTAATACAAAAATAATAATTATATAACAAAGAGTGTGTGTGAAAGCCAACTAGGACCCTGCCTCAGCTTTGTGTCGTTGTGGTGCTGAGAAACAAACACCACCACAACGACGCTGGTATTCTGACAGGGCCTATGGTGAGTGTTGTGGTATTGTGTGTGTGCGTGTACATATAAAGATGATATAATATAAAACATAGTTACATACATATATAATATAAATGTTTATAAAAAAAAAAGAAAACAAGTTTAATACATAAAGATACTGTAAGAAATATTATATATATTGAAATACAACAAAAAAATAAAATATCAAATAAATAAATGAATGAGTAAGGCTCGATGCGCTAAATGCCTTCGCTACTCCGGATTTAAAAAAAAAAAAAAAAACAGAAAAAGTCTGTGAAACTTGTCTATTCGGCTTTTGACACAAAAACATGCCATGAAAATTATGAAGAAGAAGAATAGTATATTGTCAAAAATAAATAAAAACAGAAACAAATAAACATCATAGGATGGATCAACACGTCGTAAAACACCAGACGGTGAGTGGTGAAAAATATAAAAGTAAATGAATTTTATGAGACATAAATGAGCGCTGATGATTCTGTCTGTTGCTGTAGAAGATGCTTTTTAAGGCATTTCCTAAACGTATCAATTGTTTTCAGATCACGCAATGGCGGAGGGAGATCGTTCCAGCATCGTGTGGCAGCGAACTTAAAGGATCCGCGAAAAGCCCTAGTGCGATGCTTTGGGGTTGCGAAGACAAAACTGCAAGCTCTTTTAGGATATCTATTGTGGTTTACAGCCCATGTGAGTTTATCAAACAGATATTTTGGATTCCCCGCACCAATAATCCCGAAAAGCATTGTCGAAAGATGTAGTCTCCTGCGTGCCTCCATCTTTAACAAGTTGAACTTATTGAGAAAGGGAGTAACATGGGACCGTGGTGGCACATGGAAGCAGAAACGAGCACAGGCGTTCTGAACCCGCTGGATGAGTTTGGCTGTTTTAGATAATAGGCAAGGACCATATACTGTGTCACAGTAGTTTAGCTTAGACAGGATTAATGACTCACATAATTTTATTTTAAGCTCCTCTTGCAAGTAGGGTCTCACTCTGTACAGTAGTTTAAGCCGGTAAAAGCAATTTCGCACACAGTTGGATACATGACTCTCAAAATTAAGACGGCAGTCCAGAGTTAGCCCCAGATTTCTGACCTTGTCAACCCGCTCAATCACCTCCCCATCCAAACGCACATCCAATGGTATCTTTTGGAACCTATCAATGCCTTTCCTTGAGCCAAACAGCATAAGTTTGGACTTCTTTGGATTGATGACAAGACAGTTTGACTGGCACCAAGTAGCTATTCGTACTAGGTCCTCATTTATCCTAGTAACAGCGGCAGCATAATCGCGTGGATGGAAAGACATATACAGTTGTAAGTCATCTGCATATAGATGGAACTTGCAATGCTGGATGTTATTTATAATGTCAGCGCTGTACAGGATATAGAGGATAGGGCCTAAAATTGACCCCTGAGGAACTCCACGCGCAACTGGGAGGAGGGATGAGCGCGATTTAACTCCGCCTGCCCCCACAAGCTCCACATACTGATGTCTATGTGAAAGGTAGCTATCAAACCACTTTACCGCATTTGTGTCAACTCCGTAATAAGACAACTTAGACAACAAAAGTGTAGTGTTAATTGAGTCGAATGCACGTGAGAAATCGAGGAGCAGCAGGGTGCTGACATTGCCCTGATCCTGAGCAGATAGAAGGCCATCCACCACATCCGCCAGTGCAGTGGCTGTACTGTGACCTTTGCGGAACCCTGATTGTGAGAGGGGAAGAATTTCATTTTCCTCGAGATATCTCGTAAGCTGATTGCAGACTACACGTTCTAGTATCTTGGAGATACACGGCAGTAAGCTGATGGGGCGAAGATCTTGAAGAGATGATGGTGGATTGACCTTTGGTAGGGGCTTGACAACTGCTATCTTCCAGGCCTCAGGAAAGACCCCTTCCATGATGGATCTGTTGACGATCTCGGTAATAGCGTCCAGGGTATAGGGCATGGTCAGTAGAAGCATCTCCAGAGATATACCATCGCACCCTTGAGCATTAGACTGTAACTCCTTTATTATTTTGATGATGGAGCCCTCACTGACCGTTCGCAAAGAAAAAGTAGCCGGGCTATGTCTGTGACATTCAAAATATGTTAAATTTGAGATGGACACATTATTATCACCTGGTACTTTAAGAAAATGAGTGTTTAAGGCGTCAGGGTCGTTAATCCATGATGGGAGATCATCCTTATTATTTGTGTTTGGTAATACCGTGTTCTTCAGGTTACGCCATAAACTTTTCGGATGTCTAAGATTGCTGTTGATGTGTTCATCAAAGTAACATCTTTTTTCCCGCTCGATCGCCTCCACTACTAGACGCTTCATGTTTAAATAGCAGTCTTTGAATGACTCAGTCTTGTGCAACCTATAGTTTGCTGAATATTTGTCTCGAATGCGCATCATAGCCTTTACCGTGTCAGTGATCCAAGGGTGTGGTGGATGCTTAAACTTGCGTGCCTTTATTGGAGCATGCAGGTCGAACAAATTCACTATGCAGTCTGTAAGGCTATCAACTAAGACACTGACATTATCTGCTTTACTAAAGTAAGTCCAATCGATAGCAATTAAGTCTCTGTTAAGCTGATTCACCTGGATGTCTTTCAAAGGCCTGTATTGTACCCACCGGGGACGTGGTTTCTCCCTTTTGAACTTAAACTCGGCCGAGAGCATGGCGTGTCCCCCCAGATCATGGCTGTGCTTGACAGTGACATTTACTGCCGCTGAGTCTGTGCAAATAACGTCTATCAGGCTGTGACTGTGATCAGTGAAATGAGTTGGCTCTGCCACTAACTGACTGAGGCCCATGCTGTCAATGAACTCAGAGAACAATCCAACTTTACTGCTCCCAACATTGAGCAAGTTGATGTTAAAATCGCCCACCAAAATAAGACCATCCCGCTTGGCAAATGATGTGATGGAATCCGTAACGGCGCTGAAAAAAACACCAATGTCCAACCACGGCGGCCGATAAGCTGTCCCTATCACCATGTCCAAACCCTGCAAACGAACCGACAGCCACATCTGCTCAACCACTGACGAAATGGGGTGGGAGCGCCTTCTCGCATTTATTCCTTTTCGAACATAAAAACCAACCCCGCCACCACGCCCTCGAATGTGAGGAGGCCGGGGGGTGTGCCATAACCTGTAGCCCGCTAATTTAGGTGCCATGTCATCCTCTCCCGTCCGAAGCCACGTTTCATTTATGGCCATAATATCGGGGGCCAACTCCTCCATCGCTACCAAGAATTCCTCCTGTTTTGTACACAAAGAGCCTGCATTAAAAAGTCCAACTATGAAATTATTGTTAATCATTTTTAATATATTTGACGAAAATAAAGAACCGAGATATGTTTTTATAAGATAAAATTAATATTGTACATAGTTTTAAAGAGCATAATATGTATGTTATATCTAGATGTTCATAGATTTTTTTTATTAAAATATAGGTTATTAAATTGAGTGTGATAAGAGTATATGAAATGTTTAACTTATATGTATGTTGTATGATTAGAATAACTGTGTGTGGTGTATTTATAAATGATTTTACAAGTAACAGCTTTTTACTCCATTTCTCCATACAATTAACTGATAGCAATTTAAAGTTAGTATTTGCAATGAAGTAACAAAAGAAACTGTCATGTATTAAGAGATGGACGCTAAACAACACCAGAAAGCAAAAGAAAGGTAAATATAATAACACAATACTAATAGTGATATTTACAATATGTTGCCAGAAAACAATGTAAAAATTACATGAAAAATTGCAGGACGGCACGAGTCACAGCATAGGCGAACCCGGTAAGGGCGGCGCCGACGACACCGAGCAAGCCATGACGCCGAAGATCTTCTCAACGTCGGCCTCCGAGCGGAGCCGCAAGACGGGCTTCCCATCACTCTGACGAGCGAAGATGCAGCCGTGCTTTGTCCAGCAGTACCGCCAGTTGAGCCGACGGCACTCCATGCGGACTCGGTGGAAGAGCTGGCGATTGGGGCGAGACAGCCGCTCATTTATGTATATGCGGCTTCCGTCGGGAGCTTTGAGGTCGCGGCGGGCCCGAGCGGCGCGCAGCACCTCATCGCGCAGGCCGCGTCGCGACAGTCGCACCACTATGCGGCGCGCGCGACCGCCGACGACAGGGGGAGCCCCTACACGCTCCGCGAACACCACGTCCTTCTCTTCCAGCTTCACACCCAAACGCGTGCCAATTACGGATACGGTGTGCATGACGTTTTCACCCTTTTCCTCCGGAACTTGACCAATGTCTAGGTCAGCTAGCAGAGCCTCTTGATTTCGCACATTGAGCTCGAGCCTCAGCTCGGATATGGTACGCTCCAGCTCTGTTACACGCGACGGCTCACCGCCGTCAGCGGGACGGCCCTCAAGCACCTTCAGCCGCTGCTCCATAACGTCCAGTCTACGATCTACACCGTCCTGCCTCTCGCTCAAAACATCCAGCCGCTCCGATATGGCAGTAATGGAGGCCCTCAGTAGTGACATCTCTTTCCGGAATTCCCTTATTTCCAACACACCCTCCGCGAACAACCGACGAAACTCCACAGCACTCTGTACGTCAGAGAAAGAGCGGTCTATGTTTTGGTTTTCACAAACTACGCCGCCATCGTCCACATCATCGCCATCGGAGACCGGCGACCCGCCTGCTGAAGGGCCACAGAGGCCTTTGACAGGTGTCTTGCTGTTATCTCCCTTCCGCACGCCCTGCTTGCAGCTAGGACAGACCCAGCCCTTGCTGATTTTGGCTTTCTCTGGTAGCGCCAGACAAGCTTTATGATACTTGCTAGGACAAGAACTACAAACAGCGGCACCTGTAGGGGACAGGAACTTTCCGCAAGCCCCGCACTGTGCCATGGTTAAATGGTTCTTATCTACTTCAAAACCCTGCTAACGGTCCGACAAGTAGTGCCGTGTCAACTTCACAGATGGCGCTGCGCTAACAGCAACGGTGGCGCAATCGATAGCGCCGTACTAATCAGCTAGATGGCACTAGTGAGCGAGAATGTCGAGGGTTTGTGTGAATTTTTGTTTCTGGTTTTGATTCCAAGACACCCTCCAGATGTAAAGTATGACTAGGAATTAGCTGGTTAAAAACCTTATTAAATCGCAACGCAGATACGAAATGTCGCACCCACACCTGAGCAACTTCACTGGCACTTCACGTATCGAATGAACACTGTTTCTATACACAAAGGCACGATTATGTATTATTTCTGAGAAAAGATAACGCACGAGTTGTTTACAGTAGGTCGTTCGAAACGTCACTCCCTCAACTTTGTCACTCAACTTTGTCTTAGATTTAGAGATATTCGTACTTATGAGACACTTCTCATATTCGTTATTGATCATATCCCATTAAAAGCAAAGTCAAGTATCGAGGATAGATACATAAAAGCAATTAAACTTATTTATATGTTTTCCGAAGATATTTTGCATATTCTAACTATTGCCTGCTATAAACTCTTTAAGGGCCTGTTTCACGATCTACAAGTAAGTTCCCATTAGCGTTTACTTGACAGATAGTCCATACAAAACTGTCACTTTATCTGCCAAGTATCTCCTAATCAGACTTTGTGAAACAGGCCCTAAAGCTTATAATTTACTTTTCTACTTTGCGACGACGTTTTTAACTTTTCAATTTACCAAGTTTTTACCAAACATACTTTTCGTGACAGTGCCTTAGTGACATAAATAGTCAACAACAATTTTAAATTGTTAGGTCTAACCTAAAGCAAAGAGCTAATTAAAAAATCACCACGAAATAAGAAACGTAAGGAATTCAGTTGATAACTTTTTGTGGGGTGCGATAACCGAAACGGACCATAAAAGGTCGACAATTGACGATCGATGATTCACTCCCTTTCAATACAGTCTAAACTCTAAACAAAAGCTCACTCATGCGTCAGGTATGCGTGCAAATTGATTAACAGTGCAGTACGAACCTGAGACACGCAGTCAAAACCAACCTGGCTGCTACCAGTGGACCTGGCTATGAAGTCCTTCGCTAATCCTGTCACCAGCTGTCCCCCCGCACTGTTTAAAAAGCTCCCCGCAGTGTCCATGAAGGAAGACCTCCCGTATTCAGTGTCATTGGCAGAATCGAAGCGCGCTATTGAAGGGTCATCGTTGAAGGGTACAGGATTCTTTTCTCTAGGGAGTAAAGCGTTGGTGTCGATCGTTTTCGGGTACATTTTCTTCGCGTACTGAGGGGAGGAGTAGGCGCCGGTGTGCTCCGCTGATATGAACACCAGGTACAACAGGATGAGGTAGATCGCGACCATCCTGGACGGCAGTGGCGGGTGCACTGAGGAAGCAGGTAGCGCTGCGATTGCTTTGAGCGTGTGTAAGTGTTGTCCGCATTTTTATCTCTTCCTTCCCTTTTGTTTGCGACACGCGCGACGACATTTGCTAATGGTCCCATTGTCGTGGCCCTGTCTTGAAGTGGGATTAGTTTTTTCGAGATACCTGCCCGATTAAGTGGGTGCTTAGTTATGAGATATATTGTTAATATTTGTATTATTTTGAATTGTTATATGTATTTACATTTAGAGTAAAGCATTTTATTGAGTATTATATTACTTGGTCCAACAGCTGAAAAAGTAAACGACCGACGATGCCTCGGTAGACATGGCAAAACCGCTAGTCAGATCTCTAAAGATCCTAGGATCATTTCCTAGGACGGGCAATCCGGATTTTCGTTTTATAGCCAGGTTTAGTAATCAACCAATTAACTACTAGAGAGAAAAGCAGCTCCGGTCCCAATTAATGTTGACATCAGATATAAGAGCGAATCCAGACGGGTCGTTGCAGCGTCGAACCTGGCCACACCTCAAGCATTTCGCTGTATAAGCCAACAAGGTGCAGCAACGCAACTTGCTACTTCGCAGCGGCGACGACAGAATAGTCTTGGACGAAAAACCCTCCACACCCCCTTTTATCGCACTCCATAAGTTGAGTGCGCTGTGGTTCAAAGACATGCTCATTACAGAGCGAAGAAGAAAAACGTTCAAACAGTAGTATATTTAATTTGTTTTTTATTATTTACTAAGATTTTCAACATAGACAACAACGGCAACACAACAGCAAGGTAAATGCTTTCGACGTCAATCGCCGCTACAACGCCATCGGCCGCGCCGCCTGGCGCCCGCCGCTGCTGCAACGCATCGTGTGGACCGGCCCTTCCCACGTTAAACGCACCGGAATATGTTGGTTTGGTATATATCATGTCGATGTGTTCCGCGAACGCGCAACTGTGCCGACTTGCACTTTTCGGCGCCAGCGGTGACATAACGTTGTCATTGAGGTGACGCCTGTGAATAGGAACTAGCATTTTTGTTCTGAAGGTGACACACATTTTTATTGTTTTCCGTAGCCTAGCACGTACTACTACTTGCATCGAAACAGTTATGTATTAGTGTGATATTGTTGTAAATTGTCGAGTGATCAATCGTAACGGTCAAATACAGTAATGACACAATGTAAGAGCATAGTGGATTCAGTTAGCATTGGTCTTATCAGTATCTATAACCGTAATCCGTGTTTCCAAAAGTAATCCTGAGAATTTGGGAAAAAAACCGTCTTATTTCATGCCTACCTGGTCAAAGGGAAATCTCAATATTATACATAGGTAGGAGTCTATAGGGAAGTTCCTGCAATTTTTCGGCTTTCGCTGATTGGTCTATGCGTTGATGAGCCAGTGATTGAGTGGGTCAGGACTTTTCGTTTTATAAAGAATATATTTCATTTTTGTTTTCAAGGTTATCATGAATGTCGTATAACCGCATTTATTCGGTGATTAGACCGACACAGAGCATGGAAATTCCAGCTACGTAATTAGCAATTCTTTAGAAAAACAAAAAATATTGGAAAAAACACATAGGTAAATAGCACCATAACCACCGCGTCCGGCACGGGGACACGCACTAGTGCGTGATGCCGTTCCCTCTAGAAAACCTTTGATGGTGATTCGTTTCACACGGCTTGAGGAACCCTCGCCGCCCCCAAAAAAGTCCGGTGAAGCTGAAATGTCCAGTGGCAATCAGCAGACTCTCTCAAAAAAAAAAAAACGCCCACCACGCATGCATAGATTATTCGATTGTTTTATTTTATGACGTCATCGAGTTTTCATATTCCAAAGATGCGTTCGGCTAATCAGAGAGAAAGTATCAGAATGTCCTTAACAGACGAACTATTTTCCCGTAGTTGACTACAATTTACTACACTTAGCTACGATTGAAATGGTAAGTGCACTTTTGTAAACAATGCAATTCTTAAATTGTTTAACCAACGGATTTGATATACGGTAAGGTAACAAGAAAACGGTTTTGTTCATATCATTTGAAATTGTCAAGCCAAGTTACTACTTGGCAAGTAGTACGTTAGTATAGTATCTAGGTAGTACCCAATTCGAAATACAGAAAGAGTTGAAAGGAATTTCAGAGTTTCCACAGACTGGCCTAGATTTTCTTCTGTATTCTATCTTCTAGAATTCAGATCATAACGAATATTAATAATGTACCTATATATCATTTTATAAATGTCGTTACTTCTAATTTCTATGTAAAGTAGTGCTGTTTCTTGCTCCTGTTCTACTCTACAGCTAAAAAGGACGTCCTGAATGGGTGGTAGGTAACTTTGAAGTAACTATTCTAAGTATTCTAACTTAATTTCTAATTTAAAAATTCAATACAAAATTAAAAATCATTTATTCAGTTTAGACTACAAGGACCAAGGAGCTCTTATGAATGTCACTATGCCATCGGTTCGTATGTCTACACAGGCCGGTAGACCTTGTACTGAAAAGAACCGGCAAGAAACTCAGCAAGGACGTTTCTTTTCTCCCTTACAGCGTTAAAATATTGGAAAATGCCCTACTGCTACGCAAGGCATTACAAATAAACACACAAAATAAAATTAATACAAAAAACAAAATAAATAAATTAAGTTAGCTACCGTTACATCAGGTAGGTACCAGTTTCAATTTCCACAATCATCATCATCACAGTAGAATGTTGCCAGTGGAATGAACCATTTTTCCAATCTAGTATTCTCATCTGAATTGGTAACGGTTCATGAGTCGTCGATTTTTTTTTAAATTTAATTTTAGAAAGGTGACCAATTTTTTTTTTAAATATTTAATAAAAGATGTACTCAATTATTGTCTTTTTCAAATTATTTTTAAGACGTATTGGATGCTAAATTGGTTAGGAGCAAGAAAGTTTTAAAGAAAAGAAATAAATAAATTATTGATTAATCATTTATTTATCGGGAGTCGGTATATTAGAATTGCATGTTAACCTAAGTTATTTTTTACTTTTGCAATGGGGAATCTCTTGACTTATCTCCTAGTTAGTCTGAACCCTGGTTCTGAAACAGACAACAAAGCAGATAGTTCACAATAATATTTTGACACGTAAAATAAATTGCTGTCTCACAAGAATTTCAGGTAAAATTGTTTCCTTGTTGACAAGTAGAGCAAAACAGCTGTTACGAAATCGCAAGATAGATGCTCACATCTCGGCCACAAACAATGAAATGTTTGCATTACAGATGTTTGTTTTATACGGTACGAGGCACATGCGTGGCTATTATTTCAGAAACATCTCTATATATCAATGACATCAAGGCTGGTGTTTCGCTTTGTCAACTCCGGTTTCTTACAGAGAAGACACAGACATTGGACATTATGCACAGTAAAAGGCAAATAGTTGTATCATCATCATTATCTATTATCATCTCAGCCAAAAGACGTCCACTTCTGGCCAAAGGCATTCCCTAAGGATCTCCACAATTACCGGTTTTGTGCTGCTCGCATACAATGAATAATATTATTATTTTACTGTTTTTATTCTTATTTTCATAATAGTTATTTAAATAAAATAAAATATTAAGAAGGTCTCTACGGCACGATCAACACCGCACACATTCACACAAAACTTAGGGTCTCCACCAGCGTTGAAGTGATTTACCTATTCACTGCAATAAAATGCTGAGTGGACATCCTAGACTAAAAGGCTTTTTCATTTTTTTTATTTAATTTCATAAAGTATTTAAAAAACTTGAGAAGCTGGTGTTATATTTTATAAGGCGTAAATTAGGTACCGTCATGTACCGTACAGGTACTCGTATTTTTTAAAGCTTTCAATTTTTTTTTATACGTAGCTCGACAAATGACTCGACTCCACCTGATGTTAAGTGGAAATGGAGTCCAGACGCAAGGACAACTGGTGCAGCGTGAAAACAACGCAGCATCAGTCACCCTCACCCTGCCGGCCCACAAGGTGCCTCTTCACGCCTCGTTTGAAGGACCCCATGTCATAGGAAGGAGGGAAAACGTGTGCTGGTAGACTATTCCATCTTTTGGAAGTGCGACAAAGAAACGAGTCACCAAATTTCTTTGTGCGCGATGGAATGTTCGAGACAGTACAGGAGTGCTTCCGGAGAGCAGCACTGCAGCACGCGTACTCCTACGGAGGAAGAATTCAAGTAAAGATAACTTTAAATAAAAAAAAATAGATAAAATAGATTCATAGGTAAAATTATTAAGCAAATTTTATATTAAATAATTCATTTTAAAGGTTATTAACCAGGTACCTATTGTTGACACTCAAAAAAAGAATAGCACATACAAAGTTTATTCGCAGTGAAAATGCAATCAATATTCCCAAATGATCACAATTATTATTATTCGGTATTTGGTTGTCCTTTTTCCACTTATAGAAAGTGCGCACAATTACTAGTTTTAGAACGTGCTTTCACAAAGCGCAATCTAGGAAAGTTTATAAACATTAATTGTCTCTACCGCAAGAAAAAGTAAAGCATGCTCGGTGTGTAGCATAACATGTGCTTGAACTATGTCAAAAAGTTTTGTGTTTCAAATACAGATGGCGCTAAGCAAAGCTAAGAGTTACTCAGACTTGAAAGCTTTCGTTTGCTTGTACAGTATAAAAGTTTATATAATATAATTAATGACTTGGAACCAATTAAAACATTGCACTAAATATTAGTTATATTGCAACATAATCAAAACTATTGATATATGATGTAATTTAATTACCTACCAAATTAAATGTCATTTTTAAGCATATTAGGTAAATTAGGCGGTAATTTTCGAAAATGTTTAGATCCAAAATCGTCGATTTCATACAAATTCTCAGATGTCTCTACTGATAATCATAATTCATAATACATATTTTAGCCACTGTTTCTCAATTTGTAAAAAAGTGGACTCGGCTAGAAATTTAAATTACCTCCTGAAATAAGTTAAGGCGTCTCTTGTTTGCCTTTGTTAGTTATCATTAAATCAAAAAGTCTAAATAACACAACTATTCAGTTTTAGCTTTAGTACGAGTAGGTACTTACAGCTTTTATGACTGCCACTGTGCGGTTCGTAAATCCGAAGCAGGCAAATCTCATTACCTACTTAATTTTTATTGGAACCATAATGTTGTACAGTCGCCGACCGCAAATTAAATGCAATTTTATTGTAGCAGTGCGCCGCTGACTTTGACTTTATTACGTATGTTAGTAGGTACCACCTATAAAAGTTTACTGAGCTATAGAACTCTATACATATGAGATCTAAAACTATATGAAATAGGATAGGTGCATAATAGGTAGGTTCTAACCACCATGACGTGGTCTTTTAAAGTGAAATCACTGCATTTAAACTAATAAGTAAGTTCTAATTCTATAAACATAGATTAAATCTCTCAAAAAACCCTTTAGTTTCAGTAGTTTGGTTGTTAGTTCGGTCATATAATCATCCATTACTTAAGTTTTACAAAGTTGTTTACTATAAAAAATTATAGATTTTAGATTTTATAAATCAAAGTAACGAACTATTGCTGCATTCAACAGTAGCAACACTCAATAGTAGCAAGGTTTATTTATTTATTCGAAGGTGGAAGTAGGATGATTTAGCTGACGGCTACGTGCGATTAGTACATTTAGCCAGTGTCAAAGTAATTTTTTCCTTCCATTATGATGATGATGAATGTTAATAGAAATGGGAAGTGGGAAATTATATACCCCACAACCCCTCGAGTAACTCAGTAAAGATGTGGGGCTTTACTAAGTCCTCATGCTTCTTTAGAAAATTTGAAAAGTGACGTTGCACTGTTTTGTTTCATTTGCCAACACTCATGCACACTCACGAACACTTAACGGTTAATAATCCACCATTATTTCACATTAATATTCGATTTAACACAAATTTTAGAATATAAAACAAAACCGCAGACGTGACTCTTCACTTTCCCGCCAAGAAGTTTAAGTTTAGTTTTGTTTAAGTGTTTTGATTTGTGTTGTGCTGTGATATAATCATGAAGTAATGTATGAGGTAGTAAATAAAGTAAACATTTTTGAAACAAAGGGTTTGTTTAAAAATGTCACATTTTTTGTACAATAAACTGGAATAAAATCGCGCATCCTACTTTCACATTCGAAAAAATAAATGGTGCTGATGAAGCACCATGTCGCAGCCGAAGTCTCTGGCAACTCTCTTGTTGACTTAAGCAACAACGAAAATCATAAAAAATCGTTGAACAAAAATGTTCACGAGTTAAATTCATTTATTTTACACAGGAATACACAATTTTCGAAAGGACGGACGTCACGATTGAAAAACAAATGACAGTCTCGCGAAATAAAAGTAACATGTTCCCAAAGAGTTTCAATTTTCGAGTTCCATAATTGTTTTTTCATACTTTTATTGTAAGTGGCCAGATCTAGACACTTACGGTATGAAGTACCTACGTAAATTATTCACTTATTGAAGATACAGAGTTCCATACCAAAATGAATTCCTTACAACACGTATCACCAACAGCAATATTTAGTGCAACTTGCGATTATTTTAATATCTGACCAGGTTCGATTTCCGGTTGTATGTAACTGTTACTTTTAATATTCATAGTTTTGATTAATTTTAAAATTGACGGCGTGGTTCCTTATAGACATCCCTATTTGTAATTTCAGACAACCCATATGGATCGTTTACAACCTTTCATAAAAAGGAACAAGCGACTGACCGCGACTCCGACGTCCCTATCTACTGACCCTGATAGGTAGGGTATGGCAGTTAGAACTACGGGTCCGGCTGTCTTTTCGAGGGTACCACGGGAGTTCCGGATCCTAGGCCCCCTGCCGGTTATACTTTTGCGGGCGTCTCCGGCATTTCCCGGCCATGGGTTGGACTCGCGGTGGCTATGTGGTTAGCTGTAAAAGTGGGAATGTTGGTCTGCCTGGTTGATGTCTGGCCAGGCTTCCATTTCGTGCACAGCGAGCGGGTCCAAGTTGCGGCCTTGGTGAGGCCCTGAAGCGAAAGGATCTGCGGGGCGCGTGAGTTTGTCCATAGTTGGTTGTTCTGCTCGGTGGTTTTCATTGAGTAAGCTTCCAACATCTTCGGCACTAGTCTGGAGAACTAGTAGAGGCGCCCGCTAGATGCAATGTTTCCGGTTGAATCAGTCGCGTAGGATTTTGGAACTGATGAGGTGCCTGGATGGGTACTGAGAAGTGAGTGGGCTTACAACTCCGCCACCAATGAGGACATTTGATAGTCGACTTTAGAGTTGACGACCCGAGCAGTGGAACTGCGAGTTGTGCTCTTGGTGCAACGAGAAGTGAGCAAGCTTACAGCTTCGGTAACCTATCTGGATATTAGATAGTGGACGTAGTATACGTTTCCACGGAGCAACTCGCTAGAGACACTAGTCTGAAAGTACCGAATGAAGAATGCGCTTCGGCGCGTCCTGATCTGGCGTTATGACCTGACGCAGATGGTCCCTTGTGCTTGCGCAAGGATGTCTAACACCTAACTTTATAACCGTAAGATTGATGGGGGGTGTCAGTATAACTTTAAAGTCGTGTGTAGCGGGGTGACCGCGACTCCATCCGCCTATCCCTTGATCCCGAGAAAATAAGAAGAGAATAAGGTATTCCAGGCAATATCCTGAGCGATGAAAGAGACCTGCTTGTAAAATTTCAGCTTCCTAGGTGGGCGTTGATGAGGTAACTAGTGAGAAGAACAGTCAGTCTTGCTTGACTTTTAATATATAAAAGCATTGCTGTTATAATAAAACATTAACGTCTAGCATGAAAGCTAGTCTGTACTAGCTAGTCTGTACGCCTGCACATCAACCTATACAAAACTGTTAAATTTCTTCAATAAACGTTCAAACATTTGCCATATACATAAAGTTCAAAGTTTATTGATGAAATTTGACAGTTTGTGGTAGTTTGATGTGTCGTGATGTACACAACGTCCCAATACAACCTGCGTCGGGCACGGTGCGCCTGCGCTGCCATTTCTCCACGCGAGAGCGAGTGAAAATGCTCCACCGGCAGAAAGTGAAACCGCCAGCCTTGACCGTCACGCCGCGAAGCTGTGGAGTTGCGAGGCACTAAAATATTTGGACAACTCATTGTCTTCACACTGCAAGTATTTCCATACTTTTT
This sequence comes from Eudonia truncicolella, assembly GCA_949315975.1. Taxonomy (NCBI): domain Eukaryota; kingdom Metazoa; phylum Arthropoda; class Insecta; order Lepidoptera; family Crambidae; genus Eudonia; species Eudonia truncicolella. Next base: position 5,219,628 of record OX438838.1, on the reverse strand, counting down.
CATGATACCGGCATGTTATATAGGGTGTAGATTTTGCTTACTACCTCTGTATTCCCCCTGGACTTATATTCTGCTATGTTGAATCATCCACAATCGTGTCTTAGTAGCCTTATTTTGACATCAAGAATATGGGAAAAATATCATTATTATGTTACTGAGACACGATTGGTAGGTCCAAACCTACAACAAAGAAACATCACGCGCTTCACTTTTTTTTTTTTTTTGAGAGAGATTGCTGTTTGCCTCTTCGGCATTTTCAGCTTCACCGGGCTATTTTGGGGGCGGCGAGGAACGTAAAGGGTCCCTCAAGCCGTGTGAAACAAATCACCTTCGGAGGTTATCTAGAGGGAACGGCATCGCGCACTAGTGCGCGTCCCCGTGCCCTACTAGATTCTCCGAAGGGTTCGGATCGGATCGGGGACTTCACGTGCTGTAGCCACTTGACTATACCACTTGGCTATAGGGCTTGTTAGTACACACACGCGTAAGTGATGTAAGGCCTTAATCTTTATGTAATTAAAAACTTATTATAGTGAATTAAACATTTTCCGATTTACCATTTACTTCTTGCAGTATGATGTTGAAAGTGAGATTTAGTAACCTCTGTAACGGGACCCCAGACAGGAGGTAAATTCCATCCGATTCTTTATCGATTTCTTTTTGTTTTTAATTTGTTTCGCGTTTCGTTTTAGGGATGAAATTTTACCTAACTCAAAAAGTAAAAAAAACAATTAAAAATATTGTTTCAAGAACGACTCAACGCCGCTGTATGTGCGCGAACCGTTTAGTTCGGCTTTTAGGCGGTTTATAGACGAAAGTGCTTTGTCTCTGCTCTTGTAACAATCGCGGCACTTTCATCCACGACCATGACGCAACTATTGTTGTAAATCGGAGCAGCCACGTAACGGCGAGAGTTGGATCACAATGGGCAGGCGCAGTGGCTTATGAGCTTATGGCAGATGAACACGTGACACAGCTTTTTTATTTTTTTACTAAGTAGGCAAATAACTGCTCCATTTGATGTTAGACGGAAGCGCAGTGCAGATGCCAAAAAACAGGATTATATTTCACTAATTTATTTGCTACGTTATCTTTAAACTAAAATATAGGTTCACACCAGAACAGGGAACAGTTCAGGAATGCAAATGCAATGTGTGCGGGGTTGTTTACGGAGAGATAAACGGGATAACAGTCAAACACTTTATTTCACTGGAGATGAATGTTACAAATGTTTACTTAGAAATACCTGTTTTTCTAAAATGTTTCGGGTGTGGGTGTTTCATGTATAATAAGTATGTATTTAAGTATATTAAGTATGTTTATCCGTTGTCTAGTTAACCATTTATCGAGTTTCTTAAGAAAGCTTTTCTTGGGGCTAGATAATTTGTGTGAGTGTGGGAAACATTTAATTGTTTATTTTTTATTTAATTACAAATGTCCCGATAGTAACTAAATATATTAAATGTAAATGTTGAAAATGTATGAGAAAATAACTAGATAATGTAAATGTTGAAGTTAATTTAAAATGTTAATGATTTTTTTTTGAGAGAGATTGCTGATTGCCTCAGACGGCATTTTCAGCTTTACCGGGCTTTTTTGGGGGCGGGGAGGAACGTAAAGGGTCCCTCAAGCCGTGTGAAACGAATCACCTCCGGAGGTTTTCTAGAGGGAACGGCATCGCGTACTAGTGCGCGTCCCCGTGCCCTACTAGATTCTCCGAAGGGTTCGGATCAGATCGGGGAGCGGAACAACGCGAGGGCGCCTCTAAAGGTTTGGACCTCGGCTCGGGTTGACCGGGCCGTGGTGGAGGAGAGAAGCGCCCAGGTACATGTCTGTACCTGGTGTAGAGCGCGTGTGAAAGGGTACCCTTTCTCTTAAGGGTACTCTCTCTAAAGGGTCTTCGTACCCTTGTTCTACGAGTACGGTGTCTTGGGCCTAAACTAGTGTGCATGTTTAGTGTATTCTGTAAATGTGTTGTGGCATTTAGAGGATCGGGCGGGGCAACTGTTATGGGATCACATCCCCGCTACACACGACTTTAAAGTTTATACTGACACCCCTTACCAACCTAACGGTTATAAAAAGTAGTGTCAGAACATCCATACGCAAGCACATGGCACCATCTGCGTCAGGTCATAACGCCAGATCAGGACGCACCGAAGCGCATTCTTCATCCGGTACTTTTAAGACAAGTGTCTCGAGCGAGTAGCTCCGTGGACACGTATAGTCCACTACCTAATATCCAGATAGGTTACCGGAGCTGTAAGCTCGCTCACTTGTCGTTACACCATAAGCACAACTCGCAGTTCCACTGTTATGGGATCGTCAAGGTCATCTAGGACGTGTCTAGGACGTGTCTAGGACGTCTAGATGTAAATCGTCTTGTTGGTGGAAGGCTTTCAACATTATAGTTGGCGGCCGCCACAACAAAAAGGTTAGGGTGGTGGGGGGCGTTATCAAAGTAACGTATGGAAACGTCCTTGATAAAATATTTGATAGTGGGAAGATCAAGATCACGGTGGAGATCTACATTGCTATAGTACCACGGGCAACCCGTGGCACCACGCATGAAACGGTTTTGGAGGGTCTGTAAGGGATGCAGTTAGGAGGGCGCGGTATGCGCGAAAACTACACTATGAAAATGTTAATGAGCGCAACCGATCATTATCGCTAAAGAAACTGCACTGAAGTGTTATGGACACTTATGGCGGCCGATGGCCTAATTACCGCGCGGACGTCGTCGCTTTAGGTATGTCGAAATACCTAAGTGTTCGGTAGTGGACCGAACATACTAGTTTACGTATTCATCATCACCAGCTCATTATTATGACCCCACTGCTGGGGCACGAGCCTTGTCTATGGATGAAACACCACAGGGGAAACGGACCTTGAGCTACGACGCGGGCCCAGCGGATTGGTGGTTGTTAACGACTGCTAACGCAGTCGGGACCAACGGCTTTACGTGCTTTCTGAAGCACGGAGGAGGAGCTCGCGAGGAGGTCCGATCTACGATTGCTGACGTTAAGCAACTTTCGCAAAGGCCAGTCATCGGATGGGTGACCAAAATATTATCATCTCGAGCTCCTTCATTTACTAATTAATACGTTCTAAACAAAACCAACACTTGGCTTCTAAAGACGGGGAAATGTAATCGGTTACAATGTTACGGATCTCAGGCCTTTTGAGTACGCGTTCCGCTCGTGGCCACAATAACAAGCCATCATGCCGCCCATCTTTCTTTTAACCGGAACACAGCGATATGAATTAATAAATTGTTCTGTGGACGAACAAAAACAAAGATAGATAACATTTTGCAATGTTAATAATTGAGATAAGTAATCTTTGTTTAGCTTTAACTACACGATGTTCTGTAATTTGCAGTGCATTGACTCTTTGGAGGCTAATACAATATACAATGATGTTATGAGATAATTAAAAATATCTGTTATATAAATCGCGAGTTACCGCATAATGTTATTCCATTTCAATGTGTAGCGTTCGCGTAAACTTTAGAAAACAATATGAAATGTAATGCGGGTCATTTATACGTTACTTTTTTTCGTTTGATATTTGTTTTTAGTTTCCGACATTTCTGCACAGTTCCAATGTGCCATGGTCACGGTTGTACAGTGTGCCGAAATATTGGATCATCATCATCATCATCATCATCATCATCATCATCATCATCTCAGCCAAAAGACGTCCACTGCTGGACAAAGATCTCCCCCAAGGATCTCCACAACGACCGGTTTTTGCTGCTTGCATCCAGCGGCTACCCGCGACCTTTACCAGATCGTCGGTCCACCTTGTTGGAGGTCTGCCCACACTGCGCTTTCCGGTTCGCGGTCGCCACTCAAGGTCTGTTCTGCCCCAGAGGCCATCAGTCCTGCGAGCAATGTGCCCTGCCACTTGAGTACCTTCACCAGATCGGAAATAATATAAAACTTATTCAAATATTGAATCAATAAAAAATAGAGTAAATAGTATTTAACTATGCTACGCTCACAAGAGTGAGCTGAACTTGAGCTTTTAGAAGAAGCAATGTCAAGTAGTCGTGTTCTACCACTACACCACTACTCGTTTATAATGCAGTCCTGAATCGAGAGGAGCGCTATAAAAAGGTTCGATAGTAGATCTTTTCAAAATATAGATATACAATTTAGCTTCGTAGCTGACATCCTGTAAAATGTTTATCAAAATTTTACAGGATGAATTCACAAACAGTACGTAACGATAAATATTTTATCTTAAGAACAAAAACCTACAGTGCCAAATATTTATATAAGAAATAACATAGGATGAGTAATGTGGTTAAACAAAGGTTCTCAGAGAAACATTATAAAAATAATTAAGAAAAGCATGCATAAGCATTTTGAGCGATATAATAAAATAGACTACCTACTACCCAGCCAAGCTTAGATACTTTTTTCTTTAATTCTTGTTTCAATGACAACAACGACATCTTAAAAATATAAATTTCAGAAAATTCTTTACTATAAACGAACGGTGGACAAAAGAGTTACGTGTATAATTTTTACATAATTTTAGAGGAACAAAAAGTTAGGTTGTACGTGAGGAGCGCACTGGAAGTCGAACACGAGACACGAAAGGTATCCTATCAAGGAGTGTTGTGGAATCGATAAAATTATTCAAAATCTTGTACAGAAACACAATCTCAAACATCTTTCGTCTATTGTAGAGAGATAATATTTTGTACATAAGTAATGAGTCACTATATGTATAGTTCTTCTACAACGTTATTACGATAGTTGAGAGACCTAATAAATCTTTTTTGCACTTTTTCTATTCGATTTATATGTAATTGATAGCAAGGACTCCAAACTGTGGTACAAAAATATGGACCGATATGGGAACTCCTGTGGAACTCCTGATGGCACAGGAAGGAACTGGGAAGAATACCCTTTCACAGAAACTGCTTGATTCCTGTTTTTGATGTATGACTCGATCCATATAAGAAGACAACCGTGCACTCCGGCCCTTGCAAGCTTTTTGATAAGTAAATCATGATTTATTTTATCAAAGGCCCTGGAGAAGTCAATGTACACGGCGTCATCCTGCAAGTCATCACCCATGGCTTGTGACAAAAAGTCCACAAACATTTTTACGGTATCACATGTGCCCCCTTAATATAAATTACTACTTATGGCAAATACTGCACAGAATCCAACTACAAGGAAGCATTAACATTGTAATTACATTTAAAAGCTTAAACATCTTATTCCATTTGTTTTTGAAAAATATAGCTATCGCTGTCTTCACATCCACTCCACAGGTGAATTAAGCTCTTGTGCCACGCTTTTAATATGTATATTTCGAAAAAATGGAACGCAGCTACACGTGTTAACAATCACAATCCGTTCTATCAATTTGTCGGTCAACGACCTTAGGATGGACAATAACAAAAGAAGAATCATCAGTCATCACTCAGGTCTGTGCGGATTAACAAAAAACAAAAGAAAGATCATCACTCAGTAGGTACTTACCATCGTAAACAAATCGATCATTTTGCAACGCAACGCTTCAGTTATGAAAGAGAGTGCAAGTGAAAATTTATTTAGAAATTGTCATCCAACGTCGTCGTCGTGAAAGCACAAAGCCGATTGTCTGGCGTTAAATAAAATAGAAAATGCCATTACCGCGGACGGTCACAGTTAAATCCGTGTGAGAAATAAACAGAGTCTTCGGAGCAGATCAACTATTAGAGATCGCGACGATTTGTGAAGGGAATGATCAAAAAGGGCAACAACGTACAGTTTCATATTGTTCCTGAGTGAATATTAACATTACTCAGAGCTATAGACGATTTGGACCGACGTTAACGCTTGTAACCGCCTCTGTAGCCCAGAGGTTAAGACCACCGACCTCAGACCCAGGTTCCGGGGTCGATTCCCAGCGGAGGGTACATGTTTATGTACATGTTATGTTAGTGGTAGGGCTTGATTGTCCGCCTGGCTATCTACCACCATCTTATCTAAATATGTCGCCATAACATCAACGTTTGTACCATTTTTGTGTTCCGGCGGCTAGGGATAAGATAGCCAGTGCCTCAGTAGTTGAGAATTCCGGGTGAAGTGCGCTTCCAACTTATCATCACTTAACATCAAGTGGGATGAAGGCCAAGTTAGAAACCTAAGTACAAAAACTGGGTAGTTTTGTTTAAAATTTCATCACAGAGAGACGTAAGTCCAACAGTGGACTATTAAGCTTTGGACAAGAATAAGAATAGGATTATTAAACATGCTACCAACCCTAAAATTCTGGTGTTGCAAAAACTTCCACGAGCGGGATTCGAACCCGCACCCCATGACATGCTGGGTCAGGTGCACTACCAACTATGCTGTCGTGCTCCGTCCAATCCGACGATATTATTCTATCTACTCTTACTTTGTAAGCCAAGATGACTACAGTCTCTGCCACTCACGATTGAAAAAGACAAGTGTTCGGTCATTCAGTACAGCCGCCTGCACAGAAATGTTCAATCATATACCATATTATTATAATAATAATGCTCAAAGTATATTGAGGAAATTTGATAGTTTGTGGTAATCTGGTGTGCAGGCGTCTCTCTGTACAATGCACCCGTTCACCTTAACATGCTTTTTAATTTTAGGTCAAACGATGATAGTAATTCATGAGTTAGTCCGAAAACAGTCATCAATCGCGACGCGTGTATATTTAATATCATAATATTTATTTACAAGATTATTTATTTTACTAGAAAATAAAAAAAATAGATAGCAGATGACCTAAGTGGAGAAATGAGTCTCCTAATATTAAGATAGGTTCTTTAGTTTTGCTAAAAGAGGATAATGTGTCTCCTTTGTGTTGGCCAGTAGGTCGAATTGTAGATGTTCAACCAGGTAAGGATGGCAAAGTCAGAGCCTTGCATGTCAAGACCGTAAAGGGTTTCGTTGTTAAGACAAGCATTGTGAAAGTTTGTCTCCTGCCTATTGATTATGATTGAAATTTGTATTAAATTATATATAGCATTGTGAATATAAAATTCCAAATAATAGAAATAATCATATTATTTATTACATTTAAATCAGTATATTTTGGCCGCTGACCAGAGCGATCACCGTAACGTAACCGTTATGTATCATTGACTAACCGATAACATAGGCTTTGTGATTTATTTTTGACATTCGATCACGTTAACGAAAACGAAAATTTATATGGCTACATTTCAAATTCTCGATCAATTTCAATTTCAATTTCAAATACTAATTTTGGTTTTTGTAAACGTAATCGAATGAATAAGGACAGTAAACAAAACAAACACTAGGCATTCAGGGCGGCGACGGCGACGGCTCGGCTCACTGTGATGACGATTGATCCGACCGATTTCGGTCATGGCACCCAATTCTACTCCTAGTTGGAACGGCGCTGGTGCACCCGAAGATGGCTAGCATAACCGATCTTCTTAGTAAACTGGCGAGCGCACTGAGCCCACGTAAACATACCATCAGCATAATTGGGTAGGTGACAACACCAACAATTAATTCCAGAACACTAAACGTATAAATGAAATCACGCAACAGTTCTTTATAACATTGACCAATTTTTTATTTGACCTAAGCATAAACTTCTGTAACCTAAAAAGTTATTAATAAACACTCAATTGACGGTACAAAATAGTGACGTCATAGTTTGCTAATCTCATACAATTTATATTAAAAATAATCGTTATGACAGTTGTTAAAAAGTTTCTATATTGATTAACCAGTCAGCTACCCAATTGGGTAGTTGACTTTTTAGGTTACAGAAATAAATGCTTCAAATAAAAAATTGGTTGATATTTTAAAGAACTGTTACGTGATTTCGTTTATACGTTTATCGTTCTGGAATTAATTGTTGTGGTTATCAACTACCCAATTATAATGGATTGACGCCGGTGGTCGGGCTTACTGTATTGACCATGCAAATGCTCGCATTGAGCATGTTACGTTACGGCTCCGGTCAGTCTCTACCTTAAGATTACGTTCTGAAAGCGGTCGGCAACCCTAACTGGCCATCCGTCATCGGACTGCCCCTGTGAATAGGTTACATTTGTATTGAGCTGTCATCATTCGTTACAGCCATGTTCCACCAATAAATCAAGCTATTCAGTACTTAAACACGTTGTTACAAACGCGAAAGTTCTCCTTAAGAATGTGATGTCTGTGTATTTTATAATATCATCATCATCATCATTATCTCAACCAAAAGACGTCCGCTGTAGTTAGAACAAGGGTTAGTTACCCTATTCTTGGCATAGTGGATTATTTGAGACACATAACTTACAAAAAATTTCGAGTAGTGAAAAAAGAACACATTTTATACTTACAAAAAATATAATTAAAAAAAAACTCTGCCAAGTATAAGGTTAACAATTGGTCCTTCGAGCCAGATCTGAATCAGCGACTTAAGGATCAGCAGCTGCAATTCTGTCATTTTAAAACGTAGCCTGTTACTTACATTTTCCCCACCCACAGACTAAATGTCAAAATCAGGTCACTGAGACACGATTGTCGATGGTTTGTAATAACAGAATTTAATACTAGGAAATAAATGTTTAGTATAAGTTAGAATAAGATAAACATAAGTATAGACCCTTTTGTAATATATGATATATAATAGAAATAAGATATTGTAAGAAACATAACTACTGAAAAACTTATTTGCCCCACAAGTCTATAATATAAAATATGTCGTAGTAAATAAATAAATTAGATAGATAGAATAGGGATAAAAAGGCAGAGCACCCACTGCCAGGCAATGAAAGATGACGTATGATTTTTTTTTTTTGGAGAGAGATTGCTGATTGCCGCTGCGGCATTTTCAGCTTCACCGGGCTTTTTTTTTTTTTTTGGGGGCGGCGAGGAACGTAAAGGGTTCCTCAAGCCGTGTGAAACGAATCACCTTCAGAGGTTATCTAGAGGGAACGGCATCGCGCACAAGTGCGCGTCCCCGTGCCCTACTAGATTCTCCGAAGGGTTCGGATCGGATCGGGATGACGTATAAATGTGTAGTATGTTGTATGAAAGTGCGAGAGGAAAGACAGAGAACTGGAATGAAAGTGTTGTTGGAAAAAGGAGTAAAAAAAAAACACTGTCTCAAAAACCAGATCAATCTTAATGTTCGTCTAGTGTTATATTTATGTAGGTTTCTGATATGCTTTAGCCATCTTCTGATAAACCGACGCCGACTACCTAGCGTACCTTCAGAAGTACGCACAATATTTATAATTTTCGGTATTATCATGCTCTATAGTACCTTCAGTGTAGAATAGGCAATTATTTTGTATCTATGCTTTATGCGTCAGCAGGCGTTAATGATAGCCATTGCGGCAACAGTGAGCTTTTCTAAGCTCTAAATTTATTAACTTTGACCACCCATCCGATGACAAGGCACAGCTAAAGCTGCTTATCCCGCGCTGGCCATTGAACTCTTAAACAGGTAGGTATACCACAAAGTAAACAAAAAATCTTTTGTCCAAACATTACATCAAGCGTATAATGTTTTGCTAGTAAATTAGCCCGCAAAAGTAAGTAAATAAGGCATATATTTGCGAAGCGTAATTTCGTGGGTACTCAGTACACACAGTGGAACAAAACGTTGACCGCAGAAGTCACGTGCTTTGTTGTTTTATTTTGTGCCTTTCACTAGGCCACATTAGGTTTATTTATGTTTATTATGTTAAAAATAGTGTGGCTCTTACGGCTTGGCGCGGCGAGCGAATTCTCTCTCCATTGCGCGGTCGAAAGGTTCGATTAACAGTGGTCAATTGACATCACACGCCATGTATTAGGAATGTGTATGCCGCGCTACCAGTCGCTCTGTTTCGTGGTCATGCCGTTAAGACTTAGTGGGCGAACAGTTTTGTTTAAAGGAAAGTTTTGCATGAACACTGATTTCAAAGATAGTGCGATTAACGCGTTGTTATAACTTGTTTTTTTTCGTGTTCGTTCACCATTGTTCTGTAATTTTGACGCTGGTTTTTTTATATTATGGTTTACGTAATTATGGCTGTGTTTGTATAGAGTGTTTCTGTTTTGTAATAATTATAGGTTTAAAGAAACTTTATTGTCATAAGAGTACAGAATTCACTTACATGAGATCAATCATTATAAAAAGTAATTAAATTGCCTTGTGACGCAAAATGCATTTAAACTAGGCTATATATAATTTTAACAATACAAAAACAGATAAAAAATACTACACAAAGCTTTTAAGATAATGCTTACTAACATAAATAAAATAACTTTTTTTGTAACAGGGCAGTAGCCCTATGATGAGGCTTTTTCTAACAAACTCTTTTATTTTTAATTAAATAAAAATACAAACAAGCAAGGAGTTTTTATGCCTCAAAAATATTTATCACCGCGAATAACACTAACACATATTTTGAGAACGCTTCTGTTATTGTTTTATTAATTCTATTCCAAGTTATGGCAAAGCAAAAAACATGCATATGTGGAAATGCCCACCGTTTTCCTCAAAGGAAAAGGCAAGGAAAAGGTCTGCTTATGTTAAGGAAGAAAAACATTTCAATGTAGAAAGATGAATATTTTTGTTATTGCTACGAGAACTGTACGAAGATAAATGAATATTTAAGTATTTTTCTTTCCGTCTATGATAGAAATCCATAACAGTTTTGGCTAGGCTTTAAAATGGCGATGATGCTTACTAAATGGTCAAAAAGATCTAAGTTAATTAACGTCTTGTTTTTGCTTGTAAATATTAACAATTATATTATAAGTCAAAACTCAAAAGCATACTTAAACTACGTAATAGCAAATTTTGCTGCTCTTAATTAGGCTATAGTTACACTGTCCCACTGCTGGAAAAAACATCATGATAATTGAAATCAAGTCATCACTACAATTGATGTCTTGCCAAATGCGGATTAATGATCAAAAGCCCGGGCTCTAGATCGAATAATCCGAAAACTTTGCCAGAAATTAAGAATTCAGACCCCACGACCTTCGGGTATTGAGCCCTTTATTAAAACCCTGTGCCACACGGCCAACGAGATGTTTTTTTTTATTATCAAGATGTGTTTTACCAACTAAGTCGCATCGATGGACGTGATACTGACTTAAGTACACGTTTACCTTAGTACGGATGATGGTTTTTAGGAAAGAATAGTTTAAGTGGTGACCGCTTCCTGAATCACAGATGATTGAATTAAGTTGGAACTTTTAACTGTCCCTGTGGTTTAGTGGAATAACCGTCGGTCTCAGACGCAGAAGTCCCGGGTTCCATTCCTGACATAGGTGCGTGTGCGCAGTTTGGTCGGCTTACTCTTGGTGGCCTATACACCGGTGCTGTGGGCGACACCGGTTTTTGTGGGACTCTCCTCCTCTTCCCTCGTCCAGCTACTAAAATCTCGACTAGGAAAGGGGAGGTATACCTACTAAAACCTAGTACTGTCCCTTCGGGGATGGCTCGGGATCACGAGCGGCAAGCAATGACGTCTATTAAGTCTACTTACCTGACCCAAACTTACAGCTCATATTCCTATCGTTGTTAAAGCTGTTTCCACTCTTAACAGTTGCTTCCGCACAAAAGGAAATTGCCATTACCATATGTCACCGAGTCATTACTAAGAAACGTTCATCATACACAAATCGCTAACGACTCACGCGAGTTTCACACGAGCAACGGGCGACGCGAAAGATCTGTCGTCCGATGCAATTAGAGCGCGTTTGATCTGGGCCCCGATAGGGATAATAGTATCGCCATTACGGAGAGAGTCGGTGGAGTGCTCAGAGTCAGACATGCTTTGAGGTCACGTGTGGTATGGCACAGGGCTGGCTGGTAGGTAGTTGGTACGTGGTGCTGGCGATGACTTTCTTTTTTTATTGCTCACGTTGTAGGAGTAGTGTTATATTTATTACTTTAGGCTCCGATTAAAGTCACAAGTCAAAGTCAAAACTTTCAATCGAAGTACCACAATTGGGCGTTCTCAATTTATATTTTATACTTATTAGTATTGCTACAACGAATAGGACTTCGTTTATATGTTATGCATATTTTGCAGCTACAAGAAACTGCACTGGCTGGACAAAGACCTTCTCCTAACCACAACGACAGATTTTGTGCTGCTCGCATCTAGCAGTTACCAACGATCTTCACCAGATCGTCGCACTATGGAAAATGGTAGAACAACGACTGATCAAAAATCGTTTTGAGCAATGTCGTAATAGACATACATTTTAAATTTTATTTTGTAGTTTAAGGACCCAACATGGGGAGACCACGTCTCCCCATGTTCTGATTCGAATGTTAAATTGTAGCCTAGTTATTCAATAAAAACATGTATAAAAATTGGCTGCAGATATTTGCGGTTTCAGAAGTTATTGATATAAATGTGACCAGTCGCATAAACTGAAAACCACTACCTACTGCGGTTTCGAGTGTTGATATTTTGATTGTTGGCGGTATGTTTTATTATTTATTATATTAGGAACTTTTATCAGTTTTGCACTCATTTTCTGTGTGAACAAATTTATCAAACCTTTGCTCGCGACCCTTTTTTAAAATGGTATATAAAGAGCTGATGGATTCATTTTCTATTACAAATTCAAAAGTGGTAATTGAATACGCGTCTAATTACTACACAATTTGCTTTTTTAAACTCTAAAATGTCTACGTTATATTAACGAGCTAACAGGAGATGTTGTATGGCAAAATCCGGTACCCTCATCTGTACGTTTTTGCCGACCTATATTAATTGAATTTTGTAAAGAAACTCCTGAGAAAACTAAAGCTGTTGTGGATGACATAAAATTGCAGATAAATGCTTTGACCACAACTTTGATTAAAAAAGAAGGCGAGGGAATGCAAGTGAAACATGAACACTTCTTAACAATGATAGATGGTAAAGTAGCCCAAGTTTTAACAGACCTCCATCTCGCTCCACGTGTACAATATACAGAGCTACTCCACGGCAAATGAACGATTTGGCAAAAGTAACTGTTAGACCTGAAAATGAAGAAAGTTATCAATACGGGCTTTCTACATTACACGCCTGGATCCGTTGTATGGAAATGATATTACACATTTCCTACAACCTTTCCTTTAAAACATGGTCTGCAACGACTGAAGAAAAGAAAAGACAAAAACGAGAGAAGAAAACTCTAGTACAGAAACGTTTTCGTGACGAGCTGGGACTGATAATCGATCAACCACGTCAAGGAACCGGTAATTCCAATGCGAGTTGCTCTGCTGAAATTACGGGTGTGGATGTGACTTTGATAAAACGTCTTTATATAATACTACTAGCACTTTCATCTGGTGTGATGGTAGACGCGGAAAGATTTGGTAGTTATGCTATGGAGACAGCCAGGATATATGTAAGTAATTATGATTGGTATTATATCTTCAGTCCACAAATTTTAATACACGGAGAGAGCATTATAAAGCATTTTGCAGTGCTTCCAATTGGTCAACTTTCGGAGGACGCTCAAGAATCCCGTAACAAGGATTACAAAAAGTTTCGCCTTCATCATGCCAGGAAATGCTCCTGCTGACAAATGAAGATGTATTTCATACTCTTCTTTATACTTCCGATCCATATATAACTAGTATTAGAAAACCATACAGCAAAAACGTTAGAGAACTCGATGAGGACACACTACATCTTTTGAAAGTGAACCAATTAATTTTAGATCCTGAAGTTGAGCAGGTTTAGTTACCTGTGCCTGTACCTGTATTTAATTAGCATAAATCTACTAATAAATAAATCGCATGCATTTTTAATTAAACATTATTGTATTTTAAAATTAATATTACTTCTTTTATCAAAAACATGTTTTACAGTAGTTTTATGTAAAATTAAGATTTTTATTTAGTGTATTTCCTTTTATATTAATGTATCATAAATTAGATAGTTAGTTTTTGTTCTAAATTTAAGTAGTACTTACAAAAAAATATATAAATATAATTTTTTATCCTTTCCTACGTGACTTTCATTTTTAATATTTTATATTAAAATAAATAATTGATATTTTTTACCATAAATGTTACAATCGAAACCTTATATATTCCTTTTCATTCGGGCAAAATTTTAAAAAAAAACGTAACGTAACAAAAAAGTTATTGTTTTTTGATCAAAAACACACCCATATTTTCCATAGTGCGTCGGTCCACCTTGTTGGAAGCCTGCCCACACTGAGTCTTCCGTCTGTACATACGCGGTCGCTACTCGTGCGCTTTTCCGCCCCAGCGGCCATCAGTCCTGCGAGCGCTGTCCACTACCACTTGAGCTAGACGGTTATTCCCTTCTGTTAGGTAACTTTTGTAAATGTTTGTGTAACTTCAACTTACTGTACAGTAGCCAAAAAATGCTATGAAACTCTGTTCGAAATGTCATAATGTAACATTTTTTAAATCTAGTTTTAAATCGGATGACATGCTTACACAATCATTTCGGCTTGTTCGGCGGCTGTGTGTTATATAAGATAAACTATTTGTAGATCCATCATGAAACGTTACGTTAATAAAGTTGCAAATTCATTATTTTTAATGAAAAGGAAAACTTTTGTCTGAAACTGTCCAACAAAAATGCGAACGTAAACAAATACAACTTTGCTCCGCAACGCTTCCATTAATAAAGTTTCCGACTGGCACGTGTATTTGTATACATTTAACTCGTTCACACGCAAAGTTTATTGGTACTCGTACACATCTAATCATGCTACGTGTCAAACTTTGACATTGTGAGAAAACACTTTGATTTTCACCTATTATGCTCGGTGAAAATAGTACAAAATGAAAAACGGTTTCACCCGCGGGTCACGGCTCTGTGAGAGTAGCGATAGTCAATTAAGATAGTCGGCGAACGACAATCGCCATGTAATTATCTCGCTCATTCGTCGTGACCGCGGAGTCGCTGCATCGGCATAGGGAGGGCGGCGTTGTGCATCCACAATCAAAACTATAACAGCGGGTTGCAGCCGGCGCCGGCGCTCAGTTTTAGCGCGGACTCGCGCGCAGCACGCGACCAACCAAAGTGAAAAGAAACCGATGAAAATGACAGTGCTTTTAGCGTTTTGCATGCTCACGGCTGCGTTAGCCAGCCCTAGCGATCAAATCGAGAAATACGGTGACAAAGTGAAGACTTACCAACTTGAAGTGCCCGGGAAACGTCCTATTACAATAATAGAGAAACCTGATGATAAGAAAAAGACGATGAGAGACGGTTCCATCGATCTAAATGAAGATGATGTTGATGTAAAGAATTTAATGACACATATCGTTCATGATATAGACGGGAATAGCCCTAGGTGTTACGGACCCTCCTGCCAGAATGGCTTCGACAGTGAAGAAGGACCTCAAGAAGAATTTGAAGATTTTACTCAGGATGAAAAATTTAAGGACTATCGTGACTTCTCAAAGGATCGACTTCAAGCGATCACTGCATTAGCTGCGAAACTGAAAAACGAAAAAATTAAAACTGATCGTTTCAACTATATGGAACAGGAGGAAGAAGACGTCGATAATAACGGAAAAGTGTACACAACTTGGAATAAACTAAAAGTGAAGCAACATAAGCACCCTTATGACGATAAGGACGGGTGGGTCTCTCTGGAACCAGTGGCGTGGTCGACGAGCAAAATTTCAAAGTGGAAACCTAACGTTAAGAAACACAAGCCTAATCATTGGAATGAAGATGGAGACAGATTCCCTAGTGATGACAGGTACACGCCCTATCAAGATGTTGGGACTGGTTACAGCTACTCACAGAAAAAGCCAACAGTCATGAGTCGTCCTAGTTATATGAATAATAAGCTGCACACTGTAACCCCGGAATATGAAAGTGAACTGCCCTCAAAACCAACGTGGAATAAATTTCAGCAAACTTCTTACCCGTCCTCATGGTCGCCAGATGAAGGTAGGAGACCTAACAAACCACACAACTGCGATTCTGACGACAACAATTCTAATGAAGACGGAGTGTATTACGGAATGTCCGATTCAGTAGTGACGGACCACCGGCCCTCACATTTCCCTTACGAGTACGAAGCTTTGCATCAAGCGACGATACAGAAACGACCGTTCAGAAGGCCGACACAAGTCGTGTACGCAGGAACGCCCGATCTTGACAGTGACCGCGGCTCAAGGCCTCCACATGGCGATGGGCAGTGGGTGCTCCTTTCCACGACAAAAGGTTACCGTAATAAGAAACGTCAGAGGTCAATGAATCTTAATCCTCCAGCTGACGACCGCAACGACTACGGTTCAATGACATCCCATCAGGCGGTGGCGTTGACTGTGCTGCCCGTGGATAACGCTCATACGAACATGACGACATCACATGGGGGCCTTTTGGAAGTAGAAAAGAGTTTTCAGACAGTTGAGGAGTCCAAACAAGCTATGGATAAGAGGCACGATTTAGACGTTGCTGCTTCTCAGAATAAGCCAGTGAGAACAAGAGTGATTCGAAGGAAGGTTGCTTCTAACGTGGCTCCTGACAGGTCCACAATATTAGCAGCTGTTGGTGCCGGTATGGTGCCAGCTACCATGGCCATGGTTGTTCCAATGATGTTGGGGAAGAGGCGACGAAGAAGGACTGCAGATGCACCCGGTTTTTCGGATGTAGATAAGATTTTTTTGAGATATCGATAACTTCTTAAATTGTAATTACCATATTTATAATCATTCTAGGAAATCAAAAACATGCGGTAGGTAAAAAAATATAAAAAAGTATAAAATTTGCGATAATGATTTACAGTCAATATGAAAGCTTGAACTAAATGTGTAATCATTGTAACTGTTTCGTGATGTATTGGATTTCTTGTCTGTAGTTAATTAGAGTTTTATTGTTATTATAAATTTAATGTTATGATTGATCTGCTGTGATTGTAAATAAGTTATTTGCTTGATTAGTGATGAGTGAAATCTCGATTTCGAGATTTATAGTGCATAATTTTTATATTATAAGTGTTAAATAATACATGATAATAAGTGAACAACTTGTTTATTTTAGATAAAAAAACGTACATAATAAGTTATGACTTTTCTTTATATAGCGGATGGAAGGTCATTGTCCATGGTAAGGGGAACTATATACAATATTAATTTGATTCAGAAAGAAATTAAGTACAAGATTTCAACAAACGAGAAGGCACTTTTAACATACAAACTTTAAAAAACAGACGGTCATTAAAAACAACGCCAATTTATGAAAAGATTTGAAAAAAGAACAAAACGTTCTTTTATCAATTTCATATTTTTTATAAGAATTTTTGTGTTGTTCATTGATATTTTTTTCGCGAAAAATATGCTTGCACTTACATTCTTTTAAAAGCTGTTAACTTTAACTTTGAATAAAACACATGATATTGGTCGAATGGTGTCTGCTGTAAATTATTTTTCTATGACCAAATACACAATAACATCGATCAACTTCACTGTCTCCTTGATACCAAGGAACCTGCCAAGGGTTCGAAACGTCAGTAAGATAAGTTAGGGAAGGTAACAATAACAATAATTAATTCCAAAACATTAAGTGCCTTACAATTAAACAAAGAATAAGGTCGGAATAGTTATTCCGTGTTTTGTTCCTGTCAAGTAAACGTCATTTCAAATTGGAGTAAAAAAGACAAAACACGGAATAACTATTCGGAGCTTATTCTTTGTTTATTTTTAAGGCACTAAACGTGTAAACGATATCACGTGACAGTTCTTTATTTTACCTATCCTAAGGATTGAAAAATCTAGTCTTAAAAATGAATTTTTGTAACCTAAGAAACTTTTAATAGTTTTAGTTTTTAATAAACATTCAATTGACGGAACACAACAGTGACGTCATAGTTTGCCATTCCATCTCTTCCAGGATAAGGTTTTAATCGTCACAGGGGTGCTTCGAAGGCTTCGAAGCACCCCTGTGACAATTCGAGGGTGAGTAGAGAGATACCCACTAGTTAGAAATGAGTTTATAAGAAAATTCGTTCTTCCCCAAGAATGTATGCAAACTGCAATGTTGCTAGTATTTGTAGAGCACTTCTCCCGGTCTGCTGTAGATGTTGCCCGTTCTGATCGCTTCCATTAGATATTTGACGCCGAACAAGCAAATTATCAGGAGCACTGTAGAAAAAAAAACTATATTAATAAGAAAAATCTTTTTAAAAAGAAATGGTTTTTTTAAAATATTTTATGCCAATATAAAAAAGTTTAGAAAACAAAAAATCGTGAATCCTTGTCAATCTTGACAAGCTTTAGCCGAACCGGGAATTGAACCCAGAATATACCCAGTGTATCGGGCTGGACTGAGTTATAAGCTATCGAGGCGTTTATTTATTTATAAATAAATATGAAGTAATTATTTTTTTTCAAAAGCTAATATGTTTCTAATACAGAGGAGACAACTCGTCGAAAAGACATTAGAAACTAGCAGGACTAACCTTCAAACTCGAAATGAAGTATCATGTTCTACGCGTATAAGCATAGCTCCTTAAGCGAAAACCTATGTTTCGTAGGAAAGCGTTCGCAAAAGGTCTAAAAGTATTCTCCTTTGCATACATATCGATATTTTGCCATTCAAGAATAAAAATGCGAGCCATTCAGTACTATCCGAGGTGTTGCGTAGGTGAGCCCCTTGAGGTAAACGCACACTGAATAATATCAACGCAACTATGTAGGTATATGATGAATGATCATTGTAGCCTAAGGGCGCGGTCTCATTGAAAGCTAGGAGCTATTTTGTAGTTTAAGAAGGTTACACAGAAATGGCAATATAATAGTCTACTAGCTGTCAGGTCTCATTATTAGCCACTAAACTTTCAGCTCAGCTATCTATTCTGGCAGCAATATTATTATATTATATTTTAAGATCGATATTAATAAGTATTTACTATGTTCAAAACATTGACCAATGTTGTATATTAACAAAAGAAACAGTTGAGATCCCAAAATCGACCCTTAAGCTACTCCCGACGAGGCTGCATCGTTAAAAAAGTGTGCCCACTAATAGAAACCTGCTGGGTTCTATTTCTGACATAGGAGGAGAACCACTTCAACAGATTACCACCTATTAAACGCCAGGTTTTGAAGGAGCTTTTCTGTCTAACCTTGTAAATCAAATTTTAGTTTAGCTCTTCTTGCACAACAAAAAATCTTCTAGCTATTAGTTAATAATTTTAAATGGGACCGCATCTTTAATACGATAAAATAATAATGGGTATACCTAGCACGTTGCTGACAATAGGTCATAGATATTATACCTTTTAACCGCCACTGTGGTCTAGCGGTTAGATCATCCGTGTTAGACCCAGACATAAACAGACATACCGACATTTAGTTAAGCTGATAAAAATATGGTAGCTATGCGGACTTAAAACCCTACCACCAGTCAAACCTAGTACAAACTGGGAGTCAAACCCGAGACCTTTAGATCACTAGACCACATGAGACGGTTAAAATTCTTTGTAGTTATTACAAATTATAACGCACGTGGACCTCTTTTCCCGATATCGGCCCCCGGCCTTCATTTCATCTCACCTGATGTCAAGTGATGATAAGGCTGGGTGGAAGCGCAATTCACCCAGAATCCTCAACTACTGCGGCACTGGCTATCTTATCTCTAGTTGCCGGAACACCACAATGCTGCAAACATTGCTTGAATCTGCTTTGTTTCTACTTCGCGTTTGGTATATCGAAGGCTTAATGGCTGTACTTACGATCTGAGGCGAGGACTAGTCCCAGTTCTATCCAGCTAGCGGACAGTGCCTCCCACACCACAAGCCCTACGGTCAGGAACAGGTGCAGGAAGCTGTAGCCGAAAAATGTCGACACCAAGCAGTGATTGGCCTGAAAATAAAAGTGCCGAGCATTAGTTAGTAGGTGACTAGATACTACATAGATGATTTATGCTGAGGATCGTGATGATAGATCTGTAGAGTGTGTTGGAGAGGTCGGCAGTTGGTTTCAGTGGAAAAGCAGTGTTGACAAACTTATAGTACCTACGTACAGTCACGAGCATAAAATTTTATATGGAAATTTCTATAAAAAGTCGGTATTTCATACGAATTGCATTATTTCTGACTGTACGACCGCAACAAAATCATGTGATATGTACCTATATAAGTGTGTATAAGTTTTATTTTCAAAAATATGTTAATAGTAAAATTTATGAGGTAGAAAACATTTTGAAATTAATGTATGCAATTTAGAGTACTTAAGCCATAATAAATTCAATCAATCAAACATTTCTTCAAACTATTTAGATCTCTACATATATTTTCCTTACTTATGACAATTTTCATTAAAATTGGTTCGCTGTTTGAAAAATGTAGGTATGTTTGGGATAGGTTCCGATATATAAATGCTGCTAAAAGAAAGAACAATCACTCGCAGAAGAAAGTATGTCCAATCCGAATCGCCTTGGCCGTTATCGTTTTTTGCACCAATTTCACGGTGAATTGACGCATCCAGACACGGATGTTATTCCGTAATAGATATTAACTTACGCAACTAATGGCCGGTGTGTTATGGTTGTATTGAATTGTTGGGTTTTTTTGTGAACCAATTCCGTTTCGATTCCGTGTTACGTGAGCGCGATATGTATGATCACAGGTGAGAATGTTTTTTTGAATCGCATCAAAAAAACTTGTGTCTGTCTGTTGTGAAAGAATAACAATTCTTTTTGTTAGCAGATAAGTTAAATAGTGTTGAGAAACAAATGATGACTAGAACCTCCTACAAGTAGACGCGGTCGTAATCGGCAACATAAACTCTTTTTTGATGAGCGAGGCCGTACCGTGGCACGCGCGATGTCACCCTTGGTTCGACCTCTGCGGCACCTCAATGCACTCCGTGACGCCAACACTGATTTTGATTTTTCGTTCGATAACTGGTCACAAATTATGCCGGCATTGTTAAAATATTGTGAAGCATTAAGTGACCAATGGAGCTTTACTGGCATCCCGGATAGCGAGGATGCCGAATGATTATTTTTATTTTTTAAAGATATTTTATTTTCTAAATTTTGTAGTAATTAAATCTTATGTTTTATTTTTTCTGACTTGATTTGCATATGAGCTTGCATTTTGAATGTTTAATGTTTAATTTGATTTATTTTGCTTGATTGTGTGTTAAATGTAATAGATTTATGTCGTTTTTATCACAATAAATAAATAAATAAATAAATAAATAAATAAATAAATGATTTATACTTCCGTACGTAAGCAATGTGAACGGTCGTTTACTTTAATATGTACGATAACAAAGTTAAAAATAAGTATCCAATTGGATAATTTAACCACTTCAATTTATTATTTTTAAATCAATTAACGCAATCATTTTATGTTATCACTCAATGTGATATTTTACATGAATACGGGCAGTAGGTACTAACGCTTTGTGATAGATTTTATGATTGTTTACAGTTGTGTACAAAAAATTAACTGTACGTTTATTAAGACAAGTATATGTAAAATAATAATAAGATATGATTATACTCGGTCAATACGCTTGAAACATAGTAAACTGCGTTTCATTGCCCTCTGGCAAATCTTCAGCTTGGAATGCCGAAGAGAGACAATTTCTGTGCACCATAGACACTATTCCATGAGTTTGCTTTAAAAAAGTGAACGCTTAGCTTTTTCATGCATGAAAAAATGCTTTTGTTGTAAATCTATATATATAAAAATCAATTGCTGTCCGTTTGTCTCGCTAAAACTCGAGAATGGCTGGACCGATTTGACTAATTTTGATTTTGAAATATTTGTGGAAGTTCAGGGAAGGTTTAAGCGGAGAGACACATAAATAATAAGTAACGGAAAATACTAAAAACGACAATTTGATTTTCCAATACAAAATTATTTGTTTGTATCGTTGTCATGGAAACTGTCAAAGCGGCACGAAGTCCGCCGGGTCAACTAGTAATAAATAAATAAGTACAATTTTAACACCCATCTTAACTATGACATACCTTGTAAGCACCACAGGTGAACAGTGTAGCAAATAGTAGTAGCAACGTCCCAATGATCACATACGAGATGGAGTACGCCATCGTTATGGCAGTGACCAAATTACCTTTCGACTGGCCGAAAATGCTTTCCAAGTTTTCGAAATTACGAAATTTCTCGCTGTTCTCATGGTCTTCTGAGACCAGAGTCAGTCCAAGTTGGTAAAGGTTATATGCAATCACTGCAACAGAGATCAACTGAAAAAAAAAAATGTAATTCATGAGTCTTGAAAAGTTATGAAACTTAGGAAACGCCTGTTCATTTTATGTGTGCAATAACGCTCTAAGTGAACGTTTACTGAAAAGTATATGTGGCGCTATAAATCCAAAGCATTGGCTATAAAGTTTTCTAGATAACTTACGATGACTATGTATCCGAAAAAAATATTCCCTGCCCTCAAGGGGAAACAGAAAAAGAATTTTCTGTTCATATTCGCCAATTGAGCTTCATGCCATTCTCTGAAAGGAAACAACGAGAGTATAAATATCTTAGATTTTTCTAAATATCAACAAAAGAGATTGTTTAGAAATAAAGAAACATTCTACTAATAATCGGAGACAAGTTAATGAAAACTCAAATATTAATATGACTGTACAAAACTTTGGTCTTTTAATGCTAATCACGCTATCGTAACCGCACGAAGCCAATAACCAAAAGAAAAGAAAAACTCTATGGTATCAAACTATTTAAAAAGTTTACTATTTTAATTTAGTGCAGTTTTCTGTTTGTTTTTGTTTTTCAATTTTTTTACTCTTTATGTTTAGTGATTAAAACAGATTAAAACCTCCTCACTTTCATCGGCACTTTTTACTACCTATGAGTTAGAAGTCAATTTTATGAAACAAAGAAAGAAAAAACATTTATTTACTTCACAAAAAGACATAAGAACAAACACAAATTAAAAAAAAAAACAAATATACTCAAAATTAACACATTAATAGGGACTTCTTGGCGGGAAAGTAAAGAATCATGTCTGCGGTTTTGTTTTATTTTCTAAAATTTGTTTTATGTCGAATATTAATGTGAAATATTGGGGCATAAGTGTTGGTAAATGAAACAAAACAGTGCAACGTCACTTTTCAAATTCTTTTAAGAAGTCTGCGTGAGGACTTAGTAAAGCCCCACATCTTTACTGAGATACTCGAGGGGTTGGGGGTATATCATTTCTCACTTCATTTCATTCATCATCATCATATTGTATATTTATGTATTACTTGTAAGAAAAATTACTTTGACACTGGCTAAATGTGCTAATCGCACGAAGCCATCAACTAAAAGAAAGAAAGAAAAGAACACATAAATAGACGACTTCTTGGCGGGAAAGTGAAGAGTCATGTCTGCGGTTTTGTTTTATTTTCAAAAATTTGTGTTATGTCGAATATTAATGTGAAATAATGGTAGATTATTAACCGTTAAGTGTTCGTAAGTGTGCATGAGTGTTGGCAAATGAAACAAAACAGTGCAACTTTACTTTTCAAATTCTCTCAAGAAGTCCGCCGAGGAATTAGTAAAGCCCCACATCTTTACTGAGATTCTCGAGGGGTTGGGGGGTATATCATTTCTCACTTCTCATTTTTATTATCATTCATCATCATACTGACTGGAAGGAAATATTGTATATTTATATATTACTTGTAAGAAAAATTACTTTGACACTGGCTAAATGTGCTAATCGCACGAAGCCATCAACTAAAAGAAAGAAAGAACACATAAATAATACAGTAGGTATACGTAAAATTATAGGATACGGTATGTAGCTTTTTTTTTACTCTTTATGTTTAGTGATTAAAACAGATTAAAACCTCCTCACTTTCATCGGCACTTTTTACTACCTATGAGTTAGAAGTCAATTTTATGAAACAAAGAAAGAAAAAACATTTATTTACTTCACAAAAAGACATAAGAACAAACACAAATTAAAAAAAAACAAATATACTCAAAATTAACACATTAATAGGGACTTCTTGGCGGGAAAGTGAAGAGTCATGTCTGCGGTTTTGTTTTATTTTCAAAAATTTGTGTTATGTCGAATATTAATGTGAAATAATGGTAGATTATTAACCGTTAAGTGTTCGTAAGTGTGCATGAGTGTTGGCAAATGAAACAAAACAGTGCAACTTTACTTTTCAAATTCTCTCAAGAAGTCCGCCGAGGAATTAGTAAAGCCCCACATCTTTACTGAGATTCTCGAGGGGTTGGGGGGTATATCATTTCTCACTTCTCATTTTTATTATCATTCATCATCATACTGACTGGAAGGAAATATTGTATATTTATATATTACTTGTAAGAAAAATTACTTTGACACTGGCTAAATGTGCTAATCGCACGAAGCCATCAACTAAAAGAAAGAAAGAACACATAAATAATACAGTAGGTATACGTAAAATTATAGGATACGGTATGTAGCTTTTTTTTTACTCTTTATGTTTAGTGATTAAAACAGATTAAAACCTCCTCACTTTCATCGGCACTTTTTACTACCTATGAGTTAGAAGTCAATTTTATGAAACAAAGAAAGAAAAAACATTTATTTACTTCACAAAAAGACATAAGAACAAACACAAATTAAAAAAAAACAAATATACTCAAAATTAACACATTAATAGGGACTTCTTGGCGGGAAAGTGAAGAGTCATGTCTGCGGTTTTGTTTTATTTTCAAAAATTTGTGTTATGTCGAATATTAATGTGAAATAATGGTGGATTATTAACCGTTAAGTGTTCGTAAGTGTGCATGAGTGTTGGCAAATGAAACAAAACAGTGCAACTTTACTTTTCAAATTCTCTCAAGAAGTCCGCCGAGGAATTATTAAAGCCCCACATCTTTACTGAGATTCTCGAGGGGTTGGGGGTATATAATTTCTCACTTCTCATTTTTATTATCATTCATCATCATACTGACTAGAAGGAAATATTGTATATTTATATATTACTTGTAAGAAAAATTACTTTGACACTGGCTAAATGTGCTAATCGCACGAAGCCATCAACTAAAAGAAAGAAAGAACACATAAATAATACAGTAGGTATACGTAAAGTTATAGGATACGGTATGTAGCTTTTTTATATTATGTTGGTACCTAGCCAACCTACATGGATGAAAAAGTGTAGCTAAAAAGTTTTAAGGGTAGGTATAAGATAACTAACTCTCATTGAAGACCTGTATAGTGGGTGTGGCTGAAAACCAGCGACAACTAGTGTAGAATAATCATTGAAATGAAACAACTTTTACGGATCTACTCGCGTTTATTTTACACATTAGTTTTAATTAATGTTTATCCTGACGTTTCGAACCCTTTGCAGGGTCCGTGGTCACAGGAAGACTCCCTGCAAAGGGTTCGAAATTTCAATGTGTAGTGTTCGCGTAAACTTTAGAAAACAATATAGAATAATAATAAGAATAATAATAATACAATATGAAAATTATTTCATTAGGTAGATTTTTTAACCGTTAGGTATTCGTGCACGTTGCATTAGTGTTGACAAATGAAACAAAACAGCGAAACATCACTTTTCAAAGTCTCTCAAGAAATTCGTGTGCATTTTAACTGAAATACTCAAAACAAACAAAACAAAACACTACCACTGCAACGTTACTTTTTAATTATCTAAAGAAGTCTGCGTGAAACCTCAGTATGTAGATTTGGTAGAGTTCCACACTTGAATCTTTGAATATTATCATTACTACCATGATTATATCATCTATTATAAAACAAAGAAAATATTTTGCAATATCTCTCAAACTTTCACCTTGTTAGTGACAAGTACCGTTAGTAAGAAACAATACATTTTTAGCTTCAAATCGTAACAAAGAGATCTTATGAACTATCCCACGAGTTCAAATGCTCTTCAATAGTAGTCCGTATTCAAAGGTTGGTTCAATCATAATTAGTACAGACGGCGTATTTAATTGTTGAACTGTTGAAGTCAAACGCACGCACGGCATGGTAAATCGGTTTTAAGAATGCTATTTTTTCAAACAGCCTGTCTAATATTAACTTACAATAGATTTTTGTTTTGTTAAGAGCATTTGGCTTGAAAAAAAACGTTTGTTCAAAAATTTTATGCGATTTGAAAACGTTGCCTAATGTACTTAAAATCGTTTTTTTTGTAATGTTTCTATTAACCGTTTAGATCTCTCTGTACTTCCTTTAAGCTTATAAGATTCTTTGAAATGTACTTATTGGTTTGATAGATAAAAATATTTTTACAAATTTTACATATAAAATTTCGTCAATCACTACATTTTATCGGTAATGGTAAGCCACGCTTGCTAAATGCGGGTTGGTGATCACAAACGCGAGCTATGCATCGAAAAATCCGAAACACACATTGCCCGACCTGGGAATTGAACCCGGGACCTTCGGGTATCGGACCGAGCGCTTTGCCGCTCGGCCACCGAGAATACAAAGAGCAATATTGTTAAAATCGACCACAGCAAATGAAGCACGTTTTGAAATCTGTAAAATTTTAAGCGGTCTAATTTTGCGAGATATGACCGAATCTTGAGGTCAGCCTATAATTCTGTGAATAGTAGTAGTAATAGTAACATCTTTAATATTAAAAAAAAACTAAACTAGTTTCGAATGTACGTGGCCAAATGAGGAAAATGACATAGCATAATAAAAAAATTACAATATTATATTTATATCCAAAACTAGATTTCAAATAATTTATTAGATGTACCTGTTGATCATTAATTAAGTTTTATCAAAATGTAATTAAAGTTGTATTTTAATATTAGTATTGACTCTATTTGGCATGAGGTAAATTTGTACCTAAACACGATGGTAACCGTTCACTGTAATTCCAAAAAGTAATTTCATTTGCTGCACCCGAACTTGTTACATGCTAGAAGTAGAGCTTTAGGAACCCTTGGATACTATTGTAGTGTAGACCTAAATATTTTTGTTGATCATAGGAAAGTAATTTTTAATTTTTTTTTCTAGTAAAATTTGCATTGAGAATCCAAAATACAAAATAATATAAATATATGAAATAAAGTTATCCATTATAATAAATTATACATACCATATTGATTTGTGAGTCTTGCATGGAAGTGGCTTGAATGTAATTTGTTCTATGTAAAAAAGCTAAATTCAGTTTGCAGGGAATTGCACTGCACACACCCGAAAAATACTGTGGCTAAGGCCGTTATGATATTTTGGTAAGGTAAATTTTGTGAAAATTTATTTGGAGCTGTAAAGGTCTATTCACAAGAACCAGTTAATAATGTTTTTTTTTTTAAATATATATAAATATATTTTTAAATATGTATTTAAAAATATTTATTGTTTTCTTGGCTTGCCTTGATAGCGTTATAATGTATGGGCGGCGAGAAACGTAAGGTTTGTAGGAGCTGCAACGTATGTAAACGTTTTCGTGATGTATTAATTTATTAAAAGTTATTTTAATCAGTGGTATAATTCTGATCCTTTTTTCTATTATGATTGGCACCAGGTGGCGCAGGACAGACTTAGATGGCAACCCTTATTATCGGAGGCCAAGACTCACTTTGGGTCGTTGCGCCACTCTAGTTAGTTAGTTTTTTTGTTCTATTTTCGGTTCTTTGTCCACACGCCTGCACATCAGACTGCCACAAACTGTCAAATGTCCTCAAAAGACTTTGAACTTTATGTGCATGGCATATGGTTAAATATTTATTGAAGAAATTTGACACTTTTGGATAGGTTGATGTGCAGGCGTCTGTACTTACTGTTGAGCGCTTATGTCCTGCTCAATATCACGTTCACTGTTTTATATGACACTCAATAATTAATAACATCTCTTAAAAAACTTAAACGATTTGAACCGATATTGGAAGTTCGTTACCTAAAAAAATATGTACTCATATAATTTAAAAAGTAGGTTTAATATCAATTTAAAGGTTTTTTTCTCATAATGGAATATCCAACGAGTGAACCAGCCTTAAGGTTCGAAATTGAGTTATATTATAATATAATAGAGAGTACAAACTGGCCGGTTCACGGTTCACCGGCTCCGTTTGGGAGCGTCCCAGTTTGTGGCGCGGTTGCGTTTAATTCTATTAGGAGGGTCACCAAAATTAAAAAAGCTAACATAAAAATTTTCATATTATTTTTAATATAACCTTTCTATGGCTAACGGACAAAAAAGGTTGGTATGAAATGAAAACTCACAAAAACTGCATGTGATTATCACTATGATCGGTATTAGTCTCGTTTAAGTGTTGTAAGTAGAGTTTTTTTCATTTTATAGTTTTGCAATGTCGGCATAACATGGATAAGCATACAGGCTTGGTTATTTCCGGAATGCGAAAAGTTTTGTTGCGTAGCCTTTGAAAAATGTAAAGGTTTGGAACTGGAAGAAGTGGATAACATAGATCATAACTCAATAGTATGACAAGTAAGATACTTTACTCTTTACTCTATGAAAGAAGAAGATACTTCTAAACCGTTCTAGTTACATGTTGTTTAGTAATATGTGTATAATCCTGAAACATTGACATGCAATCAAGTATAAGGACACCATGAAAATTAGTAAAACCATATTAACGTTGATTTAATTTTATTTCATTATTTTTGTTTAACGCTTACATGTTTTGATTTCTTTTTTTTTGGACCATGAGGTTGACGGCCAAGAACAATTAATCAGCTGGATCTAGGGTTGCCACTTAGCAGTCAGTTTTCATTTTTATCAAACGACCTCCTAATGTCGGCCATGTGATGCTTTTCAGGCATAATCACAATTTTACGGGATTCCCATTATTCGGGATTATACAGGTATAATCAAACACCCTGTATATAGTGCTGCAAATCTAAAATATAAATCTCCATAGATTTTGCAGCTCCATAGCTGCAAATCTTCTCCGTTCACTATCTTGAGTCTAGACAGTATCATCATAGAGAGACCTGATTAATCTTTATCTGAGGGTTAAAGAGCTCGATGGCGCAGTGGTTAAGGCGCCTGGTCTGCGAGTGCTGAGGTTAAGCAACTTTCGCAAAGGCCGGTCATCGGATGGGTGACTAAAATTTATCTCGAGCTCCTCCGTACTTCGAAAGGCATGTAAAGCCGTTGGGCCCGGCTGCATTAGCAGTCGTTAACAACCGCCAATCCACACTGGGCCCGTGTGGTGATTTACGTCCCGTTCTTCCTATCCATCCATAGTGAAGGCTCGTGCCCCAGCAGTGGGGGACATAAAATGAGCTGATGATGATGATGATGATGATGATGATGATGAGGGTTAAAAGTAAGTCTGTTTGTATGAAGTCACGGTGATATGATTTCTTTGCTCTAAAGTGTAGTAGGATAGATTGTATCTCCTTTGATTTTACCGGGATATCCATACTATTGATAACGTAATGACAACAGATATTTGGTATCGGTGCTCTGGTAATGACGTTATTTACAGAAAAACCTACCTGTGTTAAATCTATTGCTAAACCTATTCTGACATAATTATGGTCATCAAACAAACTCCGCCGAGGGCGCCTCTTAAGGCTCGGACCCCGACTCGGATTGACTGGGTCGTGGGGGTGGAGAGAAGCGCCCAGGTACATGTTTGTACCTGGTATAGAGCGCGTGTAAACCGGGTGGTCGTACTCTTAGCGTACGAATGATCGGGTGGGGAAAAATTAAAACAAGGCCGACAGAGCACCCATATACAAAATTAGGGGCACACATTGTCATCTTTAGTAATATATAAATGTAGGTAAGGCTTTAATATTTTATTAGTATGAAAATATAAGTACGGAATTGTATACGAACTTATCTTGACAATATTTATACTGAGAATAATTTGACCTACAGTATACGGTTATTTATTACCCACATACGCATACGTTTTCGAAACTGCAACGATATTGCTAACATGACTTTACACATTCCCGCAGATGTGCCGAAAAATGGTACGCGTATATCCATATTATTATATTTGAACAAGAATGAAAAGACAGTAAAACATCTCAATAGTTTTTAGATCACAATTTATTTATTCATCACGTACTTACACTAGCAGAATACTTAATTTGCAACACAAGCGTAGTTAAATAAAAAATACAAATTCGCATGCATCGCATACAATTAACATGTCGCGCCGATTTGACCGATTTAACCATCTCTGTAATCTTGTTGTTAAGACCACAGGTTTGAGAGGCCCTGAGTTCCCGGTATCGATTCAATAGATTAAATCGATAGTATTGTATACCTAGATAATTATAATCGATACTATTGTCGATAAATTAATATCGATAGTCCTATCGGTGTTTAAATTATTCGGGCAGGCGATAATCGATTAATCGATAATCGACTTTTTGGCAACACTTCACGCGTAAACTATTCAACCGATCATCATGATACTTTGTACAAATATTCTCAAGAGTTTAATCAAAGACTTTTAAAATTTTTAAAAAGATTGTTTGAAATATACCTACCTACTTATTATTTAAAAAAAGTGCGTTTATTTGTTTGTTTTGTTGTCATCATCATCATCATCATCATCAGCATATAATAGTTCACTGCTGGACATAGGCCTCTCCAAGTGCACGCCACCGAGCACGACCCGCGGCTACTCTCATCCAGCTGAAAGAGCTCTCTTTCTCGCTCTCTTCATTTTATTTGTTGTCATAGAAACTGTCAAAGCGGTACGAAGTCCGGCCGGGTCTAATAACACTAAATAATGGAAAAGAGACAAAGTATAGTAACGTATTCAACTGGTACAATATACGAGTAAAGCTGTATTTCAGAAACTAACTTGTATTAGACATCATTATCAGCCTATATCAGTCCACTGCTGGACATATAACATAGGCCTCTCCAAGTGCACGCCACTGAGCACACTTTGCATGTATCTCGTAAAATGAAACTTAAACGTTATCTCACATTTTTTTATTTAGAAATAGGTAATTGACATGTGTTCTAAAAATAGCCACACTTATTTCAATGCCACCTTATTTTATATAAATACTTCAAGTTGATAAATAGCGATGACACACACTCAAACATCACATCACTCTATCACACTAATATTATGAATGCGATAGTTTGTGTGTGTGTGTGTGTGTGTATGTATATTTGTTGCTTCTTCACGCTGCAACGGATGGATGGATTTGGATGAAATTCGGCATACAGATAGTTTATAACCTGGATTAACACATAGGAGGAGTTTTTATCCCAATACTCCATAGAAACTGTCAAAGCGGTACGAAGTCCGTCGGGTCAACTAGTCTTGAATAAAGAAGCTACAGAAACGCAAGGTTGGCAAGAGCTGGATGAGAGTAGCTGCGGATCGTAATTGGTGGCGTGCACTTGTAGAGGCTATGTCCAGCAGTGGACAAGTTTAGACTGATGATGATCAAATACCTAAACAGATAGCTACATAGAACTAACGTAAATGTATATGATATGATATATGTTATGTCGAGATCTATGTTGCGAGGAGAAATATGTTTAACAAGTAATTTTCTCAAATAGTATATTTTTAAATTACCTACTTAAACCCCTAACGCCTAACGGTGCCAGTGGTCCATATTCGGAGGTCCTGGGTTCAATTTTCAGGTCGGGCAAAGTGTGTTTCAGACTTTTCAATACATAGCGCAAATTTGGTAAACATGTTGATTAAAAGAAAACTTATCTTTATTTAGATAAATCTTCTGTGCGTGTGTATGTTACTTGAACTCCTTCTAAACGGCTGGACCGATTTGGATGAAATTTTCTGTGTGTGTTCAAGTGGATTTGAGAATGGTTTAGATTTACAATTGAACCAAATTGTAGGTGGCGCTGCTATAGGGGTCCATCATGGGATACGGGTGTTTTAAAGCGGACGAATGATTTGTTTGTTTTGATGTCATGGAAACTGTCAAAGCGGTACGAAGTCCGCCAGTTAGCTAGTATATTATAAAACGCATAAATGATATTGTTCTTTGCCCATCAGTGGGACAGTATTATGAGAAACGGAGCTCGATAGCGCAGTGGTTAACGCGCTCGGTCTGCGATTGCTGAAGTTAAGGAACTTTCGCAAAGGCCGGTCATCGGATGGGTACCCAAAAATTCAACATCTCGACCTCCTTCGTGCTTCGGAAGGCACGTAAAGCCGTTGGTCCCGGCTGCATTAGCAGCCGTAAACAACCACCAAACCCTGGGCCTCGTAGTGGTTTATTGCCCTTTCTCCCTATCCATTCATAGGTAAAGCTCGTGCTCCAGCAGTGGATATATAAAATGAGATGATGATGGTAGAGCTTAGACTAACTTACTATTATTACCCACAAATACTTCATTACTATACGAACTGCTATCATGCTAAGATTAAAAGGCTACTAACCCACATGGCCGTTAATATTTAAAACAGCATTATAATGAGCCTTGAAAAATACAAGAGATAATGAAACTGGCTGTGCTCACTCTAATCTACATAGATAAGATAAAGATTACTATTTAATGATTTAACTAACCTTGATATTAGAAAGGGACAAGTGTTCTCGTATGCGGACGATACAGCCATTGTTTTTAATGGTACACCCTGGAACTCTCTGCAAGGCTCTGCAAGGCCGCAAGTTGACTTAATTCCGCCCTCCTTACCCTAAACATTGCAAAGACAAATTATGTTTGTTTCGCCACTAATAAAAGCTAAATTTAAAACTGAAACTCCATTACTGTGATTTCAATAATACATTAAGCTGTTCGCGATGATGTTGAATCAGTTACGTATGTAAAGTACCTCAGGGTGATCGTGGACTACCGTTTGTCCTGGCATAAGCAAATTGACAATTTAAGTAACATGATTCGAAAACTCGTTTGGGTCTTTAAAAAGCTGAGACACGTCACCCAAATTGACCTTATAAAGCGTAATTACAAACAGTTATGAGCTATCTTATCTTATCTTATCTTAATGGGGCCTGCCGAGGTCTCCCTCTTGCAGTAACACTGACCCATGGGATCTTTTGTGCAACCCAATCCTTTCACTCTTCTTCCTCTGTAAAGATAGATGCCATAAGTTTGGCAACGTCCTTATGAGCGAAGAGCCTGAAGTCCTTCGGTTTCGGATAGGCCGATCCCAGGAGTCCCATTCTTTTCCTAGCTAGAGAGTCGCAGTCACACAGTAGGTGCTGCATTGACTCCGTTTCCCCTCCACACGCCCTACACACACTATTTGTTGAAAGATGCATTCTGTGAAGCATTTGTTTTGTAGCATAGTGTCCTGTCAAGGCCTAGTCGGGCCTGCCTTCTACCCTCTCCGCATATGAACTTACTCCGTCCTAAGGCGTTTTCACCAAGGAAGGATTTGGAATGTTTCATACCCGGCTGCTCTTTCCATTCGATGCCGTGCCTATTTTCGATATAATCTTTTAAGGCCTTGTTAATGGTACTTGGTGCAATTGTATCCCCATATGGGGTGGTGCCTCTAAAATAAAATTGCTTGAAGCAAAAAGGGCCCAGAGATGTTTACTTAAGATCATGTTTTTGAAACCGTATAGATTCCCCACTGACGAATTATACCAAAACTGTAACAGTTTATCTATAACACAACTTTATATAATTAATTCAGTACTTAAACTACATAAGTCCTTGCCTTACACGCCCGTTCAAACAAAAAGAAGACAATATAAAGTAGCCCAAGTTCCTTATTGTAGAACTTTATTGGCACAGCGCCAGTTTCATGCCCACTCTGCTTATGTCTTTAATAAGCTAAATGACAGATATAAGATCTTTAACCTTCCATTCAACGAATGCAAAGACACTTTGGTTGAAGGGCTTGCGATAGTTGGATACTGTGAGACAGGATTTATTATTCAAGAATGCTTCCTAAGTCGTTAACACACACACACCCCCACACACCTCTACACACACATAATATGTACGTACACACAGTTTAAAAAAATTAGCCATAGATAAATATTGTATCTTGGAAAGTGCAGAACCTCCCACTACAAGCTTGGTCACATTTTTCCTGGGTTGGTTCTGGCCATTGCATATATTTAGTATCTAATTTCATTTATTTATTTTATTTATTTTAAAAGGCCTACCAACAGTTTTTGTATTAATACATTCACTATAATACATAAAATAGAAGTAACAACAGGTAAATACAAAAAACTAATTAAAGGTAGACACCGCATGACAAGTAAAAGGAATAGTATTTTATCTACTAACTAAATAATAAAGTGAAATTCTATCTAATATTTTTAACTTAATAATAACAGTTTTTTCTTGACCACATAATATGTACGCTTAATGCTCCGTATGGAGTCATTAAATATGTCTATACTATTACTGTGATCGTTTACTAATCTGCAAAGTCGTGGTATTGCAGAGTTAATTCCAAGAACGGAACGATGAAGTGGGGGGCAGAGATCTAATGTTAATTAAATAAACTATTTTTATTTAGTTATTATTATTATATTTTTACAATATTTTAATAAAAAAACAATAAAACATTAAAAAAACCTAATTCTAGAGTACCACCAGCAGCGGGGCAAGGCCCAAGCTACCGGTGGTCAGGGCTGCAGAGTGAGGAACCTCCTGACAATACGTGCCGTGTCAAGGAGTACTGCCTTCTGAATCTGACCCTTGATCCAACCATCAAGCGAGAGCCTCTTATTATTATTATTATTACTATATTTTACAAATCGAAATGGCTTGGTTACTGCATATAGGTTTTTTAAATTTTATTAGAGCAAAAGCACTTGGCCTTGATAAGTGAGTTGGAAGCTCTCTTCATCCGAAATGCTTATCTACTATAATATAAAGATATATACCCAAACAATTTTGTCATTAACTTAATCTATAATGACAAACATTTTTTAATGTGACCTTTTGTCTAATGTTCTGTATATATGAATTTAAGGCGACGGATACATTGAATGAGACCCTCCCACGCGCTTGATTCAAAAGTAGTGTGGGAATTGTACACTCGACACAAGTGTCTAATTACGTGTAGATGGTAGATAAGGAGTTCAAATGGAAAACTCCGTTTACAATTATCAAAATAGAAAATAATTGGGAGCCTTTTTATATTGCATGATAAGTAGGTTTATTGTTAGTTACAAAATTTATTCAAAAACATTTGAATGATTATGTTCTATTTCCTAAAAACGCCACCGTGGCCGATTTGCATAGCGCTCGGCCGGATATCAGTCCCGGGTTCAATTCTCAAGTCGGGCAAAGTGTGTTTCGGATTTTTCGATGCATAGCCTGATTTATGCGTGGTGATTAAGCATATTACCCGTCAATTGTAGTGATGATTTGATTTAAATGATGGAGGCCATTGTCCAGCAGGGGGCCGTTTATAGGCTATTTGCTACAACTTTGTTTTTTTTTATTATTTATACTTCTTAATAGCTGCCTATTTCTGTTTCGGTTGTCACACGCTTACGCAAAGATTAATTGGAAGATATTGGTTTCATAGAAAAAAATTACCTTTTTATTTTTACATGGTTCATTCCAATACAATTCAACAAGTTGATTTACGTAATTTTTCGGACTGATTTTGTGAAGTCATTTTAACGTGGTTTAGTGGCACAACATGACGTGACAGTTCTCCAAAATGTGACCTTAGCACGAACATTTCTAATCTAAAAAGCTAAAGGAACAAATAGTGACGTCTTAGTTTACTATTCCAATAAAATTTCTATTTAAAGAATATCGTTTTGATAGGTGCTAGAAAATATCAGTATTGACTAGTTAGTCAGCTGCGCTAATTAATTTATAAATTAATTTTTAAGTTCATGTACAACGCCTGCACATCTGACTACTATCATTGTCCTTATCATCACTTAACATCTGGTGAGATCAAGGCACTGTGCTTACCCATAAAATATATTTTAAAAATACGAATGAGCCTATGATGTGTAACATTTGACATCTCACCTTTTGAAATCAATATTACAATAGAAATAGAATACAGAATTAACAATGACGTATATTTTTTTACAAATCATAAAAAGAATGCAGTAAATACTCATTAGAAGACATTTGACATATCAAAATGATGACACAATATGTATGTCTTGTTCATAATATCGATTTGTAATATACAAAATGGCGCGCGCTTGCGCGCTTCCCCGACTTCCTGTCACACTGTTACGATCTTCTTCCGTCACATTTCTACGAAATCACTCCCACAAATTGTATATATACGAAGACTTTTTATCGGTGATCAGGACCTACTAATTCCGACTAAGTTAATGATAGCCATTGCAATAATAAAAAACTTACAAGTCAGCGTTCCATTTTTTCTTTATTTGCCTGGGAAGTAAAGTTAATAACTATGAATATTAAAATCATGGTCATCCTTCTCCTTGTTACAAATAAAACCTTTTCATAAGAACAGGTACAACGATGCTAACAAACCTCATTGAAGATTTAAAGTGTTTCATGTTATAAGTAGTAAACTTGAAATGAAACAACTTTTACGGATCTACTCGCGTTTACTTTACACATTAGTTTTGATTAATGTTTATCCTGACGTTTCGAACCCTTTGCAGGGTCCGTGGTCACAGGGAGTCTCCCTGTCCGTCCGTAAAAGTTGTTTCATTTCAATGTATAGTGTTCGCGTAAACTTTAGAAAACAATAAGTAGTAAACTGTGAAACGGCAGACAACGTAAAAAAATCACTTCAATCCACTTCATAAAAATGTAGGAAGACCATACCATATTCTAATTCATTTTGGTTACCTAATTAAAAATACAAAATTAAATTTATAAAAAGAAAACATGTAACAAGTATTATTATTGTAATGGACATCATTTACTTAGTCAGAATCAGTAGATCCTGATCACCGATAAAAAATCTTCGTGTATAGAAGGCGAGCGGAAAGATGTTACACATTAAAAACTGATAAATTTCTTTAATAGACTTTGTTCTATGAATTTTGAAGTTTATGTAGGCATATGGTTCAACATTTATTGAAGAAATTTGACAGTTTTGGATAGGTTGATGTGCAGGCGTGTGTACATAAGGTAACATGTCCAGTGCCCGGCCTCTTGCTGACTTAGTTCGTCCATAACTAAGCTCTACAGAGGAATCGGTGTTGGAGTATTTTTGACTAACTAATGAATATATTCAAAAATATATTCGTAACCTATATATTTCAAAAGAGTGTTTCTTTTGAAAAATATAGGTTGCCAAAATATATTTTTGTAAAGTATGTTTTCTCTACTATCCCGTCGCAATCCAGTGCCCGGCCACTTAATGCCTAGTCTCCGGCCACCCTAATAGAAACTAGGAGGCCGGACACTAGGTACTAACGCAACTTAATGGCCAATAGACTCTCAGATGGTTGAAATAAGAGTTATTTTTGAATGTTCACACAATTTATTAGTTATTCTTAACTAGTTATGTTCTCCCACTTTACTCAAGATTTATGTGAAATAGCTAATACTATGCGATTATTAATTAAAACGACAGTAGAATGCGAAGCTATTTATTATAATTGGTTCTATCTTTTTTATAAAAAGGGCTAAGTTATAAATCAGGTTTATAAAAAAAAACTAGCAATAATATATTGCTCATAAAGTGCTCAATCAGTGCAAATTTTTAGTATAATTAACCATGCGATGCAGGATGCGGCATTGTCACAGTACCATAATATACGTTAGTACGTACGTGAGTACTAATGCTACTAAAATAATGATAATAACGATGTTAATTGTTTTCGCGTTTTGTATGTAAGCATACACGCTGTTCTAACAGATTATTTTAAGTATATATAGTGGCCGGAGACTGGTGCTGCAGCTAGTAATCCGGCCACTTAGTCTCTGTAAGGGCCGGTTTAGTAGGCAATACTACCAATAGACCGGCCTCCAAATTCTCATACAAAATCTTTTACCTATAGTATTAGTACAGCTTATTTTGGCGGCCGAAGACTGGACATGAGGTTAACTCGAATTGAAGTGAGACATTACTAATAAAATTATACTTCACGGCATACTTACTAGTTAATAAAATATAATAAATCAGCTCAACCCTCAAACCCAGTGCCCGGCCAGGGTAGGCCAGACACTAAAAGTAGCCTATTTATGGTCCAGTCCACCGGCCCTAGATTTTATAAATTCCGGTACTAAATAACGAAAATCTTACTCCTTAATGAAATAAATAGACGGTGTTACAAAATACCCCGTAAAAAACTAAAAAAAAAACTAAAAAGTTAAAAACAATTAAAACTTGATTAAGAAAAAAAATATTTATAAATAAAAGCGTGTTACATTGTGATTGCAAAAAAAAATAATGAAGGTGTAATATGCTAAATGTTCTTTACTTTTCCATCAAAATGTAACACGCTTTTATTTATTACAAAAAAAATTGTTATTATATAGGTTTAAATTACTTTTAACTTTTTAGTTATTTTTTTTAAATGAAAGAGCTTTTTTTTATACCTAGCACGGCAAATGACTCCACACCACCTGATGTTAAGTGGAAATGGAGTCTAGAAGCGAAGACAACTGGTGCAGCGAGAAAACAACGCACCATCAGTGAACTTCACTCTGCCTCACGCCTCGTTTGAAGGACCCCATATCATAGGAAAGAGGGAAAACGTGTGCTGGTAGACTATTCCATCTTTTGGAGGTGCGGTCAAAACTCGACTTGTAATATCTATCTAATCGAATTCTGTACATTTTCTGCGTAGTTTACTCTTTAATTTAACTGAAATAGGGTTTGCACATCAATGAAAATATAATGGTTTTAAATGGTAAATAATTTTTTTGGCGGTAAGTCATAAAGTGATAGTACAGTTTTCAAATATTGTAAATGGACTTGTTATAAGGCACCATTTAACCCTCTTTTGGGTTTACGGGTATTTTTATAACATCCTGTATATGCCCCATAAAACACAAACTTATTTAACATAACATCTCCTTTATTTATTTTTTTAATGGGCGTGGTTGTTGGCACGCGTGCACTAACCTCCGTTTTCGAATGCGTTCTAAAACGCCGCTGTTAACTTACAGCAGATGTCACTGCGTCTTAGTTGTAGGTAATTAAAAGTAGTTTTTAAAAACATCGGAATTAGGGTCGAAATCATAAGAGAACGCTTAATATCTTAAAAATATTGTCGCGTGGACGGACATTGGTGGGGGCCGGAACACTGGACATTTACCCTAGGTACATACAAGGGTTACGAATAAAATTTTGCGGGTAAATTAAGTACAAGGGGCTGCTTATTTAGTCTGAAATATCTTACAGCAAGCCCGCAAAAGGATACACACGTTGCAAACAATGGTAGAATTAATGTGTATCTTATGTACTAACTAAACATAATTTAGTTAAATATTTATTGTACACATACATACCACATTAACAGTAAAATCCCTGCAAGAAACAAAGCATTACTAGAAATAATTTCAGTACATTTTATTGCATATTAATACCTTGACCACACGGTGCCTTAACCTTCCCTATTAGTATATTCAATTTTACGTCTTTGTTAGGTAGTAATTATATTAATACAGTGTCACCATGCACCCAGGTTATTTATGCACCGATGTCCATTATGTATGCACATCTGGCCGATAAATAGCATCTACTGACGACGTAAATGTCCTCGCATAGTAAACAGTCAAGTTTTTATTACATTATACAAGCTGCCGGTACGGATATGCCCGCGAAGGTTCGTTAAAAAAAAACAGACGATGACGGTTCGTTGTTCCCTTATGACGACGCGTCGTGCTACAGAGAATTTAATTTAATAATTATTTATTTTCTATAATTTCCATTTCAAACATTGGTGGGATGATCTATTTGCCTTATTTGATTGTAGGAAAACTCCCAGAATCGTGAAAGTGGAATTGCTTGGAAGAGGTATTTGCACAGTAGTAGGACGAAATAAGCTAAACAAATATTCATTAGTATTTCTTCTCCAAGAAATGACATACAATATCCGCTCTGGGGCCTTCAATATAAGAAATCTATTCCTGTGCAAAAAATCGCATCGATCCGTTTCGCCAAGAAGTAAGGACGAACAAACAAACATGTTATCGCATTTACATAATGTAAATTAATGTATGTAGTGTAGTGTGTTAAAATTAAGTTATTTGTTACTTTTAATAAACTTAGAATCGATAAGAAAATAATCTATATTCTAATCATCTTTCGGCATAAAATAATAACTTGTTATTATTTTATGCTTTTAGATAGAAGGATATATCAGTGAATTTACACATATATTAAAAATGTTTTAATATTTAATTTTACGATTTTGGCATCTTGACTTATTATCTTTTGCATTTATTATTTTAGCACAGCGTTTAATAGTATTAAATCTAGATTACAAAAATACAATTTGAATATCATTAATATTTTTGACGGGTTATAAAGACCACGAGGTCGTCGAACTACTTATATTTTATTGCTTATTAATTCGTTGCGCAGATTTGATACATATTTGTAGACTTTATTTGTCGTGATGTGGTTTAGCGATGACTTTATCAAAATTGTTTACTTTTTTCTAAAATTAGGCTAATAAGATCAACTCTACCAGTGTATATTTTTCTTACTAATGTCTCAAGTAATTAAGGCGATATATTCTCTTCTATTTGAACTTTGAAATGTAAATATTATGATGTCTTCAATACAAACCAAAAACATCCAGCGTGGTATTAATACGTTGTTAACGTTTCAAGACTTTCAAGTATTTCAATAACATAAACTATCACTTCACTTGTCGCACTAAGAATTTCCACAGCACTTGTATCCAATTTCCTGCGATCTCTATGGTCACCAAAACGTAATCCAAACTTTTTTAAACACTTAATATGATGTTCGTTTTTTAAATGTTTGTATGCGGTCGTCGAGCGCGCTCTGCTCTACTGTCTATGGCAATAAGCCGCCCGCGTACGCGCAAGGCGACAATTCTCACTCGATTCGAACGTCGAATGCAGGCTGTCTTGCTCACTCTACTATACAGTGATAGAGATGACATATATATTACTAACCGCAGGTGGCAGCATCGTTACTCTAGACCGAAAAGGTAGCGTGGTTACGTCACTCCAAGGTCGACGACGGACGCAACCTATTGACTTGGGCTTGGATTGGGGAATTAAACGCGGCAAGGTCGCCGTTGAGATGGGCGATGACATTTTTATAAGGCCACGTTTCTACTCACCTAATTGCCGGAGAACGAAAGAAAAAATTGACGGATCATCTTTTTATGTAGTGGTATGATTGAAAAAGTTTAACAGCCACCTAATCATTAACTTATTTTCAGGGTACCTTTGTGTAAATTGTGATTGTAACAGAGGATCTACAAGCTAAGCAATAAAGAACTACTTGTAACTGCGTTTGTCTTGTCATAATGTCTTAAATTTAAAAACGCCACGTTCGCAAAAATTCTTATTTATTTTCTTATACTACGATTTAGGTTCTACGACTTGTCTTCGACTTGTCTTCGAGTTTTGAAATGGTCTTCTCATTTCTTTATATTTATCTTTGTTTACTCATAATGATTTAAATATTTTTACATCTTAGCATTAAAAAAGTATAGACGTTAATAAAAAGTCATTCAGTTCAACATCGAGCATAAAACAAGCCGTTCTAACATTAATCTCAATTATCTATCCACCGACACGCATTAGGCCAGCCTAGATAACAATCATGTGGGAAGGGCTGAGCCCAGCAAGTGGGATGTTTATAAGCTGATGATAAGCATTTATCTTTAAATATTCATAATTTTTTTATAAAATACAGTGAAAAAATTAAACGCCCACCCGACCCAGCCAGGAATCGAACCTGGGTCTTCCGCAATCCGGGCGGCTGCACTGACCGCTATGCTACCGGGAAGGCTGACGTAAGCGCTGAATTTTGTCACTGCTATTTTAATGTTTTTGAGTGCTTTTTAGTGGCACTAGCGCCATCTATCCAAACGGTCGTTGCAACCGATGGCCATGCAGATTCATCTTTGCAGATGAAATACCACAAATCTGATAACACAACGCTATAGTAAATTTTACTTTTTTATTTTCAAGTGCTAATTGCTGCACTGAAGCTAAATTAAATAATCATAAACTTTTTATAAAATACAGTGAAAAAAAAAATTAAACGCCCGCCCGACCCAGCCAGGAATCGAACCTGGGTCTTCCGCAATCCGGGCGGCTGCACTGACCGCTATGCTACCGGGAAGGCTGACGTACATTTATCTTTAGTTCAACACCACCAGCTTATTTTTACGTCCCCACTGCTGGTGCGCGAGCTTTCCCTATGGATGCAAAGGGAGAACGGACCTTAAACCACCTCGCGGGCCCAGTGCGGTACGGTCGTTGTAACGACTGCTAATGCAGCAATTTTTGGTCACCAATCCGATGACCGCCTTTCTAAAAGTTGCATAAACTTGGCAATCGCAGACCGGGCGCGTTTACCACTGCTCCATCGATTCTTCTTTTCTATCTTAAGTTAGTGGAGATTTATAAATGTATGAAAGTTTATGTTAGTTATAATTCACTTCCAGTAGGTACATCACTATCGGTATTACGTTTACAAAAGTTCATTGACCGAACATGAGAATGTCGAAGTTAATTGATTAGAGGCTTTACTACCGTTTTTACGGCTAGACAAAGCATAATGGCCGCATTGTTCTCTTGTACTGCCGGCCCCTGAACCGTAACGCCACACCGTCCGGTGGCAAGTGAACATGCGCCTTTACAACGCTCCCGGAACGTTATAGACGTACCAATTCGCAACTTTCTTGTTTAAAAAAGAAAATGAAAATGGCGACTAAGAAAGTTGTCGCGCCATGTCTGTTTGAGGTTTGGCGAGGTGCAGCGGTAAATTGTGGAGACGCTAGTTTTTTTATTTCCAAAGGAAAGTGGTCAAGCGATAACAAATTCAGAGAGTTGCATTGTATGAAGATGTGATTTCACATTAAAAAGCTCCGTGTTCGACTCACTGCCGCACTCATAGGCGTCAATTGTCATTAACAATTACTCAGCACCTACAATAGTTCAGTCAAAAATGTGCTTATAACGTCACTGTTAGAGACTGTTTTACAAAAGACAATTTTAATTGCTAAGTAATAATTAATGTTAATTGACGGCTCTGAGTACGGCAGTCAGTTATCGTCGCCAAAAAATAATATAGAATTTAATTTCACTGAATGACAGCTAAGAACCAGGTTGCCTGTATGAAA
Source organism: Eudonia truncicolella (assembly GCA_949315975.1). NCBI lineage: Eukaryota > Metazoa > Arthropoda > Insecta > Lepidoptera > Crambidae > Eudonia > Eudonia truncicolella. The sequence continues at coordinate 5,176,557 of OX438838.1, read as the reverse complement.
TTGTCGCTAAAGTCACAAATCAGTTGCTGACCAATTTTTATTAATTAAGAAAAGAAAAACGAGCGAACCTTTAAGTAGTCGCATATGATGTGTAACATTTGACATCTCACCTTAGTAATAAGCAATTTTAACATTATATTCTGAAAAAAAATGGGTCAGGTATTGCATAACTTGTCATTGTATAATTGGTCATTGTATAACTATAAAATAAATGCAGTAAATACTTATTAGAAGACATTTGACATATCAAAATGACCTTTGATAGTCAAATGAATATAATATGTCACATAGAATCATAATCATGTTCATAATATCGATTTTAAATTTACAAAATGGCGCGCGCTTGTGCTCTTCCCGACTTCCTGTTACACTGTTACACATACTTCCGTCCCATTTCACGAAATCACACATCAAAAAGTGTCGATTACTGATTGAGTGAAAAGGGTCTGCTCAGAATCAGGCTGGATGGCGACTCCTACTTCTGCTTCAAGCAACATTGCTTTACATTGCTATTTTACTCGTATGTTCATTAAAATTACGGAGCATAGAGTTTCATTTAAGCGTCCCGGCTATACCTATTTTCAAAAAAATTAAAATATAATTCTAAGGAGCGGCATCGCGGTGGCTCCAGTGTCCGACAGGAACCAGTCATCGACATTTTTTATTTAAACATAAAATAGGGGACAGTAACTGTTTTTTTAGTTTAGCAACAATTTTATAAAGACCACCTTCTGCCAAGCGGTCGTCCATTAAAACTTCATTGAAATTCAATATTATTTTATATTTATTTTGTGTCAACGAAAACTGGTGTCGAACACATCAAACAATCATTTATTTGACAAAAATGTTGAAATATTTCCACGAGCAGGATTTGAACCTGCACCCTTCTGTCATACCGCGTCAGGTGCTCTTCCAATTGAGCTATCGTGGTTTTAACCAGCCCGCCGAAATTATTTAACACTATTTACCCTTTTACTTTGAAAGCCAAAGGCACCCATTCAATGTTATCAACTACCGTCATTAACATCAGATCATAATATTTTTACAAATACTAAAGATCAGTTAAGAAGTAGGCAAGCTATTTATAAAATGTTTTTGTTTTGTTTATATAATTGCCGGCGGCCCCCTAGGCTAGGTTTTTTATAATATTTTTATGTTTTGTATGTGCTTTTGTATTTTACTTTTATATTAATATTATAACAAACCTAGGCTAAGAAATAAAAGAAATAAAGATAATAATAATAATTAAGAATAATTAATTTGTTGGTAATGTAGGTATAATAATGAAATGTGAGTAAAATTGTTTAATTTAAAATGATATATTTGTTGAATGTGTTTTTTCTATTGTATGCCCGTTAAAGGTAACTGTTCTTACTTTAATGCAATGTAACCTAGCAAACAAAAATGTAACAGTAATGCAATAAAGTTTTATTCTATTATATTCTATTCTATTCTATTATATTCTATTCTATTCTATTCTATTCTATTTTATTCTATTCTATTCTAGTAGTAGATACAAGTAGATACAAGTACTGACGGTGGCCAAGTTCAAGGTTCAATAGTATTGGTCATAAAGTGGAAGGGTAACCGGTTGCTAGGAGGAACTGATCGATTTATGACGGTGTTTATTTCAATGGAACATTGACTGCCGCAAAACCAGACACAATAGAAAATTTATTGTTTGACCACCACGGCGATTAAAGACTTAAAATAGTTACTCACATTTACAGATGCTGCAATAAAAGTATTATTTAACTATATAAATCCTTACTATTATTAAAAGCTGACAATTGAACCCGACTACAAAGGCGGCATAAGACGAATATCAAAATTTGTCGTTGGCATATGTTTCTTTTGGCGTGCACTTAGAGAGGCATATATCCAGCAGTGGAGTAGTAAAGGCTGATAAATATAATGGTGATGATATGTTTTGGTCCCCAAGACTCAGGGACTCAAGTCAGAAATCAAGAGACTCTTGGGCACAAAACCATTTAGGGTTTTATAAGCTGTAAAATCGTCAGATGTCATCATAACCCAGACTAACTGCTAGATGTCCCTTAAAAGCAAATCTGCAGACATACCTTTTAGTTACAGCTCATTATCAAAGTTAGTAAAACCTTAATGTTGTATATTTCCTCCAAGGAGAATGGCTAATACTGTCGGCATTTGTTTTTTGTGCTCAAGCGTATAATTTACTGATTTTTTAAGCTGTAAGATTGTCTGATGACTTCATACCCCAGCCTTGCTGCAAAAATCAAATGACTGTGGCATTAGAGATGCGTCTCATTATGATTAAAAGATACGCTTAATTTGTTCATTTGTTGCTAATTATGTATGTTTAAATTATGAAACAATTTTTCTTATGAGTTTTACCTTTCTGTGTTTTGCAAAAGGAATCGACGCTCAACGGGGTTTTTATGACCTGCCGACAGTCGGCAATCGACGCTCCAGATGATCGGAAGTGCTATTTATCACGTTTTCAAAATAAATATAAGTAATTAAGTCGCTTACATTGATGAGTTGTTTATTTCTTTTGTTCAGGATGTTTTACTTTATTTTTACACCATCTGTTTAGTACTTGTAATAAAATACCTATAGAAAGAAAACGTTACCAACAGTACGAATTTTCCGCCTGAAAAAAATTGAATAATATAACAGTATTTTTTTAGAATTGTACCGATTGGTTCCACTAATTGCCCTGCTTCTTCTGGCGAAGGTAGCCGGGCAATTTTTGCTTAAAAAACTGGCCAAGTGCGTCGGGCCACGCGCAGTGTAGGGTTCCGTAATTCATCTTAATAATTCGGACTCTGAGAAGAGGGCTTTTATGAACCTTTATTTAACGATGGCTTATATACTTAAATATAAATACATCCGGTTTCACACACCTGTCAACGTTATTTAAGTAGTTCCCAACGAGGAATTTGTACTGCGCTAAGTACATTTTATAAGTTGGTCGACTGTTAATCGTAAACTTGTAAAGCCTACTTAGTTGTGATAGCAGGGGTGGGGGGGGGACACACACATGACTCTAACAAAATTTTGCACTTTAAAGCTTGATAGCTCACAAACGGATGCCTCAATCAAAATACCGTTTTTACAACCCGCTATATTTTTGAAATTGCTATCCAACGACACGCCACACTTAGGGGTAAACAAGAAAAAAAAATTACATACCCACTTCACGTGTAGGGGAGGTATATTTTTCAAAATTTTACTTTACCACTTTGTCGGCGTGATTAATATGTATATTCATGCCAAATTACAGCTTTCTAGTACTAAGAGTTTACGAGCTAGGTTGGGGTCAGACAGACAGACAGACGGACATGGCGAAACTATAAAGGTTGCTTGTTGACTATGGAACCCTAATAATGGGCACCTTTCAAAAAACGTGATTAGTAAGGTATTTCTTTTGTTATTAATCGACAAGGTAAAAAGGCGCTTGTACTAAGTGCTAATGGAATAACTATTCGGACCTTATTCTTTGTTTACTTGTAAGGGGGAGTGAGTTTTAATGTAGCCTCAAAGCTATAGTATAGTTTTAATATTAAGAGAAGACAAAAGGAAGATTAGAACAGTGTCCAAAACGAAGCGCAAGCTGAGCGAGCGAAGCGAGCGTGACGCGGCAGCGGCAGGCGAAGCGCCACCATCTGCAGATACATGCTGCAGATAAACAAATACATCAGTCAATTTTCTCCTAAGCAAAACCAATTCATCATTGTTATACCTACATGCGCCCAATAATGCGGTGTACTAATAGGTCGTATACATCGTCCTGGCACAATATAAGGAGAGTGCAGAAGGTCGGCTTCATACATAACGCGCTCGAGCAGCGCATACATAGACAACCTCTCACGGACACAGAATCGCTCCGGTCGGTCGTCGTGCTGTTGCGAGTTTACGTGCCCGTGAGAGGGTCTTTGCGTGTGCTGCTCATACCTTCTGTAGTATCGTTATTTTGTGGTGGTGTGTATTAATGGGTCGGTATAAAATGTCGCTTTGAGCCCATTCAGGTAAGATAAATGAGCGCTGATACTCGAGCGGAAACGTGACACGTGGCGAGTGCAACTCTTCTGCCGGGGCTTACCGGGGGGTAGGACTTGGGGTAGTGATGTGCCGATTCGATTATTTTGGTAGTCGCTTCTACGTTATTTTTATACTTTTCGCATATTTGGAGTTTTCATTTGTTTAAGATTAATATAATATATTTTGTTTTCTCAAAAGAAAAAGAGGTTTAGTATTTATACATAAACTTCTTTAGTCTTTTTTGTCTTCATTTGCCATTTTACTTAAATTTTCTTTACAACGAACCTGAATATATTATATTATTTATTTAATAAAAATATAACAAATATGCCTGGAACGATGCCTGGTATGCCTTATGTGGGGAACCATAATTATGTTTAATCGATAATAGTTATTATCTGCCTGTAATTGTTTTTTTTTTGCGAAGATAAACGTGTCTCGTTAGCGTCGTAGTTTTCAAAAGGAGTAATAAAAGCAAAGTACAGAACGTTGTTTTGTAAAATGCAAGAACGACATAAAAATGTGTTTAGATTCTTTCTCATAATCGTTTACACAATCGTTGACAAAATTCATGTTATACTGGGACTTTAAGAATTATCGATTTATCGATTTATACAATCGATTATACCCATCACTACTACGTTGGGGACTATTCAATGTGAACCATTGATCAAACGGTACCTAATGCTATGATTCTCTACAATAGGACACATTGAAAAGAGTGAATCAATCATTTTATAAATAGCTTGATACTTATTAAGGTCCCATACAATTGGCACGAAATTAAAACAGGGTGCCTATTTCGAGTTTTGTTTGCCTGAATGGCATTAACGAAAACGAGAATATTTATGTCAAAACTGACTCATTTTAGTTTTGATTGTTTCGTTTGAATGGTTCGTACTAATTGTGCAGTGAGAAACTGCATGTCATCGTCTCATATAAATAAGATGTTGAATTTCATCAGTTTCCTCACACAGAAGAAAGGTAAATCTAACAATATTCTATTCTTTAGTTTGTAGAAGTAGAAATATTTAAAAGTAGCTGTGCCCGCGACTTCGTTCGCGCGTACGTAGATTCAAATTCAAATCAATCGTAAATAGTATCTACTCAATAATCTAGACTTAAGTAATATTATAAATGCGAAAGTGAGTTTGTTTGTTTATTTATTTATTTATTTAAGGACAGCCACCAAAACAACGCATAGATACACTTCAAAATTACAAGCTATAGTGTTATCTTATTTATAAGCTGCTACGACATGTATTAGGTACTATGCAACCAGAATACAAATAACTAAATTCAGAGTGAAACAAATTCAACAAGATTATAAATCTAAATTCACAAGGTATAAGTTTACAAGCTTTAAAAATGTTAATAAAAGGCACAGAGTGTACCAACTAAAATATTAACTTGTACAGAGTGAAATAAACTATAGCAGTGTTAAACGAAGTTTACAGCAGCCTTGTTTACAAGCAATTAAAAAGTTAATTAACAAGTACAAAAGTATTAAAGTAAGATAAATAAACTTAACCTATACTTACTAATCGTCATAGACAGAAGGTAAGTTACACAACAATGCTTATAAATGCGTATAAACAATTTAATTTTTTTTAATTATTGAGCTTAGCTTATATATTAACATAGGTTTAAGATTTCAAATAAAAGGGATTTGAAAGTAACAAATTTAGAATTAATATCTAACTCAGATTCTTTAGCGAGAGAGTTGAACTGACACTGAACTCTATTCATAGGAGAAAAATGACCCAGATTGCTTTTGAAAGTTTTTTGGGAAAACAATTTAAATCGTGAGCTCCTAGCAAGCTTCATGGGAGCATTAAAGTTGATTTGTTTGAGGAGAAAAGACAGTCTAAGGCACCATTAATAATCTTATGAAAAAATAATTGATTTAGAAGTTGTATTCTTTTTTGTAAGATAAGTAAATTGAAATAAGACAAACGTTCTCTATAAAAAGGTAGTTTTTGGCCATTTTGTGCTAAAAAGCCAGATGCCAAAGAAACCGTTTCTGTATAGATTCTATACGCTTAACATGAATGTCATAACGAGGAGTCCAAATAACACTACAATATTCCAAAGACGATCGTATCAAAGCATTATAAATGAGGATTTTACTGTTAGGACATCTCGCTCGTGAGTCTCGTGCGGTCACTAAGTCAGAAACAAAACCAGATAAGTTTGTACACGTGGATCGACCACTAATAAAATATGTTGTTGCGGTATTAGTTTTTGTTTGACATGCTGTAAATGATGGGATACGCCAGAGACTCCAGAACCTTTCCGTAAACAGGAAGGATAGAGATGGTTCTATAGTTACTAATGTTTGACTTGTCGCCATTCTTAAAAATAGGCACAACTAGAGCCTCTTTCCAAGCCGTGGGAAAGTAGCCATAGTAAAGACTTTTGTTATATATCTCAAACAGTGGGAGCGCAAGTGCGTCATCACATTATAGCACAAAAACAGCCGGTTTGTTTGTTGTTTGATATGCTTTCACGTGTAAATAAATATTCAACCGATCGTCATGAAATTTTGTACACATATTTTCAAGAGTATAATCAAAGACATGGGATACTTATTATTGGAAAAAAGTGAGTTTGTTTTGTTCTCATAGGAACTATCAAAGCAGTACGAAGTCTGCCGGGTCAGCTAGTAGGTAATATTTAAAGTAATTATCAAATATGATTTCAAACGGTCATACTGAATTATGTAAAGTTAAAACAATGTGTATATAGTGTTAGTTAACGGAAGCGCTTTAGATCAAAGATGCAAAGAACGAAATCTTAAGGGCATCTCCTCGATTCAAGTTCTCTTCGCTAAGACTGAGCATTTAAGTGCTCTGGGTTTCACAAACCTCACTATTGCTAAGTACCTATCATTCGATACAAAAGCTAAATTAAAGTTGAGGTAAATATCTTTTTTAAAATAAAAATCAATATAAGTACTGTTCGTTAGTCTCGCCAAAACTCAAAAACGGCTTGTTATTTGATCCGTTGGTCCCAGCTGTATTAGCAGTCGTTAACAACCACCAATCTGCACTGGGCCCGCGAGGTGGTCTATGGCCCGTTCTCCCTATCCATCCATAGGGAAGGCTCGTGCCCCAGCAGTGGGCACATATAATGAGCTAGTGTTGGTGATTTAGATAAGATGGCGGTGGCTAGCCAGGCGGACAAACAAGCCCTACCACCAACCAAACCGAGTACACAAACATATACCCCCCGCTAAGAATCGAACCCGGGACCTCTGGGTCTGAGACCGGTGGTTGGTCTTAACCACTAAACCACAGAGGCGGTAATATATTACAGATTTTCATCTTAACCACTAGTTGACTCGGCGGCGGACTTTGTACCGCTTTGACAGTTTCTATGACAACAAAACAAACAAATAATTTTTTATTGGAAAATTAAATTGTCGTTTTTAGTTTTAGTATTTTCCGTTACTTATTTATGTTTCTCACAGTCCCTTCCCTGAACTTCCACAAATATTTCAAAATCAAGATTAGCCAAATCGGTCCAGCCATTCTCGAGTTTTAGCGACTCAAACGAACAGCAATTGATTTTTATATATAGATTTGTTTTCACTATTCTAGAGCCGAAATTTTCTCGTGAATATCCCTACGTTTCAGCTTCTCCCATACTGCCTTTTCGCCTCCACCGGATGTGAATGTTTGCCGTAACAAGATATTGAATTCCCCGCGGCGAGCGGTCGGAACATTCTGCGCGAACGAATTCATTTTACGGCCCATTAGGCAATGCTCATTTCGCTCGAACAGGTTTCAGTAAAAAAAAAATTTTGTCACTGATTTATTTTTGTGGTGAATATTTGAAAATTACATGGCGTTGGAGAAGCTGAAGGTAGCAGTGTTTGCGCGTTTGTGTTGCGATCTTGCGGCTTATGGTGGAGGTGCAATACACCCGGAATCCTCAACTATTAAGGCACTGGCTGTCTTATCTGTAACTGCCGGAACAAAACAATGCTACAAACATTGATGTTGTGGCGACATATTTAGATATGACGGTGGTGGATAGCCAGGCGGCCTTAGACCACAGATGCGGTTAAATAATGCTATGCAGAGTCGTGCGGCTGTCGTGCGGCTGATTCCTCTAACTGCTGGACAAATGTCTCCCCACCCCAACCTTTTCCATTTCTTTTGAACCATCTCCTGTAAAGGCTGCGTCGGCATTTGTCAACTTTTAAATCAACGAGAATCAGTGAATCGGTAAAACGGAGAAACTAATGTCTCCGAAGCTCGGTTAAAAAAGCTGTCACCCGGACGGATTAAGAAAGATAGTGGAATAGCGATATTATAAAATTTAACAATTTTTTTACTTTATCTGACATCAAAAAGCGACTCTCTCATGGAGTTGAGTCTACAAACTTTAGACAGGGAGATCAGCCTCTTTGATCACATCCCGATTATATTTCCACCTTATGTGGTTACCGTTGCGAGAGTTATATTAATATGTGTTCTATTTATAAAAGAAACATAACTCATTTAATTATTACAGCGAAACAAAGCCGTATTACCAACAAGGAAAAACGAAATGGAACAAATATACCTCTTACGGCTTTTAGAATGCTTTTAGCCGTGCCCTAATGTTGGTAATTCCTACCAAATGTGAGACACTAGCGTGACCGTTGTTTGGTTATAAGATCATAGATAAGATCATATTTTCTTTTTTCAGTTATCTATCGATTTTCAAAGTAGGTAAATTTATTTTAAATTGCTTTTTCATTTCTCCTCCTCCTCCTCCTACTCCTTCTTTTTCTGAAGTCGGTTATTAAACATGTAAACTTAGCTTTATAAGTCTTGAGCGTTACCACTTGTCGCGTACGTCACTATGTTACGGTCTCGAGAGTATGTTACTATGTACAATTTTAAACGGCCATAACATTTTAGAAACTCGTAGTATAATTGTTTTATATCTATATTATTTCGTATATTTCGTGATCCCCGTAGTAAATAATAGCATATAACTGTCCCACTGTTGGGCAAAGGCCTCCATCATTGAAATGAAGTCATCACTACAATTGATGGGTATTGGCTTAATCACCACGCTTGCCAAATGCGGATTGGTGATCACAAACCCGGGCTATGCACCGAATAAATCCAAATACACACTTTGCTCGACCTGGGAATTGAACCCGGGACCTTCGGGTATCGGACCGAGCGTTTTGCCACTCGGCCACCGAGGCGTTAACGAGATCTCGAGGCCTCGGATCCCTGTAGGAATTTCCATTTCTAAGTTCGTGAGACAGCACCATAGTATTTTAATCTGTAGCCAGTTAAAAGCCCTTTCACATTGTGGTACCTATCCCATACAAACATCCAAGTCCTAATTCTTTCAAACCAGTAAACCAATTGCAATGAAACTTTCTATGCAAAGAAAAAAAAAAAGAAATTTGGTGACTCGTTTCTTTGTCGCACCTCCAAAAGATGGAATAGTCTACCAACACACGTTTTCCCTCCTTCCTAACTCTTCTTGGTCTTTCAAACGAGTCGTGAAGAAGCACCTTGTGGGCCGGCAGAATGAGGTTGACTGATGCTGCGTTGTTTTCACGCTGCACCAGTTGTCTTCGCGTCTGGACTCCATTTCAACTTAACTTCAGGTGGTGTGAAGTCATTTGCCGCGCTAAGTATAAAAAAAAAGTTTTTTTATTATTTCGAATTGTGGCTTATACAACGTTTAACATAAAGGTGTGGTATAAATTAAAATACTCTAAGTGTATCCGATCTAGATCTTGTGTGTGCTAAGACATAATTATTTACTTTAATTTATCATGCAATAATAATTGTAAATCAAATATTATTATTAGTGAAGTAATGTGCATCAGGCGCGCATAAACAAGCAGCACCGATCATTAATGTAAGTACACGTAGGTTACTAAAGCACTAGGGCTGTGATTTGTTTATTTTGATGTGATGTCACAATAGAAATATTCAATTAAAAATTGCGTAACAAATTAAATTTGCAATTTGCAATTAAATCTGCATGGCCATCGGTTGCAACGACCGTTTGGATAGATGGCGCTAGTGCCGCTAAAAAGCACTCAAAAATATTAAAATAGCAGTGACAAAATTCAGCGCTTACGTCAGCCTTCCCGGTAGCATAGCGGTCAGTGCAGCCGCCCGGATTGCGGAAGACCCAGGTTCGATTCCTGGCTGGGTCGGGTGGGCGTTTAATTTTTTCACTGTATTTTATAAAATTTTATGAATATTTAACAAATTAAAGTTAATAATTATGTCTTACTAAATCTGTATACAAGATCTAGATCGGATACACTTATATAGTTAGAAGACAAAAATTTACTAGAAAAAATTCACCAGCCTCAGGAAAGTCGAAAATCTTTCAAAAATGTTATCTTGTAACTTTCTATGCTTCATATGAAAGACAAAAAAAAAGTATATTATATTGTAGTTAACTGAATTTATGCGATTTACAGTTCACTATGGGAAGTTTCAAATCGCATGTCCCTTTTCTACAATGATTCAACTTAAACTTGTTCTGTTCAATTGCTCACCTTCAAAAGGTAACAAAGCCTCTAAGCTATCACAGAGTACCGCGACCCATGGGGTGACGGGTGACCTTGCGTCGCATTTGGCAAGCAGCCCGGGCCCGGGTGATGCCGCAGCGCTGAGTCACGCGCGCGCCCCGGTAATACCGCCACGGTGTTTTATATAATACACATTAATTGTACCGATATGTTATAATTTCAACGACGAAGGCCCTTAGCTCAGCAGTGTGACAATATAAAATTATGCAATTTATTTACTCTTTCTCTAGTTTTACGCCTTGGTGACCGAGTGGACCTGACCCGGTATGGCAGAGGATCCCGATCGTGGACAAACAGTTTCAACACTTTTTCAAACTCCTATTTTTCGGCTAACGAAACTTGCGCGTTTCATTCGTTCACCTTCAAAAGGTAACAAAGCCTCTAAGCTATCACAGAGTACCGCGACCCATGGGGTGACGGGTGACCTTGCGTCGCATTTGGCAAGCAGCCCGGGCCCGGGTGATGCCGTAGCGCTGAGTCACGCGCGCGCCTCGGTAATACCGCCACGGTGTTTTATATAATACACATTAATTGTACCGATATGTTATAATTTCAACGACGAAGGTTTTAGCTCAGCAGTGTGACAATATAAAATTATGCAATTTATTTAAAGAGTAAATAAAATAAGAGTAAGGCGTAAAACTAGAGAAAGAGTCTCTAGTTTTACGCCTCGGTGACCGAGTGGACCTGACCCGGTATGGCAGAGGATCCCGATCGTGGACATACATTTTCAACACTTTTTCAAACTCCTATTTTTCGGCTAACGAAACTTGCGCGTTTCATTCGTTCACCTTCAAAAGCCCCTAACAAAGCAACAACGCCCCTAAAGCCCCTAACAAAGCCCCTAAGCTATCACAGAGTACCGCGACCCATGGGGTGACAGGGTGACCTTGCGAGTGATGCCGTAGCTCTGAGTTACGCGCGCGCCCCGGTAATACCGCCACGGGAATAACCTTCAATGAGAAGCATTTGAAAATATGTTTTTTTTTTTAAATTTATTTACAAATATTTATCAACTACATTAAAAGCTCGACAAAAATAAATTAAAACTCCTTAGTGCTTTGAACGGCAGGTTGATCCCGATCACGGAATAGTGTCCCGATTGTTGTCGTAAGATAGGAGTCGTTAAAACCCTGGCGAGCGGCATAATGGTGGGTTAGCTCAATAAAGTCACATTAAAAAGTAATGCACATTGGATCAATAAATTTAAAACTTCTGTTTAACAAAGTGGATTTCTATGTTTTTTTACCATACTATGTATATCACCATCATCAGCCTAATCTTTCAGAAACATCCCACAGCTGGAGCTTTCTGCGCAAACGTTGGCAACATTTGTATGTTAAAATTAATTTACGCCTTATGTAATTTAATATTTAATTCGATCCAGCAACTGTCGCCTATGATTTTATTGAATTGGCACAGTGTTTCAACCGTGGTACTTACAAAGCTATGCCGTAGATCACGTTTAAAAAGCGTGATGTAAATATAACTATCAGTAAAAAAACCGACCACAAAAAGGTATGTAAGTAGTAGTTTTCCGAACGCACCGCAAAGTTTTTCCAGAAAAGCTCGACGCTTTCAGATGACGCCGACGCCATCGTGGCGGGACGCAGCGGCGCCTCCTAGCAGTAAACAATATTAGCCTCTTTGTCTGCGGCCTTACAGCCAATGACTTATGGGCTATTAATTTTACCTTCGATGTAGTTACAATGTCGTTAATGATGCATTCTATGAGGTTGACTATGGTATGGTTGGTAATGAAAAGTGTCCTGCTTTGATAATCCAATATAGTATTAACGCTGTAAAGGAGAAACGCCCTTGCTGAGTTTCTTGCCGGTTCTTCTCAATACAAGGTCTCCCGCCCTGTGTAGACTTACGAACCGATGGCATAGAGAGTGACATTCATAAACGCTCCTTGCAACCTAAACTGAATAAATTATTTAGAACTAGTTGTTTCCCACGACTTCGTTCGCGAAGACTACAGCAAAACAAAAGTAAAAAAAAACGCTTTATGCTTGTTTGAGTCATTGTCTGCATATGAAGAAAGTTTCATTAAAATCCATTCAATAGTTTTTACGTGAAAGAGTAACAAACATCCATCCATACTTACAAACTTTCGCGTTTATAATATTAGTAGGATTTTGAATTTTGACGAATATATCTCAATGTAGGCTCTTACTAGTATGTTACGATTTTGAGAAAAAAGTTCTGAGTATGAGTAATATTTGAAATATTGTATATCAATAAATAAAGATATAAATAAAAATAAATACGTTATAATTAAATGGGGGTGTTAACCATTCGATATGTAGTAGTGATGATTATTTAAGTCAAATTATCACCCAAGTGCGTTTATGTAAATTAAAAAAAAATAAGTGTAAATTCTTTATAGTAAATGATTTCATAAATTCTCATATTTAACTTATTTTAAGATCACACCAAGGCTTAGTGCTGACATTCGGATAAAACGGAGCTTTATGAGTTCATATGTCAACCCGGCACAATCATTAATTAGTGGTTAGTAAAAAAAATGATAATAATGATAATTTTAGACACACAATAAACATTACATTACTCGTACATAATATTTTGGAGTACAAGCTTGCAGGCAAGCCTATTTCTCGAAATATCTTTAAGATAGAGTGAGCTCTACGTCTAGCAGACCCTGGTAACAAGATATAGGTAGCCTGCCGCGGTTAAATTAAAAATACTTAGAAACAAAATGGCGACTTGAACACAATGATGTTTGTTACTTAGGCTTATACCATTGGAAAAATTTTAGTGCCTTACAATTAAACAAAGAGTAAGGTCCGAATAGTTATTCCGTGTTTCGTCTCTTTTACTCGAAGTTGAATTGACGTTTACACGACAGAAACAAAACACGAAATAACTATTCGGACCTTATTCTTTGTTTATTTGTAAGGCACTTAGGGTCTGCGAGAATTAGCTCCAAATAGTTATTCCGTGTTTTATTCTTGTCATATAAACGTCATTTCAAAATAGACTAAAAGAGACGAAACATGGAATAACTATTCAAATCAAATGAAATCGAAATCAATATAATTTATTTCAGTACCGTTAAAAACACCGTTTGACAAGAGGCAGTGGTTGACTCCTCCTATTCGAAGCTTATTCTTTGTTTATTTGTAAGGCACTAAAATTATGTTTATATATTTTTTATTTATAACTACTACCTATGGCTAGTTAATCTCTAGGTAAAATAACATTAGCCACAAATAATAACCATATCATTAAACCTATCAACGTCAAATCGTTAATCGTCGAAAATCGTTACTATTGTAGTATTAATGAAGTTGGCAACATAAATTAAGTTCGCTACGGTAGCGGCAGCGGCGACGTCTCTTGAACACAAACTCTAGATCGTTTTCTCGAATGACAGAGACTGGAACGACTCTATTGCCACTGCCATTTGATTATTTTATAATGCTAGATAATGTAATGGTCATGCCATGATAATCTGTTGTTTATAGCTTCGGATGCTGTTCTATTAGCCTGTCATATGTCCGTCCCTTCTCCTGAATTCCTGTATCCCTTCGAAATTAGACTGGGAGGTGAGAGCTGGTGGGAGAGTCACCAGATGATCAGCTGGCTTCCACGACGGCTGGTATCCGTAAGATGGATTACTAATTGTATAAAAATATTTTAGGCTATTTTGCTTTCTATCTAGAACCTGATATTCGATTGACAAGACTTAAAGTGACTATTATTTTATTAATTTATTTAGCACAAGTAACAGCTAGCATATGAAATACAAGCAAGAAATTAAAATACATACGGGTAGACCACAAAGGATGGACCCATACACGTTATACCTATTTGATACATACAACGGGTAATTAAGCGGACATATTTCCCATGCCACTTCCGACGTGCCCATGCTGCGGTAACGTTCCGTGGTAACGATGATCATAACCCTCGAATACCCATGTTAACTTCCTGGTATTGCACCCTCCGTTGAGAGGGTTATAAATGTTATATTGCGTCATTATATTCGGTTGTATAGCTAAGAGGAGCTCGATGTCGCAGTGGTTAACGCGCTCGGTCTGCGAGTGCTGAGGTTAAGCAACTTTCGCAAAGGCCGGTCATCGGATGGGTGATCAAAAATGTAACATCTCGAGCTCCTCTGCGCTTCTGAAGGCACGTAAAGCCGTTGGTACCGGCTGCGTTAGCAGTCTTTAACAACCACTGCACCGCACTGGGCCCGCGTGGTGGTTTATGGCCCGTTCTCCCTATCCATCTATAGGATAGGTTCGTGCCCCAGCAGTGGGGACATAAAAAAAGAGCTGATGATGATGATGATGATTCGTTTTTATGTTAAGATTAACTTTTTGAGGGAGTTTGCTGTTGGCTTCAACCGGTCTTTACAGCGTCAAAGGGCTTGTTTGGGAGCAGCGAGAAACTGATAGGGTTCCTCAAGACGTCGTGTGATCGAAACTCCGTTAGAGAGTTTCTAGAGGGAATGGCGTCACGCAAGCTAGTAGTTGTATAGAGCGCGTGTGAACCGGCTCTTCGTACTCTTGTTTTACAAGTACGGTGTCTTGGGCCTATTTTAGTATGCATGTTTAGTGTATCATCGTGTATGGAAGAAGAAAACGTGAAAACAAATTTGAAGACTGCATTGTTTTGTGCTTTAAGATATCAAGAATGTATGCTGGTTGAACTCTGCTTCTTTGACAGGATTGGCGATGGTAGGAACGCGCGTAGATGAAAATCCGTAGATGTAATTTTATCTAATCTAATAAAAAAACCTGAAAAGTTTGAAACACCTGCGAATAGAGACCATCGATTGCAAACTTGCAGACAGGATCTGCCACAGTTGATTGAACCAAAACTTGATATTGTAAAACATAGCGTAAGATATCAAGCTGTCAAGATATCGGAAAATCCATTAAAACATATACAGTAACATGTGCAGCTCCGTATCTCACACACACACACACATACACACACACACACACACACACACACACACACACGCACACACGCACGCACGCACGCACGCACGCACGCACGCACACACACACACACACACACACACACACACACACACACACGCGCGCACACACACACACACACACACACACACACACACACACACACACACACACACACTTTTTGATGTCACATTATTTATATATTTAAACTAACAATTATTATGCATAATATGCCTGAAATAGTTTGTACCTTTATTTACTGTTTTGGGAGAGGGCGCCCTCACTGCGCTACAGTTTAAAACTTTTGCAGTTGAGGACACCACGTCTGTTATTTAGACTTAAGTTTCTGATAAATAAAGAATTTGTATTTGTAATTTGTATTTGTATTTGTCAAAATGTTTAACTGCCTGCCACCCACATTAAAGTCTATTGTTGACCCCAATATATTTCGAAGACAGTTAAAAGACTTCTTGCTGCACGACAGCCGTACGACTGTTTTAATATGGAACGCGTACAGTCCGAAAATAAACGTTAACATTAAAAGAGAAGAGAAGATTGTTGAATTTTGATTTGATTGTTTGATTGTTGATTGTTGTTGAGAAGATAATTGTTACTGTAAAATAAAATAAATAAAGTGTTACTCGGAAGAAGCTTGGAAGGAATGTAGCTCGTTCTGTCACAAACATACCTACAATTTTTATAATAATTAGTTATAGTATTATCGCTAATATAAAGTAGAGAATACGAGTATAATACAGACAATATTATTTTACACTAGTTGACCCGGCGGACTTCGTGCCGCTTTGACAGTTTCCATGACAACGAAACAAACAAATAATTTTGTATTTGAAAATTAAATTGTCGTTTTTAGGATTTTCCGTTATTTATGTTTCTCACCGCATAAACCTTCCCTGAACTTCCACAAATATTTCAATATCAAAATTAGCCAAATCGGTCCAGCCATTCTCGAGTTTTATCGAGACAAACGGACAGCAATTGATTTACATATATAGATTAATAGGCCTAGCCTAGTGGCAAAAATCCCTTTAAATCGATGGCTATGATGCGTTAATCGGTGCAATGTTAACACACCTTTTTTTGCCTAACTTTAAGTACAAACTTAAATGTTAGTTTAATTTCTTTTTTATTTTTTAATATAGAAGAGTAGATTCATAAATTCATATTCTCATTAAAATACACCACCTCAGTTACTAAGCACAAGGATATATTTTTAACAAACGTCTGGGTTGAAAAGGGTCAAGCGACCCTGTAACGTTACGATTAGAATAATCTGGATTGTCACTTTGCGACATTCCTTGTGACCACGTTAAAACACGTGTACGTACATTCGCTGAAGCTGGAATTAAAGTTTGCGTTTCAAGTCTTGATAAGATAAATCAGTTTAAAAGTTTATTTTTTAAGTTTGGAGAAAAATCACCTTTTCCTTTTTGACAAGGCTAAGGGATCTTTTAAACCATGAAGCCAAGTCTTCAATTTATTATTTTGTCGTTTATTAACTCTGTCACCATAGATGATTATGGACGGTGATTAATAAATAATTGATGTTGCCCTATGACTTAGATATTCAGTAAGCATATAGTATGTGGGGTCTCATACAGACTAGGGTTTGCGAAGCTTTGAAGGCTTTGAATGACGTTCAAAAAATACTTGATAAAGTTTACATTAAATTTATAAAAAAAACAATTTGACTAGGTATTTGAGACAATTTGAAAAGTAACTTTTTACTGTACACCAGTACCGATACACCATTGCTTTAATAAAATACCGTACAAAACAAAAATTAAAAAAAAATAAACACATCATCACTCTTCTTTTTCCCAATCACTGTCAATTAAAAATATAAATGACGAATTGCCACCGTCCGCGTCCCTTCGTTCCAGTATCAACATTTATTGACGTTTAAATATTAATCTTTTTCTTTTTTACTAGCTTTTACAAGCTTTTATTTAGCTTGCCCTGTAACAAATTTATTTATTTGTTTGTTTGACCCATCAAATCTAGTAATGGAAATTTGACCACCTTCCTGTTGACAGATTGAGCTGAAATTTTGCATGCATGTGTAAATCGAATGACAATGCAAAAATATTATGACATGAAGCTGACAGATGATGGAACCGGAACGTGGCCATAGGAACTCGGTAGTTAAACGACACAACCCCATCGAGTTTGGGCTCGTATGATTCGTCTTGACAAGTACTTTGGTGCTAAATGGTAACCAAGGTCTGACGATGGAGCCGGACGATAGATAGGAACTCGGGAAAATAAGTTCGTTCGTTCCGTTTGTTATGAATGTGGACTCGGTTTTTGATTAGATGGATTAGATGGATGACCTAATGCCAAAGTGAGCACGTGCCAAAGGCTGAATGGAAGGAGAGTGTATAAACATGTCATTCAAAAATACTAATAAGTTAAAAATAATTTAATTCCAAAGTCTTTGCGTTTTTATCACAGACCCAGTTTTTCTTATAAATAAAAGCGTGTTACATTGTGATTGCAAAAGAAAAATAATGTAGGTGTAATATGCTAAGTGTTCATTAATATTCCATCAAAAAAACACGCTTTTATTTATAAAAAAATTGGGTTTGTGATAAAAACGCAAAGATTTTTAAAATAAATTATTTTTAAATTTTTAATTCTTTTTTATATTAACAAATAATAAAAGCTTGTTATTAAAAAGCTTTTTTTTACGTTATTTTGTCAAAAAGAAATATAATGTTCACCCTATATAAATCTTGGGCTAAAACGTATCTAAAACGTATCTCTGCAAAATGCTTGCTGCATGTCATCCATCATAATAAGCCCGTGTCAGTCCACTACTGGACATAGGCCTCGCCTAATACATGCCAATGAGCCCGAACTTCGGTTCTTCTGATTCAACATTTGCCAGCCAGTTTTGCATAGCATTGCATATATAGGAAGAGGTAAGTAGTTATATCGTCACTCCACCGCGCCAGATTGCGTCCTACACTACGTTTGCCCTAGGACATAAAACTGAATATTTTACTTATTAATCTATATGTATTTCTATCTCCATATCTATCTATTCGTTTATCTTCTTTTCTATTCTATATAACTATTTATCTATACTATTATTAAAGAGGTAAAGTTTATGACTTTGTTTGTTTGTTGAATTGAGGAGGCTAATCTCAAAAACTACTGGTCCAATTCCAAAAATGTTCACTGATAGAATGCTACGTTCCATAAGCTATATTTTAATTTTATTTTCTAAGTCTCAAACCCACGTAGACGAAGGCGCAGGTAAAGTGATAGTATATATAAATATGGGTACATTTATGAAAAACTTACTTACTAACAACATAACATTGTTCATATAAAATAAGTTTTAATGTACAAAGTTTTTAATGTCATTTTAACGAGAACCTCCTTTTTGCGGGTGCTTCGAGATAGGTTCTGATTAAACTTACACGTGCGCAGCTCAGCGTTATGGTGATGAATAATTTAAATTGCGTAGATCGAAATCAACGCAGAAATTGTTCAGCAAAGTTGGTGTTATAACATGGAAACTTTCACTCAAATCTGGTAAGTACTATTATATATCAAGAGGTTGAAGCCCCCAGGTCACCACTTATACTTATTATGCCTGGGAGGATTGATGGCGAAGTGGTTTGCGCACCAATTAAGCTCTTTCGCAATGCTAGTTCAACGGATGGGTAACTGAATTTAAAAGCTCTTTGGTGGTGGGAAAGGACGTTGTTCCTGGTTATTATAGTATGATTCCATCAACCCACATTGGCCCTGCGTAAATACTAATACTGTGCCCGCGTGGTGGGTTATCGCCCGAACTACTTATCTACCTACTGCCCAGTAGTGGGATCTCATAGGCTAATGATGATTACAAATGTGTTAATTAACAACGATTGTAAAAGTTATGTTGCCAAGGGCGAGGTCTGAAACCAAATTTGATTTAGATTTTTTCCGTAAGAAAGTACGAAGTAAGCTAGGTACACACGCCTGCACATCAACCTACAACAAACTGTCTAATTTCCTCAATAGACTTTGAGCTTTATGTCTTAGGCATATTGTAATAAAGAAATTTGTCAGTTTTTGATAGGTTGATGTGCAGGCGTCTGTACTGTATCCAAAACTGTCAAATTTCTTCAATAGAATTTTTGTGTACATAAATAAAATTCTTAGCTCATTAGGTATGTTTAATTTGCCAAAAGCTGGCGAAACCTTGAATGTTAACCGTGGCGCAGGTTTGAGACCTTGATGCCGTTAATCAATAAGGTAACCTAGTTTGAAGTCTTGCTTAATTCTGGGAGTGGTTAGTTCTTTATCTACCTTTAAAAGAAACTGTGGTGAATGCGCAATATATTTCTCCCTGAACGTGGCTACGTTGGGATTGGAATTAAGACTAGATAATTTCATTGGTTATTATAGTTGTTAGTATTTTTATGTATACCCATTCAGGGAAACTTAACAAATTACTTAGTAGAAAAAGAACACACAATAGTCAAAATCCCCTACGAATCTATCAATAAAACTCGTAGAACTTAATACTTCGGTCAAAAAATAAAGGAGGTTGTATTTCCATTTTTTTCCTAATTCCATATTTGAAATTCGAACGCCTAAGTCAAAAGTAAAAACACTAGATACCTCTCTGGTGAGACGTGTGAACTGGAAGCCATTTTGTTTTGTCAATTTTTCCATTAATAAACCTGTCTAGACATGTTTACGCCTAGAGAATAGTTTAATTATCACTTGTTTTGCTGATAAGTTCACTGATTCACTGATAAGTAACAGTTGCTTTTCTGCTAATTGCTGGTTACGTGACACCCAACGTAGTATCTAAGCGAGTACTCGGTTTGCATGCACGAAATTTATACCGTTAATTGTATTATGTCCATTTATAGTTGCGACAGCTAATTTATTGTTTTAGTTCTTGATTTGTGGTGTGTACCGGAAGGTTCTATACTATATGCTGATGCAGTTGCTTTACAGGCATCCCACTGCTGGTGCAGTCAGCTGTATTGTCTTGTGATCTTAAGTGATACGAAAACTCTGGATGCATGACTGCTTTTATTTATTCAACCCTGCTTGCAACGAATGCTTTTTCACAAAATAAGGACACTGCAGATCGAAGGTAATCTTTATTTATTGTATTTTTTTGAAGAGTTTGCTAACTGCCTCGGACGGCATGAAAATGCCGTCTCCAGCTGAAAAGCTTCACCGGGCTTTTTAGGGCTTTTAAGTGCCCTACTAGATTCTCCGAGGGGTTCGGATCGGATCGGCTAATCTTTATACAAACGCGCTCGAACAACGCTTTCCGTGATTTCGAGTTTGTCAAAGGATTTATGTGTGCGTTGCACGAGCGCGGTACGTATTAAGCATAACTACTGGGAGACCCCAGTTTCATTTGTGGTTTTCCATTGATTTCCATTGAATTGTAATTCCAACAACATTTATATATACTCTTTCTTTCAATGCCTTTGTGGCCAAGTGTCAAAGCTCTCGGGTTCTGTTCTCAGGTCGGGCAAATGTGTTTAGGATTTTTCTGTGCAAAGCTCAGGTTTGTGATTGCAACTGCAACCTGTGTTCCAAATGAGGCAAGCTTGGTGATTATACATACATACATACATATAATCACGCCTCTTTCCCGTAGGGGTAGGCAGAGACCACTTCTTTCCACTTGCTACGATCCTTACATACTTGTTTCGCTTCGTCCACTTTCATTATTCCCTTCATACATGCTCTTCGGTTTAGGGTACTCTTGACCTGGCCTTTTTTCAAGACGTCCCTGATTTGATCTCGAAACGTCCGCCTAGGTCTACCCCTACCAACACTTTCATTCACACTCGCCTTATACACTTTTTTCGTCAATCGTTCTTCATCCATTCTCTCGACATGGCCAAACCATCTCAGCATGCCTTTCTCAATTTTTGTCACTACATCTTCTTTCAGACCACAACGTTTCCTTATCTCACTATTTCTTATCCTGTCACTCAGTTTAACTCCTATCATACTTCTTAACGCTCTCATCTCTACTGCATTTATTCTGCTTTCATGTTTCTTCTGCCATACCCAACTTTCACTTCCGTACATGAGTGTCGGAACCAACATGCATATTTTGCAGCAAAGACTTAATTTCAATGATGGAGGCCTTCCAGAGTAGTAGGAGAGTATTATTAGGCTATTTACTACTGTTATTTATTAACAATTTCAATATTCAGAAATATTAACGATTTATTCTTAATGCAATTTGTATACAACATGGCCGCCGTATAGATTCAGTTTATCCTAGTACTGAAGCAAGAACAGTAGCATTTATACAAGCAATTTTGCAGATTAGTTCAATGCGAAGCGCTCTATAGAGCTGTTAAGACCGGGTCAGGCGGGTGAGACGACAATTCCATTTGTTATTCAGCCTCCACGGTAATGTATATTATCTATTCTTTTGTGGAGTCCATTCGCTGCAATGTCATTAGTGTGGCTCGTTTACATAATACATTAAGTTACTTACATAATTTGTCGATTAGTGTAATGAAAGACACATAAATCAGTTATTACGTCGTATAAAATACAAAAACAATAGACATAGAGGCTAAACTTCATACAGCAAAAAATTTTATCGTATCTTATCTAATGTGGATCTTCGACTCATCCAGTGAGGAGGCTACAAAAAAAAATTAATAACGCTCCACACTTTACGCAATAAGGTATTTTATTAAAATAAAATAAAATTAAACGATACAATTGTGGGATTTACAAGGTTATTGGGTTAACTGCTTGAAAAAAAAATATGCAAAAACAATAAGAGTACCAGGAGTCATGAGGTCAATTTGGTCGACAAAAGTAACTACTTCATAAAAACGAACACTACACATTGAAATGAAACAACTTTTACGGATCTAAACGCGTTTATTTTACACATTACTTAATTAATGTTTTATCCTGACTCTCTTACATCGGGCAAACAAAGAGAAGTGACCAACCATCGCATCAGATTTGATAAACCACAGATACTCGCTAGAGAACAACGATTCATCCCTAGGATGATACGCGAGGCTATTGAAATTAAAAGGCATCCTAATTTCAATAGAGAAGATGGTTAGAATCTACCACTAGCCTGGGATCCCATCATATAAAATATGAAATCCTAGCCCCAACACCTTACTGCTAGACCAAAAGATACTGTAAGCTCTTTCTGCGTAAAACGGAACGCGCCTGATTAAATTTAAATGAAGGTATACAAGCTACTAACTAATTATGAGACGACCAACACCTCAGTCTCCCTGTGACCACGGACCCTGAAAAGGGTTTGAAACGTCAGGATAAAAGATTAAATATGTGTAAAATAAACGCGAGTAGATCCGTAAAAGTTGTTTTATTTCAACAATAATAAAATGAAGGGAAAAAATAATCAGGATTGGTTAGTAGGTAAGATATCTGTAATGTTAGGAATGGATCCTTGTTGTTAGCTCGTACAGAATACCTCTAATGGGTCTGGGGGCAGTAAGGTATGGAATGTGGTCTCTGTTACAGAAAAGTCCGGACTGCGCTACTTCATCAGCCTAGCCTGTCCCTTTCTCACCAGCTCCAGTTTTAGTTTCTTGATGGAGGCTGTGGCTCCGTCCAAGTGCCTTGAAGTATAGTAGTAAAAGGAAGGGGTAAGGGCTATTAAAGAATGTATAAACCCTAGAGGAGGCCATTTACTTTCGAAATGTATCAATTTATATAATTTTAATTTGAAAAATGCTGATTGCAAGGTGAAGTTATGCTTTATAATGTGAACTATGTAATTTAAGGGTTTACGAATCAGTTAAATTGTAAAATATTGTAAATAAAACCTTTCTTATGGTAAATAAATGTTCACTAACAATCAATATGAGACTTTGATTGAGAAAATTAATCACAGACATCTTCGATTCCCGGGCCGCTCCGACCACGTGGTGGACAGAGTTCTAACCTCTTGTTACCACGGAGATCTATCTTCATTAAAGAGAATAGCAAAGAACTGTGGTTTTTAATAATAAACTAAAGTTGTAAAAATAAAGAATAAAAATAAAATGTACCTTTTCAGGGAATTAAACGATACTTATGATGCCGAACGCCAATATCTTTGAAATGCGTCTCCGGGTGCCGACTTTCGATTCACACGGCAACAGGGATTTTCGCCTTGATAACTTCAAGTAGATTAGACTGCTTTTTGAGAAAATACGGCGTAATTCGACTCAGACGGCGATCTCTAGTCTCCCAGATCGATTAAATTTTCTAAGTCTTTTTTTCTTTCTTTAGCTGATGGCTTCGTACAATTAGCACATTTAGCCAGTGTCAAATAAATTTTTCTCACAAGTAATACTTATATAAACAACATTTCCTTCCTGTATGATGATTGATGATGAATGTTAATAGAAATGAGAAGTGAGAAATGATATACCCCCCTACCCCTCGAGTATCTCAGTAAATATGTGGGGCTGTACTAAGTCCTCGGGCGGACTTCTTGAGAGAATTTGAAAAGTGCAATGTGCACTGTTTTGTTTCATTTGCCAACACTCATGCACATACACGAACACTTAATGGTTAATAATCCACCATTATTTCACATTAATATTCGACTTAAAACAAATTTTAGAAAATAAAACAAAACCGCAGACATGACTCTTCACTTCCCAAGAAATCCTTCTGTCCTTTTGACAGTGACAGCGCATGTTTGCTTGTCTCATAGTGCGAGTCACAAAAGGAATATACAGCCTTTACGAAGGGGAAAAATATATGTGTACGTTGAAAAATTTGAACCTATCGACATCGCCCGCCGTCATCAATAGAAAATCCTATTTAATCGAAATATTAATTGTGTGAAACATACTAGAAAGCTCTGCCTCAAAGTAATATATTTTATTAAAATTTATTGATTGACGAAAATTTCAACTTTTATAGTCATAGTCATAGTTCTGTTATAATTTATTTATTGCATCATGTTGGTATGGTACAGATCTTACAATATTATAAATAGTCTCTTAACATGACCCTGTACGGGTATTGCAACAGTTTGGAGTTTTTTTAATATAGTTTTTTATATAACAAAAATATTAATTCTAGGGTATTACTAAGTTAACAAAGGCAAAAACAACAAACTAATAAACAACAATAGATACGAATAATAATAATTACTTATCCTAAAAAATCCATTATTTAATAAAAACATTGCTCTATCAAATACTACAATACTACAATGACGGAAGTGTAAGTAACTTTAGTTTTACAAAATGTGGTCCACAACTATCCATGTTATTTTACTTTATAAATGAATCAAATTCAGCATCTGTATACGTACAATGAAAACCACGCTTTAGATTTAAAGGTATAAGTTGAATCGGTAACGTCGGTTACCACCTCTATTGTTTTACGGTGCTATCAATATACCCGTCTCTATTGATCAGAGATAATCGGTAACCACTGACACGTATGACACCTGTCATTTGTCACCATTCATTATTAATTACTGATATCTCGTAAAAACAACATTACACTTATCTTATCTCATATCTTGTCTTATCGTATCTTACCTTGTCTTGTTTTACTCACGCTTTTAAGAGTTGTTAAGATCGGGTCAGGCGGGTGAAATGACATTTCCATTTGTTATTCAGCCTCTTCAGTACCTAATGGTTATTATCTAATCTTTTGTGGTGTCCATTCGCGGCAATGCCATTAGTGTGGCTTTTTTACATAAAACAATAAGTTACTTACATGAGCTGATGATTAGTGTACCTAACTCTTAAGTTAGGTAAGTTAGACGCATAATAGAGTTATTTACGAGTTATAATGCAAAAAAAATAAAAATAAAAAATTACTTATTTCCATTAATGCATAAGTACGTATGTTGGTAGGTTTCAAGGGATAAAAGCTAAATTTTGTACAACATAAAATGTTACTGTATTTATCTTATCTGATCGTATCTTATCGTATCTTATCTCATGTTATAAGATCTTGTCTTGTGTTAGTGGCTCACTTATAGTTTATCAAAAGTATATTCCTCATGTATACCATAATAAAATTCAGTACATATTTATCACAGTGATAACAAATGTTATTACGCTATAACATTGAAAAATTCATATTTGAATGATGAATGTATCCAGTTTCAATTGTTCCGAATACAAACGTATATCACAGGATTAATATCGCAAACACTGTTCGCATTGTGTCTGTTAGCATCGTTGTTTTATATGTGTTGTGATAATTTTACTAAGATAGAGTTGTTTTGACGCCAACAAATTTATTTTGTTGGTCGTCACTCGATGATAAGGTGTCTACCAATAAACAAACGAGGCAGGAAAATGGCACATTGACGGTGCTGAAACTGTCTTTCTAAGCTATTAACATGTCTCGAAACTCTACTACAAGCGTTTCAATATTCAGCCGTAGTACTAGTCAATATGGAAATTAACAACATTGATTCTCGATGAAATGTTTGGTAGTCCACCCTTACCAATGCAAAAAGCGAAAAGTTCAAAGTGCAGATAATCCTAATCGTATCGCAAGTCTTATATTGTCTATGGGTGCATGCAGGCGTTTTCCCCCGCATAGTGAAAACCCTGCGTTGCCATGGCGACGGGACGCCGCAGTGCCAGTTTTCGTCCCCCTGGCTGGTCGCAGTGAGCCTCCAACATTCAGCGGGAGCAGTTCTGTTCCCAATTCTAACTTTCCCTTCGACATTCACTTGTTTTCAACGAAGTAATAAATTAGTTTTCAATTTTCGAAATCTTTTGATTCCGCTCGAATTTCAAATTGTTTTGTGTTAGCTGTATATTGGATTGTGTTATATGTGCAATGGATATGTATTTGTGCAAGGATGTTCTTGGATGCAGTTGAAGTGTTTTTTTAGTGATGTAGCAAGTTTGTGAGCCATGAGAGCTTTAATCGCATTTCGGATGTTGACATCGACATGACGACGGCACAGGACCGAGCGAACATTTTCTCTGACGACGACGAGGATTTGGTAAGTGGACTATTCGTTATGTAACTTACATCCTTGAGATTTGGATTCTTTCCAAGTGCCTCCCCATTGCTGTTGTTACATAAACTGTACCTGCATTGGACGGGGCGAGGAAGTTTCGAAATAAAAATATGCAAATTAATTCACAATGTTTTTTGTACATAGTTGTGATTACTAAATAATTTAAATAAATATTTATATAGGTAAGTAGTATGGTAAATAGACAAAATATAAAAAAAAATATAGATAAAAAAATTTCCCTACCCTAACCTACTGTTTCATAAAAAATATAATATTAACATATTAACACAGTTTGTAATACCTATAGGTAATTCTTTAATAAGGTCTGTTACAGACCACGATAGCTCAATTGGAAGAGCACCTGACCCGGTATGTTAGAAGGGTGCAGGTTCGAATCCTGCTCGTGGAAAAGTTTTTTCAACATTGTGTTTTTGTAAAATGTATGGAATGTATGGTCTGAAAATAAACGACTTTAATTTTTATTTTTTAATTTTTTAATTTAAAGAGAAAACTATTTTAGTCAGTAGGGTAGTGGCACCAGTTTTCGACAGGAACCAGTGATCGGCATTTTTTTCTTTTAATCCTTAAAAATGGCGGTCAGCTATAAATTTTTTACTCAGGCAACTTGAATACAGACCGCCTACTATATAGTCGTATAGCTGTCGTCCAGTAAACTTTTAATGGAATTCTATATTGTTTTTGGCGACAAAAACTGTGTCGAATACTGGTCTTACTGTGTTGAACACTGGCACCATACGGTAGTATGAAATTGATAAAGATAGAATAAATACTTGGCAGAGTTTTTTTTGTGGAATTATATATATTATTTGTATAAATGTATGTCTCAAATAATCCAGTATGACAAGAATAGGGTTAAGCAGATCCTAGCAAACAAAGAACCTTTGAAAAAGATCAAGAATTTTGTATACAAAGTATCGTCTCTTGTTACGATGAAAGTCTCACTATATCAATACTAATCTTACACCTGAGGTTTCATAACTCCCACACTAGAGATAAAACAGATTCACTCAGTGTACGACTCAATAATGATTGAGAAAAGTTCAAGACGGAATAGGAGCTAATTATGTATTTTAAAAAGAAGCTACTCAACAGAAAAGGTATAACAATATCTATCACGTGCCTATTGGAAGAATCTCGTGAAAAAGTCCATGGAATTTCACAGAATATCTGCTCATCCTGCGTGACGAGAAAATTCGTCAGTCTCTTACTTTGAACGATCAACGGAATTCGATAAACACCTTAATACCATGTCACTAGAGTTCATTTTCACTAGAGTTTGACCAGAGTGCCTAGTGTGGTTTTTGTTCACTATCCGTATTAATTCGATTACGTTTACGAAAACGAAAATTTGTATGGCAAAATTTTATTTCTTCTTGTATGTCGCCAGGAGGCCAGTGCCATACTAACTTTCGTTTTCGTTAACGTGATCGAATGTCAAATGAAACTCACATTAGGCTCCCTGTGCTTTTCACATTATCAGTTATTTTGACAAGGTACAGTCGAGTCCAAAAAATATCTAAACAATAATATCTCAACCATGTCGCTCTATTTTACCTAATAATAATTGCCATGGAATATAAGTTGACAGAAGTTACTTTGACAAGGTGAAAAGTGCTTATTATCATTACGAGCTCATTTTATGTCCCCACTGGTGGGGCACGAGCCTTCCCTATGGATGGATAGGGAGAACGGGCCATAAACCACCACGAGGGCCCAGTGCGGATTGGTGGTTGTTAACGACCGCTAATACAGCTGGGGCTTTACGTGCCTTCACTCATGATGATACATTTTTGGTCACTTATCCGATGATCGGCCTTTGCGAATGTTGCTTAACCTTAGCACTCACAGATCGTGCGCGGCAACCACCATCATCATCATCATCAGGCTCCTCTATAAAGTGTTTATATATGATTAGATGCCACTGTACTTAATTGTTTGGTGACTTTTGTTGCTACCTGTACCAGGCCTCCGTCACTCGCCGAGCCGCGCGTTTTATTTACCGCCGGCTAGCGCACGTTCGAACCTGCAAGTATCAGAAGGGTGCCGCGCCGCTGCGCTGCTCGCCTTCTTGAGTGCACGGCAGTTGCGTTATGCTAAACAAAAATGTCGAAATCACGGAATTCTTAGATAATTTTGATAATTGAATCGGCCGGGAAGTAAAATTTACGTAATGTTAAAACTGATTGATTTTCCTCCACTTTGCTCTTGTTTTCCATTTGAGTATTTATTTAAGCTCGATGCCGCAGTGGATAGCACGCCCGATCTGCACTTTCGCAAAGGCCGGTTATCGGATGGGGTGACCAAAAATGTATCATATCGAGCTCCTCCGTGCTTCGGAAGGCACGTAAAGCCGTTGGTCCCGGCTGCATTAGTAATCGTTAACAACCACCAATCCGCACTGGGCCCGCGTGGTGGTTTATGGCCCGTTCTTCCTATCCATTCATAGGGAAGGCCCCAGCAGTGGGGACATAAAAAAGAGCTGATGATGATGACGATGATGATTTATTAAAAACCACCATTAACCATTAAGTATAGTAATAGAGAATTCCGAGAAGGAATAAAGCTATCCATCATTATGTAAAACTGAAACATATTTAAAATAATAAAAAAATAAAATAAGTTAAATAAAAATAAGTTTTTAAACAACAATTATTTACATTAAAAACAATTTTAAGTTTATTTTTAAAATTAGGTAAGTAACATTGCACCGACAAACGCATTATATCATCATTTGATTATAAATTATTTCTTCTCCTTTATTTATTTCATCATCTTTAGACAACCCTAGCGTGTTCGCTCGATGACGCAGCTATACGAAGACCGCGCGGTGGGCAAAGTGTCTTCAACTCTCGATACGCGTAGATAAAAGGTATATTTGTGCTTGCAGCTAACGCCAGCTATTATTATTACTATTTTGTATCTGTATGTATCTGTCACTACTTTAATCTGTGCCTGTACCAACTACAGACGTAGTGTAAAAACGTGTCTAATGGACGAGCTACTCAGCGAAAGAGCACAATGAGACTCGTGAAAAGCGCATGAGTCTTGCACACAATGCGAACTGAGAGCATTAATCTGTGCTGAGAGGCTGTTACGATGTAAGTCTCTAACTGAGGTGTCTTTCTCCGTATGTAGATACCTGGGATACCTGGGACTTGGAAACGGCTTAAATGTTAGATTCGGTAACAAATAATCGAGATGGGACACGAACACTACTTAAAAGGTGGTCCTTGTGCGATTTACACCCACGAGCAGTTCGCACCACGGTGTGAATCGTACAGACTGCACATCAATCTATCCAAAACTGTGAAATTAAACATTAAGTGTTCAACCATGTGACATATAAGATAAAGTTAAAAGTCTATTGAGGTAATTTGACAGTTTGTGGTAGTCTGATGTGCAGGCGTGTGTACAAGGACCCCTTTTGAATCGTATCTTATATAATCAGGGAATGCCTTTTTGCACTTCGAACACCGAAAGTCTTAATAAAATAGTAATTAACAACAACAAATTGCACGTCTTGTAGTCCAAGGCAAAGTTGAGGGTACCCGAGCGCGCGGTAGATCGCCGATGAGATAGACGAACCAAATAAAGGAAGCTGTAGAGAACCTCTTAAACGCGTTCACAAAGATAGCGTCGGATAGGGGAGAATGGCGTCGGCTGTGTCAGGCAGCTCACTGGGACCGATGTAACGACCACGACCACTCTGCCAAGAGTGTAACGACTAAGAAGAACAACATAACTGAGTACGAGCGCGTCACTCAGCAGAGAGTGCACAGTCGTCTTACCGAGTGGAGGAACATTAATCTTGCACACAATGACGCGACCCCGTGGCACGGCGCGAATTATGAGCCGACCTTGCACCCGAGGGGCGGATCGGGGAAAGTTGCGACCGGAAAATATTTGTGCTTTGCTTTTCAACGTGTCTTGAGGCTTTAAACATTTTGTTTTTGTTTCTTAATTTACTTCAATACCTTAAAAAAAGAATTCTGGGCAAAGATTGCCATATCATATCAGGTCCCTACGGACGACGATAACGTGGAAGGCCTAGACGGAGATGGCGGGATGAGCTAGACTCCCACTTAAAGTATTGTACCGAACTAGTTCAGGATAGATAAAGGTGGAGGGAGGGAGGTATTTGCTATGCTATAGGAAAGTAATGGTTGTTAATTGTTTAAATAATAATACTATATATGATGATATATTGAGATACCAATAACACTACACTTTGCAGTACACATTTTCTACTTCGGAGCAGAATTATTTACGCTCGTTTGTAATTTCAGCGCGTCTTGAGGCTTGAGACATAATTTTTTTTTGTTTAAACACCATTTTTTGTTTCTTTGATAGTATAATATTGATTTGTCTCTATTATACTATCAAAGAAACAAAATATGTAGTCAGGCATTGTCTGTATTCCTTTTTGTGTTCTTTGCTCTAATTGAGGCGTCTCGAAGTCTATTTACAACATCGTCTTTGGTCTTTTGTTTAATTTTGTAACAGTAAATCTTTACAATATCCATTAAAACAGAATAATATTCATTAATAGGTATTTTATTGGTAATATAATTCTGGAACATCTATTCGATATTACGATGTCCTTTCCAAATCCAGGCCTGTGGTACACACGCCTGCACATCAACCTACCACAAACTGTCAAATTTCCTCAATAGACTTTAAACTATAAGACAAAAAAATATGGTTGAAAATGTATTGAAGAAATTTGACAGTTTTGGACAGGTTGATGTGCAGGCGTCTGTACATTGAGACCGCGTAAAAAGGTATACGTGTCAGATTCATGCGTCACTGTTCCGTTTCCCTCACTCATATCTGTTACTTATACAGGGTGTCCCACAAATCAACGCCTAACCAAAAACGGGTGACAGGCCAGTAAGTACGTGATAGTTGTCAGAATAATAAATGTATAAGAAAAAATGTAGGTCATCTACGTAGTACTTACGTAAAAAAATGAAATAATTGCTGTACCACATTAAATAAATCAATGTTGAAATCTGAAACCAAAGTAGCTTACCAAAATTTATTCATCATTTTTCTGAGAACTGTTACAAGTTTGACCTTAGAAATCAGAGACATACTGAGACTGTATGAAATGGATTGTTATCAACTTTGAATAAAAAACGAAACCCAATATATCATCCTAGATGATAAGCTTAGACTGTCAGGCGTCTGGAAACCAGTGATTCGTCTGAAGTAAAAACCGCTAATAAATTACAAAAGTAGCGCCTCGTGTTTCGATACTGTGGGTGTGGTGTGTCGTGAGCAAGTTCGAGTGAATAATGACTTGGTACAGTTGTAGGTATGAGGGTGGAGCGCAAAAAACGACTGACATGAAGGGTAGACCGCTCTGTTTGCTAAGCCTACGCTTCGACTTCGGTTCATCTGTGAATCTGAGTCTTCAACTTAATTGAAGCATCGGATACAACATTCTAAGTTAGATTGTTTTTAATAAAAAGTAATTACACACATTATCCTCGTTGGCACAGCGGCTAGTTCATATAGGTTACGATTTTGTAAGTAAAACCAATTTTCGAAATGCCGTGTCACCAAATGACCAAAAAAAGGAAAGGATGACCAAATTAAAAAACGTCAAGCTCCTCCGTCCTTTGTATGGCAAGTCAAGCCGTTCGAACTGTTTGCTGTCGTATTAAGACAGTCGCTAAAACAAACTAAGTTGCATATTACCAACTTGGTGGATTATAATGATAAAAATATTAAAAATAAATTTGTTTATTTTCAGGCAACAAAGTTTTTACAAACAGGCCCATAGATATACCTTACAAACTAACATTTACATACCAATATAAACAATTATTGTTAGTAATATAAAACTTATAGCTATATTAGTATTATAAGCACATCCTTGTGCTGGTCAGGTGGTGTTAGCTGATAGTCTACTGCGAAAACGCCGGTACTACACGCCCTTCGGCCAGAAGTCATCCCTCATGACACATGACATGTCGTCCAGCTTGGCTGTCGAGACTCGCACCACAAAAGCTTTGAAGCTGACATTGTGTCGCGACTCCAGCGGCTCTACCCTCAGTAGGAAGTTTGTCTTCGTCTTGATGTATTCTATCACGTCCTGCACGGTGATGGTGTGATAGCGCGACAGGTAACAGGGAACTGAGGCCCTGTCATTATACTGCATGATCCTTTAAATGCCAATACACATTCAATGATACACTAAACATGCACACTTGCTTAGGCCCAAAACACGGTAGTCGCAGAACAACGGTACGACAACCCCGTACGTCGACCCACGACGCACGGGGACACACTATTGCGTGTAGCCATTCCCTTTAGAAAACCTGTGGTGGTGTATCGGTTCACATGGCTTAAGCAATCCTTTGAGTTTCTCGCCGCCCCCAAAAAGGTCCGTCAACGCTGGAAATGCCGCCTGAGGCAATAAACAAATTCTCTCCAAAGAAATGGTCTATTATGTTGTGACCTCGTGTATATAGCACCTGGGGGTTTCTGATCATGTGCCTAAAAGTAGAACATTAATATGATAATGATTAAATACAATAGACACAGTTCATTATTAGATAATAAGAATAGATACCTAGATAGGTATCTAAAAAATGATGGCGAGTATAATATAGGTAATTAACGATTAAGCAATTTTTCGTATATTTACCATGAAAAGTCTTAGATGAAAATACCGGGAGACTATGAGTTAAAGGAGAGGTTAAATTAATTTCCTCAAAGGTTAAAAATGTCAGGCATCTATTATTCATCACGGTACCGCTGTTTCTCGGGCACTACTTTTTATGAACGAAAACATAAAAGTGAATAAAGATAAAAGATGATCTTCATCTTTAATGTCGATCGTTTTACTTTCATCAACTTCCCCTAATTTATATCTTAATTAAAATGATTTACTGCAGCCACCAAGAGCGCCCTCTCTCGATTATAAAATGTTTTATTTGACAAAAACCCCTTTTCATTCTCTAAACTTAGAGATAGCTTTTGCATTTAATATTTATGTATGTAATTTTCGACACAATTGTTTTGTTTTATGGACTAAATGAACTATAAACTGTAAAAAATTAAGTATAAAATCTCAACACAGCCGGGTCAGATATTGATGCCTATGCACAATATATATATACATATATATATATATATGTATAGCTATACGGTTCATACATAGCACACTAGCCCTCGATCCGATCCGAACCCTTCGGAACATC
Source organism: Eudonia truncicolella (assembly GCA_949315975.1). Lineage (NCBI taxonomy): Eukaryota > Metazoa > Arthropoda > Insecta > Lepidoptera > Crambidae > Eudonia > Eudonia truncicolella. The sequence continues at coordinate 5,142,780 of OX438838.1, read as the reverse complement.
TAGCAGGGAACGGGGACACGCACTAGTGCGTGATACCAGTCCCTCTACAAAACATCTGACGGTGTTTCGTTTGACACGGCTTAAGCAACCCTTTAAGTTTCTCGCCGCCCCAAAAAGGTCCGGTGACGCTGAAAATGCCGCTCGAAGTCAACAGAAAACTCTCTCCAAAAAAAATAAAACCTATATAGCCTTACAGCCGTTTAATTCACATTTTTAATAACTACATAATTGTGCCGTACTGTATTACGCATTTAAGGCGACGCATTGGAAATTTACGTGGAGGAGATCTTGATTTTTCCCAACAATTACAAAACAAATGAGAGTGATATTTGATGACATGATTTTTCATTTAATTGACTTCATTTTGGTAGTTGCATAAACTAGATTTGAACTTTTATAACAGAGAAAAAAATATCAAAGTAACCTCTTTTAAAACATAGATTTGCATTTTATAGGCAAACCAGACCGATTTAAGCATCAAAATTTTCTTAGTAGATTAGTCTTAACACACACATCAATATGCTAGTTCATTTTTTAAAACTTATTTGTAGTTTTAATTAAAAAGAAAAAAAAACAGTTTTCTTATGGTACGGGGCGCAAACGCTCCGTATTAGATTAATTGTTTAGCGATGCGTCACCTTAATAAGAAGTTTCGCAATAACTACTCGTATCTCGTATATTTTATAAATAGATTTTTTTTTTTAAATCTTTTTATTTTTTCTCATCATCATCATCATCATCATCAGCCTATACCAGTCCACTGCTGGACATAGGCCTCTCCAAGTGCACGCCACCGAGCACGATCCGAGGTTACTCTCATCATCTCTCTATACATCCATCCTTAGCAAAACCCCGTAGGATCGTATGCCTTGTAGAGATCGTTTACAATCGACATTATAAAATAATTACTACTATTATAACTACTGAGATGACTTAATGGTACTATGGTAACAAAAACGAAAAGTAAACATATGAACCGACAGACGGGAGCGAAGTGATATTCATCAGAGCTTTATAGGGTGGAAAGCGGTCGGTGGAAAAATACCTACTCAAACATTGGAGGTAGCAAATTTTACGCAAAGAAAACATTTGCTTACATTTAAAATAATTAAGTCTAAGGGCAAAAGTTGGCTTATTCGTGGTAATTATGAACATTTTATTTATTAATCAAATTACCGCCATTGCAATGGTTTGTGAAAGTTGACCGGGCCGTGGAGGAGGAGAGAACCGCCCAGGTACATGTCTGTACCTGGTGTAGAGCGAGTGTGAACCGGTTCTTCGTACCCTTGTTCTACGAGTACGGTGTCTTGGGCCCAAACTGGTGTGCATGTTTAGTGTATTCTGTAAATGTGTGCTGTCATTTAGAGGATCGGGCGGGAAATAATATAGAGTTTTTGCGAACACAACATTGAAATAATATTATTTATGGGTTCCAAATGTCATAGTCAGGTTAAAATAAAATGTAATATTAACTCCATTAGTTACATATCCGTACATTTTTAACCATTTGCATAGATAATTTTAGTATGCTCCTTCCTGTGGTCTAACTTATATAACATACTTTAAAGTTTTAAAAACATATTAAATAAAAACACACATATGCACACTACAATAGCCCCCCTGTTCAGGATACGAGGCCTTACCAAGCAGTGTTATGGCAAATAAAAACTTCTAAATTAAGATCATTTATTCAGTTTAGGCTACAAGTAGCTCTTATGTATGTCACTATGCAATCGGTCTATAAGTCTACACAGGGCGGGAGAAGAAGACTAAGAAGAACCGGCAAGAAAGTCAGCAAGGGCGTTTCTTTTCTCACAATTTCCATTACAAATAAACACGCAAAATATAAAAGACAACGACAACATGTAAAAAACAAATTAAAAATCTAAGTTAGCAAATTTACATCAGGTACCAGTTTCAGTTTCGTGTGTATATTATATATACGCCACTACCTACATGCATCTCGTTTTCACTACCGTATGAGCTCATGATAAAAAGCAATATTCAGTATTTTAAACGTAAAAGCACAAATAATTGTAATTTGCGGAAGAGATATGCATATGACTTGTCTTTACCAAATATTAATAATGCCCTGTGTCACAAGATTTCCTATGTAACTGGTATCCAAATATTCAATCATCTGCCCACAGATCAAAAAGCCTCAGTAAATTTAAGCTGTTTTAAAATTAAATTAAAAAGATGGCTTTATATATAAGGCGTTCTACAGTTTGACTGAATATGTCGGTACAAAAACAGCATAGTGGCTGTTTCTATGTAACATGTACTTACCTACTAAAAATTGCATGCCCGACTAGGGTAAATTGTTTGTTCCCATTAATATATGCTTAACACCTGCTATGTATTTACACAATTTTATGGCAATAATTTTTTTTTCTTATCTTATCTTATTATGGTAAGGATCCAGATAGATCGGTGCATCATATTATCTACATGTAAAGTGTATATTGTTGCTCTCTTCGTTCTTTCTCTATAAAACAAAAGTTGCTTCGAGAGCTTCCAAAAGATTTGTGCTCAATGAATAATGGAATAATGGATGTTGGTAACGAGAACAGTGTGGTGGGAAATCGCGCACCGTCGGTTTGCATTAATATTCGCAATCACGGAGCATTCAGCCTTCCATTCCACAGATCCATAGATCAACACGCGGGTGGGGATACAAATTCGCTGATTGTGCGAGTATTTACGGTCGACGGCACGTGCAAGACTTCCGTTTTGCGAATACATAAGTAGATAGTAAAAAAAAAATACATTAATGCTTTTGACAGCCGGTTTTTTCAAATTGATAATCATGAACACTACACTTTAACCTACCTATATTCAGATCTAAATAAGAATTTACTGCAAAACGAAATCAGTATAGATACTATTAAGTATCTATATGTAGGATGGTAGTAGTAGAATCACGTCGGGGTCACCACTGTAGGATGCCTGTGGTAGGAGGTGCGCCACATTGAGGAAAGATAAAGGGAAGATCTTCCTCCGAGCTGGGTGGTATAGCTCGGGGACCGAGGTCCGACGGATGTTAAATGGAGGTGCTATATATAGTGAAGGAGATATTGAAACTTCGCTATCGCGATGCAGGCTTCTCATACTATTTATCGTCTTAGTATGGCGACGTCGTTGGTATGCGTTTGTGGCGCCATCTGTTGACACGGTTGAGAAGGTGTTTGCTTCGTGTCGATTAATGTGCGGCGTATGCGGTAGGTGACGCCGCCACATATACATAAACTTTAGTATCATCTTTAGTAAGTATCTATACGTATTACTTTCATTTTGTAGTAAATTCTTATTTAGATTTCATTATAGACATGTTTAAGTTCGGTATTAGTAATTATACATTTGAAAAAACCTGTTGTCAAAAGCATTACTTTACAAAGAGAGCCTTACAAAGAGGCTTTTGTCCAGCAGTGGAAGTGTTTTGGCTGAGATGATGATGATGATGTTTAACTGTTTTGCGTGGGACTATATTTTTTTTTGACAACGGTAAATTGCTTAAATCATCTTACGGAAATTAGTTTTGATTTGTAGTAAATTCTTATGTGGATAGGCTACAGAGGCTACTTGATATCAAAATTGTGCAGTATTTTTACCGCTTCAATTCAGGCCACACCAATGGTATATGGTGTAAGACCTTCGTCTCAGGTCTCACCTGATGATAAGGAACGATAATGCCGAAGATGGAAGGGAACGTCACCTCGAATTTGAAGACAAGCCAGAAAGACTTAAAACAAGTCCTTCCTCCAACCGAAACGAGTTCAGTATTTACTTACTCACCGCTAGGAATAGTATGGCACTTCTGGATCAAAATTCTTTATTCAAATAAACTTAATAAAGTGCTTTTGATCGTCCAAGCATTTTTTTTACCTACTACCGAGAGACCGGTGTGATAACCGTATATCGCAAAGGTGGTAAGTTATAGCATAACATATTGTTTTTATTTATGGATCAAATTGGAATGAAAATGAAATTGCAGTACGTCGGATCGCATCGTGTCGCGTCAGGTGGCAAGTTTATCGCTTTCCATCGCTCACGTAGGCATGGGTTACGGGCATGTTATTGCTTCCTCCAAAACGAATACTTGGAGGTTATACTTGACCTGCATTCGTTAAAGGTTTTTACTGACATTTGTAAGATTTGTTAGCGGAATTTCCGTACGATAAATAACAATAAAAAAAGCCTTTGAAAGTCCCACTTCTGGGCCTTTCTATATAAATAACAACACAAAGGATAATTAGGCAATAGCCTACAACGCTGATTCAATGCGTGTTAGTAGATTAACGGGGAGATTGCATATAAAATGCAATTTTACGACAATCGGGAAGGCTTACCGTACTTTCCAAAGCATGGAAGAGTTTGAGATACTTCAATTTGTTCAGTAATCCATTGACCCGGAATTGCAAAAGTCGTAATCGAACGCGGAAGCTGTTTCGGCTCTGAACTTCTCGAAAATAGTAATATCTAGATTAAAAAAATACATAGGTTGGTTCACATAGTACGGCGCTTTTCTTAAATTTTTTTTTTTTATACTTAGCACGGCAAATGACTCCACACCACCTGATGTTAAGTGGAAATGGAGTCCAGATGCGAAGACAACTGGTGCAGCGTGAAAACAACGCAGCATCAGTCAACTTCACTCTGCCGGCCCACAAGGTGCTTCTTCACGCCTCGTTTGAAGGACCCCATATCATAGGAAAGAGGGAAAACATGTGCTGGTAGACTATTCCATCTTTTGGAGGTGCGACAAAGAAACTAGTTAGTACAAAGTATCTAGTTTAAAAACGTGGAGCATTAAACCAACTTTAATGCTCTAAGGAACCTGTATACAGTTTTAAATTTAATAAGTTCGTTTTGAATTTAGAATGAAAGCATAACCATTTTTAAATTTCGCATTCTATTGTTATCTCTTCCCGAGTTTATTTCTAATACTCTGAATTTCACAAACACGAAACAAACCAGCCAGTTTGCAAACTAAGTATTTAAACGCTCTGACGTTTAAAACTTTTCAACGCCCACGAAGTTTATATGCAAACGGACAGCATCCTATCTCCATGCAACAGTGACATTAATTTGGCAATGGTTTGTTAGCGCATTGCGGCAAAAAGTCTTGCTTGTTGCACACATTATAATATAAACTAGTGGTGGCCCAGTGCTTGAAATTCGACCGTAATCCATAAAATTGTTGTGTTTGGATTAGCATTGAGAGACCTCCAGCTCCGCTTCCTTTTATAAAATAATGTATGAAAGGATGTTTGTTTAATTTAATGTATTTAATTTTGTAACAGATACCATACATAAATGTTATATTTTGGGACTCCTCCATACCATAATAGGTAAACGTTAACTATATAAAATCTTACACTCCACCGTGCGCGCGATGAGCTTAAAAAGCGTTACGAAGTTCATGTATTAGTATAGTATACTCGTAGATAAATAACATTTCATAGTTGCACCGTGTAAGGTCCCAATTTATATCCACTGCAGTGTTTGCAGTTTAAAGTTGAAAATTTATGGATAGGTATTAGTAGTGAGTTCTTAGCTAGTGACCGTAACTTACCAATGTAACTTGGATATAGTATAGAACAGAAACATTATAAAAACCCGAATGAAAAAAAAATGGATTTGCAAAATTATTCATCATCATCATCATCATCGGCCTATGTTAGTAAAATTGTTATCTAATTAATATTTAATTTGTAAAGTAATTAATTTATATTAATATTTTTATTTATATTATTAATTTTTATTAATTTTTTTTTTTTTTTAATTATTATTTTATTAATTTTTATTTATATTAATTTTTATTTCTACATTTACAAAAGGCGTAAAGTTGAAACGTACGATTTAATTTAAAAATCACAAATATTATTTATCATTATTGCATGCCGTGCCCACGGACCTTGCACACAGTTCGAGACGTCTGGATAAAACACCTAACATTTAAAATTAACGGGACTAGGTCCATAAAAAATGTTTTAATTTAATTAATTTGTGTTTGTGTAACTTTATCACAACACCAATTGCAACATAAGAAAACAAATTAAAATCAGTCAAAAGTAAAACAAAACATAAGCAATATAGACACAAAACAATAAGTAACGTTCTAAACGTCCCTTTAACATTTCCAATCAAAATTAAATTAATTAATTAAACTAAAAGTTTCTTTGTCGCACCTTCAAAAGATGACCAGCCACACCATAGACCATAGATATATAGATAGATAGACCATAGTCTACCAGCACACGTTTTCCCTCCTTCCTATGATGTGGGGTCCATCAAACGAGGCGTGGACGAGGCACCTTGTGCTCCGGCAGAGTGAGGTTAACTGATGCTACGTTTGTTTTCACGCTGCACCAGTTATCTTCGCGTCTGGACTCCATTTCCACTTAACATCAGGTGGGATGGAGTCATCTGCTGAGCCATCTATATATAAATAAAAAAAAACTAATGATAAAAATTATTTAATTTGCTTCCATTGCCAACATAAATCAAACCAATCATCCACAGTATAATTACAATACGTATCTATATCCTCTAGCTGTGGTCAAAATATTGTCTTCTTTTATTATCATCATCAGCCCTTAAGCTTACCACTGCTGGGGTCAGGATTTCACAAATTATTAAAAGCAGGTTCTTAAAACAGTATTACTCAAATGCTATATATAACAGTTGTTAAAACTAAGGGCCTGTTTCACGATCTACAAGTAAGTTCCCATTAGCGTTTACCTGACAGATAGTTCATACAAAACTGTCACTTTATCTGCCAAGTATCTCCTAATCAGACATTGTGAAACAGGCCCTAAGAGTAACGCACCTGATCTAATCCAGCACACTGGCACACTGGCCCAGTACGGGTTGTTAGGTTTCACGACAATTTTATTATGACCAAATTAAAATAACCCGCTAGGGATGTTTAATTTGGTAACTCGTCCGGTGTCCCGAACGCACTAGCCGCAGCGCTCGAGATACTTTTTTAAATGTTCGGTGACAATAAGAAGGTTATATTGATTAACTTCGTCTGAAAAATATAATAAAGATATTTGATTTCATTTGCACATCAACCTACCCAAAACTGTCAGATTTCTTCAAATGTTCATGCTATACACATAAAGTTCAAAGTCTATTGAGGAAATTTGACAGTTTATGGTAGTATGATGTGCAAGCGTGTGTACCATGTCTCATTTTACTTTTTTTCTGTGCTTTTATGAAATGCATGACGAAAAGTTTGAGCCGCAAACATTTTATACACCCACGCGTTAGTTAGCGAAAGAGAAAAGAGATTCCGTAACGTAACAACGTTACCCGTGTTGCATTAATATTAAACTCTACGCGAGATTTACGAGCCAAATAAAAGAGATTGCAATAAATAATTCATCGGTAAGACTTAACAAAAAATAAACTCTATCGTGGCAAGAGCAATTCAGAAGAGACTGTTCTCTATGAACGACGCGTGAACCGTTTTATGGGCCATTTATTCAACTACCCACATCTCTATGTTCTTAGGACATGCTGATGCATGATCAAACAGCAGGTAGCCGTACAAATAGATGCCTGGGATGAATTTTTCATACATAGCTCGGCAAATGACTCCACTTCACCTGATGTTAAGTGGAAATGGAGTCCAGACGCAAAGACAACTGGTGCAGCGTGTAAACTTCACTGCATTAGTCATCCTCACCCTGCCGGCCTACATAGTGGCTCTTCACGTTTCGTTAGAAGGACCCTATCTGCGGAAACCCTTGAAGGGAAAACGTGTGCTGGTAGACTGGGTATTCCATCTTTTGTAAGTGCGACAGTGAAACGACGAACAGATTGCGAGAAAGTTCTATTCCCGTTCCGTTAGACTCGGTTGGTGCCTAGTATGAGTTTTGTTTACTACCCGTATTTATTCGATTTCGCTTACTAAAACGGCAAAATTTTAACTCTTCTCGTATCCCATACTAATTTTCGTTTTCGTTAACGTGATCGAATGTCAAATGAAACTCTAACTAAGCACCCTGACGTGAACCCATGTCACACACACAAGCATACTAGCTTTCTTGGTGGGTGTGTTAATAGCGTATTAATACTAATATTTAATAGGAATAGCTTGTTATTGCTTATATACGGTTTTGGGACGTCGGTCGTTTTTCTTTATAGTTACTGAGGTGATTTGATTTCGCTTCATTATTTATTCTACTCGTACAATAGAACAAAATACACAAATACGATGTGTAAACATAGTCTTAGGTATAAATATTTTGTATCAAAAAGGTCTTCGCTCAGTACTAAGCCGTTTCTTGTTGGTTTTCTTCAGTTCGTAATGGTACTGCGCTTAAGGGCGTAGCTTGGATTTAGTTCAGGGGGGCAGGCAAGTAAAACTAATACGTTCGCTACAAACAGATTTATTTACGCAGCACAAAAGCAATTTTCTCGATTCTTCGCAGAACCGTTTCAAGACTTCACTTGAAATTGCATGTAAATTTTCTTGCACCATCTTTCGGTGTACACTTAACATACACAGGCTATTTAAGCGGTTCTCGAGCATCGTCGACCTCAACCACGTTTTGACACGCCCGCCGCAGTGAAGAACCTCTCTATCGAGAAGGACCTCTCTATATTGCTCGTGGGGCGAGGCAGTGCCATAGAAATTTGTATGGCTTTTTTGGTTGCAGGAAATTATGTTTCCGCCTTCTCTAAAAACCCCGCAAAGTTCAGCTCTCTAAAGCTTAAGGTGTTCTCTTGACATGCCCTCATCTTCCCATCGCTTATACCACATTTCGGCTTTATTACCGAAGGATTCTAACCTGTAGTATCGGCTGCATTAAACTCTGTGTTTTCTTTACTGAACTAAGTAAATGCGCGCTCGTCTCACCTCGCGTAGCATCGAGATTCGAGATTTATGTAGGCACACACGTCTGCACATCAACCTACCACAAACTGTCAAATTTCCTCAATAGACTTTGAACTTTATGATTAAGACATATGGTTGTCAATGTATTGAAGACATTTGTCAGTTTTGGATAGGTTGATGTGCAGGCGACTGTACTTAATAACGAGACTAATGAGTGAGTGACGCACGAATTTCTTTTTACTATGATTATATACACCATTATTTTATTTTATTTTCGGTTCGGAAGCACCTCGGTCCTCGACCTAAGGGGGGCTGCCCGTACCTTGCTACGCCCTTGTGCGCTTATGTTTCTACCATTCTAGTCACTTTGTGAGTACCTATCTAAATATGTGTGACATAAACGGTCGTATTACTTTTTTTACCTTTCGAGGTTGGGATGCTTCGCAAAATAAGTAGAAATGGTTTTTTGGACTGGATTGAGATTGTGGAAAGACGTGTGTGTGACGTGAAGTGTATTTTCTACAATCGAATCGAAGCCAATCTCTGATTAAAAGGAAATTTCCTTTCCAGAGTCAATAAAATATTGGTAATAAAAGCAATTACTGTAAATTGTGTTGTGCTTGCCTACAGTATTATAAGAACTTGACCTTTATCAGCGCAAATACCTCAGCTTAAGCCTTAAACTTTTTAGAAGCTTTACATTAAGTAGCTAGTCTAGACCGATTTATACCTATCATTGAAACTAATTTGTAAATCTCGACAAATGTATCGTAGGTCCTATTAAGCTCTGACATAGGTATTATCAAGCTCTTAGTGCGGCCATACACGGGCAGCTTGAAGCAGTCAGGATCTAATGCTCTAAGCTGCGATAGATAAGTTGCTTAAATAAGTTTGAAAAACATGTGAAGTCTTTATTACTTATAAAAGGTTATTATACAGTCAAAGAATATTTAGATGATAAAACAGCCTGCTTATAATAAAAACACATTATACTCTATTTGAATGAATATAATAAAATTAATTTATATAATTTTTCATCATCATGTCATGCTCATCAGTCATGCTCATCAGTCATGCTCTCTTTATTGTCTCTGCGGTGGTGGCGTGTGCGTCGGGTCGTTACGTTCCCTAAAATATGGTTGAGCGAAGCGATGGCTGATTCATATGTCATACTCGTGAACGGGTGCCGCCTGTGGAGGCTAATCTGCTCTTGCATACTTATCTTATTTTTAGTATTGTGCATATTTGTAATGGAAAGTGTCCTGGTATATGATAGGGCATTTTCACATATTTTTGACGCTGTAAGGGAGAAAAGAGCTACTTGCTGCGTTTCTTGCCGGTTCTTCTCAGTACAAGATCTCCCGCCCAGAGTAGACTTACGAACCGATGGCATAGTAACATTCACAAGAGCTACTTGTAGCCTAAACTATTGAAAACGAGAAAATATTGAAAACTAATGAATTTTGAAACACGTACTGTCAGTTAAAAGCTTATACAAACGTTATGTTTTCTATTAACTGTCAACATCTCTTTATTTTCCTTAAGAATAGAAAGTTTCATTAAAATTGACTTATTGGTTTGACATTAAGACCTTTGAAGCTTGGATACCTTGCATACCATGCTCGTATACCGAATTATAAAATGGTCAACACAAATATAAGGAAAGTTCTCAAGGTAACAACAAGATACACTATTTATAACATATTAATAACATTACAGAACACCGTTGCCTTGGTAAACCGTTTTTCCTTTTCCTCCTCCCGCGATATTATTTGATTTCTGCTACTTCATTTTATTTATATTCGACAGATGGATTGTTGCCGGGCGACATTGGCATTCCGAGGGACAAGTATTGAGAGGGAATACAAAACTCCTGTCGTATTTTATTTTATTTCGTATTTTATCGAGCGCCTAACCCCGTCTTATCGTCAGTATGGTTGATATATATATTATACAATTTATGTATAACACTTTAATTTTTGGGTACTCATTGACATATTGTCTATTAATCTACGGCGACCTATTTGGTTTTGTTGTTGTATGTTGTTGTATATTTGAGCCTAATTAACTTTAACTAACTAACCTTATTTATTCATTCATTAATAATCATATACGTATATTAGTCATGTATTGTTATGTACGACTGTTTCGAGCCACAATAAATAGAAAGCAAAAAGGCGATGAAGTCCTCACTTACCACAAAAAAAGAAACAATTCGCCTGAAATAATTAATACTTTTACATTTCCTCGATTCTGCTATTTATAGCGTTATATTGTGAGTTTCTAGTTATTTAGCGAGATTTTCTTAGTCTATATCAAATTCTGGCTATTGAGACACGCACATAGAACGTAAATATTAGAGAACGAGACCTAGGCTTTAGCTGCTAGCTGCTAGCCAAACATCACAGAAATAACGATAATATACGATCTCCTCTCGTGAGATATTTTTAGAATAACTCGCTTGAACACTCACTTCATAAGTTGTGATTAACTAAGCGAACTTATAATCTGTGCGTTGCTAAGTTGCCTTCAGCGGGGGCGGAGTTGCCATCATTCAGTGAGGGAACTTTTTGTTGTTCCGCGAAGATTGTTCTTGATGGGAGACACGTAGACAAGGAAAGGTTGCGTTTATTTGTCCGTTAAACTTCGTCCAAGTTATAAGAGACTATTTAAAAGTGAGAACTTGTGTTGACAATGTATATTGTCAATGTATATTGCATGTATATGCAGCCGTTTCATTGTATGGCCAACTTAATTTTTTTTTATTATTAGCAAAAATGTTAAAGACTTCGCTGTAACGAGTCCAGATGCGAAAACAGCTAGAAAATTGGACTGTGACGATGTGTTGTCCTTGCGACGATCTTCCTATCCATCTTTTTAGGCAGGCTCGTGCCCCAGCAGTGAGGACATAAAAAAATTTGCTGGTGATTGATCCGTCTCCACTTTGCCAACCTGCAAGATGGTTCTTTACGTCTTGTTTGAATAACTTTATTTAATTTAAAATTATTTAAGTTACATAATATGTTAAAAATACAATAAGTTTGAAATCACCATCATCCCTTTTTTTATTGTATGTAAAAAAATTGTAATGTATATATATATATATGTAAGTGTCGACTGGATACCAATAAATATTTATTGATTCGCTCATCCATCTAAAAAAATTGCAAATAATTTCTTTCTTTCTTTCTTTCTTTCAAATAATCTAAATTGGTCACTGGTTTGAAAAACCTTTTATGTTTTTCTTACTAGTCACTAGTCTAGTCTGGCCTAGTCTGGCACAACGAAAATTGCTTTGTTTTCGTAATGCGATTATGGGCCGGACCTTCAACTACACTGCGCCAACTAACGCAAGGTAAAACATATTTACCCCAGTTAATGGTAAAGTTAGCTTAACGTCCAGTAAGCTAGAGGTAACACAAACTCGCCGCAACTTACAGGAACTGTTCCGTACTTCTCTCTGTTCTATACATCGCTTTTTCTTTGAATTGTTGTAAAAGTTTTTAGGGGGAAGCGCTTAATCTTCACCTCACCTAATGGTAGGTTACGATGGGCCGAAGTTTGAAGTGTATTCACCTATTTATCTTCAACGATTGAGGAACTAACTATATTACCTCTAATTGTCAGAACAATGATGTTGTCATGGTGATAGACTGAGATAAGATAGAGCTATCTAGAGAGACAAAAGGCAAGCTCTACCAGCAACTGAAGCACGTACAATATGAGAACCCAGGACCTCTAGTTAAGACCCTGGTGGTCGGTCGTCAAACCATTAGACCAAAGAGTCACTCCAAAGTTAATTTCACAACAAAAATGCTATGGAACGCATCGGCCGTAAAGACAAAGTGATGTTAATGAATAACTTTGGGTATGTTTATTATAATAATCTGCGTAAAAAAAAATAGCAATGGACTGTATGAGGAAAGAGGAAAGTATAGGAAATCATATTATGAATAAAGAAAAATAAAACCAAGAAAACAGACAAAATAGAAGCTTAACGACAAGTGAAGAAAATACAAAAGAGCGTTGACAGCTGATGATGGAAAATATAAAAGTATTAGGTAGGTAACAAAAAGTATTACTCCGAAACAATCAGTTTTAACGTTTTCCCTTTTTTAAGTGATGTTTTTCTACCATTAGTAAAGACGAAAGAAAGCCCTGCCCACTTTGTTACTTTGCTACTTCATAGCAGAGTGTTTTGATTAAAACTAACAAAAGGAGTTGTGTAGAATTAAAAATTAATATTGAATTGGTTTCTCAATAAGATCGTTTTTTTAATCAGTATTGAAGTTGTTTTTAATATTGTAAGTGAAGTAAATTCGTAAAATTACCTACGCTTAAAGCTATTTTCATGATTGTGGTCGAAAATGTCTGTCTACGATAAGAAAAGCATTTTCCTATAACATTCTGACGCTGTTATAGAAAAGGAGAAAGGAAACGCCCTTGCCGGGATTCCTGTCGGTTCTTTTCGTAACGACGTAGTGGCTTTCATAAGAGATTGACCAGTAGGGTAAATCTGAGGGTAAACATTTATTATATTTAGAATTTTAAAAAGTGGTTCAAATTGTAATTTGTTCGCAACAAAATTTGCGTCAAACTATATATTTACCTGTAGGTAACCATAATTATAAATATAATTTAGGTCTACTTAAGCAAACGGTTACTTTCCTGATATCTGACTAGATGGAAATTATAATGAATAAAATGAAGCATCATAACTCCTTCGTGAATTTTACTTTAATATTATTATTTTATACAGAAGTTTTTGTTCCTTTGCAGTCTCTTTGTGTTCAATTACGCAGCGCATTAGGAATCAAACCCGGTATATCTGGGTCTGGAACAGCTTGTTGACCCATTAGACCAAAAGTAGTTAAAAGAAAGATTTCAAAGCGTTTTCATAAAGTTTAGAAAACAATATGGCAGATATTTTAACTATTTTAGTTTTTGCATTAACAATGCTTTAGATGTAGTTCTTTACAAGCTTATTATATTATACAAGAAAAAAGATTTCATGTAAAATTTTATCTAATACTAGCGGCCCGTCCCTGCTTCCCACGTATGGACATTTTCTTTTTCAAATACTCAACGCTAAGGTAGCATTCTAATGGTGAAAGAATTTTTTAAATCGGTCCAGTAGTTTTTGATTTTATTCCTTACAAACATACAAACAAATCTTTCCTCTTTATAATCTAAAAGGCGGGACCGATTTGGATGAATTTTTCTGTGTGTGCAAGTGGATTCGAGAATGGTTTTGATTCACAATTGGACCCGGTAGGTAGCGCTGCTATAGGGGTATATCATGGGATACGGGTGTTCTTAAGCGGACGAATGATTTGTTTGTTTTGTTGTCATGGAAACTGTCAACGTTTTGTTTGTTTTGTTGTCATGGAAACTATCAAAGCGGTACGAAGTCCGTCGGTCAGCTAGTATTAGTACAGAAGTATAGATGACATTCAAAACATTCAAAATCGATGGGCAAAAAAAAACGAGTAGGGTAATATGGCACCAGCGTTGGACTGGAACCTATGATCGACATTTTTTATTCATTAAAAATGGGGGACAACAATTAATTTTAGTCTTCAGCAACAATGGGGAAGCAAACTGTCAAATAGTTCATACTAGAGGGCGCCATGTGCTTGTTACACACCAGCTGTCAATCTCTATACAAATTATTATAATTTAATAGATTCCTTAACTTTATTCAATAACGGGTCGACGAGTGCTTTGATGCGTACCTTTGGATATGAAGAAATATGTTCACATACATTTTCATCAAATCCTACAAGAAGATTTAAGAAGAAGAAACTTTGACTTTTCTATGTTATGTAGCAAACATTTCAAAGTAACAGATTTTGAAACAATTTCTAAGGAAACAGGTTTTAAGATTTTAAGTTTTAAGAACTTCTAAGATTTTGTGAAAGCCAAAGTTTATAGACGAATATCCAGTTGTTACATTTATTTATAGATTTTAATACTTGTAGTTACAGATTTTCTACTTCGGCGTACCTACATTTTTAAAAGATATCAGCCGAGCGCAGCGGTGCCAACACAGTTTTCCTGGAATAGCATAGAATAGAATAACAATCGATGTTGTTGTTTGGCAAATAAAACTGAGTCGATCACTGGCGCAATATGATAGATTCGTAAAGTTGTTTCATCTCAACATGTACACTAAGCGAGCTAAGCTAAGCTATGGACCTAACAAATAAACAAACAATAAGGTCCGAATAGTTATTCCGTGTTTTGTCTCTTTTACTCTAATTTGAAATGATGTTTACATGACAGGAACAAAACACGGAAAACTATTCGGACCTTATTCTTTGTTGTAAGGGGCGAAGACTTTTTATCGGTGATCAGGACCTACTGATTCCGACTAAGTAAATGATGGCCATTGCAATAATAATAGTAGTTACATGTTCTCTTTTTATAAATTTAATTTTGTATTTTTAATGAGGTAACCAAAATTAATTAGAATGTATGGTCTTCCTACATTTGTATGAAGTGAAGGTTGAAGTGGTTTTTTTTACGTTATCTGCCATTTGACAGCTTACTACTAATAACATGAAAAACTTTAAATGTTCAATGAGGTTCACTTTATTTTTGGTTTACGCAAATATGACCATATATCTTCCTATCGTCTTCAGCTTAAATGGCTGACCATGTCGCAACGTCGTAAGTCCAGAATTCTAACAACTCTATTTTCTATTCTAAATGATTCTAATTCACCTTCTTAGTTAAAATGTAGTTTCAGTTTCCTTAGTTCTACTCATGCCCGCCAACTTCGCTCATCAAATAATCACCTTCTCGCCACTCCTTTGCATCATTCAGGATTCGAAGGAAATTCCTTCACGGTTCAGGCCATTAAATTATGGAACACTCTCCCCGAAAAAGTCAGACAAGCTCCAAGTAAGGTCAAAGTCAAGTAGGTCTTTAAAACAATGGTGTATTAACTGTTTCTACAGGAATCAACACCCACGTAAAGGATTCCCATAATCTTTTCCTCTGTTATGTTTAAGTATGTTCATGTAGTCTATTTTTATTTAAGTTGTTTTATGGTATGTATATTATATTATTATCATCACTTAATTTAATTAGCTTAATATGTATTATTTCAGTTCTTATAAATGTATGTAGTATATGTTTCATTTACGTTCTTTGTCGCACCGCTTACAAATTTTTCTGCCTAGCCCTTAGGTCGACTGGTAGAGAATGTCTTTTGGCGTTAAGTCCGCCTTTTGTACTTTATTTTATTGTATTGTGCAATAAAGAATAAATAAATAAATAAATAAATGAGGTTTGTATCATCGTTGTACCTGTACATATGAAGAGGTTTTATTTGTAACAATAAGGAGTAGGATGACCATGATTTTAATATTCATAGTTATTAACTTTACTTCCCAGACTAAAAAATTCAAGTTTTATCATTATTGCAATGGCCATCATTTACTTAGTCCTGATCACCGATAAAAGTCTTCGTGTATAAAGTAGCTGATGTTGTACGTACTTTGCCAGAACTATGTACTTATTTCTGTACGTGACTGTACTGCTTGACAGTCCGCGACTCCGCGGAGCAAGGTCGCAGTAGCGCAGTCATGGCTGAATCGATACAGGTGGCCATCGCTCGGTGCGGGTTTGTTTGATGACGGACCTGTCGGCTGTGTAGATTGCTAAATAAGTATTAGTTAGATAGTTAGAGAGTTAGTTAGATAATACGGAAGAAATATACTCCTTCCTTATACTGTGTCTACGTACTATTAATGAGAGGTATATAAATAAATATGAAAAATTTGTGATTTTGTTTGTTTGAGGATACAATCCTTCGATCAATTGTGTAGGTACTAGATTCCCGATGAGCGCTTGAAAAACGGTAGGCTACTTTGATGCCGCGGAGCCACAATGACGTTTGTGGCGATGACAGTAAATTTTATATGTGACAACCTTAATTTAATCTTTATATTTAAATTGAAGGTTCGTATAGTTATGAGCAAACAGAACCATTTATGCATTTTTTGTTCCGGATCCTTTATCTAGTACGTAATTGATCGTGGGGGTAAACTCGAGAACTCGAGATCTACTTGGGTAGAATCGTATATCATGATATCGATGAATTCGATATTGTTTATCGAATTGTATATTTTCTATTGTCATTGCGCGCACGAAGGTGTGTGAGATTTGGTATAATTAAAGTTTATTTGGAGGAGGCCCGAAAGACTTTAAATTAAATATTTTTTTATTGTAATAGACTTCCTGAGTTTGTACCCCCGTTTTATGAGTCACCTCTTGAAAGAGTTGACAGAGTAAATACTTAGGCCACTTAGTTACAGACGACCTAAAAGATCATCATCTCAGCCAAAAAGACGTCCACTGCTGGACAAAGGCCTCCCTCAAGGATAAATCATTTTGAGGGGAATATGCCATAATCGCCACGCTTGGCAGGCGGGTTGGCGATCGCAGTAAGGTGGAAATAATCACAGAGAGACGCTGCTGCCCATCCACTGGAAAAGATAATGTCGATATAATAAATAATAATAATAAAAATCTTCATTTGGCACCATTACAATTTATAAACTTAAATGTGAACGATAACAACCGCATTCGTCGGATGACTGTGTAGCAGTTAAAGCCCGGTGAAGCTGAAAATGCCGCAGCGGCAATCAGCAATCTCTCTCCAAAAAAAAAAAAAAAAAAGTGTAGCAGTTGCCAACGCCCACCTCCAATGGGTGTGGTATGTGTGTGTGGGTGAGTCGATGTGTGGGGGGGTGTGTGTATGTGTGGGGGGGTGTGTGTATGTGTGTGGGGGTGTGTGAGAGGGTGTGTAGGGGTGTGTGTGTGTGAGAGGGTGTGTAGGGGTGTGTGTGTGTGAGAGGGTGTGTAGGGGTGTGTGTGTGTGTGTGTGTGTGTGTGTGTGTGTGTGTGTGTGTGTGCGTGCGTGTGTGTGTGTGTGTGTGTGTGTGTGTGTGTGTGTGTGTGTGTGTGTGTGTGTGTGTGTGTGTGTGTGTGTGAGGGGGTGTGTGTGTGCGTGTGATTCTGAGTGTGTGTGTATTATGTTAAGCATGTTAGGAGGAATAGGATATGGAGAGCGAAGGGCGCTGTCGATTAGGGCTAAAATGTTGGTTCATTGATTTTCTCGATGTTCTGCGCCTGTACCTCTTTTTAATAGAGCAGTCTGTGGGTCAACTTTTTTTTTTATATTAGAAGGAACAAACAAACAGGCGGGTCACCTGATGGAAAGTAATCACCGCCGCCCATGGACACCCGCAAAACCAAAGTAAGCGCAGATGCGTTGCCGCGCTTGAGGAAGGAGTTGGATCTTGAGGAGGGAGTAGGAATTGGGAGGGGGGAGGGTTGAGAGATGGGCCTTCGGTACTTTTACCATTGTTGTGCGAGAGTGCCATTGTTTCACGCCGATATTCTGTGAGAGGGTGGTATTACGCCGGGCGATCCAGCTCATTTCGTGCTGCAACGCAGCGTGGCTCTACCACTCAGAGTGTCACTCATTTAGCACCACCCAGGGGTCACGTGTAGGGTCTCAAAAGTAAACCTACCATATTGTTTTTTAAAGTTTACGCGAACACTACACATTGAAATGAAACATTTTTTACGGATCTACTCACGTTTATTTTACACATTAGTTTTAATTAATGTTTATCCTGACATTAATTCCAGTAATTTAATTTATTCCAGGGAGACTCCCTGTGACCACGGACCCTGCAAAGGGTTCGAAACGTCAGGATAAACATTAATTAAAACTAATGTGTAAAATAAACGCGAGTAGATCCGTAAAAGTTGTTTCATTTTAAACCTACCATACTCAAAAATCGTACAGCGCACTACGTGTATAGTACAACAATGCTATGGGCTTTACGTTGGGGCTGCCGCGATTCTGCAGCGCTTCCAGCATGTTTGTGTACACTAGGGTTGACAGTTTCCCAACCATATAACACAAAAAAGCAGGCTCACTTTTAAGGCGAATTCGCGGCAGTAGCAACAACGTCCTGCTAGCCATCGCCGATAGTGGGGACTGTCCAGTAATCGAGCATATGTGCCAAATTACGCGCTCCATATTAAACATTACTTATTAAGTACTAACATAGGTTATAACTTTTCTTTGTTTTCTTAACTTAATAGACCTTTGAATTGTCTGAAAAAAATATATTTTTTTTATTGTATACAACTTGCAGATTTGCATTCCCACCATAAATTTACAGCTGATCGTAATTGGTATACTTAACACCAAGCAAATAATAAGGAACCGATTGATTAACAAAACCATTTCGGTGTCAATCAGAATAGAGACCGTCGCCTGACAAGAATAGGGGTGAGGGTCGTCGTAGTAGGTAGATTAGAGCGCAGTGGGCGGACGTTAAGTCGACGACCTTACGTAAAATGGCTTACGCTTACGCTTACGCATACGTATACTTTTGTTGCAATATTATTTTGCAATGTAGACTGTTCAATTACTTATTAGCATAATTAAAAAATAAACTAATAATAGGTACTTACCGATCAAGTTTAAGATATTCGCAGGTAATGATCAAAGTGGGCACCTTCACGTTATATGCACAAATGAGTACGGCGCCTTAAGTTTCTAGGTAACTTTTGCAGCACACTACGATTTGACGTTACACTCTCAAAAGCCCTTTGTCTCTTTTACTCTAATTTGAAATGAAGTTTACACAACGGCGACAAAACACGGAATAACTATTCACAGTTTAATCTCTGTTTATTTGTAAGGCCCCAATAGTTTCACACTCGTAATAATATTTATTAAAACACAAATAAGAAAGTAGAACTAAACTGCAAACGTGTCTTGCCACTTTCCCGCCAAAACTCGCGATACAGCAAAAATATTGTTTGATCGATGTGTTTGTTTTCGTTACAGAAAATAGATACGAGGCAAAGGGACCAATAACTCTTGCAGACATACTTATGACGTCATAAAACGATTACGATAAGAAGATGGTGTGTGGTGTTTTTAAGTAAACATTTTAAAGAATCAGAGTTGCTAAAAAGGAAAATGGTTTATAGATATAATGGTGTTTTTGGTGATCTACTATAATACTAGAGTATTTTTTGATTATCTTGAATTATGTTAACGAAACTGTTGTCAATTATGCAGTCATTATACGAGTAGAATAGTTATTTAATTGTGTAGACTTACGAACCGATGGCATAGTGACATTCATAAGAAATATTTGTAGCCTGAACTATATGAATAATAAAATAATTTAAAAAAAAAACTTTCCTACACTCACACCAATTATCTAGCCCAAGAGAAACTTCGTTATGAAACTCGTTAAATGATTACTAGACAACGGATAAACATACTCAAAATACTTAAATAGATACTTATTATACATTGAAAACACCCAGACCTGAGACAATTTAGAAAAACAATGATTTCTGAATTAACCCGACCGGGGAATGAACCCGGGACCTCAGAGATGGCGACACCATGAAAACCGGTATACAAACCACTCGACCGAATTGAAGGTTGTCGTCATTTGAATTTTGAATGATTTTGAATTTTAAATATGTAAAGAAAAAACTGTGTACCTAGAGTTTGAAAGTTAAAGTTATAAAGTTAGAGATCGTATGGAGAGGAAGTGTAGAAAGTTAAAATTTTCATTACATTGCAATAACAATGTATATTTTAATGATTATGGTCGATTTAGACCACGAAACGACCACTAGTTATAATTATATTGCTACAATACTCTTTATAACTTATATTTTGCAATTAACAGTATCCCTATCCCTACTTATCAAACAAAGTACCTTTCGCTTAAAACGTACGTGACTTATTTTCCACCAATTTAGAATTAAAATTGGAATCCTGATAAATTTGAATTGGTGTTTTTATCAGAATTTACGCACCTTCCTTAACACAAATCGAATTTCCTTATTCATCTTTAAGCCGGAAGTGCGGTGTGAAGTGGAAAGGTTTTTATTTAGTTCGAAAATTCGGACTCTTAAAAAGAACAAAAAAGAAGGCACAAGGTTAATAAATTAGGCCGTTGCCGAATGGAACATTTTATTTTATTTCACGGAAGCGAGGAGGGTGGAATGTGCGATGGTACGTAAACAGGGCGGTTGTTTATTCAGCCAATATCGATTTGTGCAACGCTCCGTGCGTGGCCGAACTATTCAATATTCTAGTTTTTTCTTTGGAAATGGGCGATTTTTTTTAAAGCAAAGCACTGATGCTTCTTGTATAAATAGAGTCAAAGCAAACGCTTTGGCTCTATTAAGATTATAAAAGATTATAAATACGTATGTATTAGACGCCTACAAATCAACCTATCCAAAACTGTCAAATATCTTCAACACATTTTCAACCAAACGTTTAGGCATACAGTTCAAAGTCTATTGAGGTAATTTGACAATATGTAGGTAGGTAGGTAGGTAGGTAGGTAGGTAGGTTGATATGCACACGTCTATACAACGTGCAACAAAAGGTGTGGTGATGATGAAAACATCTAAAGTGTATCTGATCTGGATCTTGTATGCAGAGTTACTAGGACATAATTATTAACTATACATTGTTAATTGCATAACTTAAATTGATTATGTTAATTTATTTATATTATTAATATAATTACAATTTCTATTGTGACGTGACTTCAAAATAAACAAGTCTAGCCCTAGTGGTTTAGTAACCTATGTGTACATTATATTTAAAATCACTGCTGCTTGCTTATGCGCGCGCCTGAGGCAAATGACTTCATTAATATACTTAAGTAAAATTTAAACACTGAAAAAAGACGACAACCTCAGGCGGGAATCGAACCACGCACCTTTCGCATTCCGGGCGGCTGCCTTAACCACTTGGTTAAGGCAAGTTAAGCCAAGTGGTTAAGGCAGCCGCCCGGAATGCGGAAGGTGCGTGGTTCGATTCCCGCCTGAGGTTGTCGTCTTTTTTCAGTGTTTAAATTTTAACTAAGTATATTTAAGCGTTAATAAAACGCTAAAATATATAAAAAACACTTCATTAATATAAATATTTAATTTACAATTGCATAACAAATTAAAGTTAATAATTATGTCTTTATAACAACACACACAAGATCTAGATCGGATACACTTTGGATCTTTACATTTTTACCACACTTTTCTGTTACACGTTGTATATTTAAATATAATAATATATGACTACCTTGGCATAGACTACGATTACATAATTGGAAGATTATGCTATTATTCTGAGATAACAGTGGTGAAATCTTCTGTGTTTTTGTTTATTGTGCTACGCTTAAACAAAATTAAAATCACAAAATTCAATTAAAACGCCGAGTATAAATTGTTACATAAGACAACTTTTGTTAATATGTAAAGCTGTGTAGCTCCGACTGCATTCTTATTTTGTAAAAAAAAACAGGTAGGTAATTTATACAAATATATAAACAATAAAAATATCTAAAATAGAAATGGCTTTCCAAACAAAAAACCGACACTATTTTACACAGAGCCCAGCGGAACAAACAGGTAACACAATCGCAACCCACCCTCCAACACGACAGGACGCTCAATCCGTCATACATGACGCGCTATCTACACTGTACCAACAAAACACTTGAACCACCCACACCGATGTACTACACATGTAACAATGTTACTATTTCGGCCCGACAGATGGTGTAGACTTGCAGTTATTTATTCAGTCGACATCGATCCCTGCATCGCCACAAAATAACAAGACCGAGAAGGTAAGCTTAATATACATACCGCGCTCGAGCAACGCACACATACACCCCTTGCACGGACACGGATCGCGGTACAGTCCGGGCGCAGCTGTTGCGAGATTTCGTGTCGTTGAGAGGTTGTCTATGTGTGCGTTGCTCGAGTGCGTTTGTATGAAGCTTACTTTCTGCAGTTTCGTTATTTTGTGGCATCGCCCTTCTGGGTGCCTAGTGTGAGTTTTGGTCACTATTCGATAACGTACACGAAAACGAGAATATGTACGCAAAATTTAAACGCAAAGTCATGGATCCGGTGATTAATTCGTACTTACAATTCGGTGTGTCTACGAGTAGTAGTACGAGTTCAAGTGCCAAGAGCAAGTATTATTCATCACACGATCGGTAACACAAATGAGAATTCATTTTGTTATGGCACTGAAGCAGCGCCTTGAAGGCAAACGATGTGAGTTAAAATTTTGCCAAGCAAATTATTGCTTCCGTTAACGTGATCAAACAGTCTTAGAATTCAAAGTCCCTAGTACGAGTTTTGTTCAACATTTGATTACTTTTTTTGGAGAGAGTTTGCTAATGGCCTGAAATGAAAAATGAAAAAATGAAAATTACCCTTTAAGTTTCTTGCCGCCCCTAAAATAGTCTGCTGACGCTAATAACGCCGCCTGAGGCAATCAGCGAACTCTCTAAAAAAATGGCGACTGAATGTATAGGTACTCAGGTGTCATGTAGGTCTACAAATTTATTCGTGCTCATACCCTCCATAGAGTACGTAAACGATTGGAAACGTGTAGTTAATTAATGGCTGAAGCCGCATGAGTTTCAATATTCCGCCATTAATAATTGGGCTTTGTGGGTAATACGCACAGAAGCAATTAGTTGATGTAACGAGCAGTGGATGAAAATAGTTTTAATCATACCCTCGGCTATAATTTACGTTTGAATTTTTGTTTGAAAAAAAGACACCAAATTTACTTTTACCATAATTACATTTACTTACTTTAAGCACTTACCACTATCTGAGTCCGCATCAAGTGTACTGCCCCATGTGAATGAATCAAAGATGTTGAGGAAGGAGAGAAAAAGGATGGGGTTTGAACACAAGATCACGAAGGATCGAAGTGCTACTGGAAGAGGGAAACCTCAGCAGGCCCCACTAACATAAGATAAGATGGGAATTCAGTGCGTTAGACCATCAGACAGAGGTAACTGATTCGATTCTTAGCGGGAGCTACACCTTTGTAATCGGTATGGTTGGTAGTAGGGCTTGCTTCAAGTCCACCTAGCTAGCTACCACCATCTTGTTTAAATATATAGCTCATCAATGTTAATAGCATATATATGATGCGTACCGGCAGAGCTAAGATAGCCAGTTCCTCAGCGGTTGAGGATTCCGGGTGAAGTGTTTCCACCTTCGGGCTTATCTTCACTTGACAGAGTGAGATAAAGACCACGTGCTTACACGTAAGGTATAAAAAGAAAAAAAAAGAACGCTTCCACCTTTTTTTATTTTTTGTGTTTTTACTACTTAAGTAGGTGCACATACATAAAGCTTACAATGCAACTGTGCGTGTTCTTATTAATATTTTCGTTTCCACTTAATTTTAATTTCATTACATTTCACCTTTACTTACCATCAGGCCAGATCTTAACCAAGCGCTTGTTATACAATTTTGTTGTATAAATCTGCCCTATGTTGCATAAAATACATATAAATCCTATTTATAATATTATAAGCACACTAACCGAATAACTAGCGGCAATCCAATGTTCCTTTGTCGTCCGCGCTGTCACACGCAGCCCTGCCCCGAGTTGGAGCAGCGCCGGCGTATACTTTGTTCAGCCCTCACCGTTTGATCCTGATTCCACGTCAAACGCAATGCCTTGATGTTATGATGACTGAATAACGAAATTCTTTGTTTTATACAATAACATGGCGTTGGAGTTACGTAATAATTAACAGTCATAAATATTAAAGCACGACGATAAAAAAAGTATAGAAATATTGTGAATAGCACTCGAATGGGCTTTGTGAAGACACCTTATGTTCATACCGGACGTCTTTTGACAGAGACAATGACTAAAATAAGTAGGAACAGTACGCACTGCTGAATCTCCCTGAGCTACAACCATGAGCGTCTTGCGACGAAGTGATCCAATTTCTAGTTCATTGCGCGTTATACTGTACGGCATTCATAGTCGACGGTGATAGAAACAGCGCAATGAACTAGAAACTGCTCGCCGAGTCGCAACTGGTCGTGGCCGTGTGCAGCGATTATTCTCACTTTAAATTCACGCTCACTTTACGTGAGTTTCGATTGTATACGTACGAAAGTTTCCAATTCTTCGAATACTAAAGTCAATCGTACGGTTACGCACGTTTCGTGCTGTAGTGTAATAGTGCGTCCACTGCTGGACAAAGGCCTCCCCCAAGGATTTCCACAATGACCGGTTTAGTGCTGCTCGCATACTTAAAGCTCAAATTTAAATGTATTTATTGCAATTATAATCCGAATTTGTTACGATATTTTGCCTCCGTTCCAAAGTGCGCTTAACACAAAGTCAGGAGCGCATTATTCCACGGAAACAAGTTTGGTTGTCGGTTGTGGTAAATTTATCGTCGCTTGAAGACTATATTTCAAGGGTGAACATAAAAAAAACAGTTTTCTCACTTAATTCTCATTTAAAATTAATTAAAATGTGCACTATGGTCGCACATACATTAATTTTCTATTCAAATTCATATTTAAAGTGAACGGCCCGTTCCGGCTTCGCACGGGTGGACATTTCTTTTTTAATATAGCCTATGTTACTCAGCGCTAATGTAGCATTCTAATGGTGAAAGAATTTTTTAAATCGATCCAGTAGTTTTTGAGTTTATTCGTTGCAAACAAAAAAACCAAAAATACAAAGCTTTCCTCTTTATAATATTAGATACGCGAGTATAATAAAACGAAGCTACCTATTGCAAACAAAGAATGAATGTTCTTTGTGAAGATAGCCTAACATCAATACTGCTGGAATTCCTTTGGCTGAGGCGATGATAACTCACCATCCCGAGCTAATGTTTATATTTGATTAAAGTGTAATTAATTAAAGTGCGGCATTTATAATTGACGGTGTCATTATGATAAACAAAAATATACTATACTGTATATTTAGAACTAATAGTAATCTACTAATACTTCTACTATAAAAATACAATACTAGACTGATACTGATAGATACTGAAGCAAGCCGTCTTTACCGAATAAAATGCAAGCTCAATTCCTACATAATTTTCTCTGTTGGCATTCAGCATTGGGAAAACAAACAAGATATAGGGAAGAAATACGATATCTCCGCACTCCGACCAAAAGCTATATGGTAAAGGTATGTGCAGTAGCTTATCTCTGTTATTGTGACTCTAAACTCTATTGCTTTTTGAAAAAGAGAAAATTAAACAAAAAAAAAGTTTTTTACTAGAAAACATCAGCAAACATAGCCTCAGGAAGGTCGAGTCGGAATCGAACCCACGACTCTCTCTCTCTCTGGTCGCTTAGAGGCGTTGGTAGCTCAGCGGTCAAAAAATTGTCTTTGAAAATCTTTGAAATAAAAACCTTAATATTTTTTATAAATCTTAACCTGCCTGGTAGTAGTGTCCCTGGTTGATTTCTCAATGAGGTTTTCTAAGTTATTGATGTGCATATCGCGTTACGTGCGGTAAACAGCTTCATGATGGTATTTCGTCATTGATAATTTGAATTGACTAATAAAAAAAAAATCATTGAAATTTTATTTAATTTGAAATTTTCGACAAAGATAATACATACCTTTTTTAATTATCTTTGAACTCAAACTTGGCTGGTAACGATTCCTCGAGATTTCGCAAAAAGAGATTCTCTTACTGCTTTAAAATCAAATTAAATACAAAATCTTTTATTCAAAATGAACTTTTTACAAAATATAGAACGCTTGCCATTGTAGTTTCGATAGTCGACCATGATCGTGACTTTTAAATTAATTTCAACATAAAAATGCGTGGCCATCTCTCACTTTATTTATTTATTATTTACTGGTTATTTTTTACTTCTTTACGTTAAACTGAAGAATCGTGTTAATTTAATTTAAAAAAAATGTGTTTCATCGAATTTTAATGTTAAATAAATAAAAGTACTTAGAACGTGAATAAGTAATGCAAAATGAAACAAAAAAATTCAAAAAGGAAGAATATAATTTTAATTAATATAATATTATTCCATCACTAATTCTATTTATTCTATATATAAACAGTTCGCAAAACAGTCTTCAGAATACCAACATACGCCGATACTCAAAAAACAGTTCGCAAAACAGTCTTCAGAATACCAACATACGTCGATACTCTAAAAATATTTTTTTCTACATTACAGGAAAATATTTTGCTTTTTTCGTACAACTCGATAGGATGCCGAGGTTTTTACCGCCATTGAAGTTACCCCTTGAGCTATTATTAAGGGTGATCGCGTGCACCCATTCTCTGTGAAAACCAGGAATAATGCTTTGCTCTTTACTTAATCGAAAATCGAGACGACGATTTGAAAATCTAAAGGAAACACGAAAGAATTTTAAGGCATGATGGATAAAAGGTTTTGCAAAGACATGGTGCTTCTGAAGAAGTGCTTCTGAAGACGTGCTTCTTAAGACGTGCTTTAATCAGCAAATAAACTTTGCACACAGGCCTACATAGAACGTTTATTTATGTGGTTGGCTGGCTACCGCCCGCCACCTCCGTAACAACAATATTAGTGGCAATGTCTGGGACTCAAGCCTTTCTATGTAAACAATATGGATATAGGGAGCTCAGATCAGACGCTGGCCCAAAGGGGATTAGTGGGTTTTAATGACTGATTCTTTTGTCAACATCACATCACATATACTTGGGCTAAATTGTCTCTTCTAGGCGAGACAGGAGAAAGAAGTTGCAAGAAGAGCTTTTGGATTTGAGGAGGATCTTAGGAAAGGAAGTCTACCAATAAACTTGAAAAGAAAACTCATGGACGTATGCATTCTTCCCATTCTGACATTTGAAGCGCAAACGTGGTCTTTGACAGCTCATCAGAGGTCTGCTTGCTTGGCGCGAAACTTATGGATCACGTCAGGATTAACATACTGCGCTCAAAAACAAAAATAGCTGATGGCACACAAGAAGCTGCATTTAAAACTGACTAATTGCACCGCACGATTCACAAACAGTTGAATCTACTATTTTCAAAATGTTAGCCGATTAATTTGAAGGAGGCTTTAACATGCCTTTAACTATAAAGTAAACTATAAGAAAATAAACTTTGCTTTTGTTTATATAAAAGCAAAGTTTTCACTTGTGAACAACATTTTTTATTGTAATATGATAATACTTATCCTCTTTTTCACTGTGAATTGTACTGTGTGACAGACGTGAAGCTTCTCGGGTTTATCTCGACTCAATGTAAATCTTGTCGGGAAACTCCTTCAGAGGTGGGTAGGGGAGGGGAGGGGGAGGTCGTTACACAGGATGTGTTGCCTACTTACGGGTGTTTTATATTACATTATGCTCGCAACTACGGTTTCGTAGACTTTAGCTCATTACTTAGTATGAATTAAAGAGATCAATTTCTTTTTAATATCATACATGCTCCTTTTCAATTGCAATGCGCGACAGCGGCTATAATTTGTACATAACTGTAATTGTAATGGATATCTGTAGAATTGGGAATCCGTAATGTTGGGAATCTGTTAAACTGGGAACCTGTAGAGTTGGGAATCTATTAAACTGGTAACCTGTAGAGTTGGCAATCTGTAATGGAAATCTGTAGAATTGGGAACAAATGGTTTATTTGACATTTCAAAATATAATAAAATACTTACATTAAAAATAAATAAACCGCACAAAAAATGTAATGCCAAAATGGTTTCTCCTCAGCTCATTTAGGCATACCTTTTCGGTAAGCCGAAACCTCAGGTAATATAATTAGTAGGTATACTGTACAATATTAAAAAAGTAAATTTTATTAATTAACATGCTATAGATCTAGGAATATCTGACAAGTCAAAATACACAATCAGATGTATAAAAATGTTGTACCAGAAATTGTATAAAACAGATATGCGATTTTAAGCTTGTACAGTCAGCATCGGAGGTCGCTTACCACTTTAATAATAATAGCTATACTAGAAGTTACAAGATATAATTTTACTAAAGAAAATCAATCAGTATCAGATCAGAGTATTACACCGGTTATCCAAGGGTCGTGGGTTTGATTCCCACTTGAGCTTCCTGATACTGGCTGATTTTTTTGAAATAAAATTTTATCTTGTATACATTAGCATTATGAATGCAAAATAATAATAATAAATAAAAAATTATAGAAGTTGACGAGTGCCTGTTAGATTATTTAGTTGGTTTGACAAGTAGTTTATTAATAGTGTTTTTTAAACTGAAAGCAGCACTTGTAATAGACGACTCGTTGCCATCTCTCCTGAGGTACTCGTAAGTCAACCCTAAACCACTATTCTCAACTTCTTGCCAGGCAATCCTGTAGAAAACAAGTTGCCCTATAAATTTTGCCAATAAATAAGTTCCATTATTCAACTTTGACAAAGTCCGCGTATATTTGAGAGCCCTTTAATTTAAAACAACCCGCTAACCACTTCGGAATTGGAAACTGCCAAACTGAAAGGTACTACGGTGTATTATGGTAATTTACAACGGAGCTGCGAGCGACACCAATTCCGCGGCTGTTCTTATCTTTAAAATTAAATTAATAACATTTATTTAGGTAATGAGAATCCATACAGAAATTTTAACCGCCTCTGTGGTTTAGTGGTTAAGACCACCGGTTTAGACCCAGAGATCTCTGGTTCGATTGCCAGCGGGGGGTAAGTACATGTCTGTGTACTCGGTTTGGTTAGTGGTAGTGCTTATTTGCCCGCCTGTCTAGCTACCACCATCTTATCTAAATAAGTCGCCATAACATCAATGTTTGTAGCATTATTGTGTTCCGGCAGCAAGAGATAAGATGGCTATCTTGTCTTGCCTCAGTAGTTGAGGATTCCGGGTGAAGTGCTTCCACGTTCGATCTTATCATCACATAACATCAGGTGAGATTAAGGCCAAGCGCTTACCCGTAAGATGTAAAAAAATATATAGATACAGGTTGACTTTTTAATCACCGTCAAACCTTCTGAGATGACTCCCGTGATACAAACGAACAACTCTTACTATTGGACCAACTCCCTAACTCGAAAATAGAATTCAGCTGTTCCATACGAAATTCAACAATATTCATTCGACCAAAATATATCATATAAATGTTTACGTTTAATATAAATCTGAGCTGCCAGTTTATATTTAGCACATCGCAGTAATTGCCATAGCTCGCATTATGACGGCTGAACTGCTACCGTCGTCGGGAAGCACGCGATCCGCCCCATACACATTTAACGAGTGCGTCGGAAACCTTCGTCGTAACTATGTTCGAGCGATAATGGACTGTAACGGACATACATTTCACTCAGAAGATATAAATGAACTTTTCCCTTAGTTTCACTCTAAATCAGCACAGGTGTATATGACGAAGGATAATCGTTTATATTATTATTTAACCATTTACATCAACTGGTTCGTATTCCATCATTTTACACCATTTAACATCTTTTTTAATTTGAATAAAACGGAATAAAAAAATCTTCATAGCATTCTAATTTTCTCTAGTACTAAACACAGTCAAACGCTTATGTAAGGTCAGTGGCGGTAGTCAAAGTAACATTAAGAAAACGATAGCGAAGTTCGAAACTAATATAATGTATGGGATTGACATAAGATTGACCACGTGATTTAGCGCGGCTTATGTCAATCCCACACATTTAATTATTTTCGAACTTCGCTATCGTTTTCTTAATGTTACTTTGGCTAAGTCTACTGTAGTCACGTGAAACAAATAATGTTGTGCATTAACTCAAATATCATTATTTATTTAATATCGTATTTCAGTTAGCCCATAACCACGGCTGGTATATCTCAGCCGAAACGACTGGTATATAGGTATCCCATCAAAAACATAAATATTAAATGAGAGCAAAGTTCAATATTATGATATAAGCCTTTGTTGACTTCAACGACTAAAGAAATGAGCGCCAAGTTCAATGGTCAGTCCTGAAATTTATTTATAACAACATAGGCTTCAGGAGGATTTGGGAAGGTTAGATGCTTATTGCCACCTTAACAAACTCGACCTAAATGTTTCCAAATGTTTTTCTATTAGTTTTACACGTAAAAAGAATCCATTTTGTATTAGCTATAAATTAAAAAATGAGAGGTTGTCGATTCTACATGAAGCTAAGGATTTGGGAGTTATTTTGGACTCTAAACTCTTATTCGATAAACATATTATTACCTGTATCAATAAGGCATCCCGTGCCTTGGGGTTTGTTATGCGCTCGTCCAAGTCATTTAAACATATGAAAACTCTCAAAATTCTTTACTGTGCATACGTCCGGAGCCACCTGGAGTACGCTAGTTCAATTTGAAACCCTCGCTATGATTCTTATATATTTAACATTGAAAAAATTCAGAAAAAATTTACACGTTATTTGAATTGTAAATTCAGAATTCCTAAAATGTCTTACGATCAGCGCTGCGCTAAGTTTCATTTTTTACCACTGTCTGTTAGAAGGAATATTGCAGACGTTATATTACTGCTTAAGATAATCAGAAGTACACTAGATTGTCCTGATTTGTTAAGCAAAATTACTTTTAAAATACCTACGCGAGCACCCCGAAACAATTCATATAAGCCATTTAGCATCCCCTCCACTCACACCAACTATAGACAGAGCAGTTTTCTCGTAAGAACTTGTATGTATGTTAATAATACTAATGCTAATATAGACGTATTTTTTGACAGCATCAATAGCATAAAAAAGGCGCTTACCGTTGTTGACGACTTGTCATCGATTCAAAATTAATTTTAATATGTAAAGTTTAGTTTTACTATTACTGCAAGTAGACATCTTAGATGTGGTAGCTTGTCAATAGCTTATAGTTATCATTTTTGTTATCTTTTTTCAATTGCAAGCTGTTAGCTATCCTAAAATAAATAAATAAAATAAATAAATAAATAAATAAATAAATAAAAATAAATAAAATTTAAACACTGAAAAAAGACGACAACCTCAGGCGGGAAACGAACCACGCACCTTCCGCATTCCGGGCGGCTGCCTTAACCACTTGGCTACCGAGGTCTGGCTTTCACCCGTCGAAATTTTTCAGTGCTTGATGCTTATGTTTTTTAGTCAACATTGCTTCATCAATCTTAGAAGTTTTCACCTCTGAGATCCGAAAGAAATATTTTTACAAATATTTGAACATTCGGTTAAGATGAAGCTGCGTTATAGATAAGTGTTTTTTATATATTTTAGCGTTTTTTATTAACGCTTTTTTTATTAAATTTTACTTAAGTATATTTAACTTAAGTAAAATTTAAACACTGAAAAAAGACGACAACCTCCCGCCTGAGGTTAAAAAAAAAAAAAAACACTTAAAAATAAATAAAATAAAATATTTTATAACAACTTAAAATATAATTTCTTCTTTTATCATGTTCATCATATTCTTTAAATTTTATATTCAATAAATTTCCAAAAGAACTAAAGAAACTGGCTTTTGGAAAATTGCTTTTACTCCGTAAATGAGTTTTTGGCATGTTAGGTTTTAATCAATATAATTTTTATTTAATTTACTAGCTGACCCGGCGGACTTCGTACCGCTTAGACAGTTTCCATGACAACAAAACAAACAAAACGTTGACAGTTTCCATGACAACAAATCATTCGTCCGCTTAAGAACACCCGTATCCCATGTTGGACCCCTATAACAGCGCCACCTACCGGGTTCAATTGTAAAGCTAAACCATTCTCGAATCCACTTGAACACACACAGACAATTTCATCCAAATCGGTCCAGCCGTTTAGGAGTTCAATAACATACACACGCACAGAAGATTTATATATACGAGTATAAAGATATTCACATGCCGGTAACGGCAAGGTGCACTGGAACTCTATAACAAAACACTGTCACGGTTTTATAACGTGTATTTTAGTGAATAAATAATTTAAATTTGAATTTGGTATACTTACGTCCTACAATTCTGTCGGCTTTGTTAGACACATATTCATAGTACATTGCGCTGCGTTTGCATAAATCAACATTGATGATTGCATTGACCACGCAGTGTAACATCTATGGACAAAGCCCTTACTCCTACATGTTACGCAATCTATCCCATGTACCTATTATACAGTGACCCACCAATGTTGGTCTTGTTATAACAACCGGGACCGACGGCTCAACGCGCGATCTTAATCATGGAAGCACTTTAAAAATTTCAAGGACCAAATAAACATTTTATCTATCTATCTTTCATATTTTAATCTAGTCACCCATCTGGCAAGCCAGAATAGCGAGAACTGCTTAACTTTGAGGGTCGCAACCCGAACGCGCTAACATTACCTTGCTTCACGATCCATAAAATAAACACCTGAGTAAAAAGGTTTTAGCCCATATAAAGGTACGTAACAAACTCATTAAAAAAAGATTACGCGATAAAAAAGAAATGCCGTTGTTTATATTCCTTTTTCGAAAGGCTCTACCTAACCTCAGGAAGCTATTAGTGTACCTTGTCCACGGTCGCAAACATCGTCTTCGATCGTATCGACTCGGCGTGACCCGTCTCTGTGCGACCACCTTATTTATTTACGTACACCAATGTCATTGGCACTACGAGTTTACCTAACTACTATATGTGTACGGTTTATGTAGTGTTCATTGTAACTTTCAGACATATAAAACAGATGTGTGGATCTAGGACTCGGCAACAAACTAAAAGTTCATCAAGCCGGTAGTTTTTTTTTTGGAGAGAATTTACTGATTTCTTTAGGCAGCTTTTTCAGAGTCACCGGACATTTTGGGGGCGGCGAGAAACTTGATGAAAAAAAAGATGTGGCCGTGGAGTTTGTAGAAGTAATGTCTCTCTTTCCCTACTAAATTATCCTAGGGGTTCAGTTTGAATCGGGAGCGGAACAACCCAAGGACACCTCTAAAGGCTAGGGCCTCGGCTCAGGTTAATCGAGTCGTGGCGGTGGCGCATGAGAAACTTAAAGGGTTCCTCAAACCAGATGTGATAAAAAGTCACAGTTTCTTCAGAGTTTCTAGAGGATACTTATCTTATTATTAATATTATTCAATGTAGTTTGACTTGGTTTTTCTTAACCAATTTTTATTAGAGTACTGTAGTGGTACTGTATGACATTGTGGAAATTGAAACTTTTACCTGATGTAAATTTGTTTACATAGTTTTTTTTATTTTGTGTTTTTTTTGTTTACATGTTGTGGTTGTCTTCTATAATTTTGTGTTTATTTGTAATGGAAAGTGTCCTGCTATGATAGGGCATTTTCCAATATTTTTGACGCTGTAAGGGAGAAAGGAGCTGGATACTTGCCGAGTTTCTTGCCGGTTCTTCTCAGTACTAGATCTCCCGCCCAGAGTAGACTTACGAACCTATGGCATAGTGACATTCACAAGAGCTATTTGTAGCCTAAACTGAATAAATGATTTTGAATTTTGTTTTTTTTTTTAATTCTGATAGCACCACGCTAGCGTGTCTCCGCCCCCAACTAGATTCACCGAGGCGTTCTAATCGGAATCTTTGACAATACGTAAAATGTGGGAATTACTTATTCCCATAATATTAACGTAGATCCTTTTAAATGTTCAACCAGCAGTACCTACAACTCTTCTAAATTAAATTGTACCGTCCCAAAGACAGTACCGAGCATTCCCATTTTTAACTAACTAGCAAGTATTCTCAGAAGCATTCCAAAGGCTCAAGTTTAAGTAAAGTTGCCTGTACCTACCCACAAACGACCCTTTGAAGTCCCAGCGTTCCTTGCACAGTTATACAATGGCCGTTCCAGGTCTTATTCAAATTCATTTAGAGGCTCACTTGGGTTGTTGTGTTGTGAGTTTAGAAACAAATGTGTTCGCGCTTTGAATATTTTCAAGAAGATACAATGAACATGCGTATTAGCAGAGTGAACAAGAGTGTGGCAACAGTGCCGTGCCCTTGAATTGACGTACCGAGCTGTACCTACCGGCTAGGGTTGAGTCACACATAGTTAATTTATTATTGTGTGAATTTGGCTGTCTTTGATATTGTAAACTTACCTTGTTATATCTGTCGGCAAAGTAAAAAAGGACAAACTGGGATTATGGTTGTGTGTGTTGAGACATCCTCATACACAACAGGCCTATATATAACCTATATGCAACAAAACTCGCAATCACGACACCCAAACCAAGAAAAATACGTGTATACTGATCGGCAGCGCTCAGTGACATACTTGTTATTCTCCGTTACACCAGCAACATACGCTGCCCGATCCGCGTTTGCGGGGACAGCCCGCGTCATCGCGTACTCCTTTCCCATCCTTTTTTCTGTGTGCTAATGTAGGTGAACTACGAGCTTGTGTGCGTGCGTTTCGGAGCGCTTGTATGAAGTTGCCGCACTCTCGTTCACACAGATATTAGTTTCTGTTCGATAACTAGAAACGTAGTGTAGGACACCTTTTTTTTTTTTAGAGAGATTGCTGATTGCCTCAGACGGCATTTTCAGCTTCACCG
This sequence comes from Eudonia truncicolella, assembly GCA_949315975.1. NCBI lineage: Eukaryota > Metazoa > Arthropoda > Insecta > Lepidoptera > Crambidae > Eudonia > Eudonia truncicolella. The sequence goes on along the minus strand of OX438838.1, from coordinate 5,107,558 downwards.
GGCTTGTTTGGGGGCGGCGAGGAACGTAAAGGGTCGGGATCAAGCCGTGTGAAACGAATCACCTTCGGAGGTTTTCTAGAGGGAACGGCATCGCGCACTAGTGCGCGTCCCCGTGCCCTGCTAGATTCTCCGAAGGGTTCGGATCGGAAGTAGGACACCTTCTGACTTGGTGGGGCGACGAGACGCAAGGAGACACCTAAGATCAGGCTTAGTCCAGCAGTCTCCAAAAATCTGCGGCTGACTATGATGATGATGATGATTTAAAAATTTTTGAAATTGCCTTTTGAATTATACTAATCATAATAGTAATATTTTTTTATAGATTTTCTTTATACAAACATGACATATAGTCAAGCGTAGGGCTGACGGTTTGTTTGACTTGTGCCTGAAGTAGGATTCAGAAGATAACCCGTTATCATTGTAACCTATAAGTCTCCGTAAAAGACTTTCCCGTTTATCCTATCTATTAAAAACCCGAACTTATCAAAACCCTTATTAGCAAAATAATCATTAGTACCTACTGATACAAACAGTACGACCAAAATGGAAGTGCCCGCACAAACAAGGACACGCCCGCGTATTAAAAAGGTTATTCGTTAATCTAAAGCCCTTTGATGATCCAACGTTTACGGCTCAAAGTGTTTTAATAGGCACCTACCTACATCTCACCCGTCATTTTGCGAAATGAATTGTTCCAAAACAAATAAGTTTGAAAGTATTTATCCAAGTAATTTCTTGCTCAACTTGATAATTTGTACTCGTGATTGAAGGTATCTTACAAAGTGAATTAACTTAAATTATAAGGACTTGATGGAGCTCAATAGCGCAGCGGTTTGCGCGATCGGTATGCGATCTTGTAAGTTAGGCAACTTTCGCAATGCTGGAATTTTGATACTTTAAAAAAAAATATGGTTATGAATGCGCTATTACATTGAATTAATTACAGTGGTTTGAACCCGCTTAAGGCAGCTAATATGCTTGTGTTAGGCATAGGTTCAAATCACACGGAGCTATGAGGAATAATGAGGGTTGAACCATGATTTATCGCATTCAACCCGAGCATCTATCCGTTCGGCTACCTACCGACGCTTGCATTGTCTTTATATTGCATTGCTGGATTCGTGACCCAACTAAAATTAAACACTTTAAACCGTTGATTCTTTTATTTTATCATCATCAGAATCTTAAGTAAAAAACATAAGCATCAAGCACTGAAAAATTTCGACGGGTGAAAGCCAGACCTCGGTAGCCAAGTGGTTAAGGCAGCCGCCCGGAATGCGGAAGGTGCGTGGTTCGATTCCCGCCTGAGGTTGTCGTCTTTTTTCAGTGTTTAAATTTTACTTAAGTATATTTAAGCGTTAATAAAACGCTAAAATATATAAAAAAAACACTTATCATCATAATCATCATCATCAGCTCATTTTATGTCCCCACTGCTGGGGCACGAGAACGGGCATAAACCACCACGCGGGCCCAGTGCGGATTGATGGTTGTTAATAACTGCTAATGCAGCCGGGGCCAACGATTTTACTGCCTTCCGAAGCACGGAGGAGCTCGAGATGATACATTTTCGGTCACCCATCCGATGACCGGCCTTTGCGAAAGTTGCTTAACCTCAGCACTCGCAGACCGGGAGCGTTAACCATTGCCACACCATCGAGCTCCTTCTCCTTTTATTTTAAACGGTGTTAAACACCATTAAGCTAGCGTGGAGAGTTACCATTAGTTTATAAACTTCCCATTGATGGGCTCAGGAATTCCTACTTGACCATTAACGTTGCCCCCTCGGCTTCCATTTACGTCAAAAACAGGAACTCTGAAACACGAAGGAACTCGAGAAAATAAATTAATAGTTCTTACATAAGAATAAATATTATTAACGGGATTATTACCATGTTTTTGTTGTGTTTGTGTAGTGTGTCGAGAATAAATTCGAGTAAATAGTGACTTAGGAGACAGTGGTACGAGTATCGAGCGCAAGAAACGACTAAGGAAGAGGGTAGATCGTTTTGTCTGCTCATAATCACCCACCTGTAATAACTTTAGTACAGCCGTGATCATGGCGCATGCAACTGTGCCGAAATATCAAATACTCAAACACAACAAAAAACATGGTAATGATCCCGTTAATAATAATTATTCTAACTATAACTTTTTAAACCATGATAGTTTATAAAGTTATAGTTCAATCTTACATAGCTTCAAAGCTAACTTACTAAGCTAGTTACATAGCTGCATAGCTAAAGAGGAGCTCGATGGCGCAGAGGTTAACGCGCCCGGTCTGCGAGTGCTGAAGTTAAGCAACTTTCGCAAAGGCCGGTCATCGGATGGGTGACCAAAACCCATCGATAATCGAATCGAAATCTCGAGCTCCTCCGTGCTTCGGAAGGCACGTTGCTCCTGGTTGCATTAGCAGACGTTAACAACCACCAATCCGCACTGGGCCCACGTGCTGATTTATAGCCCGTTCTCCTTATCCATCCATAGGGAAGGCTCGTGCCCAGCAGTTGGGACATAAAATGAGCTGATGATGATGATGATGATGACATAGCTACACGTCGATACCTATTTGTTGGGGTTGGCTGGGGAGAACATGGACAAAACTGGCCAGAGATAGGGAAAGCTGGAAAGATTGGAGGAGGCCTATGCTAGAGGGCACACAGTAGACAAAGAAAATGGTTGAACATCACAAATCTTTTTATTTTTAAATGTTTTCCAAATAAATGGCTATTTTTTTTCAAAATTGTTTTTATTATTATACTCTACAACTACAACGACTGAAAGGTCATTGACTTGATGACACAATGCCTCCCCCAACCGCGACCGCGCCTCACCCGTCACGCAACAACGTCCTGCGGGGGCAAGCGTCTGTTTAAGACGGACTGCTGAACGAAGTCCTTCTTGGTGATTGCTTTTTTAATTCGATAACCGCGGAGTTTTAACGTTTTGCTGTGCTTAATCATAATCAAGTCTTTACTTCTTTTTAGGGTTCCGTACCTCAAAAGGAAAAACGGATAGGATCACTTTGTTGTCCGTCTGTCCGTCTGTCTGTCTGTCAAGACCCTTTATCTCAGGAACGCGAGGAGGTATCGAGTTGAAATTAAAACCATATAGACCAGACCTGCGCTCCCTTGAAGCTGTAAAAAAATCAAATTTCTAAGTCAACGAAAATAAATGATACGGCTTTTTATGTCGCAAAAAAACGTATATTTCGACACTCTCAAGGGAATCAAAACTCATAGGGTACTTGCCGTTGACCAAGAATTGTGAAGTTTGGCAAGTAATATCATATTATACTACAAGTGCAGGGAAAAATCTGAAAACTATACATATTTAATTAAATCACAAAAAACAGGGTCTTTATGCAAGGAACGGGGGTCCAGTAAGTACAAAGCAATACCTTTTAAAAAATTTCTACACCGCTTGAACGGTCGAGTATGATGAAGTGTAAAAAAAATTCTAAACCATATATATACCTACTGATAAATGTCCCTTCCTATGTCATGGGGTCCTTCAAACGAGGCGAGGAGAGGCACCTTGTGGGCTGGCAGAGTGAGGTTGACTGATGCTGCGTCGTTTCCACGCTGCACCAGTTGTCTTCGCGCCTGGACTCCATTTTCACTTAACATCAGGTGGAGTGGAGTAATTTGGCTTAAAGGAAAAATAAATTGTTAAAGTTTCATTCTTTACTTTTTTCTACCATACAGTTACTCTCCTTAAATATAACTCGGTACTTCTAACGTAGAGGGTGCGCTTTTATTTTCAACCTCTAGAAAAGAATCGCGCAGAAATACCTTCAGAACAACAAAAGTTACGTCCATTCAATGAGGTAAATAAACAATTCAAAGTAAAAGGCACTTGCCAAGAAATAGAAAGAGCATTGGGCACTGTTTTCTTTCCAAGTGTAAAATAAAAATAAAAGGAAATGCAAAATGTGTGATCTTTTGTATTTTTTGAAGCATATTAACTATTTTATATAGTTATTTTTTAACATGTTGTGAAACTAAAAAGGTTTAGAACTTTGTTAAAGTTGTGTACGTTTTTTAACCCAAGATTACATAACCAAATAGGGTTGACCTAATAAATAACCCTATTTTTGGAGAGAGTTTGCTAATTGCATCAGACGGCATTTTCAGCTTCACCGGGCTATTTATAACTTAAAGGGTTCCTCAAGCCGTGTGAAACGAATCACCTTCTGAGGTTTTCTAGAGGGAACGGCATCACGCACTAGTGCGTGTCCCCGTGCCCTACTAGGTTCTCAGAAGGGTTCGGCTTGGATCGGGAATAAATAACCCATAATTTGAGTTCTATAAGTATATTATAATTTGAGCTCTTTATGTATATCTTTTTGAGAATAGAATTTATAAAATCTTTATCCTTTTCTATATTAAATGTAATTTTAAATATGTAAATATAACTAGCGGCCAAACGGCGACTTCTTTCTCATAACGTACCGTTGATCTCGAGGAAAATATAGAATTTCTTTATTAGTTGATTTCTAAATGGCTAACACCACTCAAGTTTGACGTTAGCTGGTTTTTAAAATATCTTAAGATTAGTTTAACAGCCATTACGCGCTCGACCCGGTAACTACGAGTATAGATCCGCCGTTCAATTCCCAGGTCGGGCAAAGTGTGATTCGGATAGTTTCGATGCATAGTCCGGGTTCGTGATCACCGAATCGCATTTTACAAGCGTGGTGATTAAGCCAATACCCGTCAATTGTAGCGATTACAATTACAATTACTTGATTACGATTTTTCCCTTCTTCCTATGACATGAGATCTTTCAAACGAGGCGTGAAGAAGCACCTTGTGGACCGGCAGGGTGCTGGACCCTGATGCTGTGTTCTTTCACGCTGCACCAGTTGTCTTCGCATCTGGACTCCATTTCCACTTACCATCAGATGAAGTGGAGTCGTTAGCCGTGGAACGTATACAAAAAACAATCATGAAGACAAGCAATCAATACAATAGCAATCAGACAGTACATATAATAGGCTAATTACTAATTACTCTTCCCTCGTACGCCACTTTACGGTCCTGCGCCATCCTCATTATTTATTATTAGTTAAAGTTCATGTACAGCTTACAATAGCTACTCTCATGAGCACAGATTCTCCCGCACGAGGGACGGGTGCCGTCTAATCCTATTACGCACAGTTCTGAGCCCACTTTAATGTTTGCCGTTTAGGCTAATGTAAACAAGAACTGGGTTATTGACCGGGCTTATGCAGAGATATATTTGTCTTACGCTGTAGTTATAATAATAATAATAATACGCGTCCTTTGGCCTCAGAAGAAGAAGTCTTCCCTCATAAAGGTGTCGACCAGCTTGGTTGTCGGGACTCGCGCCATAAATGTCTTGAAGCTGACATTGTGTCGCGACTCCAGCGCTCCACCCTCACAAGGAAATTTGTCTTCGTCTTGATGTACTCTATCACATGCCCTGCCAGTGCCGTACCGCAACGATTCTGATTTAGCCGGTGACGGCGTATAATATCTTCACGCCAAGTAACTTTACTGGATCGCAAGTTTTCAAACAATATAGAATACTGCCTACTACTACTATTTTGTTAAATAAACTTTTCATTAAATAATTCATTCATTCATACTTTATCAAAAAAATGTAGATGCTTTTTTGTAATTAAAATTTAATAAAGACCATAGGTTCTGATACAAAAACACGGGTTTTAGCAAGGAAGGGAAAAGTGTTTTGCTAAGGAGTTAGAAGTTCTAGTTTTTAGGTGTGCAGCGCAGGGTAACAGAGAGTCTTGTAAAGTCAAAAGGTGAAGACTGGCCGGAGGAATTTGCCGTAACATAACATGTTCGATGCGAGCATCCGCAAGGCCAGTATCGTGAGCCGAGCCGCTCGTTTCGAGCTTCGCCGTGTTATCGGGCTCGCCGTAAATGGTGCACACGCCTGCTCATCAGACTACCTACCTCAAACCGTCAAATTTTCTCAATAGACTTTGAACACTTTGAACTTTATGTATATGGCTTATGGTTGAACATTTATTGACGAAAATTTGACAGTTTAGGTAAGGTTTTTTTTTATATATTTACGGGTAAGCACAGTGCTTTGATCTCACCTGATGTTAAGTGATGATAGGGCCAATGATGGAAGCGCACTTCATCCGGGATCCTCAACTAGTGAGGTACTGGCTATCTTATCTCTAGCTGCCGGAACACAACAATGCTACAAACATTGATGTTATGGCGACATATTTAGGTTGATGGGCGTCTGTACGTTATGGTTACGATACGAATATTCCCTCGTCAGTCGCCATCAAAATATGTATCTAAATTTAAATACTACAACGACTCAAAAGTTACTTCGAGATGTAAAAGACTAGACTAGGCTCCAATTGTGAATAATATAATATAAAACTCCGACAGAAATGTTTGATGGCGCAGACTGTAGCCACAAAGTAAGGATAGCGCAGAAGGTAAGCTTCATAAAAACGCGCTCGAGCAACGCACACATAGACAACCTCTCACGGCTACGGAATCTCGCAACTGCGCTCGCACTGTTCCAAACTGTTCAGAAGTTCTGTCATAAGAATAAACAATAAGTAGAACGGAAGCTTCTTTGACCGAGTCCTACACGCCGCCATTTATATACCTACTTCCCCCTTCACGTCGTTACGCCCCTCTGTCGTCCAGCCGCGTTGCCAGGGTTGCTTACTGTTGAATATTGCTTACGTCTAAAAATAATATCGCTAAAATATAAGTTTTTATTAATTTGAAATCATTATTTAATTTATAAATTATTATGTTACGAACCTACCTACATAGATACTTATAATTATTAAGTTATAGTATGTACCATACCAAATAAAGCCATTTAAGTAAATATTACTTACTTACCTACAAATATAAAATACAGAAAACGGAAATATAATATAAAGTACGGAACGCACAAACAGGCAAACATGACGCCCCGGTCGTGTCAGCCCGACTAAGCATACTGTTTAACAAGTACTCATAAATCGCGATCTTGAGCCCGTCCGGAGCTGGAGTTTCCATTCTACTACTGTGTTATTGTTTATTCTTATGGTTCTGTGTCCGTAAGAGGATCTATGTGTGTTTCGCTCGATCCGGTATGTATTAGCGTACTTTCTGGGTCTCCTTATTTAGTGTTGTAGCAAACATTGAAGCAATTACGCCAATTGCAGTGGATAGTGGCCGTCGGCAAGTTTTGAGCTACCAGCACAGTTTCAAGCTACTGGCGTAGTTTCAAGCTACTGGCGGAGTTCCGAGCTACTGCAGTTTTAGCCCGACGTCCGGTGCATGAATTGAATTTTGATATTAATAGGATATTGGCTCGACCGGAGCGAAGCGTCGACGATTGAATATTGAAGTGTTTTGTTTGGTTAAAATGCTTTTGTTTTTGAACAAAGTCACAGGCGTTTTTAATATACCTACAATTTAAGTTGTATTGTATAGAAGACTATATTTTCATTTATGTTTGTTACCTTCTGTTAAGTTTTTGTTTATTCTTTGTTAATACAAACTTTGTGATCGAACTATTATGTAAATACAATAGTTTTAGAGGAAGTTTTTCGCCGCAGTTTTGCTTGCAGAAAATTCAGCCTGTCACAAAAACCACAAACATCCCGACCAAACAACAGGTTTCCTTAGGTTTCGTCTCCTTTCCTTTGTGTTACTCTAGGACATATTTTGTTTCAAAATAATACATAAAAACACAACTTATCTTATCAAACAAAAACAAAATTAAAATTAAACAAAGATACAACTCCAACTGTAGGCTAATGAGACGTTTGCTGTTATGTTGATATATTATATTTGCGTACCAAACATAGAAATTTGCGGAGCCATTTCTTCGTGTATGGGGTACAGCCTTTTCATATACGATAATGTTAAATAAATTACCGGCTTGCGCTTGCGGCTTTGCTCTTGGGCGAACATTGCTCTGTCATTACGAGTATACTAAATAAAAGTCCATGTCACATGACTTTCTATAGAATATTCTGTTTCGGGGATGATCTGGGGCATTTTTTTTATGTATAAATTGTATTAGATAGTTTTTAAGAGTCTAGTTTTAAGTAAGCAGTTTAATTTACTTTGTAAATATTGCGTAAAATTATATATAACCAAAATCATAAATATGGGATATAATTCTGTCTTACGTGTGCACACTGAGCTCCTCCTAAACGGCTGGACCGATTTTGATAAATCTTTTTGTGTGTTCGAGTGGATACTTTAGATTGACGATTAAATCCGGTAGGTGGCACTGCAATAAAGTTGAAATAAAGGTGAAACCATCATGGGATACCAGTGTCCACTTAAGCGGACGAAGTCGCGAGCAGGCCGTTATAAATAAGTATTGTTCACCTAACAAGATACTGACAGAGTCTCATAAACGCTTTTCGTCACAGTATTAAACTTCTTTTTTAACTGTCACAGGCCCTCGGGGCACTCCAGAGAATTAACTTCCAAGTTGGAAACGGAACGGCAGCTTTATTATGAGCTATTGCCGCGGAGTTCGCGATGTAATCGGAAAACCTTTTGGTTTTTTTGTTCCTCATTTTCCCGAATATAATGTCTTTGGGCTTCGCTGTTCCAGTCCCCTGGTTTTATGAATAATCAGCTCGGGAACCTTTTGCATTGTAATTAGGAAAGGCTTGTTTGTTTTTACCGCTGTTGTGTTCAAGTGCTACACCGCGAACCCTGGAGGGTTCGATACCCAGCAGACATATTGTACTCGATTGGTGATACAATACCACGTTTTGGTATGGTTAAAAATATAAACTAAGTATACATTTTTAAAGGGTTTTTGTAAGTGTTTTTTATTTAATAAAAAACACTTATCTATAACGCAGCTTCATCTTAACCGAATGTTCAAATATTTGTAAAAATATTTCTTTCGGATCTCAGAGGTGAAAAACTTCTAAGATTGATGAAGCAATGTTGACTAAAAAACATAAGCATCAAGCACTGAAAAATTTCGACGGGTGAAAGCCAGACCTCGGTAGCCAAGTGGTTAAGGCAGCCGCCCGGAATGCGGAAGGTGCGTGGTTCGATTCCCGCCTGAGGTTGTCGTCTTTTTTCAGTGTTTAAATTTTACTTGGGTTTTTGTAAACTCGCCATAAAAGTAAACACGCCACGTTTTTTAAACTTTCGCGTTCCATAGGTAAACAAAGAATTTAAATGAGAAATAACGCGAACTAAACTAAGTAGATAGACAAAGTTAATCTATTATTAATAATAATTGAAAATATTTTTTTTTCTTTGTCCCATACCATATTATGTTTTTGTTATATTTCAATTCTTTGAAATATTTTTACCTATTTATTATAGGTATTTTTTTTTAGGTAAGGACTTGATGGCTCAGTGGTTAACGCGCTCGATCTGCGAGTACTGAGGTTAATCACTTTCGCAAAGGCCGGTCATCATCAGCTTATTTTTTATGTCCCCACTGTTGAGGCACGAACCTCCCCTGTGGATGGATAGGGAGAACGGTTCATAAACCACCACGCGGGCCCATTGCGATTGGCAGGTAGTTGACTGCTAATACAGCCGGGACCAACGGCTTAACGTGCCTTCCGAAGCATGGTGGATCTCGAGATGATACATTTTTGGTCACCCATCCGATGACCGGCCTTTGCGAAAGATGCTTAACCTCAGCACTCGGGGACCGGGCGCGTTAGCCAGAGCACCATTGAGCTCCTCAGGTTTATACTGAAGTATAAATGTATCGTAATGTATGTATCTCTAGGTTTATCAGGGTGGCAGGGTAATATGTGTGCCTTTATCTCGCTGATAAAGCCAATGATGGAAGCGCACTTCACCCGAGATTCTCAACTAGTGAGGTACTGGCTATCTTATCTCTAGCTGCTGGAACACAACAATGCTACAAACATTGATGTTATGGCGACATATTTAGATAAGATGGTGGTAGCTAGCCAGGCGGACAAACAAGCTCTACCACCAACCAAACCGAGTAGACAAACATGTACCCCCCGCTGGGAATCGAACCCGGGACCTCTGGGTCTAAACCGGTGATCTTAGCCACTAGACCACAGAGGCGGTTAAAAGCGGCTAAAAGTAGTAGGTAGTTGTGCAATTAGACTAAAGAAAACTAATAACAGATCCTCTAGTAGATATAAGATACTAACAAAAGTGTTAAGCGAACAGACTATAATACAACTAAGTACATTAAACATTAAAAATAGTATGGTAAGTAATATTCTATCACATAAAAATATCACATAATAATTATATATATTTTTTTAAACTTTTCAACACTCACACCAATTATCTAGCCCAAGAGAAGCTTCGTTATGAAACTCGTTAAATGGTTACTAGACAACGGATAAACACATACTTAAAATACTTAAATACATACTTGTTATACATAGAAAACACCCAGACCCGAGACAATTTAGAAAAAAATAATTTCTAAATTGACCCGACCGGGGATCGAACCCGGGATCTCAGAGATGGCGACACCATGAAAACCGGTGTACAAACCACTCGACCAAGGAGGTCGTTAATTATATAAGTAGTAGAAATTACAAAAAAATACTATTGACGCTAATATGAATTTAGTTTAACAAAGTATTAAATCTCTGCCAACCCACTCGCGACTTCTACAATTTTTGGCTTTTAATTAAGCACGACTCGATTCAATATCCGCCAACCAGAAAGAGGTGAATTCGAGACTATAGACAAGGGAATAAAACTTTTTGTGAGTTCAATGCGATCTCTTGTTGGAAGTGGCGAATGATTTCCTCTAATTAAACCGGGCGTGAGCTGGAGCGGAGTGCTCTGCATTAGAGTTGGGTAACTCCGGACTTACTGTATATCCAGGAGATATATCCGGATGTGCCGGTCCTGAAAGTAGTTTGTTAAGTATCGGCTACTGAAAATTTGAGGTTTGTAAAATGTTTATGATTTGTTTATATAATTTTAACGCAAATTTTGTTGCGAAACAAATTACAAAAACACAATGTTGAAAAAATTTCCACGATTTTCAGATGTTGTATTGTCGATTTTTAGTTGTTGACATTGAATTGGCGCCTTTGGCTTTCAAAGTAAAAAAGTAAATAGTGTTGAATAATTTCGGCGGGCTGGTTAGAGCCACGATAGCTCAATTGGAAGAGCACCTGACCCGGTATGTCAGAAGGGTGCAGGTTCAAATCCTGCTCGTGGAATTTTTTTCAACATTGTGTTTTTGTAATTTGAGGTTTGTGTTTTGTTTTATGTTTTTTTGAGTACCAAGGTATAGGTATATAGTAATAAAATAACTGTATTGTGTTGTATTTATATTAAAAGGAGGCAAACGAGCAGGCGGGTCACCTGATGGAAAGTAATCACCGCCGCCCATGGACACCCGCAAAACCAAAGTAATCGCAGATGCATTGCCGGCCTTGGGGAAGGAGTTAGATCTTGAGGAGGTAGTAGGAATTGGGAGGGGGGAGGGGTGAGAGATGGGTCTCTGGTACTTTCTAATACCGGACAAAACACAACAGCAACGAGGGCCATTGTTTCACGCCGATATTCTGTGAGAGGGTGGTATTACGCAACGCAGCGTGGCTCTACCACTCAGAAAACATACTAGACATATCCAGACATATCCGGACATATCCAGGACTGGATATATCCACCAATCTACTCTAATTACTCCTATTACTCGCTCGCTGCGAAGCGTTTCTCTTACGAACGTAGTTACTACAAAAAGTGAGCAAAAGTGAGAGCTTATAGCCTATGTTATACGAACAACGTTCTAAGTACAGTAAATACTTATTGGAGATTATATAAGGATGTTATTGCGTCGGATATACAAAGCTTTTATGAAAAATGCTAACTCAATATCTAAACGCGACTCTCATCATTTGAAAGACTAATAGAGATTGTTAGAATTTTATTAGGTCAGATATATTAAAATGTGTAATTCCGTGCTCCGGAAGGCACGTAAAGCCGTTGGTAAGACAGTCGTTAACAACCACTGGGCCCGTTGGTTGGTTTTTGGCCCGTTCTCCTTGTGGTGTTTCCATATCCAGGATAGGCTTGTGCCTATCCGATACCTATAGGTATGCTAACTGGATATATATCTTTGTCCGGAAGGATATGGAGTGCCTTCAATCTTTTTCCAAAGTTGTTTTGCGCAAGTCTACTCTGGATTAAACTAAAGAGCTTTTTTGTGAATTTCTCGTTAGTGGTCGATTAATTTAGCAAGTGGTGCTCGGGATTTACTAACTATATATAAAGCTCGACTGTGCAGAGGCTTATTCCTCTTCCGCGTTGCGATATTGCCAGTTAAGCAACTTTCGCACTGTCTTTTCATCAGATGGGTGGAAGTTTTCTCCGTTAACTGTGGAAGGCACGTAAAGTCGTTAGAACTCGTTTAAACTTACTAACCCACAAAGCCCAAGCGTGGGTTAAGGTCCATGATTTCCATGTCGTTCCATTATTTATGTGGGAAGGCCTGTCCCAGCAGCAGCGTGCCGTTTATATGATGGTGATGATGATGATGATGATAATCATCATACTAATATTATAAAGAGGAAAGCTTTGTATTTTGTATTTTTGTTTGTAACGAATCAACTCAAAAACTACTAGACCAATTAAAAAATTCTTTCACCATTGGAATGCTACATTAGCGGTGAGTACTTAAAATAGGCTATATTTTAAAAAAATGTCTACCCGTGCGAAGCCGGGACGGGCCGCTAGTTAAATATAAAAATAATGTAAAGTAAGATCTACCCGCGTTTATTTTACACATTAGTTTTAATTAATGTTTATCCTGACGTTTCGACGTTTTGACGTGTACAAACTGGACTGCGACTGTGGGCTCTCCTACATCGGGCAAACAAAGAGAACTGTAGGAACCTGCGTTAAAGAACATATAATATAATACTATTTTATTTTTATTTTATATCTTTATAATGTAATTAATTAGTTGAATTAATTATTATTTGTTTAAATGTAAAATTTTAAATGTATTGTTCGTATTGTTTTTATATAACATTATTGTCTGCTCAGTAGATGTTAAATAGTATGTATATAATTAAGGGTTACAACCTAGTCTTAAGTCCCAAGACACCGTACTCGTAGAACAAGGGTACGAAGAACCGGTTCACACTCGTTCTACACCAGGTACAGACATGTACCTGGGCGCTTCTCTCCTCCTCCACGGCCCGGTCAACCCGAGCCGAGGTCCGTGCCTTTAGAGGCGCCCTCGGGTTGCTCCGCTCCCCGATCCGATCCGAACCCTTCGGAGAATCTAGTAGGGCACGGGGACGCGCACTAGTGCGCGATGCCGTTCCCTCTAGAAATCCTCCGAAGGTGATTCGTTTCACACGGCTTGAGGGACCCTTTACGTTCCTCGCCGCCCCCAAACAAGCCCGGTGAAGCTGAAAATGCCGTAGAGGCAATCAGCAATCTCTCTCAAAAAAAAAATTGTCTTAAGCTTTTAATATCGCATGTTGTTTTGTAACCTTTTGGTGGCTGTCACCTGTTTTGTGCATCAGAATAAATAAATAAATAAATATAGCCGACGTCAAGCATAGGCGTGAAAATAAGTCTGCAGTATGCGAACATTCGCTAGACGGGCCCAACCATGACATCGGATTTCATAAACCACAAATACTCGCTAGAGAACAACTATTCATCCCTATAATGATACGCGAGGCTGTTGAAATTAAAAAACATCCTAATTGTAATAGAGAAGGTGGTTGGAATCTACCACCAGCCTGGGATCCCATCATACAAAATATTAAATCCCAGCCCCAGCACCATACTGCCAGACCAAAAGATACTGTAAGCTCTTTCTGCGTAAAACGGAACGCACCTGATTAAATTTAAATGAGGGTATACAAGCTACTAACTAATTATGAGACGACCAACACCTCAGTCTCCCTGTGACCACGGAAACCCTGGAAAGGGTTCGAAACGTCAGGATAAACATTAATTAAAACTAATGTGTAAAATAAACGCGAGTAGATCCGTAAAAGTTGCTTCATTCCAATGTGAAGTGTTCGCTTAAACTTTAGAAAACAATGTGTAAAGTAAGATTCCAAAGAAAGTCAATTCTGATGAAGCCTTGCTTAGGTAATACGTTTACTTTATAAATGTACATACACATAATTTTTTACAGTGTCTGCTAACTCGCATCTCTATATTTTCACAAGAGAATATAATTTGACTAGGCTTTTTGGTTTGAAAAAACGTCAACCTCACTGGAATAAACATTTCCAAATGATTACGGTTAGGCACGCCGGCCGTACAGAATTCAGGACGAATTGAAAGAGACTACAGTATTTTCAACACAAAACCTTAGCTTCGGGCGAGACGATAACATCAAAGGGAGATTCATTTAATATTTTAAAACAAATTAGGTACGCTTTATCTTTTAGACATATTGCGTAGATCTTATGAATATGTAGATGGGTAGGTGAATATGTGAATGCCATTTTGTATTAAACATTTTATTCATTTGCTCCTTTTGTGTACCGGAGACTAATTTTTACAACACGATATCAATACGAGATCTCCTTTTTTTCTTATCACTGGTAACTTTCTTTTGACACCGAACATTCTTGAAAAGTATGTACCTTCATTATGAATATGTAAATGATGCATAATTTATTACATTTCATAGTGTATTTCATGTCCCGATCAGATTCAAAAATCGCCCTGATCTCCAAACTTCAGTATAGATGAAGATGATTTGCTCGTTTATTTTTATTCAAGTAGAAAAACAAAAACCGAACATCACTTAGTCCGTTTCCAAAGGTCTCATGACGTTATTCCTAGCTTAGACTTTCCATTCATGAAACAACCGCGATTCGTTTATATAGTGTTTACTTAAAGAAAAACAATAAATGACAACAACAAGATTAAGATTATCTTATCTTAGTGGGCCTGAAGAGGTTTTCTTCACCCTTGTGCAACCCTATCCTTTGACTCTCTAAGGAAAACCTCTTTTAACTATGGTTGATCTATTTAGCAATTGCTTTGTATACCTACGGAGGATTGTATCATTATTCTCATTTTGGTGGGTGGTGAGCTTAGTTGCACGTTAGCAGTTAATATTATGATACGATGGGGCTAACTTTTCCCACTAAAATAAAGCTTTGAATAAATTTAGAAAGCCAGTCCTTTAGTAGTTTATAATTAAGTGACAGGTGCCTTTTCATTGAGCAATTAAAAGACGGTGGGTAAAAGAAACGATTTTAATTTAACGAAGTAAAATAACTTAACAGTAGCGTCTGATTTGATTAAATTAGATTTTGTTAAATTAAAATAGGTTCTTAAGCCTATTTAAATCAAAGAATACAAGCTATATTTATAAAACTCTTTTTCAACTTTCTAAACGTCCAATAAACCTAAGATACTCGTACAAAGAAACACAATTAACTTTTCAAAGATGGTAAACCCAACAACACGTTGATTAAAAGGCTCAATAGGGGCTTGATTATTGTTTGAGGGCCACTTTATCGCACAATTTCAGAAGCTCATTAACCACAATCAGTTTTCATGACCTCTCGCGTAGTATCTGTGCTGATGAGGTGTAGGGAGGGTATTTTAAAAATATTTTGCGAGGAAAAAGGTTCTGTTGGAGCAACAAAACATTCGGTTGTATTTTTTATAAAAGAGACTTTTCACTTTCTTTTTTGTGAAGACATTATTTGAGGTCTTTATTAAAATGTACTACTAAAATTACAAGCACTGTGTTTCGTTTCTAAACTTACACTCTTTTAAATACTTTAATTTATATAAAGTAAGTAAATAGCCTATGACCGTCCCACTGCTAGACAAAGGCATTTCAAAGATGGACATCTTTAAAATCAAGTCGTCACTAGAATGCCGTGTAAGCTTTTAATAGGCCTGCACATATGTCATTTTAAAAAGCAATGATTTGTTACCTACTTTTATGTGTTTTATGTGTTTAGCTTACGTTATTAATTAAATAAATAAATCACTACAATTTATAGGTAATGCCTTATTAGTGTTATTATAACTACTTTAAATTGATACTCGCTGACATAATTTTCAGGTTCGGTGTTATTTTTTCTCGGCTATGTTTATTTATTTATTACTCGTATATTCTATTTTACTTTATTTTTAATATATTATATACTACCGTGTATAGTTTATTGTATTACTGCACCCACTTCCTAATTACTAATAGATACTATTATATTTTAATCACCTGTGTAATGGTCTTCTTCTTAGCCTTACTCAACCATTTTGGTGTAGGCCTCCTTCAAACTACGCCATGTGTGTCTATTTTGGGCCTTGTGCACCAAGTTCGATCCGGCCGCCTTCTTGATGTCGTCTCGCCAGCGCATTTGAGCTCTTCCAGGTGGACGTTTTTCACCCCAGGGTCTCCACTCGACGAGATTTTTGCACCATGAGTATTTTTTTGTAGCGACGTGTCCAGCCCATTCCCACTTGAGTTGGGCGATCTTCTTGAAAACGTCGGTGACTTGACTTTGTTTACGAAGCCAAGTGTTGGTTTTGTGATCTCGCAGTGTGATCCCGACCATTTTCCTTACTATTGCTCTTTGGGCCACTCATAACTTATTGAGGATAGTTTTGGTAAAAATCCACGTCTCTCCATAGCAAAGTACGGGCTATTTCCCTGAACGCAATTTCTATTTAAGAGTAGGCAGTCCAAGTTAGACGGATTCGTCTGTCGATTTCATAGGCTTGGTTGTCTTTAACCATCTTAATCTTTTGACCCAAGTACACATACTTTTTGACTGCTTCTATTTCATTGTGAAGAACTTTGATGATTGTATCGGTATACAAAGAGTTGGTCAATATTTTTGTTTTTTCTAAGTTCATTTCCAAACCGGCTCTCAAAAAAGCGTCAGTTAGTTATTGTATCTTACATTGAAGATCTCCAGGATAGTCTGAGAGGAGCACAATACCGTCTGCAAAACGCAAATTGTTTAGTCGACTGCCAGTTATGTTAAGGTCACGGTTACTCCAGTCCAGTTCTTTAGAAACATTTTCTAGTTCCTAGACTAGACTTAGGGTTTAATAAACTCACCCGCTTGCCTAAGATGTATTGGTGAGTGAGTAGTAGTGTGGGATGTGCAGAGCTCAAATGACTACAACATTGCCCAGGGGGGACGACCTGCGCAGTAGGCTACGCAGGTCCGCCGTGATATCCCACGGCGGGGACGTGTGCAAAGACTTTAATGGTGCGCGTCGTTAGTTCAACTCCTGGGGTCAGCCTATCCGAAACCAGAGAACTTCAGGCTCTTCGCTCTTGAGGACGTTGCCAAACTTATGGCATCTATCTTTACAGAGGAGGAAAAGTGAAAGGATGGGGTTGCACAAAAGATTAGAAGTGTTACTGGGAGAGGAAAACCTCAGCAGGCCCCACTAAGATAAGATAAGATAGTTCAGCTCTGCACCTCTGAACGTACGCTACGGACAATACTTAGCATTTTGTAGATGAACTTCCTTCAACTGGAAGCACAGCGCCGAGACCCAAGCACCAGACAGCCTTGCTCGTTTTCAATAATGCCGCCTATTTTGTTCTTGGCCTCTATGTAATTTTTTAAAATCTATTTCTTTGTGTGAAATAAAAGTAAATTCAATATTAATATTCTTTCGCCATAACAGCTGTGATGAGTTCCGAAAGATAAGTATAGTTACACCGTTGGCTACGGTAGCCGCCATCAGATATTACACTTCGAGCCGGAACAGCAAAGCAAAACTATGCTGTATTATATCTTACGGGTAAGGACTTGGTCTGCATCTCACCTGATGTAAAGTGATGATAAGGCCGAAGGTGGAAGCGCACTTCACCCGGAATCCTTAACTACTGAGTCACTGGCTGTCTTATCTCTTGCTGCCGGAACACAATAAGACTACAAACATTGATGTTAAGGCGACATATTTAGATAAGATGGTGGTAGCTAGTCAGGCGGGCAGATAAGCCCTACCACTACCCTACCCCCGCTGGGAATCAATCCCGAGATCTCTAGATGTTAACCACTAGACCACAGAGGCGGTTTGGAAGCATAAATAGGTATTAAAGTGATAGTATATTTAGTCTACTTCTGGATGACGATAGGCAGACATGTCAGTGCCGGTGCGAAATACAACATTTATCTAGAGTGCTTGCAATTCCCCAAAGATCTCGTCGGATGCACAAATAGATTTAGACGTTGCTTAGTGCTGTATAAAAGCGACTTCCAGAATACGCTTAGGCGGTCAGGTGTCGAAAACAATTCAGGGGATCTAGTGCGAGCTTTGTTTGCCATTCGATGACATAAATAAAGTTGGTATGGCAAAATTTTACCGCTTCTCGTTTCTCAGCAGCAGGCACAGCTTCAATGTCATACATACATACATACATATAATCACGCCTCTTTCCCGTAGGGGTAGGCAGAGACCACTTCTTTCCACTTGCTACGATCCTTACATACTTGTTTCGCTTCGTCCACTTTCATTATTCCCTTCATACATGCTCTTCGGTTTAGGGTACTCTTGACCTGGCCTTTTTTCAAGACGTCCCTGATTTGATCTCGAAACGTCCGCCTAGGTCTACCCCTACCAACACTTTCATTCACACTCGCCTTATACACTTTTTTCGTCAATGTCATACCAATTCTTATTTCATTAGGAGATTGTTTTTTGTTTTTTTTTACCACTGTTGATCTGCATACAAGCAAACGGGACGTAAATATCTGCAATAAATAAATAACAGATGCACTCAAGTCAGGAAATTCGTAAAACGCTATTTATTTAAAATCTAGATATTTATAGGAATGAAACAATGTAATTTTTAAAATAAGTACTTATTATGAATAAATGAAAAAAAAAACAATTTGTAAATAGTTTTTTGGATTTTTTTGCAATCTACGACAATTTCTGCATTATGGAAACAATGACATTGTTGCAAATAACTTTATTCTACTACAACATATTATTATATTTTTCCCGGCGTTGTACTAGGGTTCGACACCATATTAAACCCAGTCTTCACCTACACAACTTTCGCCGCCAAAAAATAACATAGTTTATCATTGAAATTTTACGGGTTGAAAGCCGGGATACTGGTGGTCTGTATTCTATTGATGCTAAAGACTAAAATCAGTTGCTGACCCCTATGTTTAATGGTTCGAGGGGGAAAAATCGTTATGTTGTATACTTTTTTGTATGATCTGTGTGAATAAGTGAAGCGGGTGTTGCCAGCACTTTCATAACAAAATCGAGGCCTGAGCGATAGGAAATCCAAGCAATTCCATGCAAGGAATTAAAGGAAACATTCCATTAACATTACGTTATACGATCAGCGGTTTATTGTAATAATATTTGATTAGGTCACTCTAGGGGCAACCCTTAGCAACTTATTAGGACAATGTAAATAAAGGAGGAAATCTTTACATTCCGGGTTGTCCCATGTGCCGGGTGAGAGTAAACACCTTTTTGCTAGATATATTCATGTTGGGTTATTATTGCCCGGTTTTGCGCTGATAAAATATTTATTTCGGACCGAATCTCTCAGCTCGGAGACGCATTTTTTTAAAAGGGATAGCGGGATAGTGTTTTAGGATAGAATGGTTTTTTGTTTGTGTCGAGGACAATAACTTTATACTTGGAAAGTCAGTGAACTGCTATAAAGTATCGGGAAATAATTTATTTGTATTACAAAATAAACATTTGGTCAGCAAAATTATTATTTGCTCAGCAGAATTATACAATCGGTCAACATAAGAAATCCTTACTGTTGGTTAGGTTAAGTAATTTTTTTTCCCGAGCGAAGCGCTGTATAGCTAAGGCCAGTCACGGAAGGGGGAGCGGCATAAGACTGCTGTTCAGAATAATATAAGTTGCAGACTGATTTAGAAATATTTGCTAACCATAAGTTGCTGCCCAACTAGCATTTTTTTGCTAATAAAAATACGAATACTTTGCTTACCGTTTAAATAACACCACAAAGTATCATTCATTTAGATTAAATATAGTAAATAGGTAAGATAATACAAAAAGAAGAAAATAAAAGAAAATATAATAAGATTTTTATATCCACTAACGCGTTGTTTCTGAATCGCTCTGTTGTATTTTTTTGTAGGATTTATGAATTTCTTTATCGTGCTCGGTGGCGTGCCCTTGGAGAGGCCTATGTCGAGCAATGGACTAGTGTAGGCTGATTTTGAATTATTTTAGCTTTCTATTAAAGCCATTCCATAAAAACAATTCTATAATTTCTTTTTTATTATAAGATCGCTTCTGATGTTAGTAGTATATTTAGTGACTCATATTTATCCTGACGTTTGAACCGTTTGCAATCTTTACAGCCCGGACCAAGTAAAGGGTTCGAAACTTGTTTTAGGCTAACTTCACGCTTACTCGCAAGCGTGAAGTTAGTCTAAAACGAGTTTTTATTTACCTATCCCAACTTTAGCGTTCGTTACAAGGAACGCATAAGCATATCCTTCAAAACTAACGAAGCACTAATAATAGTAGTATGAGCACTCGTACATTATGTACTTACAAGGCAAATAATTTGGATAACTCCCAAGCACCCTCAAAGGAATAGTAGAAACAATGCGGCCTCATAAATATGCAGGCTTCGCTTCGGCACTAAAAATGGACCCATTCTCTGTGTCCATACAACGTTGTCTGATACCGCGTACGCTCGCGTAATACTGTCCCTATTCAATTAAATGCTTTACTACTTTCATTTTTGTACAGACTTTTTGGAGCAGTTTATTTTTGGAAAGAGTTTGGTATATGGTACAGCAAGCCTCTACGTACAGCCTAGTGTCTTTCTTCTGTGGTGCAGCGTGACCGGACTGAAACTAAAAGTTAGGAAAAGTGTTGAAAAATTCCTCTGCCATACAGAGTCGAGTGCTCGGGAGACGGTAATGTCAGAACCCGCTCGTGGAAAAAAAGACATAACACTTTTCCAAATTATAATTTGTTCGCAGCAATATTTGCGTAAAATTAAAGGTAACCATAATTATAACTAAAGGTTCCTCAAGCTGTGTGGTCGAACATGCACAGAGAGTTTCTAGCGGAGATGGCACCGCGCAAGCGGGTGTCCGTTTCCTACTAGATTCTCCGAGGCATTTTATTGGAATCGTTAGGAGCAGCACATGGATAACATACCAATTATAATCTTTAACTTCCACACTATGAATAAAGAGTAGGTAAAATTTGTTTGTGTGCGCGCGGTAATATAGAAATGCCACGCTGGTAGGTTCATAAATTTATATATTTATTATGCACTATAAAAAAAAATCACATGTTAATTAAACAATTAAACATCACAATTAAACAAAATCAAACTTCTTAAAATATGAAAATAAAAAAATTATATTTAAAATTTTTTGCTTCTTTTTGTAACACCCTCTTTTTTGCCGCCAGCGACCTCGTCAGCAGAACATCGGCGGGGTGCTGCGGCGCGAAGGCAACTGGAAGTGTTTCCTGCTGACCCTCATGATCGCGGGCTGCCTCGGCTCCGTGGCCTGGTGTTCCACCGCCGAGATCGACCGGGACCTTATCGATTTCAGCTCGTAAGTCTGAGGAGTTAACGCTCGTTTTTCTCTAATCATCACCATTATCACTCATCACCAGCTCATTCTATGTCCCCACTGCTGGGGCAGGAGTCTTCCCTTTGAATGGAAACACAACAGGGAGAACGGCTATATATGTGTGTGAATTAGTGGTAGTTAACGACTGCTAATGCAGCCGGAACCGATAACTTTACGTGCGTTCCGAATCACAGAAGGGCTTGTTATAATAGATTGCTTGCATTCTTATGGCCAATACAACGCTTTTGTAATCATATTAGCGTCGTAAAAATCTACCGCGTTAGGTCTATATGCTTATCTGCAAAATATTGCGAGTGGTTCAGTCGACTGCCCAGAATTATTGGAGCGTATTGGTCTTTGGGTTCCGAGCGCTGGAGCCAGAAGATATTGTTCGCTATACATCCCCGCGGCAAAGACGAATTACAGGTAAAATTCATACATTGCGAGGGCGAGTGGGTGTTTCAATGAAATAATAAAATGTAATGACGTCGACTTATTCGGAACGTCCGTTGATCATTCTAAGCGTTTACTTGCAAACAACTTTTTTAATAATTAAACTTTATATTCTCATTCTACTTATACCACAAGCGTTAATATAATATAATAATTAATTAATTTCTGTGGAAACTTGTAAATGGCCCTCAGTAATATAGTTACATGTTATACTTTTATTTAGCTGTAAGTTTTCCTTAAAATGTATAAAATAATAAAATCTTGGTCACCAGTCCTATAACCGGCCTTTCACCTTCTAGTCTCATCCTTCTAGTTTTATTCAAACACTTCAGATCCAAGTCAAAGTGCTTACTGTAACCAACAATAGTCATAATCTATTTATTTATTGAATCATGTTGGTATGGTACATAAATATTACTATATACTTTATTATTATCAATAGATTAAAGTTTAGCAATAACAAATACATTTAACTTCACTATATTAAAACTTCTTAAAGCAATAACAATCGCTGATCGCAAATACAGATCATAATTGGTTTTGTCTGTCGTTTTGTGTAAGTATTTAATAGACTACCAATTTACTTTCACCAATGTATTCTCGGTGTAATATTTTTTGATTCTATATGAGGTTATTTAAATAATATCTATTATAATTACATATGCTGTAGATTAACTTAGTTTTTTTTTATATAATCAAAAGTTTAAATCAACGGGTTATAGTACTCCCTTGCGACAACCGGTCATAAATTACAAATGTGTATAAAGGTATTTACCCACTACGCCATTCGAGACGGAATTCAAATTCAATGAATTCGAAATCAAATACAGATAAGTCATGATTACGAATGGAGGCATTCAGTCGGCTGGGTGACGCAATCACGAGTAAACACGCTTGTTTTCAAGAAGGGCAGTCTCAGGAGATTGCCGCTTGGTCGGCTTTGTCACATTATTTGACACCGTTATTTACAACCCTTGTACCTTCCTTCGAATGGATCTGAGTGTAGTTTCACTTTGGGTTCTTTGTTTGAATTTTACATAGTCGTTTAGGAAACCTTAAAAAAAAAAGGTTAAAAAGGTTTCAATCTTGTATTGACAGCGAAAAGTGTAAAAGCTTTTTGTTAAAATGGACGAAATTAAATAAAATGCAAGTGCAACATAGATTGCGGGATTCGGCATTTAGTAACGTTGTAGAAAAAATCGTTAAAAATTTTAAGCGTGCTTAACGTGTTTGATTTCAAAACGTGTTTGAGTTCAAAAATTAACGTGTTTGGTTTTCGCCCAGAGTAGACTTACGAACCGATGGCATAGTGACATTCACAAGAGCTACTTGTAGCCTAAACTGAATAAATGATTTTGAATTTTGAATTTTTTGAAGGTTTTCGTTAATAAGCTTAATTTATACTAGAGCGATGTAAAGATCTGTCTTTATAAAGCGACACGTGCGTCCCGAGTTTTCCCACAAGGGAATCGCTCGGTAAGTCCAATTATTACTGTTACGTCCATATTCCCGGAGGAGCGGCGCGTCCCGCATCGCATTACACGATACCGTTACAGGCGAACGGCGCTGCGGGACAATTCTTGATTGTATACTCCCACTATACTGCTGACGTCAAGCGGTTCCAAATTCAAATATGAAAGGTTTTTTATTTAGTGAAGGCTTCGATCAATTATTATTATGATCTGGAACAAAAATGCATCTCGAAAGTCCTGATTGCTCATACCTATACATTTAAATTTCGAATAACAACATCTGAATAAATATTGGATAGCATCAACAACTTACTTACAACAACAACAAGTCTAACACCCGTGTTTATAAACAAGCCATTACTTAGCAATTACTTTGTTCTTAGAAATGTCACTAAGATAATTTAATTTTATATACAAGTAACGTTTAAATTAGAATAGAAGTTCTCTTATTCAATTAAATAAAAGTATTATTGTTATTATCAAATTCATCAATTTCATATTATTTTAGTCATAATACAAACTGTCACACGGAATAATATAACCTCAATTCTACATTAGATTGTCACTTGGCGGGAAAGTGAAGAGTCACGTCTGCGGTTTTGTTCTATTTTCTAAAATTTGTGTTATGTCAAATATTAATGTAAAATAATGGTGGGTTATTAACTGACAAGTGTTCGTGACTGTGCATGAGTGTTGGCAAATGAAACAAAACAGTGCAACGTCACTTTTAAAATTTTCTCAACAAGTCTGCGTAGTAAAGCCCCACATCTTTACTGAGATACTCGACGGGTTGGGGGGTATATCATTTCTCACTTCCCATTTCTATTATCATTCATCATCATCATATAGGAAGGAAATATTTATTTATGTATTACTTGCAAGAAAAAATACTTTTTCATTGGCTAAATGCTTGTGCAAAGCCATAAACAAAAAGTTTAACTAGATTGCTTGAGTAATAGTATATTTCATTACGAGTGCGGAAAGCCTGTCATTGCAAAGAGTTCCGACAAATGTCTACCCGAGCCAGGCGCAGCCCAAGGTGAGGGATGACAGTCGGAACAAGTTGCAATGACGGTTCCGCACGTGTACTGAACAACTATTTTTAATACAGTTGCGAAAAAATGAAAGCAATTTAATAAAATAATAAAAACACAATAATCTCAACTAACTAATCATTTATTTCTTATAAAAGTTATAATTCACATATACATTGAAATTGGTACAGTTTTTTATACTAACTGGGGAAGTTTTAGGTTGCATATTCACTGTTTGAGACAAACTATTAAAGGCACATTATTGCACTAATTCCACCATACTACCACAATAAAAACCAGGAAAAAATAATTTAGAAAATTAAGAAATAAGGTCCGCCTTTTCTTTTCACTTACCCGCGCAAAGTCCCCTAGTCTCTGTTTACTTCTGTAAGCAGAGACTAGGGCAGTGCACGCCATACAGCCAACTTTTTTATATTTATAAATTTTATTTGGCCAATACTAATATTAATTTAATGTTTAAATTTTAATTAAAATTACTTTTAAATCTGATATTGAAACAAATTAGTAGCTTCTTTTTAGAAATATTTGCATGACTCATAAAAACTTCGATGAAATTTTTTTTAGTAAAAACTTCGTGGTTGGTTTTTTCTTTTTAATAGACATTATTTTGACATTTTTGAAAGAAAACAAGTTCGGGAAAGGTAAAGAAAAAGCACGAGTATGTAATAGCCCACATCCCGAACGCTATACGTCCCTGCAATACGTCACTTTTTGAGCAACTGTATTAAAAAGATATTAGTACTTCTTGGCGGGAAAGTTAAGAGTCATGTCTGCGGTTTTGTTTTTGTTTCTAAAATTTGTGTTATGTCGAATGTTAATGTGAAATAATGGTGGATTATTAACCGTTAAGTGTTCGTGAGTGTGCATGAGTGTTGGCAAATAAAACAAAACAGTCCAACGTCACTTTTCAAATTCTCTCAAGAAGTCTGCGTGAGGACTTAGTAAAGCCCCACATCTTTACTGAGATACTCGAGGGGTTGGGGGGTAATATCATTTCTCACTTCCCATTTCTATTATCATTCATCATCATCAATATTGTTTATTTATGTATTACATAATAATATGAAGATAGAACGAATTAATAGGCTTGATGGATTTCATCCGGAGCCGTAAAACAAAACAAAAAAAAATATAAAATCTTAATAAAGCAATTACTTTGCTTCAGTATGAGCAATGACTCGTTTATAAATACGGGGGTGAAAAATTAAGATTAACTTAAGGTTGCAAAATATTTGTACTACTTAATATTTACAGTCTTCGCCACAAACGTCTCCGCTGGCTCCGTGGCCCCAAAGTCGCCTACCGTTTTTCAAGGGCTCATCGGGATTCTAGTACATTATTGATCGAAGAGTGTAGGCAATATGTTAATTAAAATATTGTTTTTAAATGTTGGTACCGTGTTTTGATGTGCACATGCACTTAATTAATAAATGGCACTACTCCATCGGTTTGTAAGTTTACAGAGCGTGAGACCTTGTACTGAGAAAAACTGACTAGAAACTAAGCTCTTTCTCCCTTTCCTTTACAGCGGTAAATTTTGGAAAATACACTCATTTTATACAATATATTCACTCATTCACTTATTCTATCATATAGCGACTAATTATTAGAGCATAAATAATACGTTAGGTTCTTACTAAACGTAAAAGACTATAAGCACCGTATAAGCACAGTACAAGGAATTGTATGTCTTTATACTGTGCTATAAGTCTTTTATGTAGATACGATGTTCTTCGATAACTTTGATTTGCACCAAGGGTGACATCACGTGTCGTCAACCTTGGTGCTGCAAGCAAATAATTACTTTGATTTAACCTAATTGAAATTCAATTCTCTTTGTAATATTAATTAAAATAAGATAAGATTTAATTATCGATAATTTCAACCAAACTGATAAATTGTTGTTTTGGTTTCATATTAATAGAATAGAATAGAATAGAATAGAATAATTTCGTAACACTAACTTTTGTAATAATAAATATATTAGATAATATATAGTGTTCTAAATATATATTACTGCTACTATTGCATTTAATAATATCCTACTAATATTATAAACGCGAAAGTTTGTAAGTATGGATGGATGTTTGTTACTCTTTCACGTAAAAACTACTGAATGGATTTTATTGAAACTTTCCTCATATACAGACCATGACCCTGACTAGCGTATAGGATTATTTTTTTTTACTGTAGTCTTCGCGAACGAAGTCGCGGGCAACAACTTGTTTGATATAATGCTTTGCTAACGAACGATAGCTTGGTTTATATTTAACTCGTTTCCACTTAAAAACAGCAATAAACGACTTTGAACTACGATCTTTAGATTTTATACTTTAGTATTTAATACTTTAGTGCACGTGTCGCAGATGCTATCTAAGTTACATACGTCCTTTTCCCTCTTACTTATTTGCCAACAAGTCACGTCTGTACATTTGTGTTTCAGTTTGCAACGAGTACTAACACTGGTTTTGAATTATGAATGACGCAACCTTCTATAATATTTATTCATATAAAAGACGTAGAAGTACGAGTACACATTCATTACATCACATATACCCGGTATAAGAAGGTGTCAGGAAATAAAATGCATGTACACAATTAGCTGCCGAAGAAAAAGAGAGAAAATTTGGGGGGTTAAAGTTGCTCGCGTCCCTAGGTTTACCCTTGAGTTATATGAACTACAGGTGACCCCTGGGTGGTGCTAATTGAGTGACACTGTCTGAGTGGTAGAGCCACGCTGCAAAGCAGCACGAAATGGGCCAGCTCGCCCGGCGTAATACCACCCTCTCACATATATCGGCGTGAAACAATGGCACTCGTTGCTGTTGTGTTTCGTCCGGTGAGTGACAGTACTGGATGCCCATCTCTCACCCCTCCCCCTACCCGATTCCTACTCCCTCCTCAAGATCCAACTCCTTCCACAAGGACGGCAACGCATCTGCGATTACTTTGGTTTTGCGGGTGTCCATGAGCGGCAGTGATTACTTTCCATCAGGTGCTCAATTGCCACCTTTTAATATTAAACTAGATTAAAAAAAACTAGATCCTGCAAGTTAAACCACTTTTGCTATAACGGGATACTAGTAGGGTAACTATTTTAAAATATCACGAGGTCTTCCTTGCTTCGGAAGACTTAGATATTAATTAGTTAGTCCCGTTTGTTGTTTAAACCCACCAACTCGCATTGGGTGGTCAGCGTCGGAAGGCCTGGTCCCAGCAGTAAGATGTTTCTAGGCAGATGATGACTAGTAACACTTGTATTTGTAGCTAGTATAAACAAATTACAACAACAGCTTCACATTTAAATTAGTTATATGAAACTCAGGAACCCCATAAAGCGGACGGTGCGTGAGTCACCATGCGACGTGGGCTACGCATACATCCCCATCGCGTTCGTGCTACTTCTGTACCTGGTGTACCTAGTGGAGTGCTACCACAGCACCGCCCGTATCCAGCTGGCCAGGCGGGTGGATGTGGCTGCTGTCAGCTCGAGGGTCCATGCCATGAGGACGGCGACACCGAGAGTCTGGTAAGTGGGGTTTCTGTGCCCGGTTGAATGCTACTACGACACTGCTCACATCTAGCTAGCTAGGCAGGTGGATGTGGCTGCTGTCAGCTCGAGAGTCCATGCTATGAGGACGGCGACGCCAAGTAAGTGAGTGGGGATTATATATCTGGCGGAATGCTACTACGACTCTGCTAACATTTAGATGAATGTGGCTACTGTCAGCGCGCAGACCTATGCAAGGAGGATGGCGACGCCGAGCCTGGTAAGTTGATTTTTAGTACCAGGTGGAGTGCTACCATAGCACCGCTCGCACCCAGCTTGCCAGGTTTGGTAAGTAGGGTGTCTTTACCAAATGCAGTGCAACCACAGCACCGCTCTCGCATCCAGTTTGCCAAGGGGGTGGATGGGGCTGTTGTCAGCGCGAAAGTCAATAATATGAAAGTCAAAATCTAGTGAGTGAAATTTTTTTTGCCAATGACATCAATATAACTATGCACTTTTTCAAATATTGATCTACGCCCTTAGGAGTAGTGAGGTTACTATCGAATTGTGTTGTGACCACATCACCGCCTGCGGTCGATGAAACGCCAAACTTTATCAATTACTAGTTGTCCCAAAGTAAAACTTCCAACTATAAACTACATTTTATACTAGCATAGAACATAATGTAATCTATAAAAACATACAAGCATATACCTAATTATTATAAACACGTTATACAATAATACAAGGCGAACTTGATATGTAATTTGATACACTAACTGCCGTACTCAGAGACGTCAATTAAGTTTTAATGACAATTAAGTATCTTGCTGTCACGTTCTTATACATAAGTGCTAAATAGAGAAGGAAAGACATTTAATTGTCATTAAACTTAATTGACGTCTCTGAGTACGGCAGTAAGGGCTCTTTCAATTTAGGTATTTGTCGGACGGCTAACGCGCGTTTGCAGTGCGTTCCATATTAAAACAGTCGCGCGGCGTGTCGTCGCCGCCGCCCCTTCGGAGCATAAAGTGCAATAGGCAAAATGTACATGTGCAATGTGCATGTGCGACTTTTTTAATATTGAACGCACTGCAAACGTACGTTAGCCGTCCGACAACAAACGTCTAAATTGAAAACGCCCTAAAGGTTCGAGGTGCACCTGTAGAAATGATTTATAGGTGGGGGTGTATACATAATGTTATTGCTTTCAGGTGGAAGGCTATATGCTATCATTACGTGCGTCGCAAACGGCAGGTCACGCGGTACAGAAACGGTGACGCCTACACTACAACACAGGTGTGTGATACATTGATATTATTATGAACCGTTATTTCTGTTGTTCAATACCGATATGCCTGTATTTTTTTTTGTTTATACTTCATAATTTATAATGTCATGATGAGATCGTGAAAATTTTACCGTATTATCTTATCATACACCTACAAGATGGCTGAGGATGGCTGGCGAAGTATAACAATTTGCCAAAAAAATAAGTTTATGTTGGCTAACTTTGCACGGATTCAGACACGATATATTTTATAAAGATGGTAGCTTATTATAAAGCTCGGGTTAGAGTTCTACCGTGGAAGTTTTATCGATATTTATTCTGATTGAATGTTAAAAAACGTTATTGTTTGATGCCTTAAGGTCAGTCCAAACTATGACAAAACATGTTAGATATTATAGCATAGTTATGTAGCATGCTTTATTAGTGTGGACGATAAGTGTTAATAAAACAACCATTTACTCATAGTGTTGTAACATGTTATTTAAAATAATTATATAACATGATACGTAATGTGGATTCACCTTAACACGACACACTAACAATGACTGCACTCCAGCCACTTACTATTAATCTTTACGATTTGATCGGTTTCCTTCCGTTTCCATTTCCCATTGTTATAAGTAATGGTTATGTCGAAATCACAAGTAGGCTACCCAAGTGCATCACTATGCGACGCTGTAAAAAAATCACAGTTAGCACACTGGGTCTTTTCTTACCAGGTTTACTATGAGAGGGTGAACACGCACAGCGCGAGCACATCCTTCGCACATGCGTGCTGTGGCCAGCGAGATGCTTCCAGGAACCTTGTGCTGGATTTAAAAACGCCCATCACCAAGGTCCGGTTCAGCAAGGGGTTCGCGTTCGCCAACATAGAGGCTGCCAGTGGTAAGTAAAATAGAATAGGAGTAAATAATATAACCACATAAGAGACAAATATGAAGCAACAGGTTTACTACGAATAAACTTCCTTTGCATACTTGACGTAGAGTAAAGGTGAACGCACATCTAGCCGCACCACACGCACCGCAGTCGCCGCATTCAAATTCTTATATGAAGTTCTCACACACCCACCCGCGCCACAGTTGCACACTTGTACAGAACTTCATATAAAAATTCGAATGCGGCGACTGCGGTGCGTCTGGTGCGGCTAAATGTGCGTTCACCTTTAATCAATTATGCGTATCGTAAAAAAAACCTAAGAAAATAAAAAAATTGAAAAAAAGTTTTTCCAATATCAAAAAACTTTGTATCTGCATAAAAGATCACATTAAGAGAAAAACAAATAAAAATTGACAATTTAAGATTAATCTACTCAAACTTGTTTTCCTTTTAGAATTTGAAGATCAGCGGTCAAGGTTTTTTGCAGAACACGAACGTTTTGATGACTTTATGGAAATGCGCGAGGGGCTAGACCTCATCGGTGTTAATTCCTTCAAGGAGTACATGGTAGCTTACAGGTACGAAGCACTAACAAAGAGGTACCGACCAATGCATGCAACATGGACCTGAATGATTTTTTTTTTGGAGAGAGATTGCTGATTGCCTAATCGGCTTTTTCAGTTTCACCGGGCTTGTTTGAGGGCGGCGAGAAACTTAAAGGGTCCTCAAGCCGTGTGAAACGAATCACCTTCGGAGGTTTTCTAGAGGGTTTTCACGCACTAGTGAGTGTCCCCGTGCCTTGATTCTCCGAGAAACTGTTGGTGTTGCCAAAATAGAAATGATACCAAATGCAATATTTATAAGCTGTAGAAGTTTGTTTCGCATTACACTCAGGTCCTATGTTGTATGCATTGACGGTATTGCAAAATACATTCATAACTTCAAGCATTTAAAAACTACATTTGTTTGCAGGGAGGCGGATCGCTGCCCATGGTACTCATCACAATTACTTTTCTGGACCATGTCCTGTCTTCTACTTTCGTGGCCTCTTCGTATCGTCATAGAATGTAACACTGCTTATGTTCATTATACGGTAAGTCTGAGCTTTGTTTCGATCCAATTTAAGTTCTGCGTTTAAATTCGAATTTATGTTCGGTCAGGAAAAGATCAAGTGAGGGACATGAATTCGGTCCTTCGGATATTGTAATTTAAACTTTTTGTTTGTTGCAGATCACAAAAATATTTGGTACCAACTACGAGCTAGATCCAAGTCGACAGTTGGATCTAGACACTCACTTATCGGACACGTTACCCCCAGTAACCGCCACAAATTACGCCTGGGCCACGTTAGCAGATGAGCAAAGCGCAGTGCTCTGCTCCGCTCCCCGTCCACCTCGTACCCTCCCTCTGTCACACGCGTCCACTGTCGACAGCCTCGAATTATTTGCTGCCATTCGGGGCAACTGTGCCTTAGTTCCTTCTTACTCAGAAGCCATGCGCATCGATGCAGCCCTGAGAGAGGAACCTACTGAGAACACCAACAACAATGTCGCTATTGACATAGAACCAGAACAAAGGCCGAATAGGACTGCAGTTAAAGCGGCCTCTTTCGACGAGCCTCTAAGAAGGCCAAGAGTCACTATAGCTGGTACACACTCAAGTAACAACATTGTTGGCAGCGCTAGATCTAACGAAGCTAAACAACAGAACAGGAGGTCCTGGGCTGGAGTGCTAACTACCACACGCAGTGCAAGACAGATTTTAGAAGAGTTTAGAACGTCCAACGAGGTCGATTACGAGCCCATGCGTGATACTCGACCAACAGATGGTGAAGGTACATTGTACTTTTCTAGCGATTTGTCTCCCACTTGTGCTAGAGATCCGTTTGGTGGTCGAGCCCAGACCACACCAACTGATGAACCTCCTTCGTACGAAGAAGCGTTGAGACTTCCAGCGTTAAGAAAACTTACTAGATCTATCACTGGAACTGAACTAGCTGGACCTAGAAGAGCATTTTTGCGAGACGTTCTAGCGAACAGACGGTCATGTCTAGAAGGTGTGGGAGTGTTGTCAGGAGCTAAAGTAGTGAGGCTACCATTCTCTGATCCTGGTGACGAAACACCACTATAGCGCATCAACAGTGCAATTAACTTTTTATGGTGCAATATATAACGTAATATAGTGCTCGTGAAGGTAAAGTGATTACTAAACGAGGGTCGTACAGTGAGATATTGTTTAGGTAATCTTACATATTTATTTTTTGGAACTGTCCAAATATTCCGGGTATGAGCTTGAGCAATTACTAGTATTTGGTAGTCTACTAACACTGAAAATATGATACATTCTTGAACAAGAAGAAATAAATTTATGATAAATCTACGTAGGTTATATTTTAAGCATTTAGATAGAGTTATAATCTAATCTATTAAATTGTTAGATTAATTTATTTTCTATCAACTGTTTTAGTGATTTATAAAGTCTGCTTCTACATGTCTTCTCCTAGCATTTAGATTAATCTCTGTATACAAGATCCGTTAAGCAAATTCACATTCCCGGAACCATTCCCCTCATGGTGTATTACAAATTTTATTGCCCCCAATATATCAGAGTTATCGTGCCGGCAATCGGAATATCGCCTGTAATTATGTAAATGAGAAAACGCCCGTATGGGCCCAAATTAATAAAATGTTTTCCGTACACTGCGGTGAATTGAAACCAGATACAATAAAAAAACATACATAATTATATTTATCGTTGTTTTTAAAAATTCACATCTTACAAGGTAAGATATTATCATACATTTTCCTTAAGTTATTTTACTTAATAACTGAGACATTAAAGTAACTTGTTTTGTTTTACTACCTACTAATTTGATTATTTGTACCTTCGTAATCTGTCCAATAACGCTTAAGCGACATCCACCACAAGCTAAACTAATTAAATTTAATCTTAGATCACTTAGCTAGGAGACGCAAGCAGAAACAACCAAACCTTAAACTAACTTCAATTTGTTCTTCTATATGTTTATTGCTAGATGAAAACAATTGATTTCAAACAAATTCTACCTATGTGTGATAAGCTGATGCAAATATAAGCTTTCTAATAGTAGATTCTGTGTGTCAGGGCTATCACAGATTGTCACTTTGCGCTTTTAAGTGGCTTGCCAACTTAGAATACTAAAACAATTACTTAAAATAATGTACTATTGCTTCTCAATTGAAATTGCCCTTAGAAAAGTGTGCAATCAACAACATGTTATATATAGTTAAATGTGTATATAGTTTCATTTTTAAATCATTAAGGTTTGTGATGAGGTTTTTTTCGTCGATATTTATTTGAAGTGTATTTAACTTTTCCAACTTTCAACATAAAGTTAAATACAAAGGTGTGACTATTCCATTTTATTAATAAATTATACAATATTACTTTAAATTATTTATTTAAAAAGGGGAAATAATTTGTTGTAATTATTATCACGATTTTACCTGACATCTACATGTGGTGGAGTGAAAGATAAAGTATAAGCACCCACATTATAATAATTAATAAGCCAGAGTTGTTGTTGATTACACATTTTACGACGTAGGTATAAGGCAGTGCCTTGTATCCTGGTTATAGCTATTATAGCTATAGCTATAGCATTTCTTGTATTATAGATACAGTTTCTCATCATATGAACTAAGAATAAAGATTGACACTAACTAACTAAAAAACCCTTGGTCTTTGAGTAATTCCCATTTGTTCCGTGCCCTTAACGGTAACAATTTTTTGCTGGCTCTTAGCGTGCTTTAATTTATTGCTCGCAAGTGTATTTTTAGGTATTGTCAGTATGATGAGAGTCTGCGTCCTACAATGCTATATGCAGGTTGTTACACTATCTAGATGTATAGTATAATATAATATAACTCGGTAAAATAGCAAAGTGACGGTAATCTACCGAAAAGTGATATTATTGTAGAAATAAAATTAAGACTTGGCTGATATAAATGGAAGTTCAATTAATTCTGAAAAAATGGAACCAATTAAAATATTCTGTTGTGAATATTTTAATATTTAGGAATAAATTATAAGAAATCTCTTTCTCTTTACAACTTTTCTTATTGAAATATCTATTGGAATTAAATAGACATTCGTGTCCACAACCCAAATGGATTGGAAATCGGAACTGAGTAGAGGTCGTGTCGGGCATTGTAAAACAAACACCAAGCCTTCCACTTCATTGGAAATGTTTTTGGGTCCTTCTTGTTGTCTTGTTCATTTTATTTACCTCCAGCGTTCATTACGAAAAGGTATCGACGTCAATAGGCGTTAGTGAGACGCTGCCGTCATGTGCCAATGTGACCATTCAGTCGAGTATTTTTCAGTTGACGAATAACGTTTTCAAACTGAACCCTATATTATAGTTGCTTTGATAAATATTTGAGGGTTTAACGCAAAACGCATTCTAGGATCTGAGTTGCACCGGCTGATAAGGCCAAAACGTCGGGTAATGTAAAGCTATACCTAGGATACCTATTATATGCATTTAGAATTAAATCCTGATACACATTTTCCAAAACAATGAATCGCAAAAGTTTTGAGCTGTATATTTTGTTGTTGAGTTCCTTTCGTTAACTTTCCCTCAACCCAGACGATTTGCGTATCGTGTACTTAGTACTTTATCGATTAGTACGTCACTTAAGCACGTACTTACAGTTGTGTTAAGTGTTTTATAATTACGACCCTAAGTAACTATAAAGTGCCAATAAAATTGATAAGGTATTATATAAGACGGTTATGTAATTTTGGCCATTTGTATATTGCTTACTTTTGACTGCTAACGCATTGTGTTGTTCATAATTATGTCGATCACATTACCAGAAACGATGTTTTTTAAATACAATGTAGTGTCTTATCCATACTGATCGATTAAATAGAAAATGTTAAGAAGCCAACCAACATGACCTACTGCGAATATAATGTGGTAGGACTTAAGTGCTTCAGAAGGCACACAAGATAATTATGTTATCGTAAGATAACCGTCAGTAATTATGACCTGATTTCTTGTCTTTAGTTATTGTATATCATAAGACTTATTACATTTGGGAAAGCCTCGCAATGTGACATTTATGTGTTGATTACTGTTACATACTATTACTGACCTTATTTATGAACCTTATTAAGTTTAACACGACCGAAACGCAACAGGTTATTTTAATTAAAATATTTTTTTAATTTTAAAATAATATTTTTCTATGATCATGCAATGCTACGTTGTAGTAGGCAGAGACCTTTAAAGGTGGGTACACAATGATAGAAAATATGGATGTGGTCCATCGCCTCTGAAATTGAACTCGAAGTGAGATTAGATAACTCTTTCTTATATTTGGACAAAAAAATATAATATTATTTGAAATTCCGTATAGAAAGAAATTAATTATAACTAAGGAAAAACAGCCTTAAGCTATTCATGAAACAGGGATATGGAAAATTAAAGTGATTGGACAGTTACTTTGTATATTTCTTTATATTTTTATTATGTCTCAATTAATTTTCTATATGCCATGTAAAGAAGCCAACATATTATGACACAATTGACGAAAATGGAATTGCTTTATAATATGTAAGTTAATATATATCGTACGGGTGTCTAGCTATACCGGGCGCTTGAAACATACCTGAGTCAAGCTAAACTATGTAGACATTGAAACTTAAGAGATGCTTATTGTTGCACACAAAATGTACTGTACTAGAAATAAGTACCTAGTTATGCTACCAAATAAATAAATATTTTCGATTGTAAATTACGAACGAAAGGAGTTTATTATTTTCAATAAACTACGTGTTATGAGATTTTTGTGGTTTTATTTCATTGTAGTGTACGAATAACTTAGTTATATCCTATTGTGACCCACGAGTGGGCAAAGTTCTTTCTAAACCCTTCCACTTTTTTTATGCATTCTGAATAAACGTTTGGTCATAACCAGCCTGTTGGTGAGCAGGTGTGGCCTTAGTTGGTACATGCTTAAACAGAAAATATTCACTCTTGCCGTACAGAGACCTAGACCTACTTACTTCACAATCAGATTTTATTTTTCAAGGTATGGTGACATGAGGCCACTTCACGGGTAGCGTCCAGATAATAAGGTTTGCCTACTCCTTGCCAACCACTATCAAATACATCCTCACATTGTATCTTTCTCTTTCTCTTAAAGGTGCGTCCAGACTATATGAAAAAATATGTTATATAATAGCTTATGTAACATATTGTTTTCTAAAGTTTACGCGAACACTACACATTGAAATGAAACAACTTTTACGGATCTACTCGCGTTTATTTTACACATTAGTTTCAATTACTTAGCTGTTATGTTACTTATGTTACATGTTTCATTCGTATGGACGAAAAGTTTCAATACATTACGTAAGTTCTATACCTACATGATACTAAATTACAAAAACACAATGTTGAAAAAATTTCCACGAGCAGGATTTGAACCTGCACCCTTCTGACATACCGGGTCAGGTGCTCTTCCAATTGAACTATCGTAGTTCTAACCAGCCCGCCGAAATTATTCAACACTATTTACTTTTTTACTTTGAAAGCCAAAGGCGCTAATTCAATGTCAACAACTACCGTCATTAACATCACATCATAATATGTTTACAAATACTAAAGATCAGGAAGTAGGCGAGCTATTTATAAAATGTTTTTGTTTTGTTTATATAATTTTAACGCAAATTTTTGTTGCGAAACAAATTACAAAAACAAAATGTGAAAAAATTTGTTTCGCAACAAAAATTTGCGTTAAAATTATATAAACAAAACAAAAACATTTTATGATACTAAATGTCAACTCACCTTTAGAAATGTGCGCTTTTGATTTACTGCTTCTGCAAATGTAAAGAATAAAAAAGATTTTACAATAAGTATCATTTTACTCCAAAAGGCTAAAAATACGATTTTCAGATATTCAGTACTTCCATCAAGCTTTATCATGACATACCATGAGGTGAGTATTCCAAGCGAAAAAGTCAACCCTTTTAGGTATTCGACTAACGCAGTTCTCAAACTTTTTAATATCCCATTTATCCCGTCAAATGTTCATTAATACTCTGAATTTACCGAGACCCTGCTTTTTTACCTTCAGATCTCATTATAATTTATTAGACGGACGTTTCATAAGCTTCTCTCTTGTAAAAATATTTGGTGTTGCCGAAATTTTCTAATCTGTAGAATATTACTGGTAGACAAAATAAATTTAATTGAACCGAGATTTAATCTCTTGTATTTTGTAATAGTCAACACAGAATAAAGAAAACATAGAAAGCAACTAATATTACTGACTACCGATAAATACCTACTACTCTGACTAATCACAAAACCTTTAATTAACCTACAGTTTTGGTTAGTAGGTTAGTAGGTCACTTAACTAAATTTTAAGGCATACTTAGTAGCTATTGATTTAATATAATTATAATACTAATAATAATAATAAAAAACGTTTATTTTCTCTTCGCAATAAGGACTTACAAAATGCTTAAAATATACTATTAAGATACATAGCATCCTATCATTTGTGAGAGACTGGTGCTTGAAATAGGTTTCATAAGAAACCTGTTTACTAATGTTATTAGGTACACTCGACCAGAAAGGTATAAGTTTTGATAAGAAAACTTCAGTGGTAAAGTAGGAAAAGATCGGCCCAATATCCAGAGGTCCTGAGTTCGATTCCTAGGTGGCGCAAAGTGTGTTTCTTATTTCTCGGTATGTAGCCCGGGTGTCCGGTCACCAGTGATCGGATTTAAAGGGGGTAATTTTTATTTTATTTTGATAGTCTGCAAATGAGCAGGCGGGCTGCCTGATGGTGAGCGGTCACCGCCGCCCATGGACATCAGCAACATCAGAAATGTTGCTTTTGTGTTGCCGACCTGAGAAAAACCTCTTTACACTCCTTTTGAAAGAATTCATGTCGTAGCTCAATAGGAAAACCTCGGATGGCAGTTCATTCCACAGTTTGATCGTACGTGGAATAAAGTTCCTCTGGAAACGAACCGTTCGAGAAAACAGCGGCTCCAGGAAGTGTGCTTATGCCCTGTTCCGATCTCCATTAAACAGGCGGTAGAACACACACAACGATGTCACGTCGCGAGGCTAAGGGTTCTAACCGGTCTGAGAGCTTGGGATCGTTGACCAGTCGGATGGCGAAAGTCGAATTTTCCTAAAGTTGCCTACAAGACAAGAATAAAAGTGTCCGTGAGAGGTGTGCGTCACTCAAACGCAGTATGTAAATAGGTAAGTAAGTAAAACTTATTGCTTTCTTTAACAAAAAACACATAGGTACAAAAACACAAATGTTGAAAAAATTTCCACGAGCAGGTTTGAACCTGCACCCTTCTGACTTGCCGGGTCAGGTGCTCTTCCAATTGAGCTATCGTGGTTCTAACCAGCCCGCCGAAATTATTCAACACTATTTACGTTTTACTTTGAAAGCCAAAGGCACCCATTCAATGTCAACAACCACCGTCATTATCCTGCTCGTGGAAATTTTTTCAATATTTGTGTTTTTGTAATTTGTTTCGCAACAAAATTTGCGTTAAAATTATATAAACAAAACAAAAACATTTTATAAATAGGTACATTAAAATATAAGTATATATTATATTATAT
Organism: Eudonia truncicolella; assembly: GCA_949315975.1. Taxonomy (NCBI): domain Eukaryota; kingdom Metazoa; phylum Arthropoda; class Insecta; order Lepidoptera; family Crambidae; genus Eudonia; species Eudonia truncicolella. Next base: position 5,068,736 of record OX438838.1, on the reverse strand, counting down.
GTATTTAGACTACCTTCTGGGGAGACCCAGAACCTACTACCTACAGAAGAAGGAGTTCTTCTGTGCTTCATTTCTTATGCTTCATTAAGTAGGTACCCCGAAATTTCATTGGATCTTTTTAACCGTTCCGAACCTACAGTATATAATAGTACCCTTTTAACTAACCGTAATACAGCAATGCTACACAATGTTCACAAAAATAGGAATTGGGGTGGTTGCCATTCAATCAATTTATGGGAAAATCCTATACTTGGGTAGTGGCACCGGTGTTCGGCAGGAACCAGTGACCGACATTTATTTAGTAAACCAGTAGAATTTCAAAGAAATCTTTATACACTTGTTTCGAGAATGGTATAGATTTACTATTGGACCCGGTAGGTGGCGCTGCTATAGGTGTCCATTATGTCATGGGATACGGGTGTTCTTAAGCGGACGAAATGATTTGATTGTTTTGTTGTCATGGAAACTGTCAAAGCGGTACGAAGTCCGCCGGTCAGCTGGTTCTTTAAAATTCTTATGGCGACGAATTGTGTCGAAAAGTGGGCGAAATGTCGAACACTGGTACCACTACGATACCCTGTACTAGCACCAAATCTATCAGTTTCTAGGAAAATTTTATACTACCAAATAATTCAAACTAAAGTTGTTACTTCAAACAAATTGGTAACGCTTCAGTCAATCACAACAATTTTTCTCTCCACTTAACAAATAATAGATCGATAAAAGTCGTTAGAGGAATTAAGGCGCTTCGCTCTCTGTAATCCAGTTATTGGGCACCGAGACGACTCAGGCGGCTTTATTACATTACGGGCTTGGATCTATTGGTGTTATGAAACCTACACTGCACTGTCTTCGGCTGTTTTTATATTAGGTATGTAATGAAGGAAAAGTACAAGACGTGGTCTTAAAACTGAGGAGCCTCATATAAAAAAGGGCCGGTCACACAATAAGAGGGGAACCAGTAAAGAAATTGGAGGATCGTTATAGTAGGGTTGGCTGGAAGAACATGGTCAAGACTAAAAGATGGAAAGGGTTGGATGAGAACTATGCCAGATGGCACATAGAAAACAAAGAGAATGGTTGAACATCACAAATCTTTTGTTGTTAACAATGTTTTCTGAATAAATGGCTATTATTATTATTGTGTAATGAAAGATTCATCAGTTTGCAGCCTTTGCAAAAGTTGCTTAACCTCAACACTATCAGACCGGGCGCGTTAACCACTGCACCATAGACGATTAAAAGAACTAATGAAAAATTAAAAAATTAAAATGTAAAATAGTGTTGCGTAAAACTTCTTTACTACAAATAAATAAACTGGCCTATGATAAACAAAAAAAAATAATCCAATAGATCTTAAATTACTCGTTAATAAAGTGATCGCTTTGATCGTTCTCGAATGTTCCCCAGAATATAATTGAACGACTCTCTGAATTGGATTGAATGAGTGAATGACATCACGGAACGTGGACACGTTGATTGAATTGAAATACAGCCAGCGCTCTACGGGGATATTTGTTTACGGCAAGCATTAATAGCCAACGAACGACAATATTTCATTTAGAAGCAGTAGGTAGGTTTGAAATGCATTTTATTGTTTTTTTTAAACAATAACACTCATTTATTATAAACAATAATGAAATATAACATAACTAACTACATTAAAGAAAAAAAAGATAAGTTAACTAAAGACAAAATAAAACCTATAAATAAAAATGTCTTCCAGCTGTGGGCTCATGGGAATGGACTCAATGTCTCCACCGCAAACGGAACAAATAAATAATTTGGATCCAGATTTGCGTATTTGTGCAGTTTGCGATTTTCAGCACTTACCGCTGCAGCCCCCACATGAAGTCAGGTGGCGCGTACATGCGAAGGAGCCACGGTGTCAGCAACAATAGCTTCTCCACACACGCAGCGGTGAGGGTGGACTACCCTGGCACCTAGACGAAGACAGACCGCTAGAGTGAGAGACGTCCCGTTCAACAAGGTACCGTCATTGGCATTGGCATTGGATGATAATGCCTGGAGCCAGTGGCCTGACTCTCTTTGGGAGACGGCAGTAAGACGAGCGAGTTCTGACATATCACTCGAAGTGAATAAAAGCCCCTCCAGAACTTGCTTGTACAGTGGCTCGTCCCATTGCCTCTGAGATTGTGGTAATAACGGTAGGGTAAAATTTTGACAGGCGGATAAGCAGGCGTTACTCGCTTCAGCTTTGCATGACAACTCTACGGAACCCAAAAGTGGGTTGATAATTTTCCTGTAGAGATTGTTCGTGCTATGAGCAGAAGACAAAAACGCTGGCAGGGCCACACTGGATAAATTTCTTAGTCCTAGGCCTCCGAAGCGTACAGGAAGCGAATCCTGTAGTAACCAAACGCGGTCGTTCATTGAACAATTTAAAATTTTTATAAGAGTTTCTCTTATCAAATTATCATAATTGGATAACATTGCTGGAAAAAGCCAAAGTTGGGAACAACGTAGAACATATGTAAATTTAGGCACAAGAAGACAAAAACGAATGATAAATAAGTAATTATATTGTTATGTAAAGAAAAGTTATCTTATAAATTTGATAGATTTAGGCTAAGTTTTATTTGTATGTAGCAAGGATTATTCTAAGTATTTACCTCACAATTCATTACATCACCTCCATCACTAGCTCATTTTATGTCCCCACTGCTGGGGCACGAGCCACTGATGGGCGAACGGGCCATAAACCACCGCGCGGGTACAGTGCGGTTAGGTGATTCTTAACGGCTACCAATGCGGCTCCATTAGCCGGGACCAACGGCTTTACGTGCCTTCCGAAACACGGAGGAGCTCTAGATGATATTTTTTGGTCACCCATCCGATGACCGGCCTTTGCGAAAGTTGCTTAATCTTAGCCATCTCAGACCGGGCGCGTTCACCACTGCGCCATCGAGCTCTTCACAATTAATGGCATTGACTTACGTCAAATTATTATATTAATGTAAGTTTTTTGCCCAGAATAGTTAAATTCAATTATCAAATGTAATTATTTTCTAAAATAGCAACGAAATACAGAGGGTATTTAAATCTTTTTTATTCTCCTTCTTTGATTGATAGTAAACACGCTCGATCTACGATTGCTGAAGTTAAGCGACTTTCGCAAAGGTCGTGACTTGCCAGAGTGGTTGTGGCTGTCGATGGTCAGGGTTGCGTCCAGGGCGGCCGCGTGTCGCGCGATGTCTCTCCACTTCGGCGATAGCCTATCTCGTATATGAAGCTCCTTGACGATGGATAATTTAGTACAGAACGCTGTCCAGGGTATTTTTAATAAACATCTCCAACAACACATCTCCAGTGCATCGGTTTTGCGGCGGTGTTGGAGTATTGGAGACCAGGTCATCGGATAGGTGACCAAAAATATTTTTATCTCGAACTCCTCTGATCTTCAGCTAGCAGTAGAAACATAAGATGAGTGGTGATCCTTTGATTATAACAATAAAATCCTTGTCTCATTGTTTCTCCATCGATTTTAAATCGATGTGTTTCTCATACACTTCAACAACAAAGTGACGTCACAAAACTTAAATACGCCACACACGCTTCGCATAAATCAAATAGCGAACTTCGACTCACTTGGCTCATACAAAGGCGCAGAATTATGCTAAGTCGAATGGGCTTAAACCCCGTTTGAGTGAACTCGGCGAGGCGTGGGCGCCGATTGAATTCGAAAGTAAGTAGATCGCGCTATAGGCGTTTACTGCAAATAAGTACTTTTTACAATTGGTAACATTTAAAATTTAATTAAAGTTGGTACATATTGTAATTATACCAACATAGTTATAAGCGAAGTAAAAACAAGTTAAGTTAAATAAATAAAAGAAACTTAGGTTAACTTAAAATAAATAATAAATTAAAAATTGATTTGTTACACTGTGTATTATGTATTGCATAATTTCTAATACAGAAAAATGACAATATTTTTCAAAACTTTTTCGAAATTTAAATAAAATAAAATTGTAAAACATTAACAAAAAAAGGTATGTGAAGGTTTTTAATAAAAACCAATAGAGAACAAAGGTGAATAAAACTTATATCTACATCTTTCTTTCTTAGTTTTAGTTGATGGCTTCGTGCGATTAGCACATTTAACCAGTGTCAAAGGTATTTTTCTTATAAGTAATACATAAATATACAATATGATGATGATGAATGATAATAGTAATGAGAAATGAGAAATGATATACCCCCAACCCCTCGAGTATCTCAGTAAAGATTCCTAAGTCCTCACGCAGACTTCTTGAGAGAATTTGAAAAGTGACGTTGCACTGTTTTGTTTCATTTACCAACATTTATGCACACTCACGAACACTTAACGGTTAATAATCCACCAATATTTCACATTAATATTCGACATAACACAAATTTTAGAAAATAAAACAAAACCGCAGACATGACTCTTCACTTTCTTGCCAAGAAGTCCATATCTACATCTTCATGGTATGAAACAATTTTTCTTTTAGTTGATGGCTTCGTGCGGTTAGCACATTTAGCCAATGTTAAAGTAATTTTCTTTACAAGTTATATAAATAGATATTTTATCTTTTGTTAATATATGATGATGATGAATGATAAAAGTAATGTAATTAAGTGAGAAATGATAAATCCAGACCATACTAATACCTCACGCGGACTTCTTGAGAGAATTTGAAAAGTGACGTTGCACTGTTTTCTTTTATTTTCTAACACTCATGCACGTTCACGAACATTTAACGGTTAACAATCCACCATTATTTCACATTACTATTCACATAACATTGTGTTATGTTGAAAGCGCTATAAACCGTTAAGTGTTCGTGAACGTTTTTTTTTTTTTTTTTTTTTTTGAGAGAGATTGCTGATTGCCGCTGCGGCATTTTCAGCTTCACCGGGCTTTTTGGGGGCGGCGAGGAACGTAAAGGGTCCCTCAAGCCGTGTGAAACGAATCACCTTCAGAGGTTATCTAGAGGGAACGGCATCGCGCACAAGTGCGCGTCCCCGTGCCCTACTAGATTCTCCGAAGGGTTCGGATCGGATCGGGGTGTTCGTGAACGTGCATGAGTGTTAGCAATTAAGTAGCAGCAGTAGTAGTAGCAAGCTTTAGAAAATTAAACAAAACCGCAGACATGACTCTTCACTTTCCGGCCAAGAAGCAAAACCCATGTTATGTGTATATCGTCGTATTCAATTTCTTTCAAATACTCTGAATATTTATAAAATAAGGTTTTATGTGAATTTATGTTTATCATAGCAGTATCTCGTAGCAGTATCTATCAGAGTTTTCCGTATAGACAAGTTACTTTGTGATCAGAATCGAGTAGTAACTCAAAGTAGGTGTATTAACAAAGATTCACTATCAGCTTTTATGGCGTCTGCTCTTAGAGTATTAAATAATGCTCTGCGTCTGCTGTCTTAAAAAGAATATCTATACGATTTATTTTAATTAAATATCATTTTCGATATCTCTATAATATAAAAATTAATTGCTGTTCTTATGAGTGGCTAAAACTCGAGAATGGCTGGACCGATTTGGCTAATTTTGATTTTGAAATATTTGTGGAAGTTCAGGGAAGGTTCAAACGATAAGTAACATAAATAATAAGTAATGGGAAATACTAAAAACGACAATTTAATTTTCCAATACAAAATGATTTGTTTGTTTTGTTGTCATGGAAACTGTCAAAGCGGTACGAAGTCCGCCAGGTCAACTAGTAAATAATGTATCATAGCGAATGTAAAATAATAATTGGACTTCTTGGCGGGAAAGTGAAGAGTCATGTCTGCGGTTTTGTTTTATTTTCAAAAATTTGTGTTATGTCGAATATTAATGTGAAATAATGGTGGATTATTAACCGTTAATTGTTCGTGAGTGTGCATGAGTGTTGGCAAATGAAACAAAACAGTGCAACGTCACTTTTCAAATTCTCTCAAGAAGTCTGCGTGAGGACTTAGTAAAGCCCCACATCTTTACTGAGATACTCGAGGGGTTGGGGGTATATCATTTCTCACTTCATTTCATTCATCATCATCATATTGTATATTTATGTATTACTTGTAAGAAAAATTACTTTGACACTGGCTAAATGTGCTAATCGCACGAAGCCATCAACTAAAAGAAAGAATAATAATTTAAATTGATTAAAACAGAATAAAAGTCTGGCACACAAAGTTCTATTTTAGGCTCATTTGCGCATTCTAGAGTTCATTTATTAACCTCAGTGCCCATTTAACTAACTATTTCAAATATCATTGATAAAAACAGCATAAAGTAGAATCGATTCAACTCACTACTACGACATGACTACGACTTATCGAGCTACATAAAATAATAATAGTAAAAAAAAACACGGCTACTGCATTTGCCACGAACACCGTCGTACAAATAAATAGAGTACCTATAAGCAGTAGAGATTACTGATCATAGTTTTTGATAGTTAACTATAATAACTGAGAAATCCACAATAGCCCCACCTGTACTCTTTGAGGTGTTTCAACCCACAGAGAAAGCAAGTGCCTCAGCAGTGGGGACAAAAAAATGTGATGAAGATGATGATGATAATACATAAATAGAATAAAAACTAGGTCCTACATACGAGGACCTTATAATAGTCTGTTGTCAGCGTCCCAAATGACATTCCATTTTACATTTAAATTGATGAAGGGAGCCCATATAAAGGGGTTGAATGAAATTTCAATAACAGAGTAGATTAATTTGCTTAATTGATGAATATTGCGGACTGTTGTCACGTATAGCCTACGGGCAACAGTTGGTCAAAGCTAATGGTCCGTCATATCATATCATTTGATTGTTAAATGAAACACCTAAGAAGAGAGTATTACTCGTATCATAGAATGAGACTTTTAAGTCATCAGTTTAAAAATTACACCTCTCGAAATTTGTTTGTCGTTAGGACCATATGTAAATATTTATCTCAAGCTCATTCGTATTCAAGAAAGCGCTATAACATCATCGTCATTGTCAGCCTACATTAATCCACAGCGGGACATAAATCTAGACTTGACTAGGTAAAGCGACGATCTTCGCAAGGTGGCTAGCAAGAGCTGGATGAGAGCAGCCGCGGGTCGTGCTCAGTGGCGTGCATTTGGAGAAAGCGATATTAAAACACAATGTAGGTACAACTTTCAGTCTCGATCCCAAACCAGTTACGGTTAACCGCAATTGAGACTCACTTCGCAGCGAAATTGTAAAGCAGTGCAATCGACACCCCTGATAAATGATGCCGGGATCGAGGCGCGCCTGTAAATTGTAACAAAGGCGGCAACGTGTCGACAGTATGGCACTTTGAACCTCCTCAAACTAACGCTTCCCTTGCGTAGGCGTTTGATAAACGTTTGCGAAGCGCAAACGCCCACCGCAACAGCCCAGCGCATGGTATGTTCATATTCCTACTCTTTTTTAGATTCTCTGACAGATTACTGCTAATATAAAACAATGATTTACGTACACAGATCACAGAAGTAATTAGGCTGAAGAAAGTATGGATAGACTAGAGAAAGAGGAAGTGCACCAGACAGCCTCAAAATAAATTTTGATTAATTATGTTTGTTTTGTTTATAATTTAATTGTATTTAAATTTTCTATTCTAATTTACTTTTGCATGCACCATAGTTAGCTGAATAGGATGAGCGTAACAATTTTATAACATCTATCCATGTAAAATGTTTTTGTTTTGTTTATATAATTTTAACGCAAATTTTGTTGCGAAACAAATTACAAAAACACAAATGTTGAAAAAATTTCCACGAGCAGGATTTGAACCTGCACCCTTCTGACATACCGGGTCAGGTGCTCTTCCAATTGAGCTATCGTGGTTCTAACCAGCCCGCCAAAATTATTCAACACTATTTACTTTTTACTTTGAAAGCCAAAGGCGCCAATTCAATGTCAATTCAATTTTTTTTTCTACCCATGTACCCTGTTCATACGCAAAATAAAATGTATGATTTAAGAAGAGGGCATGTTTCGTCGATCCTAAATTAGTTAGGATAAAATATATAAGACAACAAAAGAAATTATGACTTTTGAATAAAACACTGACCTTCAGTGTCAATTGTTACATTCAACGCCAAATGTATATTAAAATAAAACGGATTTGATAATAAACAAACAAACACAATAATAATAATAAACATGAGATAACTTCACATACATTGTTCTGATCCTAAAGTAAGTAGCTAAAGCACTCGTTTTATGGAAATTAGAAACAACGACGGTACCGCAACCGCCCAGACCCGACACAATATCGAAAAGATTCGTTTTCGACATTGACCCGACCGAGAATCGAACCCGGGACCTCAGGAGTTAGCGCCGCGTAAAGTCCGGCGTACAAGCCACTCGGCTACGGAGGTCGTCAAACAAACAAAGTGATGATAACATAAACACCCGTTAATCGTTACCGAACGGTTTCGTGTTTCAGTATACTTTACTAAACCATTTTGTGCTAGAGTGATCGCATTAAAACCACGCCGTTAACCATAGTCATTTATAACATACGTTACTTCGATGAACATTTGCATTGAATATGATGTAATTAACTACAAAACAGCAACAGCAACTTTGTCGCGTGCTTTGTCGACCCTAATGTTTTTTTAATATCTTGATGATAAGGCCTGTGGTGGAAGCGCACTTCACCCGTAATCCTCAACTACTGAGGCATTGGCTATCTTATCTCTAGCTGCCGGAACACAACAATGCTACAAACATTAATGTTATGGCGACATACTTAGATAAGATGATGGTTCAAGCCAGGCGGACAAACAAGCCCTATCACCAACCGAACCGAGTACACAAACATGTACCCCTCGCTGATACCGGTGATCTTAATACTATACCACAGAGGCGGTTGAATGGCAAACTCGTCAAGATCAAGAGCTTGCCAGCAGAAACAGGTATAAGGGTGGTTTCGGTAAAGAATTGATTGTAATCATACATAAATAAACATTTTCTTTTTATAATAATTCACAGTAAATCGTGTTTCGTTCACTCTTCATTACCCCCCAGCCTTGTCAATGATGTAATGAAGAGTGAGTAGGGACTACTTTTGTCTATTTCAGTCCACATCCAGAGTAATGGCTAGCATAGCTATTATGTCACTGCTTTTATTTTTATTTAATTTATAAAATGATTAAGAACGACTGAATGAAAAGATTTCAATTTTAAAACACTTAATAATTATGAAACTCTACTAAATCGAGATTCAATTCAATTAATGAAATAAAATGCAAATAAAATACTTACTACAATTATTATTATTATAAATTAACGCCTCGGTGGCCGAGGCAGAGCGCTCGGCCCGATACCCGAAGGTCCCGGATTCAATTCCTGGTCGGGCAAAATGTATTTCGGATTTTTCGATACCAACCCGCATTTGGCAAGCTTGGTGTTTAAGCCATTACCCATCAATTGTAGCGATGACTTGATTTCAATGATGGACCTTTGCCCAGCAGTGGGCAAAAGCAACCAACATATGCTCTTACTTTACTTTACTTTATTATAATTAAATAATACAATTATATTGCAAAAAATATAAAAACACGAGATTTGAAACTTCCATGTTGATTTTAAATAGCACGATTGTTTAAAATGGCATTTTATTTTTAAAACTTTTGTAAATTAAGTGAGATGTCTCTCTGTATTTAAGGAATGATAAAAAGTTTCACTAGAATTAGCTTATTCACTTGAAAGTTACCGCGAAAATATCTGCATTTCGATACAAAATTTCATACCTACTTGAACAAAATGAACAAGTGAACATCACGGTTCATTGAAGTAAAACACAATAATTTTACATATTAGTTTATCTTGAATAATGTATCTAACTCTCTGTACAGGGTTCGCAGTTGCAGTATTTTCATGTGTTCATATAATAAAATAAACAAACAAATAAACATGAGTAGATTCGTAAAAGTGTAAATATTCTCGTAAAATTCATAAAGCAAGCTTAGTTGGCTACGACGTAACGTCAGCGCTACATGTCGTAGCGTTACGAGTATCGTCGTAGCATCAGCATCGTAGCACAGCGGTCTATGACCGAAATAGCGTTACTATTTACGTTTATTTAGCGCGCGTTTCTTGTATGCGGTATTCGCTGCGTTTTACGCACCATTTGACGCGTCAGAAACGCACAAAAAGAAATCAATGTTTACAAAACAATAAAAATCCTAAATCAAAAGTTTTTATTAAAAACAGAATAATTACAAAAAAATATATAAAATTTTGCTTAAAATTAATCTAAAACCTAGTGTAACCCCCCTTGCCCTGATCACGGCTTCCATACGCTACCTCATGGACCTTACCAATTTCAAGAGCTTTTCTTGTGGGATACTGGCCCATTCTTCAATAACGGCCTTGTTGAGTTCTTGGAGACTCGTAGGAGTGGGATCACGAGACCGAACCTTCCATTTCAAATGGCTCCAGAGTTGTTCTACCTCTTGAAAGTAGTCGCGCACAATTACTGCAGCGTGAGCGCGACTGTTATTGTGCATTAATGTGAACTGCTCGCCAACAAAACCGGCATATGGGACCACATGCTTTTCCAGGATGTCTGTGATGTACCGGTAAGCAGTCAGCGACCCTTGCCCGCGAGCACCTCGATCCCAGAAAACGCAAACAAGGTTGGTTTTGCCGTCGGCCGAGATGCCGCCCCAGAACATACAATAACCGCCCCTTTATTCTACCGTCTCCTGAATGCAGGCTTGGGTGAAACGTTCACTCTATCTTCTGTAAACTTTTTTGCGTCTATCGTTACAGAAAAGGCAGACTCTCGTCTTGTCTGACAAGAGAACATCTTTCCATTGGTCAAGGGAACAATTGACAAATGATCACGTGCAAACTGCAAGCGGACTCGCCGAAGCGCTGCGGTTAATTTTGGACCCGTAGCAGCTCTACGAGCCGCTATCTTCTTCTCCCTCAGTCTTCGTTTAACCGTAGACATGCTCACGGTTGTTCTGCGAGCTGCCTGGAGCTGGTGTTGCAACTCAACAGCATTCAGGGGTTAAAAATACTCACGTCCCGTAGGTTTACCCTTGAGACCCTACACGTGACCCCTGGGTGGTGCTAAATGAGTGACACTGTCTGAGTGGTAGAGCCACGCTGCGTTGCAGCACAAAATGGGCCGGCTCGCTCGGCGTAATACCACCCTCTCACAGAATATCGGCGTGAAACAACGGCACTCGTTGCTGTTGTGTTTCGTCCGGTGAGTGAAAGTACCGGAGGCCCATCTCTCAGCCCTCCTTCCTCCCAATTCCTACTCCCTCCTCAAGATCCAACTCCTTCCACAAGGCCGGCAACGCATCTGAACATAAAAAAAATCGAGAACCGATTTCTCAAAGATGTCGACACAATGAATCGGTCGTCTCTCTCCTAGGTGCAGCGACGTCTACCAGAGCCATGCCTCCGGACGTAGCCACCGGTCTCCAGGAAACGCTGGTAAACTTTTCAATATAGAAAACGGCTTAAGTTCAGTTGCCGAGCGACATAACACTGTATCCCTGATTGCAGTAGTGCAATCACTTGGGCGGCTTCATCAGCAGTGGTATCCATCTTCAAGGTCGTTTTTCTTCTGAAAGATGTTCTCGTATGTTCTATTTAACGGTTGGATAGCGATGACCCCCATTGAATATGTATTGACTCTTTTATACCAACAAAAAGTAGCGCAACTAGCGACTCTTTTGAATAGAAAAACTGCCATTTTGTTTTTAAGGTGGCATTTGCGTTAAGTTTTTGTTTGTAATAAACTGATATGTGTTTTTTTTAAAGTTTTTTATTAGGCTTTGAAATTACACCAACATCGGTGAAGTTACATACCCCACGTATGTAAGGGTAAGGGTTGATAAGTAAGGGTGAGGCTTGAAAGTTATTTTCGTAGAGGTGCGATTTTTTTGACGCCGAGTGTACTTAGCAGAAGTTTTACGTCTCACATATTTGGTATGGAGGTTTTAATACAATAAATAATCAATGCATTATCGTAATCATAACTTTGTATAAATCGAAACATGCAATCATGCGCGTCAAACGAAATGCGTTTTACGCATCAAATGCTTTAACATAATAAAATAAACTAGTTAGTTCCCATAAGTTATTGAACCAAACAAATCTGTCAAAAATAACTTATGTTGTAAAATTAAGAGAGAGAGAGAGAGAGAGAAAATCTGTTAACTTTATAATCGATCCATGAGATTTAATACCATACACCATACACAGCTATGCCTTTATGAAATACCGTTGCGTGTAAACAAATCAATATCGCATATATACGTGCCGGCCCACGGGTACAGAGGCGGCCAGCCGTGCGACGAGATCAAAGCGGCCGGCCCTTTGATGTGCCGCCGAGCGCGGCAGCGGCACTACTGTCATGGCGGATGGCGGTCTCCGAATACTATCAGCTCACGTAATCTCCCATAATGAGAATATAGATTCAACAATAATTTTGATAATTGGTTGTAATCATCTGATATTTTATATAATTACAAATTGTAAAATAACGGGCACCTACAAACTTTGAAAGTAGTCGTTGGCCTTCAGCTTTTACTTCTTTCTTCTGATCAAAGGCTGAACTTTATATTATACTAGCGACCCGTCCCAGCTTCGCACGGGTGGACATTTTTTTTTTATATAGCCTATGTTACTCACCGCTAATGTAGCATTCTAATGGTGAAATAATTTTTTAAATCGGTCCAGTACTTTTTGAGTGTAATGGTTACAAACAAAAATACAAAAATACCGAGCCTCCTCTTAATAATATTGGTATGATGGATGACACCAAAAAAAATAATATTAATAAGACTTTACTTTTAACATAAAATGTCAAGAAAAGACTTTACTACTTTAACTGGTGGAACACCACAATGCTATTGTTACGAGCTCATTCGTTACTTCTTTAGGTTTTTCCTTTTTTTTTAACTGTTTTTAAATATATTTTTGATTATATTTGCAGCTACTTTATTTCACATTTCAGTCCATCGTCCATAACAGCTATTGAAGTAACAAAATAATTGCTTATGAACTTTATCTTGAACCCTTGAAACTAAACATGTGTGAAGGTGAGTGAAGTTAACCTAGTCCTATCACACTATTCAGCTTAGTCAAGATTCCTTCATTTATTTCTCTTCACCGCAACAATGTGGTGTCTTTTAAAGGTACCAGCATGCTCAAGGGCCGTGTTCACTTCGCGACTCGTGCCAAATCTATGATCAGAATGCCATTGAAAGGTCCGCGGACCTCGCCTGTCGAATGACATTACCCCCCCTGGTGATTGCATACCGCGATTGACTTTTAGGCTGTCGTGAAATATATTTACCCACCTATTTAATTTTTTTAAGGAACTAGGTACTCAATCAATCAATTTCTTGACCTCACAGTCTCTTAGAAAAAAATCTTCGGAGAAATCATAGTAAATTTTTATTTTTTATTTTTAAGTGCTAATTGCTGCACTAAAGCTGAATTAAATAATTATAAAATATACTGAAAAAATTTAATTTAATTAAATGCCCACCCGACCCAAAAAGAATATTCCTGGCTGAGTCGGGTAGGCATTAATTTTTTTCACTTTATTTATAGCATGGTGTTAGTAAATCTATATATATGTTACGGCTAATAGCCGAAGTGCGGCTACACCTAGTTTTAGCCGGCTTCACCTAGTTGTAGCTTGTCCTGACTGACTTGTCATCATCGCCGAGCCTGAACCGCTGAAGCTAATTAGATGAAATTTGGACTGATGGTTAATTGAGTGACGTAACCAGCCACTAAAAAAGGATTTTACGGAAATCACACCCTAAGGGGGTCAAATAGGGGGTGAAAGTTTATATGAACGTCCATCAGTTTTGAAGTAAAATACATGACAATTGGTATTTGGCTTCTTGAAAAGAAATTGAGAATGACGTGTCTAAGGAATTTTGATAATTTCTTTTAAAGAAGTAAAAAAGGTAAGAAGTTTTTTTTGGGGAAATCGTTATTTTTAAAGTAAATAACTTCAAAAAGGAATAATTTCATCGATCTATAGATTCCTCAATATAAATAAAGAATGACGTGTTTGAGCATTTTTTGAAAAACCTCCCCTAGAGGGGTGAAATAAGGATGGAAAGTTTGTATGGAAGTCTGTCATTACTTCGGTATTTGACCTGGTTAGAAATTATGGAGTGTTTCAGGATTTTTGGAAAATGATCCCTATAAGTACGTTGTTTTGATGGGCTTATTTAATGATAAGAAATGAAAATCTTAATGTTGAAATGAGGTGACATGTTTAGTTGTCTAAGCCTTATTACTTATACCCTTATTATCCCGATCCGATCCGAACCCTTCGGAGAATCTAGTAGGGCACGGGGACGCGCACTAGTGCGCGATGCCGTTCCCTCTAGATAACCTCCGAAGGTGATTCGTTTCACACGGCTTGAGGGACCCTTTACGTTCCTCGCCGCCCCCAAAAAAGCCCGGTGAAGCTGAAAATGCCGTAGAGGCAATCAGCAATCTCTCTCAAAAAAAAAACCCTTATTATATTTACCTTTAATAAGTTTTTCTTTTATTACAAATAAACACAAAGTCGTGGAGCCCACGTGAGCAAAGCCGCGAACAAAAGTTAGTATATAATAAATAAAAATGTATGTTGAATATTGAAATATATTTTTAACATGTTCAAAACCTTTTTTTTAATGTTTTATTATTTTATTAGCTTATTGGGTTCTTAAAGGAGTTGACTTAAATGAGTTACTTATTACCAGAACAATGCAGAATAAATCACTGTATGCTTATTAAAAGCTCACAGGCCAATTTTGCTGGTATCCTAGTACTTTTTTCTGCCGCCAAAAAGAATAGCTATTCTACCTATTCTAGAGGCATATGAACTATGCTTATGCCTCATGGTCTGTAAATTCAGATTATTAGGTATCTCTTTTGCCCAGGGGGGTAACCGCGAGCTCTTATAGCAGTATTATTGCAGTTGTGGAAAAGAGACGCGAGTATCGCCGCTACACGCGTCTCGTTTTCACAACTGCAATAATACTGCTATAAGAGCTCGTGGTTACCCCCATGGCCGTATTTCAACAGGCACGTTGCAATATATTAATTTGGGTTTAGGGTTCAGTGACATAAAAAAAAACAATTTATTTATTTTTAATTTGATTAAAATGTTTAATGTGACAACCCTAGCCATCCCATGACACAAAGGCACATAGAGGATTTATATGAGACAGACTCGGCGCCATGCGGACGCGCCGTGACGGCGCCTTTCTTAGGCATTATCTATTCTTATGTACTATACAATATTATTATATTATTTTGAATTTTGACGATTCATGAAGACGTAGTAACAAAATAATAAAAAGAATACATTTTATTAAGTTAACGCGAACACTAAACATTGTAAAAATACGTTTTGGGTAGGTGAACGCATTGATGCTGTGGG
The DNA here is from genome assembly GCA_949315975.1 of Eudonia truncicolella. Taxonomy (NCBI): domain Eukaryota; kingdom Metazoa; phylum Arthropoda; class Insecta; order Lepidoptera; family Crambidae; genus Eudonia; species Eudonia truncicolella. The sequence goes on along the minus strand of OX438838.1, from coordinate 5,053,305 downwards.
TTGACTTGAATGCGAGAGATCGTAGATCAACCACCATAGGTAGCTCTGTTGCACTACCGTATTAGCTTTTCTGGTTTGGGTAAAATTACTATTTTATTTATATATCAACTGCTGGACAAAGGCCTCCCCTACGGATCTCCATAACGACCGGTTTTACACTTACGAAGCAGCGCTTACGAATTTACTCTCGTTTAATTTTTCATAATGTTTTATCTTGATAATTTTTTTTATACATATGTGTCGCGGCGACCGATACGAAAATTGCAAAACGTGTAGTTGTTTCCCTTTACGGTCGATTAAGCACATTGTTCATATACAATGGACAACACATCAACCTTCCAATATCCATTTTGATATAAACCTTATCACTTACCAATAAAGGCTATAATGTCCTACCAATATTTATACTTTCGGCATTGTGAGCTGTAGTATTTCATTAGTATTCTGTGTTCGCTCCGTTGTATGGTCCAGCAGGCGGCTTTTATCTCTAGGGGGACGTGACTATGTCCTTTCTCTGGCGACATCACCTATTTCATATGTCGACTGAGCACATATAATATTCACACTATACTTTCAGTTTCGACCTTAACGTTATTGTAGTAAAGTTCTTATTCCTTTGAGTATGTTATGCCTTATCTGTCATCGTTATTAAAAACATATTCGTATTTCATCAAGGCGCTACCAATGTTTTATTGATTCTCTTAGGAAAAAGCGTAGGAGGAATGGAAACTTTTCACAACTTTAGAGGTAAAAGTTTTTTATTTCTTGCTCAAACTCATAGAAAATATACCGCTAGAGATTCAAGCTTTTATCTCTGGCTGTCATGCCACGTTTTTCTATTTGTAGATGTATTTGCACATAGGTTAAAACTTACTGATTGTGTGTAGGTAGACCCACACAACTTAATTAGTTTGAAGCATGTAAACATAGAAACATTTCGATGTTTCGTAGTGGGAGTAGGTCCCACTTAACTCAACGAGCCAACAAAAAATTTAAAAATGGTGCACCGACGCGACGACAAGCCCAGAAACTTAAATATTTTTATCCATCCAAAGGTTGTCTGGAAGATCGCCCTTTGTACGTGTATTTTTATGTAGATTTTTTACCAATCTTTTATTTTTGGTGTACAATAAAGTGTATTTATTTTATCTTATCTTTTCTTACTATTTACTAATGACTCTCGGAATCTCAGAGACACACTTGCTCTCTTCTTATACATACTACAAACATAACAACTATAATTATTAGCAAATTATTGATATACAGCTTGAAACTAAAATATGTATTGAAATCGTACACCTTATGCGCTGATATTTGCAAATTATTTTTGCAACCCTTTGCAGGGTCCGCAGTAATAGGAAGACTTACCTCTTCCATTGCTCAACCACAGCCGAGGTCAAAATCTTTTGATGCACCCTCGGGTTGTTCTGATCCAAACACCTAGAACATTCTAGTACCCCTACTACGACACGAGGACACGCACGATGAAATCTTTTGATATCCTCTGAGGATGTTCGATCACCAATTCACCACAACTTGGGGAACCTTTTAGTTTCTCGCCGCCCACTAAAGTCCGGTTACGCTGTAAAAGTCATCTGCGGCTATTTTCTTCCGTTTGTTGGCGTTCATCATAATCATCATCATCAGCTCATTTTATGTCCCTACTGCTGGGGTACAAGCCTTCCCTATTGGTTGGATAGGGAGAACGGGCCATGAACCACCACGGGGGCCTAGTGCGGATTGGTGGTTGTTAACGACTGCTAATGCAGCCGGCACCAACTGCTTTACGTGTCTTCCGAAGCATGGAGGAGCTCAAGATGATAAATTTTTGGTCACCCATCCAGTGACCGGCCTTTGCGAAAGTTGCTTAACCTCAGCACTCGCAGACCGGGCGCCTTAACCACTGCGCCATCGAGCTCCTCCTGTTAACTTTAGGTAACAATATAAAATATAAGTACTTTTAGATTTAAGCAAAAAAAACCCGCACACATTACAGCTCTTAACGAAAGCAAAAGATCCTTTCACCACCGAAGCTTTGGACTTAATGAGTGACGTCACGCAAGCCATTAACAGGACTTACGGCCTCGTAAAACCGAATTTCGTCTAACAATGTCGAAAATTAAGGAGTTCTCAAGACTCTCGTAAATTACAACAGCACCAATTTTGGAGTAAGTAGCCGTGAATTTTAAGTGGGTACGTTTCCAAACTGTAATGATCGCAATGCTTAGCATTTTCATGTATTTCGGGTCCCGTGTTTGAAAATAAAATAGAAAGGTTAGTAATATGGAACTCTTTGGCGGGAAAATATAGTGTCATCGCAGTGAGTAAATTCTCGGTAAAACCCCATGCATGAAGTTGTAGACAGCTTCATGGCCCCATATCAAAGAAGAGGAAAATATTTTTACTATACTCAAGGGGAAATACATTTGGAGGAATTACATTTATCACTGCTTATTTCTATTATCATTTACTAACTTTATATCACATGTAAGAAAAAATACTTTGACACTGGCCAAAGGTGCTGACTACTGCTGACCGCACAAAGCCACAAATAAAAGAAAAAAAACATTTTGGTAGCAGTGTTGCCAACCCTTTACTTTTTCCCAACGTTCTGTAATTTGCGTCTACTAATATTTGATACGGCAAGGATGCGGGATTCAATTGCAAGTTAAATTAAATGTAAACACAGCTGTCGCGACTCAGAACATGTTGTTATATCCAACTCTTCATACTTACACAGACAATTAAAACAATTTCATGGTTCTCCACTGCCTGGTCCTCTTCGTCTCAAGTAAGAGTGTTTCTTGTTGAACGAGCAGTGGAGGGTGAAATATGCAATGTGGTTGTGATAATTAGGAAAGACTTAACAGGACAGCTTAAAAGTTGTAATAGCACGACAAGTGATGGATTTAAAACTCATTGTAACAAGGTATTTATCTCGTTACAGTTATAAGACGTGAAGTAAGTTATAGAAAGTAATTAGCCTATAGTTACTATTTGATAGGTGTTGACTAGATCACCATCATCAAATGCGGGGCTTTTTTTTATTTTTTTATTATTTTACGGTTGTTTTTGTGCCTTTTACACTAAGTTTTCTTTATTCTATACTATTCTATACGCCTTTTCCTAAATGCGAAATTCAGGTTGGCGACCACAAATCCAAGTATTGCATCGAAAAACCCGAAACATAGCGCCCGAGCTGGGGAATTAAACCGCGGACTTTCGGTTATCGAGTCGAGTTCTTGGCCACTCGGTCACCGAGACGTACGCCTACGTGCCTAAGAAAAAAATTAAAATAAATATATAAGAAAAGGTGAAACAGAAATAAATAAGATGAGTATGGAAGCACAAAGCTTCCACACTGGGAGTCTCAAGTATCGAAATGTCGAGTGTTGGATGTTTATTTTGTCGGATTTCGTTTGTATTTTATGAGCTCATTCATTCAGTTTCAGTGATTTCGAGTAGGTATTTCGCGACTTATTTTTGCTTTAATAAAACATTTTTACTTTTTATTTTTAAGTGCTTGCCGCACTGAAGTTAAATTAAATATTTATAAAATTTATAAAATACAGTGAAAAAATTAAATGCCCACCCGACCCAGCCAGGAATCGAACCTGGGTCTTCCGCAATTCGGGCGGCTGCACTGACCGCTATGCTACCGGGAAGGCTGACGAAAGCACAGAATTTTGTCACAGCTTTTTAATTTTTTTGAGTGCTTATAGCGGCACATTGCGTCATCTATTCATTATTCAAAAATTAAACGCCCACAGGACAGGACAAGAACAGGAATCCTAACAGCTTCTAAAACCTTCAGAATTATTACGTTATAAATAACACACGCAAGCATAAGCGTATAGATACTAAAGACAAACTAGTCAAGTTAAATTAATTACCAACTCTGCCTACACACGTGCCTACTGTGCCTAACTAACTTACTTCCATTATGCCAAGATTCATATCTTCGCTTTATAATATACTTTCACGCAAATCTTGAATTAAATATTCTATTTTTTATTACAATAGTCTAGTTTCTTTTCACACTATAAAGTACATAGGCTTTGACAACGACAATTATGAAAGATATTACCTTTTATACATTCTTAATGTAAAAAGAATTTTGTAAAAGAATTTTTAAATCATAAATAAAATCACAAATTATTGAAGTTTAGCATCGGGCCCCTTTGTAGCTATTCTTTAACACATTTACATTGTAAATATTTACGACCACACCTGCACTTGAGAGAGACATTGATTTTTTTTTTTTTGCCCAGGGAAAAATCTGCACGCTGATTCCGTAGATCCGGGGATTGCCTTGTCCTTTTTCTAAAAAAGGAAACTCGATCAACGTTTTAAAGATATGGAATGACCTACTCGCACAGTTCGCTCGGCGTTGAATCTCTCGCTACCGACGTTCAGAACGAGATGTCGCAATTGACTGCTCCATGAGCAGTCACTGGCACTAGCTAATCACAGGAGTAGGAGCTCTTGCATCATCACACAATAATACGCTAATTACTATTGGCCGTAAATTCGCAGGTTGTCGACAATACAATGAGCTACTCAACGTAATAATGAACTTGATATTTTTAATTGTGATGAAAATGTAAATATTTATTGGAGGTGGCGAAACGACTTTGTCGCTCTCTTGAAAAACTGTAAGACCATTGCCCGGGAACGAGAGAGGTGGAATGAGAGGAGGCCTTTCCCTGTAGTGGAACATTACATGGTCCTTTTGTTAGGGTTCCGTAGTCAACAAGGAACCTTTATAGTTTCGCCAAGTCCGTCTGTCTGTCTGTCTGTCCCGAGCCTAGCTCATAGACTCTTAGTACTAGAAAGCTGTAATTTGGCATGGATATACATATTAATGACGCCGACAAAGTGGTGAAGTAAAGTTTTGAAAAATATTTTTTTTAGGTTACCTCCCCTACAGGTGAAGTAGGGATGTAATTGTTTTTTTCTTGTCTACCCCATAGTGTGTTTACCTGGGAGATTAATTATTACAAATGTCAGCAAAACCAACGTTTATAACATAGTTAACTTTACCTCATCATCATCATCAACAGCTCATTTTGTCCCCACTGCTGGGGCACGAGCATTCCCTATGGATGGATAGGGAGAACGGGCTATAAACCACCATGCGGGCCGGCCCATTGCGGACTGGTGGTTATTAACAACTGCTAATACAGCCGGGACCAACGGCTTTACGTGCCTTCCGAAGCACGGAGGAGCTCGAGATGATAAATTTTTGGTCACCCATCCGATGACCGGCCTTTGCGAAAGTTGCTTAACCTCAGCACTCGCAGACCGGGCGCTATAACCACTGCGCCATTCCTCACTATACCTACGATGTATAATTACATTGACAATACTGTCACTAATTGTTCACTTCGCTAACACGCAAGGCAGAATACACGCATTTGGTAACTATTTTGGTATAGGTATTTATCTGTTGCGGTCAACATAAATAAACAATCCACTATAATAATATCAAGTCGTTTAACATCAAATATGACAAAACATTTTACAAGCTTGCCTACTTCTTAACTGGTCTTTAGTAATTGTAAAAATATTATGATCAGATGTTAATGACGGTAGTTGTTGATATTGAATGGGCGCCTTTGGCTTTCAAAGTAAAAAAGTAAAGTGTTGAATAATTTCGGCGGGCTGGTTAGAACCACGATAGCTCAATTGGATGAGCACCTGACTCGGTACGTCAGAAGGGTGCAGGTTCAAATCCTGCTCGTCGTATAAGCACGTTGTTTTGTGTTAGACACTTTTTACTAATTCTAGCTCGCATGGATGGGGTTTTTAATGATAAGAAAGACCTGTTAAGTTGTCTAATCCTTATTTATACCCTTATGATATTTACCTTTAATAAGTTTGGCTTTAAATACGAACAAACACAAGTCATGCAGCCCACGTGAGCAAAGCCGCGAACAAAACGCTAGTTATTTATAAACACTTAAGCTTAGCTTTCTTCGTCTTGCTCTAACAAACTCATTTCCCATTCGGCCGTTTCCCCACCTCCTCCCATATCTCCTTTGAAGGGACATTTGTCTTACGGCAATAATACCGCGGGGTTATTACGTACACGCATCATTACCCTCATTAGTCGAAATTAAGGCCGTTTCGGACACCATAATCATTTCTGTTATTTGGTTTCTTAATAAATTTTATTTTTATTTACTTATTCACTTGGTAAATCAATTAATTTTATTATTCGTTAACTTCATCATTGAAATAAATTTGTTTTTTTGTCATATTCAACAATAAAAATACAGTCCAATATGAAGAAGGGAACCTAAACTATTGAACGTTGATACAATTACTTGTTTTATATGAAACAAAACATAACTACATTAAAGAAAAAAAAATTAAGATAACTAAAGACAAAATAAAACTTATAAATAAAAAATGTCCTCCAGCTGTGGGCTCATGGGAACGGTCCCAAGAACGCTGGCAACATTACCTCTATGAAGACTTTTTTTTATTAGAAACTTTCTATAGTAGAATTTAAATCGCAAAAATTCAATTAAGCAATCGTATTTTATTTTTATTCATCAATGCATATATCAGCATCAATGCATTTACTATATGCATAGAAAGTTACATCAAAATCTGCTGGAAGACATCGCTTTAAAGCGATAAGATTTACAGTGTTGCAATAAAAATATTATCTATCTACCTATCTCATTAGTTCGAAGAAAGCTTTGAAGTTTGTATGGTATATCGAAATGTTAAGTTGCTCGCTATTTTTTTTTACTCTAACAAAACTAATTTCCTATTCGGCCATTTCCCCACCACCCTCTTGGTCCGGCTTTGTTGGGCCATTTGTCTTACGGCAATAATACCGCGGGGTTATTACGCACAAGCGCCATTACCCTCATTAGACGTAGCGTAGGCAGTGCTTATGCTACAATTGTTCGGTACATTTATTAAAGAGGTATACTAACAACTTAATTATTGTTTATATAATCGCAATGTCTGCTGTACACTTTCTTTTGTTAAATAGTATTTTTGAGTAAGAGAATTTTATATGTAGACGTACATTTTACATTACATTAATTATTAGTATAGTAAATTTGAGGAGCTCGATGGCCCAGTGGTTAACGCGCTCAGTCTGCGATTGCTAAGGTTAAGCAACTTTCGCAAAGGCCGATCGTCAGATGGGTGACCACATATTTATCATGTCGAGCTCCTCAGTGCTTCGGAAGGCACAGCATCTGCGTCAGCAGTCGTTAACAACCACCAATCCGCACTGGGCCCGCGTGGTTTATGGCCCGTTCTCCCTGTGGTGTTTCCATCCGTAGGGAAGGCTCGTGCCCAGGCAGTGGGGACAAAATGACCTGGTGATGATGATGATGTATGAAAGAATGAGATGCATAAGATTAGCCGCCGATCGTGCTCAGACGCATGTACTTAAAGTCAAAGTCTTTTAAAAATGCTTTTAATTTGTCCAAACATTTTTACCTACTACCCATTATAGTCCATACTCGGAGAAGTTATGTCTAGCAGTCGACCAATATAGCTTGATGATGATAAAACTGATATTTATACCTATATATAAAAATCAATTGCTGTCCGTTTGTCTTGCTAAAACTCGAGAATGGCTGGACCGATTTGGCTAATTTTGATTTTGAAATATTTGTGGAGTTCAGGGAAGGTTTAAACGGTGAGAAACATAAATAGTAAGTAACGGAAAATACTAAAAATGACAATTTAACTTTCCAATACAAAATGTTCCTAGCCGTGAAACATTTGATGTCTTTTGTCTTTATAGAAATTAAATATTGCCACTTGGTTGTCAAATATTTATAGGTGCGTTCAGAAATGTGTCTGTTTCATAGCTGTAGTATGAGGTCCGATCTCTTTGGTATGTTTTGTTGGAATAAAAAACAATTCTGTTTATCAGAAATATAAAATGTAGGTGATACGAAGTTCATCGGGTCATCTAGTATAAAATAATAATCAATGATTTATATTTGTAACCATTATTGCAGATATTGCAGTAAGTTACGCATTACATCCCTGATCATGGCTTTTGTATGCAACTCCAACTGTGACGAAAATGTTCGATATGATTCCGTCAAAATAATTGTATTAAAATATAATTGATCGAACAATGAAAAATTAAAGTTGCTTAGTATTTATTCACATGAATCGACATATCTGAGTCTATATATGTAATGGGCAGTAAAAATTAAACGACTAAGAGAGAGATTACTTGATGAAAAAACATTTTACCTTTTATTACTATTTTTTCCGATAAAACCATCGCGGGCGACATATTGGGATATGATAATTTGAGCAACCGAGTTTTAAATTGTCCCAATTTTTTGGGTAAAAAATATCTATGTATTTATTGCTCTCTATTTGTATACTTCTGAAAAATTCAGTTTTAAAGTCTACAAAAGGGACTTTGAACTTTACAGAACTAGAATCCAATGATTCTATGTTGCATAACTTACAATTCCAAGATCATTCTTATTGGATTTGTCATACAATACAAACAGATCTTTGTCATCGGACCCTGGCAACTGACGGATCGTGTGGAATTTTATTAGCCCAGAGTCGAGTTGGAATCACGATTGTTCAGGCAACTCAGAAATGCATTATATGTCGTCAACGCTAGAATATTTATCGGGTAGTCGACGGTCTCTCGATTCCAATTTGTGACACCTAATTTGTTTTCGAACTGAGAACAGGGATTAATGTTGTTTTGTTTCCCAACGGTAAAGCTTGGCTTTTGTTTGACATGACGGTAAGTGATAAGATTGATTTCATAATCGACAATTAAGAAATTGACTTGGAATTACCATAAGAGTTATGAAAAGGTGATGAAGCATTAATTATTATAAAGCTATATATAATTATAAATGCTCCCTAACTCCGTTTTAGTTGTTATGATGAAGAGTTTGCTAAGATACAAACCCAAAACTAAGTTCATACCTAAGTCGTGTATATTTTATCACTGTTGAGATGATACTGAGTTAACAGGCTTGAGAACCTTTTGCTATTTTCAACGAGCATCTTTTGTTACATGCACGCAATAGGATACGTGTTGACGTATTGACGTAAACTCATACTCTCGGCTCTATAAGCGTCACGGCAGCCACCCCTTTGTTACCATTAATCGGCTGTCCAGCACTTAACGGTTCTATTGGACAATGCGGAGCGACTGAACTAGCGATGATGTGATTTGAACTTACACTACTATTAGTGTACACCTATGTGTAGGCTTAATCACCACGCTTAAAATGAACCCTCTACCCCTAGTAATTACAAACTTGGGCTATACACCAAAAAAACCGGACCACACTTTATCCGAAAATTGAATAATTATAGAGCATAACGCTGAAGCGTTAAACTGAAACGTGAAAACAAAATCGCAGACATGGCTTTTCACTTTCCCGCCAAGAAGTCCCGAAGTATTACTTATTTTAACTAAATACATGTCATGTATTTTTTATTTTTTTTTAGTAAATGTACAGGGTCTTGGCATATAATTAAACATCCTCCTTTCAATAAAGTTCTATCTTACTATTATTTGGCGGTGAAAACTGTGTCGATCGGTGGGCTTAAAATGTCGAACACTTGCCAGTACGAACATAGAAATCTGATGAAAAGTTTTCAATCAAAAAATATGAATAGCCAAGAAAGTAAACTGAAGATAGGTGGTTCAAAGAAAAATTCTTTACGTACAGGTACAATGTATAGGTTAGAATGAAGAAGCTTATTTTTCCTTTATTCATCCATTGAAGAGAGTCAGTCAGGCTCGCTCAGATACCGCTGACGTCTGATGAAAATATCTGCACGATGCAAGAACTTGAATTTTAAAATAAATTTAAATCTCCAGCATATTTTGAAGCATTGTTAGCCGAACAGGTTGAATGCAAAAAAATGTGGTTCATTCCCCATAGCTTAGTTAGACTACTGACGTGAACCCATGCTTAACACAATCATTTAGCTTTCTTGGTGGGTTAACAGGACTATTTATAGCGCGTTAATATATAAATAATCTTTGATAATGATATCATTATCTTTAAATAAGAATTTAACTATTTGCTTTAAACATGGTAAGTAATGACAGCGTAGGCCTTTATGGCATCCGGGAAGAAGATTCGTGTTGTGCCGGCCGTGTGATGTGTTCGGTACCGTTCATTCCATATGTCGAGAGACGACTGAAGAATGCATCTCTTGACATAATGATACTGGGCTCCGGTCGTAATGCGGCCTTCCCTTCAACTTTAGGTCTGCTTCTTTCGCTGGCTCGTCAGCGATAATAATAATAAATAATAATGGCAGAGGTAGACAGATGTAGGTATGTAGGTATGTACAATTTTATTTTGTATAGGTATACATGTGCCGAGATAAATTATTATTCTGTTTTATTCTTAAATACACGTCTTTGAGTAAAATGGCAGGTATTGACGTTCAAAACTTGAATTGTATCTAGATAGATTCTAAAACTAAAAATAAGAATAAGAAACATTAATTGACCTGCACAAAAATAAAAAATTAGAACATCACAAAACAACTAACACGTCGAGGCGTCAACATCATTAACATACGAGTAAAACATATTTTTTCCGTCTACGTACATAAAAAAAAGGCATAAAACGCAGCATAAACCACGCCTGGCGAGATTACGAGTACATTCGCAGTAGTCAGCTTTCGAAAGTTAAATTAATTCCTTCCCTTTGTCCACAAAGATGTTTTATCAAGCCAGCATTTCGCGGGGTCCCGAAACTTGAGACCTTTGGAATGACGCGGACTGCTTATTTATTATTATGTAAATTAAAGCTACCCTTGACCGCATTCGTTTGTATTAACTTGACTTACTAAGCGTTCGGATTTACCTGCCCCCCGACCGCCTAACCGATTGCTTTGGCTACGTGTATAGTTTATGACGTCATCTTGTCATTTCGTACCGCCTATGAAAGCAATATCGGAGGCTATAGGTATATATGCCTATACCTATTTTCATGAAATGCGACCATTTCATGAAATTCTCGAGCATTTCGTGAAGTGAGCAAATCTACGATATGGCTACGACATATACAAACTTTTCTCGTTTATCACTTTTTCCATTAGTAAGTAAATACCGTATCAAAATCCATAGCGTGGTTTAATTAGAGGACAAACAGTCAAGGGCGGATAGTGATTTCGTTTTATATATTTAGATAAAAGAGTAACTAGGTCTGCAATTGGTAAAGTTAAGCAACTTTTGCAAAGGCCGGTCATCAGATAACTGAACAAAAACTATCTCGAGCTCCTCCGCTCTTGTAAAGCAGGCATGTAAGGCTATTGGTTGCGGCTGCATCATTGCACCGCACTGGGCCCGCGTGGTGGTTTATGGCCGTTCTCCCTGCGGTGTTTCCATCGAAAGGGAAGGCTCGTGCCGTAGAAGTGGGGACATAATGTACCTCGGACTTTCACACAGGAAAATCGACTGACACTTGTGTCCAAAGTTGAGAACTCCCTGAAACGGGTCTCAGCATGATATGGATCCCGCGAAAAAGGATCCATTTGTCGTAGCGACACAGTTTATCCAGTGATGTGCAATTCCGCAAGTATCTAGAGGACAAAGCGAAGATGGCATCACAGAAGTTAGGAGTTCATTAGGAAACGAGACGGTACCTCACGTCTAACCAGCTTTTACAGTTGCACAAAGCACAAGTTAGACCTCACATGAAGTACTGTTCTCACCTTTGGTCCGGGGCTCTTAAGAGAATGCTCTGAAGAACATTTTAATTTGGTGCCCACCCTCCTTCTACCATCGCAACCCTCGCCATCGGAACAGGGCACCCGCACACTTCCTGGAGCCGCTGTTCTCTCGAACGGTTCGCTTCCAGAGGAGCTTTATTCCATGTACCATCAAACTGTGGAATGAGCTGCCATCCGAGGTTTTCCCATTAAGCTACGACATCTCGACTCATCACTCATCTCACACTCATCTCGACGACTCTGTCAAAAGGGTTGTAAAGAGGTTTTCTTCAGGTCGGCAATACAAAAGCAACATCTCACTAACATCTCGGTGACTGTTCACCATCAGGCAGCCCGCCTGCTTGTTTGCAGACAGTAAATATAATAGAAAAAAAGCATGAGCTGTCGAATATAGGCAGTTATCATAGGCATACCGTATGCCTTTAATACCTATACTAGAAGTGTTTTAATCTCCGTTAAAAATCAATATTTAATTATATTCACAATAGAAGTTATCACCGTTCTGAATGGATTGTTAACTTGTTGTCAAACACTTTAGGTCAACGGAGGCTGCACGACAATGTAATATTCATAGGCGTCGGACGCACGCGTTTGATCGCAGGCGCGGGCTGGATGAATAAAACATCGCGGTATTCGTCACCTGTTTACGGAACGAAACAGCGTTTCAAATTAAGCCTGAGGGTGCTATATTTAGTTACTGCACTTATCCCTGTTGAAAAAGTACAGCCACAAGCATACATAAAGTATTACTATGTACAAATCGACAATAATATCCGAGTGCCTAGTGTTTTTTTTATATTTTACTGGTAAGCACAGTGCCTTGATCCTGATGTTAAGTGATGAGAAGGCCAATGATGGAAGCGCACTTCACCCGGGATCCTCAACTAATGAGGCTCTGGCTATCTTATCTCTAGCTGCCGGAACACAACAATGCTACAAACATTGATGTTGTGGCGACATATTTATATAAGATGGTGGTAGCTAGCCAGGCGGACAAACAAGCCCTACCACCAACCAAACCGAGTACACAAACATGTAACCACTAGACCACAGAGGTGCTTTTGTTAATTATCCATATTAATTCGATTCCGTTTACGGAAACGAAAATTTATATAATTTGTACATAGCACAACTTTAACCACAGACCAAATATCTAGATCTGTGACTTTAACTCTTCTCGTATGTCACCAGGAGGCGCTGCTTCAAAGCCATACTTATTTTTATCATTTTCGTTAACGTGATCGAATGTCAAATGAAACTCCCACTAGGCACCTTGCACCAGAAAACAAAGACCGGCTGCTCGCATCCAGCGGCTTCCCACGACCTTTACCAGATCGTCGGTCCACCTTGTTGGAGGCCTGCCCACACTGCGCTTTCCGGTACGCGGTCGCCACTTATTTTTCTGAAATTCCTTCGGGATTTCGGAATCCGGGTTTATACTGTGCCGATAGACACGTATTCACTTCTTCCTGCAAGTCCTTTAATCGAGGTATAAAGAACTTGCAGATCGGCAAGGTGAGGACGGCTGGTGACGAACAATCCTGGTTTACAGCTGTCTTTTTTTATATATACTTACGGGTAAGCACAGTGCCTTGATCTTACCTGATGTTAAGTGAAGATAAGGCCAATTAGTGGAAGCACACTTCACCCGGGATCCTCAACTAGTGAGACACTGGCTATCTTATCTCTAGCTGCCGGAACACAACAATGCTGTAAACATTGATGTTATGGCGACATATTTAGATAAGATGGTGGTTGCTAGCCAAGTAGGCAAACAAGTCCTACCACCAACGAAACCTAGTACACAAACATGTAGGTACCCCCCGCTGGGAATCGAACCCGGCACCTCTGGGTCCAAGCCGGTGGTCTTAACCACTAAACTACAGAGGCCGCTTTGCATTGGGACTCCGCATTCGGATCATCTTAAGTACTTGTTTCAACAAAAATAAAATGAAAATTATATATAGTTATAGTTCCGTTCGCTTATTCTTTTATTTTGGATGCAGTGTGCAATCACCCACAAATAAAAACAAAAAGGACAAACGAGCGCCTAATTCTATTAATTACACGATTTTATGTTAACATTGGTTCCTCCATTAGAGTTCGTGGTCACATAAAGACTGAGAATGTGTTAGCATCCCTACTATGTCTGGGGTGAGGTGTTGCTCATGTCAAAATTAATTTGTAAGTAAACTACTACCATCGCCCTCGTCAACCATGTCTAGTTTATAAGCAAGTGCATTCCGTTTCACGCAAAACAAGCTGCCAGTTTTTTTAATTCTATCTACGTATCAAATTGTATTGCAACGAACCATAAAATAAATGTGGACAGTTGATACAATAACAACACTTTTTGCTAACCCTTTCAAACACTTCAGGAAACAATTGCAACAATCCGATCACTTCGCATGTTTATTGAACTTCACGATTTTCATATCGATTAACAGCTTACTCTCGATATCCATCTCTTTCTTTCACACTTTAACTGATATACGGCCATCCTTGTCCTCCAGATGACTTCATCACTTTAGCCCGCCATACCGTCGCCATACAGACGCCCTTGTGTCTGCAAACATTTATGATTCACATAATTATTGGTACGCACACACCTTACCTTATTCCCATGAAATAGAGTCTATTTTTCAAGTTTTCAGAACTAAATGCTCTCTCCTTGAACCATGGTGTTCGCAGCATTGCGTCATACCAGCCCACAGTTTTTGCCAAGTCATATGCCAACTATTTTATGTTGAACCCCGATATGATATAAACTTCCAAAAAGTAGGTGTCTACTGAATAAGTTGAGTGTAATCTTATTTATTAGGAAAATAGGCTCAAGGTTGTCGATGGCGTCTAGATATCTGGCGTCTATCCATAAAGGAGATATAGGGGAGGTTAGGCAATGTTAAAATCTAGGTTGTAAGTTCAGTACCTACGAAGGAAATTACATGATAGTGTGGCAACTTTGGCAACGCGTATTGTTTTTAACCGAAGATTTGGCTGCACGGGCTGCATCGCTTTGTATCCCGAGAAAAAAAAAACATTTTTAAACCTAACATACTATTACACTTCTTCCGGCGGGAAAGTGGAAAGTAGTTTGTAAGCTTTTGTTTTATTTTCTATAACTTTTGTTTTATTGAATATAAATGTGTAATAATTGTGGATTGTTATTATGTTAAGTGTTCTTGAACGTGCATAAGTGTTGGCAAATGAAACAAAGTAGTACAACGTCACTTTTCTCCTCCACAGTCCTCCTGAGATCTTAGTAAAGCCCCACATTGTTGCTGACACTCAAGGGGTTTTATTTCTACGAGTATATCATTCATTATTATCTAGTATTACATTATATGTTTAACTTGTAAGAAAAATTACTTTGTCACTGCCTTAAACTGCCTTAAAATCACACGAAGAAGGAAAAAAACCATACTTAATTACATAAGATGTCATACCACCAGTGATGATACGAACATGCTTGATGAAAAGGGGTTTTAGGTACCTACTACCCCAAAAAATGTTTTCTTATTTTTAATTATCAGTTAATAAACAAACTTATCTATATATTTATTTAGATTGTTACCGAGAAAATTGCTTCTGCAAAGAGTAGCCGTAACTTTTTGACTTTAAATTATGAAGCGAAACACTCTCGAAGGAACAGGAAAATATTGAAAAACTTTTTTAAAACTTCATTTCGCCCTGATAAAAATTCATTGCCACCGCCTAACTATACTTGTCTTCCTCTTTTCTACTCAACGCAAGACTTACTATCTCTCTTGATGAATTCAAAAGCTGTCCCTTTAGAAACTTTTAAATTTACTTTATGTATAGTAAAGAAAAGAACAGTATGAAAGTTTTTGGTTTTGTATTCATTCATCTTATCTTATCTTAGTGGAGTCTGCTGAGGTTTCCTCCTCGCAGTAACACTTCGACCCATCGGGATCATTTGTGCAAACCCGCATCCTTTCACTCTTCCTCCTCTGTAAAAATAGATGCCATAAGCGAAGAGCCTGAAGTCCTTCAGTTTCGGATAGGCCGACCCCAGGAGTCCCATTCTTTTCCTAGCCAGAGAGTCGCAGTCACACAGTAGGTGCTGCATTGACTCCGTTTCCTCTCCACATGCCCTACACAAGCTATTTGTTGATAGATGCATTCTGTGGAGCATTTGTTTTGTGGCATAGTGCCCTGTCAAGGCACCGATGGTTAATCGGGCCTGCCTTCTACTGCCTCCACATATGAACTTACTCCGTCCTAAGGCGTTATCGCCTAGGAAGGATTTGGAGTGTTTCATACCCGGCTGCTCTTTCCATTCGATGCTGTGCCTGTTTACGATGTAATCTTTTAAGGCCTTATTAATGGTACGTGGTGCAAGTTCCAGGAACGGCTCAGGAGCAATGAGCTGGGTCTCCGAGCCCTATTTATTCATTATACACAACTCTACGCTAGCGTGATGCCATCCCCTCTAGAAACCCTCTGAAGATGATTCGATCACACGGTCTGAGGAATCCTTTCAGTTTCTGACCGTCCACAAAACGTCCAATTACGTTGTAAAAGCCATAAGCAGTCAATAACAATCACTCTCCACTAATTTTTATAGTGAATTTGTAGAAATTCTCTATAAAAATGATTGACGATGATTGATGATGACAAATTATGCATACATCTACATGTATGCATAATTTGTAATACACCCGGTATACTTGAAGTTTATTTGTAAATGTATTGCAATATTGTAGATATGATATCTCTTCTACAGCTAAAAAATAGACGTCCTGAATGGGTAGTAGGTATACAATTTTGGACGATTGAAAAGTACTTATTTTTAAGTTTATTTGAATAAAAAATGATGACTTTGACTTTTGACTTTGACTCCAAATAAAAAGGCAAGGCAAGGATTGGCGTCTGAGAATACAAAGTTCTTATACTTACTGTACGTTCATTAATCACAGCGATTGAGTGGAAGTGGCGTAACTCGATGAGGTTCTAAATTATGTTTCGTGTGCCGGTTCGCTTCCCGGAAGGTGTGCTCGATTGCTTGGAGGGTGTAATTTCCCTTGATGGTGTAAGCTTGAATTGCCCTTTCGCACGATACCTATACAAAATTCTTATTTAGTATCTTCCGCTCATGGCTTTCGGTAATAGAATATTTAATGGCGATTATAGCAAACTTTTTAAAGTGCCGATGAAGCTGGTCCAGCTCGGTGTTAAATATTTTATATCTATGTTTAGAAACATCAATTGCCACATGTATGTGAGAGCATCACTTGAGAACGGCTCGACCGAATTGGCTGATTTATCTTTTATTTATTTGTTTTAAACTTTCGCAACTAAATATTACACAACAAAAATTCGTATTTCACAAAATCGTAACAGTCAGGACAAGGTTTGTACAAAAAAAAAGGTTTTCGAGCTGGTAAAACCATCACGGGATATTTACTGAAGCGGGTGAATTTTATGCTAGTGATATAATAAGTTTTAACCGCCTCTGTGGTCTAGTGGTTAAGACCACCGGATTAGACCCAGAGGTCTCGAGTTCGATTCCCAGCGGGGGTACATGTTTGTGTACTCAGTTTGCTTGGTCCCGAACGATCCCCTAAACCTCGACCGATCCTCTAAATCCCGCCCGCTCCTCTAAATGCCACTACACATTTACAGAATACTCTTAACATGCACACTAGTTTAGGCCCAAAACACCGTACTCGTAGAACAAGGGTACGACGAACCGGTTCACACGCGCTCTACACCAGGTACAGACATGTACCAGGATGCTTCTCTCCTCCACCACGGCCCGGTCAACCCGAGCCGAGGTCCGAGCCTTTATAGGCGCCCTCGGGTTGTTCCGCTCTCCAATCCGATTCGAACCCTTCTGAGAATCTAGTAGGGCACCGGGTTACGTCTTAGTGCGTGATGTTGTTCCCTCTAGAAAACCTCCGAAGGTGATTCGTTTCACATGGCTTGAGGAACCCTTTAAGTTTCTCGCCGCCCCCAAACAAGCCCGGTGAAGCTGAAAATGCCGTTCGAGGCAATCAGCAAACTCTCTCCAAAAAAAAAAAATGTTTGGTTGGTGGTAGGACTTGTTTGGTCCGCTTGGCTAGCTACCACCATCTTATCTAAACATGTCCCCATAACATCAATGTTTGTAGCATTGTTGTGTTCCGGCAGCAGAGATATGAGCCAGTGCCTCAGTAGTTGAGGATCCCTAGTGAAGTGCGCTTCCAACATTGGCCTTTATCATCACTTAACATCAGGTAAGATGGAGCCACTGTGCCAATAGGTAATATTAGCTTTAGGCTCCAGAGCTTTGCGAGGTAGATAAATCGTCGTTTTCCTTGCGTTATAAAATGGAATAACCTTATTGGTGGATTTTTCCTGGTGCATCAGCTCTGGTAGACTATATACTATATACTCATCCGGACAGCCGCTATCACTAGAGTTGCTTAACTGGCTCGACCAGAACCCGAGCTCTTCAACGCCGATAGCTTGTTAAACCCATTGAGCACGCGAATGTGGCGTAATTAAACCCACGCAGATTAATTCAATTCACTTATCGTTCCTATAGTTATGAATCCCTTGATTACTGCACTATTGTCCCTTGATTAACGTTTAACCTGTGAACTACCTACAATATCATTAAGGTTTTGGTCACAATTGAAAAAGTATCATGTGTTTGAATAATATTAATATACAAACACACATTTATTATTATAATACCTGTATTTATTTTCTTTCTTAAAACTAGATTTTTACAATATTTTAATATAAAAACAATAAAACATTATAAAAACCTAATTCTAGAGTACCGCCAGCAGCGTCCTTCCGAAGCACGGAGAAACACGAGATGAAAAATTTTTAATCACCCATCCGATGACCGGCCTTTGCGAAAGTTGCTTAACCTCAGCACTCGCAGACCGACGTTGACGTTTCGTAATTAGGAAACCCTGTTATTATGTAGGGGTTTATTAATTTGCCGAATGATAATTATAAAACAACAAACTGTAATCATGTCGGCGAAATTGTTGAAACGAGAGCGCAAATTTAATTAAGCTCCTTTGGTACACGGCGCGGAATGTGTCGAAGTGGGTAGGTACAGTCACGTGCAAAAACGTATTGCTGTAGACATAGTATCTATATAATAGACACAGTACTGTCACAAATGAACATGTACTGAAGGGCGGTTGGTACAAAAGAACGGTAAATAGACGCACGCCTACATAGACTCACCCACATAGACCTACCTCCGTGCGTAATTATGATTTGACAATCAATTATATAACTACCATAATACACAAAGTTGAATAATTTAAATTACACACTTAGAGTTTTTCCGCCGATAAGGATTTTTTTATATTTATATAAATAATAAATTAAATAACTACCTAACAATAAAAGCAATTTAAAGATAACTATCAACGGCCAGGGGTATTTTAGTATTGTTATTGTCAACCTACTATTGTACGGAAACTAATTAAATTTTTTTATAAGTTTTACAAACTCCTGTTCTAGAATTACTGCCGACGTACACACGCCTGCACATCAACCTACCACAAACTGTCAAATTTCCTCAATAGACTTTGAATTTTATGTCCAAACTATATGGTTGAAGATGTATTGAAGAAATTTGACAGTTATGGATAGGTTGATGTGCAGGCGTCTGTACACCCTACGTAGTATATGCTATGCTCAGAAGTTAGGCAGATAGTTTATTAGAATTGTTACTAATTACTATATACATTTAAATAAGTAAAATAAAAATAAAATACGCTTTCGTACGGTGATCTCAGTTATTCTCGGGAGAACACCAGGGGCTCTATTTTTGATTCTTTCGCCTCAACCGCAACGAGTGCCCTCACCCACTCGTTGCAGTCGAGCGACACAAAGCGATTGCTAGAATAACAGTCAAAATTAATGCGTTGTGTTAATATCATGTCACTCGTTTATTTGTGCCATTGATAGCCTTTTCTATTAAAAAGCAAAGGTTTTTTATACCAGTCAATAGAAACATGGACATTACATTCCGTTTTCATTGCGGTTGTTACCGGTTTTCTCTAAATTCTGCGTGAAACATTTCGTATTATGTTGGCAGCACCGGAAACGAACGATTTTAAAAAATACGGAAAATCGGCGTCATGCGACTTGGAAGACGAGTGTGACTTAAGTTGCATGCGACAACACAATGTCATATGTGCGATTCGAAAACAGATCCCCAGTCGTGAATCATGCGTAAGTCAGTCGAGCCGCCACGCGCACCTTCTTACGAGTCGACGACGTTATTAATAAAAACTGCTTATGTATCTGTTTCAATACGATATTATATAGAAATAAGTTGACGTTTCTTACTTATGTTTCAAAGTCTTATACCTTACAAACCACAACATATTGTATATATTGTAGGCGTTAACCGTAGCGCTACGATCGATGTGTACACACGCATGCACATCAACCTATCCAAAACCTTCAAATTTCATCAATAGACTTTGAACTATATGCTGAAAGAATATGGTTGAAAATGTATTGAAGAAATTTGACAGTTTTAGATAGGTTGACGTGCAGGCGTCTGTACTATTAGTCATTCTGTGGTCTCGGGAATATTGACGGAGGCGTGCAGGCGGTTTTCAGGATATTATGCGTAAAAAGTCTAAATTTTACAGCATTTTCTTTTTGCAAATATAAAGTACAGTATCTTACATATAACTTTATTTTCGTGCATTTTAATTCGGATTAAAGACGGTTTCATTTTCTAACTTTGACACTGGCTATGTAAATAAAACGCACGAAGCCCTTAGTAAAATAAAAGTTAAACCACTTTTCATTATTTATCAACATATATCTCGAAAAATACTAAACATTAAACAGCCACGTCACGCCAGCCATATCAAAGAGGTTTAAATTTGTATTTATTAAATGGCTTGATCCGTTTTGTATATTTTATAATTAGACAAAGTTAGGAAAATATATTGTCGAAAACTTAAGTTTTCATTTGTTAAATAATTGACGGCAATGGTTGATGACAGGATGATGATGCATTT
The DNA here is from genome assembly GCA_949315975.1 of Eudonia truncicolella. Taxonomy (NCBI): domain Eukaryota; kingdom Metazoa; phylum Arthropoda; class Insecta; order Lepidoptera; family Crambidae; genus Eudonia; species Eudonia truncicolella. The sequence goes on along the minus strand of OX438838.1, from coordinate 5,032,561 downwards.
TCTTTATCAAAAGGAAGAAGAGAACTAAAGAAGTCAAATTCTTCCAATCGTTTCAATTTGATACATCATCAGCTGCTCATTTTATGTCCCACTGCTGGGGCATGACGAGCATCTATGGACGGAAAGGGAGAAAAGGCCATAAACCACCATACGGCTGCAGGCCCAGTGCAGACTGGTAAATTAGATTAAACAAAAACATTCGCAATTAAGTACCTATATAAAATTGTATTTCAATATGATACCTTTTTATTTGAAAACAAACCATAATCGACTTACCGAGTACCAGCGGACTGCAGTGTAACTTAATTTTTCCGAAGCCCATAGCACAAAATAATAAGACCCCAAAAGGTCACCTTAATACATACCGCGCTCGAGCAACGCCCGCAACCTCTCACGGACACGGATCTTGAAACAGCTCGGAACAGTCCGAGCGTAGCTGTTGCGAGATTCCGTTTTTTTTTGAGAGAGATTGCTGATTGCCTCAGACGGCATTTTCAGCTTCACCGGGCTTGCTTGGGGGCGGCGAGAAATTTAAAGGGTTCCTCAAGCCGTTTGAAACAAATCACCTTCGGAGGTTATCTAGAGGGAACGGCATCGCGCACTAGAGCGCGTCCCCGTGCCCTACTAGATTCTCCGAAGGGTTCGGATCGGATCGGGGAACGGAATAACCCGAGGGCACCTCTAAAGGCTCGGACCTCGGCTCGGGTTGACCGGGCCGTGGTGGAGGAGAGAAGCGCCCAGGTACATGTCTGTACCTGGTGTACACCAAACGTGTGAACCAGTTCTTCGTACCTTTGTACTACGAGTACGGTGTCTTGTGCCTAAACTAGTGTGCATGTTTAGTGTATTCTGTAAATGTGTAGTGGCATTTAAAGGATTGGGAGGGGGGTGTAGGGTTCGGATCGGATCGGACGAGATTCTGTGTTCATGAGAGGTCGTCTATGTGTGCGTTGCTGGAACGCGTTTGTATGAAGCTTACCTTCTGTGAGTCTCCTTATTTTGTGCCCATAGCTTAGTGGTGACAGTATTCATAGAAATTGAATAAAGCCAGTTGCTATAAATGGATGCGAATAATTAAGAGAGATTCGTGATTCAGAAAATTTAAAAGAGCCTTTTTTTTAAACTGTCGCTTTAGCAACAATGTTAGTAGTAGCTTTAGTTACTATTTTAGGGTTGGTAACATTGTCACAAAATAAGGAGATCGGAACAGCTCGGAACAACCCGACCGCTGTATTTTTTTTTTATGTGTAACATCTTTCCTTTCGCTTTCTTGCAATTTGTGGGAGTGATTTCGTGAAATGGGACGGAAGTGTGTAACACGAAGTCGGGGAAGCGCGCAAGCGCACGCCATTTGATTTGACGAATGAGCGCGCGGCGGTAGAGTTGGCTGTCGGATGGTACCAACCAATCGGGAAAGCGCGCGCCATTTGATTTGATGAATTAGCGCGCGGTGGTAGAGTTGGCCGTCGGATGGTACCAACCAAGCGGGGTAGCGCGCGCTATTTTATTTGACGAATGAGCGCGCGGTATTGCATTACTCTTAGTGTCAATTAAATAAAATACAACTTTCAATAAAAATAATTATTCTTTGTTATGAAAAATCATTTCAAATAATACCTGACACATTTTTTTCAAAATATAATGTTAAAATTGCACCTCTGAAATGGCATTCACTGGAAACCAATATTACTAAAATGAGATGTCAAATGTAACACATCATAATTATGCGACTACTGTAAGGCTCGCTTGTTTATTTTTTTTTTGAGAGAGATTGCTTATTGCCTCAGACGGCATTTTCAGCTTCACCGGGCTTGTTTGGGAGCGGCGCGAAACTCAAAGGGTTACTCAAGCTGTCTGAAACGAATCACCTTCGGAGGTTTTCTAGACGGAACGGCATCACGCAATAGTGCGTGTCCCCGTGCCCTACTAGATTCTCCGAAGGGTTCGGATCGGATCGACCCGAGTGCAGTTGTTGCGTGATTCTGTGTCCGTGAGAGGTTCGCCATGTGTGCGTTGCTCGAGCGCGTTTGCATGAAGCCAACCTTCTGCAGTCCCCTTACTTTATGACATTGTGGTGTTTCGACAATTAAACATAAGATAGCCAGATCAGTAGTAGAGAACTCCGGGTGAAGTGCGCTTCCCACCTTCGGCCTTATTATCACAGATGAGATGAAGACCAAGTTCTTTAAAAATAGCGAAATTAAAAAAAAAACTCCAAGTCTGTTTAGGCAAAATGTTGCTAGGTATTTAGTTCGTGCTAGGTATATACATATTATTTATTTAGTAGGTACTGTAGAGCCTAAGAGGCTCTACTTTACAGGGAAGACGTAGTCAAAGAAACAAGCAATCGATCAGTAATAAACAAAAAATAAGTATTTTTAAAACGAACTCAAGTAACATTTATTGCCCTATCGCCGCGACGACGGGCTGACGTAGAAGCTCCGCGATCCTCTTTTGTTTCCTTCTATGCGTATCTTCTTAATCAAGATGAGTTTAAACGCAGAACGCGACGGCTGCCAGTAGGCTCGCCCAACCAAATAGTCCCGATCACTACAGTACCTACGCAAGTTGCGTTTCGCAATATTGCGACTAAAATTTTGTTTTCGTAACAAGAAGTGACGAGATAATAAATCGTTTTTTTTTTGCTGTATTTTAAATGGTATTAGTAGGTAAAGTATAGCCGGAAGATTTTATTTTTATTCCTTACTAAATACTTATTCATGTATTGTTGTGGATTACTTTCAGCGGCTGGGTGTATTAATGGTAATGTCATTGTAAGATTAGAACGTCAGTCAGTTAAATTTCAGTAAGTCAAACAATGGACGGGGACTACTGCCGACAAACTGCTCAGCAGATTGACAGAACATACATTTTATCAAAAGTGTAATTATGAATTTTAAAAATACTAGCTGTTGCCCGCCACTTTGTGCGCGAGGATTACACTTTCCCGCAGGAACGTGTATCATCGGTATAAAAAATATACTATGCCCTAGTCTGGGTCATGGTCTGTCTTTGTGCAAAACTTCATCCAAATCTGTTCAGTCGTTTATAAGTATGCGCTTACCAATGAATAACATTTTATTTTAATTTGTTTTTCTTATATCTGTTAGCATGGCCCAATAATAAATATATTAGTCCATGCTATAAGTGATGACTTGATTTCAAAAATGGAGGCGTTTTCCTAGCAGTGGAACAATTATATGCTATTAAAATTTACTTTACTTAGAAGATTGTCTTTCAGTATTTACTATATACAATATTAAGTAAATCATAATAACTTATCTTAAAATATTAAACAGGTAAGGGTCCCGGCTACAACCGTGGGGCGACGACTACAGGGCGTTGCAGGCTGCGAGATGAAGTATGTGTCTATGGCGCAGCGTTTGGGGCATGTTCAAAGGAGGATTCTTTCTTTACTTACTTTTTTATTTATTCATAACCTAATCTTCTTCTTATGGTGCCGTCCCCTGCCGGAGATTGGCAATCATTAAGGCAATCCTGACCTTGTTAGTTGCCGCACAGTCAGAGATTTTTGAGCCATAAGGTTTTACGTTTGCCTGGTCTGCGGCGTCCTTGTATCTTCCCCTCGATCCTGGATGACAAGTTGGAGATGGGCGTACTTTTTGTTGCGCATTATGTGGCCAAGATAATGGAGTTTCCGCTGCTTTATCGTATCGAGAACTTCTAGTTTCTGGTTTGAGTCTCTGTAACACCGTCTCATTTTTCACCAAATCAATCCACGATATTTTGAGTATTCTTCTATATACCCACATATCAAAAGCCTGTCACGCGTACACGTAGTTTCTGTAAGGGTCGAAGCTTCGACGCCATATAGTCTTAGAGCATTAAACCAACATACAGTAGAATGAAAAACACATAGCACCTCGCTAATCATTCCGCGTATAACTTCAGGGAGCGGTTGGTAAGGAGACTGCCCAATCTCATGAACGCATTTCGTGCCTGTTCATTACGACACCTTATTTCAAAGCATATGGTCATATCAGAATCTTACGTCTTCGCCGGTAAAGTCGATTTTTTCAGTTACTTTCTAATAACAAACGTAACAAAGCTAAGCGTAAATCACATAATCAGGATGAACTCCGCTTATGTTTCACCATTCGCGAAGATAAAGGGTGCCATTTCTTTCCAGATAGCGTATCCGTTTGGCGGGAACTCGCCATTTTGAACACGAAAGAATGCTTGTGACATAATAGGTCGCATTATGGCCTCGTTGTGGTGTGATGCGACACTGATAGAAGATTGCTATCTGGTACTAGGCAATCAGACCCGAGTTCGATTTCCAGTGGGGTGTACGTTTGTGTAATTGGTTCGGTTGGCGACAGGGCTTTTAAGTCCGCCTGGCTAGCTACTACCATCATATATAAATATGTCGTCATAAAACCAATGTTAGCAGCGTTGTGCGCTTCCATCTTCAGCTTAGCTCATTATTGCCCCCACTGCTGGGGCACGAGCCTTCTCTATGGATGTAAAGGGAGAACGGGTCATAAACTACGACGCGGGCCCAGTGCGGATTGGTGATTGTAAACGACTGCTTATACAGCCCGGAAAAACGGCTTTACGTGCCTTCCGAGGCACGGAGGAATTCAAGATGATAAATTTTTGGTCACCCATCCGATGTACGGCCTTTCCGAAAGTTGCTTAACCTCAGCAATCGCAGACCGAGCGCGTTTACCACTGCGCCATCGAGCCACTCAGCTTCCACCTTATCACCACTTAACATCAGGTGACATACAGCTGTCACTCCAGCGTAGCTTTCCGTCTTGCCACTTGGTGCAGTCCGATATAATCCGAACCTTTAGGAGAATCTAATAGGGCACGGGGACGCGCACTAGTGCGCGATGACGTTCCCTCTAGAAAACCTCCGAAGGTGATTCGTTTCACACGGCTTGAGGGACCCTTTACGTTCCTCGCCGCCCCCAAACAAGACCGGTGAAGCTGAAAATGCAGTCTAAGGCAATCAGCAATCTCTCTCCAAAAAAAAAAATCTTGGTGCAGCAGTAGTGTTTAGAGCATCCGTGCCCGGACAGAACCTGCACCAGCAGAAAAGAGAGGGTCCATCGTCTAGATCCTATGACAGGATCTTTCCTAACTTTTTTGCTAAAGAGCATAATATTTTCAAGAAACCTAGACTATTTTTTATGTCAAAAGCAATAACATAATAATTTCAATAGCAACAGAAAAATGTTACCTACGCTTACGACCGACCCACAAAGTAATGTCTTTTCTTTTCACAGGCAAACCCCTAAGGAGGGCTGTTGTCATCAACCAACCGGCTACTTCGCAGGACACGCGAGCCAAGACGAGATTTATCATACCTACCTACCTACCTACCTACATACCTGCACAAAATAAGAAGACTACAGAAAGTAAGCTTTATACATGACGCACGTGAGCAACGCACACACAGACCTTTCTGAGTGGTAGAGCCACGATGCGTTGCAGCACCAGGAGGCGCTGCTTCAATGCCATACTAATTTTCGTTTTCGATAACGTGATCAAATGAATACGGATAGTAAACAATACTCACAATAGCTGCGCTCCGACTATTGCGCGCGTTGCGTGATTCCCCGTGAGAGGTGTCTATGTCAGGCTATAGAACTTTATTCTCATAAAAGACATATATATATCACCTAATTGAGAATCAGTACAAATATGTGTCGTGGCAATCTAAATAAAGCAATATAAAATAAAGTAACTTACAATTCTAAACAAATAAACAAAAAAAAGAAGAGATAAAAAAAAACAAATTTAAAAGTAACCTAAACGAAATCTACAAGCTCCGAGCGCACAGACTCCTTGCACAAGCAGTCCCGTAGCAAGGTATGATCCGAAAGAATAATCTAAGTATGTGTGTGTTGCTCGAGCATGTTTGTATGAAGCTTACATTCTGCAGTGTCCTTATACTGTGCTACCGGGAAGGTGAAACCATTCTTTTAAGGCAGGCTAATCCAAACGGCTAATGCGTAAGTATACATTTTTAATCTTGCTTGAGCTAACTGTTATAATGTGATAAAAGACGCCTCAGTGGTTGAGAGGCAGCGCTTGGCCTAATATCCGCAGGCGATATTTATACCGGTGACTAATTCTGACGCTATGATATCAATTACGAGTGCGCCTCTCATTCATTCACACTGGTTACTCATTTTTGTTGCCGAAAATAAAAAACGAAAGAGTCGAACGGTATGCAAGTGCATCTTATTAATCAAATTGTAAATAATGCAAAAAAAAAAATACTTTAAGTATTTCAAAGTGTATTTCATGACCCCAGAGCTAGCAGCTACCTGGGCCAGCGTATACCTAAGCATTGCTATCCAACGTGGCAATGCTGCTAGCTTTCTGAGCACTCTGCCTGATGGGGATGATTTGGGGCATTTTTTTTATTTATAGTTAGGTAGAAGTTATACTTTATAATTTTTATAAGTTTAATTTTAAGTATTTTAATTTACTTGTTATTGTCCTTGTTTGTAAATAAAATACAATTTATTTGTTTTTATTTCATGCCACTTTTAATTTCAATATCACCGGTGAGATTCCCAAGTCGGTCAAAGTGCGTTTCCAATTTTTTGATACACAGTGCACAGCCCGGGTTTGTGATCACAACCCGCATTTGGCAGCGTGGACGGAGCTGACAACTCATTAGAATTTAATGGTCTCAGTATCGCTCAATAAGCGTGGTCATTAGCAGGGTCCGGTGGATATAACGACTTGGGGCCTCGAGCGGAGGGTCCGAGACGAGCTGCGAGCTATTGTCAACCGTGTTCTAGTGATAGATGACTGGTATCATACTTAGAAGGTTTCAAGTTCAATACCCAGCGGGGTGGATGTCGTATTAAACCTACAATATATCTGTTATTTGCTTTCTTAAAACCTGCACAGTCGTGTCTCAGTGGTCTGATTGTGACATTTAGACCAGACCCAGGGCCGCAAGTAGTACTAATACTAACTCAATAAAAATAATAGGTAGTCCACCTATAGGATTCTTTTTAAATCAAGCCACAGACAGATTTTGGACGTTCTAAAATATATAATAAATAGTTACAGAATTAAGGCCCTAAGCTCCACACACAAATATCCCATGGCAGCGAATAATGTTAAGAGCAATGGATAGCCCTGCACAATCCGAATGCCAAATAGCATTCCGATCGACGGGAGACCGAATGCGGCCGTAATCCCCAAACAATTAGGCCCTTAACTAATTAATCCAATAACTCTGAACTGTAAACTCCGAAACAGATTGTTTTATGGATTAGCCGCCGCTCGCCGATCCGTCACTGCCGGAATGAGTTAATTGCAGTGCTCCACAAACTTTCTGTTCGGACCCATTTGCTTGTTTAAGTTTTTAAATCTACTACGAATCCTTAGCGGAGTCAGCATCGCCAGCATATAAACGTCCTACTGTTGGGATCAGGGGAAATTTGGGCCATAGCCGGTTATTCCACTTATTTCTACCAAAGTATTTCCTCGGGGGAAATAAATTTCCATTCATTTCTACTACTCTAATACAACATGCTTTATAATGTCAATGTAGTAATAATCATAATAACACAAACAAAAGTCTTTGTATAAATAAATATTTATTATAAGTAATATATATTTTTTAACAAACAAAAAATGTTTTCCTTTCATAACTTAAAAACTACAAGAGAAACCGAGTAGTTACTAATTGTAGTATTAATGAAATTAAAAACTTACAATGCGACCGTCCCGACGCGACGTGCGCGCGCGTGACACTCGGCCGATTCGAGTACGGTGGACCGGGTACTTCGCTGTAGGTAAATAACGGACGTACCGCGCGGAGTGAGCCAGGCTTGTCAATAGTCATTATAGATAAGACGTGGATCACACTGTAATCCACTATGATGGCCCAATGCGGGTCAGCGTGTTGCGTCCACGCGGATCAACGTGTTTCTCAAAGCATAGACTGGACTAATATGATGATTTAGGAGATTGCAGCCACCGAAGTTTCTTCTGATTTCAGAAGCTAAATATAATAGTTATAGCCTTTATTTATTACTGTAGGCCTTCCCCATACTAGGTGTAACGGTTTTCTGTCATCTTTGTGTAAGCAATAAAATATCTACCTGTCTACGAGTCCCTAACACTATGATAAACAATTACCAGATGATCTCAAAGTCGAAGTCAAAGTAACATTTTTTTTATTTAAATAAACTTATGAAAACTGATTTTGAATCGTCCATTAATTTTTTACCTACTACACAATCAGGACGTCTATTTATTAGCTGTGGAGAATGGGCGCAAGAAATTCCACAGTTTTAATAGAAGTGACGATATGTACAAAAAGAAAAAAATTAACTTAAAGATAGAAAGAAAGAGAAACATTTATTGACACTCGAAGATGGGCCGAGCGCCGTAGGAGCGCTGTTATTCTGACAGGGCCGCCGGAGGGAGACGAGTGACGACGCACCGCGACGCCGACAAACAAAATAAAAAAAAACATAACTTAATATAACTTATGTCGTTATATTAAGTTAAGTTATATTTTTAATCGAATTAAAACTTTCAACAGCCCGGAATCACAAATAGTGCTTACCACTATACATTCACTTAACATTACACTTAATTCTAAAATAACGTATTGGGCAGTATGTATGTAGCTTGGCAAAGGCAAAGCTTAAATAATTTAAATCAATTAATCGCTACAATTAAGCTGCATTGGCCTTAATCACCACGCTTGCCTAATGTGGGTTTAACTCTCTAAATATTGTATCAATCGTCTGTATCGAATAGCTGAAAGCCGTTGAGGATCGGCCATGTTTAGACAGTGAAAGGTTGACCCGATGCCAATCAGCGACTACGGGTCACTAGTTAGGCCTAAATAAACCTTTTTGTTACAAAAGCAACTATTACTTAGAATCAATCGACGATACCGAAGCCCTTCTTCAAAAGTGGCTTAAAAAAGATACGAGACAGTTTCGGAGTATGTTTTAAGCAACTGATTTTGAACTTTAGCAACAATTGAATATAGACGAAAATTAAGTGTTTTATGTTTTGTTTTTTTTAACTGTTGGCTGCTTACGCCCTTTACAGCGTAACCGGACTAGGGATGTAATTGTGCAGCGAGAAACTTAAGGTTCATGACGTGTTTACCGAGGCACACAACCACAGAGGCATTCTATAGCGGATGGCATTGTAGGTGACGTTCCTACATACTATGTTACAAATACCTACACTATCATACATAATATAGATTACATTATATATTTACACAATAGTCCACAAAATTATTGTTAATGTAATTGCCTGTCCCCAGCCTAGCTCATAGTCTCTTAGTAGATACTAGAAAGCTGTAATTTAGCATGGATATACATATTAATCACGTCGACAAAGTGGTGGAGTAAAATTTTGAAAAAAAATTTTTTGGGCGGGGAAGTAATTTTTTTTTTGTTGTCTACCCCATAGTGTTTGTTAAATTTGTTACAGTCAAGTGTCCCCCTACGTGAAAAGATTTACGGTAGTTGTATATATGACCAAGTTAAAAGGAAAACTATCATAGCTAAGTAGGCTTTACAAGTTTACGAACGTCTCACGCGTTTGATACTGCCGCGAGCGTGCCGCGCGCGCCAGTCGCTAGTTTGCCCGCTATTTAGACAGCACGTGCGTTTCGTACGTAAACACTTGGATATCACGTCATATGTTTGATATTTCGTGACCGCGCCCGCGAGTCTAAGTGAACAAGCACTAACAGTCGAAATAACTTTGTCAGGTAGTATCTACATTAAATAAATGTTCATAAAAGTCCTCTTCTCAGAGTTCGCATTATTGAGATGGGCTTCGGAACCCTAAACTGCGCGTGGCCCGACACGCGCGTGGGGCAGGACACGCACTTGGCCGGTTTTTTAACCACTACTGACACCACTAGAGCATCATGCAAGCCTGTCCCTGTTACTAGATTCTACGATGCGTTTGAATTGATAAACGAGAGCGGAAAACCTGATAGCGCTAGAAAACTAGGTTCTTAGCTCCGGTTGACTGTGCGTGGGAGAGGGAAAAAGCGAATAGGGAACAGGTGTCTACCTAAGTCACGCGATGAAAGCCACTAATCACAGAAAAAAGGATATTAAACCAGTGGTCAGCGGACCTCAGGCGGTCTGTGAGAGCCACGGTAATGGTCTGCGGGACCGAATATTACGTCAGCATTAAGATTTAAATGTTGTGTTCTGTTTTTTTGTGTACGAGTTCACAGATTCGACGACTCTCTTCTAAAGAAGAGAGTCGTCTCTCTCTCTTCTCTTCTCTCTTGGCTAAAGCCAAGTTATCTTTCAAGTGCAATTTAGAGTTTCAATTCTATGAAGTATTCCGCTCGCCTTTATACTTTATCTCCACGCTTTTTTTTTTTTTTGAGAGAGATTGCTGATTGCCGCTGCGGCATTTTCAGCTTCACCGGGCTTTTTGGGGGCGGCGAGGAACGTAAAGGGTCCCTCAAGCCGTGTGAAACGAATCACCTTCAGAGGTTATCTAGAGGGAACGGCATCGCGCACAAGTGCGCGTCCCCGTGCCCTACTAGATTCTCCGAAGGGTTCGGATCGGATCGGATATCTCCACGCACTAGAAAGTTCCATTATTTGTCGGTTCGACTCATCTCAATGTTATATAGCAAAGGCCGAGGACTGTATAACTCTCATTGTCTCGAGTCGACGGCATTGCGATTGTTCCTTTGATGGACAATCTTGAGAATTTCAATCTGACAAGATGGAATTTTGTGTAAAGTACCTAACTGGCGCGGCGGCAGATAAAAGTTATGTAAACAATTATTGTACTCGTATTCTAAGCTTGCCTTTCTTAGGCAGTACCTAGGTAAAAAGTATTTGTAATTTTTTTATTCCCAAGGCATAAAGCTTCAAGTCAATTTGGTCAATAACCCGACTTAAAATTTATTAACTTGCATTTTGCAGAGATCGCAACCCGAACGTGGAAGCCCAATACCATCACCTACCATCACGATACTTATACTTTTAATTAAAGAGCATATTATAAACGAAATTTTATATTATTTAAAAAAAGGATTTTCGTAATGGCACCAATTTTCGACAATTATAAATAACATAGACTGTCATTGAAATTTTACGGGAAGACAGCCGGAAATATGGTGGTCTGTATTTAATTGTTGCTAAGAACTAAATTCAGTTGGTGACCTCTATTTTTCATGTATAAAGGAAAAATGATGTCGATTTTTGGCTCCTGTCGAACACTGATGCCGCTACCCTACCCTAACCTTAGAACTACTTACTTAAAAAATGTAGTCAATTATATACAGTACCTACCTACCTACATCTTTGCACTCGGATTGGCTTGTTCTAAGTCCGCCTCGCATCTTAGGTGAAATGTCATCATGACATCCGAGGGTGAAGTGCGCTTATACCTTTAACTTTGGCGAGATGAAAGCCAACCACTTAACTCGTAGAGAATGATAAGAGTTGGATCGAATCTAGGAACCAGCCCGGATAACAACTAAAATATTATGGTAAGGAAGTTGGTGCAGATAGTAAAAGACAGTCGGCGCCCGTTCGACTTCCGCAAGCGTCGATACGGCGCGATAACACGTCAACTCGAGCCTATCTTCCGCGCCCGCAATGTGATGAAGTTTCTCGATAACAACACCGTTTTAGCACGAAATAAGGAGATTGCAGAAGGTAAGCTTCAATTTAAAAAAAGACAAAGTGTTGAAAAAAAACCACGAGCGGAATTTTAACCCGCACCCCATGACATGCCGGGTCTGGTGGATTTTTTAGAAGAGCCACGATAGCATATTCATATCGAATCTCGCTCGTGGATTTTTTTCAACAGTCTTTTTTTGAAATTGTAATTTGTTCGCAACAATATTTGTGTAAAATAGGGTATTTGACTACAACGAAAATATAGATCAAAACAGTAAACATTTTTTTAAACTAATTTATCCGGCACATAATTTTAAAATAAGGTTGATTTTTATAAAAAATCATTAATAAAATAATTAAATTTTTATGATTGACCACGTGATCGAAAACGCACGGGATTTGCCTGAATCTGAAGTGATGTCACCTGCTTGTTTACAGTTAATGCCACTTGAAGTTTTGTATGGTGTGATTAATTTAACAGCTAAAAGTTTGTTTACAAGCAGGTGACGTCACTACATCACGTGACCTGCATGGACCGTTTTGGTGGCTTTTTTTTTTCATTTGAATTTAAATGGTGATTTTCATAAAAAATAAAGAAGTTCACAACGAATTAATCAAACTGCAAATATATTATGCTATAATGAATCATTAGACGTTTAATTTTTTCACTGTATTTTATAAAATTGTATAAATATTTAATTTAGCTTCAGTGCAGCAATTAGCACTTGAAAATAAAAAGTAAAATTCATTAGACATATTTTTCTAAAACCTGTCAAATACCCTATTTTATGTAAATAAATGTAAGTAATATTATTATTGCAATGGTCATCATTTACTTAGTCGGAAATGTCGGAATCAGTAGGTCCTGATCACCGATTAAAAGTCTTCGTGTATAGGTATTAATTACAAAAATACAATGTTGAAAAAATTTCCACGAGCAGGATTCAATTTTTCAACATTGTATTTTTGTAATTTGTATCGCAACAAAATTTGCGTTAAAATTATATAAACAAAACAAAAACATTTTATAGGTATTAAGCTTACCTTCCTTCGGGGTCTCCTTATTTTATAATATTAATTTTATTGTATATTTTAGTTGATTATTATTGTTTGTTACCAGAGCGCCTAGCGCCAGGAGGCGCTGCTTATAAGCCAAAAAAAAATTCATTTTCGTAAACGTAAATTTACGTAAAAAAACTTTTTAGCGCTGCCGTTATTAGTGGGAGCCCCCCTCCCAATTTCTCCGACACTGGAAGGCTAATAAAAAGTGGCTGACAATTGGCGGCAATATGGCATCGTATTTCCGTTTCGTTATACCACAGTAAAACCGACAAACACAATTTTACTTTCAAAAACGTCAAATATCGTAAATAATAAAAATAATACTTTAACACAGGTATGTACGCATATTTTTTTGAATTATCAGATATTGTTTGTAAGTTATAACGTAATATTAACATATATATTAACGTAATATTCGTGGCTCTATAAACTCATTACCTTTGCTTGAACACGGCTAGCAAGTACAATTAAAATCAAACTCAAAAGTCCATCAGGGCGAAAAATATCGAAATTTTTTTTCAAAAAAACTACCAATATTCTCGGGGTTAAACTTTGCACAAATTACTTTTTTAATACCTAGATCTTTTCAATAAAGAAATTACGAACATTCGACTCTGGGTACGCGGTTGTGTACAGTTTCGTCTTATTAGTTACCTAGTAGCGACCTCTTTTATTCTGATTTGTAATTATCTTACTCTTTGAATAAATTGATGGTTGGTAATTTTTTGTCTAGAGGTCACTACTAAAACAAACAAGAATGCACGTAGGATTTTTCTATAGATGGCGTTGGTAGGCCAGAAATATAGGTATTATTGTGATAGAGATTGCCTTACATTCCAAGTTGTCTATGATATTAAAATTGCTCTTGCTGGCTGGCAACACCCATTATTACTTTTCTTGTTTATGTCATCATCACATGACCTCTTATTTTGTCCCCGTGATCAAAATCGAATAATTCAAAAATATTATCGCACGATGGCCAAAATTAAAATTGACGCGGATGACATACACGAAAATTCTCTTGATAACAGGTAAATACACTATTTATGAAGTGTTAAGTGTGTTACATAATTTAATATGTATTCCACCGAAGGTCATCGTCTATAATTTTGCAACTTGGCATAGAATACAGTCATTGTAGCGAATTTAGATTTATTCTTAAGTGTGTTGTTTGTTTATTTACAGTGCCGACAGTGAATATTTACGCATGGTCGATGAAGGATCCTTCGGTAAGCATCCACACGCTCAAATCACAACAGCAATTGTGACACGCGGAAATGGAATATGTATAGTAAACACAAGTGAATTCAATTAGGTTGTTGTTATTGAATTAAGCTTAAATTTAATTTCAGGCGCTGAGGACAGATCCCAATTAGTTAATCAACAGTATTTAGAAGCAAATGAAAACGCTAGCTCATATCATTTTAGAGATCTTTGTAAGTAACCCTGTTTGTAATTTATTTGGTATAGTATTATTGTTGGAATCGTTATCAATCATAATGCAGACTTCTTACGACACTAGTACACTCCCAAAGCAGTGGAAGGTGTTGTTGGTTGGTTGTTGGTTGTTGGTGTTGTTACTCCAATTTATAAAAAGAGAAACAAGTTGGAACCCTCTAACTATAGACCAATAAGCCTAACCAGTGTGGTGTGTAAGGTAATGGAGAAGATTATAGTCCAACATGTCAGGGAGTTTTTGGGACTTCAGCAAGTTATTGGGGATCAACAACATGGCTTCTGTCCACGTCGCTCGACAGTTTCCAATTTGTTAACATGTCTGTCATCATGGACAAATAGTAGAGAACTAGTTGATGTTATTTACCTGGACTATGATAAGGCTTTCGATAAAGTTCCCACTAACAGATTGCTGCAAAAGTTAGAATCAGATTTAGATGGAAACTGCTTGGTTGGATTGGTGATTTCTTGCACCAGCGGAAACTTCAAGTAAGAGTGTGTCAGACAAGGTACACCGGCGTTCCACAGGGTTCAGTCCTAGGACCTGTTCTCCATATTATCTACACTTTCGACTTGCCACACTGCTTTGAATGTGACTCTAGCATCTTTGCTGATGACACCAAAGTATTTGCAAACCCTCACATACATTATGACCAATTACAGAGTGATCTGGACAAAATCGCACACTAATCCAGAGAGTGGTTGCTCAACTTAAACAGTAACAAATGCACAGGTAAAATAACCCACATAAAACCTACCAACTGGGTAACGATTTGCTGAAGGGTGTAAAGGCACAGACAGATTTGGGTGTCATTATTACTGAAGATCTAAAATGGGCTAGTCACATTAACACACCGACACCTGAGATGGTCGGTGTCATTATTACTGAAGATCTAAAATGGGCTAGTCACATTAACACACCGACACCTGAGATGGTCACAAAAATCTATAAAGCCTTCATAAGGTCTAACCTACAATATGCCTTCCAGGTCTGGAACCCCTATTTTGGTAAAGACATTGACTTGACTGAGAATGTGCAGCGAATAGTTACAAAAAGTCCAAGACAACTTAAGAATATGCAGTATGAGGAAAGGTTAAAGTTCCTAAAAATCACCAGCCTAAAGGATAGGATAGAAAACGTGGAGATATGATAGACACCTTTAAAATTCATACTGGTCACTATGACATACAGAGATTTGAAGGAATGTCGACAAACTGAAAAATTCCGCATTTGAAAGGACACAGTCGTAAACTCACTAAAATAATTTCCCACAACAACCTTTCTTTTTAATTAAGCAACAGTGGTTGATGCCTGAAATAAACTAACTAGCAAGGCTAAGCGGTTGCTGGCATTTATCTTTCGTATCACAATACCATTTAAAAAAGTATCCACATTTGTTTTACTATATAAAACGCTTGTGCGCTCTCAACTTGAATATTGCTCATCAGTTTGGAATCCAATATACAAAGTGGATAGGGACAAAAGAGAGTCAGTACAACAACGATTTCTACGCTTTATTGCTGCTAAAGCCCAGTTGAGGCAACGTCTTCCTGATTCATTTTATAATAAATAGCCTCGACACTAGGAGAAAAATTTAAGATGGATTATTGCTACACAAAATATCTAGGTTAACAGCTATTAATCTCTATATTTTAATGCAGCCAGACAATCACTCGGAAACCTTCGGCTCTTCAGTGTTCCTCCAACAAACAATAACGTGTCTTGAAATAACCCAATTACTTTCTTACACTCTGAGTCTATTTTAATGTTTATTGTAAAAGACAATTTATTAATGTGCTGTGACCTCAGTAATAACTGATCATTGTTTTGGATAAAATGTTGTGTACAATTTAAGACTTTCAGACTCAATATTTCTTGTTTATTCTTATGTTGTAGTTGTATTTTTTAGCCTGTAAGTTGTTTTTGTACCTATTCAGATAAAAATAAAATATGCATAAAGATCAAAATCTATTGAGCTAATTTGCCAGTTTGTAATAGTCTGATATGCAGGCTTGTGTATAGTATTGTACAGTAACTTATATCTTCATTCTCCAGCTGGCTCTGTCACATACAAATTGATACCGATGGCGGGAGAAGAAACAGCTAACAACATGCCCTCAAGTTCACCTACACATGGTAAGTTCATCAGGTCTGTGCTAATTAAGTCCATTTAGTGAGACGGTAGTACTATTAGTTATTCTGTGGCAAAACATTCATTACGTCCCAGCTGCGGGGGCATGAGCGGTCCTAATAGTTGAAAATTGTACAGGGAGAACAGGGTTTTACCCATTTAGCCTGACCAGACTTTTCTGTGTTGTCAAAGAATATCTGTTGTTGTAAACAACTCTGAAAGTATCATATTAGTACTTTTAGATGTGTTGTAACACCATGTTCAGTTAAGTAGATTAAACCACCAAATGGGCCTAAATATAAGTAATAAATGGGACTGGGGTGGATGGCTAATGCAACCAAACTATTACTATTTTTTAAGAGCATTTCTTAATCTCTTTCCAAGCCAGAAAGTGAATAGACATTAGTTCCTTTTGTTAACTTTGTCTTTGCCTAATAAGTGTATTATGTTGCTACAGAATACTATGTAATCAGCAACCCAGTGGAAGTGTTTGGTTCAACACCAAGCCCAAAGAAAGCGAGCAGTCGCAGAGAACCTTTACAAGCCAAAGCATTCACAGCAAAAAAGGTAACTATTTCACATTAGTGTTCAATAAAACACAAAGGAGAATGCCCATCGTAGTATGGGCTTTAGTATCGCTACAAATGATTTTTATATCAAAAATCAAGTTTTTTATTTTCATAAAACCCTGTTAATCAATTTGCCTTAACTTCTCCGACGAGAAATCCCCACATTATTTAGTAATTAAACTCATTTCTATTTAATTTTTATTTTTTTTGACATGTCGAGTTGTCGTTGTATGTATGTATCATGTACGACCCTAAGGCCGCTTGTTAACGGCTGTTTTTTTACTGGACACCGAGCCGGTGCGATATGTTTTAAATCTTTTTCTGAACCCCTCGATAGTAAAGGCAGCCGTATGATACCGGCCCGATAAAACGGAACCCTTATAGGATCACTTTGTTGTCCGTCTGTCTGTCTGTCTGTCAAGACCCTTTTTCTCGGGAACGCGTAGAGGTTCTAGATGAAATTAAAATCATATACTCAGGTCTGCGGTCCCTTGAAGCTGTAAATAAATCAAACTTCGAAGTTAACGAATAATTAAGATACGGTCGTTTATGTCGCAAAAAACGTATATTTCGACACTCAAGATTATAATTTTGACTTGGATTACCAGTCCAATGCTCTGCCCGCTGAGCTACTGAGACCCTGCCGAGCATCTTGACTGGTTGATTTTTTCTAGTAAAACTTTTCCTTGTAACTACATACTTATAGCATTGTGAATTGTGAACGCAAAAATTAAAATAATCAAACTATTTTTATTTGGTATTTTCATTTCTCTCTCATCTCATGCGAACTTCATTTCTTCAAACCAGCGCGATGACAAGCGACGCGCCACCCACAACGAGGTGGAGCGGCGGCGGCGCGACAAAATCAACAGCTGGATCAGCAAGCTAGCGGCGCTCGTGCCCGCGGCCGGCCGCCCCGACGCCTCCAGCAAAGGGGGCATCCTCGCGAAGGCCTGCGACCACATCACCGACCTCACGCACAAGCAGAAGAAGTAAGAGCCTTTGCTATACCTTCCCACCTCCCACTAAGTCAATAGCTGGATTAAAATGGATCACCAAACGGTTCAAGAGCTGAATTAGCAAGCTGCCCGGCCTTCCCAACGCCTCCAGCAAAGAGGGCAACCTCACGAAGGCCTGTAACCACGTCACCGACCTCACGCACAAGCAGAAAAAGTAAGAGCACATACCATACCCTCCCACAAGATAAACAGCTGGATCAGCAAGCTACCAGCAAAGGCGGCTTGCTCGCAAAGGTCTGTGACCACATCACCGACCTCGCGCACAAGCTTACTACACCCTCCTAGATTAATAAGTTGATCAGCTTCTAAGTATTAGACTGGTGATGGTGGTTTGCTTTTAAGATTTGTTTATCGTTCCTAATTTGGGTTACGTTGGGGGCTTAAGTCTTTTACTTCCTTGGATTTTCCTCGACCCTCATAAAAAATTCAACAGTGATATCCATTTCTTTTCAGATTAGAGAAACTAGAAGTAGAAAATGAGAAGCTAGTCCTTGAAGTTTTAAGACTCACACGCGAGCTGACAGACGTGCGAAGGGAAAACAGCAACATGAGAGATCAGCTCGCAGATAACTGTATAGTTTTAACACACAGGCCAAAGGGGCAGAAGTCTTAGCTTTAACTCCACAGACGGTGGGAAAGAAACATAGAACCAAGGTGCTGATAGAACTAAGCATGTCTGAACGTGAGTAGACGTGAGTAGACCTTGTTTTTGACATGGCAACAATATGGCGGTGTTGCCATAAAGAAAATTTAGTTTGAGAATGTTCAAGAAGTAAGTTATGAAATGTTGATTGTCAAATTGAATTTTAAACTGTTTATTGGTACTATCTACTAACTGTGAGAGAATTTAACATGAGAATGTTGATTTTATTTTGTACATTTTAGTATTCCATTCTTTAGTGACGTAGTTGTTTTATTGTAATAAAAGATGTATAAAATTAGAAATAAGCTTGATTTGTTACATGTTTGTTGCTTCTATAGACAAGGAAACTTGGTTAAATAAATTCTCTAACCGAATTCAACCGCTTTTCTGGTAACTACTGGACTGAAATAAACTCAGATCCTGAAGTCCAAGATACAAATTATTGTGCTTGGTTTGTTTGATGATTAGGGAGTATTCTATGTCCATCAAATCTGTTGCCATAACAACACGACATCATTGATGTGTTCCGGCAGTTCGCGATAAGATAGCGAGTTCTACAGTGGTTAAGGAGTTCCAAATAAAGCGTGCTTCTACCTTCGGCCTTATACGCACTTACCATCAGTTGCGATAAAGGCAAAGCGCTTACCAGTTGAGGAATAAAAAATCACAATAAAAAACTTTTTACAATATTTTTATTTCAACGCTATTATTGTAATAAATGTCTAATTATCACTGACAATAACATAATATTTAAAGATTAGTAAAATAGTGAACCGTTTTCATTTATGTGTTTTTAACAGATCTTTCATTATTTGTCAATAATTAGCCACTTTAGATCATGCCAAGGAGATGTTCTGTTCACTTTTGTTATTTATTAACATTTATTTAGGATAATGTAAAAAGCTTGAAATGTCTTTAATGATAATAATTTGTGATAGGCACTAAATTATCTCTAAGTGGACCTAATGATATTGATTTAAGTAGAATTGGTAACAAAACGCCTTTACATACCTTATTCAGCCATTACTGACCACGATTTAAATTGTTTAGAAAAAAACAAAGTACCCAATTGATTTTTTTAAATAAGTAAATACGAGATGTTAAAATTATATGATCTTACAAAATTTTAGGTGAAATACAGTTCAACTGGATTACTTTTAAATCCGATGTAGCATTGATCAAACACGTTTTGTTTGAAGTTGTCTTCTATATGTAAACTTATGGTTCGATTCAAGACTGGATTCTAGACGAATTGGTGTCCCCAATTATAGAAGTTACATAAATAAGTTGATGATAACATAATTTTCATTAATGTTTACACTTGATTGAAAGTAACCCAACTCCAAGCATAATTATGTAGCCCATTCGCACTAATTACCAATGTCACCTTTATTATTAGAAGTCAATAAATATAACAATGAAATGCACTGGCTGTGTAGATTTTTTGGTACCGTTTTATAACATTATAATATTTTTTATAAAACAAGTATATACTTGTATAACACATCGGTATTGAATAAAATTAAAAATTTCAAAAAAGAACAAAAATCCAACAGCCTTTTTTTTATATACTAGTTATTTTTCAATGCTGTGTGTCTTATGTATCGAATCAGAGAGATATTTATATATGTAAGGTATAAAATAGTGCTCATGGGTCTACAAACAATAATTCATTATACTACATAATTATGTTGTAAAAAATACGTTCTAATTATACATTTTTATATAGTTAGTCACCTAAGTAGGTGTAAAATTGTAAATTATAAATAGTGTTAAATGAAGAGTTGTCATAATTTCAGAAAATGTTTGCATATAATATGTAGAGAACCGTGTGATCTGCAGCATAGTAAATTATATCTCCTGATAATACCGTTTAGTTACAATTGAATACCAAATCAATTGCATTTAGTGACATCAGTAAGATTTATTTTGTCAGTAATTTCAATACTTATGTTTCATATTTCTCAAGGCTCTATACACGATTGATCCTCAAGCATATAATATATTAATTAATATTTTAAATATTCATTATTTTTCTAAACGCAACGTGCATATTTTCCACAACACATATACAAACGGCACTTAACTATTGGATCATGATGGCTTTGTTTTTTTTTCAATTATGAATTATTTCGAAATTGTAATGGCATTTGTTTTATTTAAATTGTTCTTACTGTCCGCTCTTAATAGCTACTTATAGCTAGGGCAACATGTACAAATACAAATACAAATGTATTTGTAAATGAGTGATGCCTCCATGTTACTAGTCTAAGGCTACGGTGACAGCTTTCGATAAGTTGCTTAGTGCGAAGTAAAGCTAGGATTAGGAAAAGGTCTAAGATAACTGCTGGTTTAGTTGATTTGATATAAATTGGTACCTGAATTGGTTTAATGTGAATGAGCCTTACCTTCAACTCCTGATTAAAACATATTATTTATACCAAAACACTTGTCTGTATGGTACACAGGTAGTTACTTTGAAAGTCACTCGATGCTGTCGCTCTTATATGGATTTGTTTTTTATTTTTTTATTTAGTTCAATCTTTGAAATATAATCAGGTGTTGTTAACTTATTATGGTGTTTCATTTCCGTATGTGTGTACTATGAACTGCTTTTAAAAACTCAGGCAGAGCAAGTTTTTATTAGTTTTCCAACCTTTAGACAGAATAAGCAACTTTTTACATTATCAATTTTATCTATGCCCGACCATGGAATATACGACTGCAAAGTTCATGCGTTTTGGCAGACACCGAAGCGGTCATAGATACAACTGCTATTCTACTTCTAGCAGAGTAAGAGATCACTCCGCAAGAACATTCAACTAAAAAGCGATTCTAAATGCAACTAAATAAAGTTCACTTCAGATCGCAGGGCGCGGCTATGAAACGGTTGCGACGGCGACGAGAACAAGCCTGCACATCAGACTACAACAAACTGTCAAATTTCATCAATAGACTTTGAACTTTATGCCAA
Source organism: Eudonia truncicolella (assembly GCA_949315975.1). Taxonomy (NCBI): domain Eukaryota; kingdom Metazoa; phylum Arthropoda; class Insecta; order Lepidoptera; family Crambidae; genus Eudonia; species Eudonia truncicolella. The sequence goes on along the minus strand of OX438838.1, from coordinate 5,011,071 downwards.
TGGCTTAAGGTTGAACATTTATTGGAGAAATTTGACAGTTTGGGATAGGTTGATGTGCTGGCGTCTGTAGGTATCTTGATAAAGTGCGGAGTGAGACAGGCCTGGTTCTAGTAGTCATAAATAATCATGATAGTGCGGCACGGGGGAAGTGTTGCGTTTTCAGAACAACTGAATGATATAAAACTGATAAATAGAACATTTAGTGCCTTGCAAATAAACAAGGAATAAGGTCCGAATAGTTATTCCGTGTTTTGTCTATTTTACTCTAATCTGAAATGAAGTTTATTTGTAAGGCACTTACTGTATTGGCCACACATTTTTTTAAAATTGAAATTTGAATGATTGCAGCCTATAGGATAATGAGACTATTTGAATTGAAATTCATAGTGCGAAAACATTTTGAATGCAGACATTAAAAATCTTAACGTAACTAAGTAATAGTAATAAGTTATACAGGGGATCACTTTTTTATCATTGTCCAAACCTTCTGAGATGACTCCCGTGATACAAACGAACAACTCTTACTATTGGACCAACTCCCTAACTCGAAAATAGAATTCAGCTGTTCCATACAAAACATCAATATTCATTCGACCAAAGTGTATGGAACAGCTGAATTTTATTTTCGAGTTAGGGAGTTAGTCCAATAGTAAGAGTTGTTCGTTTGTATCACGGGAGTCATCTCGGAAGGTTTGCACGGTAATAAAAAAGTCACCCTGTAGAATAATCCAGAAAATACTTATTAAAAAAAAACAAATTATTAGTACTAGTATTTATTTAAGCTTAGATTACAGTTTCTACTTTATTGCTTTCATTAGTTTCTACGCTAAGAACTGGCAACACTACTTTAGGCGTATTTTTCTTATGACGTCTACTCTGCTTGTGTAACGTCTTGCATGGCTGAAAATTCTTCTGGTGTTTTATAAAGTTAGGTTTGTTCGTAAACTTCTCATTGCAGTAGAAACACTCGTACTTCTGGGGTGGTGGGTCCCGTTTAGGTTCCATACCGGAGCGGGCCTTCTTCTTACATAGCCGGGCGTTGTATAGATGTTTCACTATGTCGCTTCTCAAAACGAATCGTTTGGAACAGTGATCGCACTGGAATGGTTTTTCAACTGAAATTCAAAAATAATATTGTTTATCGTTTAACTGTATCAATAATTTTCAGAGCTATGAGGAATGCAGGAGCATATATATGCAAGGAATATCGTCGCTCATGTAAGCCAAAAATGGCGGTATAGAGATTTGAATGTCATTGGGTAGAAAATCGAAAGCTAAAAGTTTTTTTACATAAAAACTACTTTTATCATATTACCCAATTATTCTTAAAGAAGATTGTATTATTTATTGTGTATTACTCGGGCTCAGTACTCGTCAGTACGGCTTTATGCCCAGGCGAAGCACCGAGGACACCCTCTATAATCCAATGAGTCACGTCAGGGAAGGATTGACGTCCAAAAGACTCATGACCCTAGTGTCATTGGATATAGAGGGCGCCTTCGATAATGCGTGGTGGCCTGCCATAAAGGTCAGACTGGCTGAGGAAAGATGCCCGGTCAACATCCAGAGGCTACTTGGGAACTACCTTGATGATAGGACCGACGAGGTAAAGTACGCCGGCAAAACATATGCCAAGCAAACCGACAAAGGATGCATACAGGGGTCTGTTGGCGGCCCTATACTTTAGAACCTTCTCCTCGATCCACTCCTTAAACTCCTCATATTATATGTATGTATTCGCACAGGCTTTCGCGGATGACGTGGCTTTAGTCTTTAGCGGAAGCAATGCGGCCGAGATTGAGCGGCAAGCCAATGAGATTCTCGAACATATTCAATTCATGGGGCGTCAGAAATAAGTTGAAGTTTACACCACACAAGACCTGTACCATGGTGTTGCCTGAAAGGCGGCGACTGAAAATCTATAAACAACCAACCAACCAAAGAGAGTGCGAATTTTATTGAGCTAACCACGGCCGGTTGGTTGATGATTGATGATTGTCCCCGTCTGCGACAACTATCAATATTCAATGCATAAATATACTCATTTATAATAGATTTTATTATTTAAGTATAGGTAGGCAAGGAAATATTTTACGTTGCATTCAACATTGCTCAAATTTAATTCTGACATCTGGATTTTTTCCACTTTGCAGTTATTTTTTATGTTAGTCTTGTTTTTACAAGTATATAATTGTTTTATTATAAGTATAGCTGTTCTAGCTGTCGGGTTTTTTGTTTTATTTTAATAATTTCGTTTATTTCAGACTTTTACATTTTATTTATTAAGTATATTCCGGATTTTTGTGTCATTGCCACAGTCAAAACAATTTTAACGACACCTCATATGTTAAAATCCACAATGCCGTTTGGTCTGTAAGGCGTGCCAAAGAAATATACATACATACATACATACACACACTCGAAAAACATAACCCTCATCCTGACGCAGTCGGGTAAAAAATAAATGGACTCATCAACCATGAAACAGTCAGTGTATTAATAAAAAGTAACATGTACAGAAAATATTTACTAGAATTTATAGTTAAAATAGTAAAAAGTGCAAATATTAGAAATAAAAATAAGTAGTGTTAAGTGTCATGTGATCATGTCATATTAATGTAGTTGTGTTGTAATAATTATTGTAAATATTAGTCTAAGAATGTTCATTATTATTTATTGAAAAACTGGCTAATAAATAAAAAAAAAAATTTTAGAAAAACAATTATTGCTAAATCAGCAAATGTAAAACGGGATGGTTTTTCAATTCGAGATGTTTTCCAATAACTCACCTAAATGACTCTTCATATGCTTGATGAGTGCATATTTCATTCTGAAACGCTTATCACATTGTTTACATGGAAATGGTAGTTCTCCAGTATGAACTCTGAAAAATATAAAAATATGTAGTCATTTATACAGCGCCACAACGTCCATGAATGGAACTAATTGACACACGTCATTTCATAGGCCACTTATGACGCTATTGACCGTGACCACGACAAAACGATTACGAAATTTTATTATTTTATTATTACTTATTTTAAGATCATTGTAATATCATATAGAAAAGCAATAAAGAATTGAAACAAACTGAAATTCTTCTACTACAAATTGTACTTAATCTTCCAAAATCACACTGGCTAAAAGTGCAAACCGCGCGAAGCTATTGAGAAAAAATAACGACTAGGTGGAGCGACGACCTTCGCAAGATTTAACCGCCTCTGTGGTTTACTGGTTAAGACCACCGGTCTCAGACCCAGAGGTCCCGGGTTCGATCCCCCGTGAGGGGTACATGTTTGTGTACTGTATGGTACCCTACCACCAGCTAGGACTAGCTACCACCACCTTATCTAAATGTCGCCGTAACATCAATGTTTGTAGCATTGTTGTGTTACGGCAGCTAGAGATAAGATAGCCAGTGCCTCGGTAGTTGAGGATCCCGGGTGAAGTGCGCTTCCACATTTGGCCTTATCATCAATTAACATCAGGCGAGATGAAGGCACTCTACTTACTCATAAGATATTTTAAAAAAGGTGTTTTATTTAAACACTTACCTCAAATGATGTTCCAGCTCAGTTTTCCTGTAAAACCCTGTGCCACATTCGTCGCATCTGGCAACATACTGCCGAGCATGCCGTTTCATGTGCACGGAAAAGTTGCCCGTCGCATTGGTGGAGTATCCACAAATCATGCATAGATATTTCTGGAAAATTACATTTGTAAAAGTGATCTTACTTCACTTTAATAAAACAGGCACATCATACCACAAACACAACCCTGGTCACTGGTTGGATAACTGATATATACACCGAAGCGTTTGCGTTTAAGGTCTCTGTCCATGAGACTGTGTCATAGCATGACCATAGGAACGTGACAGGCAAAAAAACCTTTGGATTGAGAACTTCGATCAATTATGTTACTAGATAAAGGATACGGACCAAAAATGCATCTCGAAAGTAGTCTAGGAGCCCGACCGCCTAACCGATTGCTTTGGCTACGTGTATAGTTTATGACGTCATCTTGTCATCTAGCTAATAAGTATAAGCATATATCAGAAGCTATAGCCTATAGCTTTCGATATTGCTGTCATAGGCGGTACGAAATGACAAGATGACGTCATAAACTATACACGTAGTCAAAGCAATCGGTTAGGCGGTCGGGGGGCTGTTTGCTCATAACTATACATTTAAATACCGAATAACAAAATCTGTAAAAACATTGGATAGCATCAACAACTTCAGCTTACTATGAAAAAGATATAACTTAAAAATAAATATTAAATAAAGATTGCAAAATATTTGTTATTAATATTAGCATTATTTGTATAAGCGGGCTCTTGAAAGTTTTTAATTGTAAATATTGAATGATTTGGTAACGACATACTTTGTTTTTGTAAATGTCGTTACTTCTATTAAAGCTGTGGAGCCGCTGTGATGAGCTGTGTGTTCTTGCGCCCATTCTTCTCCGCAGCTAAAAAATAGACGTCCTGAATGGGTAGTAGGTAAAAAATGTATTGACGATTCAAAAGCACTTTTTTGTAAGTTTATTTAAATAAAAAAAATTTTACTTTGACTGTCATTGCCACAAACGTCATTGTGGCTCCGTGGCCCCAAAGTCGCCAATCGTTTTTCAAGCGCTCATCGGGAATCTAGTGCATAATTGATCGAAAATTGAGAAGTATGATCCTAAGTCGTTACGTTCCCTAAATTATGGATGAGTGAAGCGATGGCTGATTTATATGTCATACTCGTGAACGGGTGCCGCCTGTGGAGGCTGGTCTGCTCTTACATACTTATCTTATTTTTATTATTACTCACTGTAGTTTGACTTTGTTTTAACAATTTTTAACTTTTACTAGAGTACTGTAGTGGTACTGTATGACATTGTGGAAATTGAAACTTTTACCTGATGTAAATTTGTTAACTTAGTTTTTTTTTTATTTTGTGTTTTTTTTACATGTCTTCTAACTGCCGTACTCAGAGACGTCAATTAAGTTTTAATGACAATTAAGTCTCTTGCTGTCACTTTCTTATGTATAGTGCTGAATAGAGAAGGAAAGACATTTAATTGTCATTAAACTTAATTGACGTCTCTGAGTACGGCAGTAAGTATATTTTTTGTGTTTATTTGTAATGGAAAGTATACTGCTATGATAGATATGGCATTTTCCAATATTTTTGACGCTGTAAGGGAGAAAAGAGCCAAACACTTGCTGAGTTTCTTGCCGGTTCTTCTCTGTACAAGATCTCCCGCCCAATAGTAGACAAATTACGAACCGATGGTATAGTGGCATTCACAAGAGCTACTTGTAGCCTAAACTGAATAAATGATTTTAAATTTTAAATTTTAAATTTTTTAAGTATGCCCACTAGATTGTTTCGCCACCGATCCACACTGTCACGTGCCATGCACGGAGCGTATCGGCACCGGCAAAATATTCCAGCCAACAATTGTTGACGGTGGTCATTAAACCCGTTATGCACGGGTTTATTACGCTGTTGATACGTTGTAGTGGGCATAGTAGTCCGTGTCGCCTTAGGCCTCTTCCTCACCGGATCGGTACGTTTTTGTTTCGGTACTACCTCTGCACCGAATCTGTACAGATTGTTTACCGAACGCATGTAATCAAATGAGAGTTTTCAGACCATCTGTACCGTTTCGGTACAGATTTTTTACCGAGCGCATACCGCACCTATGCACAGAATCTGTACAGAGCGGCCGGCCTCCCCCGTCTCACCCCCGCTAGCTCCGCCGCGCGCCTCTCTCACAACACCAGTCATGTTGACGCGACTGTACAATAATATAACGTACCGAAAACATCCAGAGCCTGTCAGGAAATGTTTTTCAGCAGAAAATCTGTACAGATTCGGTGCAGAGGGTATCGAAATGAAAACGTACCGATCCGGTAAGGAAGAGGCCTTACTATCCGTGCCCGATACGTTCCTAGTACGGTCATGATATAATACGGTCTAACGGACAGAGACTTTTCGCCAACACATAAACGTTTATTTATGTTGAATTTTGCATTCACAATGATATATGCTATATGCTACATGTTACAAGATAAAATTTTACTAGAAAAAATAAACCAGCTTCTGGAAGCTCGAGTGGGAATCGAACGCACGACCTTTGGATAACCGGTCCAATGCTCTGACCGCTGAGATACCGATTCCCACTCGATGACTCGACTTTCCTGAGGCTAGTTGATTTTTTCTAGTAAAATTTTATCTTGTAACACATAAACCGTTCCACTACTGCTAGTATATAGAAGCATAATGCTGTCCCAAAGCTGGGCAAACGCCTCCAATATTGAATTCTAGTCATTGCTTGAATTTTGCCTTAATCGATTGCCAAATATAGTTTGGTGATAACAACCCGAAACACACTTTTTCCGACCTGGGAATTGAATCCGGGTACTCCGGATATACAGCCGAGCTCTTTGCCATTCAGCCACCAAGACGTCTGAACCACGTACGCGAAGACCGAAATACTTTTATTCAGAGTTTCGAAATGATCACGATAATAACGTTGCTTTATACTAAGGATAATTATTAGCAGGGACTCATACTTATTGTTATAGTTTTATGGCAAAATAAGAAATGCATTTTAATTTGTGGGCCGGACACGCCCGTATGTCGGACAAATTCTAGGCAAAGATTGCCACATCATAGGACGTTTGCCCAACAAACGGGCAACGTAAACGTGAAAGGCATAGACGGAATGAGTTGGACTGCCACTTGAGGAATTGGGACGAACTAGCTCAGGATAGAGATAGGTGGAAGGAGGGATGGGAAGCCATTGCCCTGCAGTGGCAAAGTAATGGCTGATAATAATAATTGTGTAAGTATTTTGCATTTTATGTTTCAAAAGTATGTTAGGTATTAATTACTTTACTTTGCTTTCAAGGAGCCCTATTCAATGTCGACAGGGCTCCTTTGGCTTGCAGAATAATAGTTGATAGTGTTGATTAATTTCGGCGAGTTGGATTGAGCCACGATAGCATAGTTGGCGGTGCACCTGACCCGGCATGTTACGGCGCGGGTTCGAATCCCGCTCGAGGAATTATTTCAACACGTTTGTCCCTTTTTTTAAATTATCATGATACTTATTCTTTAAACCGTGTTTTTTTTGTCCTACACGCAGAATGTATACACAAGAAATAACTTAACAAACAAAATATAACACTCACCTTTGCTTTAAGGTCGTTGTCAACCGGTTGTAATGCGACATGCGATCTCATATGGCTCTTCAATTTACTTTCTGTACTAAAGACTTGTTCACATTTGCTACACTCTTTCTGGGCTTTCTAGAAAACAAGATACAGATAGATATATAAATAAATAATCATTACTCGTCAGCCAATGGTCGCCGCATTACTACATACAAACGTATTATATTGATGCCTTAAACCTGTATAAATTAAAAAATATTAAATTTTCACTTTATTATTGACAGAAATTTAATTCTTTCATTTTAATTCTCTATCTTCCAAATACCATTAAGCCTACCAAAAACTTTAGTAATTATTAAGTTAACTTAGTGATTGTTGGAAAGACTTACTGTGTGTGTTACTGTTGCGTGTGTTTTCTCATGTTTCGAATAGTTTCTGTAGTCATAATAGCATTTTCCACAAACTGGGCAAATCCAGTTTTTCTCCGGATCTCTCGATTTCACCTTTGGCAACTTGATTCCGTGGCATTTGGTTAAATGCACTTTCAGAGCCATTGTACTTTTAAATTTCTTGTCACAAGTCTTGCAGTAGCTCTGTTCCAAGTCATACACATCGGCTGCTTGACTTTCTAGCGTGTGTATGCTGAACTCCTTAACGCCTTTAATCAATATTTCGTCCAGCACGTCCATTTCACTTTCCGATTCGAAGCATTTAGTTTTAATTGTTTTGTTATTATCTTCGTCGACATCGAATTTATCTCCGAAAAGGATGTTGTTGATTGTGGGAGTTGATGCTCCTGGCACTACTTGGTATGCTAAAAAAAATCGAGAAAGTAGATAGATAGATAGATAATACCTTTATTTTAACACCAAACAATTAACAAAAAAGAACAAGTTACAATTTAGGGGTCTTATTGTTTTAGGGTGCTCCCTCACCAGGAGCATTCGCCTGTAATGTAACATTTCAGATTCGATTTTAGGATTACATTACAATACTGCTTCCCTGACTTCGCGAGCATTCGCCTGTAATGTAACAAAATATCAAATCATCAAGTTGCACACTGTAACGCTTGATACTGTTCCCTCACTGATGTAACGCTCGGATTTGTAATGTTACATTACTGACAAACGCTCCTGCTGAAGCAGCACTTTTAGCCACAATAGAAATTCAATTGTTTGTCAGTCATACATATACATACTTAAGGTGTAATATTACCTGCAGGTGAAATTAGCATGTCATCCAAACTGAATTCTTTTTTGATATTCAATGCTTCTTCTAAGATATCCTTGTTGTCTTCTGTTTCATATTCAATGTTTGCAGTATAATTTTTATGGAGAACTTGATCATGTACATATTTTGTACCATAATTTATATCTTCAGTCAATGGAACATCTCTTTGCTCTCCAGTTGAATGACATTCATCATCTGTATGTTGTTGATTAGTTTGTTTCTCAACACTTGTCATTTTATTAACTTGGACTAATATGTCGCCACTACCATGTTTCAATGTAAAAGTTATTTCACTTTGATTATTGTTCACAATTTTTTGATCAATGTTCTTCACTGCCATGTTACTATGCGAAGAGAAGTCAGTGCTTTGAACACTGGTGGTGACTTCATTATTTGATTCAAGAACGTGCTCAACTGCCATCTGCTTTCCCTTGAGTGCAGAAAAATATTTATTATTTTGTTCACACTCTCTACTTGCATAATACTTATCGTTTTCAGTTTGTAACGCTTGCGCAGCGTAATAACTTTCATTGCGTGATGTGTCATCTTGTATATTTGTTACAGCTAGATCATTTTCATTCTGCGTAACATAATTTACATTCTGATCTATTATTTCATTGAATAAACTTTCACGTTCGTCATCATCATCATTATCTTTTTCGTTACTACTTTCTTTTACTGCATCAGTTGTTTCCGATGTCTCTTGTGCAGTTTGGAGTTGTGCTGCATACTGCTTATTTGATTGTTTTTTCTTGCCTTTTTTATCAATTGGCGACTGAACAAAGCTTTTGCCAGTCAAACATTTGAAATTGGACATACCAGTATCAAGCCGTTTATTTGGTGTATAGCACTGATCAACATTTATAGACTGTGGAGTTGAGAGTGGGCTGAAGCTGGAAGAATATAAAGGTACATAATAGTTTCTAATGCATTCAAATTATTCAGTGGTTAGTTAAATCTATTTTTAATTATGTTTAACAATAACATTACAAAGCATACATCACTTTATTTTTAAAATAAATATATCATCACTGGTATTTGTTTAACATAACCTAGGCAAGATAGTGACTTAGATTTTGCGTAAGTAACTCTTTTTCTGCATTTTATTACCTGAAATCCAATTTAAAATCAGTGTCTATCGAGACATCATCTTGTAGCCATTGCGAGTCTAACGAGTCATCTAGAACATCAGTCTCCTCTTCAATGACTTCTTTAATTATGCGGGCTTCCGAATCTGGCATCTCTTCTCCCTGAAGTATGTCTGACATGAAGTTTCGAATACTGGTGCATGTTGACTCTGAAAAGTTCATACTTGTTAAAGGCAATGATAACATAGCTTTTTAATTAATCCCATTATTGGGTGTGTTTTGGATATTTTTTGTTGGATTATGTTCCATTGTAACTTTGTTCAAATGGAACTTGATAAAACAAATGAAAAATGTCTCTATATCTAAAACATTGTCACTAATATACTTTCTGGACTGCACTAAATAATCATGGTAGGTATACCAAATATTTCAAGGGAAAATATAAGAAGAACATTTTAAAACAGTAAGTTTTATTTGTATATTGTCATTGATATTACCATTATCGTCATCCCTGATTCTTTGATTTGCTGGTGTGCTACTTCCACTTAATGATGGAAACCTGTAAGATGTATTGCTTATTAACATGTGCAATAAAGTGTGAACATTTAATTGAAGATACCATACTTTTTTTTAATTCATATAACAGAAGAGATTTGAAGTAAAGCTTAACATGATTATTGTTACTTAAAAGTTTAATTGGCAATTATGAACAAAGCTTACCTTAAAGATTCCTCATTGCCCCTAAGGAAGCTGGAAAGATCATAAGCATCCCCAACCTCCTTCAACGACACGTAATGCTTGAATTTCTTGTCAGATGTCCTACATTGTTTTTTAAATTTACAAGACATGAGCATGTTCACATAGCAATCTTTACACAACTGGAACATAATTGAATCATTGCGTTTAACCTGTAAAGAGATATGTTATTTCTGAAATCTTTCGTTACAATTTTATTGCAGTCGAGTTTTGTTGCACTGGACTTCAAAATTGATATTGATTGCGTGATGCTTTGTATTACCTACAACCTAATTATTAACTTATTACGACTACCAAAAGTGTAAGAAAGTTAAGCTTACCTGAATTCCAGTTGAGTAAACAAACAATCTTCTGTTCTTTTCAGTGAATTGTAAAAGTTCTGCGGGTTTTTCGTGTATTGTTAGGCATCCTCGGCAGAAATCTGCCATTACAGTTGCTTCTGGATTGCATGTGTTATGGGTAGAATCTCGACTGGGTTTGTCAATCTGACGATATTGTCTCATTATACTTGATTAATTTTAACTTAGGAGAACTAAACAAAAATAATTCATTAGATTTATTGATTTTATTTACAAAATGTCTTTGTCTTGCCTCCTTCCTTTCCGTCTATTATTTACCTTTTTTTAGTTTTCACCTCTCCGCTTGCTTACGCCCCTTAGAGAAGGCTTAGGCTACTAACACAAACAGCCTCTACACAAAGCTTGACACCTTTACCAAATTCGCTAAACTATAAGTTTCGTTAAGTAACGTTACTGGTAATGCAGGTTGTGTTATAAATAAGTATCGTTACTTTTTTTCTTACCCCATCCAAGTAGAGCGGTTAGTTAAATTTATCGGTAAATATGAACGGTTAACATGATCGGTAAATATGAACGGTTAACGCTTAACGATAATTTTGCTATACAGGTTGTGGTTTTGAACAGTCGCCATATTGTACACAAGTGTAGAACAAATACTTATAATTGAAATAAAAATATTAAAAAAAAATATTACCTATTGGTTGGTGTCCTATATCTTTCGTAACATCTCACGTTTCTATTCGAAATTTACATGTACTACTCCGAGGTCAACGACCGTTAACTTAAACAAACATTGCTGTCGTGGCTATTTAACGCTACTACATCCTAGAAACTAAATAGGTACCTACGTTATTTAGTCTAGGTATGAATGTTACTTAGCCACTTCCTATTAAAAGTTTCTTGGTTCGATTCCCAGTTACTCGACAGAATTACTCGATTCAGAAAAAAATAAACTACGTACCTATGCTATTAGTATGTAGGTATGGAAATGAAATGAAATGAAAATGTGCTTAAGCAAAACTTTGACTTACCTATGTTACTCGTAACAAGTGTTCAAAATGTGCCCCATTACGAGCGATACACAAAGCAGCACGACCGACGCCGAGAATTTTCTTTTAATTGGTTGAGAACGTAAATGTTTTCTCTCACCGTTTCAAAAGCGGACACCACTCGCGTACGCAATTGCACTACACTTGTAACCTCCTCAGAATACACTAGCCTTTTTACATCACCCCACAAATAAAAATCTAGCGGTGTTAGGTCCGGGGAGCGAGGAGGCCAAGACACTGGACCGCCACGTCCCACCCACTGCGATCCAAATGTATCGTTTAGGTAGCTGCGCGCTACTTGTCCATAATGTGGTGGAGCACCATCCTGCTGGTAGAAGAGGTCTCTGTGGAATGCCAGTGGAATGTCCATCAACAGCTCATCTACAACGTGGTGCAGCAGATCTAGGTAGGTAAGGCTGTTGAGATGACCTTCAATGAAATAAGGCCCCAGTAAATAAGGGCCAATAATACCAGCCCAAACATTTAGGCTGAAACGTCTTTGGAAGGAGTCTTTTTTTGTGACATGAGGGTTCTGTTCTCTGTGTGCCCACCAATGCTCATTATGCACGTTGTAGACGCCGACCCTTGTGAACTGCGCCTCGTCAGTCCACAGAATATTAACGTGCTGATGTTCGAGGAGCCACGTACAAAACTCGACTCGGCTGGACTGGTCAGTGGGAAGCAAATCCTGAACTCGTCGAAAATGGAATGGGTGCTGCTGGTTCTTCTTCAACAAGCGCCAAACGATGGTGTGATCAAGGCCAAAGTGCCGCCCAGCATCACGTGTACTGGCGCGTGGCTCGTCGTCGAAGAACTGCAAGATCTGCTCCTGTAAGTCGACGGGCAGGCCCACGTTGCCTCGACCACTGGCGTGCGCTGGGATACTGAACTGCCCGTAATCCAGTAGGCGTTGTGTAGCAGCCAGCATCGTCGTTCGGGACGGCGTTGGTCGGTCTGGCCACCTCTCCGCGAACATCTGCACTGCACCCCTCAAGCTGTTACCGGCGAGGGCATACATCCGCACCATTTCAACGTAGTCGTGATTAGAATAACGCGACATCGTACCTACGTTTGAAAACGGCCCGGATTTTTTTTGTCAAACGTGTGCGCGCGCTCGCGGTTAGCGGGAGACTGAGCGAGCGGCGACCGTTGAATCGTCGTCGGTTCCCGCTTTGAGCTGGTGGCGGCTAGCCGACAAAAGCCGGCGCAAGCGGCGGCATTTGTAGGCATTTGTTTTACGCACCTAGCGCAGAGCCAAAGTAGTAGCACAGCGTAGTATATTCAAAAGAATGATATGCAACAGAAACAAAATCTTTTTCGTATTTTTTTTTACGTATTTTTTTTTAATGGATTTATTATCAGTTACATTAACATAATCGCCTCCTTAAATTTGGCAACTGTTCAAAACCACAACCTGTATATTATATACCTTTATATCAGATTTTACCAAATTGTGAACGGTCGATATTCCATATTAATAAAATAAACAAAGCTTCCAAGCAACCAGAACTTCCTGGTGGGAAAGTGAAGAGACTATTATGTCTACGCTTTCATTTTGATTCCCTATGTTTATATCAACATTAGTGTGAAATGAAATGGTGGATTATTAATCGTTAAGTGTTAGTGAACGTGCGTGAGTGTTGGGTGTTGGGTGTTGGTTATCTAAGTTAAGTTATTTAATTAAAGCCTCTTTCATTAAAATCTCTTTACTGATACTCAAGGTGTTTGGGAATGGTTTTTTACCAATCAATCATTCCTATTGTCATTCATTAACATTTACTTTCCAACAAATAAAAATTAGTATTGCATTTATTTTAACTTTGACACCGGCTAAATGTGCTAACCGCAAGAAACCATTTACATTAGAAAAATATCTTAATCATGAATAATCTGCTGCTGAATGATATTCCGCGAATATTCGCACGATATTCCCATTTTATCCCCTTTCAAATTTTCCAAAAGTAGAGGCATGCATGACTCTAACTAAAGCGGTACCATTGTTGTGTTCCGGCTGCGGCAGACAAAATTAAATATACTATAGCCCAGTTCCTCAGTAGTTGAGTATTCCAGGTAAAGTTCACTTCCTTCTTCGGCTTTGTTATCCATTAAAATCAGATGAGATGAAGGCCAAGTGCCTACGAGTAAAGAATAAAAGAATAAAAAATATTATATTCATCACATTGTTTTTCTTACATAACATAACAAAAAAAAAATAACTCATGTATTTAGTTACTGTTCTATCATACAAAGATAACGTTATGTTTTATCGTTACTTGGTGGCTATAATATTATGATTAGGCTAGATCCCTTTGCTTCAAAATATAAAAAAGTTATGAACACGAACAAAATGTAACTGTGGTATTGTGGTTCTTGGCGGGAAAGTGAAGAGTCATGTCTGCGGTTTTGTTTTATTTTCTAAAATTTGTGTTATGTCGAAAATTAATGTGAAATAATGGTGGATTATTAACCGTTAAGTGTTCGTGAGTGTGCATGAGTGTTGGCAAATGAAACAAAACAGTGTAACGTCACTTTTCAAATTCTTTCAAGAAGTCTGCGTGAGGGCTTAGTAAAGCCCCACATCTTTACTGAGATACTCGAGGGGTTGGGGGGTATATCATTTCTCATTTCATTTTTATTATCATTCATCATCATCATACTGACTGGAAGGAAATATTGTATATTTATGTATTACTTGTAAGAAAAATTACTTTGACACTGGCTAAATGTGCTAATCGCACGAAGCCATCAACTAAAAGAAAGAAAGAAAGAAACTGTGGTATTGTAATGTAAGTGACTGACTGTGACATGACAGATATGACAGACAGACACAAAATCAAAACTGACAAAATAAATAAAGCGCGCTGTTTTTGTTTGCGACGAAATTGTTAATTTTGTTTTGAAAATATCGAGACATGGAAACGAACACGAATTCTAACGCAAATGTGGAGGTGACAATAAACAAGCCAGTCAGAGTTTTACATTTCAGCGATGGAGTTGACGAAGAGTGTGAAGAAGAAAGTGCTAGCGATCTAAAAAGCGATTCCTCCGACGCAGTGGATAATGTTGATCCCGTAAGTTCAGAATGGGTACCTCATAATAACAGTCTTGAAAGCCTGATTGATTATAACAGTGATATAAAATTATTTTGGTACTTTTGTACAAGCTTTGTACAAAATTACCGAGATAATTATTTTTTAAAATCTAAACAAAAAGATGCAGACAGTAATCAAGGACGACATTGCCTTATCCGTCGATGATTCATTCTTTATTGCGTTTATCGACACTAATCTACCTACTGTTTTCTCTGATCATTTGATAATCCAATGTTATAGAATACAAATTGTTTTGTTTGTCATGTGAATTAACAACTGTTTCAAACTTTATTTTTAGAAATCTCTTACATGGGGCCCCTGGTTTTCTCATTATGCATGGAAATCAGGTAACAAGATGCTTAATGCAGTTGATTATGCGGGAGAATCATTGGCCAACTTATTTGGTATAACCACACCTAAGTATCAGATAGAAATAGATGAACATGAGAGGTTGCAAGCCGAGAAAAGGAGACTGGATGATGAATCCGTTGGGTGGGTGCCAAGAAACGCTGGCGGAGACATACCTTTAGTTTTAAATGAACCTTCTAAGGATAAACCTACAAATGTATAAGCAACTTATACACATCTGATTCTATGTCTTTAAATAACAATCATAAAACTTTTTACCAATCTTCTCGCAGGACTGTAAAGAATTTAAATGTGTAGTGTGTACCTACACAATAACTTTAGAAAACAATATAATAATAAATTATCTTTATTTGCATTACATATAATAATTCAGCATTTTGTACATTTATATTGTGTATATTATTAATTGTCATTATTGTTTTGTGTCTAAGTTATTACCATATTTACAGTATATTTTTTTAAGCTGTTGTAGGTATTGCATTACCATGAGTGAGGATAATAATATGATTACAAAATCATGAGCAGCATGATGTCAAATTCAAAGGTTTAAAAAGAAATTTATAAGGTTTTATACTAGTTTATAATATGTATGATAAACCTAATATCATTAGATTAGGTAGTACTGTTCCATTGCAAGATAAAGGGGAACTTACTTTAACAATGTTTGGCTTGTTTACAGAATTTAAATTATTTATTGTATCTAATTCTAGTTTACTTGCTTTAATTATAATTAATTATATTTATTATTGCGACTAATTAACCTTCTCATAATCTCTTAACATTAATTGACAAATTATTATCATTAAATGTGTTGTTTGTCCTTAACTTATTTTTACAAAAAAGCAGATACTGGTGTATAAGATAAGTTGGGTATTGTTGTTTTACTCTGCTGTTAGATTATTTATGTTTGTGTTATTTTTTGCAACAAAATTTAACAGAAATAGGTAGGAATATTTTTTGTTTAAGTCAGAATTATAAAATTCTGAAAACAGATTTATGTTTAATTTTAATCTTAAACTGAGTTTTAATTCTACTTAATTGTTGTGTTAGGTTTGAAATGTGATTAATCAACTAAAATCGATTAAATATCTTATTAATTGTAATGATTGCAATAAATTACATGAATATTAATTCTGTTATTTTTATTACATTATTTACCTTTACTTTTGGATCAGTAATAAGTACTTAGTCATGCTTGGTCCATACAAAATAAGCGCTCTTTTGATAAATGCATTTAAGAACAGGCTGGACGAGACAAACTACCGCTGACTGATGCATTAGTGCATCACCACTAGTTTTTTGGTGGTTTTCCACCAAAAAACTAGTGATAACTCTAAAAATGATTGTATACTATAAATTCTAACATCCAGTTTCATCGCCCGCTGACTAGTATACCTATCAGAAAGTCACAAGGTTCATCATCACCTAGAGCAGTATAATGTATGTAATGAACATAGTAATTATGAAAGAAACAAAACATGTAAGTTAATACTGCATTTAAAAATTCTATAAAGCGCCATCTAGTATGAAATAGCAGACACTACGTGGGAAACTAGCTAGGCTACGATTGTTACCTGCTGTGTTATGCCTCGACTTGCGCAAAGCATTCAAAAAAGCAAAGCAAAATGATAAACCTTAGTTTCACTTTAGTAACGCAAGATGGCTCTGCGCATTTTACAAAGAAATTAAACAAAACGTTAAACTACTTTGATGTGTCGATCATTCTCATTGCACTAAATTAAATCAGTTTGGCAGATATTTGGTCTGTGGTTTGGCGTTTGGCAATCAAATTACATCAATAAAGTTTAATTTAAAGCAATATTAACTCTTCAAATTATTTAAGTTAATTATATGAGACATAATGTACTTATTATGTCTTCAGTGCGAGTAGAGTAGGTACGGTATGTACCCACATTGTATTATTATTCCAGTTTTATTACCGCGGTGGTCACCTTGAAATATTCTTCTTATCTTGTTCTCCGTTGTTACAGAGGACTCACAACTACACACACGGCATAGTCCTTACAACATTGTCGAAATGGCTTAAATAGTAGCGACACCTGTAAACGATATTCAATCTTTTAAATCAGTCTTTAAGGTTTACTTTTGTGTACACAACAAAGATATTATAAATTACACCCCTGCGAAATAATAGCGCGGCGTAAGTGACGTCTTCAAAATTATAGTAAAAACAACTTTATCTCTGTGTACTAAAGTCGAAGTTCGAGTGTTGGCCGACCATATGTTATTGTTTGTCGGTGTTTAGCATGTGATATGTCGAAATGTAAACGGTTCGAGCGGTGTCCGCAGATCAATATGCGAGTTTGCGTGTTGCGCGAGGGTGTACAGTGTGGTGATTGGCCGGCGTGTGTGGGGCGGGGCCGTGTATGAGGCGGTGCGCGCTCGCGTGGCGACTGGCGAGGCGACCGGTGATGCTGCGTTTTGGCGCCAAATCTGGCGTTCCATTTTTGAAATTCTTTTGATTAATTGACGGCTGGCAGTCCGGCTAATTGTAACTAACTCCCATATTCATAAAATCTATTTAAGCATTTTAGCTAATCATTGTTTTGTCCCTTTAACTCAAATTCAAAATTACGTTTTTGTGTGACATTGACAAAACAATATTTAACTAAATAATGTTTATATAGTTTTTATGAATAAGGGGGTAATTACATTGTTTTCTAAAGTTTACGCGAACACTACACACTGAAACGTCAGGATAAACACTTAGGTACCCCCTTATTCATTAAAACTACCTATCTATGCATTATTTAGTTAAATATTGTTTTGTCAACACAAACGTCATTTTGAATTTGAGAAAACGAGACAAAACAATGATTAACTAAATAATGCTTACCTACTTTTATAGTTTTTATGAATAAGGGGGTAATTAAAAGTAATGTGTAAAATAAACGCGAGTACCTAGACCCGTAAAAGTTGTTTCATTTCAATGTAACTAATTAGGTAGGTACCTACCTAACTGCCGTACTCAGAGACGTCAATTAAGTTTTAATGACAATTAAATGTCTTGCTGTCACTTTCTTATGTATAGTGCTAAATAGAGAAGGAAAGACATTTAATTGTCATTAAAACTTAATTGACGTCTCTGAGTACGGCAGTAAGTAAGTATTATTAATACGAAGGTTTTTTCCTTTTTAGGTACCTCATCGGGTTAGGTACTCCTTTGCCTTAATCTCACCTAATGGCGGTAAGAGACGAAAAGACTGGAAGTAGTCGTCTACCCAGGATCCTGAACTACTGGGTGCCTAGTGTGAGTTTTGTTAACTATCTATCCGTTTAACGAAAATTAGTATGTCATTGGAGCCTCCTGTCGACATACCTACGAGGAGAGTTAAAAATTTGCCATACCAATTCTCGTTTTCGTTAACGTGATCAAAATTAAATGGCGAATGAAACTCGCATTATGCACCCTGAGGCACTTGCTATCTTAGGTACAGACGTCTGCACGTCAACCTATCCAAAACTGTCAAATTTCTTCAATACATTTTAAACCATATAATTAGGGTATAAAGTTCAAAGTATATTGAAGAAATTTGACAGTTTGTGGTAGGTTGATGTGCAGGCGTGTGTACCTATCTCTAACTGTCGGAATACAATGCTCTTTACATTGTTGTAAGGGTTGTTGTTTGTTTGTTTTTGGATTGTAGGTGCCTACTTTAAAGTCAAAACGGAGCAACTCAAGTTTTTAGTAGGTATTTTTCAACAACAATAGATTGGATTGCCTCATAACTGCCGTATAGGTAAGCTATTTTCATCCTGGTCCTGATTAAACTCTTTATTTACCTATAAGCAAACAGTTTTCGTAGCAAGACATTTTGCTCTATTATTATTACTAATATTTATATAAGTATGTTACAAAGAATTATTCAGAAATTCATTATTTAATAAATAATTAGTCTAGGTAGTAGGTAGATATAGTCCTACTGCTAAGGCAAAGGTCTTCATTATTGAAATCAAGTTATCGCTACAATAGTTGGGTAAGTACATTGGCTTAATCTCTTAATGGCTATATACTCTAGCCAAACTCAATAAACAATAAACTTAAACAAACCAAATTCATCACAAATCTGAGCAAAATTGTTTTTGTGTTTTTCGTATTATTACTTCATTACTGCATTTTACATAAAAGATATTGTAAGAATTATTATTCTTAACTACTACTTACATATCTCACTTAAATCAGTCGCTCAACGTCGGTAAAAACGTTATAATACGAAGAACGTAAAAAAAAACCTTATTCTAAACAAGGTATTCTAAACAATTCCGTTATTATAAACTAGCATTCCAAATGAAGATGACACTAGTATATCCATATGGGGTCGAATATCTTAACTACCTCTGAAATCTGCAGCGTAAACAGTGCATTTGCAATGCAATACAAACATTTATGAACAAATTGAATTGACGTTAAAGAAAATTTGATTGTAACAGCAGTTGAATAATTTATGTAATAAATAAATTATTGAATCTTAATTCAAGTGCAGTTTGTAATTTATTTTAAGGTAGCTAATTTATTCACTTAGGTATATAGGTTAAAACTAAGGTATTTTCATTTTGAACGACCTGTGTAGTGATACCAAGACCTCAAGTAGAAAGGCCGACCAGAGACAAACAAAATAAAATATATGTAGGTATGTACTCCTAAATTAAATAAAAATAAATCAATTTCCCCAATTTATTAATTGTAACGCGTGCCACACCTGCCACTTCGCGCACGCTCCTAAATCGCAATAGGTACGTATTTCTTTTTATTTACGCTCAAAAAGCGTGAACTAGCGAAAAACAAGTCCAAACAATGGTCGGCATACAAAATCATGATGTTCGGCAAATCCGCGCAGAATGCCGACTGGTATCGGGTAAACCAGTATTTCTGGTTCATTTGCCGCCGGCTGGTTTGACCACGCGCCTTCTATGATTTGCAATTTTTTTTCGCTAAAGGGCTATTTTTGGTCAAGTGCGATCTGTAACTGATTTAAGGGTTCGTTATTGAAAAAAAAAACATTAAATACCAGCGTAGTAGGTACACACGCCTGCACATCAACCTACCCAAAACTGTCAAATTTCTTCAATACATTGTCAACCGTAAGCCTCAAACATAGAGTTCAAAGTTTATTGGGGAAATTTGACAGTTTGTCGTAGGTTGATGTGCGTACAGCTCTTGTATTAAAATTAGAAACAGAACAGAATAAACAAGTAATTACAAACCTTAGTAGTGTTATTTACACTGATAAGCCACAGAAGTCCAAAATATTACAGTAGTAGGTACCTATAAGGTAGGTAGTATTATTCATGAAGCTTTAAGTACGTATTTCATATTGCGAACCTTATTGGCAGTTTCCTTTTTAAATTATACTGTAATCAAGTAAGATGGATGTACAGACGTCTGCACCTCAACCTATCCAAAACTGTCAAATTTCTTCAATACATTTTCAACCATATTCTTATGGCATAAAGTTCAAAGTCTATTGAGGAAATTTGAGTTTGTGGTAGGTAGATGTGCAGGCGTGTGTACATTTTGAATACCTATGTTAGTGATACTCAGTAGGTAAGGTACCAGATACTACCTACCCAGAGTAGGGTAAGTAGTTTAAAAAACATTTTTACAATCCCACGACGACGTCACAGGGTGAGCCTTTCTGAAGATTTATGCTCTTCCTAATAATTGCTTGAACAGGTACTTTTGTATACTAACGTATTTAAATAAAAATCAATTGCTGTTCGTTTGTCCCGCTAAAACTCGAGAATGGCCTGACCGATTTGGCTAGTTATGAAATTGAAATATTTGTGGAAGTTCAGGGAAGGTTTAAACGGTGAGAAACATCAATAATAAGTAGCTAACGGAAAATACTAAAAACGACAATTTAATTTTCCAATACAAAACGTTCCACGATTTCTTTGGTTTGTTGTTATAGAAACTGTCAAAGTGGTATGAAGTCCGCCAAGTCAGCTAGTATTTATAATTATATTTATTAAGTATATTATTATCAGGAATTATAAGCTAATTGTCTAGAAGCATTCGCTTAAAGCAATAATGGCGCCAAATTGCAATGTTTTAAAGTTTTGTGTTATGAAAATAAAAAAATTATCTACCTAATTAAATCAATGAAGTTACAATGCAATCAATATACCTAGTAGGTATATTATTTAGCTGTTGTTTTGAAAACTACTAAGTATTCTTAATACTTACTTACATAGGATGGATTTTAAATCATCGAAATAAATGTCGGTTCCCTTCTATTTTTCACTGAACCCTAAACAGTTTCAAAATAATAATAAATTACGCCCAAAGCGTTAGCGTCAGTAAACGTTGGTGTTTTGCTTGTATGTGTCCCTTGTCCGGAATGACCTAGGTACGAATTGGGTAGTTGTCAATATAGAAACATTTTAACAACTGTCAAATGACTTCTTGGCGGGAAAGTGAAGAGTCATGTCTGCGGTTTTGTTTTATTTTCTAAAATTTGTGTTATGTCGAATATTAATGTGAAATAATAGTGGATTATTAACCGTTAAGTGTTCGTTAGTGTGCATGAGTGTTGGCAAATGAAACAAAACAGTGCAACTTTACTTTTCAAATTCTCTCAAGAAGTCCGCCGAGGAATGAGTAAAGCACCCACATCTTTACTGAGATACTCCAGGGGTTGGGGGGTATATCATTTCTCACTTCTCATTTTTATTATCATTCATCATCATTCATCATCATACTGACTGGAAGGAAATATTGTATATTTATGTATTACTTATAAGAAACATTACTTTGACAATGGCTAAATGTGCTAATCGCACGAAGCCATCAACTAAAAAAAAAAAAAAAAAAACTGTCAAATGATTATTTTTAATAGATCTTGTATGGGATTAGCAAACTATGACGTCACTATTTATTTCCGTCAATTGAGTGTTTATTAATAACTTTTTAGGTTACAGAAATTCATGCTTAGGTGAAATAAAAAATAAGTCATTGTTATAAAGAACTATTACGTGATTTCATTTATACTTTTATTGTTCTGAAATTAATTGTTGTTGTTGTCAACGACCCAATTATTACTGTATTTCGTTCGACCATTTAATAATTAGTTGCGAATACTTTTTAACATTTTACAGCTTTGGTTTCATCTTGACGATAAGCGAAAGCGATCTGAAATCCTCAATAAGGAGCTGAAATTTTATAACATTGTTGTATTATACTTACTTTTGAAGATTTACCAACATTGAATACATTATTACATGAATAAACAAAGATCAGGACTTTTTAGCGGGAAAGTGAAGAGTACGAGGTTTTGTTTTTTTTCTAAAATTTGTGTTACTTATGTCTAATATTAATGTGTAATAATGGTGGATTATAAACCTGCCCCCCAACCGCCTAACTCTATCGCCATCGCTCTCGCTATCGCGCTCTATAGTGTATGGCGTTATCTTGTCATTTCGAAAGCGATATGAAAGCAATATGAGAGCAATATCAAAAGCTATGGCCTATAGCTTTCGATATTGCTTTTATATCGCTTTCGAAATGACAAGACTACGCCATAAACTATAGAGCGCGATAGCGATAGAGTTAGGCGGTAGGCCCCCTGTTCTTGAACGTGCATGAGTGTTCGCAAATAAAACAAAACAGTGCAACGTCACCTTTCAAATTCTTTCAAGAAGTCCGCGTGAGAAGTTTTAGTAAAGCCCCACATCTCTACTGAGATACTCAAAGGGTTGGGGGGTTAATCATTCCTCACTTCTCATTAGATACTATTATCATCATTTTCTTTTTTTGCCCAGGGGAAAATCTGCACGCAGATTCTGTGGATCCGGGGATTGCCTTGTCCTTTTCTAAAAAGGATTAAGACAGACCCGGTAAAAACCCCTAGGGTTCGCCTTTAGCCTTTAAAAGGGCTGCGAAGGCTACCGGAACGCACGCCCCCCGAAGGTCGAGAGGCGCGGTTGGCGTTACTCGGAAAGAGTCGCCGTTAAAAAGGGAAAACGCGGTGCGTCCACTAGTGGGACGCGTTTTATACTGCAGTAAAGCTGCCTATGTCCGCTGACTTAACTAAGTGTCACTGTGTCCTGAGCTGCTAAGGCAGTCCAGGTCACGTGACAACTGATTGGCAGGATCCGATAAGGCGTGTTTCGGCCTACGAAAATGAGTGATTCTAGGAGGGTCGGAACTTATAGTCCACTGCCTTTCTAATGAGCCGATTTGAGTGATTTTCCGACACTTCCAAAAAACGCTCCGCGACCGTACGGAGGTGCTGCTGCACGGTTGGTAATTCCAAGATCCAGATAATAATTCCAGATCGGCATTTCGTATGTACCATGGGGCACCAGTGGCCCTGCGGGTGAACTTATTTTGAATAATTTGCAACTTTTTTAGCGCAGAAGGCGCTATGTGGCTAAAAACGGGAGATGCGTACGTAAGTCATCGTTGGTCGAACGCAAACCTTATAGAGTGTTCGCTTATTTCTGAGAGACATTCTACTATGTCGGCCTAATATCGGGTTGAGTCGGTTTAGGTAGAACATAGCGTTTCTACCTACTCTGTCTACGTGAGGGCGGAAGGAGAGACTTTTATCTAACGTAACGCCTAAGTATTTGACTTTACGCTGCCAGGGGATCGCTGTCCCTTGCATGCGTAGCGGTGGGGTTCCATATGGGACTAACCGGGTAAAACACGTCATTATTTTTATTTTATTTTTGTTGACAAATCTAAAGATCTTTATTTTTTTTGACAAATCTAAAGATTGATTCAAATATTTATTTTAATAGTTATCACTAAGTAACGATTTTCCCAAAAAAACCTTTTTAACTTTTTTACTCATTTAAAGAAAAATAAACACAATTCCTGAGACACGTCATTCTTTAATTCTTTTCAAGAACCCAAATACCAATTTTCATGTATTTAACTTCAAATCTGACGGACTTTCAAACAAACTTTCACCCCCTATTTGACCCCCTTAGGGTGTGATTTCCGTAAAAAAAAATCCTTCTTAGTGGCCGGTTACGTCACTCAATTAACCTACAGTCCAAATTTTATCTAATTAGCTTTAGCGGTTTAGGCTCGGCGATGATGAGTCAGTCAGTCAGGACAAGTCATTATATGTATATAGATAAAGATAAAGATAATCTGAATCTCGGAAACGGCTCCAACGATTTTCATGAATCGATCTGGCTAGGTTTCATTTTTAGAAAACATTATAATAAAACCTCCAGGTAATATTACATAAAAACGCACAACCGAAAAAGTGGTTTGTTGCTTTCAGCTATTGTTATATCAAGTACTAGCTTTTGTTCGCGGCTTTTCTCACGTGGGCCACACGACTTGTGTTCATTCGTAATAATGATTATGATGATGATGATGATTTAAAAATTTATTTAAATTCTGAGCGACCGTTCAGCGGCGTGTCCTCATGAAGAGCCGTTTGGGTTAGACAACTAAACATAACACGCCATTTTGAAATTAAGATTTAAAAATTTTTATTAATGATTTTATTTAGCCCATTCATGCGAGCTACAATTAGTAAAAAAATAGTTATCTAACACAAAACAACGTAATAAATTTTGGTCCGTTTTGAAACCTGTAAAAATTGCCATCCCCTACTTAATGGATCATTTTCCAAAAATCCTGAAACACCTTATAATTTCTAACCAGGCCAAGTATAGCGGCTCGGCGACAAGTCATTATATGTATATAGATATTCTTTAACAGAAAAATTAAAATTATGAAAGTAACACTCATTTCTCAGGCACGAAAATTAAAGAGTGAGTGTCTGTGATCATTTATATACAAAGTTTTAATGCTTTACTTGACTTACTACTTCCTATCGTTTGTTCGATATGTAATAACAAACAGATAACAAACAGCGTTGCGTTAAATAGATCATTAAAATTTTATTTAGGGTATCTTGATTCTTGTGTGTCATGCTCTCTTTATTATCTTTGCGGTGTGGTGGTGTGTGCGTCGGGTCGTTACTTGAGGTTGCAAAAATTCGATAGTTTTGGTTTTCGAATATTCGAATATTTTTCCAGTGCTATTCGAATAATTCGAATAATATAAAATAAATAAAAAACATCAAAATTTCCCCTTTTTATTGCTTTTAGGAACCATATTTTTATGTAAGTGGACCTAGTATCCCAATCGCAACAAATATTTATTTATCGATCAATACTTTAACCAAATAAAACGAATTAAGAAATTTTAAACTCAATTATTATAAAAATAAATTTTGAAATGTTTTAAAAAACTGTCAAAACTGTCAACGAAAACTCAAACCTATTAATGATCTGCATGCTAACCAAATCATGGTATGCGAATGCAAATAATGTTATGCAATGCACAAACACAATTACAAATCTTTAAACCTTACTTGCAACAAATAAACTTAAATGTTTAATAAAATGTGTAGTGTAAAAGGGTGCAGGTAAAAAATCCTGCTCGTGGAATTTTTTTCAACATTTTTGTTTTTATGTTTAATAAAATAAAAATATCATCAAGTTCTTAAACAAGAAAACTTATGTTCTTAAAAATCTCACAAGCAAAGTAAAATAATATTTAACAAACTTTCTGTAACACCTATACATAACATAAGTAGATATAAACAGTAATAAA
The DNA here is from genome assembly GCA_949315975.1 of Eudonia truncicolella. NCBI lineage: Eukaryota > Metazoa > Arthropoda > Insecta > Lepidoptera > Crambidae > Eudonia > Eudonia truncicolella. The sequence goes on along the minus strand of OX438838.1, from coordinate 4,985,411 downwards.
AAAGAATCGTGGCGATATTGCGTTATCATTTTCACATGCAATCATTAATAATCAGATCTGATCAGAGTGATCTGATCTCAACAAAATGGCGTCAAGGCGAGCCGTGTGGCCAACAACGTCTTTTAAATTCTGCCAATATAGACTAAGTCGCGTTTGATGTTAACATAATTTCTAGTAATTTCAATTTTTATGGTAGTATTCGAGTATTCGAATATTTTTTATTTTACTATTTCGAATATGAATTTCGAAAAAAAATTCGAATATTCGATTGCAATCTCTAGTCGTTATGTTCCTTAAAGATGGTTGAGCGAAGCGATGGCTGATTCATATGTCATATATTATTTTAATAAAAACAGGTTTTACCATCGATATATATGTACTTAATATATTAGCTCAATGGGTTTTATTTTTAGAAAGATTTTCAAAAATGGAACTGACTCGAATATTATGAACAAATCTGAACCGATATTTTTTGGCAACACGCCGCCTTTCCCTTTCGCTCCAACCCCACGCTTTCCCAGGCAGATGTTCTATTTTTAAATTCGCGTGCATTTGCAATGTTGTTTATTAAAAAAATCTTTTGTGGCCATTTAAAAAATAAAGCTTCTATTGACAATGCCCCATGCAAATTAGGAAAGGTAACGAAATAGAAGACCGTAAAAATTAATAGAAGCAAACGATAATAGACTCTATTTGTTATGATTCAAAGATTGGAACCCTTTGGAAAGTGCATCGATGCAAAAATTACTATTATTACATAACAAGCGATTGGAAGTAAACTATATTTTGTATGCCCTATGGTTGATTTTTGATTGTAACACTGGAATAAAAAGCTGAAAAATTTGCATACACGGAACACCTTTGCGTTGATCCGTTTTATGCATTTTGACTGACAGCTTGGTGTTGAATAGATCCATATTCTTTTGGAACTTTGCGAGGGAATTGAATTTCAATTGAACTATGTACAATGTAATTAAATACACTTATAAATAAAATAATTATGTATAAATATTGAAAAAATTAAGGTTTAAGGTTATAAACATATATAAGTATAGGCTGTTAGAAAAAAGAGTCAGCCAACCCGTAAGAGTGTCAATTATCTAGTATTATAAGTAACGCCTGATTAAAAATACTTAATTATATATTTATTTCCCTTTTGTATGTACTTTATTTTATATTATTATTATATTTTAGTTTAGTTTTACTCGCACCCATTTTTATTTTCCTTATTTTATTATTTTTCGCCCAATGTTGCCTGGAAGAGATTGCTTGTTAGCAATAAGGCTTTTTATTTTGTACTATATCTTTTCATCAAATTGTCTGTGTCTGTTTTTGTGTGCAAATAAAGTTTATTATTAAATTAAGCCGCGCTAAATCACGTGGTCAATCTTATGTCAATCCCATACATTTTATTCTTTTCGAACTTCGCTATCGTTTTCTTAATGTTACTTTGGCTACCGCCCCAGGTATATTAATTGCCCTATAGGCATTTATTATCAGAATAAGATTGGGCAGTAACTCGTTGGCACTCGATGGCTAAATGTGGGTCAGAATTTGGAAGTGACGAATAAGAGATGGCCCAATTCAAAATGGCCGTTGACCTACATGGCTCCATCTTGCATTCTTTCGCATCTGCAGCTTGTAGGGGTACTTCCGGTGCATTCGTTGTAACAATACATCGCATCACACAGTTTAGTGTTGCAAAGGGGTAAGTATGCAAAATAGGTAGTGGCTCATATTACAACTCTTGTTGTAACACGTTTATAGGTAGATAGAAAAGTTGCTTTTTTTGACCTTGGATTAAAAATTATGCAGAGAAAAATTAGTTTGAGTATCGTGTTTTATGTCTGTCTAAGTTAACAAGAAAAATTACAAAAGTGTATTTTACCGATTATTAAACTATTTATTGCACTGCACACGAGGAAAAACAAAAACAGAAAATGGCGTCAAGCCATCACCGGTTTCTGTGGGATAAGATGAGACAACTACAAACACATTAAATGGTACCTATACATAAAATACTTAATAATTTCTTTTTTTTGTTAAATTTGATTTAAACTCTTATGAGTCTACAGGGCGGGAAGACTGCAAATTTACATCAGTAGCTACCAATGACGGGTACCGATATAAATTTCTACAATGTTATAAAGTACCTACCAATAAATTCACAAACAATCATTTAAAAAAAAACACTTTTCCACATTCGTTAAATAGGTACTTAACCAAATTCCTATCTAAAGATTAAAAACTGTGATACGGAAATGCCAACCGAGTCGTGAAACAAGTTTCGGATATAAATGAAAGAAAAATAAAATTGCGACCAGTTTAAAACCCAACCCTAAACTGGACACTTAAAAAGTTTTAATACATACACAATGAGCGTCGTACGGTGGGCAGTCACTTCACAATGGGGTACCAGCCGATTAATTCGGGGCACAATGACCAGGGGCCAGCGGGTCATATTTAGGTAGAGAGGTGAAGGGTCACTCGGGTTATTGGTAAATAGGCGCACGAGGGAGTGACGGCGGTGGCCAGTTGGGCAACATGTCGCCGGTAGCGGGCCGGCAATATTTATGCGTTTCAGATTGGCAGTTTTGTTTGTCGACTGTTGTGGTATATATGGTGTTTTTTTAAAGTTAAACACTGCCTTCTTAGATAATTAAAATGTATTTCATTGGCTTTAACAGTTTTGTTTAAAGTGAAATTAAATGAAACAAGTTCTAGTTAGTTGCATATTGTAGCAAACCGTAAATAATCTTTTTTACGTATTTTGTAATAATGTTAAACAAATTGTAGGTAATGACTGGTGCGCTTTTGTTTAAAAAAAGGAAGTGCAATTATACATACAATAAAAACACAGTTTAGAAAAGATTAGAAAATCAACGACAACATGACAAATCCAATTGATGTTAGAACGACAACAAGAAACAACATCAAAACAAAATTCCAATACGTTAATGTGATAAAAAGTATAGATCTACTAAAAAGTATTTAGTATGTAGATAGGTAATGTTACCTATGCCACTTCAATCAACAATGTGGTTGATTGAAGTGGCATACTTCAAAACGCACAACATCCAATAAAAACTGCATCGCATCACACCACACGCTACGATAATGTGTCCACGCGGCGCGAGTATCTCCGAATCGTGTAAATTTAATTATACAATTGCGAACAAAAGTCAACAACAGACATGAGGGCACTTGACGTCACAATAATGACGTCACGAATCGGGGCCGCTAGTTATCGCACGCGAAACACTCGGCGCGACTTTAAAAAGCGTCACTCGGCAGGCTTATTAGCGAAAAAGCAACCAGTTGTTTAATTGTACAATTGCAACGCGACTGCTCTAGATGCGGTTGATAAATTTATATTACGAACACATCAACCGGTGTTGATGGCAAACAAGTGCGAGTGGCGATGCTGTCGCTGCTCTATTATTTTATTGTAACGTTCAGTACAATACAATAAAATGTGTTGTTGTGAACATTTGCTTTTGTTGGTGTTCAGACAGCTTTACGATATTCATAAAGAAAGAGCGAGTTTGATTACGATAACGAAAACGAGAATTTGTAAGGCATTGAAGCAGCGCCTGCTAGTAATAGACAAATTTAAATAAAAACAAAGTATATATAAAGTACATATAACTGTCCGTCAGCTGGGCAAATACCTCCATCATTGAAATCAAGTCATCACTACTATTGGTAATGGCTTAATCACCACGCTCACCAAGTGCGGGTTGGTGATCACAAACGAATCAAAACAAATCTGAAACACTTTTGCCTGACCTGGGAATTGAACGAAGGATCTTGGTTGGTCACAAATGGTGGTGCGGGCGATGCTATAATTTATAGTGGACTGTATTTTTTATTGGTGTTATACTATGTGGGCGATGTTTCGAACTGTGAGATGGTGACAAGGGCAATGGGTAAACAGTTCGAGGCAGAAAGGGAGGGGGAAATACCTTTATCAGCATGCGGCAGTAGGCACCACGTGTCCGGCAGGCGGGCGAGCAGTCTGAACCGGCACCAGGTTGGTGGCCGGTGGACCTTACACTTCTCTCTCTCTCTCTGGTATCGGACCGTGCACTTTGCCACTTAGTCCCTGAGTCGAGGAGATAAACTTAGTGAGATGCAATTATTTGTTAACGTGATCGAATGGTACCTATATTACGATTTTATTGTTCACCGCATTCATTGAACCTAGCTGTGGCATAGCTATTCGCTGTCGCATAAGTGCTTTAGTGCTATAATAATGACGTCAGCAACTGGGGCGATAGTAATCGCGCGTGGTAGCTCTCGACGAGGCGACAAGACGCCTGCACATCAACCAATCCAAAATTGTCAAATTTCTTCAATAAATGTACAACCATATGCCATATACATAAAGTTCAAAGTCTATTGAGGAACTTTGACAAATTGTGGTAGTCTGATATGCAGGCGTGTGTACAAGCGTCACATCTGTAGGTGCCAAGCGTAAAATTGACGATTGTTATCTTTTTTGTGATTTAGACATTCAAGGGTTAATTTGGTGAAGAATAGTAGCTTGGTTTGGTAGTGCAAGTTGAGCTACTTTTGTTATACAGGTCACCGGATGGATGATCGAATGGAAAATTTCTCGTGCTCGGAAGGCAGGTTAACCCGTTGTACAGAAACCGTGTTAGGGTCAAATAAAAAGTTAGTTTTATCTTTTGAAAAATAACTAAATCTCTTTAATCTTTATTCTAAATAATCTTTAATCTAAATAACTTTTTTTTAAATATTGTTTATTGTGATTAATATCCTTATTATTTGTGAACTGCATTTGAGACGTTTGTGATTCTGGCCTGCTACCTATGTCAATAAAAGTAGAACTGACCAGGATAGCAAGTTAGCACCAAATAAAATCTGCCGTAAACAAACTTCATCTCTCTACATAGCATGACTGCGTCAAAATAATAAATTGGGTTAATCCATTCAAAATATGACAGGCTGTCCGCTCTCATTATAGCATTCAAGAGATGTGTCACACAAAAAAAAAATATTACGTTACACGATTGCAAAACCAAATTCAACTTTAACACCGGCATAACGAACCGTCACGAACCGCGGAGGGCGAAACCTTTGTACGGGTGCATATTTAAAAAATATTCAATGCGTCTCGTCGTGTCGTCCCCTTAACCCTTCCGCTGGGTACAAAAAGGCCAATTTTATATGCCAACCAGGAATCTCATTTCAATAAAGTGTAATAAAAAAAGATAAAACCTTTTTACCCACGATCCTTTGGGGTCACGTTTTTTTTTCTTTCTCTAAAGTTGAATCCTTAATTTGCAACAAGGTGCAACGCAAATAGGGGGGATGCTTCGAGAGATTTAAATAAGTTCTATAGTGAAAAAGTCGTAGGGTCGCGTCGTTTTGTGGCGGTACATTCTCAGGGCAGACAAAGGATTGATATTTGACGGTAACGTGTCATGTATCAATTGTAAGATCCTTTCATGGATGTTGAAAAAAATCCTTTTGCGAGGCAAGGTGGCGGACTATCTTAAACTTAGTCACTGTTTTTAAAGATTATGAGATAGCTTCAATTGGTTTGCTCCGTATAATAATCGTAAGGGTAATAATAGTTAAAAAATTGGTTGCCTGTAAAGTCGATATACGGGCGAAAGTTTTACGTGACAACGACTTTGAGTGGTAAAATAATTTTAATGTGAATATTCATTCGTATAGTAGGAAGAAGGATGAAATAATAGTAACAAATTAAAACATTTATTTATACAAAGAATTATATTTAAAACATTAATTTATACAAAGAATCTCGCACTGAATTTCATATTAACAAAATTTTATTTTTACCTTTACACATACATACGTATTTACCTTTCACTTTTTATGTCTGTCTCTCTCGCTCTTAGGCGGGCTAACCATGCCCGAGTGGAAGGGACGCGTGCCTCTCACTCGCTCTCATTGTGAGCGCATAACGTGAGCGGAGCGTAACGCAGTTTCTTGAAGTGTCACCCGGCAAACCAATTTATAAGACGTTGTCACGTCAATAATTATCAAATAGTAGGGAATTTATTGGGTGCGTTAACAGCAAAATAAATAAAATAAAATACTACAGTAAAAAGAGAGAGATAATATGTAAATCGAAAATTATTTCAAGTTTGAATACAGGATAAAAATAGAATATTTTATCTAATTAACTTCAGCGGTTTCGGCTCGTCGATGATGAATCAGTCAGTCAGGACAAGTCATTATAATGTATATAGATATATAGATAGTATTGAGATATCTATAGATAAAATATAGATAGAATATCAAAACATAATGGCGTAATAAATAATCTAATACGGGAAAGTTTTAAAAACATCTTAATTTCTCACACTACTTATCCTATCTAAATCTTGATCCTAAAGATTATGTAGAAGATTTAATTGATAATTTGTTAAATCTTCATTTAACAAGATAAATCATTTAACGTGGGAGGATTCAATGAGAGAAAATGGGCAATTGTTGACTATTAGCAATTAGTTACCAAGTCGGTTAGGTATATCTTACAAATAAGAAGTTTTTGCATGAAACACCAAAAAGTTTCCAGGGCTACCTATTACGGGTGTTATTCACTACTCGATCACGTTGGCAGAATTGAAACTCACCTCGTTTGTGATCGGAAGGAGCTGCTCCAATGCTTTTCAAATTCTGGTTTTTGTTTTCGTATCCGACCCGAACCCCTCTGAGAATCTAGTAGGGCACGGGGACACGCACGGACTAGTGCATACCGTTCCCTCTAGAAAACCTCTGACAGTGCTTCGTTTCACACGACTAGAGGAACCCTTTAAGTTTCTCGCCGTACCCCAAAAAAGCCCCGTGAAGCTGAAAATGCCGTCTGAGACAATCAGCAAACTATAAAAAAAAAACCGTCGTTTAGTCCGTTAAATGATGAATCAATAATAGTTTTCCAATCGTTCCTCTGTACACAGAAGCAGTCGTGATGCCACTAGTTACCCGATATTGCTTGTTTGCATTAGATTAGACCACAAAATAAGGAACCGCAGAAGGTACGCTTCATACATACCGCGCTCGAGCAACGCACATAGACAACCTCCCACGGCTAGGCCTAAATGACAGGCTCGGCCTAATTTGGGTACTAGTGTGTTGTTACATTATCAATAATAATATAATTGTATGACTTCAATATTTTTTAGAAAATTTAAGTTGTGTCTTCCTAATGTAAACCAACAATTCTAGAAAATCTATAAGCACAATTTGTTATTAGCGCGCTAACATTTTATGGATGTATTTATTTTTGGAAATATACTTTATCTATACTAATATTATAAAGAGGAAAGCTTTGTATTTTTGTACGTATGTGTGTATGTATGTTTCTAACGAATAAAAACAAAAACTACTAGACCTATTTAAAAAATTCTTTCACCATTAGAATGCTACATTAGCGCTGAGTAACACAGGCTATATTAAAAAAACACCCGTGCGAAGCCGGGACGGGCCGCTAGTTATCTATATGTTAATACGTGAAGCAAAAACTTTGTACCCCTTTTTACGAAAATTGCCGGACGGAGGAGTATGAAATTTCGCACACTTATAGTTTATAGATATAGAGGAGTGCAGAATGCAATTTTTTTTTTAAATTATGCTTTAAAAATAGATTAAAGTAAAAAAACATTGTTTCATACATTTCAAAAATGGAAGAGGAGCGGCCGAAATCTGTCAACGCCAATCCAAACTCACATTCTATATTTTTTAATTTTTCATTGCTTAGGATACAATCCGTGTAGCCTTAATAAAATATTGTTTCAAAAATGGAATCGTAGGAAACTACAATTACGGTCGAATTTCGACCACTGTTATTATTATTATACAAACGCACTCGAGCAACGCACACATAGTCAACCTTCCACGGTCATGGAATCTCGGAACAGCGCGGAACAGTCTGAGCTAGTGTTGTAAAGAACTCGAGTCTTTAAGTCTTAATTCGATAGACTCGGCTCAATTTTACAAGACACAGTGAACTAACTAAACTCAAGACTCGCTTGAGTCGAGCCGAGCTTCAACCCTTTCACGAAGACTCGAGTGCCAAAATTAAACTCGAGTCTTAAAAAGAGCTTAAGTTTTAAAAAGAAGTCGAGTCTTATAAAGAGCTCGAGTCTCCTTCAAACTGTTCTTCTTCGAAATGCTGTGTATCACACAGTGATTCATTTAGAATACACTTATAAAAAACACAATATAACAACAACATTATTTCTTAAGCGGATCAGGGTTAAATAATGTTAAAAAACATACGTCAAATTTTTTTAGGATGTATAATGTTGTTTTTACGAGTTTTATGTGTTATGTTAATTAAAACTTTTATTTTTCATCTTACCTTTCTGGTTACACATATATCTCACAAAAGTAACCTTTTATTGCCTGCTTTAAAAAGGAAGACTCCAAAATGGAAAAGAACTCGAGCGCGACTCACCATGTAAAAACGACGCGAGCGCTAAACAAGACTCGAGTCTCATGTTGCGATCAAGAGCTCAATATAGACTTGAGTTCTCTAGTCTTGGAGTCTTGTTGTTAGGAGTCGAGTCGTGCAATTTGTCAGCCGAGCTCAAAATTTAGGACTCAAAGACTCGAGTTCTTTACAACTGTAGCTAAGCGCAGTTGTTGCGCAGTTGTTCCGTGTCCATGAGAGGTCTTTGTGTGCGTTGCTCGAGAGCGTTTGAAAGAAGCTTACTTTCTGCGGTCTCCATATTCTGTGATTAGACTAACATGTTTACCTGAGCGGAGGCGAGAGGGTGCCCCCACAATCAACGGGGCAACCGGTCGCCTTGGCAACCGCTCGTGTGTCCTTGGCAAGGGATAAGACACCGTCTGAGGTGTACAGTCACTTCCATTAAGTATCGCAGTGGAAATAATAATGAAATAGAAATCAAGGCGCCATGCCATGAGCTCTAAGAGCAGTATTATACTTACTTACTTACTTACCATCCTGGCGCTGTAGCCCCAAGTGAGGCACGGCCTCTTTTTTATATCATATTGGTAAGCGATTGGCTTTCATCTCACTTGCTGTTAAGTGATGATAAGGCCGAAGGTGGGAGCGCAATTCATCCGATATCCTCAACAAGTGAACTACTGGCTATCTTATCTCTAGCTGCCGGAAAACAACAATGCTACAAACATTGATGTTATGGCGACATATTTAGATAAGATGGTGGTAGCTAGCCAGGCGGACAAACAAGCACTACCTCCAACAAGACCGAGTACACAAACATGTAACCCCCGCTGGGAATCGAACCCGCGACCACTGGGTCTAAACCGGTAGTCTTAACCACTAGACCACAGAGGTGGTTAAATCGACGGCCTCTGATACAAGCCGGCGCTACAGGTCCCGGTTCTGAACGACTTCCTGCCAGTTGTCTACGTGAAGCGTTTCTAAGTTCTAGAACCTCGTCCCTCCAGCAGTAACGGTCCGGAATACCAGCGTTGCAGCGGCCTCATGTCGCTGCAGCATGTGCTGAGGCTGGGGCCTATCCTAATTGGCCACACTTTGTCTTTTGCTTTTTATTATTATTGTAATAAAATTGTTTTTGTTTTTATTATCATTGTGTTGAGTATCCCTTTTTTTATATATATTTTTATTTTAACAAGTGAAAGTTAATAATTATTTCTGCATACAAGATCTATATCGGATACACTTTAGATCTTTTCATTTTTACAACACCTTGTAGTAATAGGCTAATTATGTTCTATGGATGATGATGACAGCGTGATTCAAAGATGTTATCAATTAAATGATTCGATGTGGATGCACCAAATTAATCAGACAGTTCATAATAAGGGTTATCCATAGGTAACATGAATACAGTAATTCGTGTGGTGGGCACAATTTAATTCACATACAAAGGAACGCGTACGTGTAGCACGGCCGTAATTAGCGTAGCTCCGGTTGCCATGGTTACAGCTCGCGTGGTCCCTGGCGGTTCGGGATATTGTACGGTCCGCAAAATATTATTTGTTTGTGGTTAATTGATTATTTTGTTATTTATTGAATAATAAAAAAAAAATAGTTAATAATTTTATTTGGAGTATTTTTTTTATAGTTTAATACCGAAATTAGTACCTACCTAGTATTCATAGGTATATACATAGGTATATTTTAATAGATATATAGGTACATACCTATATATCTATTAAAATGTTGTCAATTATCCACGGCTAACTAACACAAAAGTCGCTTGTCTTTCTCATCCTCGCCAGACGTCAAAAACATATGGGCGTGTAGAAGTCGTTAAATGAATAAGGTTAAACTCACGTACACAGAAAACAGTTTATTTGAACGACACAAAAAATGAAACTAAAAAATTTGTAAAAAGAAATCCTAAACAATGCCACATACAATAGAAAAGTGATATATTTGAGATGGACAAGCAACAGTCAACAGCAATACACGAAAAATAACAAACAAGCAACGTAATTTTAAGCTTCCTAAGCACATACAAATCTTCATTATATATACAGGTTGTTTGGTAATATGTGCGTAATCCCGAAACATAGCCATGCAACCAAGTATAAATAGCACCAAACATACAAAATCATATTTATGAAGATTTACTTTTCCATACAAAAACTCTAATTTATTTTATTATATTATTTTTGTTCAACCCTGACATGTTTTGACTTCTGTTTTGTTCGGATCATGAGATTGACGAACAAAAATAATGTATCAGCTGGACCTAGGGTCGTTACTTTAAAATTTTACTTAGTAACAAACAACCTTAATATCTCGGCCATATGGTGCTTTTCTGGTATGTTTATAACTCTTCAGGGTTCTACGTGCCCTATCTGTCATATTCGGGAGTATACATGTATTTCCAAACACCCTGTAGATGTAAATAAAAAATAAGGATTCCTTTAATAAAAAAATAGGATCCCTACAATAAATATGTAGGATCGCTTCAAACTCAAAATCAAAGGTGAGCTTTCACACACCGACCGTACCACAGATACTGCGTACCTCTAGCACAAGCGGGCAATTTTAGAGCCCTGTCCTGTACAGGATTTCCTTTGCGACGTGTGCCTTCAAACAGGGAAATGTTACCCACCACCCCCGCCCACTGCTTAGTTGACGAGAGCGAAGACAGAGCCATAAGCGACGAGCGGGGGCTAGATAATCCTTTGTTACAAATTTCCGGCCAAAAAACTTCTTTTATAGAAAATTTGGAAAATTTCTCTGCTCTGCCTGATCTGATGTTAAGCAGATTTGCGAGTTCGGCATGCATATTTCCAATTGTTATGTGCGTATTGCGGAATAGTTCTGATTAAGCCAGTCTAGGAAACATTATGTAATGCAAACGAAAAATATGTTGCAGTCAGCTGACCTTTTATTTCCACTTTTATGTAAAGAGAGAGCATTATTTGTCTCTGGATATTTTACAAGTAGTTGTCGGCGGTAAATGTTAGAAGATGTGACCATTCCAGATCCTGTGACAAGATTGTTACAATTCTTGTGTAGATGAATATGGTTTTGTATGAATCTATAGACTCGGATCACGAACTTCCTTAAGAAATCTTTTTAAGGAGATTGGTGTCCTGACAGTTGCATCTCAATATATTTATAATTGTATAGTTTTTGTACGTTGCAATATCAACTCCTATACTAAACATGGTGACGTACACAATTTCAATACTAGGAATAAGACAAAACTTGTAATGCCACTGTTCAGGTTACAGAAGGTTCTTGGTTCTTTCTTGGGGCAAGGTATACACTATTACAATAAAATACCAAGTACTGTACTAGATTTACCTTTAGATAAGTTTAAAAAACATGTGAAATCTATATTACTTTTAAAAGGTTATTATACAGTCAAAGAATATTTAGATGATAAAACAGCTTGGTTATAATGAAAAACATAAATACTCTATTTGAATTAATATAATAAAATTAATTTATATAATTTTTATACTGATATGATAGCCTTTATCAGCAGTGTCCTACAGATAACAAACAGCGTTGCGTTAAATAGATCATTAAGTTTTTATTTAGAGTATCTTGAGTATGTCATGCTCTCTTTATTTGTCTCTGCGGTGGTGGCGTGTGCGTCGGGTCGTTACGTTCCCTAAAATATGGTTGAGCGAAGCGATGGCTGATTCATATGTCATACTCGTGAACGGGTGCTGCCTGTGGAGGCTGGTCTGCTCTTGCATACTTATCTTATTTTTAATATTATTTACTGTAGTTTGACTTGGTTTTTCTTAACCAATTTTTTTTTTTGAGTACTGTAGTGGTACTGTATGACATTGTGGAAATTGAAACTTTTACCTGATGTAAATTTGTTAACTTAGTTTTTTTTTTTTTATTTTTCTTTTGTGATATTTTTGTTTTTTATTTACATGTTGTGGTTGTCTTCTATAATTTTGTGTTTATTTGTAATGGAAAGTGTCCTGCTATGATAGGGCATTTTCCAATATTTTTGACGCTGTAAGGGAGAAAAGAGCTGGACACTTGCTGAGTTTCTTGCCGGTTCTTCTCAGTACAAGATCTCCCGCCCAGAGTAGACTTACGAACCGATGGCATAGTGACATTCACAAGAGCTACTTGTAGCCTAAACTGAATAAATGATTTTGAATTTTGAATTATGTAAGTAATTACATCTTAAAATCTTACTGAGATATATAGTAGTTATGGTACCCTTTTCTAGTACCAGAATACAACTATGTAAACGGTGGTGGTTATAGGCAGAAATTGGTTTTTGGGTGGTCACCATGCAACCGGATTCTAGGCAAAACCTTCAACTATGTATTTGTGCTTTTTTGGCGCTTAAACAGGCACAGAACATGAATTAAATGTGTCAACCAACACAAACGCATTTAAACCCCGAAATGCGTATACAGTGCTCCCATACTTAAACGGATTACCTTTGATATATTGCGTGGATTGCCAATTCAATCTGTGATACAATCAGTAACCTTCCTGGAACACAATCAACGTAAACCCATACTGTTTGGTCACAGAAATAAGTATTTGGATCGCCCTTCAGTCGGATCCTATGCAGAGTCTTACAACCATTTATTAAATCACCAGTCTTCTATAGCTTCCACCACCAACCGCCCTAAACATTCGTCAGAAGAAGCAGCCTGGCTCGACCAAACAGCGCGGCGCACACCATCGCATGATATACAGTGCTCCTAAACTTAAACGGATTACCTTTGATATATTGCGTGGATTGCTAATTCAATCTCTAATACACGAACTCCATGGTAAGCGTGATGTCTTTGAGTGTTGTCTATCTATGTAATAAATGCTAGATTTAGTATCCTTCCTGGAACACATCAATGTAAAACCATGCTGTTTGGTCACAGAAATAGGTATTTTGATGATCGTCATTCAGTCGGCTCCTATGCAGCTTTACAACCATGCAGTTGTCATAATTCTTGTGCGAAAGGAAGTCATTTAAAAATGTGTCTTCTATCACAATTTAAGATTGATACCTAAATTGCGAGTATTAATTCGCCAATCTTCTATAGCTTACACCACCGCCCTAAACATGCGTTAGAAGCAGCCTGCCTCGACCAAACAGCGCGGCGCACACCATCGCATGATATACAGTGCTCCCAAACTTAAACGGATTACCTTTGATATATTGCGTGGATTGCCAATTCAATCTCTGATACACCAACTTCGTGCTAAGCGTTATTGCCTTTTGTGGGTTCTCTATGTAATTACGAATATTTTGGCTGCATTGGCCGGAACACAGATAAAAGACTACGTAAACTATCCGTTTCTTATTGATAGAAACTGCCAGATATTATAAGCATGTCGCTTTCTAAAGCAACTTGCATGCTAAACTACATATTACAGGTAATTGACAAAAACCTTCTATGTTATATACTTGAGATTTTACTAAGGTTTTTCTAACTTTCTATATGTATTTTGGATAATTTATAAGTTAGATCATTAGTATTATGCGAGCACTTACTTATTTAGTACCTACCTATTAAGCTCTCAAAAAGAAAAAGGATCGCTATAAATCGAACTTTACACAGACTTTTCTGTCTTAGGTACCCAGAGAGTGTTACGAGCTGATAGGTGCAGATTACCTATCAATTGAAGCAATGGTGTGTTTTGTCGAGCGATATTTTGTATTTGAAAGAAAGTGACTAATTAAAATCTTAAGTATCATACTTATACATACTTATACGTGCTTAGGAAACTGAGACATATTGCCACCACTGAAGCAGTACTATCAGCCTACTATGGATATGTGTCATCGGTACTTGATTATGGCCTCATTCTTTGGGGAAATTCGGTAAATACTGATAGGATATTTAAGATTCAAAAAAAGTGTATTCGTAATATGTGTGGAGCCGGTTTCCTTGATAGCTGTAGACCTCTATTTCAGAATTTAAAAATATTACCACCCCCACGTATATACATTGAAAACATTTGCTCATTTGTAAAAAAAAATCCCTAACTATTTAGCACGCATGAGGATGTTACAAAGAACGTTCTGGCACAAAGATAAACTTTTTCTACCCAATATGGCTAACTTTTTTTAAAAGAAATGTATATTGTATGTCTGAACTGTACATTTGGTTATAAATAGATATTTTTACTTAGAGGGAAACACAAAAAGGATAGCGTCATCGCTGAGCAGCGACGTCACTCTCCGTCATTCTTAAGCAAGAATGACGACACACAGCGTCTAAACGAATATTTTGATAGAGTTGACCGGAACACCCTATAAGCACTCTATAGTTTTATTAATTGTCGCGAATAATCACTCATCATAAGAGTTACAAAGCTTCTTTTAATAAACAATTTACTTATATTACATTTGATTGATTTGATTCTATTGCAGCGGATATGCGTATCGTAACAATATTTTAGTTTCCTTTATAAAGATCGACATAAATGCTTGTTTTTTCAAACAATTGACCTGATATTATTAATCTAAGCAATAGACTTGATAGACCACAGATCTAATGTTTAAAAGTAGACCTATTTTTTTTTAACACAATCAAGACATTCATTTAGCCAGGTTGAAAGCTGTGTATTTATTATCTACGGGAGATTTAGTTATAAATAGATAATTATAGCGACGATACTCATTCTTACAGACGCAAGAATGACGTGACAGGAGTACGTATTAATTTTTTTTATTATTCACGTATGTTGAAAGACCACCATATTTGTGCTTACGAGTCTAATGCACTAAAGTACAGGTTCCTGGGTAATAAGTAATGGCACGGCACCCTCCCGACCACAATGGAGGCAGGCAGTAGGTACTGTCACGCGTCCTTTCATCACCCACCAACGAAGGAGAAGGGCATTGCATGAGGTACGCGTGTATATCCAGATTGAAAAACTTTAGATACGGCACTTTGATTGTTTATAAATATCTTTTGTTTTATGTATGGAAGTAATGCTTCGATGGACTCTGCTTTATGTATTTTTATAACATCAATATATTTTTTATTTAATGTGATTCTTTTTCTTCACTACACTTGATTGAAATTGCCTTCGCCAATGGGTCAATACCTCGAGCAGCGTCAGCTTCTAAATAAAATAAAAAAGGCGGAATTTGTTAAAAAAAAAAACAGAGAAAGAAGTGTAGGTATCTGTAACATTATGATTTTATTAGCATACTAGCGGCCCGCTCGCGACTTCGTCCGCTTTGGTGAACACCCGTATCCCGTGATGGTTTTATCAGCATTTATTTTATTTTATTTTTACGTACAAACCTTGTCTTGACCAATGTCCTGACCACTACGAACAGAACAAAAAATAAATCAGCCAAATCGGTCGAGCCGTTCTCAAGTGATGCTCTGACATAGGTTATGTGGCAATTCATTTTTATGATTTTGATTTTAATTTATTTTAAGTCCATTTTTTCAGATTTTTACTTCAAATAGATGTTATTTCTTTTCGCTGTGCAAAATTCTTTACTTTTTGTTCTAGTGTTTTTATTTTAATTTTTTAACATTTTGTAGATGGTCTGCAATATTTTTTATAAAATCATATTACGTAATAATTATAGGTCCTATACTTTCTCTGATTCTACTTTAAATACAGACATTCTTTCTATTCTCTGTGTCAAATTCTTAAGAGAGAAGTTCTAAGTGCTTAAAATACTTATTTTCTTATACAGTTGTGAAATAAATAAAAAAATTTGCACAACGTATTTTTTTACTGACGATGATGTATAATATAAAATGTACATATTCTTGATCTTTCTGCCACGTCCAGCCCACGCAACCTGTTTCCCAGCTCCGGTAAAGGCGTGTACACACGAGGCGGCGGGGCGGCACGTGGACAGGCATTCGAAATGAAGAGTGCTCCGCCACTGCGTCTGCCTGCCCTACTCGGCTAGTGTAGAGAAGGACTTTGTCTGAAAAATAAAACATAAATTTCGGCAGTCTGGAATGGAAATAAAAAGCGTAAATACTTTTTGTCAACAATTCAAAAGGATTACAGGAACACAGAACTGATGAAGTTTTTATTTCTTACACATTAACGAAATCTGCGCACGTTTGTAATGATATTCTGACGTGTGACTACTCTACCTAAATATCTAAAATTAGCCATAGCTAACTTTAGATTATGTAGGTACTAAATAGAGTAAAATGTGATTAAAAATGTATTTTCAGTCTAGATTTAAAATACGTCGAACGAAAAAAAACCTTAGTATGATTCATTCTTCTTGCACCCAATTTTTTGTGTTTTTTACAATGGTGGACAAACTTTCAATGACTGTAATCTTACGACAACCGGCACCAACAGCTTAATGCGTTTTCCCAACATAGAGGAGAACGAGATTTTGTAATACAGTCAACTATCCTATGACTCTGCATTCAAGCAAGTATTTTAGATTAAAGTGAATAAAATATTCGAGCAAATATATAAAAAAAACAAGAATAATTTGTACAAAACTCTCTTCCTTACTTATCATGCCTCGCGTAAGGGTAGTGCAGGACTCATATTTGAGCCATCCACCGCCTCTAATGGCGACCAGCGCTTATATTGAAATACCCGACCGATTGTTGTGTAGCCACCCCTCGGGGCATCTTAAAATTGCCGGGTTATACCGAAGAACGCCTTTATGAGTACGAGGTCGAATGCCGAGCGAGCGTCTGCGGTTGAGTGTGTAGTATCTTTAACTTGTAAGATGCGATGGCGATATTGGAAAATGTTGTCTCCACTTATTCGTACGTTGTTAATTAGCTACTCATCATACTCACTTACTCATCAAGAATGTTCCTCTAACTAGTGGAACGTACATTTTAGGTATATCTACTCTTATATGCCTACTAAATCTAAAGACATTTCATTTAGAGAAATTAATCGTTTCAAAAAAATAATACTTGGAATTTATCTCCTGCCTGTCATACTAGAATTAAAACCCATCCCAGATTGTGCGTGGAACGGAACGCAACTGATTAGAATAATTTGACTTGACATACACATTGAAACAAAAAAAAAATTACTGTGCGGAAAATATGTAAATACTAGCTATCGTTAACGTGTAGTTTACATAAATAGGTCTTTATTAACATTTCACGGCCTAATTATTAGACTTTGGCATTATCGGGCCCTCCAAATACACCCATTTTCGTACTAAAACTTCTGATAAGAAACCTTTAGTATCGCGACAATCGTAGACAGCACCAAGTTATTTACACTTCAGGTAGTGAAACAATTCGCGTTGCCATGACGACGGCAAGATGGCGCCCGTCTGCGGTTTCCAACTTCGGCTCTAGTTCCAAATTGTTGGTGCTGTGTATGTACGAACGTGCATAATTATGTTATATGCTGGGCTATGTAGACTAATTACTGGTAACGTTAGCAGGGAAGGCTTAGATGTTACTATCTGCTACTTAAAGGTTTTGTAAGTTAATTAATTTGTCGATTGCATTTAAATTGATAATGAATTCTTAATCAATGTTAATTCGTAATATAAAAACTCTGTATCTTCCTATACTGAACTTCTTTGCAGGAAAGTAAAGAGCCATGTGTTATTTTCTAAATTATATAATGTTTTGTCAGATATAATGTGAAACTATGACAGATAACTTATGGGAACGTGCGTGAGTATTGAATTGCATGAGCAAGTTATAGAAAAAAGCGCAACTTCACTTTTCAAATTCTTTGAAGAAATCCGCGTGAGATCTCAGTAAAGTTCTATCTTTACTTGAAACTCAAGGGGCTTGGGGGCAATATCATTCAACATTTCTATCATCACTCTTAAAATCATCTAATAATGACAAAGTGAAAAAGTATTTTACAGTATTTATCTCTCCCTAATTTTGACATTGGCCAAATATGCAAACCGCGCTAAGCCATAAAAAAAAATAGATCGATCCCCTACATAAAATTTTCGAAGTTTCTACATTGAAACTACCGATTTCGGAGACTTTAATATTCGCGATACTCTCCCTCCATCTCTCACTCATTCGTCTAATTCAATGGTAATAAAAAAATCAAACAACCAAACATAAATTCAATTTCAGCTACTAAAGAAGTCAGAGTCCTCAAAATATTTTAGTAATACCTACGAGAATAGAGCTAGATAACTTAATTTAGCTTTTTGGAATGTAGAGTCACTTATTTTTGTATTTTTTATTAATAAAAAAAAACGCACCTTTGTTCGTTTTTATTTACATAAATAATTACATTTACAAGCTAATACTGAATAGGCTTACTTACATCTTCTTTAACCTTATTTAAGCGTAAATAAATAACTTTATTTAATTTAGAAAGCATCTAAAAGTGTAAGTGAATATTGAATTTAGAATAGAAACGATTGTAACCTTCTTTGCTTAGGGAACGCAAAAAAGAACACACACATAATAATATGTAGGTGAGCACCAAATTGATTCTCGATATAAACTTTAATTGCGCGCACGGCCGGCCTACAAAAGCTAAACGCCAAATTCTGCCCCCTTCCCCGTGGGAGGTTTTACCCTCCACCCCCCGCTCTCACGTCTATCCATTTGCCAGCTAGTTCCGAGCTAAATTAATTTCAAAGCTCCTTATGTTACGTGCCTTGCGGCTTTGCGCTGTACGTGTGTGGGTGCTTCGGAAGGCTTAACCGGGTATGTATGAGGCTATGTGTGTGTGAGCTACGTATGGTAAGGCACAAAATAAGGAGACTGCAGAAAGGTAAGATTAATAATACATACCGCGATCGCGCATCGACACATAGATACTCTCACGGACACGGAATCTTAGAACAGCGCGGCAGGCTTTATATATATATTATTGTTATTATTACTGAAAAAAGCAATCAGTTGTTACAAAAACACAAATGTTGAAAAAAATTCCACGAGCAGGATTTGAACCTGCACCCTTCTGACATACCGGGTCAAGTGCTCTTCCAATTGAGCTATCGTTGTTCTAACCACCAATTCATCAACCGTAACACTCTAGTTGCGGTTGATGAATTGGTATTGCAGACACAAACCGTTCGCTTAATGCATTTGCGATTAAAATGTTTGTAATAGTTAACATACATTGAGCGTAATACCAAGTGAGCAGTCGCATTGCAATTGTACAGACGCCTGCACATCAACCTATCCAAAACTGTCAAATTTCTTCAATACATTGACAACCATATGCCTTAATCATAAAGTTCAAAGTCTATTGAGGAAATTTGACAGTTTGTGGTAGGTTGATGTGCAGGCGTGTGTACAATTAACAACTGGTTGCTTTTTTCAGTAATAAACCTGCGGAACAGCCCGAGCGCAGTTGTTGCGTGACTCCGTGTCCGTGAGGGGTTGTCTATGTGTGCGTTGCTCGAGCGCGTTTGTATGAAGCTTACCTTCTGTATTTCCCTTATCTTGTGGTTAGGGACAGCATCTTGTTAAAGCCCAAATTAGATGGTATAAATTAGTCTCAAAGAAAATGAGCGTATCGCGTCTATTGGTTCGCTGTAATGTGTTCGGAGCTTGTATAGGATTAGGTGCGGGGTTCTAAACAACTCGCTTTAGGTTAGGACATGATCAATTGAGTGCCGTTAAGAGAGTTGTTATTCCTAAGTGTATATAATATATAGAGTAATCATTTATTTAGCGAAACACAAATATATTTTACAGATTAAGAGAAACACTGTATACCACCTAACTCAGATAATTACACGCATCCTGAATATCCGACGCTGGTCTAGATACGTCTAGATAGTTATATTCAATATTGTATTTAAATACGTAGTTCAGTTTATAATGCTTCTTGAAATCATGAAAATATCTATGAAATTCTTCTATTGTCGCTTTGTAGAGATAAAGTGCAGACAACATATTCAAATTTCTTCAATACATTGCCTTAAGCATAAAATTCAAAGTCTAATGAGGAAATTTGACAGTTTGTGGTAGGTTGGTGTGCAGGCGTCTGTACATACATTTCAGTGATACATTTTTATTTATATAGATAAGTAGATACTTAGATAATTTCTTTCCTTATAACAGTACAGACGCCTGCACGTCAACCTATCCAAAACTGTCAAATTTCCTCAATAGACTTTGAACTTTATGTTTAAGGCAATGTATTGAAGAAATTTGAATATGTTGTCTGCACTTTATCTCTACAAAGCGACAATAGATGACAATAGATAGATGACAATAGACAAGAGATGTGGTAGGTCGATGTGCAGGCGTCTGTACATTGCATTTTATATTTTCTGCCACAATGTGTAACAGTTTGTCGGCAGTTGCGTTTCTCTATTTCTTTCTCTAGTAACTAACTCACGTAATTTTGGAGCTGCCTTAGACGACTGTGTCGCCAAGGTTACTTTATATCCCGAGTGCTTAAGGCGAGCTTTATTTATTTGCGTTAACGAAATCTAGACGTATTGGCATTGAAGTAGCGCCTTTTGACGCAGACGCGGAGAGAGAAAAAATTGTTACACAAACTGTCGGTTTCGTTAACGTAATCGAATGGCAAATAAAACTCTAGGCACCCTTGTCTAATACTGTTCCCGGAGGCACATGATACACTTTTATGGCAGACTGAATTTCACGAGGGCGAAAGACAGTTATGTGCTTCGTAGTAGTTATGAATTAAAGAGAAGTGGCATCAGTGTTTGACACACTTACTGCCGTACTCAGAGACGTCAATTAAGTTTTAATGACAATTAAGTCTCTTGCTGTCACTTTCTTATGTATAGTGCTAAATAGAGAAGGAAAGACATTTAATTGTCATTAAACTTAATTGACGTCTCTGAGTACGGCAGTAACACAGTTTTCGTATCGAAAGGAGATGTTTAATTTTATGCCAAGACCCTGTAGGTACATTTATTTAGTTAAAATAAGTAATACTTCAATACGCTTTATCGTTTTTATGTAAAAGTGTAAAAAGAAACCGAAAGACATAACCTCTACGTTGTTTTGACAGCTACTCGACATTGGCATAACACCGCTGCCATCACAGAAATCAAAACATCATCTACAAAATCAACAAACATCATGAAATTTGATTTATTTTAATGTTTCAGATAAATTCTGACATGAAAACTATTTTCATTTATTTGAAGAAAACAATTTCGACTAAGCTTATTTCATACACATGTAGCTATCTTTCGGTATTGTGTATGTACAGGGTGGTTGGCATTTTCTCCATACAAAATTAAACATCTGCTTTCATTTAAAATTTACTGGATGAAACAAAGTAGCAGGTGGTCTGTATTCAAATAAAATCAAAAATTAATTGGTTGCTGACCCCTATTTCTAATGACCAAAGAAAATATATGTCGACAACTAGCACAGGTACCACTACCCCACCTATAAACAAAATTTATATCCACACTATAGATAAAAGGACACGTTGTTGCCTTACCTACAAAATAACGTCATGTCATTACTTCCACAATATCAATTTAGTAAAAACACTGAAGTTTATAGCCCCCCCTTCCCCCCACAAACCCCCCCCTATATCTACGCGTACGTAAACTGACGGGCCGGAACGATCCCAACCGGATATTGCTGGGGCTACATACAACATAGAGTATGACGCGGATAAATCGCTGCTGTAGCTAAGCTATAGGCTTTTTTCTTTAACGTAAAACGATGGTTTATTTATTCTTTCGGTATAAATTCCCTTGTAATAGGTATTATTGAAAATGTGAGTAGCGAATTTTTTTCGCGATTAGGGGTAAAGCAGTATTATCAAATTCTGAGGTCAATAAAACAATTCATATCCTATCCAACAATAACCGCGGCGCCGGCGTTTCAAAAAACAAAAGGTGTTTTAAAACAATTTTTATTATTTTAACTGCCAGTGCGCACGTCGACAACGCACCAAAAAGGTATTATACCATTTACATATCCATCTAGCTGTCAGAATCGGCCTTTATACTAAACATTAGGATCAAAGACATAAACTGAGATTAATTTGTGTGCCCTTCGAAACAAAGGTTGTTACTACAAAGGGCGCTAACAAAGGGCTAGAGCGTTGGTCTAAAGCTCTGCATGTGACTGGGACCCATTGTTTTATACGCTAAAACAATACACGAAATTAATTCGGTGCATTCGCAATTACTCAAGGGGTCGGCTAAGGGGGAAATTTGTGTGGCGCAGTGGACGTGTGACGAATTACGATTCACGTATTACCGTTGCTCTGGATATTTGCATTGTTCTTAGTTATAACGTTACTCTGACTAACTGCAAGAATTGACAATGAGTAGTACAAATATATCACTGAGTAATTATGAGTATCTCACATATCCAATAAAACCGCAATAAGGCCTACCTTTTACATACCTAATCTATATCCTCATTCAAAAATAATTATTTTGAATTAGATACTTCCTTTTAACGTTTTTATTTTAATCTTCCTGGAGGTTTAAAACAAAATAATAATACATTAGTTCTTTTTAGTTCAGTTGTAAGTGGATTAGTTTAATTTACGATTTCACTTAGTAGGTATTTTATGGTCTTTTACATTTTTTTATTAATTAAATGATTGCTCTTAACACCATTACTAAGTAGCGATCCCACATTTCAATGCACACTTTTAGAATACTCAAGGTACGAAACTCTCTGGCTCCGCGGTCATTCTCCACAGCCACATAAACATCGAACAAAAAAAAAAAGAATCTCAGCAATTGCTTATTCGCGGCTCAACTCGGAGTGCCATCAAAAACTCCAGCAGAGCGTAATATTCGGTTCGTGGATGGTAATCAGAGGAACGTTATACCTACGTCATGGTTCAAATATCAGAGACCGTAGCTTTTTTTATTCGCTGATGAAAAAACAGGCTTTGATTCGAGATATTGGTCCTTTGGGGGAATGCGTAGCCTATGTGGAGTTGCTGCTTGATATTTTTTTTCATTTGTGCCAGTAATGTTCGAACGTTGAATGGTATCGTTTGAATTGCTGATTGTTCTTAATTTGAATATTCGAACCGGCAGTTTTGATATGAAATTGGTGATTCATCGTCATTGTCGTGACGTTATCTATAAACGGCCGTATACTTAGCCGTAGGCCGTATGCTCAGGTCTTTCTATATGAACAATATCACATGAGGAGACCTGGATTGCTAGTGCGGGTGGGTGGGTAAGAACCACTATAACGTCAAAATCCTGAGTCATCATAATGCCTTCCGAAAAAAGAAGGAGTACGAAATATTTTAATTTGGTCAGCCATCCATTGACTGGACATTGCGAAAGTTGCTTAACTTACAAAATCGCTACTCAAACGCGCACGACTTTGCGCCTTGCTCCTCACCCAAATAATTATTTCCTCTTACCTTTGCAAAAATAAGGTAACCTTAATGCAGTCAGACTATTAAAATATTGGTTTTCACTAAATCAATAAGGAGAAAGCTTTTCAATTTCACTCTCTTTCATACCTTTAAAAATATGTATTAAGAAATACGCCTAGTTCTTTGATATACAGCATAGTAACGTTCACATAATATTATCAGCGCGTAATGTTACACATGACAAATCAAAAAGGAACATTATCAAGTCCAACAGAATACGTTCTGCACGTAGAAAAAAACTTTCAATTCCCTAGTGTTTGAAATTATTATGAACACCCCTTGAACTTTAGCCTTTCTTTGCAGGTGTTAGAGTCGGTATTTCCTTGTCGCGCAAACAGTTAAAGGTTTAATACACGTAGCTAGTTGGAGTAACAAGGATGTCAAAGGAAGGCTCCCGGCTCAAAAGGACGTGATTCTCGGCCGATGTTCTAACAAGTTGCCCTGGGGAGTTATTTGGGTACTCATATTGTTTCATGTTTGTGTTGAATATAGAAATTTGTGTACCTAATTTCAAAGTTGAAATTGATATTGTTATTATGTACTACTCAAAACAAAATAAGGGCCACGAGGTATTTTTTCATTTTGGTGTAAATTATTAAACATTTACATATTGAAAGTAGTAAAATATTGAGTATACAAACTCTTTGATACCTAAACTTTTTAATATTGTAGTATTCATCTAATGCTGGCAACAATTTTAAATAAAATTTGATTTAAAATTATTTTTGAAAATTTTGATTCCATTTTCTTTGACGTTTTGCTTTCCTTAGCTTCTTGGTTTATTAGAAATTATCAGAGTTCATTGATATCTCGAGTCAGAAACATCTTTTGCAATATGCCACAAGCACGCAGGCGTCATATGGACTCGCTGACAGCAACCAGAGCCGTTATAATGATTGAAGAAGGTCATTCGCAGCGATCTGTGGGTTTGCAATTGGGATTTTCTCGAAGAGCTATTCAAAATCTATGGAATCGTTTCCAAGAGACCGGCAGTGTTAGAAGAAGACCTGGTTCGGGCAGAGTTCGCATTACAACAGCTCAAGAGGATCGTTACATTCGATTAAGTGCGCGCCGAGATCGCACAACGACGGCCCGCAAGCTGCAAAATCGTTTACGGCTCACAACGGGTACTCGTGTCAGTGACCAAACTATTCGTAATCGATTGCATGAAGACCAGCAGGCATCAAGAAGGCGAGTTGTCCGTATTCCATTAACCAGAAATCATCGTGCAAATCGTTTAAGATTTTCCCGTCAACATTTGGACTGGGACATAAACCAATGGGGCATGGTGCTCTTCACAGACGAATGCAAAGTTAAATTTTTTAACGACGATCGGCGTATTAGAGTATGGAGAAGACGCGGCGAGAGATTTTCAGAAGCCTGCATCCATGAAGTCGATCGTTTTGGTGGTCCAAATGTAATGATTTGGGGCGGGATAAGCTTACACGGCAAAACTGAGCTCGCTATTTTAAATGAGGGTACTGTTACTGCTCAGCGGTATATTGAGGAAGTCGTCAGACCACATGTGATCCCATTTGCCCAGCGAGCGGGTCCTGGATTCATCTTGATGCAAGACAATGCTCGTGCACACACGGCTCAAGCGACTCGGTTTGTACTGGAAGCGTCTCAAATTCAAGTCTTGCCGTGGCCGGCGAACAGTCCGGACTTAAATCCAATAGAGCACATGTGGGATCAGTTGAAACGAAGAGTTAGAGACGGTGATCAGGAAATCCACAACCAACAGCAACTCATCAACGCTGTTAAAAGGGCCTGGGAAGAGATTCCAATGGAAAATGTCAGGCATTTGATTGAGAGCATGCACTCCAGGCTTCAGGAGTGCGTAACGAAACGAGGGGGGCATACCCGTTACTAAAAGATGAGCATGGAGTATTTTCTTTTGTTTTCAGTAACTTTACATTGTTTTCATTTTTAACCTTAAATGTGTTTTTTCTTTCAAAAGCAAATAAACTTTTTTATCATTATTATTGGAATAAATTTATTGGTCTACACGGTAAAAACAACATTAGTTTTCGTTATGGAGACAAAAAAATTAATATTGGTTTTATTATTTTCATGGTACAGACAAAATACCTCGTGGCCCTTATTTTGTTTTGAGTAGTATATATGTGGGATTTCCTTTTAGCACACCTTAACACAATGAAATTTTTCCATTTATCTATTTGAAAAACTGTATAATTTTTTTCTATCTGTTTCATACACACATTGCAATCGGATGAATGTTTAAGAACTCCATAAGTTACTTGCGTTCTACTATGGGACAAAAAAAGAAATACTAACTTCTATATCTTACCTTATTCGATAGAAAACTATTTTAAGTTATAACTACTTACAAATATCTAGCCGATACCGAACGTCGTCGGCGCCAAGTTCCCGCCGCTCGGATTAAACTCGAGCCATTGTTGGTGCATGCCATATGTCACCTATAGCAAACGTACAAAGACGCCTGATTAGAAATCCCGATTGAAATTGCAGCTCCCGATGTATGGATGTAGTTGGTTGTTTAAGTTTTGGTTCTGCTCTAATTTTAAAATCGTTGTTTTCTAGAATTTAATAAGAGAAGTTAATATACAGACGTTAGTAATGAATTGATTGTTTCTATTGTGTTTTTGTGTCAACGCATAAGTAAACGATAAGAAGAGATATATCAACTTGATTCTGATTAAGAAATCCCAAATTGCAGCTCCCGATGTATGGATTGGTTTTTTTTTTTTTTTTTTTTTTTTATACTTAGCACGGCAAATGACTCCACACCACCTGATGTTAAGTGGAAATGGAGTCCAGACGCGAAGACAACTGGTGCAGCGTGAAAACAACGCAGCATCAGTCAACCTCACTCTGCCGGCCCACAAGTTGCTTCTTCACGCCTCGTTTGAAGGACCCCATATCATAGGAAAGAGGGAAAACATGTGCTGGTAGACTATTCCATTCTATTGTAAAAGTTTTAGTTTTAAGTAGTTACAACATCGTCGTATGTTCTAGAATTGTAGGGTAGAATTGAATAATACAGATGTTAGTTTTTTTAGAGACTTCGCTGATTGCTTCACCGGCCTACAGTTGTTAGTAATGAGATTGATCGTAGACAAAGGTGAATGAAAAGAAGAGAATCATGAACATGAGCGTCAAAGTAAATTGATAACTTAGTGAGAGACGATGTTGATAAAAAAGCGATTAATTTGATAACTTAAAGAAAATAAGTTTGGCTTAACCTCTCACAGTAATAGACAATATACCTAGCGCTCATTTCATATTCATTGAACTAGCATAAGAAGAAATTGCATGAGACTGTATGTTTGTGTCTATACTCTTCAATAACTACCTTTATAATTCAGAGAGAGTAACCATTGAGATTACAGAATATATTTTGTGGAAGTCAAAGAAGTAAGGGTAAACCGAATCTTAGGGTCTAGATACAATTTTGCAATTTGCATAGGATGTTTTTATATAGCATAATTAAGGGATGTTTAAAAGTTTATAGTAAGACTTGGTAAACAAGTAAAACTTATTATTAAACTAGCCGGTTGTGTCAGAAGAAAACTCTTTTTATTGTAGACGTGGTTTGTTTGCACGTGCATGGGGTGCGCATTGGGATTTGTCTCTTTACCTTATTGTGGGAGAGATTTATGTTCCGACGGCTAGCACTGAAGAGTGTAAGAGGAGTTCACGGACGAGAAAACGTATTTTACGTTCATGGATGTATCACGTGTCGCAGGATCAATATGTTGTTTTGGAACTGGCTTTGTAAACGGACTTGCATCTGAGGCGGGACAAAGCGAAAATAAACTTTTCTAATTCGATTTTCGAAAGTTATTGGTAAGTAACGTTTGTTGCGAGTGTCACTGGGTTCGCATTTGGGCCCAGTTTTATTCTTAATTATTTTGACATAGTCACCAGCTTACAGTTTGTAAGCTGTAAAGAGTTTCTTTGTATAAGACTGATTTATATCTTTTTCAAGCTGATATTAATTAACTCATCAGTGGTGCTGTAAAAATGGAGTTTTGTCTTAAAATTTATACAAAATAAAATACACAAAGTAATTGAACAGAGACTATGCAATGTAATTTCTTTAATTCTTACATTCCTAGTGACAAATTAATAATGTGCGGTCGAAATTAGCAAACAAAAGCACACTCTTTATCTTAATGTTAGATCCTTAGATTTGGACCACAGGTATTCGCCCAAGCAATATACGGTGCGGCGCACACTTTTACGGCCGTAATACTAAATATATGAGAGTAGGGATGTGCGTGCTCCCTAGATCAAAGCGGAGTGGCCTTCGAATAAACTAGAGCTGACATTTTTACTATTAAAAGTAAAAAACCACTCTCTGCTTGAATAGAATGGAATAGGATAGAATATAATTTATTGTCTATACTGTAATAGTATTAACAATAATAATAATAAACATATTTAACAATGCATTAACTAAACACATATCACCCTAATAAAGAAAAATAACACCATTGGGCTACTACTATGATTTTTCTGTTTTTCAGGCGATTCAATAATAGATTCTGTTGATTGACCAATCAGAAAAAATGAACAATAAAGTTTGAACTGTCCTTTACGCAGACATCCGCTTGAAGGAAATTAAATATTCCCTTTCAATCACGCAGACGAAACCGTGGTCGGTCGATTGTTTATTTTTATACGACGAATATGTGTCTAGTTTGTAGTAAGAACAATGTGTTTTAGTGTTTTTAGTTTTAGATAAAATTTCATGAAAAAACCTCTCGATAATTAAGTAAATTTAGTTACTTACCTAGTTTAATTTAGTTTTCTGCTAGTTTAGTTAGGTTTCAGTTATCTTGGCAAGTAACTTCAATAACTTTTAGTAATTGCAATAGTAGGCTAAGAGTTTAGCTGCCCTAGATAATGGTAGACTCCCATTGTTTAGTGTCAGTTTCGTTTGAGCATTTAAATGTTATGGGCTCCCGATCAATTCCTTTCGATCAATCAGTGGCGTTCCTTTGTCTTTGTATCAATCTAAGATTGTAGGTCTCTCAGCAGCTATTGTAAAAAGATTATCAAGGGACACAGCCCTTTTCGCGTTGTTCGATTAAACAATTCTACACAGTACTATTATCTTTTAATGTTACACAAACACTACTCTCATTATCCAATGTCTTCGCAGACGACAGACCGCCAACTACGGACTTCGAAGTAATCACTTTCAAAATAATTGCGAGACGAATACACACCGTGCTTCGCTTGTTTCTAGAAACGTTACGTAAGTATGTAGTATGTAATTTAAAAAGCAAAAACAAAAGCATTCTATTGGGTAACAAGTTTGCTTAAATTTGATTTTCGCTTTATATAACCCTCTCGCATACACGTAGGTAAACGTGAAGCTGAAACATTACACTTAATAATAAATTGGAGGCCACTCCACATAAAGGGACCTAATTTGAAGGCTTTGAAGCGGGGAGAATATACGTATAGGGCGAAATGCCTACTCAAACACTCGCATCGCACCGTATATGTACGTAGTCTGAGTTTAGCCGGGGGCCGTCAAACGCTGTGAAAGTCACGTATGGCAGCGCTGGGCTCGCAATGTTATTATCCAATACTTACGCAAACACGTACGTACTGTAGGTGCGTATACTACTTGCGCATGTACGTTTGCACGTGTAGGTGGTGGCTGTGTACGCAGGCCCCGGGCATCGCGGCCCACACGACCCCGGCCGAAGGGACAAAGCGAAACGGGTTTGTCCCAAGGGAAATTCAATATTCGGGACTAAACCTTAACTCCCCTTAAGGCTCCCCGTCTGCCACCCCCGGAATGCTTATATGGCCACGACGTGTATCGATTTTCTTGCCAAATGGAAGATTGGTGTCGAACCGTTCTCGGCGGACGAATGAATGATGTAGACCCGAGTGGCGAGTGAATATTTCAGTGTGTGCCACCGTCGTCGGCGTCGCGTCGAGCGACCGCATCGGCTGATGGAACGGAATCTATTTGGCGTGAATTTTTTATTTTGGTAATGCATTGGGCGTATGGGGAAGGCGCCTTTGAGTTCGCCGCCAATTATGTCTGAAATGCTTTTTGAGGTGACTGATTGGATTCCAGCCGGTTGCTCCTACCCGCTTTGTGCCGCTGTCGCTCCCGGGGTTAAATATCGCCTGGTTTAATACGCCTTACGAAATATCTTTGCTCGCAGATTGATAGAGTGACGTTGAAAGTGTATTGCGCGGAATTTATTTACAAACTTCAAGAATTAATTTGAACGGTTTAAGGTTCTTGGATGTTTTGATTCGACTGTATTTATGGTCGCTGTAGTCATTGTAATATTTTCCGTTATACACTTTATGAGTAGGTAGATTTTAGTTTTTAGAACTAATATAAAACAATAAACAGTATAAGTATATAGATACATGATACAGATGTATGCAGTTGCAATACATCACATTTTTATTAATCACATTTAAATTAATTAAATTATTATTAAAATTAATAAAATATCATCTCTTAACAGTAGGTGAGATGAAGGCCACGTGTTTACCCGATAGCAAATAACTTCCAAAATATGAATTCAGGTCCTGGCGTAATGTAATTTTTAACCTCATTTATATTGACAGAAAACTTGAAACGTAAAGCTGTTCAGTGGAACCGTTTTAATGTTTGTCATTCATTATACAGTTACCATACCGCTAGCGTTTATAAGACTAAATATAATAACTTTCGAAGCTTCGAGAAACTTTATTAACATATTTAGATACATATGTATGTATTTGGGTAGACAAGGGTGTAAAATAATGATAATAATAAGGTATATGTATGGACTACATAAATGTTGATATGTACAATACCCAAGAATAATGTACTAAGTTATTCACTGGCAAAGTTTAAAGGCAAAATCTCGACTTTTATGTTACGTAACATGTCGTAAAATATACTCGTAAACTCTCGTCGTAAAACATGTAATAACTGAATTATTATAAATATTTACGCACGTACTCAATGTTATTATGTGTTATAATGAAATGCGTGACATAACTATTGACATCAAAACCCACAAAAAATATATCAGAGCCTCATGAATTCGTTGCATAAAAGAAGAAACTGTACTCTAAGGTTTTATCTTGCTGAAATATGGTTTCGGTAACTATTTTCCAGAGCTTTGAATACTGTTAAAAAAATGGTATCGATACTTCTGTCTAACGACAATACCGGTAAAAAAAGTAACGGTACCTATGCTTGGTATCGTACCTGGGTGGCATTTTTACCGGTAAATTAAGTAACCGCTCTACGCGAATCGTCTAAAGCGCAATATTTAACGAAAAAAGTAACGATACTTTTCTTCTAGGTAACGTTACGTGCATTACCAGTACTAAATTACCTTTATAGAAATAACGTTACTTACCGGTACTTAAGGTGCGCATTTGGTAACGGTATCGAGCCCTGCTATTTTCAGAGTTTTCAGTTTTGCAAAGTAAATAAATACTCTGAGGTATTATATACTTACCCCCTTTGTAACAGTACTGATATGTCAAGTCATATATTTCATTATCAGCAAAATTACTGATTTACATTACAACTTAATAAGCTGAGGCTTGAAAACACTTGTTGCCAAATAAATCAATTAATGTCAATCGTAGACTTTTCCTAAAAACGATCAGGGATCGGATTTTTAATGGTAGGTAATGATCGCAATCGGTTACCGATTGTATCCGTAACCGAAATGGGAAGGTGGTTTGAATTTATTTCTTTGTATTTTTGAAATCCATCCGTGCCAGCTTAGCTTCTGAAACGTTTACTGCCGTATTTCTTATTTATTTTTATTATTGTTGCCTTAGTTTTAAAACCGATCTATAAGGAAAAGGGTGTATGTTAGGTGATATAACAAATAAGGTATATTTAAGGTATACTTTATAATTTAAGACTTTATAAAAAAACAAACATCCATC
This sequence comes from Eudonia truncicolella, assembly GCA_949315975.1. Classification (NCBI taxonomy): domain Eukaryota; kingdom Metazoa; phylum Arthropoda; class Insecta; order Lepidoptera; family Crambidae; genus Eudonia; species Eudonia truncicolella. Next base: position 4,953,754 of record OX438838.1, on the reverse strand, counting down.
TATCACAGTTCACTAACTCAAGGAACAATAAAGTGGGTATTATTTGTGACGAAAATTCACTGCAAAATGTGGGTAGCTTATTCTCAGATTATTGTTTATTATAACTAAGGTCAATAAATCCTAAGCATTTTACCCAAAATAATATGACATTAAAAAGACGTGACAGGAGTAGGTCCTCCAGTGATTCCCAATTGGACTTTCCTATCTTCGTTCAAGATTCAAATCCATTCTCTTATTTCACGAGAAATGAACGTCTAAAAAAAAAACAATTGCCAAACGAGATTTCTCCAAGCGAAACATACTCGAGTGAAGTTGTCTTACAAACGGAGAGCGGGGCGCACACAAGCATACATACACTCATAGAGGACATTAGTATTAGCGAGTTTCGGCCTCTGAAAGACCCCTTAGATCGAGGGGGCATGTTTGGGGTAAGATCCAGCGGCAGCGTGGGCGGTGTGGCGCGGGGGAAATCCAAGATGGCCGCCAACCGGCCATAAGGGTAAAATAGGAGTCCTTATATATTTATGTATGTAGTTTGTGCTGGTCAGGCCGCTTGGGTTAGTATCGATCTTGCATTGTGGAGGTTTTAGTCGGCTGCGGTCGGAGGTGTTTCGCTTATTTCATAGCTTTGAATGCCTTTGCCTTTGTTGGGAAATGTTTACGATGCTACTTTTAAAGAAGTGGCGCCGTAAAGTTTATTGTGTGGCTAGTTGATCTAACTTTTTGGTAGATTTTCTTAGACATAAATCTATACTCCAGTAGTTGCTTAATTGAATAAATATTAAAGTTATGACTACTTTTCCTTTACACTTTATGGAGTTAAGTCATTAGGTAGTTTTTTTCATTCAACTCTACCTCTATGGTTAGACTACGGGGCACAGATATAGAGGTTTCGGCTTCGATTCCCAATGGGGGTACGCGTGTAGCTATTGTGGCTTGGTTGTAGTTTATATTATATTATTATTATTAAGAGTTTTAATATATAGTGGCTTTAAAAAAATGTTATTTTTTATGTTTAAAACAATTGCAAACACAAATTGATTGTGTTAGCTGTTTCAGTTGTTCGGAAGAAAGTAAAGAAGCGGAAGACTAGGCCACAAGTAAGTACGGCGACAGGATTTTACTACCCCAGTTTAAAAAGTTAAGTTGTGTTTATGAAATTGACAGCTCACTTTATTCAGTCATAACATAACCATGATGCGTCCGATAAATCTTTTTAAATAGATATACTTAGAGAGGGGTTAAAACCACAGGTTTTAACATATTCCTTAAAAAGGATAATGAAAAAATAGAAATGAATATACTTACGCAACGAAACTTAAAAAGAAATTGATTAACTATTGGCAATTTTCAATAATGCTGTTTATATTCGATTTAAATGTTGTTTTAAATAATATTAATAAAAGACCTTCGGGTCTTTTGTATGGCTTATAATTAGGTACCTATAAGGAAACAATGATTGAATATTTGTGAATTATAATTGCGCCATCGGCAGTGGTTAACGCGCCCGGTGCTGAGGAGCGGTGCGGAGGGCTGAGGTTAAGCAACTTTCGCAAAGGCCGGTCATCGGATGGGTGACCAAAAATGTATCATCTCGAGCTCCTCCGTGCTTCGGAAGGAACGTAAAGCCGTTGGTCCCGGCTGCATTAGCAGCCGTTAACAACCACCAATTCGCACTAGGCCCGCGTAGTGGTTTAGAGCCCGTTCTCCCTATCCATCCAAAGGGAAGGCTTGTGTCTTAGCAGTGGGGACATAAAATGAGTTGATGATGATGATGATGAATTGTAATTAAATGAATATAATCCCTTTTTCATAGTAAAATGAAAAAGTTAAAAGTATTCATGGTTTCAAATAAGATTCAATCATGAATAAAAGATAATTAGGGAAATGAGATAAACACAACACAATAGTTATGACAAATAGGTAACATGATGCATTCATCATCATCATCATCACCATCACAGCCAAAGGACGTCCTGCTGGACAAAGGCTTCCGCCAAAGATATCTACAAAAAACCGGTTTGTGCAGCTCGCATCCAGCGGCTATTCGTGATATTCATGATGATTAAGTACATGATGCATTGTTTGATTGCAATGCATACATTAAATGCGATTGGTTCCAAAACCTTCCGTTGGTTTTTCAACTTAAGAATCAGAATTCAAGTGACGGCTCTGGTCATTACATCTAGCATCTATGAGAGGGCTACATCAATATATCTGCATAAAAGGATGACGGATCGTTCAAAATTCTTTGCTATATGCATATGGAGTGTATTTATTTTCTTAATGTGTCTCGGCAAAATTCGTGTTTCGGCTATCGTCGGATTTCTATCAGTCATAGAGTATATCGAGTTGCTACTACTCATTTTACTTATTATAAATTTATTATAGAATGGGGGAAATACTATCGTGTCATACGTAATTGATTTACGATGTAAAACTTAACAGCTCGATATAGTTCATACGAACAATCAAAACAACACAACAATAAAGGACATTGTTCTGAATAAAAATTATTATAAGTACACACGCCTGCACATCAACCTACCACAAACTGTCAAATTTCTTCAATAGACTTTGAACTTTATGCCTTAATTATATGGGTGAAAATGTATTGAAGAAATTTGACTGTTTTGGATAGGTTTTTTTTTTCGTTTTATATTTACGGGTAAGCACAGTGCCTTGATCTCACCTGATGTTAAGTGATGATAAGGCCAATGATGGAAGCGCACTTTCACCCGGGATCCTCAACTAGTGAGGTACTGGCTATCTTATCTTATCTAGCTGCCGGAACATAACAATGCTACAAACATTGATGTTATGGCGACATATTTAGATAAGATGGTGGTAGCTAGCCATGGTGGTTGATGTGCAGGCAGGCTGTACATGTTAAATCTAATAATTTATGGACGTGGAAATTAATATTCGTTTGCATTTGGAAATGCGATGACTACCGAGAGACATTACGAAAATACTCGTAGAAACACTGTACATACTTTTAGAGTTAGTTTTAATATACTTTTTACTGTTTACCCTAAGTACTCTATAGGTGGAAATAGAATGCTGAGTGGACTTATAATGCTTGATACATAGTAATATCTCGCACTTACCAATAGAGACAATAATACAGTAATCCTAAATCATAAGCAACTGGCAGACGTTTAAAACCTTACAGAAGTCACGATCTCAATAATGACTATTGCTATGCGAATTGAGAAACCAATTTATTATTTAAAAATCAGCACAACTATGATTTAAAAGGAATTTTTATTGCACACCATATTTTTCTTACTTTGGCGTTGGTTACATGACAAACCGCACCAAATCATTTAAAATTAAAACACCATAGAGTATTATACACACCAAGCGTATTATACCTACACAAATCTTATATCCACAAAATCCACGCCGAGTCCGCTCCCATTTGGAAGGGTTCTAGGTGTCATAAATTACGGCCCTGTTTATCAGGGAGGGGGGCGGTTTTACAGTTTATCGTCCCTCCGAATAGAGGGCGAGGGTACTGAATTACAGGGCAGGAATGCGACCCTTAGCTCTCCCTGTTTTGTGGTCACATGGCTACTGTATTGAGGGTCCGGAGATTAAAATGGAAGCTGCCATCTCTTTTATGTTCCGCGACAAGACGGCGTTATTTACTTTGGAATGATAGTCGCTATGTATAAATCATTGTTACTCTTATTACAATAATTTGATTGTGTTTGACTATACAAGCGACTAGCGATCTGCTGGACCAAGAAATCTATGCGATACCTGAAATTATTATACCCACTATTATACTTATTTGTTAAAAATGTCTTACAAGCTGGTCCCGGTTACAGTGTCACTTACAGAATCAGTCTGAGCGCACTACAATTTCGGTCTAAGCAGATCCTTCCAGCGTTACTAGGTATGTTTTAATTTGAAGGCTAAAATAACACTTGGTATACATCAAACGATCAGTAAAATTTTTCATTTTGAAACTTTGTTAATTCAAAGCTTTAAATTTCCTCTATTTTAATACCAGCAACGAATTGACGGCATCTTTACTATAAGGAAGATACAACACCAATTCACCAATTCATTGCCCTATGTATTCCACGGCCGCTCTCAAAAAGTTTGCAAAGTATCAAGTTTGCTCAGTCGGAGTTCTCCGCCGCCTCCATACGCGTGGTCAAGCGGATTTCTGTCATAGAATAAAAAGTATACAGAAGAGACTAGAAAAAACGTTACGTGAGTTTTTTTTTCATTTTGTACCTAGATATGTTTTGTTTGTACCTATAACCTTTTGGAAACTTAAATTACCCTGAATGCTTTGTACAAATGTTAGTATAGTTAACAATTTAAGAAAAATCTTTTGAAGTAACTCATTAAGTTTCCACTTAAACGGTAATAGTTAACGGTAATAGTAACGGTAGGTAGATAGTAATTTCATTTTTATCATTTAGATTTTTTAATTTACACTTAATATATAAATTAGCTCTCAAGTATAGATCTACAAGAAACAAGTCAATGAAAAAGAAACTTAGTGCCGACGTAACTACATACTCATTTTAGCAAAGTACCCATCTTATTTGAGATTCAAATTACAAATTATAAAGGCGAGCTACGTAAGTCTCATAGCACACGTGTAGGCGTCAGAGTAATTGGAACTGGAAACCTCTAATTCGAAACAGATGAAAGACGTTGACAAAGGAAAGCCACAAGCGTTTTCAGTTAGCAAGATCATTTGGCAGTTACGCTTTACTCTGTGGCGGGTGACAATGTAGGTAGGAGGTGCGGTCTGTGGGAGGGGTGCGGGGGTAGTGACACAGGCTACCGGTCACCTCTCGTATTGATTTGTTGTATCGTTCGTCCTGCAAGTTGCGTCCCTTTCGCGCGCAGCCCGGGTAGTGCCTTTCGCTCGCACATGCTCCCGCACGCTCACATACGTTCACATGTGTCCGCGTGGGGGTTATTACGTTGCGCATGTGTTGGGTCCGAATATTATGTAGGTGCTGGTACCCCACGCAACGTTTTCGCGGCTGTTTTCCCGGCGCGGTATCAATCTCGTTTAAAACCTCCATCGTTAAAATTCGCATCGCGCTCTCTAGAGGTTTTATGCTTTTATATACCAATTTTTTTTTTAATGTTATTGTAATGGAAGACACTGACTTTGCAATTGAAAAAAATCAACTTGGACTTTAGTTGCTAAATAACTACTTAAATATTAAAATATACGAATAGTTTTTTATTCATTAAGGCGGTTAGTAGTATTAAAAAGACACAATAAAAAATAAAATAAAGGTACAAAGGTAGAAATAGATTTATAAATCCGTAATATTAATCATCAATGTTAAAATAAAATGACGTAGATTCATTAGAATCTTAAGATGTCTTGGTTCCATTTTAATTTGAACTATAAATCTGTCGAAACTGAGATCGTAAGATGTCTAAATTTCTAGAATTAGACATACCTCGCTCTGAGTGTGTGGCAGGGCGTGACAGGCTCGCTGTGTGAGGGTGTGTATGTGTGTGCGTGGGGGTTGCGTGTGTGTTTGTGTGTCATAATTTGCTCAGAGGTCACAGCCATGTACAAGGGTTATGTGATACGGATTCAACGTCATTCTCAATTAGGTATGCGAGATAAGGCAATAATTGAATGTAGTTGATACTCCTAACTATTGAGTTTTAATTATCTATTTACTAAGAAAGCGGAGAATTCTGTATTAAAATTTATTAAAAAAAAAAAGTAATATTGTAATAAACATAACATATTCGTCTTTTAAAGCAGTTATTTTATAATATTCTAGCATTCATAAGGCTATATTTACAAGTAGTCTTTCTTCAAGTGTTCTTTCAATTTTTTCAATAGTTACTAACAGTAGTCTTCAGTAGTTAACTGTGCTAATATGGTAAAGATAAAATCATTTAGCTAACTAAAAACCATTGTCGTCGCGAAAAACAGCGACAGCTAGGAACCACGGTGATCTGTATTCAATTATTGCTAAAGACTTAAATCAACTGACCCCTATTGTTAATTATTAAAAATTGATTATTGGTTCCTGTCGAGCATTGGTGCCACTAGTAAACAGCCTATAACTGTCCCACAGCTGGGCAAAGGCCTCCATCATTGAAATCAAGTCTTCGCTACAATTGATGGGTAATGGCTTAATCGCCACGCTTGCCATATGCGGTTGGTGATCACAAACCCGGGCTATGCATCGAAAAATCCGAAACTCAATTGGCCCGACCTGGGAATTGAACCCGGGACCTCGGGTATCGGGCCGAGCGCTACCACCACCGAGTTAGTGGTGCCACTACCCTTTATAGTTTTTACTATATACTAAAATATACTTTAGTAAAGCCACTTTAAATAATTTATATAACGGTAACATTTGCTTCATCCGTAATTACATGTTTGTGGTGTAGAGATACGTGTCTCGGTAATTGGCGAATATGATATTTGACTTAATCTTCTTTTATCTTAATTTAATCATTGCTTTCTTAACTTGGAAATTATGGTATTAAGCAATTGAACATCATTTGCAAAATTGTTGGTTAGCGACTGATTTTTATATCGTCCATTCAAAGTCTTGTAGAGAATAAGAGAATCAAGAAAGTGGAATTTGATCATTGTACATATAACCATTTGACAAAAATTAATATAATCTACTGAACGGCATATTCGGCAAAAAACGTTTAGTTAAATAATAAAAACTAGTTAAAAATATATTGTATTCAGAAATCGTGAATTCGCAGTATTACATCATATACTTATTATCTAAACTCGTAAATATATGTGTTATAATCTATTTAACTAACAATTAATTTAACAAACGTGTTTTTATAAAAGCTGTAGGTTATTAAATGTAAATAGTGTCATGGCGCCACAAATCTATCTATATAAATAAAAATTAATCATTGAAATGTATGTATGTACGCGCATAACTTCCGATCGACTGCACAAAATTGGATAATTATATTTTTTTTTGTGTTTGTTATTATCAGGACAAGGATTGTAAAGAAGAAAATTATAAGAAAAAAATTATTTTTACTTAAAAACGACAATTTAATTTTCCAATACAAAATGTTCCTAGCTGTGAAACATTTGATGTCTTTGTTTGTTTTGTTGTCATAGAAACTGTCAAAGCGTTACGAAGTCCGCCGGGTTAAGTAGTCAAATGTATTTTTATTTTTTTCTTAATATTATTTTAAATTTAAAATGCTGAGCGGAAACCAATTGGGTTATTCATATTTATTTTTCTATTTTAATATTCTGCTCTCTAGTGGGCTTTGCATGTGCAGTTTGCTTTGCATAACATCAGGTAGATGGTCATAATATGCATATAAAAAACCATAATATGTAAGCTCGCGCTCACGATTTCTTATTGTTAAAAATCCCTTCATAACGAATTTCTTGTCTCCATCTTTAAACGAACAAGCCAAATAGGCAATTCATAGGCGTTGAAGTAAGTCAATTATTGTGGTGGTGTTTCGCTATCAGTCACTTACTTTTTACTTAGTAGTACAGTATAAGTAAAAAGTTAAAATTTGAACTGGTAGCTGCGCTGATGTAAATTTGCAAACTTAGATATATATTTTTTAACATGTGTGATTGTCCTTTATATTTGTGATGGAAAGTGTCCTTTTGTGATAGGGCATTTTCCAATATGTTGACGCTGTAAGGGAGACAAGAAATGCCCTTGCTGAGTTTCTTGCCGGTTTTTCGCAGTACTTACAAGGTAGTACTCCCGCCCAGAGTAGCATAATGGCATAATGACGTTCATAAGAGCTACATATTTGTAGCCTATACTGAATAAATGATTTTGTATTTAGAATCAAAAAGCTTTCCATCAAAACAACTATACCCGTCACAAGTAACAAGTGACGCGAAGAGATTCAGTTTGGCAGTGGTGATGGCGGCGTGAATTTTTTACATAACTACTGGCAAAGTAAAGTAAACAACGGTGCAAGGGAAAGTTGGCCCGTTTCTCATCCCGCGGGACCCTCCAAGGGACGCTCAAATTTCCGACCGAATAATGGCGTACCGATTTAATATCACGCGCTTTGGATGACTCGTGTGTGTCTTTTGTTTTGGCAATCGCTGTTTGACCACGCTATAATGACTGGGCGATAATGACTGTGACACATCCGTAGCTATATTAATGTGTACGCATCATGCGTATAGAAAAGATTTTACGTTAAGTTAAAATTATAATTCGAAAAAGTTATTTATTTTAATTTCTCTGAATAATATACGTTATTTTTAAACTTTGTACACTTGTGTGCTACCAAAGAATAAAAAAATGGTACTACATATTTGTTGTACTTAATTTTAAATGATTTTTTTTTCTAGTGGTTAATGTGTAGTGTTTTTTATTTTTATAAACATGTCCGTAAGTACTCCTAAGGTATTTTCTAATTTATATTTTATAATGTAGAGTTATAAGCTTCAACAATGGGCGTTTTGTTGTATCCTTGTTTCATATGAGCAAAGTGCTTATGTATATTCTATATGTTCTAACATGTAGGTACTTACCTACTTACCTAGTAAGTAAAATATTCTGAACTTATAATTTATGATCAACCTTCATAATGAAATATATAAGTGTGTATGTACTTTAAACAAGATATTCTCTGGTTAAAAAATCATAGGTTCGTATCAAAACAAGTAAAGTGAACCTTATGTGTTCTCAAGTAAAAGCAAAAGTTATAAGTTTTCTTTGTATTCATTTCGAAACTAGTTATATGGCAAATCTTATTACACGCTCAGAAAGCGTCTTGAACCTTCAACCTCGCATTAACCTTTAAAAGAACACACGTGTGCTAACAAAATCACAAATTAAACGTAAAATTTCCACTAACCAAAGCCGTAACAAAAACCGGTCTGCGATACCCAAGCTGCGAAAATATTGAAACTTAGTACATAATGTGTACAACGAGAGGGGTTGCTCCCCTAGTCCCCTCCGATGACCACCGGCGACCCGCGCACGTTCGGTCAACTTTGAATAATAAAATTCAAATTCAAAAAAGGAACGTACAAGCCCGCCAATAAACAAACCGTATATCATTCCTTATTCAAATATATTTTGGTGAATGGTTGACCCGCGAGCCCACGCGACCAATTAATGGTTAAATATTTCCATTGAACAACACTGGCCGCTACATAATTTATGACTCGAAAATTAGAAAACAAAGTTCGTTTTTTAAATTTTAGTTTTAATAAAATAAAAAGTCTTTATCTATTGTAAGCTAACCTTCTTGGTGCTAATTGTGAAGATCTTTATTAATAAAGTAAGTTGTAATTAGGTAGGGGAGAGAAACAGGAAAATTGTATTACTTAAAACATGACTTTAACGCTTCTTTATGCCCCCGCAATCGTAATTTTTATTGCATTAATTGTCGGGACCGATGCGTTTTTAATTTTGTGTCTGGGGTGTGAGACTATTAAGTATCTACGTTTAGTAATTGTGTTAATGACAATGTTTAACTGCCTTTTATTCTTTGTTGTATTTAGACTTTAATGATTCTTATCCTTGCCGAGGGGGGCAAGGATATACGTACTAACTAACTAAACCCTAATTTCAGTGGAAATGTGGGATGTTAATTAGACCTGACGCGGACTTCTAAAAAGAATTTGATAAATGACATTGCACTATTCTTTATAATTTGTAGTTTACGAACACTTAACGGTTAGAAATTCACAAAACATATTCACAAATATTCGGCAAAACACAAATACAAAACAAACCTGCTAACAAGTAACTTTACTTTCCCACCAATAAGTCTAGGCTGCTTAAGAAAACAAAGTTGACAATAAAAAACAAAATATTTAGTTTTCCAAATGGCAACATTTGCTACGAATTAAAACTAAAACTAACGCGTCGCGGAGACTAAATTTATTAACGCGGGGGACATTCAAATACGAACATGGAACATAAATTCGGAATATTGCCTATATTGAAGCGGCTGGGATTGTAAAATTAAATTTTGCATGCAGAATACCGGAGCGAGGGGACATTTATTTGGTAGGCGTATATAATTTTATTGCTGGGACCAATGGTTCGCGAGACATGTCGGGCATTCCTTATTTTTTCATGATTTATTAGACATTCTATTTTCGAAATTTACTTTTGGCGTTGCGTGACGATTGCAGGAATGATTTTAAAAAAGCTGATGTTAAAAATAAACTCAAGGTACTATTAAATGAATGTATCATTATAATATGAAGTTTTCGTAATAGTTAATTTCCCTCCACAACTGGTAATAAAAATGAAGTATGGCAAAATTGGCAAAAAATAAATCTTCGACGCAAACCAACCGTACAGAATAATTCAATAAGACACAAGGAGGGTTAACTCAAGTTTAACGAAAAGGGAAACTTGAAAGCAAACGTCACGCGTGCCACCGAAAATAATAACATATTATGTCCCTCCAAAGTGTAGGGGTGGATTCCTCAAACGATTCACCTCTTCACCTCCCGTGGAGGTAGCCCCCACAATACTCCGCTCTCACATGGTCATAACGGCGCCTGATAAGGGTCTAAGAGACCCTCGGTAAATCACCCCGTATCTACATCTGGGGTGACACCCCCGCTCTATATACCGGTACATAGTTGGACAGTGGCGTTGGAGGGTTAAGACTGAATTTCGCCTGATTTAGTAAGTAGGTTAAATAAGACTGTTGGAATTATTAAGTTGGTGCGGGAATCCTTTGTTTTCGATTAGATATAGAAAACGGTAGGTACTTATACGTAAAACGGTTAAAAAATACAAGAAACATTTGGGTAAAATGTCGTCAAATCTTTATTTATCCTATGTATTTGCATGTTTTCGTACGTAGTCGTAATTTTTTTTTATCATAAAAGGTCGCATAAAAATCTTTATGCACAATAACATTCTCGCACGGACTACGACTTCGAACTAATTACGAAATGTCAAAACTATAAAGACTTCAAGCTTTAATAATAATAAGTGTTTACGCGGAAGACCTTGTACTGAAAGGAGGCGGCAAGAAAAACACAGAAAGAGCATTTTGAAGTTATACAATAGGTATAAATAATAACTTATCCCGTAATCCAATAATCGGTAAAAACGAACATTGCCTAACATTCACAACCGCAATCTAAACGCTAGCCGTGTAGGTGCAGCCTACAATTTCAAAACTCACCAATGTCTTCCTAAAATCCTATAACAGTCCATAAACGCAACAAAAATTACTAGTGGATGCCCAATGGTCGATATTTGACAGTAATTTACAAAATATATAATGTTTATATAATGTAATGTAACATCATACATTATCTTTCCGCACTCCTTTTCCATTTGTACTATTTAACTAGTTATGCCAAATCTCACACTCTTCCGTGCGCGCAATTTGCTTAAACATTGTGAAAAGTTTTTCTTCACGTATTAATATATATATATATTAACATTCATGCCAATAAGAACGCATTAGCTACAGCACCTGCAAATTCAAACCACAACATAGCCTCCCCAAAATCCTACGAAAGTCCACACACGCATTAAACATTAAAGTCCAACGAAATCGTTCCTGACGTGCCCCCCGAAAACATCTCAGCGGCTCCCCGGGGACGACCTAATGTTTTCTTTTTATTCCATCAGCCAGGATGACGGCGTAATCCATCAAGGAGGGGGTGGGATCGATTCCCCGTTCGGCTAGGGGCCGTAAAACTATGGTTATTGGATATTTCGGAACGTCTCCGGTTTATGGGTAGGTGAAAAACGCGTTGTGTTTGTGTCAGTGTCGATTTATATCGCAAAACAAAAAATATGTTACGAATGTTTACATTTTTTTAAATCTAAAGCGCGAAAAACATTTTAAGAAACACGACTTGCTTTATATGAGACCTACGACCTTGTGCAATCCGGGTGACTGAGATTATAATCGTCGTTCAAGGTGTATATACCATAATTTATTTAGTAATAATTGTGAATTAAACTCTTCTAGAATTCAATCCACAGCCAAAGCTTATTAACTACTTATCTGATGGACACAAAGTAACATATAAACACAATTATTTTTAATATGATTCGAACCGAACAATACACTTTTCTAGCTCTACATTTCCGTCATTTTCCAAATAATGTCCCTTTAAAGGCATAATGGCCTTAGGGCACGCTTCAGACTTTTCTATATATCATGTCGAATATATGTTTATGTGCGTAAAAAAATACGTCTGATTTTTATGGGTTTCGCTCAGGGCTATTTGGACCCGGGTGGGGAGAAAACTGCGTGTGTGTATTACGACGACTGCCGAGGGGTTTATGAAGCGAATAATTCATTTATTTGGTAGAAATATTTGCTGAGGCTATGTGCCTCTTTAGTCTATGTGGTTTTGTTCTGGTGATATTTTTTCTGATTCTGCCTAAATACGAATGGATTTTGACAACCGTGCAAACTACCTTGGTTTGCATTACTATTACGCTTTTACTAAGACATTCAAAATTCAAAATCATTTATTCAGTTTAGGCTACAAATAGCTATTATGAGTGTCATATGCCATCGGTTCGTAAGTCTACTCTGGGCGGGTACTAAATGCTTATATACTACTAGAAAATCAATAAATCCTATGATTTAACCATTTATTGATTTTTTATGCCCTGGCATAGGCATAAGTACGTACGTACCGAAGAAATCACACCTAGTACGTGGGCTTAAAAAATAAAATATACTTCTAGCATCGGTACCCGGCAAGGAGTTCTATATTTTTTATGATACACATCCAGATCTTGCTAGAGCATGCTTGGCATTCTGTGAGCGAGAAGTTTGAAATTAATGAATGTAGGTACTTATTTAAATTATCGTGTTTATCGTGTTGGTTGTCCGAATAAATTAAAAAAAAAATGTGCCTCGTCTTAGTTTAAACTGTAATGTTGTACAATTCAATATAATAATAATAAATAAATAAATAAGGACTGAAGCTTCAGGCATAAGGCAACACGCGCGTGCTACTATTTAAGGTCCAAGGTCTGGCAAAAGAAAAAGCAAAAGGCACCGGCCTTCTAACTAGGTTGTTTAAATGTTACATTGAAAAAAGGAAATAGGTAGGTTCCTATATTGGCTGAGAAATTTAGGTGTATGTTTTGAGCAGGCACCCTTTTTTCTTTTATCATTAATGATTGGGGTCAGCAATTGTTTTAGTCTATAACAACAATAACAACCTTCTTCCTAGCTGACATCTCGTAAAATTTAAAGAAACATATTGCTATTTTGAATATTCCCGTCGTATTTCTGCACTTAAATTAACAAAATAATGATTATAGGAAATAAATCTTACAGTCCGAATCACTTCGATAATTCTTCCAATCGGCTGCTTTACCATAACGCCATGGTTGTTTCAGTGGTTTTAGCTTCAGTGTACGCACGACGCGACGTTCCCATTATTATTTATGCGCGCGCAGTTTTCTACATTTTAAATGATTTGACATTGTATTTATGTTTTGTTTTTCTTAATCCTCCTCTTTGCTCTTTTGCGGTGATCGAAGATGGTGGAATCATATTTTTTTTCTGAAGTGCTTGCAACATGCCGCATAGGCTTCATTTGTTTTCAATAAATTCTTAACTTCCACGCATGTGTTAGTAAATTGTATTCACCATAGTCATGGTATAAGTCCATAGTGTTGTTCTTTATCATGACTATGGATCAGCAACCATCTCTTTCACCCATCGTTGAATGGTTTTGAACTTCAAAATTTTTTCCATTATACTTTCTTCGTTCTGTTCAGGTATCATCTGTAGCAGAACAGAAAATTGCCTACAAAATTCACAGATTGTTTTCACCGTCAAGTACCAGGCTATCAGAAGCACTAAGGAGTTGAGATGTACTCGTACCTTCTAAGACGTTTTCGCACAGTTTTAAAGCACACTATTCACAGTAACACCGGAAGAACCAACTATTCAAATCAAACATCAGAAATATACTAATCTTTGTTCGCGGCTGCAAGTTAATAAATGCAGGAGCCATTGAAACTGTGAATAAAAGTTAACCCCTGCGCTGCCTCGGCGTCGGCGCTCGCGCATGGAAATTAGATCAGTAGGTACCGATGATCCAACAGGGGTCCTCAATCTTTTGGATCGGTATTTTTAATGAGACTCGCGTAGGTAGTGAATATTTTATTTTAGAAACAATAAAAAAATAATTTGAAATAAGTATACACTTTAGACAATTTTTGAGGAATTAATTGAAGAATGCACAACGATAGGATATGGACAATAAAACAGATTTATGAAAACTACACTACTTTGGTAAAAGCAGGAATTGTAATTGTATTGATCAATTGTATTTATGCGATTTAAAAGTGTCTATATAGTTTTTTTTAACTTAGAGCTGGAAGATCAGATGGACGAGCCGAATATCATCGGGTAGATAAATTCCCACAGACTTCGCTGACTCGGCCATCTCGAGAGGATAGGAGAGGATCGTTCAGTAAAACGAGCGTACATGGGACGTCCTAGTGCCCCACGACCGGTTGGACGGCCCAGGTACCGCTGGAAGGACGAGGTCTGTAAGGACTTGCGTGAGCTCAACGCGGATGACTGGCACCAGGTGGCGCAGGACAGATCCAGATGGCGACTCTTATTATCGTAGGCCAAGACTCGTTGCGCCATTCTAGTTAGTTAGTTAATTTTTTTTTAAATCAACTACCAATCTAGTGTTTTCCTTCAACAAAGAAAGTTTTTTTATTTTTTTGAATATTGCACAACATGAAACATAAAAAAGCATAAAAATGAATTAAGGAACTTTATAATCTATACATATAAAATGCTTTGTCCTGAATGACTGACGGATCAACGCACAGCCTAAACCGCTGATCGTAGAGACCTGAAACTGTTCTCTGTTCTCTGTATGACGTAAGCATCATAAGAAAGGATTTTCCGAAATTCTATTCCTAAAGAGGTAAAAAGGGGGGCAAAGTTTGTATGGGACAACGTGATTCCTTGGTCCAATCTACTTCAAATTTTGCATAAACCTTTTTAACAGAATTGATGGAAGACATGTTTCGTATTTTATTGAAATTCATCCCCTAACGGGGTGAAAAAGGGGTAGAAAGTTATTTTGGCGGTGATTTGCTTCGAAGTGGTATCAATCCTTAGTGCTGTTGATTTTAAATTACATTTCATTTTGACACATGTTTGAAAACTCAATCCGATTTCAAAAAAGGTTGAACTCACTTAAAATCATATGCAATTAATACTCTTTAAAATGTTAATGTCTTGAAAGTACCGTATTAGTACCGTACTGTATTAGTACCTCATTTGAAGGTTTCTAAGCTTAAAGAGGTTATGCCTTTTTAGGACACGGCCTCTATGGACGTAGAGTTTTATTTTGAAATATTTGTGGAAGTTTAGGGAAGGTTTAAACGGTGAGAAACATAAATAATAAGTAACGGAAAATACAAAAAACGATTTAATGTTTCAATACAAAATGATTTGTTTGTTTTGTTGTCATGGAAACTGTTAAAGCGGTACGAAGTTCCCCGGGTCAGCTAGTTATAAATAAACTAACTAAAACAGAACAAGCACATACCCCTAAACCCAACCAGTAACAGTGCGAACACTTTGGGAACCTACACAGATCGTATGTCGCGATTGTGCAGCAACATTTTTTGCGCGCGCTCATTAATTTGGCCTAACTGCAGACAATGTTAACCCTTCCGCTCGCATCGCGCCATTATCGCTGCATCCTCTCTGTTTCTTTTTATTATGCAGATTAGGGGTTTATCGGGCGGGATTTAGATAACGCAACGTTTGTGGCCGCTCCGAGTTATTGTTGCTTTGTTGTTTGATGTCTCATTCCGGAAGTGCGATAACGTTTTTAGTA
Organism: Eudonia truncicolella; assembly: GCA_949315975.1. Classification (NCBI taxonomy): domain Eukaryota; kingdom Metazoa; phylum Arthropoda; class Insecta; order Lepidoptera; family Crambidae; genus Eudonia; species Eudonia truncicolella. The sequence goes on along the minus strand of OX438838.1, from coordinate 4,937,934 downwards.
AGAAACCTCTGCTCGTTGCAGACAAACCAAATGTTTGAGTTTATTTTATTATTTATATGACTTGTAGTAGCTTCAATTTTCGAAATCCTCATCATCATCAGCTCATTTGATGTCTCCACTGCTGTGGCACGAGCCTTCCCTATGGATGATTGCTTCTCTCAGTGTCATCTACCGGAATAACTACGGAGAGTGTTCAGAAGAACTTTTTGATCTAATCCCGCCCACTCCTTTCCTCTCCCGGGCTACACTTGCTGGTCTTAGGAACCACCATCATTCGTACTGTACAGACAATCAAAATATCGTAAAAATTTGCTTAACCACAGCAATCGCAGACCGGGCGCGTTAACCACTGCGCCATCGAGCTCATTTTCCCTTGCTTTGGAAGGCATGCTGAGATGGCTCATACCAATGTATGTTGTAATAAGATTGTAGTCATTAAAACCCAACTCGCATTGGTCTAAAGTGATGTGTTATGGTCCATTCTGTACAAGAGCTATCGTTTTGAAGACTGATGATGATGATTATGATACTAATTTAAATAATGCACAGCCCACCAAACGACGTTAAATACAACAAAATATTTCATGTTCGATTTAGATATAAATGATGTCTTAATTATAATTGCAAAACATGAATTGGCAGAATGGTACAGAAATAAAAACTGATAATAAACAAACTATTTGTAGGCTCTTATTTTTTACGTAATATTTAACAATAAACACAAAATTTATTGTTTTAAGCCTGTTGTCAACATAAATAATGTAGGCAATATCGTAGTTTCACGTTTACTTGTGGCCATGTCATGACGTACCTATATTTACGTAAGTACTTACAAAAAAAGCTAAAAATGTCAATAACAATATTCGAATCGCTTTCTAAACAGTTATTACCAGCCATTAGATTTTATTGCTAACAATATGAAACGCAAGCTTTTGTCTTACCTAATAAGTTAGGCGCGACATTAAAGCCACCATGCGGGCTATCATAAAACTTAATTTCCATAACGCACCCGTTTGTCGCTGACATCGAATAATAGGCACTAACTGACGATCGACACGACCGGTCATGCGTACATCGAATCAATACGAAAACACCAGTCAAATAAATCTAACGAGAACTCTTACATCTGCATGTCATTGGAATAAATCAAATCACCATTGAATGCATCCGTAAAATATTTTCGAACTATTTTGAATGCCACGAATGTCAAAGAAGAAAAAAACTACTATCCCCAAAGTTAACCCGTTCACTGACACGTATTGAGCCGATATAAAAAAGTTACACCCATATTTTGCACTTCCCGATATCGAATAATAGGGTCTATTTATGCATTCTCGATAAATGAAGAGTAGTTTTTTTTTCACTGCCATTATAAATCAAAATGTATTATTTATCTTTAGAGATTTAGAATCTGCATCCCATTGTTATTCGGGATATGCGGTGTGTCAAGGGTGTAATGTTTTTATGCAATATCAGTTGTCGCGTTGCATAGATAATAATAAATGTTCGCAACGGTTGCTAGTTGCTACTATTTCAATAGTGCACATTCACGTGAGCGATCTAAAGTCGAGCATCTGATATCGCCATTATAGTTTTAGATGTTATCTCGTGTATAAATTAAACGGTGGGTCGGCCATTTTGAATATTTCGAGAGGCAAGGGCGTTTTCGACCGTGGGGCAGTAATTATTTGATTGGAGTCAAGAGGCTGCATGCCGAGATACCGCCGGGGGCGCATTGTGGAGCGCCTTCGTGGCACTCGAGTGCTCGCGAGCGTTTGCGAAATTCACGGCCCGTCACATTCGCACCTACGGCGTTCAAGGGTTAACCATCGACAAATCCTTGTGCATATGTTGAATAATTTTAAAATTGGAACGTTTTAAATAAAACAAAAAAAATAATGTCTTAACTTTTTGAGCTGGTAGATACTATAGAATCAAGTAGAATTCGACCACGATTATTTGGTGCAAAAACATACCAAAATTAAACTGAATGATGCAACATAAGGTATTAAAGTAGTGCAACTGATCCGGTATGTCAGTAGTATTATTATTATAAACAGATTTCCTTAATTATTATTCTCCCAAACGGTTGCTTCTAAGTATATGCCATGGCAAGCCATAGCGTTATTTTTCAGAGGGGTATAATATTATTATAAAATGCAATGTATCAAATATACCATACGATACTATACGCCATTTGTATCGATAAATTCATCTATCGAGAATTTGCATACACTAACATAACAATACATTCCATTGTGAATCAGGTCAAATTGTGTTCCGAACATTTTATCGATCAACGTGCTTATCAATTAGTGAATTTTCGGTGCAGCTTACGTACCCGATGCATGTTATTATGTCTCCCAGAAAATAAAAAACATCTGACACTGTAAAGGTGACAGGAAGAGAGAAAAAAAAGCGTCACAAACACATAACTCGCAACCTTTAATCCGTTCCTTTGTGCATATAATTATTATTTCCGAAACTCGATCAAAGAAAATAACAGTCCTTTTTGCATATGCGTTTTTGACGGAAGTGTGAATAAAAATGTCACCCTCAGGTAGCAAAAGGGTGACCCTTGTAGATTTTTTTTATGTAGGGACAAGTGTAATCCGAGATCCGTTATGCAAGAGAAGTTTTTTGTGAATGATTATTATGCATTCGTTCTCAGGAAGATTTGGAAGTATCGCCCGAGGCATATGTGAAGATGCATGAAAGTACTTCCTTAGGGTCTATGGAGTATGCGTTTAGATTAGAGGGTTAACTGAAAAACCGTTACGGTGTGCCAAAAGATGAATTCGAACGTTCAACGTTATACATTTTTGAATTCCATTTTTGAATTTTAAGTTGTTGTCCAGCCAATTTAAAAAAAATAACGTTGAATAAGTAATAATAAAGAGTTTCTTCCATTCAAAACTTTTTTGACGCATAAAAAAAGTTTACCCACCTTACCGATTGAGGGTCGCATTGTGCCACTGTTTGTTTGGTTTATCTTTATGGGTTTTAGTCCAAGTAATCCGGTGTCCTCTCACCGGAGCTCAATGGGTTTTGACGTATAAAAGGATTATTTTTTAATAGATAATTAATGATGTTACAGCGCTGTCACGGTTTGGTTGCCATTGATAGCTGTTTTATAGTTATTTCGTGTTAAACTATTTATTTTGCGCGTTATAAGCGTGAGTAAAAAAGTCTATAATTTCAAATATATAATTCAGCGAAAACCGCGTTTATTTTGATAAGCACTTGTTCAGGCTTTTTTTTATTACCATTAACATAACATAATTAATAGCACAATGTCATGTTAAACAATTTTAATTTAAATAATAAACGAGAGTCCTTTTAATGTTGAACAATTTAATTACGAAGAAGTTTAAAAAAAATTCTTATGTTACTTACCCCTCACCTGGCCAGAACCCAGCAGTAAAAATTAAAGATGCCAAAACAACAAACAACATTCCACATTATCTTTACAATAACTTAGGAGTTACTTAATGTATTTTCTTGACGTATTTGATATATTATATATGATTGCATGACGCTTCAACATATCAGCTTCATTGAAGAAACGCGCTAATTTCAAAATAGACAAAAAAAAACAGTTACAAAAAAGAGTAGCAATAGATCCCTAAAATGTTTTAAATTAACAATACAAGAACTTACAAACCGATTCGAGTCATATCTCTATTTAAAAAAATACGCCAATTTTAATTTTAGGTTGCGCAATGACGATTGAAACAAATGAGATAAAGTTTTAAGTTTCCCAAAATGCTCCAATGAACGTTATAATAACTTACAAATCAATCTGAGGCATGACTTTACTAAAGAAAGACAACAGAAACAAAAGAGGCAAAGCCATTGATTCCCAAAACGTTACAAATGAGTTAACGTAACTAAAACAATTTAAACCTAAACATACACCACCAGTCTGAAACGTAACTCTCAGAAAGTAACGCGTCAATTTCAAAATTATGACAATCTTTAAATTAGAACGCGGAATGACTTAAGAAACAAAAGAGGAGAAGTACCTAATAGACCAAAAATTTACTCATTTCCTCATGTGCTAAAATGTTCCAAATTAACGTTGCTAAACATTATAAACCAATCCGAATCACAACTCTATTGAAGGAACGCGCCAATTTTAAAATTAGCAGAAGTCGCGATGACAACAAAAACAAAAGACAGCTGACAGTCTGTCGACCTACGGCAACGTGGCCGTAACTTTCATTCTTGGAGCGAACACGTTAGTAACCCACTTTTCATTAATAAGGCGAGCTAAAAAAATGCACGAAGAAAGTATCAAAGATTGAGCGGAGCGCGAACTTCGTTGGAGCGCCGAAAGAACGCTGTGGATGTGCTGCCATATTTTTTGGCTTCCCTTTTGATATACCTTATTTTTAACAGTCTCTAAAGAAATTAGTAAACAATTTTGTAACTATTCTTATACATTTAATCCAGTTTACTACATGCGAAGTTTACCAAACGGAATATAGCTTTTTTACCGACATCGGTAAGGTGACAATTAGGCGTACGGTTTGCCTGATGGATGTGTTTTTTATAGTCTGCCTAAAGTTATAAACATTTTGGTGTATACTTATTTTTGTGTTCAGAAGCGTAAACTGCGACTTACAGCTGATTAGAGCTAGAATATAAGCAGAGTGGATGAGGAGAGTCGAAGATCGGGCTCAGTGGGATGAATTAAGAAAGGCTTATGTCAGCAGACCGAAACGGGTTCATTATGATGATGATAATGATTTATGTTTGACTGAAAGTGCAAACTAGTTAGGGCTAAAAATGCGATATTGTCGCTGTAAAAAATACTTTATTGTTTGTTTATTTGTCTGCAATCGAGCGGACAATGTAGAAGGTTTTTTAAGTACCTACATAATGTTTTCTGTACATTTATGGTTTCCTTTGTGTAAAATGGTTTTGTTTTACATTTACTAACATTGTTTCGCACGTTTCTCATAATTATGAGTGAATTTGTAATTCTAATATCATCAATGAAAAAAAAATAAAGGAAATGATGTCCGTCTACGGTTAGTTCAAATTACGGACGTTGTGATGGAATACCGGTCATGTACCAATTTCCATATAACATCACACAATCTCTTTTACGCAACGACACGAATTCGATAGAAGTTCATGCTAGGCCCTCTGAAATGTTACACAAAAAAAATGGAAAATGGAGCGTAGCCACATCACCCCTATTCCAGTGGCAGTTTTTCCCGGCGCTCCCGCCAGACGCCGAGACGCTAAAAAAAATAATTAAAACGAGCGACGGCGAAAGTGAAAGCGCGCCGTCTGCCGCGTAATTAGCACAATGGAGTTTCCTGACTTTGAACTTTCAATCGTTTTTGTTCGTATTCTATCTAAACGGTGACTTTGAATCGCGGTCTGTCCCGCGCGCGTTCTTTATTCGATTAACGTTCTTAATTCAAATTATGAGTGAAGGATACATGAGGATAGGTAAAGGATAGAGTATGTGCCCTACGCGTATTCTTAATATAATAATACGAGTGAAAGAATATCAGTAGCGTGTGTGTTCTATACGCATTCTTAATTTGAAAATATTTATTCAAAATATGAGTTAAGGATAGCGGTAACGTGTGTGTTCTACGCATATTCTTAATTTGTTAATATTCATAAAATGTGTGTAGGGTATCGTGATATAGCGTGAGTGTACTACGCGTATTCCTAATTTGATTAAAGTGATTATCCTATTTTATACTAGGTATATCACAAATGGCAAAGCCTTCCACTTTTTACATTAATATACCGACAAGTATATAAAAATAGCAATGTCGGATTTCTTGTATCTCCCTCTTATATTATTTAAAAAATATACTATCATCTCTTTCTTTTTTGTCATAATTTTATATACTTCTATAATATTTGTTTAGATCTGCGTTTTTGAAGCGTAACGAGAGAGGGAAGATTACAGAAATAAAAGAAAATAGAGTTCAATATTTCCAATCGTATTTTCCCCCTCACATGTCTAAAAGCTATTCGGCTTCAATCTAATTCCAACTTGTCGTCAGGCAAAGTTTACATTTCAATATTACAATAGACTTCAAAGTATTCCGTCTAATAGAAAAGGCGGTAACCATACAAATTTCCCCAATACGGCGCGTACGGTATATCCAAATTAAAAACTGCTCGTAGGTAAATATCGCGCACAAGAAGCCTTACGTTCAATTTGGCGGGAAAGGCTCAGCGGCATCCAATTTTTCCATTGTACTTATATTGAAAAGTTGAAAATTAATTCCTACCTAATTTCCTTCGGCTGAAATATGAGTTTGCGCCACACACACGCCGCGTCACGCAAATTTCGTTACCTCGCCATCCATAGGGTCCCGAAACTACTCCCCCCCCGTCCGTCGCATCAATCTTCACCCCCGCGCCACCTACGGCCGTATAATACAATAATATATGTCTAACTTTCGGACCGGCCCTATAGGTACGGCCATCTCGCTCCCACTTATGGGTCACACCCTCGCGTGGTCGCGACAGATAATGCTGTGGGGGTGTCCTAAAGGGTGTAAGGAGTGTGTGGGGGTGCTATTGAAATTGAAGCGGGGTTTAGGCGCGGATGACGCCTGGCTGGAGAATGGATGGAAATTTCCTCAATTTAGCGTTTTCGCCAACAAAAGACGTTGTTTAATTTTTGGGTTTTCGTTTGACGGCTGAGGTGTGGCGGCGTGGCCGTTGTGTGTGTAACGAGCTGGAACAATGGGCGGCGGTGATTCAATTAGACGCTATATTTACGATTTTTTTTTTGGGAAAATAATAAAATGTTTATTTTTTTTTATTTAAAAAAGTTTGCCTTCTTCAAGTTTTGTAGGTATTTGTTAGATGTAATTTTACATTCCATTTCTCATATAACCACAGACTTTTTTACGCGTATGCCATGAGAATTTTAACACGCATTGGTACATTCACGAATAGAAAGTACAAGCGCAATCGTTATCTATAATTTTTCTTTTTATTTAAACTAAAATTTTAGTTATTAAATTTAGGTACCTACTATCATGGCGGTAAAGAGCAGCCTATTTGTAAACAAAAAAATTAACCCAATCGAAATACAAAAAGTTGCTTAAGCACTTTGAGCCGTTTTGGTCCCGGCTATTATCGTAGTAAGATAATACTTAAATTACTCCAATACACAATACCGTCAAAGCTTTGGTCTGATCTGGCTATGAGCTGCTATCGTGCATGAAAGTAGGCTAGAGTTCAACGACCGAACGTTTTTAGGCTGGAAACGGGAAATAAATGTATCTACAATACTTTTATAGTGTTAGATAACAAAAAATCTCTTTGCGTCAAAGGTTACCCTTTAACGCAATCTAACAAATTATCCTCAAGAAAACGGGAACTCAATAACAACAGCAACCTTTATTACGTCGTAAGCTTTATAAAGGCGAACAACCGGAGTTGTCACGAAATCCTATGGCGGGGACGTACGTCCCGCGTCCCCGTCCCGCGTCCCGTGCCGCGTCTCGTCCCGCGTCCCGTCTGTAATCCGAACACAATTAATTAGGCCGCGCGCGCCAACTTTTACTGCACCGATTTATATTCGGCTCGGGTGCTTGTTCAACGACTGTACCTTGCGCCGAGAGAATCCTACACGGGGTTAAAACAATTGACGGTGGTAACCGACAATTGAGGAAAATTTGAAATTGGAATAAAAATACTTTTGGAAGTTTTTTAAAACAGTCAATGTGCAACTTTGGTGTACCTATGTGGTCACATAGGTACACCAAAGTTGCTAATAGTATAAATACCATATATGCTTTTTCATAACATTTACATAATTATACCAAAAATTGCATCTATAGTAAACATAGAGAGTTTTGAAAAACACAAAGTATTGAAAAAACTCCACAAGCAGGATTCGAATCCGCACCCCATGACATGCCATCGTGTGCTATAGAGAGGTTGCCAACAGTTGCAATGCTAAGAATATTAATTCTGATACCAACCTTCAACGCACCAACCTTTGCTTTGCAAACATAAACCAAAAACGTTTATTTTCTTTTTTTACTTATAATATTATTTTTTGATACATTTTTTATTGTTAATTCAATACCCATCAATTGAAAATGATGACTTGATTTCAATGACGTAAGCCTTTGCCCAGCAGTGGGACAGTTATGGGCAGTTCACTTTACTAATCGAACATGTGAACTTTATAAAAAAACAAAAACGTCGTCAGAGTAATTTAAAAAATTTAAATGCGAGAAGAGATCTAAAGGTCACGAAATTTGTTTTCTTTTAATGGTTCAGAACAAAAGAGACCGTGCGTACGCACAAACTTTTAAATTTTTTGCTCACGTTCCGGCTTCGACAATGCTGAATGGACGCCACAATGATCAATGTCATCTTTAAATTTTTTCTTTAGACTATTTCGTTCCAATATTGGGCAAAAGCCTTTCCCAAACCCTTCCAGTTATATCGATCCTTGCCGGTATCCCACCATCCATTTTTAAAGGTTTCGAGATTATCGCGACTACGCCTCTTGCTCTTAGGCGTCCACTAACACTTAATTATTATCTTAAAAAGAAACTTAAAATACATATTTAATACTACCGTAATAATGGCGAATATTTTCAGAAAAAATGTAGTAACCGTTTTAAATTCATACAAAATGCGTTTTTTATACGTAGCTCGGCAAATGACTCCACTCCACCTGATGTTAAGTGGAAACGGAGTCCAGACGCAAGGACAACTGGTGCAGCGTGAAAACAACGCAGCATCAGTCACCCTCACCCTGCCGGCCCACAAGGTGTCTCTTCACGCCTCGTTTGAAGGACCCCATGAAAATTAGAACTGATCGATAAGCGATAAAAATAATTTGCATTGTTATTTATAAGTAATTATATATTTACTAACTCAATATCATGAAAATATTCCATTTATATTACAATAACTAAAAGAAAATCCTTCCAGCAGCGTATAAAATACGTAACAGCACTAACGATTTTCTTTCTGAAAAGACTTGATGTGATTGTGACTGTCCTGACTTGTCTTGTTGCACTATTTAGATTAAGGAAATAAATAGTTTTGGCAGAATCCTACCACCAGACACACCAATAACTGGTTCCTCTGCGTCGTCGCTACAATTTCCATATCGCCAGACGCAGCGCTGTGGCGTGATTATCTCCTTTAACTCACTGTAGCAAGCCAGTAAATCTACACAAGTGGGGATTAATTATTGTTCGCTAAAGACAACAAGCCGAAGGGTTATTTATTTTGTCAGTTACATGTTTTATTCAACGATCATTGTCCCGATAGTCGTTTCAGCGAACAAAAATTCAAAATTCAAAAATTTATTTATTCAGTTTAGGCTGCAAGTAGCAGTTGTGAATGTCACTATGCCATCGGTACGTAAGTCTACGGTTCGGTTATTGTCCCGAATTAAAATAACGCAAGAAGTGTCGTGATCACGTACCACCGGGCTATTTGCGACGTTTTGGTATAATGGTAGCTAGCGATGGGGTAGGTTAATTTTGGCGTATATTGTTTGTACACTTTCTTTACTCTGTTAGTTACATGTCAAGTTTTTATTTAAAGTAGTAACAATTAGTTTCACATACTTTTTTGTGTTTATATTATAATCTTTTGTATGTTCCTTTTCGATATCACTATACGTTTTGAGTCTCCAGACGCATCTCTATGGCGTTGTTGTTTCCGTTTAGAACTTGCCTTGCCTTCGCGATCTAGTAAATCTACACAAGTGGGGATTAATTAGTGTTCGCGAAAGACAACAAGCCGAAGGGTTATCGTCCTGAATTAGAATAATGCAAGAAGTGTCGTGATCACGTACTGCCGGGCTATTCCCGACGTTGAACGGGCCGCGCGAAATTTGGCATAAATTGTACCTCGCTTTTGGTTGGAGAATTTGTTTCTACACTCTTACTTACTTAGTTACGAGTATATGTGGTTGCATCAAGTCCTTAGCATGTTAGTATATAATAAAGAGAAAGTTTTAGTGTCATAAACTAAGAGATTTTTTTAAAGTTATTTTGGCTTAGTTTTATGATGCTTTGTCCATATAGTCATATAAAATATGTATTGATGGTGCTGTATTTGTATCAAAACTGAGAAAAATACAACTTACTTGATTATGTTTTTTACTTTACTTTTCTTGATTAATTCCTAACATGGGTAAAGTTCTTACAAATGGGAATCGTAGAACAATAACAAATCGTTCAAATTAATTTTTATATTTTATTTTCAACAAAAATAGAACTAAATTTTTCCTTTATTCGTCACCGTATAATACAGCGCTTTTGGACAATCAGAAATTGTTATTACATTCAATAACTACGAAGTCACCATACCACGTAACACGTAGCTAGGTGCTTAACCTTATCTCCCGCGTCAGGCCACACTTAAGCTCGAGGGGTTACTCAAATAGGAACAGGCGCATTAGGCCCAAAATTACAGGCCACCGTCACAGCCTAACGTGGTAAAATGGCTCAACCACCTGCGGGGGGTTACCTCTAACACCCCACTCACCATCTCCAACCGTTAAGGCTTTAGCGCCAAACATCGTCGACGTAAACACGTACCTTACGCTTAAAATCTTAGAGTCGAGAGTGTTCTGTTTCAGTTGGTAGGAGTGCGGAGTTAGGATGCCGATCTCCTTGCCGTTTGACCCCTCTTCGTGTTTCGGACGCGGGGAGGGGCTGTTTTAGTCATCAATAATGTTTGGAGGTAAGCCTTAGAGGAGACGTGTACGATCCGTTATGTTACTTTATGTTGCGTCTGTGTGGGTTGCGCCTCGCCGACGGAATAAGGTCGAATTGATGTTGTTACGTTTACTAGACATTAAATTAATTTTGTAAAATTTGTTCACAGGTTACCGTGGTTGACAACCTTGATGACGGGAAACTCCAATAGATGTGATTGTGATAAACCCATAGTGCCTTACAAATAAACAAAGAATAAGGTACGAATAGTTATTCGGAGTTTTGTTACTGTCATGTAAACGTCATTTCAAATTAGAGTAAAAGAAACAAAACGCGGAATATAATCAAAGCTTATTCTTTGTTAATTTGTAAGACACATAAAGATTAAATTTCTTTGTGGAATAGGTTATGCCCAGAATCTGACTGGATAGCGAGAATTTATGCCGTCAACCAGGGTCGTTTAGTATTATATTTGGTGTTGCCATAGAACAATAACTTATTGTCCTGAGGGTGTTGCAAGCGTTTATGATCTGCGTCGGTCGTTTCGATGAGGTGCGTATGCTCATTTGTCCGCTCAGTAGCTAACGTAAAACATACTGATGATGTTGGATTGCGTTGAAAGTAGGTTGCAGGTTGAAATTGTGCTACGTTTGCCAAATACAGCTTTATGATTCTACAAAATTATTATCATTCGGTCCTATCAACGGCTTTTACACTGAACAAGGCAGCGCTGTGTCGCGCGGGGTTGATCAATCACTGCCGATGGAGGCGCACTAGACTGTGGGGACCACAGCTTCGTATTGTGACGTTGGAGAGAATCTCTTCGGCGCCAGAGAATTCCGAGTTTAGTAGGTATTAAGCGTCGGTAGCCAAACGGATAGATGCTAGGTTGCTAGGATGTTGAAGGCAAAATCGTGGTTCAATGTTCAATCCCTATAGCTGCATAAGGGGAATATCATTAGGTGAAATTATAGCCGCGATTTAAACGATTTTAGAAAAAATTATAATTTGTATTTATAACAGTAAAAACAAAATATTATTTACGGTATAAGTGTAGTTAGGATTTAATTATTTGATAAAGAATAGTAAACTGCAGTCCGTACTGCATCTTGAGCTGTAAAGAAGAATATTTTATTACCAAATTTCCTTTTCATCTTCTTGCTTTGAGTAATATTATAAACATTATACATATTATGTCTATGTTGACATAAAATACGTACAGCAATTTATCTCTAGACTTTATGTATAGACGCGCGGATCAATCACATTTGATGGCAACGCTCCAGACCGTGGGCACCGCAAAGTGGGCCATTACGTATTGTAACGTTGTAGAATCCCTAGAGACACTCTTTTAGAGTACATTTAAGTATATGTACCATTAAAATTGTAAAGTAAATTCACATTATAGTAAATCTACTACAAAGAAACATGATGATATTTTAATTAATTTATATATTTATTAATTTCCAGGAAGATTAACAAACAAACTACATCTATGGCTAAGTTCAATAAATAAACATATTATTAACAAGTCTTCATAAAATCTTGGTTTAATAATTATTATAACAAGTTTTTGTAATTATACCTAACAATAATGTTTAATTAATAACAACATTATCTGTTTTTTTTTGATGAATTCTTAGTAGGTATATATTATTTATTTACGTATCTAGAATAAAACTGCCTAAATTAAATGTTTATAATAATATCATAAAAAATATCTTTGACGATGTGTATTATATATGTAAAAGAATGTTTTTCCTATGTGTATGTTTACATCTATGTGAATATGTATATGAATGTTTTACATCTATGGCTAAGTTCAATAAATAAACATATTATTAACAAGTCTTCATAAAATCTTGGTTTAATAATTATTATAACAAGTTTTTGTAATTATACCTAACAATAATGTTTAATTAATAACAACATTATCTGTTTTTTTTTGATGAATTCTTAGTAGGTATATATTATTTATTTACGTATCTAGAATAAAACTGCCTAAATTAAATGTTTATAATAATATCATAAAAAATATCTTTGACGATGTGTATTATATATGTAAAAGAATGTTTTTCCTATGTGTTATATTGATTATGTCGGTAGGCTTTGCCCAGTGAGACGTTTAACCTACAAAAATCTTTATTAAGAGCTGTAAAAACAACCGATGACTACGTCGTAGCATCGTCGTAGGCGCATGTTCGTAGCGCTTAGTCACTGCCATCTACGACAAAACGAATAAAAGTACTTCTAGGCCAGCACTTCTCAGTACGCTACCGAACGACAGATGGCGCTAGCTACCTACCTACCTACTTATTAGAAAAGATAAATCGATCTTATAAGATTTTTCTAAGCAGGTGATATCTTTTCTTAATAGATTTTTTCTGTATATTATTTGTTAAAGAGTGTCAATAAGGATAAGCAAGTTTTTTTTTAAAGATTATGATTAGAGATATAAAGATTAGATGTGACAAAGCATAATGCTCGTAGTGATGCTAACTTTAACTTAGTTACGTTAGTTCAGATGTCAGTATTTGAGCAAATGTATCGTGATTAAAATACATTTGTTAAAACACTTTGAACTTATATGGCACAACTACACAAATTAAGCAAAGAAAAATACAAAAAGTGATATATGCATTTTGAACCATGAATACAAAATTTTAAGTGTATTTTATGATTTATTATTGCCATTAACCATTCATATACTCGTAGTAGACATAAGCTCTCATACTCATTAACACGTTTATCACCTAAGTACTACTTAGTAAATGGTTTGTAGCAGCTAAAAAACGCGCTTGTAGAATTTCCATTACTTAGATAAATATGCATAACTTCGATTTCTATGTAACTCTAAACATGCATCGTCTACTAAACCTGATTAATCTTAACATCAATATTCTAGTAATGAGACATCCAAAAACCATTCAACCGATTCTGATCTTTACATTACAACTGAACTGAGTCCAAAATCGGCCACACATCTTAAATCTATTGAAAGCTTATACACGAGTGTTTCAAAGGAATTTACAGTACAGGGTGCTCTATTTCCCGCAGGTGAATACCAACTGTCAGCGGTCTTGAGATGGACGGGGTTAGGGGGATAGAGCGGTACTAGGGGGTCTGTGGGACCCCGAGTGTTGGGGGTCGGGTGGGACCTATTTGTCTTGCGGGAGACATGTGCGATCGCTAGATGTTTGTTTATTTGTGTTTAGAACGTTTGCGGATGTTGTCAGGCAAATGTATATAGGCGGATAGTTAATTAGGAGGCTCTGTTTTCTTTATGTGTAAAGAGTTTATATACTTTAACTGATATTTATCCTTTGGTTTGCTTGAATCACGTTATTTGAAGAACAACAAAATAAAGTTGTAGAACTAAGCCAGTTCAGTAAAGGTTTCCGTTGCTGTAATCGATATTAAATTCAAGCTTCCTATATGTTTATTCACTGTAAGTTACAGCTCTGTGGGCTAAAGGTAAAATCGCCGGTCTCAGAGACCTACGTAAGTCCACGTATGGATGGCTTCCACCTTTATATTTGGTGTAAGCACGAATTGAAGTGCCATGGTATCCTCAAAAATTATTGGTCAACGTCAACGGTCAACGATAGGGCGAAGAGACATAACAGCTACAGTCCATGGATGGTAACTTTCACGTTCATCACAAGTTGTTACAAGTGTCAATAAGAGATCTCTTATATCAACACTCGCATTTATAAAATAATATATAGGTTTAAGAGCCATTAAAACCTTCAATAGATCGTTTTGGGTTGCCCCCCCATTTCAACATTCTCTTTTATCTTATTTAGTTATGTATTTTTGGTTATAACCTGTTTTTGTACAGACGACGACGCCTGCACATAAAACTATCCAAAACTGTCCAATTTCTTCAACAGATTTTAAACTATATGCCTTATGTATACAGTTCAAAGTCTATTGAGGTAATTTGACAGTTTGTGGTAGGTGCAGGCTTGTTATTTCCAAAATATAATAATAACACTTTTTGTTAGTAACAAATATACTTAAAATATGATATTAAAAATCATTAAAGAACATTGACACACAGATTAATAAACAAAATTGAAATTAAATTAGGATAACTATATTGATAAATTTAATTTTATTCAACTCAATATAACTACTTATTTAGCATCTCGATTTGGTGTTTCAGTATTGGACTATTAATTTTAACTGCTATAGTAATAGGAGTACACCTATATACCAAAATCATTATTAATCCAGACTATCACGTTAGTCCCGTGGTACCTAACTGCCGGAGTTCTGACGCTAATTGAAACAGTTTGTTAACTAGCACTTACGCCGGGGTTTGCTTGTCCTTATGTAGGTATAGTCGAGTCTAATAATATAGAAACACTTTTAAATCTGCAAGATAAAAATTTTACTAGAAATAATCAACCAGCCTTAGAGAGCTGGAGTAGGAATCGAACCCACGACCTTTGGATAACCGGTCCAATGTTCTGACCGCTGAGCTACCGAGGCCCCAGAAGACACGTTGAATTTTTCTGGTAGTTTGTGACTTAGGCTGCAAGCCAGCGGTAGTCAAATTTTATTTTGTAACTATATAATAAAATATAGCAATGGTGAATGCTGAATTCAAAATAATAAAAACTTTTATATCTGGTTTATAACTTGTCAAAGTTAGTTTTGTCAACTTATATTCCATGGTAACTATTTACGAAAAAGCGGCAGAGTTCTATATTGCTGAGATATTATTGGACTCGATTCTAAATAGGTACGAGTATGTTCCATACTTTTACTATAAACCCTACTCACCCAAAATGTATAAAACAGCTGATTTTTTAAAAGATTTCAGTATAGGTCTAGTACAAAAACTTATTCCTACTTATAAGTTATATCTCCTGTTTTTTTTAAGTTTTATTCACCGTCTTTATTGGGATATCGAGTCGGGTCCCCACACTGGTTGGTTTCAACGACGGCCATCTTACGACAGCAACCGGGACCGCTTAACGTGTCTTCCAAAGGGCGGCGAATGTTGCCTTACTTTTAAGTTCGCAACCATCACGTAATATATAAGCATCCACAACCCTCGGCGCCATTGAGCTCACGAAACTATAGCGATTTTAAATACTCCCACACTAAGGTGTTCGCGGAACCCCAGCGTCAGGTTGTCCTAGTTATCCTAAAATTTAGGATGCATGACATCATGCTAAGCACCTTTTAGTACCACACCTAATTTATGTTAATATTGTATATATAAGTACCTAGTGGTGACACAAAAAGAAATGCTATTTTTTATATCTGTATAACACAAATAAACTTAAAAAAACAGAGAAAAATAAACAGCAAATTAAAAACTAAATGTCTTTTTATAAGATGTCCTAAAACTGAAACTTATAAATTCTTAGAAATAGAATTACAGTTAAAAATGTGGACGGCGCTTTAAAGCTTAGATAAGCCCTTAGGTCGTATGGACCGACTTAGCTCGGTAATCCAGATCAGTATCCGACATCCCCTCTGGTGATTTCGTATAGATCCGTATAGATCTTCTGGCAACGTGCATGCTAAAAGGGATGTTTGATGTCGATATTCAACTTTAGTAAATGCACAATTCCGTTTAAATAAAAAAAAATGGCTTTAAAAAAAGTTACGATTAGAAGTGAATCGTTTAACGTGCAATAAACATTATAAATAGTACAGAGTGCCATAGGGGCGGTGTAAGCGCAATTTTTTTTTGACATTCAATCACGTTAACGATAGCGAAAATTTGTATGGCAAAATTGTTAATCACCTTGTTTGTAACCAGAAGGCGCTGCGTTGCTTTAATGCCGTACAAATACTTGTTTTCATTAAGTTCCTTTTAATTCAGTATTTAAAATTCGCACCAGGCACTCAGAACTGATTAACTAATACAACTCGTATAACTTTAATAATAGATATCGAATGCCAAAAACTACCATAAATACGTTAATTAACCAACAAGAAAATAATATCGTAAATAAAGACTACTTAAAACTAAACTTATAAAAACTATAAACTATTACTAATTACTAACTATAATTAAAAAAAAAACGAACGAGCCTTACAGTAGTCGCATATGATGTGTAACCTTAGAGCATTATCTAAGTGTGTAACATTTGACATCTCACCTTTTGAAATCAATAATACAATAGAGAATAGAATATAGAATTAACAATGACGTATAATTTCTTACAAATCATAAAATACTCATTAGAAGACATTTGACATACTTACTTGGATTTTTTATCAATGATCTATACTTTATTGAGACTTGTTATCAACAGTAACCCCCTTATTCATAAAAACTGTTTAAGCATTATTTAGTTAAATATTGTATTGTCAATGTCACACAAACGTCATTCTGAATTTGAGAAAAAGAGACAAAACTATGATTAACTAAATAATGCATAAATAGTTTTTATGAATAAGGGGGTTCATATTTATTAATATAGTTTAAAAGTCTATAACACAAGAAATGGTTGAAATTAATATTACAATAGAAAATAGAAATCATAAAGAGAATGCAGTAAATACTCATTAGAAGACATTTGACATATCAAAATGATGACACATTATGTCACATATAATAATAATATGTCTTGTTAATAATATCGATTTTAAATTTACAAAATGCAGTAAATACTTATTAGATGACAATACATATCAAAATGATGACACAATATGTAACATGTCATGTTCATAATATCGATTTTAAATATAAAAAATGGCGCGCGTGTTATGTATAGGAAAGCTATGACGTCACAAGAAGAAAAGCTGACACCGCACTATCATAGAGCTGTACGGCGTCACCCGAATGCAAACATCATGAGTTCAAGATAGATAGGAACAGGCACTCTCGAAGCTTGGTCGCATTTTTATTGTTTGTTTAAATAAATACATGTATGTACTTATAATTGTAAAATTAAATATTCTTTTTAAAAAGAGCTTTCTTCATTTAAAAAATATAATTGGCGCAGTCTTGTGGATTGACGAAAAAACTACTTTTAAACTTCAAAGTTGCATAATTCGTCAGAACCTTGAACTTTAAACTTGTAAAAGGTGTAAGTGTACCAAGGAAAATGAAGATAATTATTCTGTAAGTGCCATTTCCCTTTCATATTATTCCTATCTCAATATATTATATTATAATTATGTTTATTTCGTTTTGAAGACTAGAACTAAATCGTCTAACTCTTCCTAACTATATTCAATCAGTGTTAAATTAGTTAAATACCTTATAATTTACTTTATAGTTTTATAAAATATTTGCAAAATGGAACTAAATGTTTTTAAAACTGCTATTAACTTTGTTCCTGAATTCGAGGGAAATCCTAATCAACTATATAAATTTATAACTACATCAGAGGCTATTTTATCTCAGTATTACGATGAAAATCAAGCTGATGCCTTTCAGAATCAAATGGTATTATTTAGTATACTAGGTAAACTCAAAGGAAAAGCAGAAGAAGTTGTTAATATCAACGGCGCTTCTACTTGGGCCAATGTAAAAAGAGTTTTATTACAACACTTCTCAGATCAACGAGATGAAAATTCGTTGACTAGGGATTTGATATGTATCAGGCAAGAAAATGATAACCCGCAAGAATTTTATGATAAATGCATGCATATGTTAAATACTATTATTAATTTTGTTAATTTACACGAAGTGGAAGAAACTGTGAAAAGGTGTAAACGCGATTTTTTTACGTCACAAACATTAAAGACATTCTTAGGAGGATTACGTGAACCTCTTGGTTCTACAATCAGAGCCATGAGACCCACTGACCTACCCACAGCAATTGAAATGATTAAAGAAGAACAAAATATTTTGTATTCGCAAAATAAGAATAGATCAAACTACAACCAGTTTGTTAATTTTAATAAACGCCCACAGTTGCCTTCGCCTCAAAGCAAAAGTAATATTTTTGTAAAGCCAAGTTTTCAACTACATAACCCTTTTTATCAACAAAATAATCCTTTTTCACATCAAAATAGATTATTTTCACGACCATTTCAATATCCGCAAAATAACCAATATAATTTTCCTAAAAATAATTATAATAACAATTCTTTCCAGCAACAAAGACCACTTTGGTCACAAACGCAAAATAGACCTACGTATAATAATAATAATTATCAGAATACACATAATAATCGTGCTTTACCTCAGCCGATGAGTGGTATTTCTTATAGATCGCGAGATGTACCGTTGAGACCATTGAATAATAATCATTTCCAACCAGTAAGGCAAAACCCGAATTTTACTTTTAAGGAGTTACATTCTGAGGAAACCGCCGAGTTGCAACAGCAACAGTTTCCCGATGAAAGTCAATACGAAAATCAATACGATTCAAACGAAAATAATCCCTTAACTAATATCGTAGAGGATGTTTCCGAATCAAATTTTTGCGAAAGTCACAGACCAAATGAATCCCAGATAACAGAAATAAATGTTCACATTAAAAGAGAGCTTCCTTATATTCAAATAAAAGAACCACCATTAAAGTTATTGATAGATACAGGTGCCAATCAATCGTTTTTGTCACCGGAATCAGTAAAAAGATTTTACCCAAAACTTAAAGTTAATTATGAACCGTTTACCGTAACAAATCTACATGTAACGACGTTAAACAAATATACAATAGATATTCCAACTTTCCCTGAATTTAAAGAAAAGTCGATGTCGAAATTCCATATTTATAAATTTCATAATGTGTTCGACGGACTCATAGGCTTAGATATGTTAGAACGATTACAAGCAAAAGTTGATTTTTCCAACAAACAATTAATAACTAAAAACGCATCTAATAAAATACATATGCTAAAGTCAGGTGTAAAAAACCTTTTCGAAGCCTTAGTACGTGGTAACAGTACTAAACAAATAGATTTACCAGTCTCGATAGATGAAGGAGAAATATTTTTGCCTCAAACCGAGATAAATCGTTGTTATATACCTGAATTAATATCGAAAGCATCTCAAGGTTATGCCAGTGCAGTAATAAAAAACCCTACAAAATATGACGTAATCGTTAGTCTCGTATCGCCTTTGCAAGTACATGCATTAAATAGTTTCGACGTTTGTAACTTCGAGTGCACAACCTCTGACTCGAACAACGTTATCAACATAGAAACATTGTTGCGAACTAACCACCTAAACAGTGAAGAGAAAGCGAACTTAATTCGCCTTTGTAAAAATTATAGTGATGTTTTTTATACAGATAATAGCCCCTTGACATTTACAAATAAAATAAAACATAATATAAAAACTACTGATCAAGAACCCATATTTTCGCGTAATTATCGTTATCCAGAAATTCACAAACAAGAAGTTTCAGAACAGATACAGAAAATGCTTATTCAAAACATAATCCGACCATCAGATAGCCCATGGTCATCGCCGATTTGGATAGTTCCAAAAAAATATGATGCGTCTGGAAAACAAAAATGGCGTCTAGTAGTTGATTATCGAAAATTAAATGAGAAAACAATTAGTGATCGATATCCGATTCCAAATATTAGTGACATCTTAGATAAACTAGGGCGATGTCAATATTTTAGTGTATTAGACTTATTTTCCGGATTTTTCCAAATTGAACTTAATGAAAATGACATTCCAAAAACTGCATTTAGCGTCGACTGTGATTTTCGTGGTCACTATGAGTTTTTGCGCATGCCCTTTGGGTTAAAGAACGCACCGTCTACATTCCAACGCGTTATGGACTCGATACTGCGTGGGTTAGATAACGTTCTAGTGTACATGGATGACATAATAATATATAGTAGCTCGCTACAGGAGCATATGAGTAATTTAGAGGCCGTATTCCAACGATTACGAGAAGCTAACTTAAAGTTGCAGCTTGATAAATCGGAATTTTTAACAAAAGAAACCACGTTTTTAGGACATATAATTACACCGGATGGCGTCAAACCTGATCCGAAAAAGGTCAACGCAATATTAAATTTTCCAATACCAAAAACGCAAAAGGAAATTAAATCGTTTTTAGGTTTACTCGGTTATTACCGAAAGTTCATACCCAACCTTGCACATTTAACTAAACCATTAACGAAATGTCTGAAAAAAGGCGCTAAAATCGATCTAAACTCCGAATACGTAAGTTGTTTTAAATTATGTCAACAGATATTAATAAATGATCCCATATTACAGTACCCAGACTTCTCGAAAGAATTTAATCTCCGGACGGACGCTTCGAACGTAGCTATAGGAGCAGTATTGTCTCAAGGTCCCATAGGCTCCGATAAGCCCATCGCCTACGCATCGCGTACCTTGAACGATAGCGAAGCTAACTACAGTACGATTGAGAAGGAGTTATTAGCCATTGTTTGGGCGACAAAATATTATAGACCGTATTTGTTTGGCAGAAAGTTTAATATAATCACAGACCATAAACCTCTGCAATATCTGTTTAATATGAAAGAACCCAACTCACGACTTATTCGGTGGCGCTTAAAATTAGAGGAATTTGAATACAATATTACTTATAAAAAAGGAAAAACAAATCTAAACGCGGACGCCTTATCTCGGATACAAATACAAAATAACAATACGTCACCATTATTTAACTCTGATGACGAGGCCATAGGTGATCAGAATATTTCAATGATTGGTAATCCCGGAACTGAAATCCCCGAGTTGTCTCATTTAGAAGATTTGTCTACTATTCACACAGAGTTAGAAAACCCAATATTAGAAATCCCAATAACGGAAAACCCTGTAAATTCGTGTAAACATCAGTTATTTATTTATTTTGTTCATCATTCGCCAGCAAAACCAGTGATTTCCGAAGTATTCCCCGGAAAGCATAGAATTGTTACCCAAATATCAGAAAATAATATTAGCCCGGAAATAATATCATTATTTAAAGAGTTTGTACGACCGAAAATAAAATATGCGGTTTGGCTTTCAAACGATCGATTTATTGAGCAAATTACAAAAACACTTCAGGAAACATTTAGTAACTCTGCGTATAAACTAACTTTTCATAAAACAAAATTAGAAGATATTACTGACAGAGATCGTCAATTTCAAATTGCTAAAAACTATCACGAAGGAAAAACAAACCACCGCGGTATCCAGGAAGTAGAACAACGTATTAAAAGAACATATTATTGGCCTCAATTAACTAAATTTCTCACTGAATATATAAATAACTGCGAAATATGTCAAACGAGTAAATATGAGCGACATCCAAATAAACAAGCTTTTCAAATTGTTCCAATTCCAGAAAAACCGTTTGAAGTATTGCACATTGACACATTAACAGTAAATGCACAAAAATTCCTAACTATTGTTGATACCTTCTCCAAATACGCTCAAGCGTACCCTCTTGACGCTTCGACAGGTGTTTGTGTACTTAACGCATTAACTATTTTTATGACTCACCACGGGTTACCCTTAAGTATTACAGCTGATCAAGGGACAGAATTTAAAAATTTGCCACTAAAAGAGTTTGCACAATTACACAAAATAAATTTGCATTTTATCAGCGTAAATAATCCACAGTCTAATGGAGCTGTCGAACGCTTACATTCGACATTACTTGAACATATACGAATCTTGACTCAAACTCGTTCAGAACTTGCTACAAAAGAGTTGATGTTGTACGCTATACTCGGCTATAACAACTCCATACATTCAATTACCAACAAAAAACCTATAGAAATAATAAACGGTCATTTAGATATCAGAGATCCGTTCGATATCAACTTAGAGTCAACTTGTTTACAAAATTACGTTGATAAACACAAAGAAATTACCTCTACACTATATGCTAAAATAAATCAAAACTTACAAGAAAAACAAACAAAAACTATGACTAAACATAATGAATTACGATCTGACCCTAAATTGTACACAGAAAACACACAATTTTACTCTAAAAATCCCCTTGCTTTGCGGCACAAAACAAAACCGCGCTATGTTACTCGTAAGGTTACGAAAGACTTAGGTATTAAGATATTAGATATTAAAGACGTTACTTATCATAAGCGAAATGTTCGGAAGCCTTTATCTAAACAAAAACAATTTCAGGATGCTGTCGATCCCGGTGCTGGTTCAAGCATACCACATCAGCCTGACACCCCTGAACAATAACCCTGGCATTCTACCATTTAAGTTAGGATTATGTAAGTTAGAACGTAGTAAGCACACATTCATTCATTATTATAATTTAGATATATTTAACGATCAAATAAATAGTATAGAGAGTCATATCGCTACATTGTTGCAGTATGTAGGCTCAGTCGATCCAGCCACTATCGGAGACTCCACAGTCGTCCGCCAGACGCTATTAGATAAGTTAAATATAATATATACAAAGTATAGTTAGTTAGCTGTTCACCGTAGAGATAAGCGAGCCCTGATAAACGCACTTGGTTCAATTGTTAAAAGTATCACCGGTAACTTGGATTATGAAGATGCTTTAAGATACAATAACGCTATTTCCATTTTGCAGAAAAATCAAAAACGTATTACAGACAAATTGAATAATGGTATCAGTTTAAATTACGAAATTTTAGATTCATTCAATTTAACTATGTTGACAATTGCTTCAAATCAGTTTAAAATATATCGCAAAATCAATGAAATTATGACCGAAGTAAACATGACAAATTACAGATTAACTGATTTTATAAAAATAAATAGTTTATTTACGCTTTTAAATAGAAACTTGGATAGTTTGAGCGAACAGTTAATTTCGCTAGAAAATGCTATAGCCTTTTCGCGGATGCATATAACACACCATAGTATTTTATCTCCCGAAAATATTAAATACATGTATAAAATCTTAAAACAAAATTATAAATCACATGAACTTTTGTTTGACGACAATACAGACTATAGATATTATTATGAAGTAATAGAGACAGGCTCATATTATACTGATAACACGATAGTATTTGTTTTGAAATTTCCTATTATGTATAGCTATATGTATGATTATTATCACCTTTATCCTACTCCTACCTATAATAATACTATAATCATCCCTTCCTTACCTTACTTGGCCATGAACGAAGAAAGATATTGGTACATGGTAAAAGAATGCAATAAGTTTCAAGATATTTACTATTGCGGAAAGACGAGTTTCACTAAGTTACACCAACACGATGACTGCATTTACTCCTTGATCCTGAAACAGAAAATAACAGATAAATGTGTTTACACAAAATATAAAATTACAACAGAAATTATTGACAAAATTGACGACGCTCATTACATACTTACCTGTTCAGCGGTCACGAAGATAAAATTTATATGCACTGAAGAAAGCTACGAATCAGTTCGTGGTACTTACCTGATAGAGATACCCAAAGGTTGTCGAGTAAACACGGAAACAAACACTATGTTAAATGCTGAAAATAAACTAAGAGGAAACCCTGTGAAATTGCTATCTTTTGAACTATCAAATATCACTATTAAAAACAAAAATGAGGCGCTGAAAATAGAAGAAATCCCTATGAGTAATCTCTACAAATTGAAGAATTTATTAGAAAAGGAAACTCCCATATTATTGGAAAACAATTCGACTGAACATTATTTTTGGACAACGCCGTTATACATCGTTACTTTTATAATACTTATATATTATGGATATAAGAAAATTACAGAGAAAATAAGAAAACGGAGATCTACTACAACAACAGAAGATGTAGAGTTGCCCACCACAACGAGCCAGCCATTTTTTACAAGAAATTGAAAAAAAGTCTTCTCACTTGGAGGGGAGGTGTTATGTATAGGAAAGCTATGACGTCACAAGAAGAAAAGCTGACACCGCACTATCATAGAGCTGTACGGCGTCACCCGAATGCAAACATCATGAGTTCAAGATAGATAGGAACAGGCACTCTCGAAGCTTGGTCGCATTTTTATTGTTTGTTTAAATAAATACATGTATGTACTTATAATTGTAAAATTAAATATTCTTTTTAAAAAGAGCTTTCTTCATTTAAAAAATATAATTCGCGCTTGCGCGCTTCCCCGACTTCCTGTTACATACTTCCGTCCCTTTTCTACGAAATCACTCCCACAAATTGTATACGAGTATATAGAAGGCGAGCGGAAAGTGACACATCAAAAATCCCCAGTTAATTTGCTACAAAAAACGTTTAGAACTTTTTGTGACATCAAAATAATGTTTCAAATTCATTGTTCTATTTGCAAATAGTAATTAATAGGAATTTTGTTGATGCCATATTACTTTACAGAAACCAACCAAGGTTTTTAGTTCTATTTAACTTGTATTCACTCGTCTATAAACAATAAACATCCAAGGTTCGTCTCTTGGTATCATAAAGAATCGCCATTTATCATATAAAATCCGTGGCATCGTAACAGACCGTATACCTCGCCTGTAGATCTTCATACTTGCTATATGCACGCTCCTCATTTACCTCCACTTACTGTAATTCCACTCTGCGTCGCACGACTCTAACTTCACTCTAACATCCCCCTACCCCCCATAATTAGACCGCAGGCGAGCTGAAGTTCCTTCATCAAGATACGAGCGCGTTAGTTTGGTTTTAGTTTAATATATGCACATTATCTAAGCAAGTTGGGGCCACCCACCACCTTGCGTGTGCTCGATTTGGTCGCGCCCTCTATATGTACTGTGTTTGTTGTATATTGATTGAGAATATATTAGATGGGCAGCCGTTGAAAGTGTTTACCGAGAGGTTTGAGTTACGTATTGACAATGAGTAAAACGCTCTTTTTTAAAATGTGAATTTAAATATGAAATCTAAAAAAAAATGCCTGAACACTGTCCCATGTTGGGTATCCTAGGCTTCCGTCATTGTAATTAAAAATTTGTTTTTCGTTGCTTAATAAATTTTCGAAATATTTTCAATTATGTAGTCTCAAGATATTATGAAAGATATGATAACAGTGTAGATGACAAATATGCTACTTAGCTGTATAAAAAATACCAAGAGTATTTGGTTTTGCGTGACCAGTTGTTCAGTTAAATAATAGTATTTTTTATTATTAATGGAATCAGGCGTTATTTGTTGCGGAAATCCATAGTACAAAAATTTATTTCAAATATATTTTTTTGTATTTTTTTTCTTTGGAGCGAGTTTGCTAGTAGCCTCAGGCGGCCTTAACAGCGTCACCGGCCTTTAACTAACACAAAACTACACTTAACGACTTAATATTTAAAAAAAGCAGTTACTGCCATACTCAGAGACGTCAATTAAGTTTAATGACAATTAAATGTCTTTCCTTCTCTATTTAGCACTATACATAAGAAAGTGACAACAAGATACTTAATTGTCATTAAAACTTAACTGACGTCTCTGAGTACGGCAGTTAAAGTAATTTTGATTCTCGTTCTTAACGACTTAACAGTGGTAGTCTGATTTCCATTATTTAAAAATCTTCTTCCTTCTATATCAAAAAGATAAACCCAAACTATTCAAATCTAACCATTCCTATATATTGAAATGAAACAACTTTTACGGATCTACTCGCGTTTATTTTACACATTAGTTTTAATTAATGTTTATCCTGACGTTTCGAACCCTTTGCATTCCTATATACTGAAAATATTGCTACTATACTATACTACGAGGTATTTGGTGGCCGAGTGACAAAGCGCTTGGCTCAATACCCGAAGGTCCGGGTTCAATTCCCAGGTCGCGCAAATTGTTTCGGATATTTCGATGCATCAATTGTAGTGATGACATGATTTCAATGATGGAGGCCTTTCCCCAACAGTAAAACAGTTATAAACATTTACTTACTCTTAGTGCCTTACAAATAAACAAAGAATAAGGTCCGAATAGCTATTCCGTGTTTTGTCTCTTTTACTCTAATTCGAAATGACGTTTACATGACAGAAACAAAACACGGTATAACTTATTCTTCCTTAACTTAACTTAACTTATTTAACCTTATTCTTTGTTTATTTATAAGGGGTTCAAAAAACTTACATCTTTGATATAATTTCGTTTCAAGATTGAAATTGAGCCCCTGATAAATCAGTACCCCCACCTAAATGTACAAGACCAATTTGTACCGCTCCGATTTACACAGTTCCTAGAAGCTTTGTCTGTTGTCTCACTTCTCCGAAATGTCGAATAGCAGTTATGGATAACTTATTAGTTCTCGAATGGCTGGCACAAGTTTCAGGGCACACCCATTGAATTCCACTTTGCGATATCAATCGATCTAACAAGCCCTCAATGTCTGCGCTGATTGCTCAACGCGACGCGAATGTGTTGAGCGCAGATATAATTCATTATAACAGATATTAAAGAACGTGTCTACATACGCTAGAGCGTATGTAGACACATAATAGACGCATAATAGATACCTATTATAGATAATAGGTATCTATTATGCGTATTGTCAGAAATTACATATTATTTGCTGTACGAGAAGTTTAAAATCTGGGTGTCTAGTACGAGTTTAATTTCTTATTCGATCACGTTAAGGAAAACGAGAAATAGAATGGTTTAAACTCTCCTCGTTTGTCACCAGGAGGTGTTGCCTCAATGCCATACAAATGCTTGTTTTCGTTAACATGATCGAATGCCGAATAAAACTCGCACCAGGAACACTGTATGGTTGGTTGTGTTTTTTTTTTACTTGAAAGGCTGTCGCATAGAATAGGGTATTTGACAGGTTTAAGAAAAATATGTGTAATGGTTAATTATAACATAATATGTTTGCAATTTGATTAATTTGTTGTGAATTTTTTTATTTTTTTATGTAAATCGCCATTAAAATTCAAATGGAGAAAATCGCCATGCCGCCAAAACGCTAAAGACGCCATGCATGTAGGTCACGTGATGTCATGACGTCACCTGCTTGTAAACAAACTTTTAGCTAGTCAAGTCGCACCGTACAAAACTTTGAGTGACATTTACTGTAAACAAGCAGGTGACGCCCGCCACTCCAAATTCAGCCAAATCCCGTGCGTTTTCGATCACGTGGTCAATCATATAAAAAAAATATTATTTTATTAATGACTTTTTATAAAAATCATACTTATTTTAGAGTTAAGTGCTGGCTAAATTGGTTTAAAAAAATGTTTACTGTTAAGATAACAACAGTTTGATCTATATTTTAATTGTAGTCAAATACTCTATTGTTAAAACTATACTCCTGCATCCGATGTGCAAAAATAGATGGTCGAAACTTATAGTAGGTTTGAGCATAGATTTTTGCCATAAACAAAATGTGTTTCGTATTTTTCAATTCATAGCCCGGGTTTGTGATCACCAAACCTATCAATTGTAGAGATGACTTGATTTTAACCGCCTCTGTGGTTTAGTGGCTAAGACCACCGGTTTAACCCGGTCCCGGGTTCGATTCCCAGTGGGGGGTACATGTTTGTGTACTCGGTTTGGTTGGTGGTAGGGCTTGTTTGTCCGCCTGGCTAGCTACCACCATCTTATCTAAATATGTCGCCATAACATCAATGTTTGTAGCATTGTTGTGTTCCGGCAGCTAGAGATAAGATAGCCCGGGTGCAGTGCGCTTCCATCATTGGCCTTATCATCACTTAACATCAGGTGAGATCAAGGCACTGTGCTTACCCGTAAATATAAAAAAAAAATAAGGCATTTGCCCATCAGTAAGACAGTTTAAGGGCTACTTACTTTTTTCATTTTAACGTATAAAATCATAGCTTAGTACGTTCCCAGGTAAGGCAGTATAACTATTTAGTGTTGTCAGTACAGCTCCGTGCTTTATTGTTTCAGCCGCAAATCTGTGTGAGGAGTCTTCACATGACGTATATAAGCGCAGACGGACCGCCGGTATATACAATGTGCGGGAACAAAGCCTGCGCGTACTTAATGCCCGCCAAATTCTAACTCTTGCTGTAGCGCAAGTTGGAGGTTTTAGCGATTCGTAGAAAACGTCCTTTACACAAATAACACATAATTTTTTTTTTGTTTTTTTTATACTTAGCACGGCAATTGACTCCACACCACCTGATGCTAAGTGGAAATGGAGTCCAGACGCGAAGACAACTGGTGCAGCGTGAAAACAACGCAAAAATAGATTGCAATTGTTATATTTTTTTTATTCTTTAAAAAATAATAGTTGAAAAATAAGTCCTGAAAGCGGAGTGAGTGCCTTTGTTGCAGTGAACTAATCTTCCGTGGGGTAAGCTCTTTTTTTTATCTCACCTGATGATAAGTGGTGATAATGCCGTAGGTGGAAGTGCACTCCACATGGAATTCTAGACTACTGAGGACAACTGAATTGGGATTAAGTATCTCAATGGCACAAATGGTAATATACTGATTCTGTTATTGATTTTATTGAATTTATAATTCATTTTGTGCACTATTCTCTCACAACACTGCGGTGCTGTGCGGTAACTATTAATTATAATCTGACTTGTTGTCACCCGCGACATCGTTCGCGAATACTACACTATCCCACAGGAACCTGTTACCGGGATAAAAAATATCCTTTATCCTAGTCCGGGTCATGGTCTGTCTATGTGCAAAGTTTCATCCAAATCCGTTCAGTCATTTTCACGTGATGCGCGGTCTAATAAACAGACAAACAGACAAAAATTCTAAAAACTGTTGCAACGTGTTCTGTTATCGTTTCTAAGTATCCCCAGCTAACTTTTTTCGAATATCTTTCATGTACAGACTTTCGACCCTCTTTAGCTTTATTATATGTATATATGACTATAATTAGCAGGAATATGAACATTATTTTTTGTATTGATAGTTGTTCATAACTGTAAGTAAATATTTAGGTGTCCTAAAAATTATGTCAAGGACTGCATGTTATATTGTTATTGTTGTGTTCTGCAGGTCACAAATCTTACTTACTTTTATTTATTACAAGTCATACTTTAATTTTTTTTAAGAACCTAAATACCAATTTTCATGTATTTTACTTCAAAACTGACGGACTTTCATACATACTTTCACCCCCTATTTCACCCCTTTAAGGTGTGATTTCCATAAAATCCTTTCTTAGTGGCTGGTTACGCCACTCAATTTAACCTACAGTCCAAATTTTATCTAATTAGCTTCAGCGGTTTAGGCTCGGCGATGATGAGTCAGTCAGTCAGGACGAGTCATTATATATATATAGATTAGCTCTGCTGTCTTGTCTAACCCTGCCCCCTTAAACGATTATAGCACTATAGATTAGATAGAAAGATAGCTTAGATTATAGATTATACCATTATAGAGTTCCAAATGTTAGGGATAAGCCTTTTTTCTGCAATTGGTAATTTCAAGCTAAGTGTACTTTCACCTTTCGGCCGTATCGTCATTCACAATTAGGTTGCTTCGTGCGAGTATAATTGCCATTCAATCAATTTAACGACATCGAGAATTTGTATGGCAAACTCTCCTCGTTTGCCAGGAGGCACTGCTTTAATAATAATTCATAACTAAGGTGGGATGGAGACCAAGCGTTTTCCATTAAAAAAACAAAGGACAAATCGCTCGTCGCTCATGCCCCACGCCTCGCTAAAGGCGGGTAAGCAACAAAGGGGAAATTTCGCCTGAGCCAACCGCCCACAAACAAACAGCCACCCGCCCCGCATTCCGTCCACTGCCGGATCCTGGCTACATACAACCTGCTGGCATGTGATCGTCTCTTTGACTTGTAAGATGTTTGGGTAATACATAGGATACAATGTATATAAGTAAGTACATGGTTAACGGTAACAGTGTAAATGTGTACTAAAGTAACGGTTTTAGCCGATTCTTTCCTTTCTGATAAGTGAAAAATATTATACTCGTATTTTAGTCTAATAGACTGTATATACATTTACTGTACATGGTTAACAGTAGCTGCATAAATGTGAACAAAAGTTAAAGTTGCTGGGTTTTTCTTCCTGTTAAGCAAAAAGCACCTTTAATCGAATAGACTATTCAGAACGATTTTGTCTTTGATCTGTCTATTCAAAAACTTACAGTACAGTATAAAAAATAGGGTTGAAAAAATATTTGTTCTTAGCTCTGATGAATATGACTACGTCATTGGTTAGTAAATTTGGATTACTTGTATAAGCAAAAGCACTAATAACACAAAGGCCATCTGGGGATTAATAAAGTTACATACTTCACCTGAAAAACAACTTAAGCAATCAATAGAGCATCTACAAAATGAAGAACTTTATCCTACAACCACAACATATATAAAAATTAACGTAATGGATATATGCCGAGCTCTAGTAATGCCTGCAATAATATAATAGCATTTTATTGAAACCTACAAGAGAATGTAAAATTGTTGACTCTGTGAAAAAGATTGAAAATAAAAAGTGTTGTGGAAATGACCACATAGCAATTCAAGTTGTTAAGTCTAGTATAGAATTTATAGCGAAACACTTGGCACTTTGGCTCATGAAGCCATAAGGCTTAACTCCCTTTCTTTTATATATTTTACTTATCATCATATTCAGTGTTAAGACAAACTAGCTGTAGTAAGTAAAATTTAAACACTGAAAAAAGACGACAACCTCAGGCGGGAATCGAACCACGCACCTTCCGCATTCCGGGCGGCTGCCTTAACCACTTGGCTACCGAGGTCTGGCTTTCACCCGTCGAAATTTTTCAGTGCTTGATGCTTATGTTTTTTAGTCAACATTGCTTCATCAATCTTAGAAGTTTTCACCTCTGAGAAGTTTTCTAAGATTGATGAAGCAATGTTGACTAAAAAACATAAGCATCAAGCACTGAAAAATTTCGACGGGTGAAAGCCAGACCTCGGTAGCCAAGTGGTTAAGGCAGCCGCCCGGAATGCGGAAGGTGCGTGGTTCGATTCCCGCCTGAGGTTGTCGTCTTTTTTCAGTGTTTAAATTTTACTTAAGTATATTTAAGCGTTAATAAAACGCTAAAATATATAAAAAACACTTAGCTGTAGTAAGTTAGGAGTGCGGGCTAAGATACAATTTTTTTTAATATGATAACACATTTTTTTCTACTCTACATACCTACTTAGTATATTTTTTTGTGATTTGAAAATAATGTATATTGCGCGCATGCTCGCACATCAGGCGATCGGTTAGCAACCCATCACTGATGTTATGTACATCACCTCGGAGTCCTACTTTGATTATACTAAATGTGGCATCGAGGCACTAACGGCGAGTTTACTTAACATTTTTGATTTTGATGCTCTGTCTTGTCTACCACTTTTTGGGAGAAGGACGTGAGAGTATGTACACTATGTATGTTTGTATGTAAAACTGTATATATTTTTCACAAACACACATAATTTTTTTTTAAATTTATTACCATACTAGTTGTCACCCGCGACTTCGATCGCGAAGACTACACTATCCCACAGACACCTGTTACCGGGATAAAAAGTATCTTATATTTCAAGTCCGGGTCATGGTCTGTCTATGTGCAAAGTTTCATCCAAATCTGTTCGCCATTTTCACGTGATGCGCGGTCAAATAAACAGATAAACAGACAAAAATTCTAAAACTGTTGGAACGTGTTCTGTTATCGATTCTAAGTATCAGCCTACTTTTTTTCGAATGTCTTCCATGTTTTTATAGTCGCATTGTAACTACTAAGATTTGTCATAATGCGACTACATTTACAATACATTTGGTTCGGCCCACTCTATCTAACTATTTGAAAGTATTCGTATTCGTAAGTACACAATCCGTATCCGCACATATACGTACATCCGTACATACGGATATTTACCATTCGTATTTGCCCGGAGCGGTACCGGGCGCGGGTTACAAACGTTTGCATTACCAACTGGATACCGAGCTAGTGATGTGACACTGTTCTTTTTATCGAGTGAGCAACAATGACTTTTTCAAACTTCCATTCAGACTTCGGGCATGTCAATATATTATAACAGCAGGGAGCGACATCTTAACGTGCCTTTAGAAGTATGGGAAGCCGCCTCTTCGTGGTCTTTTGGTTTTAGACCTAAGGCCCCGGATTCGATTCCTAACTTATTGAGGTTTAGGTATATTATTGAGCTTGGTGTGGTTTAATACACGAATTCTCTTTATGCCACCTGGCTAGCTGCCACCTCAACGGTAGAATATAATGGAATATAATTTATCGCAGGCACTGTGTACATTTTAAAAAGGCCAGTTTTCAGTCGCTCGCTATAAAAACAATTAGTAGCATTAATGGGTTCTGACTGTTTTTTTTATGTCTTACGGGTAAGCACTTGGCCTTCATTTCACCTGATGTTAAGTGATGATGACGCCGAAGGTGGAAACGCATTTCATCCGGAATCCTCAGCTACTGAGGGCACTGGCTATCTTATCGCTAGCTGCCGGAACACAACAATGCTACAAACATTGATGTGATGGCGACATATTTAGATAAGATGGTGGTAGCTAGCCAGGTGGACAAACAAGCCCTACCACCAACCAAACCGAGTACATAAACATGTACCCCCCGCTGAGAATCGAACCCGGAACCTCTGGGTCTGACCATTAGACAACAGAGGCGGTTTAAGTTAGTTAGGTTTGAGACAGTTCTTTAGAAGTGAGGTTACCGAGAATTCTACTTTCGACCTGATCGTTACTTACCATCACGTGAGATAAAGGCATACCGCCTCCACTTGTGGAATAATAATTAAAAAAAACAGCAATATTCTTAGTAGGTCAAAGCGTTTATCGACAACTCCAAGCCCTCAGCCCTTCTGTGTCAGCATAGCCCGTGGTGCTTGCGGGATGAAACCGAATTTCCGAAACGTCTAATAACTTGGATGTTAACTCTGACAGCACATACTATGTACACGACAGCACCAATCTTGCGAGACCTCCCCCGCCCCCCGCCGTTGTCTATTTAAATAGGCTGGAGGGGGATGTAAAAAGAGATTGATAGTCACAGTTAAGCTGGTGGATCTCGCGTGTACAAGACTCATTTACCTTGCTAGTTACTTTGTTAGATTTCTAACGTAGGAAATTCTAAGATAGAGGGAATTGTACCTTCAGGTGTTGTTTTTAGACCAATCTTGAAGACTAGTTTTCTCCATTTATTTATTAGTTCTCTTTAACATGCAAGCAATTTTATTTATATTGTACCTAGCCGTTGCATCATTTACGATCAAACCTCTTCTATCCATGGTCTAAATAGATTATTGATACCAACACTTTTAAATATCCTGAACACAAGGTCGAAAACTGATGAAAATATTCTTATATTTTAATCGTATAAGAAAAAGGTCGGGCTACAACTCACCATAGTAATGATAATTCAATAACACTTTTAACGATACAATTGAAGATTGGGATACAACTCATGTTAATGAATAATGATAATTCAATAACATTTTTAAAGAGACAATTGAAGATCGGGCTACAAACTACTACGCTACACTATGAAATAAGAATAAGAACAAAGATAAACTTGTAATACCTAAATTTCCACTCCAGAAACTTTATGGATCGTTCAGGGGACAAGGTGTCACATATGATAATAAGATCACAAAAGACCTTTTAGTTTTGCCCTTTGAGAAATTAAAGACACACGTTAAAGAAACAATTTTAAATAAGAGCTATTACAATGTATCTTAACCCTTTATCGCAAACAGTATCATAAATAATTCATTAAGAGATTAATAATTTTTGAGCCTTTTATAGAATGTGTTGATGGCTGATGTCTAGACTATGATTGTATCCGAACACGAAAAAAAACATTGGCAGTTTTATATCTTGTCTGTGGTTTGTCAATTCTGTCACTGAACCTAGCAAACCGCCATTTCTGACAGTGCTATTTTTTCGCTCATCTTTAAATTATTTTAGTGCAAACCAAAAGTACAATGGATCCCAAGAAGTTTTACGGAAAAACATGTAAGTAATATCAAATTCTACTTGACGAAAAACATTCTCGAACTTTGTATATGAAATGATACTCTACGCAGTAAAAGTCAATTTTTGTTTTCAAATATGATACTTCATGCATTAGAGTTTGTATCATCGCTCGGTCAGATATGAGACTACATGGATGCATGGGTACATCCCATGTAATAACATTTTTTTTTTGGTGATTTGGTATTCCTATTTACCGCTGCTATAAACGTTTGGTGCCTTACAAATGTGTGTTTGGTCTTTTTTCCTCTAATTTGAAATGACGTTTGCATGACAGGAACAAAACACGGAATAGCTATTCGAACTTTATTCTTTGTTAGTTTGTAAGGCATCTGGGGTTAATGTAGGTGCGTGCCTATTTGCTGTTTGCAGAGTACCTGCAAATAAATAATTTTCAGTTACTCTGCACGCAAGCGGGCGTAAAATTCCTTTAGATAGCGATGATGATGACCTGACCGACGATGAAGATTATAGATTACCGCCCAACGGTTTAACCATCGAAGATACAGACTCGGAGTACGATTATTCTGATGAAAGTGAAGATAAAGGAAGTCTCATTCAAGACGCAATGGAGGCAACACCTATATCTCGAAAACGATTATGAATATAAAAGTATGGGAAGTGCTGAACCTATGGATGACATCCAAGAAGCATCCAGAAAAACAAAGGGACAAACA
The DNA here is from genome assembly GCA_949315975.1 of Eudonia truncicolella. NCBI lineage: Eukaryota > Metazoa > Arthropoda > Insecta > Lepidoptera > Crambidae > Eudonia > Eudonia truncicolella. Next base: position 4,902,762 of record OX438838.1, on the reverse strand, counting down.
AATAAGAAGAAAAAAAATATCTCACGCCCATCTTACATTTATTGCCAATGCCAATGTTTTTTTATTTCAATTTTTTTGCTAACACAAAGAAATTGTTTTAAGGATTTTCATCTTCATTCTTCATCATTTAAGGTTTTGAATTATATATTCCTATAAAATATCAAATACCAAACGAAATTGAAACTGTCTCTGGATAGAATGATTTTCTTGATAATAGGTATTTTAATAACTAAACTATATGATGATAACATAACCAAGATAATGATGATGATTATAACTTTTAAACATATGTTTTAGGACTAACAATGTTATTATAAACCATCATTCAGACTAACAATATTAATATAAACCACCATTTGGACTAACATACATTATACAATATAACACATAGGACATGTGACTTTATAACAAGAAAAATTAGGATATCTAATTATTATAGCACCCGATATTATGACAAAAAAACATTAGAATTAAAGGCGATTAGGTAAAATAAAATTTCGTATACGCGAACATTATGGATAGTGATGATTATAACAAACGCGTTAGGGATTTTGATTATCGGACGATCGATATTCGGAAAAGAAATTGACTACTATTAAGTTATCATGTTTCCTCATTTATATGTCTGTATTATAATGTTTGTGTGATCGAAAATGAACATTTTTTTATTCTTATTTTTATTCTTTAGAAGGGTCCCGTCATGTTCCGTAAAACAATTGAGGCGGCTTTAATAGGGCGCGCTTCCTGGCTCGCTATTAATGGGCTAATTGGGGGAAAAGCGCTAAAAGAAACGCCGCCAGTCGCGGATCGTGATTCACTTGCCGCGACTTGGGGTAGGTCGGGGACATTTTTGCGTCAGTTTTGCGTGTCTTCTTCGAAATTGTGGGGCGGCGGCAGAATGGCGCGTGCTATATATTTTTTAAATTCTGATGAAATGAAGTTTACTGTTCGTATATTTTGTAATTAGAGACTATCAATAATAAGTATTGGCATATGAACATGATACGCCACGCTGGCCGATTTAAGTAGGTTTTGTTATTGTACCTGTAATATAGAAAATGGCTATGTCAGAAAAGCAGAGCTGTAACCTCTGTGAAATAGCCATTTTTGTCTCTATGTTTCGTGCTGACTTTTAATGAATTTTATGTGTAGGTATGTCTAGAACTTATGTCTTTTGTTTTTCATTTGTAACTGTTTTAGAGGCAAATAAATGAATTTATTTTTGTTGGGGTTTCTGTTTTGGCATGTTCATTTTTGTTCTGGCATTGCGAATGTTGCTTAGTTTGTGTATAGTGTTTCCATTTAGTTAAAGTTATGTATTAAGTATATTACTCACACATTTCAAGAAGCCGAGATTTTTTTTATTTTTTTTATATACAACACATACTGCAAAAAGTATTATTGAAAAAATTGCTATTAAAGAGGACGAAGATTTTTTTTATCAAAAAGTACCTACATTTTCCTTTTGCATAAGTAAATACAAATAAAACAGCCAATGCCCAATGTAAGATGGCGTCACCAGCGAGCTCCGCGAACTTCACAGCGTTGAGCAATCATAATGAATATTTTATTTTATCATAGCGCCGCGCTCCAGCCTTGACCCTGACACGGGCGAAAAATTAGTTCACAAGGCGAAAGTGCACTTTGCAAGGAGTTTGCACTCTTCGAACGAACGCAGACGGGAGATAAAAGAAGTTTCTATACTTTCCCGCCGAGACACAACGAAGGTTTGTCTCTGGTCAGAATTTTTTAATTAGCTCATATAATTGTTGAGGCGTCTTTGTTGTCCGCAAAAGAAAACATTATTTTGAACATCTACAATTTCTTAGTACACCTTTTTAATTTAACATGTGAATAGAAACGGCTAAATGCCAGCATTTTATTTTTAATACACACCGCTTTAAATAACGCATCCGTTGCTAATTAAGCCCTCAATAAACGCTCAAACTTGCAAAATGATGCTTATTACGCTGGCAGAAGTCCTCTTTTGTACAGTTCAAAAAGCAGTAAAGTGAGCACTTGTGAATTAACATACTCCAGTCAAAGCCAAACTAACCACGTTGGGGAAAAAATCTAACGTATTTCACGCATTCAACCAGTGTATGAAGCTAATTAAAAAAGTACAGAGGTTGGTTCCGCGAGTGGCGTAGTTCCGCTACTCGCCGCCAGGTAGCGCTTTTCGCTTTGAGCCGCCCCTGGTTTTTGTGGGCTTAAGGCGTGTTTGTTGGGTTTCATTTTTTAATGAGGTCGTGTATTCGGGTCTGATGCGGGATCGGGAGCCACGTCTTTATGTCAGCGGTCGACCATGCGTACGAGTTTTTACGAGACCTTCCCGAATTGAAATGCCAACATAAATATTTTTAAGCGTCATTATTTGCTAAAAATTTTTTGTACTACCCATTTAATCGATAATTGTAAAGACAATGGTCTTTTCGTACTATTTTAACAATCATGACTTATTCACGGCACATACAATGATTTAGGTACGACAGCTAATTTCCTATGTAATTTAAAATGAAATCTTATGTTGCATGATTTTTCGAAGGAAAAGATTGTGATAACATATATTTTTAGCATGGTCACACTTAAAAAAAACAACAATCATCATCATCAGCTCTTTTTTATGACTCCACTGCTGGGGCACGAGCTTTCCTTAAGGATAGATGGGGTGAACGGGCCATAAACCACCACGTAGGCCTAGTGCGGATTGGCGGTTGTTAACGACTGCTAATGCAGTTTTACGTGCCTTCCGAAGCACGGAGCTCGAAATGATAAATATTTGGTCACCCATCCGATAACGGCTTTTGCGAAAGTTGCTTAAGCTCAGCACTCGCAGACTGGGCGCGTTAACCACTGCGCCAACGTATAATTCTCGTAGGAAAAGTAGAAATTTCTCCGACAAAAATTTGGAATCGAGAACTTCCATTGTCCGCCTGCTAAATAAGCCTTTTGGTCACAAACTCTTGGGGCACGCAAAAGCTGGCTAGGCAGAGCTAGTGTGCGTACATGAAAGAGATGCTACTCAATTATTTAGCACTCTTCTGCGAGCCGTTAAGGTAACTAGAAGATCATAATGGTGTCCCAGCTATAAAGATCATAGCTAAGCGTTTATATTCTTTAAAATTTGAGCGTCAGATTAGCAAAAGCAAAGTGTCACACTCGTTGTATGATATTATTTTCCATAAAACTACAATAAGAATGTGATTGTATTGTTAATAAAACTAAACCGCAGACATGACTCTACACTTTCCCGCCAAGAAGTCCTAACAGATTTTGTTTCAACAACCGCTTTTACCGCCCAAAATACAGTCATGTAATAATTAGTTTTGCTGTCATGTTGACTTCTTAATACTTTTTAAATTCAACATGGATCCATAGACAATTTTATCATAAAGTAAAGACAGTAATAAATGTCAGATAAATAATTATCGAATAATACGTAAGTTAACGAACGATACAGCACTACACAACGCACAACACTACGATATACACAAACACCTTTTCAATACCTTAGACAAAAACATGTCAATGCAAAATATCGATAAAAATAATGTATACTTTATGCTTAAATCAATAAGTATTGTATTACAATATTGCAAACCCTATGAATGATCTACAAAGATACGTACCTATTTTCTAGTTAACAATAGCTATCTTACTAGGAATAAACAGAATACAATGAAAACACAAAAAGAACAGTGAGCAGTTCACAGTGACAGCTTGAAAGTTTTTTAATTGTCATATTTAAATCAGAGACAAACATTTCAAAAACCGCCAACAAAAGAGTTTTTACGCTTCTTTAACCATAAACTTTTTAACCATTTTCCTTGTGCGTTTCGTTATCAGAATCTATCGGTTTAGTTTTATCATCATCGAGGTCACCCACAAATCATTATGTATTCGCCAGTGAGAATGTCGTGTCTTAACATATATTTTAGTCTTAAAAATACGAGCTATCGTTTATGTCAGTATAATAACAATAATAGAATAATTTAGAGGTCTACTCATACACACAAATATACAAAGACAAACCAGTCTCAAGCTGCTGATAGGAATATCAAGCTTCTGATATAGCATTTAACCAAAAAGATAAAACAAATAATAAATTATGTGGTTGATAAAACGACATGAGTAAAACATGCAAAATTAAACGACAGATACAAGACAATAAATATCCCTAAATATCAATAAATATCAATAAATATATTAAATATTAAATAATCAATAAATATATTATATATAATATAATATATATAAGTAACATTAGTAACGTGTTTTAAGTAACTTTGTTCCTTTGATACACTTTTAAAAGCATGCTGGGTTTACCTTATAATATTTAATATATACAATTGTATTTAGATTTCCCCCTAACTTTGTCACAGGCTAAATCATTATCATTATCCATTAATTAATCCTCCCTTCAATACTAAAGAAGTCGTGAAAATTTACTGAAAAACTAATTTGTTTTGGCTGCAGAGATTGTATCCATGGCGATGAAAAATAAAAAAAAAACAGAATATATTTAGATTGGCATAGACAATAGGGTATTTGACAGGTTTTAGAAAAATATGTCTAATGGTTCGTTATAACATATATTTGCAATTTGATTAATTCGTTGTGAATTTCTTTATTTTTTATGAAAATCGCCATTAAAATTCAAATTAATAAACTAGCCGCCAAAACGATGCATGCAGGTCACATGGTGTCGTGACGTCACCTGCTTGTAAACTAACTTTTATTTGTCAAATCACACCATACAAAACTTTGAGTTCTTAGCGGGAAAGTGAAGAATCATGTCTGCGGTTTTGTTTTGTTTTCTAAAATTTGTGTTATGTCGAATATTAATGTGAAATAATGGTGGATTATTAACCGTTAGGTGTTCGTGAGTATGCATGAGTGTTGGCAAATGAAACAAAACAGTGCAACGGTACTTTTCAAATTCTCACATCTTTCCTGAGATACTCGAGGGGTTGGGGGGTAATATCATTTCTCACTTCCCATTTCTATTATCATTCATCATCATCAATATTGTTTATTTATGTATTACATAATAATATGAAGATAGAACGAATGAATTGGCTTGGTGGATTTCATCCGTAGCCGTAAACAATAAACAAAAACAAAACTTTGAATGGCATTGACTGTAAACAAGACTTCTTGGCGGGAAAGTAAAGAGTCATGTCTGCTGCATTATTTCGCAGAAAGCTTTCTGCGTAAAACGGAACGCACCTGATTAAATTTAAATGAGGGTATACAAGCTACTAACTAATTATGAGACGACCAACACCTCAGTCTCCCTGTGACCACGGACCCTGCAAAGGGTTCGAAAAGTCAGGATAAACATTAATTAAAACTAATGTGTAAAATAAACGCGAGTAGATCCGTAAAAGTGGTTTCATTTTAACCGTATGTGTCTCCGCATTCAATCATTTATTGGAACAATTCATTCGAATTATTTTAACATGTTTACAAAATCTAACATAATATTTTCTTATTGGAATATAATAAAAAAAACAGCTTTAGTTCTACGCACTTCTAATTTCATATTTCGTATAAGAATACAATCACTAATTATTCAACTTAGTCATATTACTTTAAAAAATACAAAAGTTATGTAATATCTAAACAGAATACGTTTATTCAAATCACATTCAAATAAGAAAACCATTAATTTAAAAATGTTTTTAACCATTTATTCTTAACAGTTTTAATAACTTACATTATTACATTAGAAAACTTTTTATATTGCTATTTGGTAACAATCATAATAAATAACATTATTAATAAATATACACATTAACATAAAGGAAAACTTCTTGCAAGCTTTCGAACAAAGTGAATCTGGTACAACGCCATCTACCTGTGAGTAGCAGATTCTGTTTCTGGACACTAGATGGCGTTACGTGTGCAACAAACCTTCGTGAACAAAGTCGACCTCGTTTAAAGAGTCAATCGACATTTCTCAATATAGTATGTTTAATTTTATTAATAATTTTGGTTATGGCTAAATTCCAAGTCTATTTTTATTACATAAGCTATTGCTAGCAACAAGAGTAGAAATAGCTTTTACTCATGATTATGGGCAATGTTTGATTATTTTTTGTAATAGCGTAATAAAACGGGTTATTGATTGTACATTTGCCACAAAGTAAGTTCGTCACATTTTTGTACACTCCATGCATTGAAATTATATTTGTCACATGCATCTAAAATATGTGTTAGTTCGTCACAGGGCCAAATTAAAATAATTGACAAAGGACAATGGGCAGATTGGTACACCCCTCCAATAGCAAAGTCAGATATTATAGGCGTTGAATAGGTATTTTTAACTGGAACAACATTTACTATGACAGCTTTGTTGAAATATTTGTCCGCTCTGAGTTATAGGTATTAAGAACAAGGTAAAAATTAATACCTATTAATATTGTAATATCTTAGTGTCTACGGGAAAATAACATCAACGTCGTTGTATATTATGTATTCGTAATTATCAATTGAAATATAAAGTAAACACCACGTAAACACATTTGTGTCGGAATACAAAAATAACTTGGTTGGACCTAGAGGGAAAATCAACTAGAGGGCTTGCCAGATTACGGAGTCCATGAAGAAGTGTGGCTTTTACGTGGGCGCATACAGTCCCGACACACAGTCAGGGCAAGGATATATTATTGCTACATTTTGATAAATAATAACTACATCGAAACCAGCAACAACATAGTACAACACTCGTGTCCGTGTTTGTCAGGACGGCGGCGCACCATGGGTAAATGTGCGTTATATCTATTACTTATATGGTATTTAGCATATGCAGTTGACGAGGGATTTACTGCACCGGCAATGTTCCTAAATGACGTTATTTTAGATAACACTCTACTTTAAGTTTTGATATAACATTTGTTGTGTTAAACACAAACAACCAAGTTACTTTTGTATTCCGACACAAAGTACTTATGTGTTTACATGGTGTTTAATTTATATTTCAATTGATAATTACGAAATACATAATACTATACAACGATATTGATGTTATTTTCCCGTAGACACTAAGATATTACAATATTAATAAATATCCCGTTTTACCCTGTTCTTAATACCTATAACTCAGAACGGACAAACATTTCAACAAAGCTGTCATAGTAAATGTTGTTCCAGTTAAAAATACCTATCCAACGACATTATGTGTCTTCGCTATTGAAGGGGTGTACCAGCTTCCATACATTTTTGCCCATTCTCCTTTACTTCATTAAAGTAGAAGTGTGGCAAACGTACAATAACTCAATAAAACTCTTTCCACTGTCGTGGTGCAATAAGTAGTTTTTATAATTTCATGCATTTATTTCTTACTAGTAAAGTTGGCGACTGGCCGGTGCGAACATCGTAACGTAATCGGACGTAACGTTTAGGTACTATTCGCGGCGAGTTTGATTCGTCTCGTCATTGTTGACTGACCGATAACAGGGGTGGAGCTCGCGGCGAGCGGTTCAGATCAATATACTGTCTAAGAGAACTGTATCAAGTTCGCCGGGAATGGTTACGGTGATCGCTCCGGTCAGTCGCCACCATGAGACAGAACGGCAAGGTTGAGAATCAAACTGAAAAAAAAACTTAAGTAGAATCATCTTGAAATTAAACCCTTTATTTCTTTTTATAGCCCATCCAACTATGTATATGGTAGCACTCAATAAAGCGTAGGTTGGTTTGCTTTATAAATTTTCAATCTTTCCAACAAAGAATTTACTTACTCGCGAATCATGTTTGCTATCTCATGATACCATAAGACAAAAGCGTCATCACAGAAAAGTTTCTACTCCACATGACAGACGAAAGAAAACAAAAAAGAAATTCCAAACACGAAAAAATGAAACACACTGTCAGTCGCAAAATTCAGGATTACCTCAAAAAGTCAAAGTATAACAATAATTTTTCGGTATTACAATGAAAAACCCAGTGTAAGCGCATGCAGTTTGATTTGCTCAGTTTCATAAGAGTGGTGAGATGATACGGTGGAGGTATTGCGTGGTTCTAGCCATGCTGCTGCTTCTACCCACCAGGACTGGATCCAAGCTGGATGACGAGGATGATGAGGAGTAAGTATACAGTACAGTATTCAGAAGGTGGTGGTTGTAGGTGGTTCATCTGCCTAAATTCTCTAGACTAATCACCAAACATATACCTAGACAGGAGAAAGAGTACCATTCAAAAAGATCCTATTTTGAACACGACATGTCAATCTTTTGATATACAAAATTGTCTTGTGTATATTTTAAGAATAATAAGTTATAATCAGAGACATAAAATTTGTGTAAAGTTTTCTTTCTTATTTTTCTTTCTCTCTTACTCGTGTAAGGTTGAATTGTTAAATTGTAAAACCAGCATCTTGAGAGTTGCAATCAGAGAACATGTTTGTTGGTCTAGTGGAAGCGGTCCACCTTCGAAGAGTGTAAGGAGGAGCCCTCAGATCCTTTTACCAAGGTACGTATAAAAGGTGTAAGGTGCAGTATCGTTAGTATAATTGTTTAAATTTGGTTCAGTTAGAGGTGAGATAGCCCGTTATTGATTCTGAGTGCAGTGAGCTTAGTCTTAGTCGAAAACAATCTATGAACTGATATAATGGGTTACAATGTACGAACGAGTTAGGTACAGATGCCTGCACATCAACCTATCCATAACTGTCACATTTCTTCAATGCATTTTAAACCATACCACTTAGTAATAAATTTCAAAGTCTATTGAGGAAATTTGACAGTTTGTGGTAGGTTGATGTGCAGGCGTGTACATTATGTTTTGACATTGAGATAAAAATCTCATAATTTATGATTTAGATTCATAGGCGAAATATTGTTGACCAAATCCGCAGGTAGTTCATTAACCAGTCGCGGAACAAGGAAGGTAGATGTTCTCTCACCATAAACATTGTGCGCTCGCGTCGTGCAGAGACACTTATTTGCAACAGCACGAGTGTATTGCGTTCGCGCGGAAGGGTTTGGGGGTGGTCTTTGTTCAGCAGTAAGACAAAAGAGACTAATTAGGAATTTGGACATATTAATTAAGTTGCTTACCTTCAATTAGTTGTAAGCAAAATGCACGTTCACAACAAATCTCAGTTTGAAACTAGACCAAGTATTACGTAGAAGCAAAAATCACGTGGCTAATGTTTTTTAAATATTTTATTTGTTATTTAAACAGTAAAAACTGACCATTCAGGTAAAAACTTGATCCAGCAAAGTGGAAATTGGATTTTTGGCTCTACCGATCTGAATCGACTTTAAATCTTTACCTGTTTGTTGAATGAACTTTAGACAAAGTATTTTGTAGAATGTCAAAATCTAAGCCATGGCTACGTAAACTTTACTATAGCGGTGGAGACCAGGCGCCGAGAAAAACTAAAAAAAATGATTATATTATTATCTTGCGTAATTGCTTCATTCTTATTTAAACAGATCAATCATTACACAATGCCAATTAAAAGAGATACAAACTTAGCAGACATCTGCGCATATAACAGGTATAAACTGCAAAAAAATTCAGCTATTTTTTTTAATGTCCATCAAATAAAGAAGTGGTAGACCGTATGCTTGTTGTGCCCTGGTTATATAGAAAAACCTATTTTTTTTTTCATTTATTAGGACAACCAAAAAGACATACATTAAAACAAGTAAGAATTAAAAAAATGCTGTCTACAGGACATAAACTGGTGGAGACAACAAGGTCTCCCTTACGAATAGATTTCATAACGTTCATAAGAGCTATTTGTAGCCTAAACTGAATGAATGATTTTGAATTTTGAATTTTGAACAAATACACGAAGAACTTTGATTATCAAGATTAGAGTCCAGATTTATTAGCGGCAGGATTAATTAGTGGGACGTATCAGAAAACAAAACAAATAATTAATTTTAAAAAACCCAATAATAAATATCTATCTAAAGACGTAAAAATTAATAAACTTAATATTTAAATCTTATTAGAGTTAACTACTTGTTCGATGGAATGCCAAAATTAATAAATGCCTGTTGTTCCAGCCGAGGTGATGACAACGAGGAAGAGGATGAAGATGATGAAGATGATGAGTATGAAGAGGCTACGGAGAAGACGGACCGGGTGGGTGGCCGGCGGGCTCCGGCGGTGCAACCCAGCTCGAAGGCATCCATGGTGACCAGGACCGTGAAGAAGCGACCGCTCGAGTGCTACGTTTGCGCTTACAAGAACGAGACCCCTCTAAGAGCTTGCCTGGACCCGACTAAGTACAGGTAAACAGTGAGCATCTGCCTATAAAAAAGAATAGAATAGAAAAAAAAAAAATTTTTTATTGAGAGTTTGCTGATTTCCTTATATATCAGGTAATTTCAGCTTCACCGGGCTTTTTTGGGGGCGGCGAGAAACTTGAAAGGGTTCCTCAAGCTGTGTGAAACGAATCACCTTCGGAGGTTTTCTAGAGGGAACGGCAGTGATGCGGCAGTGACACGCACTAGTGCTTGTCCCCGTGCCCTACTAGATTATCTGAAGGGTTCGGATCGGAAGAAAAAACATTGATTCAGTCAGTGTCACAAAATAACACATTCATACAAATGAAACGTTCATAATAAACAGTATATGATACTGAAAGAGCGACCCTGGTCTTCCGAAGATGCCCTGACTAAAATTAAACTAGGACTAAAATATTTAGAACACTGTTAATCACACTACCTAAATGGTAGCTCTTACATATTGTGCTAAAAATTAATTTTACCTTAGTACTAAATTCAAGTTAGGAAGTGACGAACAGAACGAAAGTAACAAAGAAAACTTACGTTGGTATATGTAAAACCTATCCAAAGAGCTCTTATTGCTTGTACACAGGGTGCATACTATAACGTGCCATAGCGCTGAAGACAAATGCTTCACTTCTGTGATATCCAAAGGCCCCTCCTTCGACGCGGTGGTGCGTGGATGCCGGTCCGGGTGTGTTGGATCACCAGAAACCACATGTTGCGAGGTGAGCATCTCATCTCAATCATCTTAGCTTAGTGGGGCCTGCAGAGGTTTATCACTTTCAGGACACTTCGACAAATTGGGACTTGTTGTTCCATTTATTTCTTACTTCATCAGTAAAGTAAAGTTTGGCAATGTATTTAAAGGGTAAAAGAGCCTGAAGTCTTTTGGTTTTGGATAGGCTGTACCCAGGAGTCGCTTTCTTTTTTATGCCAAAGAGTCACGGATATACAAGCATTCGTAATGTCATTAAAGTAAAGTTGGTTATGATGTTGGTAATTAAGGGCGTCCGCTACGTCAAGCGGGCGCACGGCGCAGATTTTCTAAATTTGTACGAAATAGGAACGCCGCGAGGATCCCCGTAGCGGGCGCCCGCTTGGCGCAGCGGATGCCCTTAGTCTACATAGGTTAATCGTATTTGTACAAAATTACATTGTGATGAATTAATTCTTGAATTAAAAAAAATATATATGAGACCCACCCAATTGTGTTACACTTTGGAAGCTTTGAGCCCTTGAAGTTATACAACTTCGACTAAAGTCTATCATTGAAAACTACTCGAGTTTCTGTTTCAGATCCCTACCCAATTGTATATATAGACTTTGGGAGCTTCGAGCCCTTGAAGTTATACAATTTCGAATATAGACTTTCATTGCAAACTACTCTGACACGAGTTTCTTTTCCAGCTGAACCGGTGCAATAACCAAGCGTTCGCGATGCCGGTGCTGCCATCACCGCGAGCCATGTCCGCCATCGATAAAGCTAACAAAATGCAGCCGACAGTGCTTTTCTTCATCACCATTCTGCTGCTCCTCCAAACAGTCGTCAAGGTCGCCGTTGTATAGCGCAGCGTCAGAACCTTTACCATGAGACAGTAGTTTATACGATAATTGAAGTCTGTCTATAAGAGTTATACGTTGACTGGAGCAATTTGCTGCTCCTTGGTAGCGGTGGATGCTGTAGATGCTACGTACGACGATGCTTGAAGGCTTGCGCAGACGAGGAACAACTCCTGTCGTACTTGTGTCTATTAAAATATACTATTCTTTCATTATGTAATGCAGTTCTTCAGCTAGTTTGTCGCCGAAAAGTTCGTCTAGGACTGTCCCTAGTCTTCGCTAGCCTTGATAGCGACTGCAATTCTCGTGTAGACTTCTGCTATACAGATATACTTTGCTTGTTATAACAAAACGGGGTTCAACGCAAACTCTTTCGTACAGGTTTCCTTGGACTTAGTAGAAAAACTCGATGTTTGTCATACGGAAAAGCCATAATGTTTGTGATCATGGCCGTTTCTGGCCGATACTGCTGGTGACGTCTGGATAAGGTATGCAACCAATACGAAAGAGATTACGTTAGACTTCAGTTTTAACATTGAAACTAATGAAACGCGAACATTTAAAAGTGTGTATTCTTTTGATAACATTGCTTTGCAGAGTCCTTTGTTTTTTAAACTAAATATTTCTTCTTAAACTAAATATTTGCTTTTAAAATATATAAGACTTCCATTGCCCCGGTATGTTTATATGTTGGGCTAAAGTTCACGATAAATTTTAAGGTAATACTTTTTATATTTGTCTTAAATAAATTTTCAAATGTTTTACCATGGTAAAGGTTCTTCTTGGAACAAAAATGTATTATTATTTGGGATTAGACAATTTAGAGAAATCTATTGACATGGACTGGACTGACGATAGTGGTATATCATGTGGCGTGGCTGCATTGTGCTGTGCTGTGGTTTGTTGGACTTTTGAAGTTTTTATTGTTTAATAAAAGCTTTATTTTTGAAATTTGTATTAAATGTTTGTTTAATTTGGTTATTAAAACATCATCAGCTCATTTTCATGTCCCCACTGCTGGGGCACAATCCTTCCTTATGGATTGATAGGGAGAACGGGCCATAAACCACCATGCGGGCCCAGTGCGGATTGGTGGTTGTTAACCACTGCCAATGCAGCCGGGACCAACGGCTTTACGTGCCTTCCGAAGCACGGAGAAGCTCGAGATTTTTGTTCACCCATTCGATGACCGGCCTTTGCGAAAGTTGCTTAGCCTCAGCACTTGCAGACCAGGCGCGTTATCCACTGCGCCGTCGAGCTCCTCAATGATCTGGTTGAATACAGATTGCTCAATTTATACCTATAGGTATAACATCGGTTGCTGAAATATTACAAAATTACTTAAGATTCTTATGCTGTAGATTAGCTTTTAAATTAATGCTTAAAAAGTGAATGTTATTGATAAAGTCATGTTACAAAAACACAATGTTGAAAAAATTTTCACGAGCAGGATTTGAACCTGCACCCATCTGACATACCGAGTCAGGTGCTCTTCCAATTGAGCTATCGTGGTTCTAACCAGCCCGCCGAAATTATTCAACACTATTTACTTTTTACTTTGAAAGTCAAAGGCACCCATTCAATGTCAACAACTACCGTCATTAACACCCGATCATAATATTTTTACAAATACTAAAGATCAGTTAAGAAGTAGGCAAGCTATTTATGAAATGTTTTTGCTATGTTAATATAATTTTAACGCAAATTTTTGTTGCGAAACAAATTGCAAAAACACAATGTTGAAAAAATATCATGTTAATCGAAAGTTAATGTTATCAGATTGTACAGCAAGCAATAACAGTAGCTAAACACTTTAATTGTCATCTTACCTACAAACGTTCCCCACAGAGCTTTAAAATTGGTCACCCTTCCTCTGAGCTGGTATTGCTAAAGTTTGAAACAATTACTATTGTTAGTATTAGGTGAAAAAACTTTTAAATTCTTTCTACTTGTCTTTTACATGACATGGAAATTTGACATAATACCCGTCTCGTAGGACCATATCGCTTTTGTAAAGACTTTTTCCCGGTTCTCCACTATAATCCCCAAATCTTTTAACCCAAAAATGTTCCTGTCCCTTTGAATAATTCATCTCATCGTCACATTCGCCCTGATAGCGGATGCACTCAATTGGGCGGAAGGGCTTGACCGCGGTTGAGTGACCCTCACTCGATCAGGGTTGGGGCCCAAAATAGGGAGATCGCAGAAGGTAAGCTTATAGCGTCCGCTGCGTCAAGCGGGCGCAAGGCCCGTATAGGTAGCTCCACCTGAATAATTTATGCTCATTGTAGCACTATTTTCTCAGTGGTAGGTATAGTTTTAGACCCACCATACCACCAGTGGTATGGCCGGTGGTATAGTAGGTCCGCAGTGCGCGGCGTTCACGATTGACTTTTTGTAGGACCAATTATTGGACCATTGGACCCAATTTTTTCGCCGAGGTTTTATCACCTATTTTCTGTCAGATTTTTTGTAGGACGTGTGCGTTGCAACTTAGAATTCCAAACGTTTCATTTTCACCGACTAAAAAAATCAATCAAGTTCACAAATTATCGGACGTGGACCCCGGCACTAATACATACCATGCTCGAGCAACGCACACATAGATCTTCTCACGGACACTGAATGTGACGGAAATTCGGCACAGTTCGTAACAGTCCGAGCGCAATTGTTGCCAGATTCCGTGTCCGTGAGAGCAGAGTGAACAAGAGTGTGTTTGCGGGGACAGCCCGTTTCGTCGTCGCGTACTCCTTTCGCGTGCTTTTTTCTGTGTGCTAATGTAGGCGAACTACGAGCTTATGTGCGTGCATTTCAGAGCGCTTGTATGAAGTTGCCGCGCTCTCGTTCACTCTGGTAAGAGGCTGTCTATGTGTGCGTCGTTGAGCGCGTACGTATGAAGCTTAACTTCTGCAGTCACTTTATTTTGTGGCTGAGGGCCGCGGTGCCTTTGACGCGATTTGCAAAATTGTTTTTAGAGAATTTTCTTGGTTACGCAAAGTGGGAGCTTTGAGTTTAATGCAGTTGATACGGATTCATTTATTTAATGTAATGGCATAGACAACAGTTACAAGAGAAAAACCCGTTAAAGACGTATTTAGATAAGATGGTGGTAGCTAGCCAGGCGGACAAAAAAGCCTTGCCCATAGATAATACATTAAGACGGGTACTACCACTAACCAAATCGAGTACCTACACAAGCATGTACTCCCCGGCAATCGAACCCGGGACCTCTGGGTCGGAGACTGGTAGTCTGAACCACTAGACTACAGAGACGGCTAAGCCTAAGCCTAGCCCTTTTATCTACATACATGATGTTGCTACTGTCTATGCTTTGTAATTTTACTGGGTGATTCATCATCATCATCAGCTCACACATGTCCCCACTGCTAGGGTACGAGCCATCCCTATAGATGGATGGGGTGAAACGGGCCATAAACCACAACGCGGGCCCAGTGCGGTGCGCTGGTTGTTAACGCTCGAAATGATAATGTTTTTTTGGTCACCCATCCGATGACCGGCCTTTGCGAAAGTTGCTTAACCTTAGCAATCGCAGACCGGGCGCTATAACCACTGCGCCATCGAGCTCCTCTGGGTGATTTAGTAACACACACACAAACGCCTGGTCGGACTTAATTGGTAGTCCCATTATATCCGACCAGGCGTTTGTGTGTTCTCTAAAAGCATTAGTTTAAGGTATTATTATTTAAAATACTTTTAGGGGTTTCATTAAACCCTGTCGGGCTAAGTGAGTCCTTCAAACCTTGCAGCAATGCAAAACAAATAAATATGTATCATAAATAGTAATTTAAAACTTTTTATAAAACAATTTTGCATCGACATTTTGTTTGTAAGAATCACAATTTCAACATTTCCTTCTAAGAACAAACCCTCACCCTCAAACTTGATCGCTGTGATAAACTCGAAACTTAGCACAACAATATACCTCAAATATTTAACCCTCCAGCGGATTCTTAAACCACGTGTGAAAAATAACCCATAGGAAATTCCAATAAACCACACAATTTCCCCCTTGACCCTTTACAAGGGTGACCAGCGTTAAGAAGCTAGCTCACTTGTTTTCGACATATGGAATGAATTGGGGCTACTCTCGCCCCTTGCGGTTTGTAAGGACTTACGGCTATTGTGATAGAGACTAGTTTTGTTTGGAGTTTTGGAAAAGTTGCTTGCTGTTTTGAAGGGCGGGAAAATTTCTCGATATCCGCTGCCGGCCCGAGTGTGATTTTTATTTGGCATGAATAAGGGAGCGTGTTAACAGATTGTGGGAAATGTTTGGTCAGGCGGCCGACGACCGACGGTGCGATGTCCGGAATTGTTTGATGTCGGATATCGGAACTTTTCTTGTTTTAGGGTTTTTCTAAATAAAATGTTTTGAACATTTTCGTAAAACTATTTAACATTATTAAGTTAATCATTGTTTTGTCACTTTTTCTCAAATTCAAAATGACGTTTGTGTGACGTAGACAAAACAATGTTTAACCGTGTATTTAACTAAATAATATTTTTAAATCGATGTAAATAATGCTCAAAATCTATACATACAATCTATACATATAATAAAGCTAAAGAGGGTCGAAAGTCTGTAAATGGAAGATATTCGAAAAAAATTGGCTGGGGATACTTGGAATCGATAACAGAACACGTTCCAACAGTTTTTAGAATTTTTGTCTGTTTGTCTGTTTATCTGTTTATTTGACCGCACATCACGTGAACATGGCAGAACAGATTTTTATGCAAACTTTGCACATAGACGCTAGACCATGACCCGGACCAGGACATAGGATACTTTTTATCCCGGTAACAGCTTCCTGTGGGATAGTGCAGTCTTCGCGAACGAAGTCGCGGGCGACAACTAGTATAAATATATGTCAGCTTATTTTTGCCCGATGACTGATATTAGGTTTGTTTGTATAAAAACAAATTATAGAGTAACATATTTTGTAAGCCTGAACGACGTTTGGAATCCTTTATTACAGGGTGCCTTGTGCGAGTTTTATTTGCTATTTGATCAAGTTAACGTAAAGTATTCCTTCTGGAATTCAACGAGGAGAGTCCAAAGTGTTGCCATCCAAATTCTCGTTTTCATTAACTTACATTCGTTATGGTTTAATGTAGAATTTTGCCAAATTTCGTTCATCGAATGGCAAATAAGCTGCTAGGCTCTAGGCGTCCATGGACAGGCAGGATTTTGATTTATTTATTCATTACAGGTAAGCACCTGGTCTTCGTCTTATCTCACCTGATGTTATGTAATGATAAGACCGAAGATGGAAGCGCACCTCACCCAAAATCTTCAACTATTGGGGCAATGATTTTCTTCTATTTAGCTGCCGGATAACATTAATATCTATTAACATTGGTGCTTTGGCGCAATTTAGATAAGATGACTAAACCGAGTACAAAACATGTGCCTTCCACTGGGAATCAAACCCAGAGCCTTTGGGACTGAGATCGGTGGTCTAGACCACAGAGGCGGTTCATTAAAAGTGTTTTAATAAATGTGTTTAAAACTTATATTTATATTTATCCCCCGCGTGGTGCCGGGGATAAAGAATTGCACCACCCCATCTCTTCCCGTGGGTGTCGTAATAGGGCGACTATGGGACCATTCCAGAGGATGGGCAGCAGCGTCTCTCTGTGATTATTCTTACCTTACTGCGATCGCCAACCCGCCTGCCAAGCGTGGCGATTATGGCAAATTCCCCTCAAAATGATTTTATGCATGATGGAGGTCTTTGTCCAGCAGTGGACGTCTTTTTGGCTGAGATGATATTTATTTATTTTAAAAGTAGCTAGGTATTTGGCACGTTATGTTTGCGTTAAGCGACGTGTTTGCGTTACCGTGACGATGATGCTAACGCTCGTACTAAGCACGTGGGGCCAAGTCCCCACCTGGTGGCACCACAAAGCATGGGGCAGTGATCGATCACGTTCGCCACGCTCCATTGGTCAATGGTGAGGTTTGCATATAGCTAGTGATGGGACGTTCTTACGAACTACCTGTAAAAATATCGATAGCCGATTAGAACCCAGAGTCGATTCTTATTGTGTTAAATTAAAATTAATTGTTAAATTTAAACGTGGTTTCATAATTGTGTCTGACACCTTAGTCCAGATGACATTTTCCTAATTGTTTAAAAGAACTACAAGGCTTGATCGAAAATATTTAGTTTGAATAAGTTACAGTGATAGTAAGAAATATATTGAAATGAAACAACTTTTACGGATCTACTCGCGTTTATTTTTAATTAAAACTAATGTGTAAAATAAACGCGAGTAGATCCGTAAAAGTTGTTTCATTTCAATGTGTAGTGTTCGCGTAAACTTTAGAAAACAATAAGAAATATATTTTTAAAATAAAAATAAATTATTGTTTTTCTTAAATTACAATGATATTTCTACCACTTCTGTTGTATATTCATCGATCACTATGATGTTAACTGGTAATAGACACAACATACGACATTGACGATATCCCATCCTCGTCACCAAATTGCTGTACCCGCAAGCGTGGTAATAAAGCCAATACTAATCACATGTAGCAATGACTTAATTTCAATTATGGAAGGCTTTGCCCACCAATGGGACAGTAATAGGTTACAGGATAAGATTTATCTCGTAACTATATATGGCATTGTAAATGCAAAATTCAAAATAATAAAAATATTTAAAAAGGATCGTCTTTATCGATTGATAAATACTTGCAAAAGTGTTCTTGCGACTATGAAGGTAGTAACTTAACAGTGACGTAATACCGCTGACATAAAGCGTAATCACAAACTACTAGAAACATTCTACGAGCCTTCTGGGGCCTCTGTAGCTCAGCGGTCGGAGCATTGGGCCGGTCCTCCAAAGGTCGTGGCTTCGATTCCCACTCGAGATTCCTGAGGCTGGTTGACTTTTTCTAGTAAAAAAATTATCTTGTAACAATATAACTATAGCATTGTATATGCAAAATTTAAAGTAATAAATGTAATAGGCTGTAGACTATTACTTACGTATTATGGTAGGCCGGCGAAGAGAGATCTTGAAACGCAGCGATTTACCTAACGCACAACTCGTCGAACTTCAACAATTTATCGATACCGAACATCCCAACACTGTTCAAAATTGACATCGATATTACTTATTATTGATGCGATGATCAATGATCTACGGGTATTAAGATCAATAAAATTATGCAAAATCATCGCGGCCATTGTCAATGTTACGCTTATTGACCGTTTTACTTATATTTTGGTACAATATCCCGTGCTGTAAGTTCTATACAATATTTTGGTGTGTTTGTGTGAGTTCCTTTGCCAAGTCATTGTTGTAACGGTTTAATAAAAGACTTCTTTAGAAGAAGTGACATACGTTAGTCCCGGCAGAAATTTGTACTCACTTTTAGCAATTAATTTAGAAATCTAAATTAAATTTCTAATCGTAATCAATAACACAAATGTTTAACACAAACTAAAAACTAAATAATGTTCATTGGTATCACTTGAAAACGGCTGAACGAATTTGGATGAAGTTTTGCACATAAACAGACCATGACCCGGACTAGGACAAAAGATTTTTTATCCCGGTGACAAGTTCCTGTAGAATGGTCTCATCCTCACGAACGAAGTCGTGGGTAACGGCTAGTGATAAATAAATAATACTTTCACTCGACACTCTGAGAAGAGTATTATCTGTATCAATGCTACCAACAACGATACCGAGCTTTTCAGGTTTCCTGAATTTGGAAAAAATAAAAATGTTTTTTTTAACGCGCCCGGACCGCGAGTGTTGAGGTTATGCAACTTTCGCAAAGGCCGGTCATCAGATAGGTGATCAAACATTTTATCATCTTGAGCTCCTCCGTGCTTCGGCATTAGCAGTCGTTAACAACCACCAATCCGCACTGGGCCCGCGTGGTGGTTTAAGAACCGTTCTCCCTATCCATCCATAGGGAAGGCTCGTGCCCCAGAAGTGGGGACATAAAAATGTGCTGATGATGATGATGATGATGTATAAAATAAACGCGAGTAGATCCGTAAAAGTTCTTTCAGTAAATGTATAAATAATACGTAAATTCTGTGGAATTCCTCGTATTTGAGAGGGGACAAAGCGGTCGGATGAGTAACGCGTCAGTTGGCCGGCGGTGACCGCACCGGCTATTTGTGACGAAACAGTCTTGTCGATGAACTCCCGATATACATATATAAGTATGACTTCGCTTCAATGTACGGTCAGCAATGCAATCAACGTTTTTTTTTAACTACACCCAGAGTTTGAGTGACAATAATGAAGCTTTGAGAAGCTCGATGACGCAGTAGTTAAAACGCGCGGTCTGGTATTGCTTTGGTTAAGCATTTTTCGCAATGGCCGGTCATTAGATGGGTTACCGAAAATTTATCATCTCGAGCTCCTCCGTGTCTCGGAAGGCACGTAAAGCCGTTAGTCCCAGCTGCATTAGCAGTCGTTAATATTAATTCGCACTGGGCCTGTGTGGTGATTCATGGCCCGTTCTCCTTAAAGGCTCGTGTCCCAGCAGTGGGGAATTAAAATGAGTTGGTGAGAATAGAGCTTTTATGAAAGTAACTTTGCTATCGGTTCGTAATTCTACTGGTTTGACCTTGTATTGGAGCTTAGCAAGGGCATTTCTTTCAACTCTTTTTATAGGGTCAACTATATGCCCACGATAGAATAATATTAAGCATTCCAAATGACAACAACAACAAAAAACAACCAAATCAAAAAAAATAAATTGGCTGTCATCGTACCGATTGTTGTTACGGCCAACGGCCTGATGGCCAAGAGCCTCGATCAACATCTAATGAGGCTCTCGTTAGGCGGCTGGATCAAGGGCCTGACTCAGAAGGCAGTTCTCCTCGATACGGTACGCATTGTGAGGAGGTTCCTGTCTCTGGAGCCCTAACCACTAGTGGTAGCTTGGACCCTGGTCCCGATGCCAGCGGACCCATATTTGTTTTATATTTTGAAATGCTTAATTTATTTTGTTTAATATTTAAAAATGTAAATTTATAAGAGAAAAAATAAATAAAGAAAATAATAATAATAAATCTTTATTGCAACAATACAATATTAACATTTAAAAAATGGAAACACGCCATTTGGATCTTCCAAGCAATGATACAGGGTAGAGTTATGTAAAAAAAAATTACTTTTATTTTTATGAAATAACAAAATGAACTTTGTAGCTATACATTGCGGCACCAAATATCCGTGTACAGTCATGCAAAATAAAGCGCGTCGCACGGTCGGACAAACACGGCGCGTGCCCCTGGCGCGCCGCCAGCTGACCGCTGCCGAGGCGATCTGAGTGCATTCCGATGTACAGGATGTTCGGAAAAAATATGTACTTATTTTTCACAAATAGTTTATTTAATGTTACTAAGAGCTATTTCACATTCCGGTACCCCTACAATGTTCGAAGTTCTAATTCTTTCAAACCACAAGGCCGTTTTCAGTCAGCCCGAGACCAAGGCTTGTCCACTGAGAGTCGTCTGTAGCCGAACGGATAAATAATCGGGTTGAGTGCGAGAAAACATGGTTCAATCCCTAAAGCTCCGTTATCTTTATGAATGAGTTAACAGGATTATTAACAAGTAAAAGTAAAGTAAACCCAATAGCCTATTACTGTCCCACAGCTGGGCAAAGGCCTCCATCATTGAAATCATGTCATCGCTATAATTGATGGGTAATATGGCTTAATAAGCACGCTTGATAAATGCGGGTTGGTGATCACCAGGGATCGTACTTTTTCTAGCATTCGGTGCAGTGCTGGAGTTTTCAGAAGTGCCCAATATTAAATTAATTATTTAATTAATTAATAAAATATCGTAAAGCCCAACCCAATATGCATAATGAAATGAAGGGTTAATTTACTATATGAGAAAATGAAACACAGTTGCAATAAATCCTTATCTCGGGTTAAATCTATGATATTTATGATTAGATATATGATACAAAAAAATAAATATATGAGACAACATCACACACATTGTTCTGATCCCAAGGTAAGTAGCTATAGCACTCGTTTTAAGGAAATCAGAAACAACGACGGTACCACAACCATCCAGACCCGACACAATATCGAAAAGTTCGTTTTCGACATTGACCCGACCGGGATACGAACCCGGGACCTCAGAGTTAGCGCCGCCCAAAGTCCGGCGTGCAAGCCACTCGGCTGCGGAGGTCGTCAAATTAGGAATTGATATACTAATTATATATTAGCATAGACAGTATAATACGTAGGTAATGGCAGTGAATAAATATAGAAGTAATATTGTTTCTTCACTGACGTCCCGTCAAGTGCTAAGAACAGTTGCGTTGATTTTGTGTGTGAAAATAAGCAATAATTATTAACTGATTAAACACTATGGAGAAACTGTTAAGTGAGCACAGTTTTTTATTAAGGAAAGGTTCTTCAATACTTTGTTCCTATTGTGCTAAAAAAATGACACGATCGAAACATGTTGTGTCGAGGCATATGAAAACCCGCACCCACATTGAGAAATCTAATAATTGTTCTGCTCATTCACATGCGTTATTAAAAGAATACGTAGATTTGGAAATAATAGACGAAAAGTGTACTGTAGAAACTGTGATACCTTTATGAAATCCACAAAAAAATGGAATATAGAACAACATGTTCTTTCGACAATAATATTTTTGACGACAAACAGTCAAAGTTCAACAACGACTTGCTCGTAATGATGATCTGTTGCAACATGTCGTGGGCTCAATTAAATAATTCAAAAACCAAATTATTTATCGAAAATTGTCTAAAATAGCATTGGTTTTCCCAGAAAAAGTTAGTTAAGATTATCGGTCTTGCCCAAAGCATATGAAGAAAAAAAAAGGAAAATCAGAGAATTATTACGATAATAGTGTTTAATTTTCAACGATAACATAATATTACATAATTTTAAACTACAAAAACACAAATGTTGACAAAATTTCCACGAGCAGGATTTTTTTTTTCTCAACATTTGTGTTTTTGTAATTTGTTTCGCAACAAAATTTGCGTCAAAATTATATAAACAAAACAAAAACATTTTATAATTTTAAACGTTAATCATATTATACACGTCGACAACCCTAGGTCGCTGTCCTGTGTCATTTGACGTCATCACACCAAAAAGGCAAGAAAAAGTACGATCACTGGTGATCACACCCGAGTATGCGTCGAAAAATCAGAAACATATATTGTCTGACCTAGGAATTGAACCCGAAACTTTCGAGGTGTTTATTATTAAAAAGCACCTTAACTCACTTAATAAATATGTCTGGCTGTGTCTAACTGTGAATCCAATTTTCTTGTTATGGTGACTGACAGTTAAGATAGTAGTAGCAATCCAAGCGAAATTAAAAAGAAACTGAGAACAGTTCATTCTTTCACGTTGGGAAACGAGCTTGAGACCTCGGCGTCTGAGAGCAATGATCTAGCCTCTAGAGTGGTCTAGCGGTTAGATAGTTAAAAACCTCTTAGTATAACCTTATATAAAGGACACCCACTACTGGAGACACTCTAGTGATACAATTTGAGCTGTGACTAAACATAGACAATTATTATGAAGTTCTGCCTGTTGCTACCGGCCAGACGGTCAGACGCCAGTTGCATCGTTACATGTACAGTCAGCAACGGATAAGTAACGTGCTTCATTATTATCGGCTCTATTTATAGTAACTTATACCTGCTTGTTTCTCCTTTGTTTGAATCGTTATCCTTGACGTTTTGGGGGGAATATTTGGTATGAAAAGTATTTTCTAAAATACGCAAATAACATAAAAGTTTATCCCTTGCGTTACCAACCCTGAAGTTTCAGTTCTTCAGTTTATTAACATAGTTACTTGAAAGAACTCTTTTAGATTATAATGATGATGATCTTTTATGATTATAATTGATTAGGATTTTAAAAAACTAGCAGAAGGCACTAACATTTGTATAGTTCTAATAAATAATACATTTTTTATCGTCCTGTATTTAAATGGCAAGTACATTAACTCGACCAAATTTTTATTTTTGGTACGCAGTTATTTGCAATTTGGGTGCGTAAGTCTTAGCCGTTTTAAATAATGAAAATTTACGACACCGGTCGGCATTTAAAAGTTTTATTATATTATTTATTGTTAATATCCTGGCCTATAGTAACTGTGTAAGTGATGGAAGAACTCGAAACTGTAAGAGTCTTAGGATTAAGTTGAAGATGGTGGCGCGTTTTTTCAAGAATATTCAACTCTCGAAAATTTTTAAAAGTACTACAATATAGTAATGTTGTAATATTGGGTTCTTAGCCATGAAATTTACGTTTTTTAGGGTTCCGTACCCAAAGGGTAAAACGGGACCCTATTACTAAGACTCCGCTCTCCGTCCGTCTGCCTGTCTGTCCGTCTGTCACCAGGCTGTATCTCATGAACTGTGATAGTTAGACAGTTGAAATTTTCACAGATGTTATATTTCTGTTGCCGCTATAACCACATATACTAAAAAACAGAATAAAATAAATATTTAAGGGCAATTAAGCAAAAAAATCACGTTTGTTGTATGGAAGCCACATTTATTATATGCTCTTAAAAAACCCACCCGCATTAACTTCAGTAATTCCGTTAATAATTACTCTAAAGCAAGTGACCATGATAGTTACATTGTTATGAATCCACTCATACGGATCTACTCGCGTTTATTTTACAATTTGGTTTTATCATGACGTTTCGAACCCTTTGCAGGGTCCGTGGTCACAGGGGGTCACGTTTGTCTTACCTAGAGATAAAACCTCACTCCGCTTCATTCACAATGCTAAGACGTAAAACATCAAAAGAGCCAAAGTTGTCGCGGAACAAAAGTTAATCACGTATGCGGGCGGTGTCCGCAAAGAATAACTATTATGCGAGGCCTAAGATGAATAGTGGAACTTACCTCCTTGCCGGAATACAGACCAATATAAGCTTTATTGCGTTGTGATAAAGGCTAGTTGGGTTGCACTAGATCTGTGCTTGATAGTACGAAGGGCCAAGTTTTTCAACTTAGTAGTATTAAAGATGGTCAATAGTATGGAATGAGCTACTTTAAAAATCGGTTGCGATTTTTGAAAACCACTTACCTACTTACTCATAATTACTTTACTTTATAATCACTAACCAGTGATTATGTTCACACCATAACATAAAATGTCAAAAATATTGCTATAAGAGCTCGTGGTTACCCCCCACAGGTCAAACTCAGGTGACAGAACGAATTTCCCTACCAACTCGAACGAAACGTCGATTAGCAAAAAGCACGTATTACTATAAGTTTTCATTTAATAAATTCGTATATAATGTCTTTGATTATTTGTAATTAATAAAAACTTGTAAAAACTTGTATAAAGCGTTCATTTTTTAAAATGTGATTATTATTCATCAATCAAGTTATGGTCGACTTCATAGTAACTTTGCTTTTATTATTACTCTCACAACTATTACTTTAATTTGTCTTGACTTCCTATTATTATAGTGGGGCATGATTTGGAACAAACTCACTTGTCTCTTGTTAATATATAATGGTGTATAAATTTTTATTGTTACTAAATAAATAATTAAAACGCGAATAAGAAAGCCGTCGCCACACAACGGCGTCACACCGGCCAGTTCGGAAAGGTCGCCGGTCCCGGCATCCCGGCATCCCGGCCCGCGCGATACGGGCGAGATTGAAAAGTTAAGGTAGGTGGGTAGATGCCTCCTTACACCGCAACTTTTCAATTTATCCCCTTTATCTTTAGCTTGACTTCTGCTTCACGTGACATTTTGTTGAACACTAGAAACGGCTTGTTAAATTTCTAGGATGAAGCAGGACACATTATGTACACATGTCAGCATCATATTAAATAAGTCCATTGCCTTATTAGACTTATTATATTATTGATATAGATTTATGATATAGGGCCTCTCCTATTAAACCCTGTTAATCTAATATCGTACAAAATCGTATCCAAATTGCAGCCGGCATTAATGAACGTCACAGAGCCCGAGCTTCGGCCCTTCTCATCCAACCTTTGAGCCACTAGGCATCATCATCATCACCAACTCATTTTAAGTCCCCACCGCTGGGGCGCGATACTTCCGTATAAATGAGAACGGGCCATGAACCACCCACGGGCCTAGTGCAGATAGGTGGCTGTTAACGAGTGTTAATCCAGACGTTAACAATCACTACCATTCGCTTGAGCCACTATGCGCATATAACCTATAACTTCATTTGGCATGGCTCAGCAAATTCCTGATACTAAACCAACAAAAAAAAAACAATACGCTATTTTTGTCATTAAATTGCAATTTTATAACCGAAGCAGCGCGTAATGTGACGTTGTACCAAGTACAAGTACTGTCGCGAGACGCGATAATACTAATTGTTGGTTGTGAAACCAGCGCTTGAATGAATTAGCATCTAGAATGGACCGGCGGGCGCGGCGACAACGCTTGTTATGAATATGCGGGGCAGCTCAGATAGAGCTGCGTTCAATTTATTGCGTGTACAGTCAGTGGCCGAGATAGCTAAGCTAAGCTAAGCTAAGCTAGAGAAACTTTACTACTTAACTTACTGCGCATACTGTACTTACGTTTCCAAAAAATTAAATGTGTGTGTTTTGTAAAATAAGGAGAGGCATTCATACGTAAGAAGTGATGCTTAATGCCTACAGAAAGTAGGGTATAACCTTTAAAAAGTTCATGTAAAAAATAATATTGTACTAAAAGCGCAATTTTTTTACAATGTAAAGTGAAATTAATGTTATTTTATATTTTGCAAATAATAATAATAATAATGTATTTATTTCACAAAAATATTTAGATTATATTTAAAAAGGATAATTGCACAATTTTAAATCAAATCATCAAGATTAGTTGGCGGCAGAAGAAGAATAAGTTATTGGCGGTTAAATAAATAGATTTACGTCATTGTAAAACATATTTTTGTTGGCCTTTTGTTGCTTGCCATTAAACAATTAATAAACTAACAATTAATATTTAGCTTTACTTGAAAATTGGGAAGTAGGGGAAACCTTACCAAAGCACTAGACTAAAGTGAACTACTTTAACGACTAGGGTCTAGCGATCTGACCTAACGGGTTTGTATCCCCGTTGGACTAGTTTTCTTGCATAATGTTAATCCCTATTTCAAACTTTGCAGCGAGTTTTGCAAGCTTCAAAGCCCATTTTTTTGTTCTTGACTGTACTAAGGAGTGACGTTAATTAATTGTCGCCTGCTATTCGTACATATGTACGAATAATATGATTAGATCACCTTTTGTCACAACTTGATTTTATGTCCCCACTGTACGAGCTTTCACTACGGATGGAAACACCACAAGGAGAACGGGCCATAAACGACTAACGACTGCTAATGCAGTTGTGACCAACGGCTTTACGTGCCTTCCGAAGCACGGAGGAGCTCAAGATGAAACATTTTGGTCACCTATCCAATGACCGGCCTTAGCGAAAGTTGCACCGAGCGCGTTTACCACTGTGCCAGTGAGCAAAAACTTAATACTTTGTTTCACATACATAATATTCGAACCCTTCGGAGAATCTAGTAGGGCACTAGTAGGGGACGCGCACTAGTGCGCGATGCCGTTCCCTCTAGAAAACCTCCGAAGGTGGTTCGTTTCACACGGCTCGAGGGACCGTTTACGATCCTCGCCGCCCCCAAACAAGCCCGGTGAAGCTGAAAATGCCGTCTGAGGCAATCAGCAATCTCTCTCCAAAAAAAAAAGAATTTTCTCCTGACGTTTTATTATAATTTATTGTTTTTGTAGTAATGTAATAAAGACTAAACCAATGTGAAATAAACGTAAGTAAGTACAAGTAAGTAGTACCTATTATTAAAATTGTTATTTTTTCAAGTTTAAAATACAAGAAGTATTTTACATATTGTTTTGGAGACAAAAGATGATTTCGCCAAAGAACTGCCGCCGCGCCGTTACGATATAATTCTGATATATTTAAGTAACATCTCAATAGACTAGTTTAAAGTTTGGACCAGGATCATCAGTTGCGTGGTAACACCGACTCTACCGTATTAAAACATTATTCAAGTCGGCGATTACCATAATAAATGTTAATAAAGTCACTGTACATGCACATTAGCCGTCCGTAAATCATTCGAGGGTTTGCTATTGGTTTTAAGCATCGCCCTGTATCAATTATGGCGCGGACTATGGCGAGCGAGAGTGTGAAGTGAAGGTAACTCTGCTGAAAAGCGAAATGTGTTGTGTACTTGTGTCTAAATTACATTGCCAATGTACCGTTTTGTATTAAAAAAAAAAAACATTTTCAATTGGTCAATACGAGCCGAGTTGTCCGCTCTACTCATCCGACTAGAACGCTTCGGAGAATCTAATAAGGTACGGAGAGTTAGCGAAACCAAGTAAGTAACTTAAGTTTCTCACCGCACATAAACCAGGTTACACTGTTAAGTAATTTTTTTTTTCGAAAGGTTTGTAAACATTTCAATATTTTGAAGTCAGTAACAAGGTTGAATGGATAAAAATAATATTATCAACACTTGAATTCTGGTCATAGCCGCTGGCAATCAAGCCGAAATTTTCAATTTTGAGACCGGCACCGGTGGTCTATAAAAGAGAGACAGAGAGAGAGAGAGATCCCACTGTTGGTGCATAATGGCTGAAAACACCACGGGGAAAATGATTTATACACCACCATGCCGGCCCAGTGCAAATTGGTGGTTCAACCAAGTACCAATCAACACATTTATGTACTATTAAGATATAAGTAAATTATAGAACATTCCAATAAAACGCGAATGAATTTATTCGCTTATTTTTTTTTTTTTCAAAAGCTTTTTAATTCCAAGGTGTAGTGTTAGCGTAATCTTAAGGAAAAAACTTTTTAATATATAAGTAGAGCCCCTTTCGCTACAAGTAGTGAGCGGGCGTGCATAATCGCCGCTCGCCCACGCACGATTGTCCTACAGGACGCAGTGCTTTGGGCCGCGGCGTCGCGCGCATGAATATGCAGGAAGTGTTTTGTGTTAATGCTCTTTGGGAGTAAGCGAAAATTGTTGCGAAATTGCGTAGTAGATAAATAAAGGAATAGCTATAATACTTATATACGTCTCGGTGGTCGAGTGGCAAAGCGCTCTGCCCGATATTCGAAGGTCCTGGGTTCAATTGTGTTTCGGGTTTTTAGTTGCATAGCCCGAGTTTGTGATCACCAACCCGCATGGCAAGAGTGGCGATTAAGCCATTACCCATCAATTGTAGTGATGACTTGATTTCAATGATGGAGGCCTTTTCCCAGCTGTGGGGAAGCTATAGGGCGGTACTAACTCTGAAGTCTCGGGTTCGATTCCCGGTCGGGTCAATGTTGAAAATGATCTTTCCGATATGGTGTCGGGTCTGGGTGGTGATGTTACAGTCGTTGTTTCTGATTTCCATAAAACGGGATTAGAATACATTCCTTACTATGGGATCAGAACAATGTATGTGGTCTAATATTTAAAATATTTAAAATTTACTACCAACCAAACCGAAAACGATGCACCCTTCGCTGGGAATGGAACCAGAGACAACAGAGGCGGCTATTTTTGCTGAATCAAAGTGTAGAACAAGTTTGTTACTACAATTAAACTTGCAATAAAACAATTACAATTACAATTACAATAACAATTACAATTAAACTTTTACCTTAAACTTGCGCTAGAGTTTTTGTGGTCTCTGCCAGGGGCCATAATAAGGTAACTACGACTCTTTACCTATACAAAATCTTTGTGAATTTCCAAACCAAAAAGAAACAAATCACAACTGATTTCTGAATTAATTGACCTACCTACTTACTTACTTCGCTGGCTCAGCGACCCGAAGTGGGTCTTGGCCTCCGACGTTAAAGTACGCCATTTTGTTGGGTCTTGTGCCAGTTCCTATTATTCAGGCATGTTGATCTTCTTCAGGTCTTTTGCGACTTCACTCTTCCAACGATATCTCGGCCGGACCTTAATTAATTTGATTCGAAATATTATTATTTTCTTTTTTTTTTAAATATATACTTACCAGTCCTGAATAAAGACAGTTTCCCACGACCGACATCACAAATTGCGTCCTAATCACCTGTAAATCAAGCCGCGAGTTATCTCGTGTGACCCCAAACCGCGGTGAGCCGACGATATTGCCTGAACGCTTTGCCATGCGCTCGCGCCTGCATATTCCCGCTTGCCTATTTTCAAGTTTAAAAATATCCACCATTGATTTAGTCAAGCAAATATTGATAAAGAAATCAATGGTCTCACAATGACGTTTAAAGGTATACGAGTACAATAAAAATATGTAATAAAATGTTTTAACATGCATTTAACAATACTATTAGGTACCTACTTATCTGTAATTGTAATAAATTGTAATTTGTGGGCCACAAACTGTCTCAGAATTACGATTTTGAATAGTCAAAGAAAGTAGTAAAGTAGTTAAATAGTCAGTGTCTCCCTGTGACCACGGGCCCTGCAAAGGGTCCGAAACTTCAGGATAAGTATTAATCGAAACTAATGTATAAAATAAACGCGAGTAGATCCGTAAAAGTTGTTTTATTTCAATAGTCAAAAAAATCAATTTCATTTTGTTTAAGAGAAAACACAACCGGAAGAAAGCACTCAAATTTATGAACGTTGTTTTCATTAAAATACACAGTTTATAAAGTTTTATCCAACCATCCTATCGGATCTGGCACCCACTGGACCGCTTCGAAAGAAGTCAAGAAGAAGAAGAAGAAGTTTTTCAATTTGGGCATAACTCAAAAAAATTTTTTTCGATTTATTAAATCAGTTTAAATTGAAATTAAAAAATATACCCGTGTTTATTTTACATATTACTTAAACCTAAAAAATAGGTTAAGATCCTCACCTTAAATGTGTTTTATTTTCCTGTATCATCATCACCACCATCATCATCACTGCGGCCCATCATTTGTCCAGCTTTGGGCGTAGGCCTCTCTATTTTGCTGTATATAATACTAATATTATCTTTATATTAAAACGTGAAGCAAAAATTTTGTACCCCTTTTTACGAAAATTGCGCGGACGGAGGAGTATGAAATTTCGCACACTTATAGTTTATATACAGAAGGAGTACAGAATGCTAATATTTTTTTAAAATTATGCATAAAAAATACCTTAAATTAAAAAACATTGTTTCATAAATTTTTAAAAATTTCAAAAATAGAAAGGTGCGTCCGAAAATTGTCAATGTCAATCCAAACTCACATTCTTTTTAATTTTTCATTGCTACGAATACAATCCATGCAGCCTTAATAAAATTACAGTCGAATTTCGAACACTGGGTGACCACTAGTAAAGAGGAAAGCTTTGTATTTTTGTATTTTTGTTTGTAACGAATAAACTCAAAAACTACTAAACCGATTTAAAAATATCATTCACCATTAGAATGCTACATTAGCGCTGAGTAACATAGGCTATATTAAAAAAAATGTCCACCCGTGCGAAGCTGGGTCGGGCTGCAATTTTTATAAAATAAGAGTATTTACAGTTACGACGAGACTGGCATGTAAAAAAAATTATAACAAGTTCTTAAATTAATTGTAAAAAAAAATCAGATATATCTTGTACCAGTCGGGAACGCACCTAGCACAGCACCGAGCCATCTTCGCAAAGGTCGCCGCTTGACCGATAACGACTGCGACCGATCGCTTGCCCCACACCCGGTTGCCATGGAAACGTGTGCAGCACCCATTGTGTGTTGAAATCAGCTGCTTTTAGTCTTTTGGTGGGTTCAGATTAATGTTCACTTAACAGGAAATCTGTTAACATTTGAAGTTCTACAAGCAAGGTTTTAACAAAATGTCCTATAGTTTATTCGTATATTTAACGAGGAGCTCGATGGCGCAATGGTTATCGCGCCCTATAAGCGATTGCTAAGGTTGAGCTACTGCCGGCTGTATTAGCAGTTGTTAACAACCACTAATCCGCACTGGGCCGCGTGGTGGTTTACGGCCCGTTCTCCCTATCCATCCATAGGAAAGGCTCGTGCCCCAGCAGTGGGGACATAAAATGAGCTGGTAATATGATGCATAGTCTATTAAAATATGCACTTATATGAAATTTACACGGGTTTGAAGTTGACCACCCTTTTTGTTTTTTTTTTGACAATGGAAAACTCGTCACCCGTTTACCACCGCGCCCGGGGAGGCGAATGTCTGCCTGCCCAGACCCGAATGTCTCGACAGAGATTCGGGAGGATGTGGGGCTTACCCACTAAAAACCACGGTATATCCCCGTCACGTGCCGCTAGGGTGACTGGGATCACCGGTAACCTGTAACACAATGGATGAGGCTCGCACGAGATGATAATGATGACGAGATTCACAGGGCGGGGGACCTTGTACTGAGAAAAACCGGCACGAAACTCAGCACGGGCAAGGGCACATACTAACTGTCAAATGTTATGGTTTAAATGTATTCTAATCCTGATAATTACCAGCAATGAAAACATTACGACTATTTATAATTTTGAAACCGGTCGTTGTGGAGATACTTGTCCATCACTGGACGTGTTACAACCTTACGGCTAAGAAGATGACAATGATGATTTATAATTAATGTATTACTAAAGAAAAGCTTAAACATAACATAAATATAATATCAATAACCTTATTGTTCAACGCTAAATGTTTGATTGATACACTGCTAACTGCATATTAATCTAGTCTATCATCATCTATCATCTAGTCCACTGCATATTTATTTCTACTGTGTACAGCAGAATACCAGTTGCTGTGCATAGTTTTGGCATTACATAACAGGGCGCAATGTTAATTGTTATTATTTTTGATGTGTAACATCTTTCCGCTCGCCTTCTATAAATACAATTTGTGGGAGTGATTTCGTAGAAATGGGACGGAAGTGTGTAACAGGAAGTCGGAGAAACATATGTGACATAATGTGTCATCATTTTGATATGTCAAATGTCTTCTAATGAGTATTTACTGCATTCTCTTTATGATTTCTATTTTCTATTGTAATATTGATTTCAATAGGCGAGATGTCAAATGTTATATTAAGCGACTACTGTAAAGCTCGTTCGTTTTTTTTATTCTTTTTGTTACATGTTGTATGTTTAATTGTGTGTTTTGTTATGTGATTCTAATAAATGTCTTTTCTTCTTTTTTCTTTTCTTCTCAGTCACACACATCACACCATTTCATTTGATGTACCCACTGTCGGGGCATAAGTTTTCCATATAGATAGATAAGAAGATAAACGGGCCATAAAACACCACGCGGGCCCAGTGCGGATGCTGCCGGGAGTATCGACTTATCGACGTGCCATTCGCAAGCACGGAGAGCTCGAGATGTTATGTATTTGGTCACCCATCCAATAACTGGCCTTTACGAAAGTTGCTTAACCTTAATAAATATAAAATCAGTAACCTATTGCTCGACACACTGCTAACTGCAAATTTATTTTTATCCAGTGCTACTTGCTTTACCGTTTACTTTGTACAAACGAGTTAGCGTTCCGTGCTCCGTTCAATTTTAATAAACCAACAGGGTATCTAAGGCTATTACATACAATTGCTAGCGTTTCTCCCCGGCCACAAATAATATACGCTGAGCAAATTTTAAGAACAATAGAAGATATTTTGAATAATAACCATTAAAATTCAATAGGGCGATGCTTAAGTAATAAATCTTCAAAGAAGGCTATCTGAGAAGGAACAATCTAATCCAGAAAGCGTGTTTTCTCTGGACTATTGTGTATATGAAGCACGCTTGTTTAAAAAACTCTAAGCTTTACAATATAAGGTTCAAATTCCCCCAAAAATTTGTACGGAGTCAGTACTTGACCGCACAATGGTTGGACTGAATGGTATTCAAATAGATGCCCTTAGCGAGCCCAATAGCAATTTGTGGCTAGCGCACTGTTTTGACACTTCCATACATAAACATTTCACTACACAAAAATCAACGCCCGGCTATACCGCTTTAAGTTAACGGAGTACAGTCAGCATTTACATGTAAACAATGTACTGCTCATAATGAGATATACATTGCGTTAGTACTGTCGATAATTACCTACTGTATACCTGTTTGGGGGGGAGCCTATAAAACGCGGTTTTAGGAAGCTGAAAGAGCCCAAAGAGCTTTAAAGTTATGTATTTTAAAAAGCGACGTTTTCCCACTGATGAACTTTACCAAATCAGCAACTTACTTTCAGTACGTAAACTCTATATCATCCATACTATAATAAAAAAACATAAAACAATTACATATGATCCAAATGTAGAAAATAGGAGAAGGAAAGGCATTGTACTTAAAGTGCCTTCTACTAAAACTATGTTTGCTAAAAAAACAATATGATGCACAGTCAGCTCGAATGTATAATGAAGTTAATAAAAGGATTAGTATATACAATAAATCATATCATGAATGTAAATCTAGATTAATTACTTGGATTCAAAGCCTTAATTATGAAGAATCTGAATTAATCTTGAAATAAATGGAGTTTCAAAGTGGTTTTAAACAACTATTGAATAAAACACATACACACACACACACACACACCCCACACACCCTCACACACCCTCACACACCCTCTCTGACACATACACCCCCTCACACACACCCTCACACACACCCTCAAACACACATCTACACACCCCCTCACATACACACATTTAACATACCATCACACATATACACACACACCCCCTCCCTCTCACACACCCTCACACACCCCCTCTCACACACTCTTACACATACACACACATACTTCACCTTACTTTTATTTTTTGTTAATCTTTATAGCAACTTATGTTAAACTAGTAAAAGTCGTATTTGTAAAGTTTAATACATTTATTTAAGATAAATTCACAGTCAAATATAACAAATTATGTTATTTGAAGAGCAGAGCCTTCTGAAACAAGTATTATAATGCTCAAAAGGAGACTCTGGCCCCCTGCTGTTGTAAAATGATATTTGAACGTAAATAAATATCTTTGTTTTTATTTTTTTGATAATACAATGGAATAAGAGTCATAAACGTATACATGTGAATGCAAGTGACTATACCTATACATTTTTCAGCATGTGAGATATATTTTTTTGCAAGTCTCATGCCGGTCTGGGATGCGAAATAATGTATCAGCTACCTAACTTCCCGTGCATGTCGTAAAAGTCGACAAGGGTTGCAAGATGCTAGCACACCAGGCGATCGGCTAGCAACCTATCATTGATGTGTTCTATTCCACCTTTTATTATGCTAAATGTGTATGTATGTATGTATGTATGTATGTATGTATGTATGTATGTATGTATGTATGTATGTATGTATGTATGTATGTATGCATGTATGCATGTATGTATGTATGTATATTGTAAATTAACATCATGTCGATCCTAAAAATATACATTTTATTTTTAGTTAATTTTATTTATTTTATTTTCAGTACGTTCTGATATTTTATGGTCGATTTACTATAAAATTTAGATTCATAGTGCCGCAAAGCCACGATTTACTACAACACAAATCACTAATAGAAATTAATCCGTATTCAACTAATCAGTATTAATTATGGTGATATACAGCGTGT
The DNA here is from genome assembly GCA_949315975.1 of Eudonia truncicolella. Taxonomy (NCBI): domain Eukaryota; kingdom Metazoa; phylum Arthropoda; class Insecta; order Lepidoptera; family Crambidae; genus Eudonia; species Eudonia truncicolella. Next base: position 4,867,349 of record OX438838.1, on the reverse strand, counting down.
AATTAAAACCGCTGAGTTAAATCAGACGTTTTACTAACGTTTTGCGAAAAGGTTAGTAAAATCAATATTGTGCTTAATCTCTGTGATCACATATAAATTAAATCTTGAACTTGAGTACTCGGGATACCAGTTTCCCGTAATCCTTACGTCAATATCAGTAGATATAGCCACAGAAGACCCAGAAAGTTAGCTTAATACACATACCACAAAATAAGGAGACTGCCGAAGGTAAGCTTTATACAAACGCGCTCGAGCAACACACACTTAAGGAAATTTTACAGTTTCTTGTAGTCTGATGTGCGTGTGTATGTATTGTAGTGCCTGAGGGGCTCTACCTTACAGGGAAGATGTAGTCAAAGAAACAAACAATCGATCAGTAATAAACTGTATTTTCAAAACGAACTCAAGTTAACATTTTTTGCCCTATCGCTGCGACGGGCTGACGTAGAAACTCCCCGATCCTCTTTTGTTTCCTTCTATGCGTGTCTTCGCAATTAAAATGAGTTTAAACACATAACGCGACGGCTGCCAGTAGGCTCGCCCAACCAAGTAGTCCCGATCACTACAGTACCATCATGACACATGATTGACCCCTGCGTACCCAAGCCATGAAGCTGTAGATATCTACAGCTTCACGGCCCAAGCTGGCTGTCCTAGAAGAATCTCTGGAACAGGGCTTGATACCGTTGCGTTACAAATATCTAACAGTAACGATATTTCTAGGTAAAACTGTACATATTTATAGATAAGTTTTTAGCTTAGCTAATAACGATTCCTACGTCATAAGTTTGATATATTATAGTCTCCATACATAATTCCTAAGATATAGTCATTACAATAACGCGCGGCGACACGGCGGCCATTTTATCGTAAATCACTCGAGCAGCTTGATCAGCAACCTCGCAACAGCTGCGCTTGAACTGTTCCGAGCTGTTCCTCTTGTCCGTGGGTATGTGTGCGATGCCTGAGCGCGGTTGTATTAAGCTGCAGTATCTTTATTTTGTGACTAGTGGCTCGTCCCTGCTTCGCACGGGTGGACATTTTTTTTATTATAGCCTATGTTAGCGCTAATGTAGCATTCTAATGGTGAAAGATTTTTATAAATCGGTCCAGTAGTTTTGAGTTTATTCGTTACAAACAAAAATACAAAGCTTTCCTCTTTATTATATTAGTTTGGTATAGCTTTCGTATACCAGTACTTTTAATACTATTTACATCAGACTAAAAAAATTTTTAAACTATACCTTTTGATTGCTTAGTGCCAGACCCGTCCTAAAAACAATTAAAATTCTATTGTATCTGTATTCACAGCAAACGACAGATTAATACGTAAACTGAATAAATGATTTTGATTTTTGACTCACTTTACTAATTGCTTTCTCGAATATCATAACTTTAAACTGAAGTTTAAACAACTGTTAAACTGTGTGTGGTGGCACCGTCCCCGAGATGACATAATATACATCCCGCCCCATTGTGGGCCAGGTGAATGCTGTTATTATTCCGATCTGCTGCGGTCACCATTCGCTTATTATTCCTGTATTATCGTAATGTAATAATATGGACGCAAATAGGACTGCGATGGGTTGATCTGTTACCTACAGGTTGATCGTTCCAATCCATCGATTTGAGATTTCGTTTGAAGTTAGAAGTGTAAAGAGAGTTGAATTTATCAATTGTTCTAACTACTGAAATAGGTATTGAAAAGGCAATTATTCTACATTTCGTACCTAATGATGACGACGAGGAATGGCGACTACGCTATCCACTTTTATCGTGGACAAAATTGAAAAGCAAATGTGAATTAATATTTATGTCGCAACAGGAAAGCACTTGGCTGCCCTCTGTCTGTTTGTGAAAATGTGGCCGACGACGGTGGAAGTGCACATCCGGACTACTTACTCCTCAACAGAGTATTGAGAAACTAGCAATCATGCACACATACACAACCTTTAACCTCTGTGGTCTAGTAGTCAAGACCACTGGTCTCAGACCCAAAGGGCCCGGGTTCGATTCCCAGCGGACGGTACATGTTTGTGTACTATGTTTGGTTGTTGTCCTAGCTACCACAATCTTATCTAAATATGTCCCCATAACATCAGTATTTGTAGTATTGTTTTGTTCAGCTAGAGATAAGATAGACAGTGCTTCAGTAGTTGAGGTTTCAGGGTGAAGTGGGTGAAGTGCGCTTTCACCATTGGTCTTACCCGAATGATATAAAAATAAAAAACAAACAAGAATACTTAGTAACATTGACTTAGTGGTAGCTAGCCAGCCGCGCTTAAAACATAACATACGAAACGGAGTATACAGTTATATACAGGTTGACTTTTTTATCACCGTCCAAACCTTTTGAGATGACTCCCGTGGTACAAACGAACAACTCTTATAATTGGACCAACTTCCTAACTCGAAAATAGAATTCAACTGTTCCATACAAAACATCAATACTCATTCGACCAAAATGTTTAGGTTGGCGTTTATTTTCATGGTAAGAAATAATGTTTTTCATCAAGAACGACATTGACTTTGACAACATTTCAAAATGCATTTTTTTAAGGTTTATGTTATTGAACAACCAACCAGATAGTAACACCGAAGGACTGACGTAAGCAAGGCCATGGGGCACCAGTGGATTCTGCCACTAAGCTTCTAAAGAATACCAAACAACATACTGAAAACAACACAGACTAACAAAAGTATCTACAAATCAGGTTAAACTATTACCAGTCTTCGAAATGTTTACTAAAAGCCAGATCAGTCTGTGTACGCTAAGGTCAACTGTGCTCTCAAATGTCTCATAACAAGAATAGAGTTAGCATCTTCATAGTAACGTCATGCGAAACCAGAATACTACTGAGTAGACGCATTTTGAGGATACTCCGTTGCGTACGGTGTACATTGACCGTTTGAAAAAAGTAGTTGGTAATAGTTTGCGTTTAAACTAATCAATGCAGACGTTTCAAGGAGGTGGTACTCAACTATCGTTGTGCGTTACACGTCGCAGGCTGGATAGGTCAGACGCTGCAGTCAAAGGTGGCAGGGATTAAGGCCGCCGCCACATTGTCATGTAGATTGTATGCAAAACATTTTTTGTCCACGACTTGTCAGTTTGTTGTCGATTTAACCCACCCACTTCAGAGGTTACTTGTTTTGGTTATATTAAATGTAGTATTATTGTTAATAATGAGGAGCTCTGTGGGGCAGCGGTATATGTTACTAAACAATTTGTACCAGGAGGCTATGCTTCAATGCCACACAAATTTTCGACGGATAAACTAGTACAGGCACCCAAACCCGTAGTAGCAAAGTCGCTCTTGCGTTGGCTTCCTCAGTTCTACGATATTTATCTTGTATTCTTAAGGTTCATTCTTCTTATTACATTTCTTATTAATTATTTCTATTCTAATTCTTAAGACTTCTTGTATCTTATATTCTTAAATCTTACACACAATTAATTTAATCAGTGTCCCACATAACTATTACAATAATTTATCTGCACTCTGCTACCATAAGCTTCATTGGCTTCATTTTACAGAGAAAAGCAATTTCGCAGTCATTGAAACGTGACACATTACACCCTATCGCCCGATCAGACGTAGTAACATGCAGAGTTATAGCGAAATGTCATCTGTGATCATTTGTAATGGCTGGCATTCTGAACTGCCATGTTAAACATTTTAACGTGATAGATGCCAGCCTATCACGCGGTGAAGAAATAACACGCTTCAAAGGCCTGTATCTTCAGCTTCAAATTTGAGTAAATAAGTTTCTACCGCATTTGTGATCTGGTTGATTAGTAAGTAAATAGCCTATAACTGCTGGACAAAGGCCGCCATCATTGAAATCAAGTCATCACTAGAATTGTCGGGTGTTGGCTTAATTAACACGCTTGCCAAATGCGGGTTGGTGATCACAAACCCGGGCTATGCACTGAATAAATCCGAAACACACTTTGCCCGACCCTCGGAATTGAGCGCTTTGCCACTCGGCCATCGAGGCGTTACAATGATTACAATCTGAAATTTTTGCGTACACTCTAGAATACTGTAGACAACAATATGCTAGACTTTTCATCGTGACAATTTCTAGGTTCATTTATAGCTTCTACCAAAGATATCGGCCCACAATGGCGAACCCATTACTAAGGCTGTGCGCTGTCATTCCACCGTTGCCGTTGGTACGCTAATCAGGGGTAATGTTGCTGCCTTATTCGTGGAGGAAGTGTTTCGGAAGTTCACTGGCGCATCGGTCCTGGGAACCGATGCTATCTTTTGTCCCTCTCGCGCGAGATCTGCGCACGATTACACGCACGCGCGGACGTGATCCAGTTCAACAGTTTCTAGGATAATTTTGAACTCTATCGCTATTACTGTAAGGTTGTGAAATACCCTGTTTTAATGTAAATATTTTGCTTCCATATTTTGTTTTGTGGGATTTTGTACTTTATTCCTGTGATGGAATTGACAAGTTTACTGCTAAGTTGTCCTTTAGGTCAATGCATGGTAAAAGGAATATAAACATACATATAACAAGATTTGTTTGTGCAAATTTTGAAATAGTGTTGGTTGATAGAGTACCTGTGTCATGAATCAAATTGTATGATTGAAGTGGGCACAAATAATTCATGAATACTGTAATTGCGAACATTGTTTTTTTCAAAAGATAAGGAAATGAAAAAAGTGGAAACAACTTTCAATACTAATTGTCGTATGAGACATACCTATGAATCGTGGTGGCGTCTTGTGTCCCCCAATTTCTCCCCTAACACAAAGCGAAGAAAGGGAAACCCACAAAAACTCCTGTACTTCCTCTCATAGTCACGTATAGGTAGGCAAAACATTAGAATTACTTGAAGGTTCCTGCGAAAGGTTTTTTCCAGGTGTCCGTTGCGTACAAGACCCCATTACTTCTACTCGTAGTACCGTGGTACATGCTAGCAGCGCGTGTCGTGTCCCCGCCAGGCCGCGGTACGTGCGATGCGTTATCGGCCGGTTCCCAGGCCGCGATGGCCGGCCCGGGCTGCCGATGACCGAGATGGTCATCGCTTTGGAGTACAATGTCAAACAAAACACAATGCAACATTTTTATATTATTAAGACCAAAAAAGGCGATTGTTGAAGAGAAGTTAGACTTGTATATTAATTATGAAGACCACAGATGAAGAGGAAGGTAGCCTAGTTGTTGCAATTAGTCGGATAGTCAGAAAGTGGCTGGAAAAGCGAGTACCTAATTACTTAGTGTTCCCATCCGTTAGAAGAAGCCGCCTGAGAAAGGTTATTTTTAGATAGAAGAAATTTTGGAAAGTTACTATATCGGATCAGCAACCTGAAGTGGCAGTGGGCCGGTTATATTAGCCGCAGAACCGACAACCGTTGGGGTAAACGAGTTCTCGAGTAGAGATCGCGAATCGGCAAACGTAGTATAGGATGCCCTCAGACTAGATGGAGCGACGATCTTCGCAAAGTGGCTGGCAAGAACTGGATGGGAGTAGCCGCATATCGTGCTCAGTGGCGTGCACTTGGTGAGGCCTATGTCCAGCAGTGAACTAGTATAGGTTGATGTGATGATGACTATATTTGGTCCCGTATCCAGAGAATATTGAAAAAAAATAACTTTTCCTATACTTTTGAGGCCCAAATAAAAATGGACATAACAAACGAACGTGCTGGGTTTTTCTAGGTTTTTCTTAGTGCAAGCTGTACAAGGTAGACTGTGGACTTACGAACCGATAACGTTTCGATAATCATGTAACAGCTCAAATATTGTAGCCATTTTTTTTTATTTCCCTTCTTTGTGTCCCAGTGCTAAGCAAAGACCTTATAAATAAATATATAAAAAAAAAGTTTTGTATGTTGACAACAAAAGAAGAAATATTTTTGTGTTATTTAAGGACAAATTAATGCCTCTTAAACTAACTAAACTAACTAACTAACTAAAATAAAAAATACATTTTGGTCGAATGAATAATGATATAATGAATAAATGAATTTCGTATGGAACAGCTGAATTCTATTTTCGAGTTAGGGAGTTGGTCCGATAGTAAGAGTTGTTCGTTTGTATCACGGGAGTCATCTCAGAAGGTTTGGACGGTGATGAAAAAGTCAATCTGTATAGTAAACATATAAATTATATATAACACAAAGTTAATAAACGTTTTATCTTATTTAAAACATTTTTGCCAGGGCAGTACTACGATTATAAGTTTTTCTAACAACTAGAATAAATATTATTAACGGGATTGTGCCATGATCATGGATGTACTGAAGTTATTGCTGGTGGGCGATCATAAGCAGACAAAACGATCTGCCTTCTTCTGTCTGCTCTTTTGTGTGCTCATATTCACTCACCCGCAATAACTTCAGTACATTCGGGATCATAGCGCATGCAACTGTGCCGAAATATCGGGTACTCAAACACGATAAAAACATGGTAATAATCCCAATAAAATATTTATTCTAATGTAAGTGACCATACCAGTTAAAAAAGTTATATTTTCTAACAACGTTAATAATAGGTACGTAGGTTAACACTTTTGTACAGCACTGTACTTTACTACGAGATAAACTTAAAGTTGTGTCTTTTAAACAGTGTCTTGAGGAAATCCGACATTAGATAAGGATGTTTATACTTGAACTTTGCGATTTGGTACTATCTTGGCATATTACATCGGCTTTATGTAGATTTTCCTCATTAATGTGGAAAAATAGTTGTATCAGAATCTCTATCTTATTAGGCTCCACAACAAAAAAAAAAATACAAATTTATTTTTTCTATTAATAAAATTAAAATCCCATGAATCCATTTTTCGTGTTTATTTTATTGTGAATTAAGTAGAAAATAAGAACACAGAACGTAATTAAGATAATTACGTTAGCCACGACCGGAGAGTTAAAAAAAAACCGATTTATTTTATAATATATTTAATTCTGATATTAGAATTACAATAGAAAAAGAATTATAACTAATAATAAAATCTAAGTGTCGACCCGATCGATGTATGTACCGAAGTGACGACGGTGTCCGGTCACGTAGGCCGCTGCGTGGAAACACGAGGTTCGGTGTCAGCAGTTTACGCTAGCCGCCTGAACTGGAGCGGGCAAAGTTCGTACAATCGCCAACTCAGCTTTTAGGGCCGTGTGCACTGTTGTTCGTGACGTTTGCTGGCTTAGCGTATCGCTTACTACGTGATCTCGTAACATCTCCCTCCCGAAGAGCAGCAACTATTTTTGGGCGAATCGCAAAAATGTTGCTGGGTTCTGTCGCGCCGGCTTGGTGGGTGCTGGTGTTGCGTAGGTGTGAACACGTTCTGGAAGCTCAGGAGTTATCTCCAGGTCCATATCTTTATTCCTGAGACACATCGCATATTTTCTATATAGTAAGATAATAACGAGTGCAAGTGCACTAAATAGCACAACATAAAATGGTATGGTAGTGTGATATAAGGAATCTGCCGGGACCTCGTTGAGATGTACTGCCGTCTGGGAAGCAATCTTATCTTGTATTACTCGAAGGTCATTGAGATTCAGTGATGAGAGTGTTACAGGAACTGGTGTTGCTGCATTCGTGACGACGTAATCGGAGATGTTCAATATCTTCATGGGCTGTCCTTCAATTTGGTCATTGGTGTTATATATGGTAGAATCTCTCGTCCGTATTGAGCATTGGGATGGGATGGTTATGAGATAGCTACCTTTCAGCATCTGATAGTCGTTGCGTTCACAGGTGAGTTGAACCTTCGTTGCCTCTGGAAATGTGGCTATGTAGTTACGATCATCTAACCTTTGAATGTCTTCCTTTACGACAGTCACAAATGTTGTTTTGCAGGACTCGCTCAGCCGTTGATGATGTAGGAGCTCCTGGATGCAGTCTGGATCTGATCTTAAATGTTGATTCAGTTTCTCGTGGCAAAGATATCGAGTGTTGTACTTCGGGCATTCAGCCTCAATGTACACGTAAAAGTTCTCATTGGTTGCTACTAGGGGATAAGGTGGAATGAGGACACGATTAGCTCTATTGGGTGCTATAGGAAGCTTATATAGTTGGTATGCATGGGATGATATTATCGGTACTTTAAAGACTATAACTATTTGTTTAGCTGAATAAAATGACCCTGTTTTTATTACGTCATAATATTCTCTGAGTTCAAGGTCTAGCAATTGATCTTTATCATAAAATTGTTCTAGTTCATTTAGCATCTTTCTTAACGTATCTACTCCTATCATTGAATGATGTGTAGTTGCGGTTCGCGTAAATGCTATAATATCCTCTATTCGTTGTAACTCATGAGATAAATCATCTATGTTATCTGTAATAATAGTAAGAAGCTGCGCTAGTTTAGCATATTTTATTAAACTATGTTGAATATAGGCGTCTGTATCTAAAAGTAAATGTAATGTATCGTTAATTTTAATCTGGTTTTGTACAATACTTGAGATGATACTCGTATGGTGTGTCATCCATTCCTTACTAAGACTAATATGCTTATTAACTTGAGATGAGATTTTATCTTGATTATCCTTGAGATTTTTTATGGCATTACTATATTTAATAGCGTCGGTGTAATCTAAATTTCCCGTTAAAGATTTAATTACAGATCCAAATCCGTCTACAAGACCTCGCTTCGATCGATGAGGCTCTAAGCTTCCTAACTGGTAAGATACTTTATCTAATTTAGAACTGAGATAATTGATCTGTATTTCAAACAATATATGAGTGTCGTTAGGTAACTTATTCTCTAATTCTATAATTTGCCCTTTAACTATGTTAATCTTATTATGTATATCGGTTAGTTCTATGTATTGCAGGAAGCTGTGGTAGTGTGTCACAAGGTTCATGGGTCCAAGTTTAAACGGTAAGAGTCCCGGTCCGTCATCCAAACTCTCAAGTCTTATCTCGTGCGCCAGTCCCAGGGTCATCGTCAGAGTCAGCGTTATCCTGTAACAATTTGGCGCTTTTTGGTACACGTTTGAGTCTAGACTTAGCAATAGGGCCTCGTTTCTTTGAAGTGTAGATATGTATAGGCAAATCAGCTAAGACGTTATCCTGCGTGTATCGTGGGGCTATCTTTTGTCGGCTCGCTAAAGGATTAGAAATAAATACCTGTTGTTGTGGCTGGTACTCCTGCTCTGGTTCGCGAGTTTTATTGTGTCTTTCGATGAGAGCGGTACGGTTAGCTAAGCTTGAGTCGTTAATTAGTTCATAAACTGTCTTCATTTGGTCTCGGTGAGTATGAATGTATTGTTGCATTAAATGTCCAGTTATGTCTATGTCTGTTGGGTCTCTAGGGTCAAGATGTCCATTTATAATGTCAAATGGTCTACATTTAGTGAAGCTGTGTACTGAACTATTGTATGCTATTATTGCATAAGGCATAAGGTTCACGATTGCCTCGTCTTTATTCTGAAGCCGCAGTATCCTTAGATGCTCTAAGATGGTGGAATGAAATCTTTCGATATTGCCGTTATCGTTGGGTGCGTTCGCGAGTGTTTTATGATGGGTGATCTTATGGACTCTAGTGAATTCCGCGAACATCTGGTTTGTGAATTCGGTACCTTGGTCAGTAATTATAGTTAGTGGTAACCCATGATGTGTAGAATATTTTAATATGGCTTGGATGACACTAAGAGCAGTACCATCTCTTAGATGGTAGGCCTGTCCATATTTGGAGAACACGTCGATGAAAGTGACGTACTTTTCACTTTGAACGGTAAAAAGGTCCATGTGAACGACTTCAAAAGGCTTACTAGCAGGAGGTACAATATTAAATTGTTGTCGTATAGGGTGTCTATCGTATTTAGCTTGCCCGCAGATGGTGCACTCATTGATGAACTTAGTAACATGTTCTTTCATTTTCGGCCAATAGTATTTATGGGATAATGATATATAGCATTCGTTAATTCCTCTATGATTGGTTTTCCCTTCATGGTAATGTCTGATGATATCCTGCTGCCGAAGGTACTCCCTAACATTTTCTAGTTCAGTTTTGGCAATAACAAGGTTCATAGCTGAATTTTTAAACTTTTCTTGTAATATAGGAACTATTTTATACATGCCTAATGGAGGTGTTATTAAAAGAGCAGTTTTTACTTTCGGGTTTACGTATTCTTTGATTAAATTTACTACATCATTCTCTAAATTAAGTTCTGATAGTTGGGCTGATATACGCGTGTGAGTATCAAATGGCTTTGTTACGGTTGCTCGTTTCTTAATATCGCCTACGATCGTAAGACATAACTGACGGTGAAATTTGTTTAATGGATCGTCTGTTATGGGGACCTCAAGTATGGGGTTCTCCTGGTCAGTATGAATAGTGTTAGTGTCAGAGTTATTTCCTAAAGTAGGGGGTCGTTCCGAAGGGTTCACAGACATAGAGTTAGTCTCTTCGTTGTGGATTTCGATTCGAGAAAGGGCATCCGCGTTCGTATTGGCTTTTCCTGTCTTATAGATTATAGTGTAGTTGTATTCACTTAACTTAAGACGCCATCTCGTAAGTCTAGAGTTCGGCTCCTTTAAGTTCATGAGCCACTGGAGAGGTTTATGGTCAGTGATCACTTTAAACTTTCGCCCAAACAGGTAGGGTCGGAAATACTTCGTAGCCCAAACTATAGCCAACAATTCCTTTTCAATTGTGCTATAGTTTACCTCACTGTCGTTAAGTGTGCGAGAGGCAAACGCGATTGGCTTATCCGAACCTATTGGCCCTTGTGATAGAATGGCGCCGATGGCAAGGTTTGACGCGTCAGTTGTCAAGTTAAATTCACGAGTAAAGTCAGGGTATTGTAGTATAGGATCGTTAGTAAGAAGTCTTTTGCATTTTTCAAAGCAGGTGATATAATTAGAATCTAAAGTTATTGATTTACTTTTCTTTAGACATTGTGTTAAGGGTTTTGTGATTTTAGCAAAGTCCGGAATGAATTTACGGTAATAGCCAAGTAAACCTAAAAATTGTTTAATTTGTTTTGTGGTTTTTGGTAGCGGGTACTTTTCAATGGCCTTGATCTTATCTGGGTTTGGTTTAATACCGTCCCTACTTATGACATGTCCAAGATATGCCGTTTCTAATTTCAAGAACTCAGACTTATCCATTTGGATCTTGAAATTAGATTCTCTAAGTCTGTGGAACACTTTCTCGAGGTTGATCATATGTTCTTGGAGGCTGGTGCTGAAGACAATAATGTCATCAAGGTAAACCAGGCAGATGACATTTTGTAACCCTCTCAGGACATTATCCATCACCCTCTGGAAGGTAGATGGAGAATTCTTGAGACCCATGGGCATCCTAAGAAATTCGAAGTGTCCATGTTCTACATTGAATGCTGTTTTATGAATGTCATCAGGGTTCATTTGTACCTGGTAGAATCCACTAGCCAGGTCCAAGGTGGTGAAGTATTGACACTTCCCTAGCTTATCAAGGACATCAGATATGTTGGGGATAGGATATTTGTCGTCAATCTTATCTTATCTTAGTGGGGCCTGCCGAGGTTTCCCTCTCGCAGTAACACCTCGACCCATCGGGATCTTTTGTGCAACCCCATCCTTTCACTCTTCCTCCTCTGTAAAGATAGAGGCCATAAGTTTGGCAACATCCTTAAGAGCGAAGAGCCTGAAGTCCTCCGGTTTCGGATAGGCCGACCCCAGGAGTCCCATTCTTTTCCTAGCCAGAGAGTCGCAGTCACACAGTAGGTGCTGCATCGACTCCGTTTCCTCTCCACACGCCCTACACAAACTATTTGTTGAAAGGTGCATTCTATGAAGCATTTGTTTTGTGGCATAGTGCCCTGTCAAGGCACCGATGGTTAGTCGGGCCTGCCGTCTACCGCCTCCACATATGAACTTACTCCGTCCTAAGGCGTTTTCGCCAAGGAAGGATTTGGAGTGTTTCATACCCGGCTGCTCTTTCCATTCAATGCCGTGCCTGTTTTTGTCGTCAATAGTCTTTTCATTAAGTTTCCTGAAGTCAATTACCAAACGCCATTTTTGTCTACCTGACGCGTCAGCTTTTTTAGGTACTATCCAAATCGGTGAGCTCCAGGCAGAGTCTGAAGGTCGTATAATTCCCTGTTCTAACATCTTCGCGATTTGTTCCCGGACCTCGTCACGATGTACAAACGGATATCGGTAACTCTTTGTGTATATAGGCATTTCATCAGTGGTTCTAATAGAATGTTTAATTTTGTTACTAAAAGTTAGCGGTTCGCCATCTAAATAAAATATGTCACAATATTGAGAGCAAAGTTGTTTAAGATTCGCTTTCTCTTCCGGGTTTAGATGGTCAGTCCTAAGCTTAGAAATTACATCATTGACGCGTGAGTTATTACTTTGTTCGGTGCACGCGTACTTAACATCAAACGACTCGGTATTAAATAGTTCTGCGGCCGCGGGGCGATCTAGTGAAAATATGACGTCATTGTTCGTTGGGTTCGTCACCTCTATGATGCCGCGACTATTTTCTATGTTGGTGACGCATTCTGAAATAATGCAGTTACACACAACTTGTTCGTTAACTATGACATCGCCGTCTAACGCATTTATAGGTAATCTTACCAACTTAGAAGATTTAGCTGGTATCATGTCTTCATAGAGGTTAATGTTTCGCGAATTATACATCCTAATAGGGTTTGTAGTAGTCTGAGTTTTCAGAACGTTATCTTTTAAATTTATAGTAGCTTCCCATTGCGTCAACAGGTCAAGTCCAATAAGTCCGTCAAAATAGTCGTGGAATTTATATATGTAAAATTTTATACTACTTTCATCCTTAAGTTCTTTAAAACAGGATATCGTTATTGAGTGACTACTTCTACTGGTTCCATGTATGTTAGACACTTCAAATGGATCGTAATCTAAGTTTATATTAGGATAAAAGTTATTTACAGCATTCGGGCTCAAGAAAGATTGGTTGGCCCCAGTGTCGATTAATAATTTTAAAGGTGGATCAGCAATGAGAATAAATGGAAGCTGTCTTTGTGTTTGAAGATTAACTTCTATTTTGAGCTTTTTGAGTTCCTGACCAACTGAAAATCCTGATCATCATTTTTAGAGGATGTAGAAGGCTGAGCCTGTTCTTCTACTTGCCCATACCATACTTCTGGTTGTGGCGGCTCCTCATATTGGCATGGGATTGATTCATCATATTCGTAGTTGTTGTATGAGTCATTCACAGCAAAGTAAGAGTCATTGTCATAGCAGTCATTATAATAGTAATTAGAATAACCGTCATATGGAGTACACTCATTCACATTTATGTCGCGAGTCTTAAAGTAATTCGATGGTTGTGGGTTACCATGCTTCGTCCAATCGTGCCCTGATGGTGGCAGAACTCGAGGTGCAAAGTGGCTAACACCACTCATAGGTTTCGGGGCATTATTATTATAATTAAAATTAGGTTTCTGTTGCATCCTAAACATATTACTTTGCGGGTTGTAATTAGTAGGGCGCGCACTGAACATTTGTTGAGTGCGCGTGGGCATACGCATAGGAGGCGGTGGCATGTATTGTTGGAATTGAGGTTTTGGTTGGAAGCTGTTAGTAAAACGAGGAGGTGGAGCTTGGGTGCTTGGTAGTTTCATAGGGAAGGTGAATGGTCGTTGCACAGCAAAAGCATTAGGCATTGGCATATGTACGGGAGGTCTATAATTAGACGCGTTCTGTACTGTTTTAGGTAAAGCTTCGTTTCGATTCTGCAGATACATAGTATTAAGCTCTTCCTGTACGTATTCCAATGCTTTTTCTATCGAATCCGGGCGCATGCACCTTATGCGAGATCCTAGAGGCTCCTTAAGTCCGCGGACAAACGATTGCATTGTAAGTTTTTTATATAAGTTGCGTTTTGCCTCAATAGTGGTCTGTATAGTCTCGTGTAAGGTAACGTACGTCATGATCGTGGAGAATAAAGTTTGACATTTATCGTAAAATTCTTGGGGGGTGTTGCTCCCTTGGGTTTGAACAGCTAGGTCGTTGTAGAGGGTGGATTCGTCCCGTTGATCAGTAAAATTATTTATTAGAACGCTTCTAATGCCACACCAACTCTCAGGAATTCCATTGGAATTAATAGTTCTAGCTGCGGGTCCCGTGATTTTATTGAGTATCCCGTTCACTAGAAATAGTTTGCCTAAAGCGTCTGTTTGTTCATCATAAGACTCTACTATTTGATCACATAGCCTTATAAATCTAGTCAGTACGTTAGGGTTGCCATCAAATTCTGGCAACAGGCGTAGAGCCTTGAGGATCATATCAGGGTCAGCGGGCAAAGCCATTGAGCTTACTTCACTGACTGTACTAAAACTATAACAACTTTCGTTATCACTATTAATATTTCTACTTCTATCGACAATAGTACGGGTAACCCTAGTACTTCTAATAGCCTTAGGGCCCCTGTTACTTCTTGGGTGGAAAATTTTGAATGATTATAGTAACTACAGGATAAAATTATTAACAAAAGTATAAATCTAGGAATTAAAATTAGGACTAAAAGTAGGAGTAAGGGGAGAGCAACACTAGAGAAAATTCAGTGGTGTACTTACATGAACATCATATGTCTCGGTTTCTTTGATCCTGCTATCGATGTCTGGATACTCCGGTTCAGGCTCGTTCGTTGTGCAGAACTCCCGGTGAGGACTTGAAAGTCTATTAGATACGACGGTTACGATTACGGAGAAAAGTCTGTACGCGCACTAACCCGGGAATCCTACCGACTGCGCCAATTACGTTAGCCACGACCGGAGAGTTCAAAAAAAACCGATTTATTTTATAATATATTTAATTCTGATATTAGAATTACAATAGAAAAAGAATTATAACTAATAATAAAATCTAAGTGTCGACCCGATCGATGTATGTACCGAAGTGACGACGGTGTCCGGTCACGTAGGCCGCTGCGTGGAAACACGAGGTTCGGTGTCAGCAGTTTACGCTAGCCGCCTGAACTGGAGCGGGCAAAGTTCGTACAATCGCCAACTCAGCTTTTAGGGCCGTGTGCACTGTTGTTCGTGACGTTTGCTGGCTTAGCGTATCGCTTACTACGTGATCTCGTAACAAGATAGACATATTATATTATATATTTATGTAAGGCATTCCTATTTTTATATTATTACGCAGCTCAGACAAACTGACAAACATGGGCATACAACATTTAACACCACTCTTTTTTTCCTTAAGTGCAGTCCCACACCTGGGCAAAGTCATTTCATGTATCTCTTTCTTGAGCCAGTACCTATCTTTATACTCGGTATGATATGCATTTGCTTATCATACCGAGTAATTTATGTAAATTTTATGTATGTTAAGTTATTTATTTAAATTTTATGTTTTTATTTATCTATGTATGTATATGTAAATTTTACATACATACATACATACCTCACGAACTTCTCCCAAAAAGAGTTAAACAGAGCATCAAAATCACCAATTTTGAGTAAATTCACCGTTAGTGACCTCGAACCCACATTAAGCCTAATAAAAGTAGGACTCCAAGGTGGAATAGATAGCATCAATGATAGGTTTCTAGCCAATCGCCTGATGTGTGAGCATCTTGGAACCCTTGTCCCTTAGTCAACTCTTAAGACTAACACGGGAAGTTAGGCAGCTGACACATTATTTTCACGTCACACGCCAGCATGGCATCATTATCATCATCAGCCTAGTCCACAGCTGGACATAGGCCTCCCCAGCATGACATCAGTGTTTTAGGTCTATTGTAATTACTAACAGTCTGTGGAATTATTCTGAAATAAATACTTACTATTATTATTGTTATAAAACAAAAGAAGTATTAAAATGTAATATTTCCCATCGATAATATAAATCATACGTGTTGACTCAAATCCAACGTCAATACGAAGACAGTATCATTGGCACTTAGTAAATCAATGTGTCAAAACAATATAACCATTGGAGGTGGAAATCCATTATTTATGCCTTGTCTTATTAGCCCGTAACAGTCAATAGTTATTGGATTACAGCGTGAAGTGATAAATCCAGAGATTGTATACCAACATTGTTATGTTTATAATAACAGACGACCCACGGGCCTGAGTCATAGCTTTCCTAGGACATTTTGGAAGACATAAGTCTACCTATTATTACTTTTCTGTAGGTCTGTGTTTTGTTTTAGTGATGCCTTTGGGTTTAACTAAGTAAAATACTTGGCGCATATACTGGGATAGAACCGACCCCGGAACGACAATGAAAAATTTTAACTGTTCACGTATTTTCGTTTTCGTCAAAGTGATCGAATGGCGAATGAAACTGGCACTAGTCTACTTTTTTTTACAAGACTTTCTTTCGAATCCTCCTATTATATTTGACCTAAGAAGCAAGTTCGTTCATGTTCATCAGTGGATATATCGAAATATCTTCTTGGGCACATTTACAAGTACCTACAGTGCGAATGTAATATTGTAAATACATGAAAGTATTTAATCAATAAATTATATATATTCTTCCATTTCAGCTACATACTGCTATTCCGTTAAAATTATCGAGTGCTTTTTGTACGCTATTAGCTAGTATTGTTTCATAAACGTTTTGAAATACTAATTTGATCCAGACAATTGCGAAACAAAACGAAAGGTTACATTGAAATGATTACAAAGCGATTCCGCTCGTCACTTCTTCAAAATATTCTTTTATCACTATCATTCGGGTTGTAGTGTGGTTTCGCCGACGCCTACGCTCCCATTGTTGCGATAAGTTCAATTTAAATATTGCTAGATTTGAAAGATCGTGTGAAATTACACTCAAAACTGGCATTACTTCATTGACACACTTTGTACCTGTTGGTATCTGGTGTTACGATTGCGTTCCTCAAGCTAATTATAATCTACCGGCATTTTGTAACGGTTTTTAAAGAATTATTTACTTACACAAAATAACATTACCATTAACTGCTATATCTGCTACTTTCCTACCTGAGACTATTATTATGTTTAAGTAGGTTTATTTATATATATGGTATTAATATGTTTATCATTATTATCATTTTCATTATTATTACTTTGCTTCAATTATAAAATACACATTTTTTCTAGTATGTTTTCACAATTTCACCTCTGATCTTAAAAGTTTATTAGTTCTCTCCATCCGACTGGTTGTCTGGAAGGAATCGCTTGAAAGCAATAAGACCGCCAAATTGTAACTTTGTAATTATTACTATTTTTTCTTTTGTTTATGTTTATGTTTTTTAGTGTTGCAATAAAAATATTATCTATCTATCTATCTAACATTTAATTTTCTTAATTTAATCAGTGCAACAAAAGCTCTTTTACAAAAATAGAGTTATAAATCCCGATCCGATCCGAAACCCTCGGAAAGTCTAGTTGGGAAGGGGGACATGCTTACGTGAAGCCATTCCCTCTAGCAACCCTCTGACGGTGCTTTGATCAAACGGCTTGAGGAGCTCTTCCGTTCTTTGGAAGGCAGGTAAAGCCCGGCTACAATAGCAGTCGTTAACAACCACCAATAACCACCACCAATAACAGCCACCACCATAAACCACCACACGCGGGCGTGGTGGTTTATGGCCGTTCTCGCTATCCATCCACAGCAAAGGCTCGTGCCCCAGCAGTGGGGACATAAATTGAGCTAGTGACGCGTGTATGATGTGTACGCTCGTTTAAAAATAACAGCCAACAATTAACGTGCCTTCCGAAGCACATACTCAGTAGCTCAAGGTATTTGCACCATCTCCTCAGCCCAGCTCCTGAGAGGCAAGCTATTGAACTCAAGTACGCCTAGGTGTAGTACACTAACCACTCCCACGCATCAGAATTCATTAACAGCGATTAACTTGTAAGAGTGGGCCGCGGTCGCCACAATCGCCTTTGTCTTTCGATAGGCCCATTCCTGAGGCGGAAGTGGCTTGATTGTGCGCAAACCGCTTGTCAACGGCCTGAGTTGCATCTTCATTCTTCGCTAGATGAGATGAATAATGCAGGAGTTTTCGTCAATCATAATTGTGAAGCTTCGTATAGTGTGCAGCGTAAGTTTAAACCATCCTAACTAATAATATAAATGCGAAAGTGGTGTTTGTTTGTTGTTTGATACGCTTTCACCTGTAAACTATTCAGCCGATCATCATGAATTTTCAACACATATTCTCAAGAGTATAATCAAAGACAGGATACTTTATACATACAGGTAAACTATTTAACGAATTGTTTGTTTTATGGTCATAGAAACTGTCAAATTGGTACGAAGTCCGCCGGGTCAGCTAGTAAAATATGTTAACCTGACGTAGTAGGTGTGAGGCGATGGAGTAGAAAAATATTTTGTTCAATTGTTTCTTATTTTGGAAGCCAGATCAAAATTAAAAAAAAAATACTTCGTACGTTATCTCCTTGGTTGCCATGCTTCGAAATAAACAGTTCATTTAATTTAAAAAAAACACAACAGATATATTGAGGCTTTAAAGTAATTTATTAATTCTAGCAAAGCTATTATGACACGGCACCTAAGTGGCGAGCGACATCCATGCTGACTGTACTAGCGCGTAGCTGATAGGAGTTGAAAAAATTATGTGATAAATAATTATAAATACCTACATTCTTAATTGCACAAGGAAATAACATTAAAACACACGTTACACACGCCATAAATAAAGCCGAGCTTATCTCTAGTTGAGGTCTCTTCAAGTCAACCCAAGCTGTGCTAGGTTGATGAATGGAATTCTACGGGACTAATAATACTGTACTATATCTATATTTAAATTAATTTATAATATGGTTCAGCCCAAGAAATAGGCGCGATTCATCCAGCAGTCAGAAAAAACCAGGTACCTAATCATCTTCCGCTTCTGAAACAAGTTCTTTAAACTACAATCCATTCTATTGGAACATGAATAACGGCAATCCTTATTGTACTGTCGTATGTCAAGGAACATTATTATTATCTTGGAAGCATTATGAATACCGTGGCTCCGAAATCCCAAGAGAAAGTCCTAGATGCAGTAACAAATTGGCGCGACGCGCGGGTTGCGGGGTCGCGCGCGCGGCCTGCGCGTGAGTGGACGCCGCGCTGGGAACGCGCAAGAAGAGGCAACTGCATTTAGACGTGAAATAAAAACTGATTTAGCATGTAAGGGTGGTATACTTAATATTTTTAAGTAATTGCAAACCTGTATATTATAGCATAATTTGGTAACGGCATATACTTTTGTAATTGTTCGATACTTCTATAATTAAAGCTGTGCAGTTCCTTGCGCCCGTTCTTCTGCACAGCTAAAAGACGTCCTGAATGGGTGGTGGATAAAATATTTTGAGACGATTCAAAAGCGCTTATCTTATAAGTTTACATAAATAAAGATTAATCAAATTTAATTTAATTTTATACGGGCATTCGATATCTGGCTACCAAATATTCAAAGCAAGCAAGTAAGTACCTATTTAGATAAGTCAACGCTTAAAGGAAGTGTACTAAGTATGGAATAGGTATGTTTCCAATATGGACCAATGCATTATTATTGGGAAATAATTTATTTGCATTACAAAATAAATATTTGGTCAGCAAAATTATTATTGGGTCAGCAGAATTATACAATAAGCATAAGAAATCTTTACTGTTGGTTAGGTTAAGTTAAAAAAAAATCTGAGCAAAGCGCCGCGTAGCGAGGACCAATCACGGAAGTGGGAAGCGACATAAGACTGCTGTTCAAAATGATATAAGTTGCAGACTGATTCAGAAATATTTGCTGACCATAAGTTACGCATCAGGTACACTTCATTTAAATTACGTATACTATTGATAAAGAGGTAAACTTTATGACTATGTTTGTTTGTAACAAAAAACAAACAGTATTTGCGGAGTGAAATATCTGGAACTACTGGTCCAATTCCTAAAATTCTTTCACTGATAACATTGTACATTTGTTGCAGGTATATATATACATTTTATTTAATAAGAAAGATTTTTTAAAGTTGGGAATCATGTTATTGTATTTCGTATCAATACGAACTCCACGTGGATGAAGTCGAGTGCTAGTAGTGTATATTTTGTTCGTTTTGTTCGTTTTGTTTGTTGTTCGTTGACCTGTGGGAGACATTTTATTAGAATGGACCTTATATTATCTAACTACTTACTCCGAACATCTCATCTCGAAACTCATTAACTGAGTTTTATATGATAGACAAATTATAGACGCAAATAAATGATACATTAAAAATATCGCAAAGCATATATAATTACCATAAGTAAACAAAGCGCACTGTATTCTGTTGATCAGTATGATATCCATATTTAATTTTGCTGGAATATAATAAACCACATGCGCCATGACCAAAAGTCCCGTGACGAAAAGGTCATTTGACGCAAACTCTCTCTTCAACAAAAAATGGCGCATGCAACTGTACCGAAATATCTATCGGTACACAACAAAAACATTGTTTTAATCCCGTTAATAATAAATATTGTAAATGCAGTTACAATATTATTTACTGTGTTCTGCGTGTGCGCAGCGGCCCAGCGTGCATGCCCGCGACAGTACCCACCATCCGTCTTGTTTAGCTGAATTTGACTTCATAATTGTGTGGCCTCGATGCGGGGTTAATAATGCAAGCACTGCATACATGTTTACTACTAAGATTTTAATAGTGATATTGTTAGTGTATTTGAGAACCGTACTACTGATAACTGGTAAATAAACTTTTTAGAGTTCAACATCCCACGGCTTGCTAATAGGCTAATAGCACATGCCCCCATGTATATCCCATCTCTGACAATAATATTTTTTATTTTATTTTGTTTTATTAATTTTTGATGTCTAACATCTTTCCGCTCGCTTTCTATATATATAATTTGTGGGAGTGATTTTGTGAAATGTGACGGAAGTAGGTGTAACAGTGTGACAGGAAGACGGGAAAGCGCCATTTTATAACTTTAAAATCGTTGTTATGAACATGACATATTATTATTATATGTGACATATTGTGTCATTTGACTATCAAAGGTCATTTTGATATGTCTTGAATATTTTGTTGTATGTTTTGAATGAGTATTTAGTGAATTTATTTTATAGTTCTAAAATGATGTAATACCTGACCCATTTTTTTTCGGAATATAATGTTAAAATTACTTATTACTAAGGTGAGATGTCAAATGTGTATCATATGCGACTACTGTAAGGCTCGCTGGTTTTTTTTAAATCTTTATTTATTTTGGGAGTTTTAAACCGTAATTTACTAGATACAATTTCCTTCTAATCGGAACTCAGTAATGTTGGACATAGATGCTTGGCGGCAGGAAAAGCAAAATCTGCTAACCTACTACACTGGCCCAATGTGGTTAAGTAGGTTATATCGGGGTGGTAGGTATCTATGAAGAGGGCTCCTGACGGGAGCCCTCTTCATAGCCCTACCAGTAACTAATTCTAGTGTTACTGTGAGTGAGCAAACGGGAGGCGCCACATGCTCATCAGTCGTGAGCCGTAAATCAATCAGTCAGTATAGTTTCGCTTTAAATCAAGCCTTCGCCAATCTAGCTCTAAATCAAGATCTGTTTGAACGTGATTTGAATGGAAAATGGGACTATTGTATATGACCTAGTTGATAGAACTTTGATATTGATAATCCATTAAAGGCTTTTTTAAAAGATGATTAATAATACGCTGTTAACACATTGATAAAGGTCCCGTTACGCGGAAAGTGAATAAGCTTGTGTTAGATTTGGGTTCATGTCAAATAACGGAGCTATGAGGATTGAACCCGAGCATCTGTCCACTCTACTACCGACGCTTACAGATACAGAGACAGTAATAATAATAGCTCGATGAGGCAAACTAGCGCTTTCGGATTGCAATCCAGCAAGTTAAGCTACTTTTGCAATGTTCTATTTCCGGATGGGTGACCATAATTAAAATAACTCAAAATTCTTCGTTCTTTGAAAGGTGCGTTAAGCCATTGGTATTGGTTGATATTGTTTGTTATAAGAACCTTCAATCGAAGGGAACAATTAAAAAATTTGACAGGACATTTTCTTTATCATCGTTAAAACTTTCCAACAAGCTATCTGGACATATGTCGTTGAGGCGACGAAGGATATAGATAGTATTTGAGACAAGACCAAATGTTGGAAGCACATTTGGCTGTATCAACTGCTACGTGTAGCCGAAGATAGGCTGCGTCACGACTGGAAGTCGCCTAATCTAGGCACTTTGTGATGCCACAGTTAATGTATGCAGCTAGTGTTAAAACTTTATGATAAGAAGGACATTTTGCATTTACCTGACTTAGTTGAAAAATCGTTTATTCATAATTTTGGATAGTAAAGCAACGCAAAAGTTCATATTGTTATATTGTTTTCTAAAGTTTACGCGAACACTACACATTGAAATGAAACAACTTTTACGGATCTGCTCGCGTTTATTTTGTACATTAGTTTTTAATTAATGTTTTTCCTGACGTTTCGAACCCTGCAAAGGCGCGAGTAAATCCGTAAAACTTGAATTTTAATAATATTTCAATTCGTATTAATGAATTATTTAACTTAATTTCGTTGGGTTTTCTCTTATCTATGGCTGGTATAATATTAAGCTATAGACTGACCGAACCGTATCATCGTAACGTACCATTCGCGGTGAGCTTGATACGTCATTGGTGACTGACCGACAGCAGGGCTAACATGTTACGTTACGGCTAAATGCTCCGGTCAGTCTCAAGCATAACATCTACACTTGAAACCACAAACAACTGAAACAACACTAAACTATTTGTCGGTCGTCTCAATGTTAATAAGTGAAATCCTAGTAGATAATGAAGATATCTATGGCGTTAGTAAATGTTGTCTTAGTTTCATGCTTATTTTGCATGACACCGAATCCAATCAGATCCGAACCCCTCGGAGAATCTAGTAGAGAACGGGGACACGCTCTAGTGCGTTGTTCCGTTCTCTCTAGAAAACCTAATCGGCAAAATCTCTCCAACAAAACAAAAATGACACCGAACGGATTTTTCCCAGATAATGTTAGGGGGCGCAGAGCAAAAAATGCCGAAAGTGCAGTCACGGTTAAGTTGATATAATTGAAAATACTATCGTATTATATAAACAAAATATATATTTAGTATCAAAGGGAACGTGTTTACAATAAGTCCGATCCATAAATTCATAACACGCTATAGTTTTTTCTACAATATCATTTAAAGTTGGGCAAAAATCATGAAAACGAGTGGCGAGCGGCGTTTACTTGATTTCTTCTAGTTAATCTAAATTATTGTACCTCTGATTTTGTCTAAACAATCACCAATGGCTAAACTACAAATCCTCCGTCTCACATTTTCAATTTATAAAGCGGTTATTTAAATTATTTTTTTTTCAAATAAACACATTAAATTATGGCCGCGCGGCATCAAATAAATATGGACGAAGACATCTATATACATATAATGAATTGTCCTAGGTTAATTGAGTGACGTAACCAGCCACTAAGAAAGGATTTTACGGAAATCACACCCTAAAGGGGTCAGAGTACAGTAATTGGGGGTGAAAGTTTGTATGAAAGTCCGTCAGTTTTGAAGTTAAATACATGAAAATTGGTATTTGGGTTCTTGAAAAGAAAATGACCTGTCTTAGGAATTTTGTTTATTTTTTTAAATGAGTAAAAAAGGGAAAAAGGATTTTTTGGGGAAATCGTTATTTTTAAAGTAATAACTATCAAAATGAATATTTTAATAGATCTTTAGATTTTTACAAACAAAAATAAAGAATTATGTTTTTAGCATTTTTAGAAAAACCTCCCCTAGAGAGGAAAGTTTGTATGAAAATCTGTCATTCCTTAAATTTCGGTATTTGGCTTGGTTAGAAATTACGAAGAGTTTCAGGATTTTTTGAAAACGATCCCTTAAGTAGGGGATGACAATTAGCACAGGAGGTTTCAGAACGGACCAAAATTCGTTACAAAGAGTGATCTTTATTACGCAGTTTGTGTTACACTTTTTACTAATTCTAGCTCGCGTGGATGGGCTTTTTAATGACTCAAAATGAAAAACTTAATGTTGAAATGACGTGACATGTTTAGTTGTCTAACCCTTATTAATTATACCCTTATGATATTTACCTTTAATAAGTTTGGCTTTTATTACAAACAAACACAAGTCATATAGGCCACGTGAGCAAAGCCGCGAACAAAAAGCTAGTTTCAAATAAAATTTGACACTTGTTATCTACGGACGGCGGCGCACCATTAAGAACGATAAATATGACAGAAGTAGATATTATCTTTTAATCTCCAACAAAAAAATCGACACTGAACAGGTTTTTGACAAATTAATGTTGAGACCGACAAGTATGTCAGTAGTCGATATCTCTTTTTAAGCTTTTTAAGCAGTTTAATGTTTTCATTGTGTTATGTATACTGTTCACGATGAGGGTCAAACTATACCTTTACTTCTTGTTATTAACTATGTTTGCGAGGAGCCAAGGTCCGGCCATCAATCGCGGCCGTCCGCGAGTGTTCGCGCCGCGCCGCACGAGCGCTTGCGGTACCACCGATTGCATCTAATGTGGAATATTAATTCTGGGTGCATGTACTTTATAGACGCTAAGGGCTATCTGTAGTAACGCTTTATCTTTAACCACTTCTTAGGAGGAAATGCTAGAGGGATTTTTTACACAGTATGCGTATATTGTATCGGAAACCTTGAGGATCGAAGAAATCTTCTTAAAAGTAAAAACATTTTTTCTTCATCATTTTGGGTAGTATCCTATTAAAGTAACTTTAACAACAATGTTAAGATAGCTCGTTTACGGGTTCCGGTCAGGATTCCGGGTGGAGAGCGCTTCCGCCTTCGTCCTTATCGAAACTTACCAAGCAAGATAAAGAAAGGCCAAGCTACCCAATTGTGGAATATTAAAAAAAAATTTAAATGTGTTCAATATTTTCTTTTTAATTTTTTTTTCTTCAATGTAGTAAGATAAGTTATGTTTCTTGTTATCATTTTTAACCCTTATATTAAATTTTATATATTAGAAGGCACTTGAAGCCGTAGGTCCCGTTACTTGTTACATGGTAGTTTTTTAGAAACAGTTGACCAGGATAGTGGGTTATGGCCTCATCGCTCTATGTGCTACTTGTTTATATGGAAAAGCTTAAGCCCAGTAGTGGGACGTTTCTAGGTTCACGACAAAGATTACTTTACTAGCTAAAATACAAATTAAACACGATCAGATCGCTACATTGTGTTCATTCCAGATGTGCTACTTGTTATGTGGGAAAGCCTAAGCCCAGCAGTGGGACGTTTCTATGTTCACGACAAAGATTACTTCACTAGCTAAAATACAAAATAAACCCGATCAGATCGCTATATAGAGTGCTTCTAACCCTAATTAAAGTTAGACCCAACGTGTGAACTAGATCCCGGCAGATTCGAGGAAGCCGCTTATAATGGCGTGTCGAGGTCCCATAGCCGTGAATTAATACGGCCCGGCTATCTTCATTGCGGCTGGCACCTTACACACACACATTAGCGGGTTGCAGTCACGAATTGTGTACAGAGCTGCGCGGGTGTGCCACGAATGGTTTTGGTGTGCCTTGGTTTAATTTTGTGAGTGTTTGAGTTGTTTTGTTATGTGGTGTCTTAGTATAATATAGGTACTTGTTTCTTATTTGTTATAACGTAATGAATATTGAATGCTGTAAAACAAGATATCTAAATCACCTCTTTTCTGAATTTTATGTTCATAGTAAACGCTGTCTTGATTAAAACATGTCATTAAAAACGTTAAAACTTAGTGGTATCTTATTGTAATTGGTTCGGTTGGTGGTAGAGTTTTGATCAAAGTCCGCTGGCTAGCTAACGCTGGCAAGATAGCGGATCTTACTCTATAACCATAACAACGGCTAGTAGAACTGTAATGTTATGAGATTCTCATTGATTGATGAGTCTGGCTTGATGAGTCTGTAAACCAAATGGAGCAATAAAGATATATGATTATGATTATGATTATGATATTTTTGTAAGCTGTAAGTTAATCCAGCAAAAAATCTGACAGTACAAATATCTAATACTTATTCGGGTTAAACACTCCAATACTTGAACAAGTTTTGTCAGCTCTATATCGTTCCGTGATTGCACAGCCGCGGCATCCTCAGCCGCTGCATACAATCTACGGCCGATGAAATGCGCGCGAGTGCAATTTTCAAGTTATAAATAAAATAGCCACAATTACAGGTGCTAAAACGAACAATGGAATAGGGTCTTCAATTGTTCCCGCATCGTATGTGCTCACACGTCGGCAACTCAATGCATACTCAATATTACGAGGAAATTATGAATCAGTTTATAGATTGGATAATCAACGATAGATAAATATAAGATATAAAATAGTCTAGTTATATTAGCTTTACGATAACTTGTTATAAGTATGAAAGTGTATGAGAAAACATATAATTGAATTTGACTAACTTCTGCTCCGATTTTTTTTAAACAATTAAAATATTTCTTGTATGATTTTTGACTGAATCCACAATAAAAAATAAGTTGTGTTACATAAAAATTTAAAAAATTAAATTTACATAAAATTAGTTTAGACTAATGTCTATTGATAGATTCCATGGATCTATTTCCCATATTTTCAGATACTCCCATACAATCCTAGTTAAAAAAAACACTCTGTTTACATACACACATCCTCGATTTGGGACAAAGTAGTAGATTTTGGTCTGATTTCCCCGTATGAAATTAAATATTACACAGTTAACACTTAATTGATGTGTTAGTCTTTGATTTTGTTAATCTAACAAGTGTTGAAAAACATTTACACGAGCGGGATTCGAACCCGCGCCCAATGACATGCAAGGTCAGGCGCACTACCAACTATCCTATCGTAGCTCTGTCCAACCCGCCGACATTAATCAACACTATTTACTCTTCCTTTGTGAAGGAGCCTAGCTCAATGTCGACAACTACGTCATCAACATCCGATCTTCATATTTTTGCAGATATTACTACAGATACAGATATTACGACATTATGACGATATTTTGACGACCTCCGTAGCCGAGTGGCTTGCACGCCGGACTTTGGGCGGCGCTAACTCTGAGGTCCCGGGTTGGATTCCCGGTCAGGTCAATGTCGAAAACGAACTTTTCGATATTGTGTCGGGTCTGGGTGGTTGTGGTACCGTTGTTGTTTCTGATTTCCATGAAACGAGTGCTTTAGCTACTTACCAATGTATGTAACAATGTATGTGATGTTGTCTCATATTTTTTTTTATTTATTTATATTTATTATATATTTATATTACTGTAAGTTTCACAAACATACAAAATAAACAAATGCTCATTACTGTCAATGCGATATTTGTAACTGTATTAAGTGAAGTTCAACTTCAACGGGTCATCAATTACAATGGCACAACAGTTATTCCGATATAGTTGTAGCCAATTAGCCAGGGTAACGTCGACACAAACGTGCTCCAGCCGACAGATGCTGGGGCCTTACCATGCCCTCTTAAAACAGTATCACTGCAACGTTATTGCAAAACGAGACGCATGTATAAGCCGCTATTGCGTCTCGTTTTCACAACCGCAGCAACACCGCAGAGCTCCTGGAAACCTGGGCTGAGTCCAGCGATCCAGCCTAAATGTTAAGCAAGTAAGATAATTTTTTTGCTGTAGTCTTCGCGAACGAAGTCGCGGGCAACAACTAGTATATATATATATTTTTTGGAGAGAGTTCGCTGATTGCATCAGACGGCATTTTCAGCTTCACCGGGCTTGTTTGGGGGCGGCGAGAAACTTAAAGGGTTCCTCAAGCCGTGTGAAAGGAATCACCTTCGGAGGTTTCCTAGAGGGAACGGCATCACGCACTAGTGCGTGTCCCCGTGCCCTACTAGATTCTCCGAAGGGTTCGGATCGGATCGGGGAGCGGAACAACCTGAGGGCGCCTCAGGCTCGGACATCGGCTCGGGTTGACCGATTTCGGAATAGCTCGGAACAATCCAAGCGCAGTTCAAAATTCAAATTCAATTGCTCGAGCGCGTTTGTTTAGTGCTTACCCTCTGCGGTTTCCTCATTTTTTTCGAAAGTTCGAAGAGTCATCCTCACCCTGTCGTCAGTGATTGTCGATGCAAACACCACAGGGAGAGGCCCATAAACCAACACGCCGGCCCAGTGGGGTGCGGTGGTTGTTAACGACTGCTAATGCAGCCGGGACCAACGGCTTCAAGTCCTTTCCGAGGCACGGAGGACCGTGAGAGGTTGTCTATAGCAGTCTCCTTACTTTGTGGTTATGTTTCGTTATTTAACTTGCTCAACATTATGTATAATAACGAGTTATGTATTAAGATCACTTTCTGGGCACTCTTTATTTTGTGACGTAAATGTGCGGTCAAAATCGTAGTGTCAGCTCACTATAAATATATGTTTTTTTCTTAATTAACAGCTTGCGGATTTAGCCGGTGTCCAAGTTGTTGTATTAGTGGTAACTTGTTAAAAGAAAGTTATCTAATTTTAATATGTTGATTTCTATATTTTACATTTTGTTCTCAGTTACTTGTAATTTAAGATTTGTGTAAATAAAAACCAATTTATTTATTTATTTTCAACTTGTGTGTGTAAACATGACTTCACTTTTCCGCCAAGAACCCTACCCCATTTAATTACTATTGGTTGTTGCTGGGTGACAACAAAATGGATTAACATCATGATTGTTCCGTGCAGCGTGAAGGAATACAAATAGGGGTCGTTTCTACTATGCTAGCCATACATGAAGGTATGTATTACTTTACTAATCTGTGCGCTAGCCTGCCGAGCTGTTTCATAATCTCACGGAGCACATACAGCACTTATTTATTTAACAACTGAATATAAACTTTATTGATAAGTAAATAGAGGTGCTGTTGACGGCATTTGTTGCTTGGTTTAAAAGTGTTTTCGGTTGCCGTGGTGACCGAAATGTCGGTGAGGTGCAATAGTTGTATTTGAATGCACGACCACTCGAATTCCGACAGCGGATGGTTAGGAACTGTTCATGCTACCATTTGAAATTGAACTTTCGTAAAGTTTCTCAATTTTAATTTGTATGGTACCTACTTAGGTTATACAAATCCTTGCCGGAGGTAACACCGAAGAATAGCTTTGTTTAATAATATTAACGTACATGTAAACATAATCCATGACCATGGACATATTATAATTATAAATAAACGTGAATGGTGTAACATATAAGTGTTATATTTCAATGCGTAGTGCTGAAGTAAACCTTGGATAACAGTGTGATCGAGTGAAGTTATTAGTAAAGTTATATTTTGCCAACCGTCACCGCAACCAATGATAACGAGAGTATTTTTTTATATATATATATTTAAAAATACCAGTTTCGTAATTATGGAATAAAATTATAACTCATATCATAATTGGAGAGGCCTATGTCTAGCAGTGACATGACGGACATGTATAGGCTGATGAAGATATCATAATTATATTACATTTATGTTAATAGTTCAAAATAACCTTAGTACACGCTAATGTTACATCATAAACATTTTATATTTAAGCTAAACGATTAATCTTTAGAAATAAGGCAAAGAGATTTATTTTTTTACAGATACAGCCCAACGAAACACTAGCGCGGGAAGAGTAAAATCAAATCATCTGGACTACCTTGGTTGCGACCATCCGATCCCGCCTTAGCCTACCAGAAATAACGTTTAGGTACTATGCCATCTTGTGCCATTAGAACTAACACTGCACAACATACCTTCCTAACAAATCGACCTATTAACCCACTTAGTCCGACCGGGTGTTATAACACCTCTAAAAGTAATATATAGATGTACCCTTATCACCATCATCAGCCCATTTTATATCCCCACTGCTGGGGCAGCCTTCCCTATGGATGGATAGGGAGAATGGGCCATAAACCACCACGCGGACCCAGTGCGGATTGGTGGTTGTTAATGACTGCTAATGCAGCCGGGAGCAACGGCTTAACGTGCCTTCCGAAGCACGGAGGGGCTTGAGATGATAAACTTTTCGTTCTTCGTCACCCATCCGATGACCGGCCTTTGCGAAAAGTTGCTTAACCTCAGCACTCGCAGACGGGGCGCGTTGACCACTGCGCCACAATACACTATATTATGTGTATTGTGACTGCGCCATCAAACTCCTCGTACATATGTGACAAGTGACAATGTGATAAGATGTACCCTAATATGATACTTTTAAAGTTTCATTTACAAACACACACAAACGCCAGGTCCGACTAAATAAGGTGTTTATTAGCGTCAATTTGTTAGCCGGATCGTGCGTAGACGCACCCAATTACGGATTTTATCCTCACTAACTATTTTGAACTGAGAACGAATGGCGCATGCCGATGTTCATTCATCGCCTCAACCCGTATTTGGGAAGAGAGACATTAACAAGCGGATTGATGATTATGAGTCAATAAGCAAAGTGCCAGTTTGCTTCATTGCAAGATTCTGTCCAGAATACGATTGGATGGAGTCTAATTATTTTTTTTTGACAG
This sequence comes from Eudonia truncicolella, assembly GCA_949315975.1. Lineage (NCBI taxonomy): Eukaryota > Metazoa > Arthropoda > Insecta > Lepidoptera > Crambidae > Eudonia > Eudonia truncicolella. The sequence continues at coordinate 4,836,894 of OX438838.1, read as the reverse complement.
GCACTTATTGACGTCATAGTTTTAAAAGCTTTCAATGACGCAGGTCTTTGCCCAGCTGTGGGACAGTATATTATTATAAGATATCGCTTTTAATGATAATGCCGCCTATTGTACGACTCCTATTTATTTTATTTTGTACATGTCTCTTTTTTTATGTGTGCAATAAAGTATTTTAATCTATTCTATTCTATATAAGCTATTTTCTACTTACCTTTAATTGAAACCTACTGTATACACAAGAGATCATAACTGATTCCGAGACCTGTAATCTTATTAACAATTCAAATCCGAAATGTTAACAAAGTGGTTAATTAGCTGTTGCGGAATTGTTGGTCTATAAATCGTACATTGTGTTGCTCACACATGATTTAGATATATTGTAGGTTATTACACTCTATACACTAATTTCAAGCTAGGCCAGCCGCACTTTGGATGCGTTTTGGTACGAACTTTAACATACGATATTGAACGTACGAATTACGCCCACACTAATTGCGTTTTCTCAGTAGAAAAGTCAAAAGTGACAGTGACGTTTGACCGCACCGGTGACATACATTTTTCTATATCTGATGACGTTGATTAACAAGTTGGGATTGATTTCGGGCGTCGAAATTATACGCGCGTACACGCATGCGTGTATCGTGCGTATTCGTACGTATTCCAACTAGTCAAATTTGTATGTAAATACCGTACCTAATATCCTTAGGTGCGGTAAATGTTATTGATGCATAGCCCGGTTTTGTGATTACCAACTTGCATTTGGCAAGCATTGGTGATTATGGCAATACCCATCGACTGTAGCAATGACTTGATTTTAATTATGGAGGTCTTTGCCCAGCAGTGGGACAGTATATAAGCTAATTACTTACTTATGTTATATAACACTTTCTTCAAGTTGCAAGGAGTAATTCATTGTTTTTTTTATTGAATTTCCAATCAGACGTCCGAAATGAAAACAAACTAAGTACTGTCAATGTCAAAGTGTTGTTATAGAGAGCCTCTTTATGACTATGTTCATCAAAGAAAATAAAAAATGCGAAATGAATAATTCTCAAATACTCTGAGCTTTCCATAGTGTAGTAACTTCCATTCAAAAAATTTCAACGGCACCTTTTTTGTGTAATTTAAAGATTTTTTTTTAAAGTACACACGCCTGCACATCAACCTACCCAAAAACTGTCAAATTTCTTCAATACACTGTCAACCTTAAGCCTTAAACATAAAACTCAAAGTCTATTGAGGAAATTTGACAGTTTGTGGTAGGTTGATGTGCAGGCGTGTGTAGTACCTTAAAGTCTTCTTATAGTTTAGTTTTGTTTTGTTTGTTATTTTAATAAATCATTATCTTTAAACCATAGCTAGGCTTTAGGCACAGATAAGGGATACAAACTAAACAATTTCAGTACAGAAGTAGGTTGGTTTATTCATCTTCATTATAATCAAAACAAACTTTAATATTTTTTTTATATGGTTTTCGTTTATACTGTGTTCTAATAAATATATTTCATTTCATTTCAACCGAAAATTGCTTTTCTTTAAGAATATTAATGCAGGCATTTTCATGTTCATTTTCATGTTTCGTAATAATGACAGTTTATGCAAGGTGTTAAACGGGCTGTTTAATAGCTTTGTATACCACTGTACCTTTCAAGAAAATCTTTAAGTAGGTAATTTAGGAATCATCATTATTTTTAGAGTAAAGATTAGTTATAATTAATCGATATCTTATAATTTTAATAACAACATTGTTGAGGAACATTGTTGAGAAAAATTAATTAACATCTAGATTCAAAATAATTTCGAAACAAGTGTTTCATTATGTGATTGCATAAATTTGTAAGTGCTTACTGTAACTAAATTATGACAACAGCGTCCAAATTAGCATAAATCTATATCCGAGCAATTGTTCATCGATTTGGCATTTTGATCAACAACGGATAGCCGTTGTCAGTCTGTTAGGGTTGCCACACGAACATACATTGCGTATGTGATGGCATCATCTGAGTACCAATATCTAAGTATCAATCTACTTCATCATCATCAGCTCATTTTATGTCCCCACTGCTGGGGCACGAGCCTACCCTTTGGATGGACAGGGAGAACGAGCCATAAACCACCACGCGGGCCCAGTGCGAATTGATAGTTGTTAACGACTGCTGATGCAGCCGAGACCAACGGCTTTACGTGCCTTCCGAAGCATGGAGGAGCTCTAAATGATAAATTTTTGGTCACCTATCCGATGACCGGCCTTTGCGAAAGTTGCTTAACCTCAGCGCTCACAGACCGGGCGCGTTAACCACTGCGCCATCGAGCTCCTCAATCTCCGCAATCTACTTACAGAAGTCATGTAAGAATTATCTTACATAGCATCGAGTCATTTAAAAGTTATATTGTTGCAATTTATGCTAGTAGTAGTATGATAGTCAATTTCATTTAATTATAAGCTTCATTAAAATACTGTGTAAACGTTGACTCAGCGGTTCTGGAATTGTTGCCATGTAATGGTTTATGCGTCTGTTGTATAAAGCAATTTTGAACAATTTTGAAAGCTTCTAATATAGCTATTAATCGGTTGTTCAATATATAAATGTGCTGTAATTTGCTTTAATAATGTATAACAACCATTAAACGGTTTTATTAATAACATTTACCCGACATTTTCAAACAGATACAGAACCGAACTGTCAAATAAGAGCATTATTAAATATATTTAATATGCTTGTGTCTTTTTAAGCAGCGTTTACCTAGTATTAACATGATTAAAAGTTGTTTATACGAATATTAATTTACTAATGGTTATTTAGTAACAACTTTGTGTCTTCCGGAGCAATAAATGATTCTTATAATGCTAATTAAGCTTAGGTAAATAATACTCCCATTCTGTATTTTATGTTAGGAACTTATTATTATTATTTTTTACTATTAGCAACAACTATTAGCTATATTAATTGCGACTAAACAATGTAATGCTATGTAAAATGGCTTATATAACAACTAATAGCAATATTTTGGCTTGATAGATGTTTCCTATACTGCAATAATCAAAATAAAACTTTTTTTGTAATGTAAACAACAGCACCATGTTTCTTTTATTTTTCTATTGTAGAAATAAAAATGCAATAAAACTAAACATAGTTCTACGTGGTGTATCCATTATTGAGCTTATTATATTGTTGCTCCAGTACCTTATCTTGCATTCACGTATCTTTATTTCAATTTTATGATTAAAATTCTAACTTAATTTAATTTTTTTTTGTTTAGATTTTACACCTGTGATTTTTTTTAAACAGACGATTCTAAAAGCGCTTCAAAATTTTACAGCAAACATAGGCATACATTATCAGTAAAATTAAATTCCCATAAGAATGATGCTATAATAATCATATCACCTACCTAAATAATTTACAAATAAAATAAATGTTTGTCGCTATGTTTAGTTACTGTGTTTTGGTATTTAATTAAATTATGGTTTTAGAACAGACATTATGGTTTTGACATTTTATATTACTTTAGGCTAGAAAAATAAACAATATACAATTTTATATGAAATAAAAGCCGTATAGCCTTTGTTCGTTAATCAAAAAGCGTTTTATGTTGCTGCTTTAAAGCCTCTATAGATCAGAATAGCTATATAAAACAGCGCTTGATTCAGCTATGTAGAAGATATATAAACGTTTACAATGCTCTTATAGGGCAATAACAGCTATTTAAAAAATGTTTCCCTGGCTTTGACACGACCAGTTTGTGCTACCTGGGTAGTTAGACCAATAAAAGATCTAAAACTTACGCACATAAACTTATTTACTTAAATGTAAATAATTACTTTGTAATTGATTCTATCAATGTGCTGCTAACTTTAAAATATAATTAATACAATATAATTTATTTATTATTGGTAGTTTTATGGCTATCAGTTGAATCAGATATATTATACCAAGCTGATTAAACCTTTTGCATTGCCGACCTGAAAGAAACCTCTTTAAACTTTCAAAATAAATGATTCGCTTTCGATGATAGTAACGCCTTTGTACAATTCCCAAGTTGAGCTAAGTTTAGAATTTTTCGATGCATTGCCCGAGTTAGTGTTCACCTACCCGCATTTGGTAAGCGTGGTGATTATGCCCTCATCCTCATTATATCCATCATTGTTAATATTTTGTGTAATATAGTTTTAAGATTTATATTTGTCTTATTTATATTTGATTTATATTTTTAAGATGTATACCAGAAGACGCAGTGTAAGCAGACCTTGAACAAAGTAGACCGACGATCTGGTGGAGGTTGCGGCCGCTTGATGTGGGCACCACAAAACCGGTCGTTGTGGAGATCCTTTGTCCAGGAGTGTACGTGTTTCAACTGAGATGATGATGACGATGATTGTATAATTATATTATGTTAGACCATTTTTTAATGATATAAATAAAAAAATAAAATAAATGGATGAATAAGATTAAACGTTTTGGCAGCCCTACCCGCTGCATCGGCGTAACCTCGCAGCGTGGGCTGTGTCCGGTTGTCGGTTCGGTTCTCATGCATGTCTGGTGAACTCAGACGCAGTATTCACATGTCGGATGGTATTTCAAAGGGTGTTCTTAAGCAGCATAACATTTTCAACTAGTATTTTCGCGGTTACTTTTGATTTCTATTAAGTTCACATTGAAAATCTAATAGTGGCATTATACAAATCTATTAAAGTTTTTTCTAATTAAGGCTTGGTGCGTCTTTTACGTCCCCAATGCTGGGGCACAAGCCTTCTTAAGGATGTATAGGGAGAAAGGGCCATAAACCACCACGCGGGCCAGTGTGGATCGGTGGTTGTTATCGACTGCTAATGCAGCCGGGATCAACAGCTTTAAGTGCCTTCCGAAGCACTAGAGCTCGTGATGATACATTTTTGGTCACCTATCCGATGACCAGCTTTGCAAAAGTCGCTTAATCTTAGCAATCGCAGATCAGGCGCTTTAACCACTGCGCCATCGAGCTCCTCGTAAATGTAAATGTAAAACGCAAATAAATTCTTGATCATGCATTTGTGGTCCGTTCAATGTGTTGCTGATTGTACTTAAATGATGTTTATGTCGTGCGTATCATGCTATAGCAGCTCCATACGTGGAAAACATTCTATCCTTGACCAGTAGGTACTTATATTGAACACAGTTCACAGGTCAAATTCTGCACTTTATCTTAGTTTATGTTGCAACAGATTGGAGGTTTATTATCCCGGCCATCTTGTTTTGTCAATAGTTTGACAGATATGTTAAATCACCACTGAGTACTTCAATATACTTACATACGACTACGAGCCTATTATTATTTTGGTATTATCGAACATAAAGTAAATAAAGTAAAAAAATAAGCAAAAATACTCAAGTTCGTTAAACCTTTGGGATGCGGGAGCACTGATCAGTGCCACCAAACAAATAAAACCCTATTGTGTCAGTATTTGCCGCAGACGACAAATTAATTGTGAGACTTCCATCGCCATATCTCCCTGTGACCATGGTCTATGTAATTTTCGGAACATCAGCCCCAACTTTTTCACGTAAACAACCGTATCCCATGATTTCTAAAGGAATTTAGGAAAATTTTTCGTTTCAAATTTCAACGTTTTTGTTTTATTGCTTTTGTTTGTGCGATGTTGACCGTTCTTTAGTCAGTCAGTACTTTTTATGTATCATTATATACGAAGGGTTTGGTTTTAATACCTGTAAAGTACCTTAAGGCCGAGCGACTGAGGTTGGAAGTGACAACCCTAGTTCCAGCTGATACAATGTTCTTGTTTAACATTCTCATAATCCACCAAAAACATAAGTCAAACATGTCAGGGTTGAACAAAAATAATGGAATAAAATAAATTTGAGTTTTTGTATGTAAACGTAAATCTTCCTAAATTTGATTTTGTATGTTACCACGATGTTTTTTATACTTGGTTACAGGAAAACGTTTTGGAATTATACACCTATTACCAAACATCTTGTATAGAAGATAGATAACCGCGAGTACATCCCATCAATTGTAGCGATGGCTTGATATCACAATGATAGAGGACTTTGCCTAGAGGCTGAGACAGTATATAGGCTACTTACTTACTTATATCTGTACAAAGTACACTCGCCTGCTCATCAACCTACCACAAACTGTCAAATTTCCCTAATAGACTATGAACTTTATGTTTTTATGTATGTATTGTTATTTTATGTATTGTTTAAACAATATGGTTGAAAATGTACTGAAGAAATTTGATTGTTTTGGATAGGTTGATGTGCAGGCGTCTGTACATCAGTCCAATAGATTTTCTTCAGTCTATTTTCTTGTGACACGCGCGAAGAGAAAGGGTCGTCCGACAGATAGATGTAGGAAGTACAAGCCAATTAGTTGTAGTGGAATGAGGAAAGTGCACAATGGTGTGATCAGCCCACAATAACTGTCCAGTCCATGGTAATGAGTCGGCTTTCTCAGCTTCTTTGCGGCCTTATTGTGTGCGCTTTTCCTCGTGAAAAACTTATGAGTGCGCCCGGTCGCACCGACGCCGACGACTGTTAACTAATTGTAAGCTGATCAAACTGTTTGTGAGAGGTTGATTGTTGATAATGAGATAACAATGTCAGTCAATGAATACAGTAAAAGTGCTTCAAATAAATAATAACGTATTATACAATGATTAGTAAGATGTACAGTGGAACTATTGTACACATTTAGTTCGGTTATTGTGTTATCGCGAACTCCTTTATAGCATTTAAGATGGGTTTCTTTTTGTTTTGATTTTTTATTTTTAAATTTGATATTTTTTTGTGTTCGGTATGTCAGAACATTGAAGAAACAAAAGTATAAAGATAATTTCATTTGTATCAACTTTCTTTGCTTTCACTCAGTAATACATTTTCAGTAAAGTAGAGTGTTCAATAACATTTTTTCCATAGTTTACAAATGAAACAGTAAAACAATAATTTACAATTCAAAATCAAATACAAAATATAAATGTTTTTTTGCCACTTTGCCACAAAACGAAGGATAAAGTAAGACAATACTCAAAACAGATGCTGTCACCTTTTAGCTAATATAATTAGACAGAGACACAATATATTAAATACGTATTTAGCTATTGTTTAACTTTAAACACTGTTTTGTAGCACTATGGATTATGTTATCTAACTTACACTTTTAACTTATATCGTATCAGTTTGCTACTGCTTTTAACTCTAAGATTAGTTAAGCGAAGCCTCATAAACTCACTAACTAACCGGCATCGGTGCAACCCGCCCCTCCCATATCATAACATACGAGTCGCTCGCATAATTACGATCGATGAGCGCTCTTTCAACCGAAAAAACACCATCTCTCCCATTGTTCCCGCCGTTTTCCCACATTTCGCGGGTTACAGTTACACCAGCCTTCCTGATTTGTCAGCAAAAAGTTTATTAATTGCATTCCGTGTCTCATGCAGTACTGCTTTTTGCTGGCTGTAGGAAGCTCTTTATGTTAGATAATAAATATCATGTGACAAGATGAAGTTTCGTATTCAGAGTTATGTAAATTGGTGTTTCGTTAGGTTTTTGTTTTTGCTAACAGTGTTGGTGTTACACTTATGAATTTTTAGATAAGGAAAAAAAATTAACAAACGCAACTGTCGATAAAAATAATTTTCCAAATCGGTTCAGGCGTCTTCGAGTAATCGGGTAACATACATAAAAATAAAAAGAGATCTCCTTTTTTGAAGTCGGTTAAAAAATGCGTATGATTTAGATATTTTTATAAGTACGGAATCGCAGTAGCTAGCGCGTTCGAGTTGCGATCTTGAAAGCCGGATCATAAGATGGGAGACCAAATTTAAAAATATTAAATACCCTTGTGTTCTCCCGGGATCATTGTATATGGCCAGGATGAAAGGGCCTATATTACTTAGAGATAGAGTACTTTTCAGATAGTGAAAACATTTCAGATCTTATGGTTACTGGTACATATATGTATATACAATAAATAACCGGGTCGCCGGATGGGAGATGAAAATTGTAAGAAATACATTAGCCCAACCGTGATTTTGTGACCGGTTTCAGAAAAAAAAACTTACACCTAGGATTGCCACCTTTTTTTGTGCAAATAAAGTACCTACATCGGTTATTAAAAGGTAGAAAATAAAGTACATACATATACATGTATGTACATACAAAATAAAAGTACGATAATTTATTTCACTTAAAAACATACTTCTCATTTTGCAACTATTAACAAATAATTATCACTGTTAAATAGCTGCACAGTGCACAGCAACTTTTTTGTGTGTTATAAAAGAACCCCAGAGAAATAAAATATGTGAAATAAAGTATTTTTGCGTACTTTACTGTTATCATAAAGTACAAGTACCTGAAATAACGTACAATTCTTTATAATAAAGTAACGGTAAAAGGTGTAAGTAGGGTGGCAACCCTACTTACACCTCTATTTAATTGGAATAAAAAAAATCAAACAGTATATTTTTTATTTATTGATTAAAATAGTTATAGAAGACCCTATCGTTATCGCGTCGTATGTATTTTAATAGTGCAGTCGAATCACAAAACATCTGAACAATTGAGAATTTTGTCGTTCTATGTTGCGAAATGGTCGAATATAACTTTACAGTAGTTACTTTGGCAGATACAAAAATGCTTAAATATTACAAAACTCGACTGTGCATTGGTTTTTAATATTCTTACATCATTAGTTGTCCATAATGATGTTAGAACACTAAAAACAAATACACATCTCCTTCCACGTCACATAACTTTACATAACCCACGTTAACGACTGACTTCCGAAACGAGCAAACCAATTTCGAGTCGTGCCCCGAACACTCGCATGATCACATGAGTAACAGTGTGTGCGCAAAACCATCAGTCAACATGTGTATATAAGTCACGAGCGGCGCAGTAACAGTTTAATAATGTCCGCAGCACTGACCCCGGACCCCGGGCCTCGGTGAAATACGGTTGAGACACAAAATGAGGAGAAGCCAGAAGGTAAGCTTACATACCGCTCCAGCAATACACATATACCCTCTCACGGACACGAAATCTCGGAACAGCTCGGAGCAGTCCGAGCGCTCTGTTGCTTGATTCCGTGTCCTTGAGAGGCTGTTTACGTGCAATTTACCGCGCTCAAGCGACGCACACGGACATGAAATCTCGGAAGAGCTCAAAACAGTCCTGTTTTTTTTAGAACGTTTGCTGATTGCCACTGTTTATTTTCAGCGTCTTTTTTAGGCGGCGAGAAACTTAAAGGGTTCCTCAAGCCGTGTGAAACGAAGCTCCGTCAGAGATTTTCTATAGGAAACGGCATCACGCATTAGTGCGTTTCCCCGTACCTTTCTCCGTGGGGTTCGAATCGCATCGGGCAATACAGCCCGAGCGCATTTGTTGCGTGATTCCGTGTCCGTGAGAGTTTGCCTATGTGTGCGTTGCTCGAGCGCGTTTGTATGAAGCTTACCTTCTGCAGTGCCCTTATATTGAGGTTGAGCGGACTAGGGACTGTATTTTCCCTCATGCATCGCGAAGTCGTGTCTTCCTAGCTGGAAATAAAACGGGAGGTCCATCTTAGGGGCATCGGTGCCGCAGATGCGCCATTTTAACACCCATTTACGAACGGCTTAAGCGACTAACCATTGACAAGCGAATATCAACTTTTTTAGAATCGAATGTAAAGTTCCGATTGTTGTAGCGTTAAAACAGTTACGACTTTCAGTTGTTCATGCGCGAATAATGTCATGGGAAGAGCTCAATGAACAAGCGGACAGAGCGTGGACTGCTGACCGGCAAACTGACAAATATAGTTTTTCCAATTAGATATTGCAATTTCGTCATTACACTGTTTGCAATAGAGTCTTTTGGAATGGTTTAATAGAGGTGGTTATTGTAGACAGAGGTGATATTCGCTGTGATCTCAATAAGTGTAAATCTGCGTTGTCTTGCGTTGGTTTATGTAAAGTTTTCGGTAAGTTTAAGAATTGTTTTGTTATCGGCGATGAGTAGGCGGGCGATGTGATTTTTCGACTGCTTTTAGCGGTTACACTGATACAGCTTTACTTTTTAATTTTTAGTATTGCTTTTTCATAGATGATAAACAGGATTATTAAACTAGGCGGACGTTTCGAGATCAAATCAGGGACGTCTTGAAAAAAGGCCAGATCAAGAGTACCCTAAACCCAAGAGCATGTATGAAGGGAATAATGAAAGTGGACGAAGCGAAACAAGTATGTAAGGATCGTAGCAAGTGGAAAGAAGTGGTCTCTGCCTACCCCTACGGGAAAGAGGCGTGATTATATGTATATATGTATGTATGTATAAACTGTAAATATTTCAAAACTACATACAGAATCGACTTTGTACTTGATTTTAATGTACCTATAGTTTCTTACGAATTATTACGTGTAAATAAGTATGTAATGTCAAAGATTTTTGTTAACATAATTTTTAACAAGATTATTAGACGGCTGCAAAATTAAAATTTTACGAAGAAGTTTTGAACAATTTGTTTACCTATATCTTATTAGAGAACTTTAAGGTATTACGAGATGAAGATTCTCGTAAAGGTCGTCGGAAGCTTCCTAGTTGGTAAGTCTCCATATGGGGAAGGCATTAGGAAACTACAATTGCTCTTTATCGTAGGAAGTTGAGAGCATTAACCCACTGGCGATGCCGCACAAAATATTCAATTCAATAAAATTCAATGTTTAAAAATAAATGAGAGCTCGGTGGCGCAGTGGTTTATGCGCCCGGTCTGCGAGTGCTGAGGTTAAGCAACTTTCGCAAAGGCCGGTCATCGGATGGGTGACCAAAAATGTATCATCTCGAGCTCCTCCGTGCTTCGGAAGGGCACGTAAAACCATTGGTCCCGGCTGCATTAGCAGTCGTTAAAAAACACCAATCCGCACTGGGCCCGCGTGGTGGTTTATGGCCCGTTCTCCCTTTTCATCCATAGGGAAGGCTTGAGCCCCAGCAGTGGGGACAAAAATAATGAGCTGATGATGATGAATGTTTAAAACGGTGTTTAACTCAAAGTACTTAATAGGTCATTGTAGGCATATAGGCGACATTTTGATTCAAGGTGATCTGAGTGCCGATACACGTAGCGAATAAAAGTCACTAGCACGAGTTTTATTCACTACGTGTTTCAGTTCACGTCAACGAATACGAGAATTTGTATGGCAATACTTTAACGAATTCGTTTTCATTAATGTGATCGAATGGTAAATAAAACTCGCACTATACATATTAGGTACTCAGGAGACGTCCGTCTCTCTACGACGAGAAAAGTCGAGTTAGGGGTATACCTATGCGACGAAGTCCGCAGAAAGAGTTTTAATTAAATGTGTAACGTAATTTTGTAATTGTAAATGAATTTGTAAATACTTCTTCTAGAGATAAAGTTTTGAACCTAAACTTTGAAAAGCTGACGACCTCCATAGCCGAGTGGCCGCACCACTTTGGGCGGCGCTAGTTCTAAGATTCGATTCCCGGTCGCGTCAACTTCGATAAACTAACTTTTCGATATTGTGTCGGGTCTGGGTGGCTGTGGTACCTTCGTTGTCTCTGATTTCCATAAAATGAGTACTTTATCTACTTACTTTGGGAGCAAAACAATGTATGTGATGTTGTCTAATATACCTAAAAAAGCTATATTAAAAACAGCTCTATACAGGCTGTAACCGTTAAGTGATTATTATTCCGTAACTATTACAAATATCAAAAAACTTTAAACTGATATCGAAAGTACGTTACCTAATGAGTAAAATGACATCAATAACTTTTTTTTAAATCAAACGAGAAGTATCCAAAATTTTGACATTAAACACTCCCATAAATTTAGTATGAGATTAGTAGAAAGGTTTTTGTTTCCATATCCTTTCTTTCTCCTACCTTTCAGCAAGCTTTAATAAGCTATATGTCTTATCTACTTAATTATAGTTTGAGTACAAAATATCTTTATAATGCAATATATGTGTACTTATATCTGAAAATCTCGATGGCGATGGCGCAGTGATTTGCGTGCCCAGTCAGCGATTGCTAAAGTTTTTGGTCACTCATCCGATCCTGGCTTTAGCGAAAGCTACTTAGCCTTAGCAACCGCAGACCGGAAGGATTTATATGTTGAGGTTGCCCCGCTTTTGCAGTACACCAGCCATGTTTGCGAAGGCGTGCACCGACAGCTTCTCGTCTTCAGTATTGCGTAAAAATTCTATATAATTGCTGCACAGAGTGAGGGGCAGCACCAACACCATCCTGAAAGTCATGGCGAGCAGGCATCATGTTTCCCCTATGATGTGGAACATACTAATTATAACTAGGCCTAAGTTAAATATAGAATAGTAACATAATTAATTTGTAAGGTAATGTTTGTTCCTAATTCTGTGGATAATACTTGTCTGAATAAATAAATTTATTATTATTAAATGTCTAGGCTGATGATATAATGATGACGACATCTCCGGATGCGGCAGTAAGCACTTTGATAGTTTGATGCTTTAATGATTATTCAAAATAAAATATCTCGAGAGCACGTTAAACACTGCGCTATCGAGCTCCTCCTCGTTATACTATGATTACATAAATACATTTTTAATAAAACGTACGTGAGTGTGACTGTGAATTCAAACTTCAATAGATCTTATAGTACATTTAGGCAAACTTTGTATGCAACTTTTGAATGATTAAGTGGTGTAGAAAGCCCTATATAATGCAATCTATAAATACAAAATACATGAACATAAGCTGATTCGCTCCCCACGCATTTTAACCTTTCATTACCTTATATTATTATTTACATAAAGTTCTGAAATATCAGCTTAACTCACAATGTTTTAATAAGTTTTTGCGAGGAGGTGTAAGCAGCTCTATGTCATTCCTAGCTTGCCCTTTCCCATTGGAAGCGCTTGTTGACCCACTCCTAACGCGAACAGTATAGCCTTATAACTTTATTACTGTAACTGATTATGTATAATTTATACTCGTATATAATTTAACTTTGTTGTAAATACCGCACGTGGAATTTTTTAAATACTTTTTAAATTGTTTTTTTTTTATAAAACAAGCCTTTAAATATTTTTTAAATGTATTTTTCGCCCCGCTGGGAATCGAACTGGGGACCTCTAGGTCTAAACCGGTAGTCTTAACCACTACATCACAATGGCAATTACCTAAAATTATTAAGCGTTCCATTTAAAACAAAGTATTTACTATAAAGCGGTGTAAGCAGCTCTATATCATTACGAGCCCAGCTTGCCCTTTCCCGTAGGAAGCGCTCGCTGACCCACTCCCGCGCGGGCTTTGACCTTTCACTATATAATATGAAACTATGCTTTATAACTTTTACTCTTTATTTAAAATTGGTATTTTAATATTTTTTGATTATATTTAATTCTTTATTTAAATAAATACGTATAAATATTTAATCTTATTTTCATTTATAGTCTATATTACGGTAACAAAGTAAAAGGTGGCTTATTAAGGTAATGTTTGTTACTATTCCTGTGGATAATACCTGTCTGAATAAATAAATTTATTATTATTAAATGTCTAGGCTGATGATATAATGATGACGACATCTCCGGATGCGGCAGTAAGCACTTTGATAGTCTGATGCTTTGATGATGATTCAAAATAAAATATCTCGAGCTCCTCCCTCGCCGCCGATGGGGCACCCTGATAGCCTGCGCATCTCCGCTCAATGCCGCTTGCGACACCGCCAAATGCCAGAAGAAGTTCAAAGGTAATTATTGTCGGCTGGCATTCCCGCTTATTTATGCAGGAATTTAGCGATGCGCCGGCGCACCGCCCGACGACAACATGCGTTTGGTAATAGTTTTGTGAACTTTGAACAATTTCGTTGTTAGGTTGCGGGTGGTCGTCTTGGAAAGGTGTTAAATATACCTGAATAGATAATTTTTGCTCGACTTGGCGGAGGCTCAATTTAATAATAATAATAATTTAGTAAATATGTTTTCATATAAAATTTTGTAAAAAAAAATTTCTAACAAATATGTTTAATAAAGTGAATAATATTAATAATCTTTTAGCCAAGAGCCTCGATCAACACCTAGAGAGGCTCTCGCTGAAAGGTTGGGTCAAGGGTCAGATGCAAAAGGCAGTACTCCTTGACACGGCACGTATTGTCAGGAGGTTCCTCACTCTGCAGCCCTAATCACCCATAGCTTGGGTCAATCCCCGCTTTAAGTTTTTTATAATATTTTATATTGTTAATATGTTTTAATATAAAAAAATATATAAAATAATAATAATAATAATACAAAAAATATTGAAATAATTATGTAGTGTTAATTCCGCTAGCCGGATTTCCGCAAAATTACTCCTAATTCAATTAATTAATAAAAATATATTAATTGTGATATTATTGTTGAAATGAAACAACTTTTACGGATCTACTCGCATTTATTTTACACATTACATTAATATAACATTATTAACACTATTTATAACAATGTGTAATGTTCGCGTAAACTTTAGAAAACAATATCTTATTATTATTATTATTTTATAATAATAATAGGTTCCTGTCTCTGGAGCCCTAACCACCGGTAGCTTGGACCCTGGTCCTGATGCCTGCAGACCCCTATTTTTTATATTTTTAAATGTTTTTTTTTTAAATATTTAAAAATTTAAATTTATATGAGAAAAATAAATAAAGATAATAATAATAATAATTAATATTATTATACCCTTTATTTGTTTTCTTTTTTACAGTATTTTAATATAAAAACAATAAAACATTATAAAAACCTAATTCTAGAGTATTATTATTGTATCCTGTATTTATTTTCTTTCTTAAAACTAGATTTTTACAATATTTTATTATTATACTCTTTATTTATTTTCTTTCTTAGCCTAGGTTTGTTATAATATTAATATAAAAGTAAAATACAAAAGTACATACAAAACATAAAAATATTATAAAAAACCTAGCCTAGGGTGCCGCCGGCAACGGGGCAGGGCTCAAGTTGCCGGTGGTTAGGGCTGCAGAGACAGGAACCTTCGGACTATCCGCGCCGTGTCCAAGAGTACCGCCTTCTGTATCTGACCCTTGATCCAACCATTAAGCGAGAGTCTCTTAAGGTGTTGGTCGAGACTCTTCGCTACCAGACCGTTCGCAGACACAACTATCGGCACAATGATTGTCGAGTCAACATCCCACATGGCGGTTACCTCGTAAGCCAAGTCAAGGTACTTGCTAGCCTTGTCCTTCTCGGCCTTTACGAGGTTCTCGTCATGCGGGATGGTGACGTCAACAAGCACTGCCCGGCGTTGCGATCGATCTATCAGCACGATATCAGGCCTATTAGCTATAATAGTCCTGTCCGTGATGACAGCTCGATCCCAATAGAGCGTGGCACGGCCGTTTTCGAGAACCGGTGCAGGTGTGTACCTGTAGTACGGCACGGCTTACGGAAGCCGATCAAGTGTCGAGTCGTCCAGGCGCCTCAGCCGTTGGATGGCACGCACTTGATCCGATAGCCTCTGCGCGGTCACAGTTATAGTTGGTTCAAGGGCCCGAAACAGAGGCAGCATCCGGTCACGATATGCAGACAGCCTGGTTCCCCCCTCTGTAGCCTCATAGTATGCTCGCATGCAATTCTCGTTCATAGTTTGAGTCCATCGCATGCGGCGCACTAAACCACCGGTAGCGGGAGCCGAAGGCGGGGCATTGTGTCCCGCAGGCCCCAAGCGTGCCGGCAGCGGTGGTCGTCCCCGTCGCGCAGGTGGTCGTGGCGGCGGTGGCGGCGTCGGCCCGCGCTCGTCCCTCGATCCATCGGTGTCGGCTGCGGTGGCAAAATCGTCGGCCGATGACGCGCCAGACGGAGAGTTGGACGAGGCGGACGAGGGTAGTGGTCGTGCGCTTCATAAATAGTGGTCTTCATAAATATTTGTAAAAAAAATCATTTTTTCAATAAAAATATAGAAAATTGATAAAAAAAAGCAGTTGACAGCGTCAACGGACCATAGATATTATTATTATTATTAGCAACTTTTGCAACGGCCAGTCATCGGAGGGTGTCCAGACATTTTACATTCGAGCTTCTTTAGCTACGTAAAGCCGTTGATCGAATAGCGAATGACACTCGCACTAGGCACCCTGAGTGCCTAGTGCGAAATGAGAATTTGTGACAAACTTAATTGTCATAAAAAAATCTCTATTAACTTTAACGTGACTCGCACCTGATACATTTTTGTTGCTTTCTACAACACGAGATTCGATCTTATTCTTAGTATTGTCTAGAAGAAATTGCCTTAATTGTATTATGACGGAAAACACATTGCACTCTTAACACTCAGGCCAAGGACCGGTTGACCACTCTCTAAAAAGGTTACAGTTTAACCCCAAAACTATGAATAACCATCAAAAAACAAAACACTAACCGAACAACAGACGCGCGCTAAAACGCACCACCACTCCTTTGGTCCCTATGTCGCAACCGACCGCAAATCTTTATCGAACAATAGCATCGCAAGCAGTGTCAAAAGTGTGTGACCTTTGCGCCGATTTAAATGCGCACGGGCACGGCAACAGTTTTGGATTCGTTGGTAATTGTTTATTGTGCCTTGTCCGCCTGTCAATCATTTCGCTTTCGACTGATCTACATCGCGTTTGTGGTATTATGCGCAACGCAGGCATCGCTTCTTGTATCATGAGTTTTATAATAATCTTTGTTTGTTAGCCACAGATTCTTATATTGGTAAAAAACTAAGATTATTATAAATCTCTCTCTCAGAACCTTAAAGTATATCTGTAACAATTAAAACCAGCGATTCTTTTAAAACATTTAATTGTAAAATCTTTTAATCGTACTGTTACATACAGTCAATGAGATATAATTAAATTGCATTAGGTCATGGTGTTGCTTAATTATGACCTTCTTAAGAATAGCCTTATTTTGATTTGAATTGTAACTGGTTCTTTTTTGCATGGCACAATCACTGACTCATTTGTAGCAAAGAGATGAAACCTGCGATCGATGGGCTAGTTAGTTGCGTAACCTCTCGACTACAATACTGTGCTACAATTTAAGACAAACTTTCCAGTAAATAGGGATGATGATGACGACGCGAACACTACACATTGCAACGATACAACTTTTACGGATCTACTCGCGTTTATTACACATTACTTTTAATTAATATTTATCCTGACGGACGTTTCGAACCCTTTGCAGGGTCCGTGGTCACAGGGAGACTGAGGGTCGTCTCATATTAGTAATAAACGTGAGTAGATCCGTAAAAATTGTTTCATTTCAATATAATGTTGTGTTTAACTACATTTGGAGTTGTTAGTTACCATATAAATTTCACTCAGAATTTGATTTCTTATCGATAGAGTTGTGCCTTCATGCCTTCCGAAGCGCGGAGGAGCTCGAGATGATACACTTTTGGTCACCCATCCAATGACCGGCCTTTGCGAAAGTTGCTTAACCTCAACACTCGCAGACCGAGCGCGTTAACCATTGCGCCATCGAGCTCCTAAATCTAGCGATACAGCGATACAGCGATACAGATCATTCGAAAGATCTTTTATTTTCATATTTAAAATATTTAAATCTTCGACCTATTGCAATCCGAAAAACCAAAATCAGAAAAAAGGTCAAAATATCATTATTAATTTTACTAAACAAACATTTAATTAATCATATCTTTACACAATGCCAATGACAATGAAAAGTATAATTTGTAGGAGTCACAAAGCGCATGTCTAGTACGCACGAAGCTGTATACAACTTTATGCTAGTACGTCAATCATAGTAATTGCTGATTGGTCCCCTCCTGCATAGAGGTGTTCATAGTCCGGTGATATTTGACTCCGAGGGGCGGGGAGCGCGTGATCTGTGGGATAGTCTTGTTGAATAGAGGTGTGCAATCTAGAGCGAGGTTTTCGATAAATAACGTAACCGGAGATCATATTAAAACATTTAGTCAACTAAAAATTGAAGCACTACCAATATAATAATAATAATAAATAATCTAAGAGTCTAACGCTTCGGTAACAGCCCGATACCCGAAGGTCCCGGATTTAATTCTTTGGTCGGGCAAAGTGTGTTTTTGATATTATTAGATTAGGTATTAGATTAAAAAAGAATGCGACATTGGAAGGCTATGCATTGGCCAATTGTTAGTAGCACTGTTGTGTTCCGTTGCCTTCCACCTTTGGAAATATCGTCTTACCATTGGTACCATCAGGATGAAGGCTAGGGGTTTCCCCTTTAAAAATACTGAAAAATCACCATATTTTTATTTGTAAGCTTTTATTTAACGTGCGATGTATGTATGTATGTATGTATGTATGTATGTATGTATGTATGTATGTATGTATGTATGTATGTATGTATGTATGTATGTATGTATGTATGTATGTATGTATGTATGTATGTATGTATGTATGTATGTATGTATGTATGTATGTATGTATGTATGTATGTATGTATGTATGTATGTATGTATGTATGTATGTATGTATGTATGTATGTTTGTTCGGGTGGAATCTTGCAAATCAATTTTGAAGCAGATATCTTCAACCGATTGAGCTGAAATTTTGTATACACGTTTAGTTCCGATGACAATGCATGGTTAATTGTGTGACGTTATTCTAAATCCAAGACGGTGGCACACCCAAGATGGCGGACTAATTTTATAATGGATGTAGGAAAATGATTCCGCTCTACTTGCTGTTAGGCAGAAGCAGAGTCCAGTTTCGAGGACAGCTTGTGGAGCAGGATTGTGCTTTACTAGGCTCCTCACCTTGCCGACCCGCAAGTTGCTTCTTCACATCTGTTTAAGGGTGCGCCGTCCGTAAGTGACAAGTGTCATATATTTTATTGGAAAGGTCTTCGTCCATATTTATTTGATGCCGCGCGGCCATACCAATTTTGTATGGGTTTAACGTGTTAATTTGAAAAATAATAATTTAAATAACAGCTTGATTTTTTTTTAGACTTTGCACGGCAAATGACTCCACACTATCTGATGTTAAGTGGAAATGGAGTCAAAAAATAAATTGAAAATGTGAGACGGACGATTTGTAGTTAAGCCATTGGTGATTGTTTAGACAAAATCAGAGGTATAAAAATTTAGATTAACTATAAGAAATTAGCTAAATGATTTTTGCCCAACTTTAAACGATATTGTAGAAAAAACTACCTATAGTGTATTATAAATTTATGGATCGGACTAATTGTAAACACGTTCCCTTTGATACTAAATATATACTTTGTTTATTTAATACTACAGTATTTTCAATTATATCAACTTAATCGTGACTGCACTTTTGGCATTTTTTGCTCTGCGCACCCTTAAGGGAGCATGTGCAAAGAGGTAACACGAAGCGGCTGACCTTTACGAAACATTTCTCACAACCTCTTTTGGTAATTGTTCTGATTACATCTCCACATTACTTACTAATCTCTCTGCCTTAATAAGGAGTTAGTGAAACGTGCGATGTTGTGTCCAATAGGAACTAGGAAAGGTCTCCACTGTTACCGTCTATTCCTAGTAGTTCCGCTATAGTTCTCCAGAGTCGAGTTTTTAACCTCTGTCTCTATTTAGACCCAGAGGTCCCGAGTTCGATTCCCAGCGATGGATGCATGTTTTTGTACTCGGTTTGGTTGGTGGTAGGGCTTGTTTGTCCGCCTGGCTAGCTACCACCATCTTATCGAAATATGTCGCCATAATATCAATGTTTGTAGCATTTTTGTGTTCCGGCAGCAAGAGATAAGATAACCAGTGCCTTACAACGAGTAGTTGAGGATTCCGGGTGAAGTGCGCTTCCACCTTCGGCCTTATCATCGCTTAACATCAGGTTAGATGAAGGCCAAGTGCTTATCCGTATAATATAAAAAAGAGTCTGACTGTGTTCTAAATCCTCTTCTAGTCTCGCAAATTTCTTATATGAAAACTGCTTCAGGTTGTTATTTTTCTTATTGTGATTTGGGCAGATAGTTTACTCCAAGAGGAATCCAGATGCGAAGATAGCTCGTGAATCATTGTGTTGCACTAGCCGTACCGCTTTGCTGACCTACAAGTTATTTCGTCTTATTTCTCGTTCAAAGGACTCCATGTAGGATGGAGAGAACGTATGCCAGGAAAGCAGTCCATATTCTTAGCAGTGCGTAAATACACAGCTACGATCATCTATTATCTGTGGTATGCTGTGATCTGTGGAAAAGATGGTTACAAAATTTTGTCATCATCATCATCATTATCATCACTCAGTGCCATCTTCAAACTGAAGTTTGGAGATCAGTATACAAAATTTTCTGCGATCCCATATAGCTTGTTTTAACTGGCGATAACTAAGTCTAGTCCTCATTTTGATGTCGTCCAGCCATTTGCCATTTTTTTAGTCACTGGCTGTTTTTTTCCGGAACTTCTTTCTTAACTAATGAGTTTACAGACCTAGGCAGTACAATGTTATATAGGCTGGGAATGCCAGCGTTCTCCATGTGCACTAATTTGGAGTAAGTGAAACGTGCGACGCGGCCGCGGCCGTCCATTACGGCTGGCAAAGGTCACGAGGAGCACTCTTCACTCTTACATAACTGTTACGGTGTTATCGGGGAATATTCTTTGTTTCAAATGTTTGGAAGGAGAGTTTGCAAACTTTTAAAAGAAAATTATTGCAATTAATGCAAAGCTCGTTTGCGTGGAGGCTAGCGCGATCGGATTGCTATCGTTTTTTCTTTTTCTTTTTTTATTTCCACTAAGGAGGCAATGAGGCATAGGCGCATGATGTAGCCCATCTCGCTATGGATGTTTGCAACTCCACAGGTATTGTAAAGACTTGCAAGTTTAGCAACTATTGCAATGCCGGGTCGCCAGATGGGTGGCCAAATTAATATAGATCGAGCTCCTCCATGCTTCGGAAAGCACTATAAACCGTTAAACACAGTTGTGGCCGTATGATGGTCATTAAAACCCAATGTGATCCGCTATAATTGTGTAGCGTTTGCTTAGTTTGTTCAAGCAAATTAAAATTTTTGATCGGATGTCAATTTAAATCGTCTTACAATAGCGAACAGTATAAATTCGGTCGCAAACAAGCTATACACACTCGTGCATGTTACATTTGGAAACGAACGCACCAACCGCTATTTCTCAGTATTCAAATAGAAAATATATCGAACGGTCATTGCATTTGAATGCATGCATGCATCTCCCGTACGTTTTGAAACTTCTCACGTGTGTAATTACAGGCAGCGGTTGTGTGGATGTGGGTTAGGCTGATCGGCCACGATCGGGGGTCGTGACGTCCGTCAGACGCGCGGTCCCACGATGGTAGCCTATGGGTGCCGTGTGCATGAAAGCTGCCGTTTGCTTGAAATATAAAGAGTTAATTTTTTACAAACAAAAACATGTTTTTAACAAAAAAAAAAATATTTTTTTTTTTACAAAAAATTTAAAAGTCTCTTTTACATTTATATATTTGATGCCGTGTGCATGAGAGCTGCTTTTCGTTTTTTAATAAAAAAAGGAAATTAAAAAAAAACTTATAAAAATATTATAAAAATAATAAAGAAAGTACCGTATACAAAAAAAGTTTCACTACATTTAATTTTGATGCCGTGTGCGTGAGAGCTGCTGTTTGCTTGGAAGCGATAGAGTTAACCAAAACCTTTTATGTTTAAGAAAAAAATAAGAAAATACACAAAGAATTAAAAGTTACACTACATATAATTTTTTAATGTGAGTAGCCGAAGAATGTCGTCGGTGTGTTCATAAGCGCTGTAGTTAGCTTGGAAGGTAGAGTAAAAAAATATAAAATAGTGTAAAGAAAAAAAAATGTAAAAGGCTTTTACTTAAAAGAATATGTGAAACACTACTGATGAGAAGTGGATATTTGAACAAATGATGGTAAGTGACTATAAGGCGAGGTAGCGCACTCCACACGGAAGACAAGGAGTCTTTTTTATTTTTACCGAAAGGAAGAAACGCTTTCTTCATAAGACCGAAGATAAACTGACCCAGCGCGATTACAGCGCCATCGAGCTCCTCACATCACGTCATAAGTCTGTTATACTACTTCGCGTTCTCGTATCCCCTGACTTCGATGTCACTCACGTATCATAGTTTGGAGGTAATAAATATCGGTGCGATTACGCCGCCACTACACGTAAGATGGGGCAACGTTGCTCGTGAGACCGGCTGGCTGTCCGGCACGACGTCACGACGACGGGGAATCTTCCTTACGTCACTATGGTACTTTCTAGTGCCGGCAATGAAGTATTAAAATTAAAAAACTAAAAGTTATTATAAAAATAAGTACCATGAAGTTTAAACCAATCAAAAACAATATTGACAAACGGCAAGCAAAGAGAGAAGCAAGAGAATACAGACTAGACTAGTTGTCTCGACAAGTGTCTGTTTGAGAAATTATAAAAATAAAAATTTAATTGTCTAAATCTTAATTAATGTCTACACGGTACACATTATACCAATTTCAAGCTTTATAGTAATAGTAAACGAAGAATTGTACTGTAGATTGAGTTACAAAAGGAGTGTTACAATCACAACACGTGCAACAGAAAGAACTCGGGTGGAACTCCTGTAATAGTCTTTCCGATAAAAATAATCGACAAGTGCAATAATTAATTGTGTGATGCCTGACACCACAGTCTCTTTGCCCTGTAAAGAATTCAAAACGTTAAAGTCAAAGTCAAAGTCAAAGTGATTTTTTTTATATAATTAAACTTACGGAAAGTGTTTTGAATCGTCCATACATTTTTTCAGAACGTCTATTTTTTAGCTATGAAGAAGAATGGGCGCAAGAAACTCCACAGCTTTAATAGAAGTAACGACATTTACAAAAACAAAAGTATGTTTTTACCAAATCATTCAATATTTACAATTAAAAACATGCAAGAGGCCGCTTATACAAATAAAGCTTACCCCTATATATTTACTTAAAAAAAAAGTTCTTGGGCTGTATATAGATGTACTAATTCAAAACTATAGAATGACGCTTTATACCTATACAGTGTGCGAGAATTGGAGGATGTCAGTTCCATGCATTCTTATCACGAACATAATCATTTACATTGTAATAGCTCTTTTTTAAAAGTGTTGCCTTAACGTGTGTCTTAAATTTCTCAAAGGGCAAAGTTAAAACATCCATTAGCTTTCTGCTTTTGAAGTTTAGATATTGCAAGTTTATTTTTATTTCTAGTATTAACATTATTATTCAATTCAATAATTGAATAATTGAATTCAATTATTCAATTATTCAGGTTGACTTTTTATCACCGTTCAAACCTTCTGAGATGACATACATTTTGGTCGAATGAATATTGATGTTTTGTATGGAACAGCTGAATTCTATTTTCGAGTTAGGGAGTTGGTCCAATAGTAAGAGTTGTTCGTTTGTATCACGAGTCATCTCAGAAGGTTTGGACGGTGATAAAAAAGTATATCTGTATAGATTTAAAAAAGATGCTATATTTTATAGTGTTTATGTAAAATATTTGATAGTAGGTAAAACATCGTCTTCAGAGATCAGTAAATCGAGATAAAATCATATTTCCATAGAGGGAATCTATAAATTAACGTGGCAACACAATAGGGTAGGGTCCGCCGGTCCAGCACGCCGCACGACCGGCCGCCATGCGCCACGAGCGAGCGCCTGCGCCA
Source organism: Eudonia truncicolella (assembly GCA_949315975.1). Lineage (NCBI taxonomy): Eukaryota > Metazoa > Arthropoda > Insecta > Lepidoptera > Crambidae > Eudonia > Eudonia truncicolella. The sequence goes on along the minus strand of OX438838.1, from coordinate 4,813,240 downwards.
GCCGGTGGCGGCTTTGTGTCGACGCCGCCGGCGCAGACGGGATTACGGGATTTATCGCATCCATCGCGACCGAACTAGTTCTGAGTGGCTAGTCTAAGTTTTATTTACTATTCATAACTCGCGTTTTAATTTTACATTAACATTTAATCGTGACGTATTGAACCATTTAACACAGTTAACATTTAACTTGCTATGACCACGGAACCTGTAAACTTTAAGGGGAGTGAGGTGTTAGTCGACACTTAATTAATTTGTTTTGTTTACCGTTAATTATTTTATCAGGAAGACTTTGAAAGTATAAGTTTTTGTTATACCTACGTTGTAGTCTAAAGTTTACATGAACACTACACATTGGAATCATACTACATTTAAGAATGTAATAGGGTAGTGTCCGCCCAGATCTGGTGCGATGCACGACCAGTTGCCACGAGCGAGCGCCCGCGCAGCCGGCCGGTGCGGTGGCGGCTTTGTGCGACGCCGGCGCAGACGAGATCACGGGATTTATCGCATCTATCGCGATCGAACTGCTTCAGTGTGGCTAGTCCAAGTTTTATTCACCATCGCGAGTCGCGAACGAATTACATATGGGTGCCTAGAATGAATTTTGTTTACTATCCCGTATTCATTTGATTATGTTACCGAAAACGAAAATTCGTATGACATTGAAGCAGCGCCTCTAAGCGACATATAAGAAGAGGTAAAACTTTGCCATACAAATTCCGTGATTGAATGGTGAGTGGCTAGTCCAAGTTTTATCTATTCGATAAGTCGCGTTTAATCTTACATTATTATTTTATCACAACGTTTCGAATACGTGTAAACTTTACAGTGCCCGTGGTCATGAGGAGAATGACGTCACATAGTTTGTTTATCACTTGCTTACCGTCAATTGTTTTTATCAGGAAGACCTTGAAAGTATTTTCTAATGATATTTTTTTACATTAAATATTAGTTTTTGTTATAGGTACATATTGTATTCTAAAGTTTAAGTGAACACTACACATTGAAATCATACCACTTTTAAGGATGTAATAGGGTACCCTAGTGTCCGCCCAGGGGCCCAACCGCCTAACCGATTGCCTTGGCTACGTGTATAGTTTATGACGTCATCTTGTCATCTAGCTAATAGGTATAGGCATATATCGAAAGCTATAGCCTATACCTTTCGATATTGCTTTCATAGGCTGTACGAAATGGCAAGATGACTTCATAAACTATACACGTAGCCAAAGCAATCGGTTAGGCGGTAGGGGGGCAGGTCTGCGGGCGACCAAGAGCGAGCGCCTGCGCCGCCGGTGGCGGCTTTGTGTCGACGCCGGCGGCGTAGACTAGATCACTGGATTTATCGCATTTATTGCGATCGAACTGCTTCAGAGTGGCTAGTACAGACGCCAGCCATCAACTTATCCAAAACTGACAAATTTCTTCAATACACTTTCAACCATATACCATAAAGTTCAAAGTCTATTGAGGAAATTTGACAGTTTGTGGTAGGTTGATGTGCAGGCGTGTGTATAAGTTTTATTCACCATTCGATCGATTATGTTTCGAACTGCTTACACTTTTTTGGAGAGAGTTTGTCGATTGCCTCTGACGGCATTTTCAGTGTCACCGGATTTTTTTTGGGGCGGCGAGAAACTTAAAGGGTTCCTCGAGCCACTTGCCTCATGCAAGTGTGGTCGGGCGTGGTCATAGGCTGAAGGCTGAAGACTAAAGTTTAACTTTGTTCAACGGAATGCGAAAGCTTAAAAGTGTCTTTCACAGGAAACTTTTTTTTGTCATTTATGAGGTAGGTACCTACGCTTTCATCGTAAACAAAATTTCACTATACATGCAAACTAGCCTTTTCATACGGAGCAAAATGCATTGGGCATATCACTGCGACCGGAGAGACGCAAATAGTTATGTAAGACTCTCCTCCTACTTTTTCAAGGGGTAAAATAATACCTAATTATTGGGCAGAAACTTCCATATCGTTAAAAACAAGCAATGGCTACAATTTTTAGTTATTGGCTTAATCACCACGCTTCCAACTGCAGGTTGATAATCACAAATCTGGGCAACACATCGAGATACCTATAAATTGAAGCAAACATCTACGGTAATCGGCGGTAATCGTTCCAAAAAACTGCCGAAAAAAGTACTAACTATTCCTAATATTGTTCAGTGTGTTCCGAGTAAACGCCTGAAAGTCTTAGCGTGAGAGTCGTAACGCGGCAGACTAAATTGAGACGTTTGCTTCTATTGACAGTAAAACGAGGAATCGACGGCGGTACGGCGCCCGAGTGAAATCCGTCCCGTTAGTGGGGCCGAGCAGACGAGCGGGCGGGCGGCAGTTATTTAAATATATCAAAAGCAAAACTGACTTAATAACTGACTGACTGACTGACTGACAACGCACAGCCCAAACTACTAGGATTTGAACTTGAAATTTTGCACCGTGCTTCCTTTTATAGTATGTACCTACCTACAGGTCTGCACTAAGAAAGGATTTTTGGAAATTCGCCCTTTAAAGGGGTTAAAGAGTTTGAAGCTTAATCAATAAAAACTGGTATTTAGCTATTGGTTTAGAAGTTGAGAACGAAATTTTTCAGGATTTTTGAAAATTCAGCCTGGCAAAGTGGCAAAGTTTGTATAGTTTATTTTTGTCTGACGTCAATTTTACTTGATTTTCACTTTCCTACCCCAAGAATAGTACGCTAAATGGCAGAAAAACGCTTGGGATCACTTAGTTTTTAATATGAACATCTTTTTTGTGCCTTAATATATAACAACTAACGTTTTTTTATTGGAGCAATGTCAATTAAATTTGTTGTTTTCAGTTAAATATTTTGTAACCAACTCGCAATGACATATAATATGATGTTAGCTGATGATGATGATATTATAAAGTTTACATTTACATAGCACAATTTCTAAGTTTGTGTTGTTTTTACGCTGGTTCCGTCGAGTCGAGTATTATTCCTTTGCGAAACTATATAAATTCGTATATCAGATGGTGCTACTCTCACAAGACTTTTATTTCGTCCATGTAATTACATAGTTAGAATAAATAAACAATAAATAATATATATATTTTTTACATATAACAATAATAACAATTCCCTTCCTGATACGTACAACCTGGACATTTTCAAGGCAAGTGTGCTAGGCCGCGTCATCACTTACCATCAGGTGAGATTGCGGTCAAATACTTGCCTGTACAGACGCCTGCACATCAAACTATCCAAAACTGTCAAATTTCTTCAATATGTTTTCAACCATACCATTAGGGCAAAGTTCAAATTCTATTGAAGAAATTTGACAGTTTGTGGTAGGTAGATGTGCAGGCGTGTGTACAAAATAAAAAAAATTGAACATACAACCGCCCGTGTGTACCGTCTGTCTGACCATGATCCGGTGTGACACGTCAAGCTCGCCCACTAGGAGGCGTCGCTGATTTATTGCAAATGGCGTGAAAGCGAAAACGCTCGTAAAACGACGCGTTTACTGCTCGTTGTTCGGGCAGTCGAGCGATTGGCAGTAATGCTTGTGCACACCGCAACATGTCGCTATAATACTTTACAAATGCAACTATTGGGTTAGCGTGGTGGTTGTGGTCCCATCCTTAAACCGCATCTGTGGCCTAGTGGTTAAGCCCACGGGTCATAGATCTAGAGGTCCCGCGTTCGATTTCCAGCGGCGGTATATACCCGCCTCGGTTTAGTTGGTTGGCTTGTTTTAAATTCGTAACACCAACACATCTATTGACAATCCAGATGAGGTGCCCTTCCCTTAGGTTATTGTGATTGCATTCGATATGTACAAATAATCAACTTTCCATACTACTTAAAAGTAATGTCTTTGTTATCAGTACTTAACATTATTACAAATATGAAAGAACAGTTCATCCAAGGAATAACTTTATTATTTGATTCTTCAATAGCAGTTTATACATACCGACCAATTATGGCAATTTAACTATACTGTAACTTTTCGTTTAAGTTATTGTACACACGCCTGCACAACAACCTACCTCCTCAATAGACTTTGAACTTTATTCTTTAATTATATGGTTGAAAATGTATTGAAGAAATTTGACAGTTTTGGATAGGTTGATGTGCAGGCGTCTGTACTATGTTTTATGTTATTGTTCCTGTCCATTAGCTATTTTTCACGTGGGAACACCTGAGCCAACCAAATAGACGTAAGCTAATAATGTTGTGCTATTTTTATATTATAGCGTTTAGTATCCCCTACCCTTATCAACATGTTTACGTAAATCGCGCGGTTAATAGATGATTTGATTGTGTGTTTTGTGGAATCAGTTCCGTAACTTTATCACGAGGTAGGTACCAGCGTAGTGCATAAGGAATTCCATCATGTTTATATGTGTTCATTGTGCAATATAGAGATGGACATTTTCGTTGCGAAAACAAATTCCTGTGATAATTATGTTTTGTTGCTACCGTTCGTTCTATGTTCCAATAGTCTGCTACAACGGCCCGTTCTCCTTGTGGTGTTTCCATCCATAGGGATGGCTCGTGCCCCAGCAGTGGGGACATAAAAATGAACTGGTAATGTGAAACTTACCTTTGTAGGTCTAGAAGTAGTAAGTAATTAGCCTATTATGCTGTCTCACTGCTGGGATAAACCCTCCATCATTGAAATCAAGTCATCGATACAATTTATGAGTACGTAGACACCACAGTGACAGTCAACACATGCCAAATGCGGGTAGGTGATCGGGTGCCCTTCCTTACATGGCCAAACCGTATTGGCCTAAACTTAAAACGAACAATTATTGTTTCGCTTAACAATTGTTTTGCCACAATTATTATAAATTGGTCTACGAATTGAAAGCCCTAATTTTAGGATCTATAATGTGAAATACCCTAAAATATATTGGCATAACGTTATTTTGGCATTACGACGATTTCGCTTAATATATAAGAGCTCGAATTTTAAATCATAATATTATCTAATATTAAATGTGCCAAAATATAAAAAATATAACCCAATAATTATTATTGTTCAGTTTCAAAAATACTAGCTGCCCTCCTCCTGTAGGTCACGTGATGGGTTAGAAATTTAAGACAATCGCTACGCTGTTTCCCCTTCTCCGCTCTCTTTTTTTCCCAAGAGATATTTTAAAAACCTCTAAGTGTTAACATTATGGTATTCATTATGTATTCTATATGTAAAAATGCAATATCATGTATCAAGTTTTTTATTTTTATTGCAAAAACAAAACTTTTAATTTTGTGTGAATTAATATTTAGTAATTGCAAACTTTCGGGATTACGAATTGTTCCGCCAAATGTCGCATTTGATAAATAGCAATATGGCGATAAAAAGTTAGGCGAAGTGAAATTAGACCAAACACGATTATGAAGAATGAAATTATGCGAAAAAAATTTAGGCTAACCGTTTGTGTGCCATTGCCAATTAGAAGTACAAAAAATTAGGCGACCCGATATATACCCCTAAAATCGCCATCATCATCATCATCATCATCATCATCATCATCATCATCAGCCTATACCTACAAGTCCACTGCTGGACATAGGCTTCTCCAAGTGCTCGCACTGAGAACGATCTACAGCTACTCGTATCCAGCTCTTGCCAGTCACCATGCGAAGATCGTCGCTCCACCTAGTCTTATATACCAAGTTTATAACAAACGCGTTGTTTTCTAGACTTTATTGTTCAAGCTCATTACTCAGCGAATATCACAGACACCATTAATGTTGGTGCGTATATAAGTGATCATAAACTTTTCATGACATTAGACTATTCTTGTACACACAAGAGTAGGTACTTGAATATGTCGCGGATTAGTACTAGCTAATGGGCACAATGGCTAGAGTTTCATCCGCATACACTTTAATATTTATTATTATAAACCGTAAGGAAAAATTTTTTTTCAATCCGAATATTCACATGCCGTATTGGTACTCAGTGCAGGTATCAAGGTGTTTTTAATTTTTACTTTATAACTAACCAATTAAGACTAAAAGGGCCATCTATCCAATGTTAATTACAACCGATTGGCTATGCAGATTCATCTTTGCATATGAAATTTTGCACTCTGCTGCTAAAATGCAGTCAAAAATCAAAGCAGTGAAAAAAATCAGTGCTTACGTCAGCGTTCCCGGTAGCATAATGGTCAATGCAGCCGCCCGGATTGCGGAAGACCCTGGTTCGATTTCTGGCCGGGTCGGGTAGGCATTTAAATTTTTCACTGTATTTAGCAAGCAGCAATTAGCACTTAAAAATAAAAAGAAATATTACAAAAAGTCCTATTTCGCAAAATGCCTGCAACACAAACAATGAGGCTCGCGAACCACTAGTTCCGTACGCCATAACTGGTTATCGCGCAGTCGTACATTTTCATTAGTGGATGCGCGGACGCAGCCTGTCCGTTTAGTTTCAAATAGAATTTTAACTGATTCGTTTTACGCCTTGCAGAGAAATGCGTTTTGTTGAATAGTTGGATATCACACTAATATTATAAATGCGAAAGTTTGTGTGTATATTTGTTGCTTCTTCACGCTGCAACGGATGGATGGATTTGGATGAAATTCGGCATACAGATAGTTTATAACCTGGAACCTGTTACCGGGACAAAAACTATGATATATGTGTTAATATATCCTAGTTTTTGTTACCGGGACAAAAACTATGATATATGTGTTAATATATCATAGTTTTTGTCCCGGTAACAGGTTCCTGTGGGATAGTGTAGTCTTCGCGAACGAAGTCGCGGGCGACAACTAATTGTTTCGTAAATACAAATGTGCATACTAAATTTAACATCTCATAATATGTACCTTATTTAATTATATTTGCTACTATCTGTGTACCGCCTCGGTGGTCGAGTGGCAAAGCGCTCAGCCCGAACGTCCTAGGGCAAAGTGTGTTTCGGATTTTTCGGTCTATTCCAGGTTTGTGATCAGTGATCACCAATACGCATTTAAATTGACCAAGCTTGGTGATTAAGCATATATACCCATCAATTGTGTGTTGATAACTTGATTTCAATGATGGAAGCCTTTTCCTTACTACTCTACCATCTGTGTCATGAACTCATGGGTCTGTTATGTCACTACGCCATCGGTTTTTAAGTCTACAGGGCTGTGACCTTGTACTGAAAAGACAAGGACATTTCCTTTCTCCCTTTCTTGATAAAACTCTAAACAGCGTCAATTATAGGAAAATGCCCTTCCTATTATAATACACTTTCCATATAAAAAAGCTAGGGAACCCCAAAAGTATAATTTATTTAAAGATAGTTTCAGCAATAAAGTTATATTCTTATTGACACTACAGCTGGGGCCATATCGTGTTGTACTAATGCCGATCCGTTATTAATGGTGACGGATGGCCGGACAGACCGATTACCAGATTATGTGGACTAGTCGCTTCGGTGGGTGGATATATTGTGTATTTCGTTTAGATACGTATTTAATAAATTTTCGAAGTTTTCATGTTAAAGTACACACGCCTGCACATACACCTACCACAAACTGTCAAATTTCCTCAATAGACTTTGAACTTCATGCCTTTACAATATGGTTGATATTGTATTAAAGAAATTTGACAATTTTGGATAATTAAATAAATAAATTTATGTTTCAGTTGCCTAATTTGATATTTAAAAATGTCATACTCAGACCACGTTTAAAATTTTTTGACATTCTAAAACTTATAATATTATGTTACATAGACTGTGGTATTGCTATGTGTTTGTAAATTAACCAAAACGTTTTGATTATGCTGAGCTTAAGTCCAGAGCTTGAATTCTGCTGTTTTAAAACGTCCACATTTGTGTTTCAGTATGGTTTCAGTGGCCTGATTTGACAATTTGAAATTAGGTGGGCCTCGGATGCGTCGGACAAGCCCTAATTTGTCCATAGAAAAGTTTCATGAGTTTAGAGATATGACCAATTACAGGTATTTAAAAAAAATCACCAATTTAATAATAATTTTTGTATCAGAGTGTTATCAGAGAGAGCCAAACAGCGATAACTTTCACTAAAAAAAGCGTTAAAAACGATCTTTTTCATTGTAGTATATTTATCCGTTGTCATATTCCGAACTTCACCAACACCACAGACACGAATCGGCCAAATATATCGAATAGTTCCACATAAGCCAATGAGCCTTATTAATCACAGTGCCCACATAAAGGTATTGCCATGATGTATGGGCCATAACCCCATACAGTGCTGCCATAACAAACGCCCGGGGTAAGCCAGGGTCCAGCGCGGACTGCACGTAGCTATTGCTTCTACGAAATTAACTGGTGAAGTGTAGATTACATTTGTCACTGTGTCTAAGTGCGATGGTGTAATTACTTTATTGTCCGTACGCGGGAAGTGGAGAGTTAATATTGTTTCTTATTTTATTCTTGTTAAGATATTGATAATGAATGTGGGACTTAAGTCTATTAACATCTTAATAATCCTAATTATGATACTACCTTTGGGAATGGACGCAAAAACAAAATATCGACACACAATAATGCACTATTTAAATTAGACCCTGACAAGTGGCCATAATGCTAGTAGAACAGAAATGGAATAGAATGATAACGTATGGTATTGACATTGTATCGACGGTACGCGGAGTTTGAAGACATCTATAAGCAAATGCCTATTTATATATAATAATCCTGACCATAAGATGCACCGTAGTCCGATGGGGGCCCCCTGCTCTTTATTGCCGAGACACACAAACCGTAGCACTGGCTATTTACGTCTTTCTTGATTGATACGTTTTAAAGTAAATATCTTAAGTAATATATAGATATAATATTCCGCACAACCAATGCATTTTATGCAAATAACCGATTAAACAAGCAAGCGGCACAAAACCGCGCACTGACCGACGGCCATTTTCTAAGAACTTACTGAAGTGTGAATAAAATCTACCCTACAAAACGTAACACATTATCTACCTTCACCGAACAGACATAATGTCAATCAAACGTTATTTGTACCTATGTCAATCCGATACGATGATCATTATATTCTATTCTATAAGCGTTATGACACTTGTCTTCTGAATCGAGTTGTCAGAGCCATAGGAGTCGTTTAGAGTTGTCACTGTGTTAGCATCTTGCAGCCGATAGATGCTTGACTCAGATTGAATAGCCGGTTCGCCAGACCATACGGAACTGCCCCTTGATTGACCACAACAACTGGAACTGAAGTTAAGCAACTTTCGCAAAGGCCGGTCATCGGATGGGTGGACAAAAATATACCATCTCGAGCTTCTTCGAGCTTCGGAGGCCCGTTCTCCCTGTGTGGGGCTTCCTTAGGGAAAGGCTCTTGCCTTGTCCCAGCGGCGACATAAAATAAGCTGGTAATGATGACAACAACACTGTTACTGTATATTAAAGTTATGAAGCCTTATCTAGTTGTGTAGTGAGACTTAATATCAACGCTACAAGGTCCGTATAAAGCGATTCGTTTCAACAGTACCAGAGCGAGATTAATCGATAGATCATTGCTTGCTACGCAGTCGGCTCTCCTCAATGTCACCGACAGCTAGTGCACATGACACGAATACAGGTTGTTGTGGCGCGAACCGATATCGCGGTTCCGACGGACATCCTGATAACGCTGCCCGCGTCCGCTGTACACTGGCGGACATTTTAAACGTTTACATAAATGAATTATGCATTTTTTTGCGTAGTCGATTTTATTTTTGCTACGTTTTATTGGCCAATTGCATTAGTAAAGAGAGGCCTATGTCCAGCAGTGGGTCGAGAGGGGCAGATGATGATAGTGATAAAAACCTCCGTCTGATAGTTAGCGTCATGGTGATGGCTTGGCTAATGTCGTGATACATGACAGCCGGAGATTTTTGACGCTGTTTCACTGATCCCTTACTCCCTTTATTTTTATGCTTTTTAAGAATACCTTTATTATGAGCGCAATATAAATTTTAGGATTTGATTTTGATTTGAAATGTTGCAAGGGCACAAGGATAATTATCGTTTAAAATGTTGAGATACTTTAGAAAACGTATTAACATACGCGGTACGCCTAAGAACGCGTTCTTAATAACTAGTAAACTAATTGGTAAGTGATTGCTAATTAAAATGAAATGCTCCACGGTCTCCACCACAAAAAAGTATAATTACTTATTGTATTATTAATAAGTAGTCTGTGGTGGTGTTAATGGCACAGTTACTTCAAACTATAAGATTTCATCTGTAATGTAATGTAATAAATACTGAAAGTGTTAACAAATTGCTAATATAAATAAAAAAATCATTACCTTCCATTACAGCGCTAAATTAAAATAAAAAAAACATTTCTCCCTTGCGATATCTGAGACTGTGTCCTCACCGACAGGTTATCCATAAAACCAACCTACCAACCAACACGATGTGGGTAACATTCATTATCATATTAAAAATGTGTGCTATTGAACTTGCCCGCCAGTGTACCGCCGTAATGGTGCGACCATTGGCGCAGCGGCCACTAAGTGCCCAATTGGTAGCAATTGTTGTGCGACTGCCCGCCGCCCTGTCATCCGCAGTTTACGCGCCAAACAGTATATCGATGGTAGATACGATTGTTATGCTCTTTGTGATCATACACATAGGGTCCTGTTTCGAGTATCTGTTTTGTAACATTTGATTTGGCTTTGATACGTGTTTGGAGTATGCAGGTGCGTGCGAGTAGCTGGTTCTTTAGGTATGCTAACGATGGCAATCCTAGTAGCATGCATACGGAAGTGTATGGTAATCTAAATATTATTTATGTATATTTTATTTTTTTATTTTGTATTGTCATCATCGATCATTGACGATGGTATATATCATAACGATTTTGAAATTTAAAATTTTAGGTATTTTATTTCAAGTAGGTATTTCAAAGCTGTCAGTAGCCCTTATAGCGTGGAACTTTAATTATATTTGATTTTATAATAATAAAAAAAAGTTGTGGTATGATTTCTCCTTTTATAAATCTAGGAAAACACAGAACCCAGCACTTTCTTCGGCAGATGTTGATGATACCTTCGCATTGCCTCCTCCATAATATTGCGAAGTTCTCAGTATCTCCCAACACTATTGTCATGTCATGGAAATCGGTCAAGTCTAAGTAACTTTAAATAACGTCAATGTCGTCTCTGGTTCCTTTGGTTGTGACTAGATTTCTCCGCAGTGAGAAATCTAAAACAAGCCCAAAACCTTGCTTAGGCATTCCTGTTGAGCTTTTCATGGGTGGTTGGGAGGAGGGAAGAAGAGTCCCAAATAACTCGTAGTCGCTCAGGTCCTTAATATTGGTACGCTTAGGAAAGTATTTTCCCTAGTACTAGGTATAATATGTATAGACAGATAATGATGTCTCCTCGATGTTCTGCCTGGTCGCAGACGGTTACTTTTTCAAAGTTCTCCACGTCTTCCAATACTACTGGTAATGGCAATCGATCAAGGTGTGGGCAAAGGCAAATGTTTATATAAGCAAGCCCAGCCTTGATAGAACCTTGCAAGTTCAAAGACCAATGATGATGATGATTCCATAGTGCCCTGCGTATGGACGCAGCATATTGTATTGCGAAGTTCTTCTCGACTCCCATCACTATTGATCATGGAAATCGGTCAAGGCGTTACGTCCAGGCGACTTCAAATAATGTTAATACGGCCCACACCTCTTATTGTTCCACGTCCGTTCGTCCGTCTGTCTTCACATCTGTGTTATTATATGAATATTTGTGGCAACTTCACTTGGAACCTCTAAATTCTGTAGTGCGTAGGACAGTGAACCTTAGCGCTTTGGTAGTAGATGCTTTTGTAGTCATGTGTAACTGTAAATTGTTATTGGTGTAAATGCATAAATGGCCTCATTGTCAGTAGAGCAAATTTGCATGGCATACAAAAGTAGAGGCGTCGTTCAATAGATATTATATTGACGACCCATGAATAATTGTAATAAATTAGTTTAAGATTTTACTTTTATCCCTTTTAGACCTTGTCTGGAGTATGGAGTCAAAGTCACTTATTATGATTTGAAAGAATAACTTGAAATATCCAATGTGATCTTATCTTTCAATGTCAATAAAGAATAGTTCAATAAAGTGATGAGATTTTTTATAATATTGTAATCTAATAAGATTATTAAGTCGGTAGTCAGTAACAATGAAACTTCAATAAGGTATCCTTAAAAATGAAACCAAAATGTTTCATTTTCGCATTCTTAAGACTAATTTCTTCACGTCCTTTCACTGAGTGAGTTTTTTTTACCATTCAAGCGCTAAAGATACTATTATTTTGTATTGAAATAAAGATGCGCCATCTATTGGCGAAATTGCGTTACCAAGTTTTATGAACACTAGGTGGCGTTGTTTCGATCCTATACTAATTATAGTTAGTATCCTAATATATTAAATTTGATGATTATATTTAACTATAGTCGATTGCGTAGAAAAAAAATAACATTCAGCCTCTGTTTTCAAAGAAATGCGATTATTGTCATTATTGCACTTTTAACAAACTGATAACCTGAAATACTTATAAGAGTAATTAATAAGAATATAGTTGGATTCTTATAAGAATATATTTCGTATTAGACTTAGATGCCCAATATAAACATAACCGTCCCACTTGTGGGGCCTTACCATGATCGATTAAAGCAGTAAGGTAGCAGTGATGTTCTTCTAAATGCCACTACACATTTACAGAATACACTAAATATGCACACTAGTTTAGGCCCAAGACACCGAGCACCGTACTCGTAGAACAAGGGTAGGACGAGCCGGTTCACACGCGCTCTATACCGGGGCGCTTCTCCCCACCACCACGACCCGGTCAACCCGTGCCGAGATCCTAGCCTCTAGAGGCGCCCTCAGTTCCGCTCCCGATCCGATCCGAACCCCTCGGAGAATCTAGTAGGGTACGTACGGGGACACTAGCGCGTGATGCCGTTCCCTCTTGCAAACCTCTGACGGTGTTTCGTTTTACCGCTTGAGAAACCCTTTAAGTTTCTCGCCGACCCCAAAAAAGCCCAATGAAATCAGTAAAAACTCTCAAAAAAAAGTTGTTAAAACGAGACGAGTGTATCGTCGAATATACGCCTGTCTCGTTTTCACAACTCTTACAAACAATTAACTAGTATTGCTTTAACAGCTTTGGTAAGGCCCCTGGTCTCAAGTCTTCCCATGTGGTTGGACGCATATGTAGAATATGAGCCACAACCCTTTTACTGACCCAATGCGGGCAGATACGTAAACGGTGAGCAGGACAACTGGATGTTAAGCTTTTCAAAGCGTGGAGGACACTAGAAGTTTTGTGACAAAAAAGTATAAAGTAGTAATATCAAGATACAAAATATAACTTTAAAGTTAAAATTTTACTGCTCCTACTCGATTAGGTAGAGGTCTACCTAATCGACTTAATCGAGTTAATTTTAATTAATTTTAATCTTCTAAAACTATGAAACTCTAAGTAAGTAAGTAAATCGTCTATGACTGTCCCACTGCTGGGCAAAGGCCTCCATTGAAATCAAGTCATCACTACTATTGATGGATAATGGCTTAGTCAACACTCTTGCCATTGCTCATGGCAGGTTTGTGATCACAATCCCGAGCTATGCATCGAAAAAACCGAAACACACTTGGAATTGAACCCGGGATATTCGGGTATGGGGCCGAGCACATTGCTACTTGGCCACACCGAAACGAGAAAATTATTATCTTAATATCTTTTACTAACACAGCAACACTAATAACATTGGTGTGATGAAGACGTTCAAATAAGATAGGGCTCGTTCCACCATCCTCCTCGGGGAAGTTGCTATAGCTAACACCAACCAAACCGAGTATAGAATACAACCACCTTCAAATCAGTGGTCCATCCCAGCGGTTTCTAAACCTTTTAGGGTGCACAACATTAAAAAAATCCTAATTATTTTATGGAAACTCATAATCGAACGGAACCCTTAGGTTTCACGGACCCTATTTAAGGAATCACTGGTAACCTCTAGACCAGAGAGGCGGTCAGAAGGTAATTTGCATTAATTTATTCCCGTCGTGCAATGATAGAGGCATTGTCCAACCGTCGACGTCTCGATGAGCCGTTTGCCACCCACGGCTCAATTCCGCAACGAAGGCTGAGTCATCCGATAATGAGAGATGGTACTGTGAGGACAGGCGCTGGTTTCGTGGGCAGCAGGATGAATTGTTATGCTAGCGATTCAATAGCTCTTCAACTATGGAGCTTCTATTGCAGATAAATCACATAAAAATCGCATCAGATATTCTATTAAGCCTCCAACACCGCAATAGTTTCTGAGTGAAACATCGTTATTAATTTTGATTACTAGGTTATTTTTATATTTTCTTATTTCGAATTAATCGGTCTAGCCGAGCTTAAAGGTGAGAAATATAAATAAATGACCTAACCTGGTGCTGGGTAAGAGTCTGTCTAGGTAACATGTTTTGATGTTTAGAAGATTTCTTATTTTAAGCAATTATCTGGAGCAGGTTAATCTCGTAATAATTATAATTACTTAATGAAAAGTTCAATAGCGATGGCTTGTGCGTTTGGGTTGCGATCATCTAAGTTAATGGCGAGTCACCGGATGCAAATCCAAATTTAAAAATGTCCAGTTACTACATGAAAGAAACGCCCTTGATGTCACATGATTGTTACAGCAAGGTATACACATGAAATCTTTAATTTTAACAGCTGCAAAAAAAATACGAAAGTAAGAAAAAAATATATTTTTGCCATCAACAATCTAAAAGCGAGCGCATATGAAAGATCAGTAGACTTCTGTTTTTCGTCAAATTAGATTGTCCTAAGTCTCCGCTGGCCTTAATAGTCATCAATAATGTAAATCAGACACGTCGACGCTGGTCGTACAACGGTACACTCAATCACAATAAAACGTACAAAAAGTGGCCGCCACATCTGCGCGGGCGCATTCAGCAGCTTTTTGAGAATAACGCCCGGTAACATGACTACCGAATATCGTATGACGTATTGAACTTAGGACTTTTGTGCTGTGATGTTTTACCGGTGCTTAGGCAAATGATTGTGAAACTTATGTGGTTTTCGTGCACACTCACAACACACTCGCATTTTAACAGTTTCCAATCTGTTTTTAGTTCCTCAATGTTAACAGACTGAATATGAACAAAAACATTATAAAATTATTCTAGCAGTTTATAAGCCAGGGCTTATGCCCTATGCTTGAAAGGTAAATAGAACATTAAGTTATTATACTTTTTTTTCAATTTGATTTAATTTTACTCAATGATTTATTGATGATTTTATCAGACAGTGGCTTAAAACGTGACGATAATAAACAAATAAAATAAAAGAACAATAAATAAAAACTCTTGTGAGTAGAGTGCCTAGTATGAGTTTTGTTTGTGGCTTTGTTTACTATCAGTATTCATTCGATTACGCTTACGTAAATGAAAATTTGTATGGCAAATTTTTAACTCTTCTCGTGTGTCGCCAGGAGCCGCTGCTTCAATGCCATACTAATTATCGTTTTCGTTAACGTTATCGAATGGCGAATGAAATTCTCACTAGGCACTCTAACCATCTGAGATTCAAATACTCACTATATATCACTTCACAAATACTTTCAAGACCTAGTTCAATATGACGTGCGTACGAAGCGTTTTGCGTCCATGTTTTTCTTATGTACCGCAAAGCTGTGGAACTCCTAGCCTCAGTCTGTGTTTCATATCAAATATAATATTGGGGTCTTCAAATCACGAGTGAATCGGTATTTTTTAGGCAAGAAAGCATAATACATCGTAGACTACATCATCACTTAAGGTGAGATAGTAGTCAAATGCAAGCCTATCGAATTATAAAAAAAAGAAAAAATAACATTGTTAATTAAACAAATTGCATGAATACAACGGAGCCATTGAACAACGCAAACAATAAAAAATCAAGACGATAATACGGTAACAATAAAAATCCAAATAGGTTCCCACGCGAAAAAATCGAATCTTCATTTTATTGACGAGATAAATCGGACTCGGCAGATGTGTGCAAGAGGCATAACAGTCCATGAGAACTATCTACCAGTCACCTATGACCCAAGGCCAGAAACAAACGTGGACCGGTATTAAAAAAATAAATTAGAAGTCCAAAGAAAAGGTGGTAGCATTGTGTTGTAAAAACTCAGGGGTGCCAACCTGCAATTTGAATAAGTAAAAAAGTTGCGCCAAATGTTTTTTGAGGGGTGCCAAACAAAAAACTGCTACCCCACGATTTTTTTAAGACGCGGACAGTTATGTTGTTAATGTGCTTGCAACGTTTCGCCAATTTCTCCTGGTCATATAGTTCTCACGGTGGAAGCATCAGCATACGTTAACCATTAGTCCATGTTTAACTAATAATATTTTTTTTACGATTAAGTTACAAGAATATTTTTTAAAGTTTTATTTTTCTTTTTTAAATCTTACGGATAAGAACAGTGCTTTCATCTCACCATATGTTAAGTAATGATAAGGCCAATGGCAGAAGCACACTTTACCCGGGATCCCTAACTAGTGAGGCACTGGCTATCTTATCTCTAGCTGCCGGAACACAACAATGCTGCAAACATTGTTTCTATGGCGACATATTTAGATAAGATGAAGGTAGCTAGCCAGGCGGACAAACAAGTTTTTCCTATTTTGGTACAGGCAAGAGTTTTTCTTAAATATACCGTAACTGTGTTTCTTAAATGTACGATATCGACGTGATCGACGTGATAAAGTCAAGATGATTTTTCTTGTGTAACTGGAAAGACGGTCACGGTGATTAAAAATAAAAACTGCTCATGTCTACAGGACTAGCCGCCCCCGAACGAGTAGTGCGAGCAATCGCCCATCGCACAAGAACACTCGCATAGAACCCAGCGACAAAACTATCGGAACTACAACTCGATTGTCGCTGCTCGCCAACTCGCTTCTAGATTCTAGCTCTACTCGCTACTCGCTCATCGCCGGCGGTGGGACACCTGCCTTAACGATTATTTTCTAGTCACAGTATTGGAACTACGGCTGTTCTTGAAATGAACAAAACTTTGCATCAATATATGCCAGGCACACTTTGTCCGACCCGGGAATTCAACCTAGGACCTTCAAATGCCAGGCTGAGCGCTGAACCACTCGGCCACGGAGCCGTTCTATAATGTGAAAATAAATAAAATGAGTATCAAGAAAAGCAACAGAACAATAACAGTGTGGACAAAACAATTACTGGCCGTTTTTGTTATCACTTATCACCTTCTTTTGAACGGCCATGCGGGTGTGCGATCCACTGTCAATCAGACGATTATGACCTCTATACTTAAAGTAATAAAGGGTAACGCGATAAGGTTTTTGTTTTGTGGCATTTGGGGCATCGGACAATGTTAAGGTAATTATATTATATTGATAATAAAAGGTAGGCGTTCGTTTGTTATTTTAAATATTTTATTTAGTAATGAAATTAAGTATTTTTTGTATTTTCTTTTATATTTGGAAACAATCAATTGCATTCGTGTAGGATAAAGATATGATGTTCCATTAAATATTAATACTTTAAGCGCATTACACTGTCCACATTAGAAAAACGTAAACGTAACGTAAACTTACAACTAAACTAACTTTGAAATGAAACAACTTTTACGGATCTACTCGCGTTAACGTAAAAGTTGTTTCATTTCAATGGGTAGTGTACGCGTAAACTTTAGAAAACAATTTACTAACTTTACTGCCTTGCATTGCGGTTTTGTGTTCTGTTTCATTACTACAAGTCAAAACAAAAGACTGTGCATAAAAATCGTTCCAGAAAAACAGAATCCGTTTAAGAACAATTATCTTTTGTTTTTCTAAAACAAAACACAAAAGGTGTTTTGTAAAGAGATCCTGTGTACGATGTTCAGATCGCCGCGCATACCGCCCGCATGAGTGCTGGCGAGGGCAATCGATTTTCTAAGCGAGGACACGTGCGTCCGAGCTGCTTTGTCCCTCTTTGCCTATCGCTCTTTCACTACTTGTTTAAATAAAAAAAGTTCCTAAGTTATGTGACGAATCGATAACGATTAATAGGTACGGGCAAATTTATTATCAAATATAAAAAATATATATATTTGACGTTACTTTAAACGCCTATATTTGCGCATACTTAAGGACAGTAACCGGCTTTAGGTATAGGAGTTTTTGGTAAACTTGAATTAAACTAATGTTTTATTATTATTAGAAATGGAAAGTAGCCGTACACTCTCTTCATCTATTGGTGAGTTATCACCATATTATTATAACTTTAAAGCTTGTTTAATTATGTCCATACATTTTTCTGCAACTTACACCGGAACACTTCTGCATCATCAGAAATTATATACCCAAAAAACCTACAATTGCATGTGAACGGTCGCTGTAAGTAAACACTTTACTATTGCAACTACACCAAAAAGTATCAGTTCAGTTGAATAAAAAAATGTAAAAACGGCCAGGTCACGTACACACGCCTGCACATCAACCTACTACAAACTGTCAAATTTCCTCAACAGACTTTGAACTTTATGTATATGGCATATGGTTGAATATTTAATAAAGAAATTTGACAGTTTTGGATAGGTTGATGCGCTGGCGTCTGTACATCTTTTTATAACTAAAAAATCATCTCGTCCAACAATACTGTTCCGCGCATTACACATGTCTGTATCCAATCTCGGAAAGGATTATCAAGGCTATTGTACAAAAAGGTTTTATACCTACCGTACCTCTTTGGAACAATCTATCGCGATTTTTTTTAAACTGTAGCACCTGGTCTTTTGGCGATGACATAGCGGACAGATAAAGTCAACAGATAAAAAATGGGTTGTATAGGACGGGGTCCAACGGTTTACAGTGCGGATTTTAAAATCGATTTGATTTGTGGCCTTTAAGATAGTCTTTACGCCCGGTTTGATATGTGGTTTTTGAGATAAGACTAATTATTTTTTGCTGAAAATTAAACTTGATATCTTGGTAACGTTTTATAAAATGTCATTTAAGACTGTTAATTAAGAGTTAACAGCTGTTGACGTCCGATCTTTTTTGTAAGTGTCTTCCGAAGTTGTAACCGCCGCCGTTGTGGTAAGTGATTCTTGGTTTGAATCCAAGCGGGGGTTTACATAGATATTGTTGGAAGTAAAGTGAAGCGTTCCCTAATTCAGTCTTGTAGTCACTTATCATCCAAAGAAATCATTTTGGTTGAAAAATTAAAAAAAGTATGGGCGAAGTTTCAATTTAAAAAAAATACTTAATGCCACCCATTCTGACTCTGTTTTAGCATGCCGAATCTATGCCTACCTTATAGTTTAGACATTTCCACTACAAACCTATACACAAGATCAGCCAGCATAAGAAAGCAAATATGATATAAATATTGAATTTTGAATAGGATATTCAAAAAAAGTCCAATCATATTCACATAACAATAAAAAAAAATCATTACAACAATATAATATTTTTTACCGGCCGGCCGTTACAAACAAATGCTTATACAAATCGCCGTGCGAAAATTTAAGACTATTTGAATATTCAAAGACCGAATAATAGTCCACCGCTGCCCATAGGAAAGAGCACGACCCTTAGCCTAAAAAAAGGCGAGGGGTGTCATTTAGACCCCACGGATTTTTTAAAACCCTTTTATGCATATCCTATGTCACCCCGTGCACGGTTACAAGTCATATTTAAATAATTTATGCTTACGTTCGTTAGTTTTTGCATCTGCTGTGAAGGGTTAAGTTTACGGGGAAGATTTACTGTTCGATGTGGGTACAAAATGACCGTGGAGTGACTTGCGTGCTTGCCAATATTTATTTAACAATGGTATCTAATTACGGAGTTTGAATTAGAAATTTGATTATGTTATGGGTAGATTATGTTTATACATAATATTGGTACATTAGTCCCGGCTGCCATCGAAGGTTGGGAATGTAAATCGTTAAAACCACGAGTCGAGATCTTTTGTAGGACGATGATAATGAGGATAGTGCAGTTGTTACAGCGCTCGGTCTGCGATTGCTGAAGTTAAGCGAGTTTAATAAAGGCCGGTCATTGGATCGGTGAATAAAAATGTATCATCTTGAGCGCCTTCGTGCTTTTTATGAAAATTTATTTGTTAGAAATTTTACAAAAATATTTGACCCTACATTCTGCCTGCCAATCTGTAATACAGTTTGTCGGCAGCGTTCTCGTGGAAACACGTTAACTACATACTAACTTAGCTTAAAACAGGTATGAGACAATATTTACTTAGGTACTCCTAAATATAGGTAGGTACCTATCTATTGTTAAGTTATACACTAACCGCCTTATAAATAAACAAAGAATAAGGTCGGTAAGTAGGTAAGGTAAGGTAAGGTAGGTAAGGTAAGGTACAGTAGGTAAGGAATAAATTCCGTGTTTTGTTCCTGTTATGTAAACGTCAAATCAAATTAGAGTAAGGGCCTGTTTCACAATGTCTGATTAGGAGATACTTGGCAGATAAAGTGACAGTTTTGTATGGACTATCTGTCAAGTAAACGCTAATGGGAACTTACTTGTAGATCGTGAAACAGGCCCTAAAAGAGACAAAAGACGAAATAACTATTCGAAGCTTAATTCTCTGTTTATTTGTAAGGGGGACAGTGCGTATGTGTAGGTGTGTAGCACACCCTGAGAGCCCACCTAAACCGAACAGATAGAAATTCATTCATTCCTATCATTAATTCCCATCATTCATAGCAATAATTCATTGCCATCATTCATTACTACTTTTACTCTCAATAATCACACCAGCAGTGTCACAAGTTATCCCATGCAAATAACAGAAATTATTATTATTATTATAGTTTTTTTTTAACTTTAATTTAATTTTAATTTAAATCTCAGCTTCGGAAGGCACGTAAAGCCGTTGGTCCCGGTTGCATTAGCAGTCGTCAACAACCACCAATCTGAACTCGGCCCGCGTAGTGGTTCGTTCTCCCTGTGTTGTTTCACCCATAAGGAACGCTCGTGCCCCAGCAGTGCGGACTTAAAATGAGCTGGTGATGATGATGTTAATAAATGACGAGTTTTTAATTTCGTTAATTCGTTCGTCACTACGGCCCTGTAAAGCCTATAAAGAATTAAAAAAAAAATAACATGGAATAGTGTACTTTTTATCTCGTAAACTTAGGTAACCAATAATTAATTTATTTATTTTTGTATAGATTTTTTTCGTACTGTTTTTTTTTTATCTTTGGAATTATTTAATCTTGTTCACCTGGTGTAATTTCTTTTCTTTTCTTTGTGCACGCCGTGTCTGCATCAAGTAGAGTTATAATCAATGTGATATTTTTATAATTTACCAAGCATAGATTATTAACGGATTGTATTCAGTTTTGTAGACCTAACAATAAAAAAAAAGTAAAAAAAAATACATCGAATATAAAAAAAATTGTGCTGAGCTCTAACAATTCGTAAACCAATAGACCACTCAAACGCGTTAAAAGTGAAAGGGATGCACAGCTCTGTCCATTGTCATTTTGTAAAGATCGTGTCATTCTCGTTGAGGTGGCGCAATAGAGCTTGGCATGTATTTTCGTTCATAGAATTGACATTAAAATAATTAATGATCGCTAATTGATTTTAATTGATTCGGAAACAAAATTAAAAGTTTCACGAGGCTCGAGCGTTATAAGCACCCTGTGAAATAGCCAGGCATGCCATTATATCTAATTAATTAATTATCTTAATTAATGGCTTCGCGTTTAGCATTTAGCCAATTTCAGGTGTTATTTTATTATAGTAGTAAGGATACAATTTGTACGGTAGATTAAAATTAAAATCGAGTCTCACAACACGTGTTATTACGGAAGGAACTCTGGTGAAACTCCATTATATCTAGGCTTATAGGTAATTGCACTTGATATGGTACGTCAGGGAGTACGGGTTCGAATCCCGCTCGTGGAAATGTATTTAACACTTTTTTGGTATTGTAATTTAATCCCAACAAATTTTTTGTTTTTTTTTGGATTAACAAATAGATAATTAACTTAGATCAGCGCCGCTAAGCAGTTAAAACTCAATTGTGTTTGTATTCACGGCAGACGAAGGATTAGCGCCTAATAGTTACCGTTGTCAGTCAGACCTAAAAAACAAAAAATAAATGTAAGTGTACCTACTACCCAAATTAGGTGTTCTCAGTAGATCTAACTGAAAAAGACTTAAATAAAAAATATGAAATAATGTATCTATATGTAAACTAATTAGCTGCTTCGTCCAATTAGCATATGAAAGTACTAACAAGAAATTGAGGCGTGGAATCCATAAATCATCTTTAAAAAATTTGCCGCTTGTCCTAAGGCCCAGTTAGTCGTTAATAGGCCCTTTTTTGTAGCTTTTGTCTCTGCTTACCCCCTTTTTAAATGTTTTTTACTCACAGTAGCTCCACCCGTGTTTTTCAGTCGCTTTTTATTGAATAACATTGGCCAGATTTTTGTCCTCTAGTTTATATTAAATTACCGTTTTTGTACGGTAATGAATATGCGGGAGCCATTAAGCGTTGCATTGTAAACGAGAATGTGAGACATTTAGCGTTTGTTTTTTGTTTCGAACGGGTGTTCATTTGTTTTTTTGGATTGACTTTGTTTTTTTTTGTTCATCACTGCTGTTTGTTCTGTGTTTGGTAGGTACCTTTCTGTTTTTTTTTAATTGACACGTTAAAGTCTACTTAAAAATATTTATGAGATTCAAAATCAGAAATGTTAATTCCAAAAATTAGAATCAAGTCGTAACTAAAAAATACAAATTTAAATATTTCAATACAAAATTTGTTATATATTGACTATTTTAATATACAGCTTTTATTAAGCCATACTTTTCCTTGTCATATCCTGATCCACTCCGAATTAATTCCACTCGATCGTGAGTCCAACAAAGGCTCGCGGATGTATCTACCCACAGATCTCTGAATGGTGCTCTGCGTGAGAAAACTTAAAAAACACACTCGCACACAACATTTAAAAAAAACCTTTCACTTGTATGTATAGAATTATTAAAAACCCTACAAGATGTCCCTTGCACAATGCAAAGAGTGCACCTTGGATGTGCCAATGGTATCTTAAAAAATGTGCATAATGTTTTTATAAACATGCGTGCTGTGAAAGACGGAAAAAATGTGGGGTGCTGTGTAGAGAGTCTGGAGCTTGGCTGAGTCAGCGGAGCTCAAACTGTCATTGGTTTGACCTCTCATGTTTTTTAGTTTTTTTTTAAATTACAATTAAAATATTACACACATGGGCACATAACTCGCAAAGAGGCCTCAATGGAGCGTATTGGTGTTCAGGGCAGAAATCCCGTGGTCGCTCGTCAACCCGATGGACAGATCTCATTCCACTCAATCCACGATGACCGTTTGCTCTCACAAAGCTTCCGATAGAACCGAATGGAGACGCATTGCGAGAGCCGTCATTTACCAGGAACCACTCATGACCACGACCACTCTGCCAAGAGTGCCCGACTAAGAAGAAGAGAAAATATTACAGTGTACGTGAATAAAAGCTTTTTATGTTTTCTTTACCTACTTAAAATTAAAAAATTAAAAACATTATTAATAAGAAAAAAAGATGTTCGATTTTCAAGTACAGACGCCTGCACCTCAACCTATCTAAAACTGCCAAATTATTTCAAAAATTTTCAACCGTGTGCCATATCCATACAGCTTAAAGTCTATTGAGGAAATTTGACAGTTAGTGGTAATATGATGTGCAGGTGTGTGTTTTTGACTTTGACTTTACCATATTGTATTGTCCTTCAAATCGGAGCACAGTACAATGCAGAACAATGCTAAGAAACAATATCCAGTCGGATTGTGCGCAGAATCCTTTGACCAGGCACTTAACTTAACAGGCCATAGTTTCATAAATTGTATATGTAAAATAAGTATAAATAAAAAAAATAATTAAACTTTAGCCTATAAAAAAAAACTTAAAGCGATATAAGATAAGGTACTTACACGATACAGATACTGGGAAGTTTGGGAACCTCTTCTATAAAGATTTGATGTTTTATCTTTTTTTTTCGATTTAATTTTCTCCCGGCCAGAATATTGGGATTGGAGTTGTTTTTTTATGCGGAAGCAAACAGTACCAGTTTCCTGTTCATTTTTTATTCTTCTCTTAACATGAGCCGTTGTAGTAATTAAATTAGAACCTTTTTTGGGTTCCGGTCAGGAGTGCGAAACCGTTAGATTTTTTTCTTTAGAATCCTGAACTGTGTGTTTTTTTGGAGAGTTTGCTGATAAAATAGTACATCCATATAGTATGTTATTATTAGTGTGTTAATAGTGTTACCATCTATGTAGTTTTATTTATAAATATATATTATTCAAGCTTTTTTATGTTGACCGACTGCAGCGCCGCCGCTTGGAATCGAATCCAGCTCTCCTATAGCGAACGGTGGTTTAACTACTTGAACACGGAGGCGATTAACAAACATTTTTTTATTAACATGAAGGCTATTGGTCCTAAGAAAGCCAAAGTCAAAGAAAGCAAAAGTAGCTATATTTAGCTTAGGTTCCCACTTTGTTACTGATCGGAATGAAAGGCCGCTGGTAATAAAAAATGGGTTATACAATTATTACACAGTAAATTACAAACTCAAAAGACAGTGCCGAAATAACTGTATTTTGGCACTGTCTTTTGAGTTTGCAATTTACTGTCTTCTTTTGCTACGAAGAATAGGACCACGCTTAGCTAATGTTGCAATAACGCACGGAATGCAACATTCATGCAAGCCACTTGCTAGTTTGTGTGTGTAAAAAGGTTATTATCTCAGTGTTTCGAAACTGCGCACTCGCACCGTCAATAAATCTCC
The DNA here is from genome assembly GCA_949315975.1 of Eudonia truncicolella. Lineage (NCBI taxonomy): Eukaryota > Metazoa > Arthropoda > Insecta > Lepidoptera > Crambidae > Eudonia > Eudonia truncicolella. The sequence continues at coordinate 4,788,421 of OX438838.1, read as the reverse complement.
TTAATAAGTGTCACTTAGACCGTCTTCGGTGTCACCTCATCGTACTATATTTACACTCCTCACTGATGCTTCCTGCCTTAACTTTTTAGATTCCCACAGACATCCGCGAGCATTTTTTTTTATCTATGAGAGCCTGTTTTTTATCTATTATCTTGCGCGTAACGGTAAAGTCTCCCCCTGGATAGTTTAATTTATTTCTTTCGTTCACAAAGAAGGATGCGGTTGTCTTTTGTTTGTCTATGACATGTTAAAAAAGTGCAAGCTTTTTTCTCTAAGCGCGGGATTGACCCTAAAAAGGTTCCAATAGGTTCAAATCAAGAATAACTGTCTATGGTGCATGTAACAACGTTGGACAATACTGTCGGAGTTCGGGGCATTGATTGAAATTGATGCCTTTGTTATAAAAAAAGATTATAATGAATTTGAGATACTTTAGCAATTTTAATCTGTGTTATCTTGGGTAGTGATTAGTTTTATTATTCAAACGTCAGCAAAATTATCGCTTATGCTTACAAGATAAGGCTAGGTAATGGTAAATCTATATCTTTCTGTATAACATTCATTGTAAAAATATTAATAGCTGTAATTCTGCTATGTAAAGAATTTCTTTAGATCTATTTTTGAACATTCTAAGTACTAAAACTGAGTAGGTACTAAAACCCCTTTAAATTTACATAGAATGCCATTGAAGTTATTCAAAATTTGATTTAAACGGCTTTATTTTAATAAACTATACTTAGATAATGCTAAAGTATAATTTTTGTGTTGGTGTACCTATCTTTGCCTCTAAAATATATTATCTATAGTATATACATTACAGCATTAAGTTGCAAGATTGTTCGCTCAATCTTACTTGTTTCCATTCTCAGTTATAAAAAAAATCTTTTTAGCAGTTCATTAAAAAAACAAATGTATGCAACCGAAAGTGCATAAATCAGCAACGTCATTAATTTTTTGCGACAACCGTGATATGAGACATTGTTTTCCTAAACAATGTGTCCAAAAAACCTAACCTACACATAAACCCCAAAGGGTTCTTCAAATTAAACCGTCATTAGAAATTTTCGTAAAAAAACAATGAAAAAAGCGAAAACGCTAACGTGAGAAAATTAACCGTACTTTTTTCACGCAAAAACTGGTTAGGCACAATACCGAGACCGTTGCATGTTGCATCCTATTTGCGTGTTCTTTTTTTGAATGCAATATTCAAATTTCAAGTATTCAAAAACATTTTTTTCTTTTTTTTTCCTTTAGGCTCTGACACCGTGTAATTATAGACAAAAAAGGTCGGATAGCTACCGCAGGCTTATTCTGTTCGGTCCTTTCATCCTGGTCAGGTACATTAAGTGTCGGATACAACAATGCCTCCGGATTTCCTCTCTCTCTTTCTAATGCAAGGACCGAACTTTACCTCACGTGCAGATTTTGAATGGGCACAAATCATGATTTTCCGAGGGCGTGATTGATTTTGAAGATACTCTTGATATGGTATTTTTTATCGATTGAAATGGAAATGATTTAGACATCCATCCATTTAACGATCACAATTGGATATCCGGTCTCATAAAATCTATAATTAGGTACGCGTATTAAACACACGGGAGGTTATCAAAATTGTGGAATAAAAAAAAAATTATAATAATAATATATAGAATAGACTATTCTTATACTTTTTTTTAAATAAAATATACCTGTTAAATTAGGACTAAGCAATTATCCTGATGATATGAACTAAAAATGGCAAAGCGCAATAAAGTCAACAAAAGCGGGCATAAATTGCGGAGATTATGCAACGTCACGGATTACGTCCTCTTCCTGGCTTTTGGCCATAAATTTCATTCCACTGCAAGGTGGTCTGACAAATTTGCGGTCGCCGCTAACTACAGGCATCCCTAATGCGGCCATAGACAAACATTGCTTTTTTAAAAAGTTAACGATCGGTAGGCGAAGGCATCAATTTTACTACATTCCTTTATGGTAAGGCTGTAAACTTTTTGGGTAGCAGAAAAAAGGTTGTGACAATGTTTATACGTTTGGACAGCGATCCTTTTTTTTGCCGGCACCCGGGCAGTTGTAATTGGTATGTAATTGCTGGACAAGACAAGTTGTTTCGTTTTGTCCGGGGTAACAAAAAACCCTATTGAGTCTGTTGCGTCAACAGCTACTGATAGCGCCTGCTTTGTCGCATTGTTACTTTTGTTTACGTTAATCACTGGTTCTTCAATGCTTTTTTTTCGTATTGATGTTCGAAACATTTTTTTTTCTAGTTTTACGTCAGAAGGCAAATTTTCAAACATGTTTTGTTATTTTATTTTAAAATACATCTTATACTCTTACTACGAGTAGCTTTAATATTGGTTAGCACATTCATATTTGTCATAACCGTTTCTAAATGAATCAGAATTACATATTTTTTTTATATTTTATTTTACAGGCTAGGGTTAGAAACTAGATATACACAAGAACATGGGCCAATACAAGTTTGTAATTATGTTTGTAGCATTGTGTTCCGGCAGCTAGAGATAAGATAGCCAATGCCTCAGTAGATGAGGATTCCGGGTGAAGTGCGCTTCCACCTTCGGCCTTATCGTCACTTAACATCTAGTGAGATGATGGCCAAGTGCTTACCCGAAAGATATAAAAAAAAAATACTTAATATCTAAAATAATAAATTAAACGAACGTGCTGCCAAGTAGTTACTTGCTCTGACTAGAACATAAGGTAATGCCTATAAATCACTGCTTGCAATTGAATTACAACACTACGGATAAACAAGGAGGCGTTACCCAATTCCCAATAAAATTATCTAAAAACGTACAATAAAGGTTTACCTAACGCTTTCGTAGGTTTATTGTCATTATGACAATACGCGACCGTTCATTAGGTCGTGGCGCGCGACCACAGATCCGTGCGAGTGGTCACGGTCGGGTGCGGCGCGGTATGCCTTCCACGGAATTAGCGGCAATTTCAGCACAATCTGTTGTTATTAGTAGCGGTGTAGCGGCAGAAGATTATGCTTAGACAAAAAGTAGCCATAAACTTTTTTAAGGATTATTTCTTGTCTGGTGGTAGTATTCTTCATGGAGCCAGTTAAGATGCATCGAGGTAGGAAGGTTTTATTACCATTATGACAGTTTAGCACAATCTGTAGTTATTAGAAGTGTTAGCGGCTGAAGGTTATGCTTAGTATTTTTTTTGGTCAATTGTTTTTTTTATTCCTTACGGGTAAGCACATGACCTTCTTATCTGATGTTATCATACTAATATTATAAAGAGGATAGTTTTGTATGTTTGTGTTTTTTTTGTGACAAATAAACTCAAAAACTACTGGACCGATTTAAAAAACTCTTTCACCATTAGAATGCTACATTAGCGCCGAGTAACTTAAGCTATATTAAAAAAAAATGTCCACTCGTGCGAAGCCGGGATGGCCCGCTAGTGTGATTATAAGCCTGGAGTCGCTCTTCACCCGGAATCCTCAACTGCTGCGGAAATTTACAACTGAATTATCGATAGGTGGTAGGATTTTACCCAGAATGTGAGTGGACGGATCGTTGTAGGTTTTATAGCCATTATGACAACAGTGCGCGACCGTTCATTGGGTCGTGGCGCGCGACCACAGATCCGTGCGAGTGATCACGCTCGAGTGCGGCGCGGTATACCTTCCTTGGAATTAGCGGCAATTTCAGCACAACCTGTAGTTATTACAAGCGGTAGCGGCAGAAGTTTATGCCTAGACATAAAGTAGTCATAAACTTTTTTCTCTTGTTAGTATTCATACCTCCTCGAGAGAGGCCTTTTTCCAGCAGTGAACGTCTTTTGGCTGAGATGATGATGATGATACCTCTAGTAGCAAAGCGCTCGAACCTTATGTAAGTTGAATATCCTGGGTTCAATTCTTATGTCGGGACACTTTTGGATGTCGGATGTCCTTAGCTAAATTTCCATGGCAAAGCGTGTTTTGTATTTTCCAATGCATAGCCCGGACTTATGATTCCCATTCCCAACCCGCATTTAACAAATGCCATTAACCCGTAAAGTGTAGCAATGACCTGATTACAATAAGGAAGGCCTTCGTTCTTTAAAATCTCGTTCTTCGTAGAACAGTTTGTTTTATTCCACATTATATCAATTAGTAAGTTTTTTTTTAAAAGTAAGAACGTTTGTTTGTTTTGCTAACCCTACACGTCAATGTCCAACCGCAAAAATATGTAAGCGCAAGATATACAACAACAGTTTTGGGTCAGATTAGATTTTTGTTTTACTGTAGGCATGGTACACACGCCTGCACATCAACCTACCACAAACTGTCAAATTTCCTCAATAGACTTTAAACTGTATGCCGTAACGATATGGTTGAAAATGTATTGAACAAATTTGACAGTTTTAGATAGGTTGATGTGCTGGCGTCTGTACCTACGTACAGATCTAATATGGCGAGAGTTATACATAATTATTATTTTGTCTCGATGTTTCGATTTTTTGCAGGATCACTCACTCTCTTTGAGAACACACAAGGGTTCAAACGTCATCAGTATATAAACTCGAGAAGGTAGTACATCCGTAGAATGGGATTCAATTCAAGCATATACAGGCAAAAAAACATAATAATATATTATCAAAAGTATATAAGTATATAGGTATATATTATTATTTTGTTACAACAGTAATGGCAGGTTTTGATCATACACTTTTGTTTTTGATTGTACAAATGGAAGTATTATTTTTAACCACTTTTGGTCATCAGTTTACCATTCTTACGGAATCGTGGCCAAAATAACACTTGACGAATAACGACGAACTTCACGCATCGCTGATATCAGTTCGTATGAAGAAAGCGGCAACAAATCTCAAACACCGATGTCTGAACTCAAATTTGGAACGATAGATCAGTTGTTCTATCATACATTGCTGGTTGACAAGTCTTTATTTTAAAACGTATCGTGCGTACCAAGCAATGTACATCGGATGTGCTTTGTTGCAGTGTTTGCGGTGTAAAACCTTTGTGCCAGTCAGCAGTTCTGCGGTCAATTTCTCGCGAGTCGTGAGAAATCCATCGTGCTGTATGGTTCTTGGTAATTGATGTCAAACGACGGTTGGCGGTTGTGGCTGCCAGCGAGCTATTGCTAACAGTACATTGACGTGGAAATAGGCATCAGACTGCTATTTACATACCTAAGATTTTATTTAAATATATTTTTCGGTCGTTGCTTGATAGCTTAAGATGCAAAGATAATACTTTTACAGCAGCACCATAAAAATATACATTGAACAAAAAATATAATGATTTAAAAAATTATAATTCATCGCTTTAAAAAGGTTTTTCCAGACTATCAGTCGGATGGAGAGTGCTAATAGATAATTGTTAGTTTGCAAACACACACACACTTCCTTTGTTGAATAGGAAACGTCTCTGTTGATCTCTGTTGATAATTAGTCTATGAATAAAAATGCTCATATCGCTTTGTACAGACGGACGCCTGCACACACTACACACACACTACACACACTATCCAAAGCTGTCAAATTTCTTCGATAAATGTTCAACCAAATACCATACATATAAAGTTCAAAGTCTATTGAGGAAATTTGACAGTTTGTAGTGCACTGATGTGCAGCCGTGTATACTAGACTACTGAATCTGTCAATAAAAAACCGGCCAAGTGCGAATCGGACTCGCCACGAAGTGTTCCGTGCCATTATCTATAAAAACATGTCTGTTGTATGGGAGCCACTTTAAATATTTATTTTATTCTGTTTTTTAGTATTTTTTGTTATAGCGGCAATAGAAATACATCATCTGTGAAAATTTCAATTGTCTAACTATCACGGTTCATGAGATACAGCCTGGTGACAGACGGACAGACAGACAGGCAGACGGACGTACAGTGGAGTCTTAGTAATAGGGTCCCGTTTTACCCTTTGGGTACGGAACCCTAAAAATGATCTGCAAAGGGCCGATGAATGACTAGCTGCGATTTGATCTTTGAAGGTGTACACAATCGTTAAGTGTTATTTAGTGGCGATTTTTTATGATAACTGGATGAGGAAAAACAAGAGCAGGTTCTTGTCTATCAGTAGGCCATAGGCCACTATAGTCGAGTATTTTGAAACATAAGAAACGTGGTGGTGTGACGCACAATAACAACAAAACATATTAAAAAAATGAGGGAAAAATGGATCCACAGCAAAATTTTTTGTGAAATTATTTTATTAAAATGTTTTACGTAAGTATACTGCGGATTCAACAGTTTAATTCTGCATCATTTGTCACAATTAATAATAGCAAACATATACAAAATAGATTGCGTTGAAGTCACTAATGAGTGGGTAACATATATGATAAGACGGTGTTGTAAGCGTTGAAAATAACTAGACGATTCTCGTGATTGTGTGTGGTCCAAGGGTGATGTGGGACAATATTTGCTCGGCTTCAAGATATTGCCGGGGAAGTGTTTAAGGCTAAAACTGAGCCACGAGAAACGCGACATGAGAAACAGTTGACGCTATTTTAAACTTCAAAGTTTTAAAGTTTTTAATCTTAGAAAATTGATTATTAAAATAAAAACTGTCAAATTTCTTCAAAAAATTGATGAAATTTTACAATATGCAGGCGATAGATAAGATTTATTTTTTATTTTTTGTTGCCGGTATTTTTTTATGCATTTATGACGTAATCGTAACGTAATGTAAGTAATTAATAAAATGAAACCCCCAAATAAAAAAATAAAGTGAAATGAATATACAGGAGAATTTTATTGATGCAACGGCTGGGAATCGAAACCGGGACCTATGGGTCTAAACCGGTTGTCTTAACCACTAGACCACAGAAGCGGAGACGGTTCCTCTGGTGTTGCCGGTAGTCATTCTGTACAAAAAAAGAATACGCACAGTGAACTAAGGAATTGAACCATTTTTTTTTTATATTCAAATCGCTTTAGCGTCTATGTGGTGCTCCGACAGTTTGGGATAAGGTAGTAAATTTTTCAGTAGTTTAGGATTCCGGGCGAGTCATCACAATATCTACTTAATATCACCACGGCAGGTAAAAAAAAATAGCTTCCTTTTTTTCTTTTCTTCTTTAATTAGGTGCCTAAACTTTATAGCGTAATCGGCTTCGAATAGTTATTCCGTGTTTTTTTCTTTTACTCAAATTTGAAACGACGTCTACATATCGGGAATAAAACATGGAATAACTATCCGCACCTTATTCTCTATTTGTTTGTAAGGCACATAGGGTCTTACAAATAAACAAAGAATAAGGTCGGAATAGTTATTCCGTGTTTGGTCTCCCTTACTCTAATTTTAAATGACATTTACATGATAGGAACCAAACACGGAATAACTATTCGTACCTTACTATTTGTTTATTTGTAAGGCACATAGGTTTTGTAGAGGGAATACACTTATAGATTACCATTATAGATTATAGACCATTATAGCGCGTCCCCGTCCTCTTTTAGATTCTCCGAGGAATTCGGATCGGATCAAAATCGCTCCTCGTCCTACCAAACCCGCAGCCCGAAACTTAACAGCGTGTCTTTCACCAAGATGCCCTCGCCGGTCACCAAATCCCAAACTAAATAGCGCAGAGATATCACCACTAATTACACTGTCCGCATAATGATAACGTTTATAACTCTGTATTTGCTTTTACAATCTGTTTCTTGATTTTTTTGTGATAATATGACCGTGGCGAGATATGTTTTATGCCTTTGGACTGTCATGATGTGATGCGGACGTCTGTGTTTCGTAAACATAGAGATTTTGTTTTACGACTGTTGTTTGCTACGCAGATTTAGTTTTGTGTTAAGAAATTGTGCATGTTCACTTGTTGTTATGGCTTGGTTTTATAGTTGGGGACGCCCATACTATTCCAGGTGTCTCTCTTTTGACGGGACATTGCGGGAGGGGAACTCAGTGCTTGCCATTCGTAATCCCGTGCTGTTTCCTTTGCAGAGAAAGTATCTTCCTAGGTTTTTTAGTGGGTAATACCTCCCCTTATTGAGCTTTTGGTAGATGGATGAAGGAGGAGGAGGAGAGTACCCCATACCCGGGGTCGCCCCTAGCCACGGTGCATTCGCAAAGCACTCTACCTATTTAAAAAAAGTTTGTAGAACGAGACTCATGGTTTCACAAATCTGATGGACCAGCAAATATTTCCAACTAGCTGGTATGATTTTTTTAAACAGTTATACTTAATCCAAAAATCAGGTTCAATGATATAGAATAGCCTGAAATTTAGGATGATGATGATGACGATGGAGATTTATTTATTTCATTAGTTTTGCTTTTATGTGCTCATTGCTGGGGCACGAGTCTTCCCTATGGATGAAAACACCAAAGGGCGAACAGGCCATAAACTACCACACAGGGCCAGTGCGGATTGGTGGTTACTGACTGCTAAAGTAGCCCGGAGCAATGCTCAAAAGCACGGAGGGACTCGAGATGATACAGTTTTGGTCACCCATCCGATGACTGGTCTTTGCGAAAGTTGCTTAACTTCAGCAATCGCAGACTGAGCACGTTAAACACTGCGCCATCGAGCTCCTTGGTATACCTCCATGGACATTAGTTTGGTGAATAAATATCGCATTCAGCACTCGGAATGATCGTTTTTGCATAAAACAATTATTTATCTTTCTTCACAAATAACGTACCACACAGGAGGGAGCCATTAAGCCGTGGAGCATTTCGACAAAGTGCAATTTCGCCATAATCGTGTAGTGTCTCACTCGGTGTAGTTTTAATTTCAATTTGCCGTGTGTCCAAGCACGACCGCCGAGTAAGGCTTAGTGTGCACAATACACTTTTTTGCTTTTATTTTTGATCTGTGTAAAATCCCCCTTTCCCTTCCATTTCCTTTTGTCCGGGAGAGACGCGAATGGTTATTTGGGGCTCTCAACAGCTCCCGTCCAATCAAAAAAAAAAACAAAATTCAACATCATTTATTCAGTTTAGGCTACAAATCAGCTCTTATGAATAAAAAATTATGAAGTCCAGTTTCAAAGGCCTTGTTAGAGAATCAGGAGAAGTAAAACCCACTTAAAGTCAGCTTAGCTACTCCTTTCTAACATTGAAGCTTGAGTGAGCCGTGACTGCCGTCAGACATTCAGCTAACTACACCACCTTCCCCCGATCCATCTACAAAGGGATTTGTCTTCCACATGGACGCGCTCCATGGCCTTCTTGATAACTGTCTCCCAAAAAGGCCATAGAATCTTGCAAGCTAAGCAAGTTCTGAGCTCAGCAGTAAGACGTATATATATATGCTGATGGTGATGCTGGTTACTGTAAGTAGGCTGGTGACGATTAAGAAATCCAAATTCCAGACAAAAGTGCTTCAAATATTTTAAACTAGTTGTTGCCCGCGACTTCATTCGCGAAGACTACAGTAAAAAAAAAAGTATCCTATATGCTGATCTGGGACATGGTCTGTATATAAGGAAAGTTTCATTAAAATCCATTCAGTAGTTTTTACGTGAAAGAGTACCAAACATCCATCCATACTTACAAACTTTCGCGTTCATAAAATTAGTAAGATTGGTACCCCGTGTTGGAATCATCAACCTTGGCAGGGCGGTGACCATATAAAACCTACCAATCGTAGTGATGATTTGATTTCAATGAAGGAGTCTTTTAAACGGGCCACTATAAACGCTACTTTTTCTACTTTTCATTGTAAAGAATTCTTGATTATTATAATGAACATGTGCTTAAGCCCTTACAGCTTAATATCACAAGTTAGGATGGACGCAATTAGGCTGCGGTTGCTTACCTCACCAGCATTATCCTCGCAGCTGCGGCTCCGCTGTTGCATCACCATGAGATATTTTTTGATTGCTATAGGTATACAACGCCACGGTGGCCGAGTAGCGAAGCGCTTGGCCCGATACCCGAATGTCCCGTGTTCAATTCCCAGGTCGGACAATGTCGGTTTCCGATTTTTTCGATGCATAGCCCGGGTTCGTGATTACCAACCCGCATTTAGCAAGCGTGGTGATCAAGCCAATACCCATCAATTGTGGCGATGGCTTGATTTTAATAATGATGGTATTTGCCCAGCAGTGAGACAGTTATAGGCTATTTACATTAGGTTTACAAAGATTAAGGCCCCTAATAGGCTTTTTTAGTACAACAGCAATAAATGGAATATCATTACGAGGAGGCGGTCAAGCTTCATCCTACCTGATGGTAGTGAGGATAAGACGTGAGGTGGAAGCGCACTTCGACCGGAATCGTTAGTTATCTTTTATCTGTGACACTCGCCTGCTGGTAAGTGTCAGCAAGGCTGTGAAACGCACTTCAAATGGAATCATCATCAATTGGGGAGCTGTATCTATACCTCTTTCCTGATGGTAAAGCTGTAGAAACGCACTTTACCCGTAACGTTCAACCATTAAGGTACTTATCTAGAACGGTAACACAGAACAGTGTTGGCAGCATTTTTGTTATGGCGACAGCGTTGTACAAGATAGTGGGAGAAAGACTGAAAGACTCATAACTACAAGTAGACCCTTTTTTTTTGGAGAGAGTTTGTATTTGGTTCAAACGTCCTGACAGCCCTGACAGCGTCACTGGACATTTTGGGGGTGGGCGGCTAGAGTCTTAAAGGAAGGAGAAGACGAGAAGAAAAGAGGAGTGGGTGAAGGAGAAGATCAGAGAATTGCATCTCGAAAGCGTGTCCCCGTTCCCTACTAGATCTTGGAGGGGTTCGAATCGGATTGGCTCAAATAGACCTACCACCACTTTGTGAGTTCAACCGGGGTCTCTGGATTTCTGAGAACGGCAGATGTCAGTCTGTGGTATTGTACAACGGTTAGGTAAACTAGTGGGTCGCCCGCAAAACTTCGCGTTTATTCAACAGATTTTTTAGGAATTTCGAAACCTATGACAGGTTCCTTTATTTTTCTGCACATCTACGGCTGAGCTCTTCAAAATGAGACCATAACCGATTTTTTATGTGCAGCTATCGTCCCATAATCACTGGGACAAAAATCGGCATACGCGATTATTATATATATATATATCTCTAAAATGGGATTAATTTGACGTTCAGGCGTCAAGCTTCTCAACGCAATGCCACCTATTGACCGTTCCACTTCCATACATTTTCAGCTAAAGGACATGACTATGGTTTAATGTATGGATCAGGCACACGGCGAGCCGCTCGTGATAGGAGCAAATACTCGGGAGGTTACGTCAATTTGTACTGTGTAACTGACTGTGTATACACGATGTATAGAGTTGACTAATAGTTCGTTGAAGAATATTGTAATGGAGAAAAGATGGGTGATAAAAAATATTAAGAGTATTTTTCTATGCATTTAGATATAACTAAACATAGTTTTTTGTAGCACTAGCAACTGGGCAAAGGGCTTTCGAAAGAAATGTATTATAACATTTTTTTTTATTTATAAGACGATAACAACAATTGGCCAGCATTTCATTACTGCAAACTATCCTAAATATACATACGCACGTGTGTTACAAATTCGAAGTATGCGTGCCCGCATTTTTGTATCGATCTTTGGCGGCGATAGAACAAAAAAACTATGAAAGAAAACCCGACCGATCCATCATATTCGAGTAGGAATCGAGAAATTTAACACTATTATGCAGTGGCCAAAACTTAATACCATTCTTCGGCCACGGCTGAGTAAGGAATGCTTTAAGTCCTGGCCGCTAAGTAAATATCGGTACGTATAAAATTTTTCGCGGTTCGTCGGATTTTAAGAAAAGAAATTTGGTCATGGTATACCACATTATAGTTCTCACTAGACAATGGGGTTTCACGCGAATATGTCGTTTATGTGCTAAGTTATAAGGGCGTGTACAAAAAAAATTGTTCCAATGAACATTCTTTCGTTAACTGGTACCCATGCAAAAAAAGTTGCTTTGCCATTTTCAACATTAATATAATAGCTGTAAGTTAAATGTTGCATGAAGCAAATAGGTACAAAGTTTTGTGAAAACTTTAATCACGTCAGTAGTGCACGGTTGCCAAATTCATATGTATGGGGCAGTCTTAATTTTTTTTGTTGGCAGATTTTTATTATCGATGACTTATGTACACACGGCGGCAGATCAACCTACCCAAAACTGTCAAATTTCTACAATCGATTTTGAACTTTATTGTGTAGACATATATAAGAGTCAATATTCATTGGAGAAATTTGACAGGTTTGGGTAGGTTGATCTGCCGCCGTGTGTACATATATTGCTTCAATAATGTTTGCTAACTCCAAGAAACTTATAAAATACTACGTAATTTTTTTATATATATCATGTATTGTAATGGTCTGTAAAATGATTGAAGGTATCTAATATTTAAAAAATTAATGTTCTTTCTACTGTCGCTTTATCAATACCGGTTAATTTTATAGTATGGAATTTTCACCACTGCAGGCAACGAGCCTCCGAGCGGTGTTTGTTATCATGTCTAACCTAACCTAACCTAGAACTACTGTACTTACCTATTTCGACCTAATAAGTACCCAATACCCATCTAATAAGTGCAATTCGGTTCTGGCGTTGTTGTTATCATGTTAGACATACGCGTCAGACATACACCTAACCTACGCGTTTCGGTTATGTAAATTTTTCCGCAACAAAGATTTTTTTTTTTACTTTCGAAATTATAATTTTTAATATACACCTACCCGTTTTAGACACAAAATCTGAATGTTAGCAATGAATTTTTGGAAAATTAAAATTCGGAATACCATATTTCGGACTAGTAACACAACGGGTTTTTAATTCTTCGCGCTAATGAAAGTCGGAAAATGAAAATTTCGTATTTATGAATTTCGATAAAATAAAAATCGTGTTATTGAATAGACGGAATTTAGTCTCTTAGAGATTGTGAAATACAGATTGAAAAAAAATCGTAATATTCAAATTCCGAATTACATAATTCGGAATTTTTGGGTGTTCCCATTTATTTACTAGAATAAATCGACCAGTCCGACCGGGGTCTCGGTAGCTCAGCGATTAAAGCATTGGACCGGTAATTTAAGGGTTGTCGGATCGATTCCCACTCGAGCTTCCTCGGACTGGTTATTTTATTCCACTTTTTTTTTTGTAACGAGTACACTAACTTACACGTTTTATGAATCAAAAGGACTACCAATCAGTTATTTCGGCACCGATTAATAACTGCGAACATCATTGTATTCCTCGATTAGCAAGCATAGTACCTACAGTTGGTTTGCGCAATAAATTTTGCAGATTTGATTATTTCCCTTCCACTCCGCACAGGAAGGCGTCTTCATAACAGATGGAAACTAATCGTTTGTCTGTCCGTACTATCATTAATTCGAATAAGAGTACGTCCGAGTGAACACTAACATAGAGTACAGACAACGGAGGAGCGTTAACCTCCTTTTAAAAATGTTCAAAGGATTCTATACCTTATTATCTAGGCAGAAATGGTCGAAAAAGTTTGGCGAATTTTTCTTTGTAAGCTGATTTTTGTCGAACGGTTGTACTAACATTGTCATCCAATTGTTTCGTCGTCCAATCATTAGCCGGTATTGATATATCGCCCGTGACACAGAGCGACAAGATTATTATATTTGTTATACTTAATTTCATATATTTTTAGTAGGGAAACGGACATTAATAAAGACATAAAAAATTTAATGCCATTACATACGACTTACATTATAAGTAGTGACACCAAAAATATACTAACGTATAACTACTAACGTTTAAACTAGTTCACCTTTTCACGTTACAACAGAAAAAAACCTTTTTTTGAAATAACCAACACGTCAAGCGTTGCTATTTAAAGGCATTTAAGGCATACGCACAATACTTCAAAACCGCCAAAAATCACGATCGCATCATTACATTCGCATACAAAAGTGTTATGCAAAAAAACACTATAAAGGTTGAACGTTGGTGGTCTAATAGTGCGTGTTAAATAATAAGTACACCTATGCAATGTTCTATATAATAATGGAAGTGGGATTGGCACTAATCGGCACTGGGTGGTCGGATAGCCACGCGGGGATTACGGCCCATCGACACGTGTGCTTCAGCTTAAGGCTATGTGGGTGATTGTACATTTATATTGTTATAGAACTTTTTATGTCTGGTTTTAAATGGCCGCTTAAGGGTACAGAATAGAGTTTTTTTTTTTTTTTTTTTTGAGAGAGATTGCTGATTGCCGCTGCGGCATTTTCAGCTTCACCGGGCTTTTTGGGGGCGGCGAGGAACGTAAAGGGTCCCTCAAGCCGTGTGAAACGAATCACCTTCAGAGGTTATCTAGAGGGAACGGCATCGCGCACAAGTGCGCGTCCCCGTGCCCTACTAGATTCTCCGAAGGGTTCGGATCGGATCGGGGAGCGGAGCAACCCGAGGGCGCCTCTAAAGGCACGGACCTCGGCTCGGGTTGACCGGGCCGTGGAGGAGGAGAGAACCGACCAGGTACATGTCTGTACCTGGTGTAGAGCGTGTGTGAACCGGTTCTTCGTACCCTTGTTCTACGAGTACGGTGTCTTGGGCCTAAACTGGTGTGCATGTTTAGTGTATTCTGTAAATGTGTGCTGTCATTTAGAGGATCGGGCGGGGGACAGAATAGAGTGCAGTCGTTTTGGTGTTAGGCTGACCGTAACTACAGAACAGATTTACTCGTATTTATCTTCTTTATATAGTATGAAACACTCCATATAAAACACACATAAATACTACTGCTGTCTGTAAGTACGCTTAGATCTTTTAAAGTACGCAACGGATTTTAATGCAGCAATAGATAGAGTGATTCAAGAGGAATGTTAATATGTTTAATACATGCGTATTAAATATTTAAAAAAAATTCATACGGACTAAACCAGGGCAATCGCAATGAATTAAGCGGAATTGACGTGTGATCCAGAGACTTAAGCTAGAAAACCTAACTTTATACGTACACTAGCCGTCACGAAAATTTGTGAATAAAATTAAACATTTTTTATAGCCTATCATTTGCAAAATATCATGTTCTTACTACATACAAATTTTCATTAGTATAGGTCAAGCCTTTCTTGAGTTATAAGAGGACATACATACTGACAAAGAGACAGACAGACAGACAGACAAAAATTTCTAAAATTTAATTGGTGTCAGTGAGTCATAAAACGAATATTTATCCCAAAATTTGTCAAAAAAATTGCATACCTATACAGACAGAGCCTACAGATTTATATAGTAGTATAGAGCTTACATATAGATATATTTGACGACCTCCGTAGCCGAGTGGCTTGCACGCCGGACTTTGGGCGGCGCTAACTCTGAGGTCCCGGGTTCGATTCCCGGTCGGGTCAATGTCGAAAAACTAACTTTTCGATATTGTGTCGGGTCTGGGTGGTTGTGGTACCGTCGTTGTTTTTGATTTCCATAAAACAAGTGCTTTAGCTACTTACCTTGGGATCAGAATAATGTATGTGATGTTGTCTAAATATTTCAATATATTTATATAGATAAAGCAGCCCAGAGTAGACTTACGAACCGATGGCATAATGAAGTTCCTAAGAGCTATTTGTAGCCTAAACTGAATAAATGATTTTGAATTTTGAATTTTACACTTAATTACAATATCGATTTTTGTTTTTTTAGCTCAGGGAATCTTCATTATGGACACCGGCCATCAGAGAGGCAGCACGGTTAAGTGACGGCTCTACTATCCCTCCTTCCCAGGACAAAAGCTAGATGAGCGAGAGGGAATGGCATCATACCCCCTAGATCATTCTGGTATGACAACTAGTCAAACGTAATTAACGTAGAGTCCAGAGGCTCAAGCTGGAAAAAAAAAATTGCGTCCAAGTTTTGGTCGAACAGAATATTGAGTAGAGTCATAGTGTTGGTAATGTCAAGCGATTTCGTAGCCGTCAAATTACGAATGTTGTGGTCTCAAAGCCCAGCAGATCAACCTCTAAGGTCACCCGGACGGTGCAGCTGATCACAGGTGTACCCGCGCGGCATGCCGTTATTTCACATTGGCGCACGCGCTTTGACTTTACACAGTTACCCCCTTATTCATAAAAACTAAATAAGCATTATTTAGTTAATCACTGTTTTGTCTCTTTTTCCCAAATTCAAAATGACGTTTGTCTGACGTTGACAAAACAATATTTAACTAAATAATGCTTATAGTTTTTATGAATAAGGGGTTAGTGTACTTCTAACTACACTAGAACATTATGACCTTTTTTAACTCAGTGAATTTTTCTTATGAATACTGGCCACCAGACGCACATAACGGTTAGGGTCACTTAAGGCCGATCCGATCCGAACCCGATCCGAGCCGAACCCTTCGGAGAATCTAGTAGGGCACGGGGACGCGCACTTGTGCGCGATGCCGTTCCCTCTAGATAACCTCTGAAGGTGATTCGTTTCACACGGCTTGAGGGACCCTTTACGTTCCTCGCCGCCCCCAAAAAAGCCCGGTGAAGCTGAAAATGCCGCAGCGGCAATCAGCAATCTCTCTCCAAAAAAAAAAAAGGTCACTTAAGGCGATGTTTCACATATATTTTTTTCAACTTTTTCGGCCAGCCATAAATGAGGAGTAGGCTTTACAAAATGCACATTTTTCGGAAATTGAGGGATCTAATCGCCTTAATCGTTCTGTGCCTTTGGTTCCCAGGGCAAAAGCCAGCTAGGCAAGAGGGAGTGGCATCGTATACCCTTAATCATGCTGGTATCGCAACTAATCAAGCGGAATTAACATGGAGACCAGAGGTTCAAGCTGGAAAATAAATTACACATAAGCGATTTCGTAGCCGTCAAATTACGAATGTTGTGGTCTCAAATCCCAGCAGATCAACCTCTAAGGTCACCCGGCGGCGCAGCTGATCACAGGTGTACCCGCGCGGCCGGCCGTTATGACACATTAGCGCACGCGCGTTGACAGCGACCCGCAATTTGCAATTAGCTATGGAAATAACGCCCGCCGAGCGCCGCGCTTTGGTCACCGTAGGGACGGAGGAGGTAGCGATTGTCGACTGTCGATGATTTGCTTTTCGAACACGGACTGGCAAAAACAAATGAAGTGTTTTTTTATGTCTTTCTTAACTTAAGATTGATGCGGTTTTGCGAAGAATATTGTCAACTGCAAACAAAACTTTTCACTTTCAACTTTTCAATTTCATTTCATTTCACTTTCACACCAAGAACTCCAATGAAAGACTTAGATAGTATAAAATAGATTGGATATTTCTGCTTTTTCAAACCGAAAGTTTTCATTTATTCCACGGCGACGTCTCGTCCCTCAGTCATCAGTTAAAGGAGATACGTATAAATTATGAAAACTAAAAATTGATGGTCAAGATCATCAAAACATCTAACGTAGCATAGTTTCTGCTTAGTTTCCAAGCAGTCGAACTTACTTTATGCCTACACATTGGTACGCAGCGGAGCATTAATACTATTAATACTTTGATCTATTTTATCTACTTGTACTAACTAGTCTGGCCATAAATACTGTTACATAAAAACTTTTATTTTTTTCAACTTTTTAATTATTTTGAATTTGTTACGCGTTTATTATTATAAAAACTTCTTTCGATTTCACGCCATTTCACATATATTTTTTCGTATTTATTATCAAATTACAATATGGAATGGGGTGTTAAAGAAAGTAGGATTGCAGTGATCGCCTTGCACAAAGTGAGTATGGAGCCGTCGGTCATATTCCAGACACTTCCGAAGCTTGGTATCAGCCGTATGTTCGTATATCGTACTATCAACAGATTCAACAACACTTCCTCTGTCGAAGACCATAAAAGACCGGGGCGGCCGCGTGCTGTTAGAACTACAAAGGCTGTTAATGCTATTAAAGCCAGAATTCATCGAAATCCCAGAAGCAAAAAATCTTGTCGTGAAAATGAAGATTCCCGCTAGGACTCTGTCGCATATTATAAAACAAGATCTGAAGCTCGATGCTTATCGTCGATATACAGGACATGCCCTAAATCAATCTTTACAATTAAAGAGAGTGGATCGATCAAAACGCCTTCTGTCGCGATGCGCAGGTGAAGGGTATAGAAATATCCTCTTTACCGAAGAAAAAATTTCAAGATTGAAGAGCACTAATA
Source organism: Eudonia truncicolella (assembly GCA_949315975.1). Lineage (NCBI taxonomy): Eukaryota > Metazoa > Arthropoda > Insecta > Lepidoptera > Crambidae > Eudonia > Eudonia truncicolella. The sequence continues at coordinate 4,770,344 of OX438838.1, read as the reverse complement.
AACAAAATGATAAAGTGTACGCACACAGTTCTAAAGAAGCTGTTCAAGTGGTTCAAGGTACACACGTCTGCACCTATCCAAAACTGTAAAATTTCTCTAATCGATATTGATCTTTATACCCGAATAATAAGGTTCAAAATTTATTAAAGAAATTTGACATTTTGTGGTAGGTTGATCTGCTGCCGTCTGTACAACGTGGCCATCATCCTGCGTCAGTGATGGTTTGGTGGGGCGTGTCTTATCAAGGCGTCACAAAACTACATTTTTGTGAAAAACGACACGGTGACATTGAGACTCTTAAAAAATCTCTGGAGCAAGCAGTGTCAAAATTTCCCATGGAAACAGTGTGTAAATCCAAAGATTCGTGGCCAGACAGATTAAAGACCTGTATAAAAGCCAAAGGTGGTCATTTTCAATAATATTGTTTTTATTTTTTGCTGACTTTAATAAATTTGTACATATAAGTTTTAGTAATATTACATTACTTCATAAAAAAGTGCATTTTCATTTGTAACGAACTTATGGCCGCACTAGGTATATAACTACTGAATTATTTTATATTTTATTTTTAATTTTAATTTTATATTTTAGTCAATTTTATCGATAAGTCCAATAACTTCTCGACATCCCTACACTAATGACGGATCGTCGTGTGGCAGCGATCACGAAATAGGTGATCATTATGCAATTTCAGCGGTTTACATTGGGACCTTCCCAGACTCTGGGGTTATGGAAACTGAGCACATCGCCACATGTTGCTTTAAACAAAATATTTGTTTAAAACAACATGTTTTTGTAAGGTATAAAAAAATAAGGAAGAATTAGACGATTAGAAGTAGATAGAAGGAAGGGATGACTTTACATTGTAATGTTAAGTGTAAATAAAGCTGATAATGATAGTTACTAATAATGCAGCTTATATTTTAATAGCAAGGTACCAACCTTAACGACCGACGTATGTATGGAGCGTAATTCGAGTCATTCATAAGGAAACAAAATAATAACGACTATGAAATTTACTTTTAATTTTACCAGACATGCTACGTGAATCTAATTAATGTTTTCTTAATGCAGTATTTTTTTTTTATTAAAGATTTACTGAATTAAGAGATAAAAAAGTGTTAAAAATTACTAAATTCTTATAGGGGTTGGAAAAATTTCAGTGAGTGAGTGAGTGTGTTAGATCTATGATATGTCTGTTCTAATTAATGTAGAAGTGCATGAAAAAAACTATATAAAAATATAACAAACTTTTAAATTTTTCTTCGTACTTAAGTACAATGAGAAGAAGAAATACTGTTTAGTTATACTGGTAGTTGTATGATTTTATTAATAAAATTAAAATAAAGGTAAATATAGGTAAGGAATAAAGGTAAGATAGATAGACAGACTTGTAAGTTTTTTATTTTTACTGTTAGCACACCTACCTAAATATTTTGTGTCCTTTACATTTTGCGTTCTTATTTGTAGTGGAAAGTGTAGGTAATTTTACGATTGGGCATTTTCCAATATTTTGACCCTGTAAGGGAGAAAAGAAATGCCTTTGCTGAGTTTCTTGCCGGTTCTTCTCAGTACTACTTAGGTCTCCCGCCCAGAGTAGACTTAAGTACGAACCGATGGCGTTCATAAGGGCTATTAAATTTGTAGCCTAAAATGACCAACCGCGCCTCTCGACCTTCGGGGAGCGTGCGTTCCGGCAGCCTTCGCAGCCTTTTTTAAGGCTAAAGACGAACCCCAGGGTTTTTACCGGGTCTGTCTTAATACTTTTTTAGAAAAAGGACAAGGCAATCCTCGGAATTAAGGAATCTGCGTGCAAAAAAACCTAAAATGATTTTGGATTTTGAATAAATACTTCTTTAGTTTATTTTGTTAAATTTAGTACCTACTTTAAAAGACTAAAGTAGTATTGACATAGGTCTTAAAATAGCACTTAGACTTATGCCTTACGTGATACTCGTACACAAACGCACCGGAAAGTTAATCGCACCGGCATTTTTATCGGTACATTATTTACCGGTCCGCTACTCGTGCTATCTGCATCATTACCAGTATCGGTGTCATTCAGGTGGCCTGTATCTTATCTAAAGAGGACGTGCGGGCATATAGACTTGTTTCATTGTTTTTCAACGGTTATTAAGCACAACAGAATTTAAACTCTATCTCGATAATGTGAACGCTCCTTTTTCTACAGCAGTCGGTTAAATTTTCCAATAATTTTCCCACCGTTTACAACTTTCAAAATTAGACTTTAAGTTTATGGTATTGAAGGTAGGTTTCAGGTTGATTTTTGACTTTTTCAGGTAGTTTTACGATGTTGGTTGTCAAATGACAATGGGCCGGTTGTTCGGTGATAGGCATGTAAATAAGTAGATGGATGGCTGCCCACCGACCGGTGTTAATGATAAACTGGTAAAGAATGGTGTCAAGTCTTGTTTTCACAAGTATGTGTGGTAAGTTATCGCGGTGGTGCATTTTTTCATGTATTTTTTTACACGGTAGATGGCCTCAGCAGTTGCGGACGTAGGGTGAAACTATCATTTTAAGCCATATATAGTCCTTCCTTACCATCCGGTGAAAAGATCCAAAGCGATGGAAGACAGGAGTGCCTGTATGTATGGACCCATTGGTAGACCTCGGCTTATTATTATCAAAACACTGTATTGTTTTCTTTATTCACTATGGCGTGTAGTCTCGAGGCTGACCCATCAAATTTCGTCAGTTCCAAAAACCTTAAGAACAATAACAAGGGAGCTCCCAGCTAACTTTGTTTGTAGTTGACGTCCATTAGATTATAGAGTGAGGAGTTTGATTGGACGGACTAACGCCACAAAAAGGAGACTGCAGTAGGAAGCTTCATACGAACGCGCTCGAGCAGCGCTTTTTTTGTAGAGAGTATGGTGATTGGCACTTGGCATTTTCAGCTTTACCAGACTTTCTTGGGCTTTCTTTCCAGAATCTTAAAGGGTTTTTCAAGCCGTGTGAAACGAAGCACCGTTAGAGGTATACTAGAGGGAACGGTTACACGCACTAATGCGTGTCCCCATACAACAGTAGATTCTCCGAGGGTTCGCATCGGATCGGTCGAGCAACGCACACATAGATAACCTCTCACGGACACGGAATCTCGCAGCGACTGAGCTCGGACTGTTCCGAGCTGTTCCGAGAGAAGATCTATGTGTGCGTTGCTCGAGCACGGCATGTAGGTACCTATTAAGCTTACCTTCTGCAGTCTGCTTATTTTGTACTTTGGCTGAGTTTAGACGTTGACGGACGAACTGTTGTTTACCATAGAGATTCGGTATTCGGATTGACAAATCTAATTAGCTGTCCCGATTCGTGTTCTGCGAATTTTTGAGTGATTAATATGTATAAATTGTGATGGTTAGTAATTAGCTATAGGCACTATCCCAAAACCGAGCGTAGGCCTTACCACTAGTATATTATTATTAAGCTCTTTCTGCGTAAAACGGAACGCACCTGATTAAATTTAAATGAGGGTACCTTTACAAGCTATTAACTAATTTATGAGACGACCAACACCTCAGTCTTCCTGTGATCACGGACCCTGCAAAGGGTTCGAAATATCAGGATAAAGTAAAAGTCAAAGTTTTTTTTTTATTCAAATAAACTTACGAAAAGTGCTTTTGAATCGTCCATAAATTTTTTACCTATTACCCATTCAGGACGACTATTTTTTAGCTGTGGAGAAAAATGGGCGCGAGAAACTCTACAGCTTTAAAAAAGTAAAGACATTTAAAAAAAAAGGATGTCGTTGCCAAATCATTCCATATTTACAATTAAAAACTTTCAATAGCCCGCTTAATTACAATAATAATTATTCCCCTATACATTTACCTAACATTACATTTTTTTCTAAAAAAAAACGTTCTTGAGCTGTATATACATGTACTAATTCAACTATAGAATGACGCTTTATACCTATACAGTGTACGAGAATTGGAGGAATGTCAGTTCCATGCATTCTTATCATGAACATAAACATTTACACTGTAATAGTCCTTTTTTAAAAGAGTTTCCTTAACGTGTGTCTTAAATTTCTCAAACGGCAAAGTTAAAACATCGTTCGTAATTTTATTATAATAAGTGACACTTTGTCCTATGAATGATCCATAAACTTTCTGCAGTCGAAGTTTAGGTATTGCAAGTTCATTTTTATTTTAGTATTAAGATTATGTATATCACTGTTTTCTGTAAAAATAAATGTTTTGGCGCATATACAGAATACAGTTATAAATAAACTGTGACGAAACCGTTACAATATTAATTTCTTTAAACGACTCCCTTAAGAGACACAAGGATTAAAAATAAGAAAGGACATAGTATTGACCCTTGTGGAACCCTCATCAGCACGGAAGATCCAGATGATATGGATCCATTCAAGTTAACCTTTTGGATTCTGCAGCTGAGATATGATTGAATCAATTTGAAAAGCTTCAACATAACATCAAGTTGTTTAATATTCAACACAGTCGAAAGCTTTCGAGAGATCGCAAAATACTTCTTAATTAAAAGTAATGTGTAAAATAAACGCGAGTAGATCCGTAAAAGTCGTTCATTTCAATGTGTAGTGTTCGCGTAATTAGAAAACAATATGAAAACAATAAAGAAGTATAATTAAAATATTAACATTATTTCTATATTCTTCATTGTCTAGATGCATTTAGAATTATTTAACCACAATGCAACCAAAATGGAAATATGCTATTACTCGCAATAGCACACCCAGATTTGTTATATCGATATCAGCCAATATCTAATTACATTTACTATGCATGTCATAAAGTAACACATTACACTAAAGCTTATACACTATTCCTTAAAGTCGAAAATCATCTTAGCAATGCTCATAAAAATGTATCAAACAATACAACAGCAGTCTTTTGTTATGTGACTGAGAAAAAAATACGATGTATATTGCTTGTTCATTTCAACTGTAAGTTAAAAAAGTATGTATGCGAAGAGCTATGGTTGATAAAATTATGTTTGCAGTAGTTTCTCATGGGGTCCCAATCGGTACCACTCGCCACTGACCGTCGTATGCCCTTCGTGACCTTTCACCTTAGGGGACAGCACAGAGGGAGCTACGGAGTAGTTTTGTACATTATTTTATATTGTTAGTGCTAAATTGGGGAAGCGATGGGCTTTTATCTCACTTGATTGTAGTAGTGACTTAGTGGCGATAAGGCCGAAAGTAAAAGCGCATTTTAACTGGAATGCTCCTAAGTGACTAGCAATTATATTTATAACTGACGGAGCAATACTACTGACATGATGTAGTGATAGGCTTAGGTAAAATAGTTGTAGCTAGCCAAGACTTGAATAAACAAGTTAAAACAAGTTTTTTGTCTATTAAAACAATAAAAAACATAAGTATAATTGTGTTTTATTCTCAAAAATAGAAGCTTTTTGCCCATTTCAATAAAAGCTTCTATGCCACCTTGCCTTGAAAAATATTAAACTATAAAAATGTTTGTATAAACGTTTGTGTGGATACAGAACTATATAAAGGCTCTTAACAAAATAAAAAATATATCAGTATCAATTCAAATTTTGAATATTGTAGAAATAATTAAACAATATAAAAAAATATATTACAAAGATCGGCTCCATAGTTTTCATAACAACAAACCGAGCAATACGAATAACTATCACAGATTATGCATTGATATATGATCGTATCGGGCCAAAATCGACCAAAAAAAAACAACACTACGTTATGAATAACAATTTCTCACTTTTATTGGCGCATGCTGCTAATGTTACTGACCGAGTCCGTTTTATGGCCTCTTTTAGGGTTCCATAGCCAAATGGTCAAAAGTGGAACCCTCTTTTTTTCTCTAATAACGATTAGTGCAACGAGCCCTTGATTTCCGTACGTTAAGCCACATAAATTACGAAGCGCAAATAACGATTAAGCTTTCAATATGCGTAATGTTTTTTGTAATCGGTGCACGACGGGAAGCTACCTATCGATTTGAGCTGTAGTCTGATTTGACTTTATAAATAAGTATAATTATTTTTGGCTTAGGTCAGACGAAATCAGAATAATTTTTGAGCTACGAGACAAATATAAAAACAGTAAACTGATTAGTCATGAACCAGACCCTTCCAACATGAAAAATAGTACCATGGGTATATGGGGTTATAACCCATTAGGGGTTGGTGTGTTTTAACGACTGCTATCTTATGAAAACCATATGGGAACAACGGTATGTTTAGGTAGATACAATAAGGTCACCCATCTGGTAACAGGCATTACGATCGTTGCTTAACACCATCCGAAGCTTTTTAGCGCAAACAAAGGTTATGTTTAATAATATTTATTGTCAATTAGATCATGTAAGTAAGTAAATAGCCTATTTACTGTCTCAATGCTGGACAAAGGTCTTCATCATTGAAATATATTCTTTTTTTTATTTGATTTTTTTTATAGTTCGGCAAATGACTCCACTCCACCTGATGTTAAGTGGAAACGGAGTCCAGACGCAAGGACAAAAAACAACGCATCATTAGTCACACTCACCTTGCCGGCCCACAAGGTGCCTCTACAATCTGTAAAAAAAATTAGCAATAATATTTAAGGGTGCGTACATATACCCTGTAAAGACTTCACTGCTTAAATATCACCATAAAATGTGGTAAAAAAAATCATTTTTTTTTTACTTGAGTGTAATGTTAACATTTTGTACAACCCTATTTTGTAATTGATTGACAAGCGCAAGCGCAGTGCCGGATGAGTGACCAAGGACACGTGGCGCGCTTGTACCCCCGCCGTCTCCCCCGCCGCGCCGCGCTCTCAGGCCGCCCGCGCCCGCAGTTTTTTGTCTAAAAAATATAAATTTCTCAGCTACCTATTACTTGTGAAGAAAACAGTTATCACCAAACATATAGGCTGCTCAAGTTTTATTGCTTTTTTTTTC